>QXEO01000507.1:0-1478616 GCA_007115705.1 Dactylis glomerata
AGTAATTGCATTAAGCAAAGTGTGTAATGTAACAAAGCATATGCCCTTGAGCATAGAATGTTGTTTCTCCCTAGTAGCAACAGCACATCTACAACCTTAGAGGTTTCTGTCACTCCCCCAGTTAAATAGAGGCATGAACCCACTATCGAGCATAAATACCCCCTCTTGGAGTCACTAGCAACTACTCGGCCAGAGAGCTACTAACAACGGAGAGCATGCAAGATCATAAACAACATAGAGATAACAAAAATAATATTCAGTACAGCAACTCAATCATAAACACCAATATTCATCGGATCCCAACAAACCAAACATGTAGAATTACATACGGTCTCAATCATGTAGGGCAGCTCATGAGATCTAAACATGAAGCACATGGTGGAGAAGACAAACTATCTAGCTACTGCTATGGACCCATAGTCCAAGGTAGACTACTCACTCATCGCTCCGGAGGCAAGCATGGCGATGAAGAAGACCCCGTGGCGATTCCCCTCTCCGGCACTGCCGGGAAGAGCTTCTGGACCCTCCCGATCTTGGGTCGACGGCGGCGGCGGATCGCGATGTGTTTCTGGAAAATTGATCGGGTACTTAGGTTTTTCCCGTCGGGGGGTCTTGATAGGTGAAGGGGCGATGTCAGAGGAGGGGCCAGGTGGCCTCACACCATGCTGGCGCGGGCCAGGGGCTGGCCGCGCCGGCCTGGCATGTGGCCCCTGGTGGCCCCCCTCCTACTCCTCTTCGGATCTCTAGAAGCTTCCGGGTAAAATAAGACTTCAGGAACTTGTTTCGTCCAATTCCGAGAATATTTGCTGTGTATCACTTCTGAAACACAAAAAGCAGAAAACAGGGAACTGGCACTGTGGCGACTTGTTAGTAGGTTAGTTCCGGAAAATGCATAAAAGTGCCACGAAGTGTAACGAAACAGTAGGCAAATGGTGTAAAAACAAGCATGGAGCATCAAAAATTATAGATACGTTGGAGACGTATCAAGCATCCCCAAGCTTAACTCCTGCTCGTCCTTGAGTAGGTAAGTGATAACAAAAGAATAATTTTTGAGGTGACATGCACCTATACAATCTTGATCACATATGTAAGCATTTGTGAGCTGGGATCATAAGAACTTAAAACATGGGCATGAAATATAATCTTGACAATAGAAACTCAACAACCATGTTGTAAACATGCAAATGAACACAAACAAAAGATCATGAAAATGAAACAATGAAAGTCAAATGTGTGTTCAAATCATAAGGAAAAACATACAAATGGTTTTAGCTTGTCCTTCAAAGAGAGCAAAACATAAATGCATAGGATACCTTCAAGTTTAAGAGGGCGACTAGATACAAATAATTTGAGAACAAGTGAAACCAACAATATGAATCAATCAATGAAAACTTTGGGACTATGCACATTATACTAAGAATGACAACTATGCTCTCTTAATAGTGCATAAAGATAGAAGGTGGTGACTCAACATAAAAGTAGAAGAAAGGCCCTTCGCAGAGGGAAGCAGTGATTGCAAGTTTTATAACCTTCAAAAATTATGGTACTTACCGGCTTTGAGCTCTCATTGCCCCCATCATAAGCATCTTGAATGGTTAAAGTTAATGCGAGAACAATTATGATGCATATGCTTGACAAATCATAAGTTGAAAACCTCGTGTCCCGTGAATATGAGTACCCAAACCTCATGCTACTTTACTTAGAGTCCCAAGCAGGCTCTTGTCATTGTAAGTATATGCATATCATTGAGAACCGCCAATGGGGTACGTCCGTGCCCGATGACATGGAACAAGCCCACACCAAAATGACAGGACAAGCAGACAATGAACACCTCGACATCTCTTTTATTTGCCATTTGTTTAGCTTTTTATTGTAAGATGCGTCGTCGAATGTTCACCATGGGTATGCTGCAAATTTCCACCATGAATTATGCATGGCTTAGATTAGCGGCCCGGCGTTTCCCTAACACATATACAAACTCCATGATCCCCACAAGATTCCCATTCATTCATTTCACACCGCGGGCATCCATAAACAAAAGATCACGATATCAACTCAATAAGAAGTGCAATGTTGAAAGCTTGCCCATGACTGCATGGCTGGGCTAGTCTCCAACTTACAACTTGCAAGCATAACAACTCAACATAAGAGACCACAATGTCAAAATTTTAAGAACAGGAAAAAGTAAGTGTGTCTTCCGGTTCGTGAGAGCTTTACTGACCAAATTTCGCATAACACTGGTAAGAGTTTAATTTGAAGAGAAAATAAACAAGTCAAATTACTTGGAATAGCAAATTGCTAGTAGGTATGTATGGTGGACACTTTGGAAAACTTTGGCTTTTAGGAGTTGGATGCACGAGTAGAGCTCATACTCAGTACAAGGCGAGGGCTAGCAAAAGACTGGGAGCGACCAACTAAGAGAGCAAAATGGCCATAATCATGCAAAGCGACAAAGCGACATTAAAAGAAGCATAAGATGGCATCAAAAGTCAAAAACTAAATGATCATAGAGGCTATTGGCGACTTTGTAAGAGTCATGTGTGAGCATGCGCCAAGTCAACCCAAATAAAGCATCAAGGAGAAAACCAAAATAATGCTTCCATACAATAAAAACAACGCATGATTTTTTCAAAGGCTCATTAAGCAATCTCAGTTATTTGACACAAGTCATGCTACAGCAAAACCACTAAGCATACTATCAAAAAGACATCAAGCATGACATGAAAAAGCCTAAGCCGCAGTCTACACAAGCTCCTTCTTGTACCACTATTTTGCATAAAGCTTTTTCTCTTTTCCAACACCATTTGAAATTTTTATAGACACCTCTTTTGATGAAAACCAATAAAGATCAGAGGAAAAATACACCTTGATGAAAATATATGACAAGGTCTGAACGCAAATCAAGGCGAAAATGAAAACCGAAAGCAGTAGCGGAAAAAGAAGAACACACGATTTTTTGATAAGAGTGAAAACTAGAGCGTTCTTGGCAAATGAAAGCGAGTATATCTCCTCCAAAAGAAATTTGTTGGAGTCCAACCATTTATTACAGCAAACAAAACAAACTAACAAATAAAACTAAAACAACTGACGCTCCAAGAAAAACACATAGTGCATGAAGCAATAAAAATATAGTGTCTTGAAAGGTGACCTGATTTTTGCCGATGAAGAAGGGGTGCCTCGGGGGCATCCCCAAGCTTTGACGCTTGTACTTCTTGGATATTTCTTGGGGTGATGCATGGGCATCCCCAAGCTTGACCTTTTGTCCATTCTTCAACTCATCTCATCATTCTCCAATCCCTACACTTGAAAACTTCCTTCATACAAAACTAAACACAATTCTATTAGCAACATTAGTGTAAGCATAACTATAATCAACCTCTTTTTGCTTCAGTTTTCAACTCAAAACCACCACATATATAGCACATACTACTGTAGCAACATCCCCAAAAGTTCTGTGATCAAAACAACTCAAAAGAAAGCGATAAAGTGGCAAACACAAATATTGGCAGAAATCTGTCAAAACAGAACAGCTGACAAAAGTAGAATTTTTGAGGGGTTTTCTGTTGCTCAAATCAAAAAGTGTTCAACTAATGAAAGTTTGGATATAACCTGGGGCATATGCACAAGAAATCTCAGGTCCAAAAGATATACAGAGAATTTATACGAATTTTTACGGTACAGCACCGAAAACAGTTTCAGGACAGCAACATCCCCAAATCTTTACCTCACTCGAATTAGAGGCTTCTCTTGGCACAAAAACGAAATAAACAAGATAAGGAGGGGTCATTACAGTAGTAATGACTTCCAAGACTCAAATAAAAGAAAAAGTACTGAAAATAAAAACATTGGGTTTCTCCCAAGAGTGCTTTTCTTTAACGCCTTTGAGCTAGGCGCAGTAAATTGTGAATCAAGTATTTTCAGAAGATGAAGTACTAGGATCAGCGCGTGCCTTACATCTTCTTTTCTTACCTTTGTTCTTGACTCTAGGAAAGACATGGCTATTGCAAGGTGGAGAGATAAATCTTATATTGCCTTTTCCCACACATCAATGACGGCGCCCAGGAGCTCAGAAGGGATCTTCCAAGTGTGATTTGTCTTTCCTACACATTCAATAACAAGATAATCAGTAGATATCGTTCTTCCTAGGACTTTTGTAAAAACTCCTTTAGTTATTCCAATGGGAAATATAGTGGCATTGTTAGTAAGAGAAATTCCTTCTCCCCCCTCAGAAAGCTTCCAAAGGCTCAAAGAGTCATAAACATCTTGGCATAAGACAAAATTCAGAACATAATCAACAACGAGCATGAAAAGTTTTCACCACTAATGTGATTTTTACCGTAGGATACAGTATTTGTTGGCACATAATCAAAATGATGGCTGATACGTCTCCAACATAGCTATATTTTGATGCTCCATGTCTTGTTTTTACACCATTTGCTACTGTTTCGTTACACTACTTCGAGGCACTTTTATGCATTTTCCAGGAACAAACCTATTAACGAGTTGCCACAGTGCCAGTTCCCTGTTTCTTGCTGTTTTTGTGTTTTTTTATAAGTGATACACACTAAATATTCTCGGAATTGACGAACAAGTCCTGAGTCTTATTTTACCCGGAAGCTTCCAGAGATCGAAGGAGGAGAAGGAGGAGGGCCCACCAGGGGCCCACACGCAGGCTGCCGGACTAGGCCCTGGCCCGCGCCACCCTGGTGTGAGGGCCGCCTGGTCTCTCATCTGACATCGCCCCTTCGCCTATAAAGACCCCCCGACGGGAAAAACCTAAGTACCCGATCAATTTTATAGAACACATCGTGATCCGCCGCCGTCATCGACCCGAGATTGGGAGGGTCCAGAAGCTCTTCCCGGCAACCCTGCCGGAGAGGGGAATCGCCACCGGAGGTCTTCTTCATCGCCATGCTTGCCTCCGGAGCGATGAGTGAGTAGTCTACCTTGGACTATGGGTCCATAGCAGTGTAGCTAGATGGTTGTCTTCTCCACCATGTGCTTCATGTTTAGATCTCATGAGCTACCCTACATGATTGAGATCACCGTTATGTAATTCTACATGTTTGGTTTGTTGGAACCGATGAATATTGGTGTTTATGATTGAGTTGCTGTACTGAATATTATCTTATGTTATCTCTATGTTGTTTATGATCTTGCATGCTCTCCGTTGTTAGTAGCTATCTTGGCCGAGTAGTTGCTAGTGACTCCAAGAGGGGGTATTTATGCTTGATAGTGGGTTCATGCCTCTATTTAACCTGGGGGAGTGACAGAAACCTCTAAGGTTGTAGATGTGTTGTTGCTACTAGGGAGAAAACAACATTCATATGCTCAAGGGCATATGCTTTGTTTACATTACACACTTTGCTAAATGCAATTATCTGTTGTTCGCAACTTAATACTTGTGGAGTTCTCGGATTGATTCGCCACAAGTGGATTATTAGTCATAGATGTAGTTGGATGGCGGTCTATGTATTTTGTTGTAATGCCCAGAGTAAATCTCATAGTGATCTTCTTGACATATCACGTTTATCTTTATTCTATCAATTGCCCAACTGTAATTTGTTTACCCAGCATGTGTTATTTATTCTATGGAGAGACACCACTAGTGAACTGTGGACCCCGGTCCTATTTCCATCATATTGCTATCACCTGTTTACTTTACTCGCACTGTTTACTTTACTCGCCTGTACTACTCATTTACTTTACTCACATACTTTTACTGTTTTCCACTCGATACGCTCATAACCTTTGTTTCAAGCAAACCGGTGAGATTGACAACCTCATCGCAAGTTGGGAACAAAGTATTTGGTTGTGTTGTGTGCAGGTTCCGCGTTGCAGCTAGCAAGCAAAGCTTGGACGAGGCGCCATATATAAATTGTCCGAAGCTGTCGCAAACTAGCAAGCATCACCTTCAGTCATTTGTCTCTCCTCTCCAAGAACGATAAACCTTGGTTTCTTAACTGAGGGAAAACCAGCTGCTATACTCATCACACCTTCCTCTTGGGGTTCCCAACGGGCTGGTCATTCACCACGCACAAGGACTGACTGTCAACTTGGCAATCACTGGCTCAAAGTATTGTAGCAAGAATTCAAACTAGAAGTGCAAGTCTCAAGAGCATCAAGTCTATTAAAATGCACACAAGAGAGGAATCAAAATAGGTTGGCATGCTATAAATTGTAATCAAATTTTTTATAATATTAAAGGCTTGATCTCCATCACAATGAAGGAAATCTCCTTCTGCAGTAGCATCCAAAGCATACCTATAACGAAGAGCAAATCCAAAGTAAAAGCTACTAAGAAGAAAACTCAAAGTCATTTTAGGTTCAGTTTTTCCATGCCAATCATAAATTCTAGACCAAGCTTCTTTAAAACTTTCCTCGTCCTTTTGTTTAAAAGTGAAAATCATATCCTCGGGCGATATAGTAGTAGCAACTGAACTAGACATAATAAACTAAAGTAAAGAAATAGCAACTACCAAGGATTCTAATTTTTTTGGGTTTTTTGATATAAAACGATGCAGGTAAAATAAATAAAGTAAAGCAAAACAATAACAAAGTAAAGGATGTGCGTGCGAAAACTCCCCTCGCAGAAGTCTTCCACTCTTCCCCGGCAACGGCGCCAGAAAAGAAGCTGCTGGTGCCAAGTTGACGTGTAGCAGACGGTCCTTGTGCGTGGTGAATGACCAGCCCGTTGGGAACCCCAAGAGGAAGATGTGATGAGTATAGCAGCTAGTTTTCCCTCAGTAAAGAAACCAAGGTTTAATCATTCTTGGAGAGGAGAGACAAACTGACTGAAGGTGATGCTTGCTAGTTTGCGACAGCTTCGGACAATTTATATATGTCGCCTCGTCCAAGCTTTGCTTGCTAGCTGCAATGCGGAACCTGCGCACACACAACCAAGTACCTTGTTCCCAACTTGCGATGAGGTTGTCAATCTCACCGGTTTGCTTGAAACAAAGGTTATGAGCGTATCGAGTGGAAAACAGTAGAGTATGCGAGTAAAGTAAACAGTGCGAGTAAAGTAAACAGGTGATAGCAATATGATGGAAATAGGACCAGGGTCCACAGTTCACTAGTGGTGTCTCTCCATAAGATAAATAACACATGCTGGGTAAAGAAATTACAGTTGGGCTATTGACAGAATAAAGATAAACGTGATATGTCAAGAAGATCACTATGAGATTTACTCTGGGCATTACAACAAAATACATAGACCGCCATCCAACTGCATCTATGACTAATAATCCACTTGTGGCGAATCAATCCGAGAACTCCACAAGTATTAAGTTGCGAACAACAGATAATTGCATTAAGCAAAGTGTGTAATGTAAACAAAGCATATTCCCTTGAGCATATGAATGTTTTTTTCTCCCTAGTAGCAACAACACATCTACAACCTTAGAGGTTTCTGTCACTCCCCCAGGTTAAATAGAGGCATGAACCCACTATCGAGCATAAATACCCCCTCTTGGAGTCACTAGCAACTACTCGGCCAAGATAGCTACTAACAACGGAGAGCATGCAAGATCATAAACAACATAGAGATAACAAAAGATAATATTCAGTACAACAACTCAATCATAAACACCAATATTCATCGGATCCCAACAAACCAAACATGTAGAATTACATAACGGTGATCTCAATCATGTAGGGCAGCTCATGAGATCTAAACATGAAGCACATGGCGGAGAAGACAACCATCTAGCTACTGCTATGGACCCATAGTCCAAGGTAGACTACTCACTCATCGCTCCAGAGGCAAGCATGGCGATGAAGAAGACCTCCGGTGGCGATTCTCCTCTCCGGCAGGGTGCCGGGAAGAGCTTCTGGACCCTCCCGATCTCGGGTCGACGACGGCGGCGGATCGCGATGTGTTTCTGGAAAATTGATCGGGTACTTAGGTTTTTCCCGTCGGGGGGTCTTTATAGGCGAAGGGGCGATGTCAGAGGAGGGGCCAGGTGGCCTCACACCATGGTGGCGCGGGCCAGGGGCTGGCCGCGCCGGCCTGGCGTGTGGGCCCCTGGTGGCCCCCCTCCTACTCCTCTTCGGATCTCTGGAAGCTTCCGAGTAAAATAAGACTTCAGGAACTTGTTTCGTCCAATTCCGAGAATATTTCCTGTGTATCACTTCTGAAACACAAAAACAGCAGAAAACAGGGAACTGGCACTGTGGCGACTTGTTAGTAGGTTAGTTCCGGAAAATGCATAAAAGTGCCACGAAGTGTAACAAAACAGTAGGCAAATGGTGTAAAAACAAGCATGGAGCATCAAAAATTATAGATACGTTGGAGACGTATCACTCTTCTACTCATTTGTGGAGGGTCATACAAAATGGCTTTGCACCTCATGATCCTCACAACTTGACCGGAAGGGAAGAAGTTGATGAGCAACTCAATGCCACCGCCAAGCATCTCCTTCAACAAGTCGTGACGGATACTCATGCGGCACACATCAACAACTTGAGCACCGCCAAGGAAGTGTGGGATTATCTCACTATGCTCTTCATTGGGAATGAGAGTATTCGGTCCTCCAAGTTTGATGAGCTCAAGAGTGAAGAGAGGGATTTCATTATGCGAGATAATGAGACTCCCGATGAGATGTACCAAAGGATCTTGGCTCTTGCAATGGCCTTGACCGGGTTTGGGTGCAAAGACAATGGTGATGACTATGTCAAGCGTATGTTCATTACCTCCATCAACCCAAAAGAACCCATTCGGTCCGAGATAATCCGTTCAAGACTGGATTTTGGGAGTATGACCTCAAATGAAGTTCTTTGCGAGTTCACCACCTTGACTATCTTGAAGAAGAACGCGGAAGAGACTAGAGCTCGTGTTCTTGCCGGACAAGGAGTTCACAATCTTGCTCTCAAGGCCAAGGTGGTGTACAAGCAAGGTGAAGGAGAAGAAGAAATATATGAAGAAGAGTGTTGGTCTCCGGAAGATCTCAAGTTGGCACTCCATGAACACTTGGCTCTCAATGCAACTGCTTTTTGGGATGCCAACAAGCACAAGATGAAGGGATCCAAGTTCAAGTCATCTCCAAGGAAGGGTGGTGACTCTAAAGTGAGGCATTGCTACAATTGTGGAGGAATCAAGCACTTCATTGCCGAATGTCCTTATGAGAATAAGGAGGACAATGGAGGCCGGCTCATCCCCAAGCGCCGGTCATCAAAGTTCTCCCCTTCCAAGAAGCATGGGAACAAGGAAGACAAGAAGAAAGGAGAAAGAGTGTTGGTGGTTCATGAGGAGTATGACTCCGGGTCCGATGATGATGACTCCAAAGATGAAGAGAATGGAGAAATGGCCGCCATTGCTATTGTCTCCACTCCACCTACATCCCTCTTCAACTCACATAATGAGAACGCCATCATCACCAACCACAAGTGTCTTATGGCCAAGGCCTCGGAGGTAACATCATCACCTACTCCTTCATCATCTCATTCCGATTCTACTTCTATGGATGATGTGAGTAGTCTTAAGATTAAGAAAGAACTAGTTTCTTGTGATGAATTTATTGCTAACATGAAGGGGCCAACCAAGGTATACATTGAGACACTAATGTGTCAAATAGGTGATGCCCATGACACTATCAAGGAGAAGGAGGAGTTGGAAAGATTAGCCGCCGATGATATTGGCTCTCTATCAATTGAGCTCGAAGAAGAGCAAAACTTGAGAGTCTCTTTAGAGGAGAAATTGTTGGGACTAGAAGAGTCTCATAATCTAATATTGTCAAAACTCACTAAAGAACGTGACCATGCTCTTGCTATGGTCAAGTTGCTTAAAAAGGAGAAAGTTGAATTTGACGTTGGTCATAATGATTTTTGTGAGAAGTTTGAGAAGCTTGAAGAAGCCCACAAGGCTTTGGAAAGCAAATTCTCTAATCTCACCAAGATCCGTGAGCAACTTCAAATTCAACTAACTATTGAACAATCTAAAGTCCTACCAATGCAAGTTATTGAAGTTCCTTGTTCTTCTAACCCCATATGTGATCATAGTGATATCATTGAGGAGAACATTAGGTTGAAGGCCGAACTTGCCAAGGGCCTTGCCACTTGCATTCAAGGAGAAAAGAATCTCAATGATCTCTTGAGTAATCAACGAATGAACAAGGGCAAGGAAGGTCTCGGATTTGTTGCCGAGTCCTCAAAAAGGGGAATCTCGGATTGGTTGCCGAGCCCTTAAAGAAGAAGAAGAAGAAGAAGAACAAGAAGAAGAAGCCTGCTGCTGCTGCTGCTCCCACCCCTCATGTTCCTTTTGACATTTGTTACACAAAGGAGGAGTGGGAGGAGCTCAAGGGAAAGGAGAAGGAGGAGAAGGTCGAAATGACCGGAGTCTCCGGGTCCAAGGGTCCGGAGTCTCCGGCTGGTTCATCTAGCCCAGAGTCTCCGGCCCCCAAGGCCAGAGTCTCCGGCCCTACTCATAATGACTTTGTAGGAAAATATAACCCTCATTATGTTCTTCTCAGGGATTATTATGGTGATGTCTATGCTAGATATGTTGGTCCCTATGATGGTTACATTGAATATGCTATTTGGGTACCTAAGATTCTTGTGACTAACAAAATAGGACCCATCCAAAAATGGGGACCTAAATCCAAGAATTGATCTCTTGTAGGACATTGCTTCCAGAGGAGAAAAATGGATCATTGATAGTGGTGCCACAAGCCACATGACCGGAAGCAAAAATATTATGGAAGATCTAAGGACAAATACTTCAAATGTCACGGTATCATATGGTGACAAGTCATCCTCTAAGGTACTTGGTTTCGGGAAGGTGGTGATCACTCCGGACGTGTCCCTAGTGAAAGTCATGCTTGTCGAAACCATTGGTTATAATTTACTTTCCGTTCATCAACTTGCTACTATGGGCTATGCCACATATTTTGATGTTGACATTGTGGTCGTCATGTGGAGTAAGTCTCTCAAGGTTGCCTTTGTTGGGTATGTCGAAAATGGCTTGTATGTGGTGGACTTCTCGGAGAAACCCACTACGGCCGCGAGATGCCTAATTGCTAAGGGCGACGTGGGATGGCTTTGGCATCGCCGGTTAGCCCACGTCAATATGAGAGCTTTGCAAAATCTCTACACCGGCGGCCACATACTCGGACTAAAGGATGTCTCTTTTGCCGAAGATCGTGTTTGTAGGGCTTGTATTGAAGGGAAGATGCATGAAACAAGCCATCCAAGCAAGACTATTATCTCTGCCAAGAGGTGATTGGAGCTCCTTCACATGGATCTCTTTGGACCTCCCACTTATGCAAGTCTTGGTGGCAAGAAGTATTGCTTGGTGATTGTCGATGACTATTCAAGATACACTTGGGTTTATTTCTTTGAGTTCAAGAGTGAGACCCAACAAACCATCAAAGATTTTGCCACCAAAGTTGAGCGTCAATTCGATACCACCATATTGACTATAAGAAGTGACAATGGCACCGAGTTCAAGAAGGACTCCCTAAATGAGTTTCTTAGTGATGCGGGTATCAAACATCAATATTCCGCTGCATATACCCCCCCAACAAAATGGAGTTGCCGAGAGGAAGAACCAGACTCTTATGGATGCGGCAAGAACTATGTTGGCGGAGTTCAAGTCTCCATACAACTTTTGAGCCGAAGCTATTAATACCACATGCCATGCCACCAACCGGCTTTATCTCCGCAAGAACTTGAACAAGACTCCCTATGAAATACTTACCGGGCAAAAGCCCAACATCATGTACTTCCAAGTATTTGGTTGTAAGTGCTTCTATCTCAAGAAAGGTGTTCGTTTGTCAAATTTTGATTCTAAAGCTTTAGAGGGTATCTTTGTTGGTTACTCCACGGACTCACATTCCTATAGGATCTATAGCAAGTCCACCGGGCATGTTATAGAGACTTGTAATGTGAGGTTCGATGAAGATAATGGTTCCTTTGTGGGACAAAGTGGTGTTCGTGATGTAGGTGACGAAATTCCTCCCCAAGCCATAAGAAGAATGGGTGTCGGATTCTTCTGGCCCATTGAGGGACACCTTTTGGCCGAAGGAGAAGGACAATGCTCTACACAAGTGGAGCCTTCACCTGCTGAACACCCACAGGACATTGACCAAAGACCAGCTGCGCACCCTCAACCTCAAGATCATCCCACCGAGCAATCTTGCCCGGAGTCTCCGGCCCCTGTGGTCTAGACTCTCCGGCCCATACCGAAGTCTCCGGGTTTGGATACCGGAGTCTCCGGGGGTGATCAAATGCCTGATGATGATCCATCTGATTTCCGTGGTTACGGGACACTTGATGATGAAGGCAATCCAACTGGTCAAGGCGAGGACCAGAACAGCGATCATGAAGATGATCAAGTAGTCTCTCAAGAATCTCCTCTTGAGGCTCGCACTCACCATGAGAAGAAGCTTGAGTCCATACTTCGACGAAGAAGCATATCCTTAGAAAATGTTGTTGGGAGTGTTCGTAAAGGTGTCTCCACATGGAGGCAACTTTCTAACTTTAGCTCTGATCATGCTTTTGTCTCTTGTGTAGAACCCAAGAAAGTTTATGAGGCGCTTGAGGATCCGGATGGCTAGATTCCATGCATGATGAACTCAACAACTTCGAGCGCAACAAAGTTTGGACTCTAGTAGAAAGACCCAAAGATTGTCGTAATGTCATTGGGACCAAGTGGATCTTCAAGAACAAGCAAGATGCAAATGGCATTGTCATTCGTAACAAGGAAAGATTGGTGGCTCAAGGTTTTTCCCAAGTTGAGGGTATTGACTTTGGTGAAACTTTCTCTCCCGTTGCCCGTCTTGAATCCATTTGCATCTTACTTGCATATGCATCTCATCATAACTTTAAACTTCAACAAATGGATGTTAAAAGTGCATTTCTTGATGGTCCCTTAAATGAATTGGTTTTTGTGAAGCAACCCCTGGGCTTCGAAAACCCTAAGTTTCCTAACCACGTTTACAAACTTGATAAGGCGCTCTATGGACTTAAACAAGCCCCACGTGCGTGGTATGAGCACCTTAAAGAGTTGTTGGTTGATCGTGGTTTTGAAATTGGGGTGATAGATCCCACTCTTTTTACTAAGAAGGTCAATGGGGAGTTTTTCATTTGTCAATTATATGTTGATGATATTATATTTGGTTCTACTAACGAAGCTTTCAATGATGAGTTTGCTAAGCTCATGACCGACAAGTTTGAGATGTCTATGATGGGGGAGTTGGAGTTCTTCCTTGGATTTGAAGTCAAACAATTGAAGGGAGGGACTTTTGTGAACCAAGCCAAATATACCCAAGACATGCTCAAGAGGTTCGAGATGATAGGAGTCAAAGGTGCAAAGACTCCCATGCCAACAAAGGTTAATCTTGATCTCGATCCTAATGGTAAAGAAGTGGATCAAAAACTCTATAGATCTATGATTGGTTCCTTGCTTTACCTTTGCGCATCTAGACCAGACATTATGTTAAGTGTGGGAGTTTGTGCATGTTTTCAAGCCGCACCAAAAGAAAGCCACTTAGTGGCGGTCAAGAGAATCTTTCGATATTTAGTGAATACCCCTAACTTTGGTCTTTGGTACCCAAAGGGAGCAAGTTTTGATCTTGTAGGTTACTCGGATTCGGATTGGGCGGGAGACAAAGTGGAACGGAAATCAACCTCCGGGGCTTGCCAATTTCTTGGTAGGTCTTTGGTGTGTTGGTCATCTAAGAAACAAAATTGTGTGTCTCTCTCTACCACCAAAGCCGAATATGTAGCCGCGGCAAGTTTTTGTGCACAACTCTTATGGATGAGGCAAACTTTGAAGGATTACGGTGTCATTTTTGACAAAGTGCCTATTTTATGTGATAATGAAAGTGCAATCAAGATCGCTCACAACCCGGTGCAACACAACAAGACAAAGCATATTGAGATTCGTCATCATTTCATTTGGGATCATGTCAACCGTGGAGATATTGATCTATCTTATGTTGGCACTAATGAGCAACTTGCCGATATATTCATGAAGCCTCTCGATGAAGCAAGATTCCGGGAATTGAGGCATGAACTAAATATCATTGATTCAAGCAATGTGGCTTGAGCTAGGTGCATATACTCCCATACTCTAACGTGTGTTTTGTTCTAGGTGTGGGCATGGAAATAGGGGGAGTGCGGTTCTAATTGATTGGACTATCCCTTCCCCCATAATGCCAATAGTAAGCGTATTGTTCTATTTTGTCATTTGTGACAACTTGAGCTTAATCGATGAGTCTAGTGTCGGGGGGATGACCCCCGGTAGGGTCAAGAGGCTAGAAAGATACAAGGTTCATGGTTGACTTTTATGCCGGTTGACCAAGAAAAGGCCTGGCCGGAATATAGGAGCATCGGCCAGGCCGGCATATATGTATATCCCGGCTGGTGTCTGGATATGCCGGTATGGCCGGAATACTAGTATAGGTGTGCCGGCATATACTCAGATATGCCGGCCTAACTATTTGGTGTGTTGTGCAGGAGCAGGGGAGGCCGGATTACCCGACCTGTATAGGTCGTTGGTCCGGCATATAGGTCCCGGTTATGGCCCACGGTCGTATCCGGGATACTCAAGTCAACCAAGGTGTCACATCGCTACAATCAAGGAAGAAAACATCCAAGCATGGTAGCAGAGTGATGGCAGGGTGCACAGTGGAGATTACCTACCCTCACTGTGCACAAGTACAAGCTTACCTCAGAGTGGTAAGGTCACAGTCCTGGAAGTACAAGGTACAGCAAGGGGAGTCCCATCGAGAGCAATCAGGGAGAAAGTCATGGGCGTCTGCCCTCGACAGCAAGTCCTGTTTGGAGTGTAGTTGGTGTCTCCTGGTCTTCTATGACCGTTGTAACCCTGGCCACCACTATATAAGGTGGCACAGGGAGTTCTAGCAAAGGGTTGGAGGTTTGTTGGTCACTCTGTGTTCCTACACTTAGCTGTTATTCTTCCTTCTCTAGCAGAGAGCTAGGAAGCACCATTGTTGTGTACTCCATCGATCCAAATATAAAGCAAGTAGAGCAGGAGTAGGGGTGTTATCTCCTTACGAGAGCCCCGAACCTGGGTAGATCTGTGTTCCTTTCTGTCGGGCTCTTTAGCTCGTTCCCCTCTCCCGAATCCTCCAGCATCTAGTCGGCCCCCATTTAAGCCATCCTATGGCATATGTTGTTTCACCACGACGACATTTGGCGCCCACCGTGGGGCAGATCGATATGCTGGGCGGAGTGTTTATTCGGACGGGGTCTGTGATAGCAGCTTTGGGAGTGCGCGTGGTCTCTGGCCTCGTCCAGAGGCTAGGCTCGCTCAGTTTCGTCAGTGACAACGCCGGTTGTCTCGGCGGCCGGCCGTTCCCCAGGGATGGCCGGATTATGTCTTTCGGTTCCCACGAGGTGTACGTGGGGACTGAGAGAATTTGCAGGAAGGAGGTGCTGGTGGCGTCGGATCCTCCGTCACATCGGCTGGCTCACGCTGGGCGTAGCGCTCGCTCAGTAGAGCCGGCTGAGGTGATGATGGCCGGCACATCCGTGCCGCCGGCGGAAGATGCCGGCAAAGCAGCAGCGGCCGGAGCTTCTCCTCCGGAGCCGCCGAAGGTCAAGAGGTCGGCGCGTCCTCCGTTGGAGCGTGCGGAGAACCTGGCCGGCACTTCCGGTGTGCCGGCTAGGGGCGAGGTTCTTCTTCCCATCATCGACCGGCTTCTCGAGCCGGTGCGATCCGGCGTTGATCCGGAGCAAACAAGGGAGGTCCTGGAGGGATCTCGTCAGGCCCTCGTCGACGAGGCCCTGGCCATGAATCAGGAGCGCGAACGGTTTAACCGGCAACTCCGTGAGTATGAGGCAGCCCATGGTTTTACTCCTGTAGTAATCCGGCCTAGCCGGATAGAAGAGGTTAGAACTAGAGGCAGAAATCTTAATGCTGAGATAGGAAAAGATGCTAGAGATAAGAGTCATACCGCAACTAGTACTGTGCCTAAGATAATTTATAGCTCGCTAGTAAAGAACCTTAGAGCAGCAGCAGAGGTAGCTAAGGACTTATCTAGTTTATCCGGCGAAGCACTGCGTGAGCAGCAAGCCCGGCTTAACCATCTTTTGTCTGAAGCTACCAAGCAGCAGGAGGCCTTTAAGAAGGCAAACCCAGGTGCCGGGGCATCCCAGTACATTGCGTCGGTAGGAGGTGCCGGCGCAAGATCGAGGGGCCAAGCTTCGTCCCCGCATCCAAGCGCCCGGCGTGCCGGAAGTGTGACCTCTGGCCGCCGGGACAAGCAGATTCAAGTGTATGATCCGGCAATCGCCGGAAAGCAGGCAGTAGTTCAGAAGAACGCCGGCCAGGCAGACAAATATGTCGGCCACAAGGGTGCTGGCCAGAATGTGCCGGCCGGGCAAGGAGCAGTCTCGGCCGGTGGTGGCCGGAGTAACAGTGCAGCCCGGCGTCAGCAAGAGGGCGCCGGAGGGGCAGCGCAGCAGCAAGGTGCAGGCCATCCGGGATATCGAGAAGATGACGGCAATTCCGCCCTTGCCAGGGCGGGATATCAGCAGCAGAGCCAGCAAGGCCGGCATAGTGAGCAGCATCAGCCGGAGCAGCAGCAGGAAAAAGGGATCGCGGGCCCAATCGCGTCCCGGCTAGGACCCCGGTCCTTGGCAGCAAATGATGCGCGCTTCAAGCTGGACAAGATTCACCAATCAGAGATGGTGGAGAGGCAAGGAGCTCCGGGTCCCAGGTGCTTCGGGCCCCGGATTATGGGGGAGCCGGTGCCTTACTTCTTCCAGCTCGCGCGTGGCGCGAGAACATATAATGGCAGTACGAAGCCGGAAGATTGGTTGGAGGATTACTCCACAGCGGTGAACATCGCCGGAGGAAACCTCAGATGGGCGGTACGATATGTGTCGCAGATGCTGGAAGGTCCAGCCAGGATATGGCTGAATAATTTGCCGGCCGGGAGTATCAACGGCTGGATTGATTTCGAAGAGCAGTTTGTGTCAAACTTCACCAGCACATATAAGAGGCCGAATCGTCCTCAGCAGCTGTAAGCCGGCTGGGAGAGAAAGCTTTGCCGTTATATCAGTTGATGAAAAAGTCCGACACATTTGTCTGGACAGCGCAAGCAGATGCAGCTTTCAAGGAATTGAAACAGTTGTTGTCAACAGCGCCCGTATTAGCGTCTCCAATGCCCCGGGAGCCAATGTTGCTCTATATAGCGGCAACCAATCGAGTTGTCAGTGCTGTGGTGGTAGTAGAGCGAGAGGAAGGAGGCAAAACCGTGCAGCGGCCGGTATATTATCTGAGTGAAGTCCTCTCCACCTCAAAGCAAAACTACCCCCACTATCAGAAGATGACCTATGGTGTCTATATGGCGGCCAAGAAGCTCAAGCATTACTTCCAAGAGCATCCAATCCGGGTAGTGGCCGAGGCTCCTATCTCGGAAATTATAAACAACAAAGATGCCAGCGGCCGGATAGCAAAGTGGGCAATAGAGCTTTCACCATATACACCTCAGTATGACAAGAGAGATACAATCAAGTCCCAGGTGTTGGCTGATTTCTTTATTGACTGGGCCGAGATACAATACGAGCCCCCATTGCCAGATGCAAACTATTGGAGGATGCATTTCGATGGCTCCAAGACAATCCACGGCTTGGGTGCCGGCATAGTTCTCAGTTCGCCAAAGAATGACCAATTGAGATATGTCCTGCAGATTCACTTTGCCGCATCAAATAATGTGGTGGAATATGAGGCGCTTGTGCATGGCCTGAAGGTGTCTAAGGACATAGGAATTCGCCGGATTATGTGTTTCGGTGATTCTGACTTGGTGATTCAGCAATGTTCCGGCATATGGGACGCGCATGATGCTAACATGGCATCCTACCGTTTCCTGGTGCAGCAGTTAAGTGGTTACTTTGAAGGTTGTGAGTTCCGGCACGTTCTCCGGGCTCAGAATGACGCAGCCGATGCATTGTCCAAGCTGGGATCTTCCAGAGACTCAATCCCGCCCGGCATTTCGCTGGAGCATCTGAGGAAGCCGTCAATCAAACCCTCGTCGGAGTCATCCTCCATTTATGTCCCGCCAGGTCCAGACGAAGCAGTTCCAATGGAGATAGATGCCGGAGCCAGGTCAGATAACCCGGGGACTGATTCCTCAGTCCCGGGGACTGGGCCGGCATATGCTGTGAGTACGGTATTCCGGAGTAAAACTAAGGGCAAGGGCAAAATATACCAAGAGGTTGATTCCTCAGTCCCGGGGACTTCGCGGCCCATGGAGATCGATTATGTATCGGTCGAAATAATGGAGATAGATCAGGCAGTGTTCACTGTCAGGGAAGTGCCCTCATGGGCACATCCTATTATGAACTTCTTGGTGGATGGCCAAGTGCCGGCGGATGAAACCGAAGCCCGCCGGGTTATAAGGAGATCCAAAGCGTATACCATCATAAACAAAGAAATATACAAGAGAAGTACCACCGGAGTATTGCAGAGATGTGTCGAATCTGTGGAAGGTCTGGAGATGCTCCGGGAAATTCACCAGGGGGAGTGTGGTCACCATGCTTCGTCCAGGGCATTGGTGGCAAAGGTATTCCGGCATGGCTTCTATTGGCCAACGGCACTGCAAGAGGCAGAAAACTTGGTCCGGAAATGTAATGGGTGTCAAAGATATGCCCACCAGATTCATCAGCCGGCATCTGCCCTGAAAACTATCCCAATAACCTGGCCCTTTGCTATTTGGGGCCTGGATATGGTCGGGGCTTTTAAGCCGGCCAGAGGAAAGATGACCCATATCCTGGTCATGGTGGACAAGTTCACCAAGTGGATTGAAGTGAAGCCCATAAGCAAGTGTGATGGTCACACAGCAGTGAAATTCTTAAAGGATATAATCTTGAGATATGGTGTTCCTCATAGCATCATCACTGACAATGGGTCAAACTTTGCCCAAGGGCCATTTGCCAGATTTTGTGAGGAAGTGGGAATCTGGCTGGACGTTGCGTCGGTTGCCCACCCTTGTGCCAATGGCCAAGTAGAGAGATCGAATGGGCTAGTATTATCCGGCATAAAACCCCGGCTGATAGAGCCCCTGGAGAAAACTCCGGGATGTTGGCTAGATGAGCTGCCAGCAGTGCTGTGGAGTTTAAGAACAACTCCGAATAGATCAACTGGCTACACACCATTTTTCCTGGTGTATGGAGCAGAAGCTGTGCTTCCAACAGATGTAATACACGATGCACCAAGAGTGGTGCTATATACTGAGGAAGAGGCTAAAGAGGCCAGGGAAAATGATGTTGATTTGCTAGAGGAAGCAAGAGAAATAACTCTGTCAAGAACAGCAGTGTATCAGCAAAACCTCAGACGCTATCATGCGCAGAAGGTAAATCCAAGGAGATTCCAAGAGGGAGATCTAGTACTCTGGCTAAAGCAAGGAACAGAGGGCCGGCATAAGTTAACACCTCCGTGGGAGGGGCCATTCATCGTGAGCAGGGCACTGCACAATGATGCCTACTATCTTATAGATGCGCAGGACCCCAAGAAGGATAAGGCGGACAGGTCCGGAGAAGAAACCAAGAGGCCATGGAACATAGCTCTACTCCGTCCCTTTTACTCCTGAGCAACACAATGTATGTATTTCCATATGTTTCTTTGTATGCCGGCGTGTTGTGCCGGCACAAGACTAATGAATGAAATGTCGGCATCCCGAAGAAGCCGGGTAACTAGCTCCGAGGTATATTTGTTGTTTATTTACAGTTCTTTATTATATGCCGGCTGGCTTGATTTGAATGTTTCCTATGTCGGCCTAGTAATGTGTCGGCACCAAAGGCCACTCTTCGACTTAGCTGCTGTCCGAAACTCGGCTTCATGGCTAGCAAGAGTAGATGCCGGAGATTGTCTACACATGGAAAACGGCTAAGGAAGTGTACAGCAAGTGAACCGACATTTTTTGTTAAAACTAAAGTTAAAATTTGAAGTGTCGGATGATTTGAAGTCTAAGTTTCAAAGTTAAAGTACTGTATGTTCAATGAAGCAACCTTGAGACTCATATGTCGAAAGCCAAATAAGGTAGACAAGTAGCCAAGGTTGTGAAGTTGGGGAAACAGGAAAACAAACTCGGTGACTTAGCCAAAGATGATCCGGCGTTAATAACAAGCAAACCGAGATAAAACTTGTTCAGGTAGCAAGCCAAAGGAAATTAAACGTTTATCTTACAACTGCACCCGGCATACCGGGGATCTGATAAAACTTAAAAGTTTTTGTGCTGCAAAGTCAAGGAGCAGCGGCAGAAGCAGCGCCGCCGGCTGGAGGAGCTGTAGCGGTGGAAATGTCGGCCTCAGGAGTGCCGGATCCAGCGGATGGAATGGAGCCATCACCTCCGCCCGGGGCAGATGCCTGTTCCGGGGCATCAGTGTCGGCCTCTTCAGCTTCATCTTCATCTTGGCTGGAGTCGGAGCCCTCGGCAGCGGCGGATGTCCCTGGCATCGTCCTTCTTCTCCGGCTCGCGGATGTCCCGGACGAAGGCGTCGGTGTCGGCATAGTCCACATAGCTGTGGGCCAACTCCCGTCGGCGCCGGATGTGTTCCGGATCCGTGGTCCAGATGGATCCTTCGCGCACAGTGCGCAAAGTCTCCAAGTCAGCCTTTTCATACCAGGACAAGAAGTAGCTGAGAGCTTCGTCAGCTCCAACCCTCACGCCGGAATCTCGCCACTCCCGGAGGCGAACCTTGGCCAGCTGCAGATCGTTGCCGAGGTCAACGGGATCAGTGGGAGTCCTTTGTCCCGGCCAGAGGGCAGAGAACGCCTCCTGGGCGCCATAGAAGAGTTCTTCGGTGTAGAGCGTCATGGCGTTCTTCCGGGACTGCAGAGCCAGCAGCTGCTCCGACATGTCCCAGTTGACCGAGTCAACCGGAACACCCCGGTTCTCTCGATCCAACTACAAAGCCCTCTCAACGTCTTCGACGGAAGCGGGGAACATGTCTGAGAAAAATAGATGAAGTTAGCAAAAGGAGAAAATGTCGGCATAAAGAGTATGTCGGAAGAGAACATGATATGTCGGGCAGGATGAGGAAGAGGGATTTGAAGCTTACTGGCAAGGTCGGCATTAAGCTGGGCAACTGTGACCTCCCATCTGGTCGCCTGCTCCTTCAGGCTGGACAGTTCGGCATGGGCAGTGGAGGCATCAGCCTCGGAGGCAACGAGCAAGTCCTGGGTTTTCTTTAGTTGGCCCTCCCTCTGTTCCTTCTCGTCCAGAAGCTCGGTGATCCGGCCCTTCAGCTGCTCAACCTCGGCCTTGTGACCGGCATCCCGGTCGTCCAGTTGCTTGGCTACATCCACTAAGGACACACAGTCCTGGTGGCGTGCCTCCAGTGCAGCTTTCTCGTCTGAAAAGATTGGAAGTCAAAACAAGGATTTGAAGAAAGAAAACAGTGAAAAGATTAAAGGATTTGAAGTACAGAAGGATTAGTTGAAGATTAAGGGGATCCGGCATACCTGTCAGCTCCTTCACTCTCTTGGCAAGCTCGGTGACTTGGGCTTCGGCACCAGCTGCGAAATGTCGGACAAAGATTAGGTGTCGGCATATTAAGATGTGCCGGCCAGAGGTCTATTGAGAAGGGGCAAGGTATGTCGGCTGAAATTACCTTTCTGGGACAGTTCCAGCTGGAGCTTGCTGTGTGCGTCGGAAAGCTTCCGATGCTCGCACACCAAGTCATGGAACATGTCGGCACGGGCGTTATTCATGCGCTGCAAAAGTATTAGGATTTGAAGGGATATGAGATAACTAAAGCATGCCAGTACAGTTGAAGATTATATGAAGTATTTATGCTATAGGAGATCCGGCACAGGTGCTGCGCACCTATCCCGGCTCTCGGTGACTAGGATTTGAAGCTCGAATCGAGCTTATATCTCGGTCAAGAGGATTTGAAAAATAATTGAGATGTGAAATTGATAGAGACCCGGCACAGGTGCTGCGCACCTATCCCGGCTCTCGGTGACTAGGATTTGAAGCTCGAATCGAGCTCATATGTCGGAAAGTTAATTGGAAAAGCAGCTAAGTGCAAAAGGTCTTGGAAAATCCCGGATGTCCGTATCCCGGACAGCCGACATTTTCGGGGACTGGGGATATCTATATGTAAAGGACTTACGTTGGTGGCATCGGCCAGGCGATGAAGTCGTTGCTGAAGACTGAGAAGTTCGCAGGCAATAGGAATGGGCTTCGCGGCCAGGATATCAGCTGGGTCGCCGGTGGCCGAAGCTTCGGCCTGTTTCTTCTTCTTGGATTCAGCTGTGTCCAGGGAGTCGGCGTCATTCCATTTCTCGCAGCGCTCCTTAAGAGAGCCGAGGCTCTGGTCACTTTTCGTCAGAAGAGGGACGATGCCCTCGAGTTCTGGTGTGTCGAAGAAGCTGGCCCGGTAACCAGGCCGGGTTGCTGCCCTGCCAAGATGCAGGGCCAGGGCGGAGCTGGTCCGAGGCGCTGCCTTGGAAGGTGCAGTGGCGGCGGATGGAGTGCCGGGCTTGGTCGGCTGAATCTTCAGTGTGCCGGGCTTGGCCGGAGCAGAGGTCTTGGCCGGCACCGTGGGCTTGGCCGGAGTAGAGGTCTTGGCCGGCGCCGTGGTCTTGGCCGGTGCAGGAGTCTTTTCAGCAGAAGGAATCTTGGGCGCGGGCTGTTCCGGCGCGGCCGGTGCATCTTGGCCAGCAGGAGCAGGATCCGGAATAGTCCGAACTTCCGGCACTAAAGGGCCTTTACCCTTGATGTCTGCTCCGGCGTCTTTAGTTGTGCCGGCGTCGCTGGTGGGCGCGCCGGAGTCTGGTGCTTCTTGGTGGGCTTCTGTGTCCATGTGGACATCAGAGGCCGATGGTTCATGTTGAGCCCCCGAGTCCATGTGGACTTCGGGGGCAGAGTTGTCTTGTTCCGGCGGAGGATCGTCCTTCGCCGGGGAGGTGGTCTTGTCGGGCGCAGGCGAAAATGCCGGCGCCGGGGAAGTCGTATGACTGGCAGAGGGTATGTCGGAGGTAGCGGTGGCCGCGGGCTTGGTAACTTTCGGGTCGCCACTCGAGCCAGAAGCTTGTTCCGGCGCAAGAGGAGCCCTGAAAGAGAGAAAACACCAAGTTAGTAATCAGGGCAAGAGATATGTCGGAAATGAAACAAGCAGAAGGAACTTACCCCGCGGCGACAGGTCTCGGTTTCTTCAGTATGGGCACGCCGACCTTCTGCCTCTTCGACTTCTGAGGTGTGTCGGGCTGGGGCTTCACCCCTCGCTTCCGGCCGGCACGTCCGCCGGTGGAAGGAGGTCCCTGGTTCAGAGGGGCGGCATCGATAACCATATCGTCCGGGATAGCTGAGGACGGCATTGGAAACTCGTAAGCGATAGGTATTTCTGGAAAGGCATATGCAAGTGGCATCGGGTCATAGTACAGCAGGATCTCCTCGTCAGAATCAATCTCACTCCGGTCTTGAGTATAATGCCGGGATGAAGAGCCCTTACCCATGGCAGCTGCAGCACGGGTGCTCCTGGGTAGCTTATCCCAATGATCCGGATCTTCAACATCCGCAACAGTGCGGTCCGCCGCGATCTTGATCCGGGAGTTCTCCATGGCTTGGAAGCTGAATTTCTGTATAAACAGCAAAGCCAAGTATTCAGACAAGGAAATATGCCGGTGGAAGAGGTATGTCGGATCAATATGATATGTGTCGGCAAATAGACATGTGTCGGCTTAAGTATCTATGTGCCGGACATGGACTTTATGTGTCGGATAAGATGGTTTACCGTTGGGGCTGGCCTATCCCGGCTGTATGGTTCTAGCCCCCAGGCAAAAGTGGCCTGAGAGGACTTGCAGACATCCTTAATCCGGCGCAGAATGTCGGCCGGAGTCAGCTCGTGAGTGGAGTGCCGGGTGGGGTCCATTGGCCCGCTCATCTGGCAGATCTTGTGCGACCGGCGCTGCAGAGGGGAGACACGCCGGCTTATATAGCAGGCCACCAGGTCCTGAGGAGTAAGACCGGCATCCCGGAGCTCGCCCTTAACCCGGTGAAGCGCATTCACCGGCATCACCGAGTTCTTCGGGTTGTAGGTCCAATTCGTCATAGCCAAGGGTGGCTCGTCCACAAATGGCGGCAGGTTAAGCAGATCCACGTCGGTGGTGTTCTTGACGTAGAAGAAGCTCTTCTGCCACTTCTTGCAAGATTCCAGGAGCTCCACCTTGGGGAAGTCCGAGCCCTTCCGGGACATGATGGTGGCCGCGCCGCAGAGGGTCATGGGGCGGTCCTTCTTTTCCTGGGCCGTCTCCGGCGGGTCGTCCTTGCTCCGGGGCGGCTCTTGGACGACTTGCTTCCGCAGTTGGAAGTACTTCGCCCAGCCTTGAGTAAGGGGCTCTATGCCGGCATAGCCTTCGCAAAAGGCAGCGAAGGCGGAGAGGATCATCACGGCATTGGCCGGGATATGATGAGGTTGTAGATCGTAGGTGTTGAGGAAGTCCCGGAAGAAGTCCGATGCCGGCAGGCCGAAGCCACGCTCGAAGTGGGCGATGAAGACGACGCGTTCGCCAGGTTCAGGTGCCGGCACTAGTTTCTCCTGCTGGTAGCCGGCATGCTACGCCCTCCGGGACTCTCCTGGTGGAGGTGACCCAGGATATGTCGGCCGGAGTGACCTCCGACCCCTCCCAGCCGGAGCGTCCTTGGGCTCGGGCCGAGGTATCTTCCTCAGAGGCCGAGGTACCCGTCATGCTTGAAGATGCCATCTTAGTGGCCGGGACAAGGCGTGAGAGCCGGAGTCCCGTGATGTTATTCCTATCAAGGCCGGAGAAAAGAGGGAGGTTAGTCTCTCCGGCATACCGCTCTCACAAATGTTAGTAGAAATAAAAGATCTACCGAGCCAGTTAAAATAGGAAACAAATAAGGGTAAAACTTCTAAGGAAGAACACCCGAGAGCGTTGTTAAGCAATGCTAGTCGAATCCAAAGAATAACAAGCAGAGGAACTGCAGTAGATCTACGCGAGTATGGCTACTAATGCGAAGTTATAAAGAAGCATGGAAGAGGAAGAACAGAGGGAGATCTCACCGGAGCTTGGCCGGCGGCACTGGAGCGGCGGCGAGCGTGCAGGAGAAAGTCCAATCCCCCTGCAATGTCGCTGGGGAGAGAGGCGGCGGCGGCGGCGTCGTCGACAGAGATGTCGGGCGTCGTCGAGCGTCGGCGTCGGCGGGGAGCAGGTCAGCCGCGGCGGCGATGCTGTTCTTCGGACCGGCGGTGAAGCGCAGGAGGCAGAAGAGCAGGGGAGGAAGACGAAGGCGTGGGGTAAAAAGAGAAGGTTACCCCCGCCGCCCTATTTATATGCCTGCCAGGTAGGGGTCGTGGGCAGGATAGTGCTCCACTCCCCCGACCGTTTCTGCGGCGAGGAGCCACGTGGCGGCACGGAGTGGGGCGGCGGTTCCTGTAACCGTGCCATGACGCAATGATGGCAAGGAGTAACTGCACTGTGAACCATCGCATCGTGTGTGACCGTTCGAGATGACAGGACAGTTCCAAGTTTCGATGCAAACTGTCAGGCGTGGCTTCTCGAGGAAGTCTCGTCTATGTGCCGGCTGGGCCGCCCCGGAGAATAAATTCCATCCGAAATATCTCGGGACCGGCCGGAATAACTTCTGGAGAAGGAACAGTGGTCGGGATATGCATGGATGTCCCGGCATATCATCTGATCGTCGGGATATAACGAAAAACCGAGTTATAAGGAGAAGAGGATATGTTGAACCTGCCAAGGCCCCTCAGTCAAGACTGGGGGACCTCGACAGCTTCGGGGACTAGTGTCGGGGGGATGACCCCCGGTAGGGTCAAGAGGCTAGAAAGATACAAGGTTCATGGTTGACTTTTATGCTGGTTGACCAAGAAAAGGCCTGGCCGGAATATAGGAGCATCGGCCAGGCCGGCATATATGTATATCCCGGCTGGTGTCTGGATATGCCGGTATGGCCAGAATACTAGTATAGGTGTGCCGGCATATACTCAGATATGCCGGCCTAACTATTTGGTGTGTTGTGCAGGAGCAGGGGAGGCCAGATTACCCGACCTGTATAGGTCGTTGGTCCGGCATATAGGTCCCGGTTATGGCCCACGGTCGTATCCGGGATACTCAAGTCAACCAAGGTGTCACATCGCTACAATCAAGGAAGAAAACATCCAAGCATGGTAGCAGAGTGATGGCAGGGTGCACAGTGGAGATTACCTACCCTCACTGTGCACAAGTACAAGCTTACCTCAGAGTGGTAAGGTCACAGTCCTGGAAGTACAAGGTACAGCAAGGGGAGTCCCATCGAGAGCAATCAGGGAGAAAGTCATGGGCGTCTGCCCTCGACAGCAAGTCCTGTTTGGAGTGTAGTTGGTGTCTCCTGGTCTTCTATGACCGTTGTAACCCTGGCCACCACTATATAAGGTGGCACAGGGAGTTCTAGCAAAGGGTTGGAGGTTTGTTGGTCACTCTGTGTTCCTACACTTAGCTGTTATTCTTCCTTCTCTAGCAGAGAGCTAGGAAGCACCATTGTTGTGTACTCCATCGATCCAAATATAAAGCAAGTAGAGCAGGAGTAGGGGTGTTATCTCCTTACGAGAGCCCCGAACCTGGGTAGATCTGTGTTCCTTTCTGTCGGGCTCTTTAGCTCGTTCCCCTCTCCCGAATCCTCCAGCATCTAGTCGGCCCCCATTTAAGCCATCCTATGGCATATGTTGTTTCACCACGACGACATCTAGGTTTTGGGCCCAAGATATATCTTCGCGGTGCCATGCCTATATACTCATACATGGTGGCCTTTGGCCACCGACCTCCTTAGTGGAGGAGTTTCCCATGTGGTTTTATTGCTTTATCTTCTCTATGGGAACGTGCTCATGTTTGGTCTTATTTGGTTTTATTTGCATGTTTGCAAACATGAGCACTTTGTACCACACAGTGTCAATTGATTCCATCCCAAGCCTATCTCATCCACAAACTTTCTAAAATTCTCCAAATGACATGTCCTTTCACTATAAATGTTGACCTAGTCAAGGGGGGCCGGAGACTCCGGGGTAAGTACCGGAGACTCCGGCCGGGGCAGTTTCGAAATCCATACTTAGGGCACGGGGTGGGGAAGAACGGTTCATTCTTCCCCATCCACCCCCGTGCCCCTACTCTCCCACCTGCCGCCCCCTTGCCATAGATCGACGCCCAGAGCCTCTCCAAGCTCTGGGATCCGCCGTGCCACCGGCTAATCACTTCCTTGGAGGTGTGGGATCAATCCCACCGATCGATTTGCGCCATGGACTCTGGTAAACTTGATTTCCATCTCCTCCATCTAGTTCTCTCTAGATCTATGAGATGTGCATGTTTCCCATAGTTTGAAGTGGTGTACTACCTTCTAGTGGCTATCTATCATCTTCCTAGCAACTTTATTGTGGGTTTTGCCCTCGATTTGATCTATGTGGTCTCCTAGGCTCGGGCTCCTGGGTCCAACCGGAGACTCCGGCCTGGATGCAAACTCTCCAGTTTCGGTCGGAGACTCCAGCCCGAGCCCCCGGAGACTCCGGCTAGATCAGTACTGAGTGTATGAATCACAGCATAGTTTCTTATTTTTGGCTCAAGGACATGTCACCTCAACCTTGCTATCTTCCTCACTCATTCACAGGTGCAGGTGGTTCTCGGAAACCGGCCGCTCACAACAAGGATAAGTTGGTGGTCAATCCCGCCACCGGGAATCTTGCTCAGAAGTCTGTCATTGCTCAGCAAGCTAGGGATGCCAAGAAGCTCAAGACTAGGATGGCTGAGGAAGAACGTGCCGAGGCTGCTAAGAAGGCCAAGTTTGATGGTCTTGTGACTTTGGAAGGGTTGTCATCCTCAGAATATGTTGAGATGAGGAAGCGGAACATGTATGTTCTCCCGTGCAACTCTCGTGACCGTTGCTTTGTCCGTAAAGAACAAGAGTTGATCATGAAAGAGTTCTATGCTTCTCTCAAGAAGTACCCGGTTTGCCCTCAGACGGTCATGGACTTCTCCCATTTTGCCAAGTACAGTGCATATTTTGCGGAGGCCGTGTGGATCACTCGCAATCTTGGGCCCCATGCTCTCATGAAGATTCAAGAGCCTTACAACATCAGCTTGGTCCATCAGTTCTTTGCTACTCTTGTATTTGGGGATGGTGAGGAGATCCCCATGACTTGGATGACCGGAGAAGAGATTTGCCACTCCAACTTCATGGACTTTGCCGCTCTCCTTGGTTATGAGTTTCGTGGTGCTACTACTCCTAGTGGCATAAGGATGCATGTGGACGGTGAGTACTATGAGAAGAAAAAGCTTGCTCCTCTTTACACCGGGAATGATAAGAAGATAGTCATTGGAGGCACCCTTGGGCTATCTCAACGGTCCAACATTTTGCTTCGCATATTCCGGGCCTCCATTGCCCCTCAAGCCGGTAACTTTGATGCTATTCATGGGGCCTTAGTGAACCTCTTGGCAATATGAGAGCTACATCGCTCAAAAGCACATGAATGACAATCAACAAGCTCTTCACAAGGCGTTTCGGGCTTCTTGACCGGGCTATGTGGAATCACCTCCTTCCTCTTCATCATCCGGCACTCACTCTGATACGTCTCAAACGTATCTATAATTTTTTATGCTGCATGCTTGTTTTTACACCATTTGCCTTGTGTTTCGTTACACTTCGTGGCGTTTTTATGCGATTTTCGGAACTAACCTATTGACAAGATGCCACAGTGCCAGTTCCCTGTTTTCTACTGTTTTTGTGTTTCAGAAAAGCTACACAGGAAATATTCTCGGAATTGGACGAAACAAGTTCATGAAGTCTTATTTTTCCCGGAAGCTTCCAGAGATCCGAAGAGGCGAAGGAGAGGTGCCACAGGCCAGCCTCACACTAGGCCGGCACGGCCCAGGCCCTGGCCACGCCGCCTAGGTGTGAGGAGGCCTGGGGCCAACCCTGACGACGCCCATTCGCCTATATAAATCCTCGGGACGGAAAATCCTAGAGGAGTCGGCAATTTTCCAGAAAGAGTTCCGCAGTTCCACCGCCGCCGCCGACGAATTTCGGGGGACAGAAGTCTCTGTTCCGGCACCCTGCCGGGACGGG
Source organism: Dactylis glomerata (assembly GCA_007115705.1). Taxonomy (NCBI): domain Eukaryota; kingdom Viridiplantae; phylum Streptophyta; class Magnoliopsida; order Poales; family Poaceae; genus Dactylis; species Dactylis glomerata. The sequence goes on from QXEO01000507.1 coordinate 29,043, forward strand.
GAAGTGCCCCCGAGCCATCTCCATCGGTCTCCATCGCCGTCTCCACCGTCTCCATCGACCTCACCGCCATCTCCATCAACCTTGCTGTCTCCTATGATGAGGAGGGAGTAGTTCATCCCCGGGGCTGAGGGCTCTACCGGTAGCTATGTGGTTCACCTCTCTCTCCCATGATGTGATCTTTATGTGATCATGAGCTTTGTATCATGTTGAACAAGTAGATGTTATTATTCAGATATTATGTGTACTCTAGTGGTATTATTAAAGTAATCTATTCCTCCTGCCATGGTGTAACGGTGACAGTGCGTGCATCATGGTGGTACTTGGTCTAGGCTACGATTGTGATCTTTTATGGATTATGAGAATAATTATCGCTATGATAGTATTGAAGTGATCTATTCCTCCTTTCATGGTGTAATGTTGATAGTGTGTGCACCGTGTTAGTACTTGGTCTAAGTTGCAATAATATCTATCTTGAGTTGTGCTTTGATTTGGATATCTCTATGAGTGGTGTTTGTCAAGTACTTGATGAACTTTAAGGGGTGCTTCTGTAGCCACTACTCAATGATTAGTGTTATTCAATAGGAGAGTAATTCAGAGTACCATAGTGAAGAGGAGTTATTTATTTGTTCAATCATGTTATATTTGTTGGGAGTGTGTCCACTAGTGAAAGTATGATCCCTAGGCCTTGTTTCCAAGCATTGCACACCGTTTACTTGCTGTTTTGTTACTTGTTTGCTCGCAGCGATACTTATTTCATATTACAGTTACTACTCATAATCATCACTACCACTTGTATTTCACTATCTCTTCACCGAACTAGTGCACCTATACATCTGACAAGTGTATTGGGTGTGTTGGGGACACAAGAGACTTTCTGTATCGTAATTGCAGGGTTGCTTGAGAGGGATAGCTTTGACCTCTTCCTCCCTGAGTTCGATAAACCTTGGGTGATCCACTTAAGGGAAACTTGCTAGCTGCTCTACAAACCTCTGCACTTGGAGGCCCAACACTGTCTACAAGAACAGAAGCGTGTGTAGACATCAAGCTCTTTTCTGGCGCCATTGCCGGGGAGGTAAGGTAAAAGGTACTCGCATCCTCCTGTGTGAGTGCTCGGAGTTATTTCCTTTAGATTCTGCAATTACATCTTTTTGTTTCTTGTTTTTATTTTCACTAGTTAGGCTTAATGGAAAACAAAGAGTTCTTTAGTCTTTTTCCTGATTTTAGATTTGAAGAGAAAATTGAAAATCCTTTGAAGCTTATTTCGCATAGCAATGTTATTAGTACGAATGCTTTGAATACCGTTAATGCTAATGCTATAGAAAAGTCTAAGCTTGGGTAAGCTGGTTTTGTTAAGTATGATATTTTTAGTCCCCCAGCTTTAGTGGAGAAGGTCTGTTCTGATAATATTTTATCTCCCATATGTGATGTTTCTAGTAATGCTTGTGCTCCTCATCCTTTTAAAATACCTACGAAGATTGTTGAACATGTTAGGGATAACTGCTATTTAGGAGATGGAACTGTCCATCCTGGTGACCATTTGCTTTTTATACATGAATTATGCGAGTTGTTCCAGTGTGCAGGTATTTCAATGAACCAAGTTAAGAAGAAGCTATTCTCTTTTTCGCTGAAAGGGAGAGCTGAGGAATGGTATAAAACATTGAAGGATGGCCGATCTATTGATTGGGAGGAAATTGAACCTCTCTTTTATTCTAAATTATATTCTTCTAGTCAGGTTTATAAAGATAGGAATTACATTTATAATTTTCATCCGCATGAGGGAGAAAGCATTGCCCAAGCTTGGGGAAGATTGAAGTTACTAATGCATAAATGTCCTATTCATGATCTTCCCAGTAATATTATTATTAATAATTTTTATGCAAGGCTTTCAGGACATTACAAGGACTATCTAGATGCATGCTTTGATGGGTCTTTCACAAGCAAGGATGTCGACACCAAGTGGGGTCTGCTTGAGACAATTCAAAACAATATTGAAGGTTGGGATAGCGACAAAGGTAAAGGATCAGGTATGAATTACGAGTTTGATTGCATTAAGTCTTTCGCTGAAACTGCTAATTTTCAAGAGCTTAGTGCTAAATATGGTCTTGATCCTCAAATTATAGTTGATTGCTTTAAAGCCTTTGCTTCCCATATGAATGTTCCTAAAGGAAATGGGGACGTGTATCATGAACCTTTTAAGGACACTTGCATAGAAAGTGATATTGTTATTGATGATTGCAATAAACATGCTCAAACTTCTAAAAGTCCTATTTCTTATAAGCATGTTAATTTTTGTGGAGTACATAGACCTTGTGAACAGAGTTACAACAAGGAAGATTATTGCATCACCCACGCAAATGAAGAAACCAGTATGTGGCTCAAGGATCTAGATGTGCTTGGTGAAAGGGTTTGTGAGCTTTATCCTTTTCTTTGTGAATTTTGCGGTGAAAAGGTCACTTTAATTTTCAATGCCCAATTAATCGAACAAGTACCGCAAATTTGTATTGTGATGATAAGATTACTCTCAATCAGCATGATGAGCTTACCTTGTTTTTGAATTGTGAAGAGATATATCTAGAAAGGTTTCTTTGGTTGATATGAGAGATGCTGATATTAATAGTACCCTTCGTGGTTGTCGTCTCTATTGTGCTAAAGATTGCCTCGCAAATACTTACTTACAAGATCTTATAAAACATGATGTTTTGCCAAGCTATGACAGGACTAATAGATGTTTCAATCTTATTAATAGAGAGGAGGAATCCTCCAAAGTTTCTTCTGTTGTCCCTATCAGCAAACCAAATTATGTGGAGAAGATGCCTATCCCTCCTAGAGAATATGTGGATAAGATGCCCTTCAAGTCTCTCCCTCCTAAAGGAGAGAGTAAGAAGAGTATGAAGAAGAAGAAGAAGAATAAGAGGAGTAAGAGGCGAGAGGACACGGTATCTTCCCCTAAGCGTTATGATCCTGCTATAGATTATGATAATTCTGATTGGGATGATGTTCCTATGCCTATTACTTATGTTAGTGATCATGATTGGGAAAAGCACTCTACTTTTGATATTGAAAGTCTTTTTGGTACCAATTCTAAGGTTAATAATTGTTGTACCAATAGTGCTATCCATGTTCCTTCTTATGATGATATGTTTGATGAATATGCTTTGCGACATAGTAGTTCTCTAGCTTGTGATGGTACTAAACCTCTAGTTTATGATGGTTATGATGATGAGTATAATATTTTCAGTTCACCTACTATTGAGGATAAAATTAGTTATGATTACAATATGCCTCCTATTTTTGATAATTATGGTGATGAGAATGATTATTCTATTGAATTTGCTCCTACTACTATTGTTCATGTGGGGAGTATTAATCCTTTTATGCATGTGGCTCATGATAGGGATGTTTTATGTGATAGTTATATTGTTAGTTCTATTCATGATGCTACTGAAAGTTATTATGAGAGAGAGAAACATGGTTTGATGGATCTCAACAATATTGAGTTTCCCCTCTTTATGTTGCAATTCTTGAAGTTGTACTTGTTTTGCCTTCCTATGCTTTGTGCTTTGCGCTTTTATGACTTGTCTCTTTACAAGACTATTTTTCATAGGAAGTGGTTTAGATGTAAATGTGTTCCATACTTGCTTTTTGATGCTCTCTATTGCTTTAAGTTCCTATATGGCGCCTTTGCCTCAAGCTCTTATATGGCGCCCACATGAGCATCTTTGCAAATTACTGCGCCTAGCTCAAAGGCGTTAAAAAAAGCACTCTTGGGAGATAACCCATTGTTTATTTTCAGTACTTTTTCTTTTATTTGAGTCTTGGAAGTTATTACTACTGTAATAACCGCTCCTTATCCTTTTTTATTTCGTTGTTGTGCCAAGAGAAGCCTCTAATTCGAGTGAGGTAAAGATTTGGGGATGTTGCTGTCCTGAAACTGTTTTTGGTGCTGCACCGTAAAAATTCGTATAAATTCTCTGTATATCTTTTGGACCTGCGATTTCTTGTGCATATGCCCCAGGTTATATCCAAACTTTCATTAGTTGAACACTTTTTGATTTGAGCAACAGAAAACCCCTCAAAAATTCAACCTTTGTCAGCTGTTCTGTTTTGACAGATTTCTGCCAATATTTGTGTTTGCCGCTTTATCGCTTTCTTTTGAGTTCTTTTGATCATGGAACTTTTGGGGAAGTTGCTACAGTAGTATATACTTTATATGTGGTGGTTTTGAGTTGAAACCTGAAGCAAAAAGAGGTTGATTATATGTTATGCTTGCACTAATGTTGCTAATAGAATTGTGTTTAGTTTTGTATGAAGGAAGTTTTCAAGTGTAGGGATTGGAGAATGATGAGATGAGTTGAAGAATGGACAAAAGCTCAAGCTTGGGGATGCCCATGCATCACCCCAACAAATATCCAAGAAGTACAAGCGTCAAAGCTTGGGGATGCCCCCGAGGCACCCCTTCTTCATCGGCAAAAATCAGGTCACCTTTCAAAACACTATATTTTTATTGCTTCATGCGCTATGTGTTTTTCTTGGAGGGTCAGTTGTTTTATTTTTTAGTTTTCTTTTGCTTTGTTTGCTGCAATAAATGGTTAGATCACATCATGTTTCTCTTGGAGGAGATGAACTCGCTTTTCATTTGCCAAGAACACTCTAGTTTTCACTCCTATCGTTTCAACAAGTGTTCTCTTTTTCTGCTACTGCATTTAGCTTTTGTTTTTCGCCTTGATTTTTGTTCAGATTTTGTTTTATCTTTGCATCAAGGTGTATTTGGACCTATGGTCTATGTTGGTTTTCCTCAAAAGAGTTGGATTAAAAAGGTTTTAATGGTGTTGGAAAAGAGAAAAAGCTATATGCAAAAAAGTGGTACAGGAAGGAGCTTGTGTAGACTGCGGCCTAGGATTTGGCATATCATGCTTGATGTCTTTTTGATAGTATGCTTAGTGGTTTTGCTGTAGCATGACTTGTCTCAAATGACTGAGATTGCTTAATGAGCCTTTGAAAAAAATCATGCGTTGTTTTTATCGTTTGGAAGCATTATTTTGGTTTTCTCCTTGATGCTTTATTTGGGTTGACTTGGCGCATGCTCACACATGTTGACTACAAAAATAAGTCGCCAATAGCCTCTATGATCATTTAGTTTTTGACTTTTGATGCCATCTTATGCTTCTTTTAATGTCGCTTTGTCGCTCTGCATGATTATGGCCATTATTGCTCTCTTAGTTGGTCGCTCCCGGTCTTTTGCTAGCCTTCATTTTGTACTGAGTATGAGCTCTACTCGTGCATCCAACTCCCAAAAACCAAGTTTGCCATTGTGTCCACTATAAATTCCTATGCGTGGTATTTGTAAGCCATTCCAAGTAAATTTTCATGTGCTACCTTTCAAAAAAACCTTCAATGCACTTCTCGTTTTGTGACACTGTTTTCAGCTCATGGGGACGTAGTGGTCGGATTTGCTATCTTCCATATTGTCTTTTTCCAAAAGGAAAAAAAAAGAAAAAAAGAAAAGGCACTCCTCCATGGTATGTGAATGTTGGTGGGCACCCGATGGAATCGGTTAGCCATGGTTTGAGAAAGAAAAAAAGGTGGGGAGGAGTGCTGATACGTTGCAAACGTATCTATAATTTTTGATGCTCCATGCTTGTTTTACACCAATTGCTATATGTTTTGTCTACACTTTGTGATACTTTTATGATTTATTTGGACTAACCTACTAATAGTTGCAAAAGTGCACAATGTTCTTGTTTTACACTTTGATGTGTAGGAATTACCAAGAATACAAGTGGAAACCTTATTGGAGTCAAATTGGGACTTTCCAGAAATCTGTACCAGAACTTTTTTCGAAGATGGTCATGTTACGGGGCGAAGACGGCGTCAAACGGGAAACTCTTCAAATACAAAGTTGTAGGGAATTTCACGCCGAACGTTCTGGACATAAAATTCACCTGATTCCGAGTCCGGACGGACGAGATAAGCCCGCTCCTTTGCAGACCAGGCCTGGGCCGCGCGAGCTATGTGGGAGAAGGCCCTGGTCGCCTCCTGACGACGCCCCTTCGCCTATAAGAAGCCTCGGGACGGAAAACCCTAGGGGATTCGACAATTTTCCAGAAACAGTTCCGCAGCTCCGCCGCCATCGTCGACGAATTTTGGGGGACAGAAGTCTCTGTTCCGGCACCCTGCCGGGATGGGGAAGTGCCCCCGGAGCCATCTCCATCGGTCTCCATCGCCGTCTCCGCCGTCTCCATCGACCTCACCGCCATCTCCATCAACCTTGTTGTCTCCTATGATGAGGAGGGAGTAGTTCATCCCCGGGGCTGAGGGCTCTACCGGTAGCTATGTGGTTCACCTCTCTCTCTCCCATGATGTGATCTTTATGTGATCGTGAGCTTTGTATCATGTTGAACAAGTAGATGTTATTATTCAGATGTTATGTGTACTCTAGTGGTGATTGTTAAAGTAATCTATTCCTCCTGCCTTGGTGTAACGGTGATAGTGCGTGCATCATGGTGGTACTTGGTTTAGGCTATGATTGTGATCTCTTGTGGATTATGAGAATAATTATTGCTATGATAGTTTGAGTGATTTATTCCTCCTTTCATGGTGTAATGGTGACAGTGTGTGCACTGTGTTAGTACTTGGTCTAAGTTGCAATGATTTCTATCTTGAGTTGTGATCTGATTTGGATGTCTCTATGAGTGGTGTTTGTCAAGTACTTGATGAACTTTAAGGGGTGCTTCTGTAGCCACTACACAATGATTAGTGTTATTCAATAGGAGAGTAATTCAGAGTACCATAGTGGAGAGAAGTTGTTTATTTGTTCAATCATGTTATATTGTTGGGAGTGTGTCCACTAGTGAAAGTATGATCCCTAGGCCTTGTTTCCAAGCTTTGCACATCGTTTACTTGCTATTTTGTTACTTCTTTGCTCGCAGCAATATTTATTTCGCATCACGTTTGCTACTTATAATCATCTATACCACTTGTATTTCACTATCTCTTCGCCGAACTAGTGCACCTATACATCTGACAAGTGTATTGGGTGTGTTGGGGACACAAGAGACTTTCTGTATCGTAATTGCAGGGTTGTTTGAGAGGGATAGCTTTGACCTCTTCCTCCCTGAGTTCGATAAACCTTGGGTGATCCACTTAAGGGAAACTTGCTGCTGTTCTACAAACCTCTGCACTTGGAGGCCCAACAAGTGTCTACAAGAATAGAAGTGCGTAGACATCAAGTGCCAAGATTTATAAAAGAGCACAAAAGTGTCAATCTCTCTCAAAAACTTGCTTCATTTTTGTATGGAAGATAGTAAAACCCCATTGCCAGTCGTTGACAAAGACAACCACCTCTCAAAACCAATTTTTTTATCTCTCAGTTTTACAAATGAAAAGCTCTAGCACATGTTTAATCACTGCTTCCCTCTGCGAATGACCTTTCTTCTACTTTTATGTTGAGTCACCACTTTCTATCTTTATGCACCATTAAGAGAGCATAGTTGTCATTCTTAGTATAATATGCATTGTCCCAAAGTTCATTGATTGATTCATATTGTTGGTTTCACTTGTTCTTAAATTATTTGTATCTAGTCACCCTCTTAAACTTGAAGGTGTCCTATGCATTTATGTTTTGCTCTCTTTGAAGGACAAGCTGAAAACCATTTGTATGTTTTTCCTTATGATTTGAACACACGTTTGACTTTCATTGTTTCATTTTCATGATCTTTTGTTTGTGTTCATTTGCATGTTTACAACATGGTTGCTAAGTTCTTATTGTCAAGATTATATGTTCATGCCCATATTTTAAGTTCTTATGATCCCAGCTCACAAATGCTTACATATATGATCAAGATTGTGATGGTGCATGTCACCTCAAAAATTATTTCTTTTGTTATCACTTACCTACTCGAGGACGAGCAGGAGTTAAGCTTGGGGATGCTGATACGTCTCAAACATATCTATAATTTTTGATGCTCCATGCTTATTTTTACACCATTTGCCTTGTGTTTCGTTACACTTCGTGGCGTTTTTATGCGATTTTCGGAACTAACCTATTAACAAGATGCCACAGTGCCAGTTCCCTGTTTTCTACTGCTTTTGTGTTTCAGAAAAGCTACACAGGAAATATTCTCGGAATTGGACGAAACAAGTTCCTGAAGTCTTATTTTTCCCGGAAGCTTCCAGAGATCCGAAGAGGCGAAGGAGAGGGGCCACAGGCCAGCCTCACACTAGGCCGGCACGGCCCAGGCCCTGGCCGCGCCGCCTAGGTGTGAGGAGGCCTGGGGCCACCCCTGACGACGCCCCTTCGCCTATATAAAGCCTCGGGACGGAAAACCCTAGAGGAGTCGGCAATTTTCCAGAAAGAGTTCCGTAGTTCCGCCGCTGCCGCCGACAAATTTCGGGGGACAGAAGTCTCTGTTTCGGCACCCTGCCGGGATGGGGAAGTTCCCCCTGGAGCCATCTCCATCGGTCTCCATCGCCGTCTCCGCCGTCTCCATCGACCTCACCGCCATCTCCATCAACCTTGCTGTCTCCTATGATGAGGAGGGAGTAGTTCATCCCCGGGGCTGAGGGCTCTACCGGTAGCTATGTGGTTCACCTCTCTCTCCCATGATGTGATCTTCATGTGATCGTGAGCTTTGTATCATGTTGAACAAGTAGATGTTATTATTCAGATATTATGTGTACTCTAGTGGTATTATTAAAGTAATCTATTCCTCCTGCCATGGTGTAACGGTGACAGTGCGTGCATCATGGTGGTACTTGGTCTAGGCTACGATTGTGATCTTTTATGGATTATGAGAATAATTATCGCTATGATAGTATTGAAGTGATCTATTCCTCCTTTCATGGTGTAATGTTGACAGTGTGTGCACCATGTTAGTACTTGGTCTAAGTTGCAATAATATCTATCTTGAGTTGTGCTTTGATTTGGATATCTCTATGAGTGGTGTTTGTCAAGTACTTGATGAACTTTAAGGGGTGCTTCTGTAGCCACTACGCAATGATTAGTGTTATTCAATAGGAGAGTAATTCAGAGTACCATAGTGAAGAGGAGTTATTTATTTGTTCAATCATGTTATATTTGTTGGGAGTGTGTCCACTAGTGAAAGTATGATCCCTAGGCCTTGTTTCCAAGCATTGCACACCATTTACTTGCTGTTTTGTTACTTGTTTGCTCGCAGCGATACTTATTTCATATTACAGTTACTACTCATAATCATCACTACCACTTGTATTTCACTATCTCTTCGCCGAACTAGTGCACCAATATATCTGACAAGTGTATTGGGTGTGTTGGGGACACAAGAGACTTTCTGTATCGTAATTGCAGGGTTGCTTGAGAGGGATAGCTTTGACCTCTTCCTCCCTGAGTTCGATAAACCTTGAGTGATCCACTTAAGGGAAACTTGCTGCTGCTCTACAAACCTCTGCACTTGGAGGCCCAACACTGTCTACAAGAACAGAAGCGTGTGTAGACATCACACTCCTATGGCAAGTGGAGCAAGGGTCTGACTGATTGGCAAGCTTTTGAAGAGGCCACCTCCGGCACATCCAATGTGCCTCATGGCAAGAAGCCCATGGCTCCTGAAGATATTGAAGAAGGGGATGAGGACTTCGATGCCGGTTCTGAGGACGAGGCCGAGGATGAAGACGATGAGTGATCTCATGGGCGTGTAGCATCGCTCTTTTCCCTTTTTGGTGTCTCGATGCCAAAGGGGGAGAAGTAGCTCTAGTAGGATGTCTTCGTGGGATTTGCCATGAGATGGGTTTATTTGGATTTTGCTTTGAATTTGCTTTGGTCGAGACACAACTCCATGGACTTTCATGTTGTGTCTCATTTATCTTAGTGTTGAACTCTCGTTTGTGTGGTACGGTGTTATTGTGAGACTTAAGTTCCTCTATTGCTAGTAAGACTATTATTAGTGTATGCTGTCTTGTTTAGTCTTACTTCTATGCATGTTGTTAGTCTCATATATTTTTACTTGCACTTGGTATAATTGTGAAATATATAGGGGAGTGATGATCCTTACTTGTGTGGACTCATGTTCAAATGCAAATGGTGTTGTGCACACAAGTAGGGAGAGCTTTGGCTATATATTTTATTTTCTTATGCTTATATCTTGCAAATCCGTATGTTGTCATCAAACACCAAAAATGGGGAGATTGAAAGAGCATTTCCCTAATAAATGTATTTTGGTGTTTGTTAACAACATATGGTGAATTAACCATGCTATTAAAAGTTCTGCAGATTTTCTAGGTTGATTCAGGATCTCGCGGAGGTGCACCCCAAAAAGGAAGAAAAGATTGGAGCCTGTAGTCCAGTAGTGGAGTTAGGGCTTAGTTGTCTTGCAGGGTGCTTCGCGATGGTGGAAGTGGTGGAGAGGGCCTCCACGAAGTGCTGCTGTTGCACCTCCTAGGGCGGAGACTCCGGCCCTGCTGGCCGGAGACTCCGGTCTAGGGGTCTCGCCCTGGCACTCCTCCATGTCAGACGCCTCAAATGCTCAACCAGAATCTGGCCGGAGACTTTGTGTCTCTGGCTGGAGACTCCGGTCAGCAGGCTGAGGCCGGAGACTCCGGTCCCCAGGGGCCGGAGACTCCGGTCTATCTGGCTGGACTCTGGAGTGCCAGAGTCTCGGACGACTCAGACTCCAGTCCGGAGTTGGGCCGGAGACTTTGGTCCCTGGCCGGAGACTCCGGTGCTGGTGTTACTTAGGGCAGAGACTCAGGCCCTCCAGGCCGGAGACTCCGGCCCTTGTCGGCCAGCAATGGCTACATTTCGTGGAGGACTATATAAAGCCTTCTTCTACCTCTAGAAGGGGTTGCGGCTTCCACTCTCTCTCCTCCATTGTTGCTAAGCTTCAAAGCACTAGATCTCTCTCCCTAGCCACTAGAACTCAAAGCCCTTTTGGGATTTGAGGGAGAAGACCTAGATCTACACTTCCACCAAGGCGATTTGATTTCCCCCCTCATTTTGTTGAGGGGCTTGTAACTCTTGTGTTCATTGGATTCCTAGCTGGAAGAAGCCGTCCTCCAAGCTTAACTTTGTGTGTAAGAGCTTGGTGGGCCTATTGGGAGCCTCCAATTGAGTTGTGGAGCTCGCCCCAATACTTTGTGTAAAGGTCTCATACCGCCTTCAAGGGCATCACTTAGTGGAGCGTGAACTCGCCTTTGTGGCTTGTTCACTGGAGAATAGGGTGAGCCTTTGTGGCGTTGGTGGCCTTTATGGCACCACACCTCTCCAACGTAGACGTACTTCCCGTAACAAGGAAGGAACTACGGGAATACATCCTTGTGTCTTCGTGTCTCCATTGCGGTTACCTCTATCCTTTACTTGTACCTTTACTTATATTGTTATTGCTAGCTTGCTTGTCACTCTAGGTAAATTCACTTAGTAGCACATCTAGAGAATTTACCTTCTTGTCTAGCCTTAACTTGAAAAGAAGTAAAAATTGGGTAGCTCCTATTCCCCCCCCCCCCCCTAGTCGCTCATACGATCCTTTCAAGGTGTAATTTAATAAATGGAGTAATGTGATATGTTGTGTTTGCTGCGAATTAATGTTATCCATGTTGCAATAAAAGAGTGTGTAAACATGTTGTCAAAAAAGAGTGTAAACATATTTTCAAAAAAGAGTGTGTAAACATCAGAAAAATACAAAACAAATTGTTGTAACGATTTTTTAAATTTATTAAAACAAAATTTGCAACTATATCATGAACATATGTAGTATTAAACAAGAGATCATTATTAAAATGTTAGACTAGGGCTAGTTTCTAATGCAAAAGTATAGTAATTCTTGTTAATTGAAGGACGATATAAATTTAGGATGAAGATGATTAGTTTTTACAAAGAAAAAATGCCTAGTATAAACAGGCCACTACAACGATTCTCATCTATTGAACCACATCATACAGCTTGGTGTGATCTTGACCTAGAGTTACCAAAAAAAAATTAATACTTCAGATTTTTATAGTATTGTCCCGGTGACGTTGTTGGAGACGCTTCTTCGCAAGGATGACTGGTTTTGATGATGATGACCTTGTGGGTGTCTTTGGTGCTCATGCTATCATGTTTTTTCTAAATCACGTAGTGTGATACTTGAGGATTTGATTTGGTAGAAATGCAAAATTGAAAACTGTTTTGCCATATGAGTAAGGATTAGTCTGGTAGCTCAGTAGTTTTCAAAACCAAAGTATGTCAAAACTGAAGTATGTCAATGCCCGGCTAAGAAATACTACATTTTTTTGTCATTTCTCAGTTTGACAAAAAACGGGGTCAGACCTCTTTCTCCAATACTTCAAAAAAACACACTTTTTTCATATGTTTGGTATTTAAAACTGCAATATTGGTCAGATTAAAACACCTCAAAGTATTGTAAACTGCAATATTTTTAAAAACCATGGTATTAAGACAAAACTTCAAATTTATTGCGCTGCCAAATGCAGTCTAAGATCATGCTTGGATACTTTTTTTTAATGTGCTCCCATGTATTTAGCTCTGACTAAAAAATACACCCAAACTAATCTGGCCATAGTGGTCGCCTAGAAAGAAATCAGGCCATAACAGAGATGTCATTGTTTTTTCTCTGTTTGTGTTAAATAAATAGCTTGGAAAGTATTTTTGGCCCCTCAGCTCTAGTGATCCCTTCATTTAGTATTTTTAAAATCATATTTTTAAGTTCAAAAGATTATAAATATATATCTGGACATAGCCGATGATGTAACCTAAAAGCATGCAAAATTTTATTACAAAATTCTTTTTATAATGGGCTACACAATAATAATAAAATTTAAAAATTTAAAATACATATGCTCCGATCTAGATGTTTATCATTTGTGTGTAGCTTAAATACAAAGTATTTGAACATGACATTTTACACCATTGTGGTGTAAATAGTAGGCTACATGCAAATATTTGTTTTTCTTTTTTCCTAAAAAACGAGATCACAGGTGCCTATGTGCAACAAACCTTCACCCTAAATAGCCTCTATATACTACTCCCCTACATTAGAAAAGATTGTCGTATGATTTAATACAACTTAGTACACTGTTTATTAGCTCACCGGCAACCTTTGATCAGAGGTAGTATTAACGTACGGCCCATGAATATGACAGGCAACACGCAGCCCACCTATAGCAGTTCATGGTTGGCGTTTACTGTTTTGTTTTCAGCATTCAGTGCCACGCAGCTATCCCAGCCCAGCCCAGCCCAGCCCAGTGACTTATTCCGTGGAACCCCACTACACACACGCAAAAAAAAGTACTCTTGATTGATCAAAGAAAAAAATTGCTTCAGAACCGTTCAGCCACCTCGATCTCCTGCAAGGGCTGTACCGCTCTCTGTTGCTGAATCGCAGCAGAATCCATCTCCCACTCGTCGCTGCCGCTCTGCTCCCCCGTTCCACCTGCAACAAAATCTCTTCGATTTTTAGATCACAGTGCTGCTGCTCCTCCATGTCGTCTTCCAAATTAACCTGCCATGCCGCAGCTCACTGTTCACGCAGACAAGCCAAGACAAGGCAGAGAGAACACTAGACATGCAACGTGTACAGTGCCACTCCACGCGGCGGCGCTTCACATCCAACGTGTGCCGCCGGCGTCGTGGTCGTGGCCGTTGCCTTCTGGGTCGCCGGTCGGGGCGTCGTGCCGTCGTCCGTGCAGCAGCCTGACAGTCAGGCGTGCTCTTACTTTCAAGTTTCAGTGTGGCCTTCACTTGCTGCCTCCTCGGCATAGCACATGGCGTGCCCTGCCCCTGCAGCAGCGAATTTACTAGGATCCACGGCAATGCAATGCATGCAGCGGGACTTGCAGGTCCTCATCAACTCCAGTCACCTCACACCTCGTAGCTCCCAGCTAGGTGCTGTCCTTTTGTCCATGGACTTGGACCGTATCCATTTCATTTCTTGGAGTTCTTGGAGATCGCTGGTGCCATGTGACGGTTTTTGTATTCAAGTCTTTGGAGGGCATTGCCGTGTTGGTACTTGGTACTGGTTGACTAGCTAGCTAACATGGACGACATCCTGCAGAAGTAGGAAATGGGAGATATGAGCTGTGGTCGTGTTGACACGGCATGTGCCAAGTGCCATATCTATACAAGTACACACATATTATGCTACATCCAAAGGCAACTGCATATACAAAATCGAAAATAGTCCCCATGTCCAGTTCTGTTTTCTCGGTGCATTTCACATCTGTTCACACCTGGAAATCTAGTTTAAGAGGCACCAGCTGAGGAAACTCCAGATGTGCATAAAAGACAGACAGGCAGCCACTAATCCACATTCCAATAATGCAGCCTAGTACCTGTAACCTGTCCTGACGATGTACGATGGCTTGCGTTTTGGTCATTTGCACTTAACGGTTTCTGAATTCTGACCCAATGATTAATTCCGGCCAGAATATATGTCATTATCTAATGGCCATAATTCGTTGCTTCGAGGCACAAGTAAAGCGGTGGTAGTACGAATGGACAGAGTGATAAACATTCCAACGCAAAGCACCGTCGTCGTCCCCGTGAGCTCAGCCACAGTGAGCCGCAGCCCGCAAGCAGTTGTCAGCTGTACTGACTGAGATTTTTGCACATGGGGGTGTGCTCCGGGAAATTCTGTTTCGGTGGCAATACACAATACAGGCTCCAAGAGTCAAATGCTGGAATAATCTTTTCCCGTCGTCTTTGCCTCGTTGAACTGTTTAAGACCACCGGCTTTGTGAGATCATTCGTCCAGATAATGGGGTAGCCAAAAGGGACAGTAATGTATGGCGTCTATCTAACTGAAAGATTAAGATGTTTAGCACCGAAACGTCTCGAAATGTACCATTATTCTATTCTTATCCAAGTCATTATCTAGCAGTCATCCTAAATTGGCAATTTATGCTTGGATTTTTGTAACTGTGCAGATCAAATTTAGAGTAAAAAACTTAGGTGACGATAGATGGCCTGTGGCGACTATTGCCCCCCCCCCCCCCCCCCCCCAGAGGCCGACTCCATTAGAAGCCACCTTACCGCCGTCAGTTGGCGGCGGTGGGGTGCCCCTTTCTCCGTTAGTGTCTTCCTTCACCCAAGCACTTCTGCTGCTCCTGTGAATAATTTTCCTGATCTGATCTAGAGGTTTGCGCCTCCACCTAATTGAAGTCGTCCGCCGTCGGGGCTAGGCCTCGTGATGGGAGGCAGGGGATGTGGTCGATGGTGTATGCCCCAGCCGACACACCATGCCCTCGTGCGTCCATGGTCTGCACTGGTCAGTTCCTCATCTCACGCAGTCTGCACCAGGTGTCGCCGGTGCCGCCGTTATGGACGGCGACGACGTAGGAGGGCGTGGGTGAGCAGACCGGCGCGGGTCGGTACGATAGCTCGCGAGACAAGGACCGACTCGTTGGTGTTGATGGTCGCGTGGGGTTGCTTCAAGCCAGGAACAAGTATCATATCTTGCCCTCGAGGCGTGCATGTGAGATCTACATACGGGGATCGACATCTCTTGTAAATTTCAGTGAAATCTATCCAAATTAGCTAAAAAAATTCCGAGTTTTAAATTTAGGATGGAAGGCACGGCTAGAACCGCCCCCCCCCCCCCCCCCCCCCCCCCCCCCCCCCCCCCCCAAAACACAAAAATCGGTTGCGCCGGAAACCGTATGGGAGGACGGGGACGGGACGGGACTAGCGAAGATGCTCTTACCAGCCAACATTTGGGGTGTCCTGATGGGGATGCTTTAAGCAGCTGCTGAAGTGCTGAACCACATTACAGCACACGCCTACTACCAAAGAACAATTCCTA
Organism: Dactylis glomerata; assembly: GCA_007115705.1. Lineage (NCBI taxonomy): Eukaryota > Viridiplantae > Streptophyta > Magnoliopsida > Poales > Poaceae > Dactylis > Dactylis glomerata. Next base: position 44,807 of record QXEO01000507.1, read on the forward strand.
TGGTATGCAAATCTCAACTGCGCAAGTACACCAAACAGTTAGATCATACTACTGTACAGCATCGTGCTACATGACAGATCTAGAGATGCAGTAACACACATACAGAGGAAGAATGACATGATAATGCACAACATTAGATCCTCAGATCTTGGAAAAGATTTAGTTTGCAGTAGTGAACGCAATCAACCCATTCATTCCGCTCACATGAGGCCAGCCTTGCGGCTTACATGATGTGTTGTCAAGACCTCAATCAGAATCCCTAGCAATAGAAGAGGAAGAAGCTCCATTGCAACTACCAGAGCTAGCTAGAATGCTAGATGAACACTCAAAAGAAGAACAAGGAGAAATAATACTACCCCTAATCCTCACAAGACAGCAGGTGCTAAAATTGTTGTTGAGCTGCAGGAGAAAATGATGCGGAATCCCCGCCCTACCCTCAAGTAACCCCACAAGCCCTCCCTATGTACACATCCCACGCAGGGGCAGGTCGGTAAAAGTGCAGCAGCTGGCAATTGGCTCTGCTCTGCTGGTTCACCGATGTGCTTTCAGGGGGCAAATTTTCCAATCAAGCCCTCCGTGGAGCAAGCGCGGATACACCTGAACAGGAGGGCGCAACGGGGAAGAAGCAGGTCGCTAGGCTAGTAGTAGAACGGCGTGTCGTCGTCGGCGGCGCCGGCGTCGGAGAGGCCGAGGAGGAGGAGGCGGAAGTCGGCGATGGCGCAGGGGATGCGGAGCGCGCCCGGGTGTCCGTACCCGTACTCCTGCGCGGCGCGCCGGAGCAGGGCCGCGAACGGCGGTCGGCCCAGCAGCTCGGCGCGCACGGCGAAGCGCTCCACGGGCCCGCCCTCCTCGCCGACGCAGACCGGCACGTGCCCCTCCGGCACACGCGAGCTCCGGCCGAGCCGCCGCGCGCCGAAGAAGGAGGACGAGGGCGACGAAGGAGCTGCGGATGAGGCCTTTGCCGCCGTGTCGGAGCGGAGCGGCTGGTACGCGCCGGTGGCGGCGCAGGCGTCGGCCGCGGCCACGCGGGAGAGACGTCTGAGCAGGCGCTTCATGGTGCCGCCGCTTCGGTTGACGCCGGCGCTGGGGAGGCGGTGGCGGCGGGTTCTTGTTCTCGGTGCGGCGGAGGCGAGGAGGGACGCTTGAGAGGACACAAGGCGTTTGAACTGGGGTGGCAATGGTGGCTCGTTATATAGCCGAAGAGGGGGTGGGAGTTATGCGTTTTCAGAATGCAGAGGTCTTTACGCCATTATTTTTCATCGTTGGCATTTGCTAATTCTTTACTCGGAATGGAATGCAATATTTATTCCGCCAGCTGCTTCGGGTACACGAGGCTACTCGGAAATGGAATGTAGTAACTTTTGGCACGTTTTGTTCAAAATGGACATATTACAATGAGCTAAACCGAGCATGTGCAGCAAATAATGTGCTATTTGCCTTGCATCATGTGGCACCCCTTTGTGATCCCTGGGTTTACAAATGCACCACATTCTTACTTTAGAGCGATTATTTTTTTATTGCACTTAAATTTGTTACATAGATTCCTTATTCTGATCCCTGTTATTACAATTTTTCTTCTAAAGAGTAATGTTCTATCGTAATTAAGACTGTGTTGAACCACCTCTCTTTCCCATGATTTTGTGTTACCTTCGAAGTTCTTGTCAATGGCTTTGCCAGACCAACATAATGAATGACTAGCGCCGTGTTGGTATCCCTCGCGCTAGGCTAAGTTGTCCTCCAATCTGCTTGTCCAAGGGGGCCCCTAACCCTAGCTTGATTACCTCCACAAATAGAGTAGGTAGTTTTTGTTTTATGACTTTTTGGAAAGTGACTTTTTTGTCTCCTTGTAAAATTTAATAAGTATGTCCGATCTCTGAGCAAGTAGACGACCTCTATCTCCTTCATTTCTATAGGGAGATGTCTAATTTTTTATTTATGCACACAAAAATGCGGTATACGCATCATCAAACTGAGCACTAAATTTTAAAACAATAGAAATAAATTATAAATCTGATTTTTTTGTGTTATTTGTTTTCTTACTATGATCCGTGTTTGGGAAAATTGTCAGAATAAACGAATATGTATGTTTCGCGAATAAAAAAAACATAAAGTTTGGTGCTCCAAACAAGCGATAAATTTGGCACTCAACAGGTCCTTCTAGCGCAGGTTGCAATATTTTTTTGTTTTGTCTATAAAAACTGCTAACAACCAACTGACATGAACGTACATGTCTAATTTTTCCAATACGTTTTTTGACGTTCATAAAAGAATTTCGCATGCACAAGCGCCTTGCTAACCGAATTGCATTTTCAAAAGTACGGCGGAACGCGCGAAGCACAAGGTCTGGGGAGAAGGAATGGTGTGCGCATAGCCCAGCAGGGATTTTTTTTCTTTAATGCCAGAAGAGAGAATTGAATAGGCTGTGGGAGGTACAAGTGCGGGTACAGTTGGAGTACCCGGAAGGTACAAGGGGCAAAGAAGCCGGTGGGGTGGGCCCGGCCTGGTCTTAAGTAGCACCCGGTTTAGCTCCGACCGATGGGATTCGGGACCGGTGCTGCCCGGCCGGCCGGCCCGGCCTGTTCCGTAGTCCCGATCGTACGGAGCTCGTGGAGTCTGAGGCGGAAAGAGAGATAGTGCTGTCACCATGGGCCCCACCTACTGACCTGGCACATGGAGAGGAGAGATGAGCAAGCGATCAGTGGGATTTTTTTGGAGAGAGAATTGATGTGATCGTATAGAACTATTTGTATTGGAGCACTGAAGTCTGAACTGTTGTTCATCCGTAGCACAAGTATTCTCGCGTGGTCGGAATTACCCTTGCTTGGTTCTCTCAATGTACTCCACGATGAAAGATGGAACAAAATATAAAATTAAAGGACCGTGTTATCATCGGAGAGAAAACGCCATGCATAATGGTGTTGTAGCACGTTAGGAATTAACTACACGTATATCTTGTGCATTCATAAATTTTCGTCTGAAAAATATGACCATATCTGACCTGTGCAACAAAGAAAATGCATTATTAAATAGTATATCATTTGTTCCGAAAAAATATAATTCACACGTCATTTTTTACATGCAAGTCACATATCCTCCTATTTTTGGATGAAAAATTGTAGATGTGCAACAAACAACATATGGTCATGAATTTATCACCTTTGTCGAAATTTAAGAGGTGCGACATGGATAATGTGGTGCAGGTACAAAGTCTAATTTCAAGATATCATTGGAAAAACAAAAGCATATTTCTAGCATGTTAGGTATAGATGTATAGTACATAGACGTATAGTATGTCACTACATAACTAGATGCGCGGACAGGCATGGGAAACCACGGCTACAGTTTCTCCTCCCCTCCCTCGTCTCGCCCCTTGAGAGTCTTCTGCCGTTGACCGAGCCTCACCGGCGTTCTCCCCGCCGGATTATCCGGTCGGAGATGGACAAGGGAAGGTGCCAGAGCCAGGGTTAGTTGTAGGCCAGTAGTAGTATGGTTGTGTAGTCGTTCCCCGCCGTATGGCGTCTTGCTAGGAGTGGGCTGCCAGATCTTCGGGCCAGGATGTGCGGCTGACTGGTGGTGATCTTGCTCCTCACGGAGCTCCGATACTTGAAGCCGAAAGGGCCCTTTAGGATCCTTTTTCAAATGCGTGGAAGTTATGATGCAAAACCTTTCTTGGTCTGCTATGGAGGCAGAGGAGAAAGGAGGATCGGCGGTGAGCCCTGTGCTGCTCTTCTTTTCCTGGTCACCAAGGAGCGAGGGGTAAAAAAGCAAAGCGTGACAACATCCTCGTCTTGTGTTTCTACAGGTTAGTGTTGTCGATGGCGTTGTGGTGTTCTCCCTCCTGCTCAACTTAGCCGCCTAGGTGGAGGCGGAGAAAGCAGGGGATGGGTATGTTGCTGCGTCAAGTTCTTGATTTGGGAGCTCTTCTTTGGCGGCTTTTCGATGGCAAGCTCTATCGTCCCGCCGGACTCAACAGTTGTAGGGCAGCCGCTCCCCTGCTTTTGCTCCGAGTTGGTGTGCTCCCGCCGCCCCACTCGAAGTGGTGAAGTCCCTAGTGGTCCTTGCTGCACTTTTGCAGAGCTGCGTCGTACTTTTTCTTTCTTGTAAGGGCTTTCTTATAAAAGTGTTTCACCCGCGATAATATAAGCAGCTCCGGGGGTCTTTCTAGAGCCCGCACCCGTTTAGAACAAAAAAACTTCACTAGACTGCTAGGCCTCACATGCACGCTCGCACTAGCGCTACTTGCACCGGTACCGGTCGCTCGTTACCAAGCCACTGGAAACATTTTCACGTGGAGAGATCGAGCAGCACGCACGCCGCCGATCCGGCATATCCACAGGACACTGTGCGGGTGGTGCCGGCCGGCGGACGCCAGTGGCCGACACTAGTAGAAAAAAGGGCTTTCATCCACCCTTAGTCTCCAAACAATTCGGTCCGCGACTAATGTAAGCATTAGTCTCGGTTCAAACGAAAATGTAGGTCAGGAAGCTTTAGTCCCGGTTTAAATGGGGGCTTTAGTCTCGGTTTTGGCCACCAACCGGGATTAAATGGTAGTGACCTTTAGTCCCGATTGATGGCCAAAACCGGGACTAAAGCCTACCCTTTAGTCCCGGTTGATAGCCAAAATCGGGACTAAAGGTCCCGGTTGGTAGAAAAAACGTCTAAAAAAATAAACAAAAATGATAAAAACTTCAGATTTCAAAATCCTTTGACATGCATGTACCTCACGCAACCAACTTTCATGGAAAATTTGAATTTTGATATTTTTTGTAAAAAAAGGATGTTGGAAATTAAAACGGCTCTAACTTTTGCGTACGGACTCGGAAAAAAATGTATAATATATCAAAAATTATCTACACAAAATTTTACATCCAATTTCAACCGCCTACGGCCGTTTGCACAATTTCTTATTTCTCAAAATTCCAAAGGAAAATATGAAAGCAGGAAGATTTTAGATTTTATAAAACAAATAAGAAAATTTGACTTTTTTTGAATTTTTTTCATTTCTTTTGTTGTTTCTTCTACTTTTTGGTTATTTTGAAGTTTTTTCTTAATTTTGGAATTTTTAAGTTTTTTGATTTTTTTTGAATATTTTGAGTTTAAAAATTAATAATTAAATTATGCATAAAGATTATTTCGAATTCATTGATGCTTATTATTACTTAATCATTGTTGCTTATTTTTAAAATTATTTAGAATTCAAAAAAGTAAAATCATATGTTACCAAAGTGTATGGGTTAATAGAATTGATAGCATAGCATTATCAAGAAGTCGCGAGCGCTGTCTTGGAAGCTAGTAGGAAAGAAATAGAGAAGTTAAGCGTGCTAAGGGTGGAGCAGTGTGAGGATGATTGACCGACCGGGAAGTGAGGACCACAAGTATGTAATTTGACATGAGAATAGAAGTTATTACAGATTAAAGTGGAGAGTAGAAACTGTTAAACAATTCAAAAATATGAAAATTCAAAAAAATCTGAATTTGTTTTAGGCTTTTTTCAATAGTTCTTCAAGAAATTTTACCGGACCTCTTTAGTCCCGGTTGGAGCCACCAACCGAAACTAAAGGGTCCTCCAGCCTTCTGTGGTCGACCTGGGCCACGTGGATGGCCATTAATTCCGGTTCATAAGCAACCAGAACTAAAGGGGGAGGGGCTTTACTCCCGCTTTGTTAGTCCCGGTTGGACAACCGGGACTAAAGCCCGTTACCAACCAGGAATAAAGCCCTTTTTTCCACCGATGCGAGCACGCCGATAGTACGCGTCTCGAGTCTCGACAATGATACAGCAGCAGCCAGCAGCCAGCAGCAAGCAACACAAATGAAAACGTGATCCGATCCGACTCCAAATGATACGGATCATACATCAACAGTGTTGTCCTCATCGCTGATTGTGTTTTTTCCGGAAGCGGCGCGGCATGGCTTTAGGGGCCTCGCGAGATTCGAGCTATCGTCTCCCTTGTCGGGTTTTCGACGGTACGTGTCACGGTTTGTGGACGAACTGATCGATCGGCCGGAGAAGGTTGTCGATCATGTGATCCATGTCGACCGTCTGCTGCTGTCTGGATAATTTTGGTAGCGTAGGATCGGTACGTCGTACGTGTCGCCGCGTGGGGAATTTGATTGATCCATGCATGCACGTTTGCAGTTTATCACTTTGGTGTAAGCTGTTAGGACATGCAGTAAATTAAGATGAGAGGTGACAAGGGTAGCTAGCCAGTGACCGTTCAACGATTAGGACATCCATGCATGTAATCGGGGAAACTAAAGTTTATGATGTTTTAATGAGACATGATACTATTTACTTACATCTTTTCTGTTTTGCACATGTCATATATGGTCATATACTCATATTTCGAAATGAAACTGTACAGATGCACAAGATATAGTAGAACATAATCAATACTCATGATTTATCACATAAGATTTTAGGTACATGAAAGTGCAATATGTAATTATGGTGTGTGGGCGCAACTAGTTACGAAATATTCGCATTCATGTAATTGTCCACTCCTTATTGAAAAAATGTAATCATCCGCCAAACCACCGGTCCTCCGCCGCCCCCGCAACAACCGAGGCCTAACCGTGCGCGTCGGCTTAACTTTGTGCACGGCCATCATGTGGCCATCCCTCTATGTTTCAGCAAGAGGCCACAACTTCTCCGCCGCCGGCACACCACCCTCAACCTAAGTTTTCTGCTTGCCTCCACCACCTCGACCACGGCAAGCCGCGTCGTCGGTAGCTTCAGGTCCCTCCACCCCCATCTCTAATCGGTTATAATGTGAGAAGTAAGAGACAAGGTGGGATAGCCGAACAAATCTTGGTGCTGATCCAACAGTGAACGTCGACGATCGAAGAAAGTTCTTAGGTGTTCAGGACTTAGCAAAGGGGTTAAAAAATCTTTAACAAGGAGGTGACCGACTTTGCAGTTTGTCTCGCATTTTCTCTATCCCTTTGATTTCACATTAGGTCAACCGGTCAACTAATAGCACAGGGCCATGCATGTGCTGATTGTAGGTGCCAATCGATGCATGGTCCAGTTAGTCAGCATCCCGGTCGACCTAAAAAATGGAATGGGGAGACACTCATTTGGCAAACGGTACGCCTGGTACGTACGGCCCAGTTTTATTCGCACGTTTCGTCTTCCCATGCTAGGCCCGCAGCTAGTTCGACCGTGCATGTTAGGTTCGGGGCCGAACTAGCTGTACTGGCTGTGGCTGTGCTATAGCTTGACTAGCTTGCTGGTGGACATGCCACGCAGGGCGAGGCTTATTTTCCATGCACACGCACGTGGCGTGCCTCAAAGGAAATCGAGTAATACGTGGAGGATTAGAGGACGTCGATCGACCGAGGACAAATTGCACGTCTGATTTAAGCTACAGTGCGATGCAGTGCATGTTGTCGATCGATCGATGCACGCGAGTGCGTGGGCTGCTGGGCTAAATTATCGGTGTGACACCTGCATGCATGACTAGCTAACTAGCTAGCTAGGGAGAGGAGCAAACTAACTCCACTCCAGTGACACAAATTTCACAATGTGTGCTTTCTTTGAAATGCCGGTGTGGATGGTGCTGATGGGATTCGATTTGGAGCACATCGGGTGATCAACAAGCTTTGCTTTATCGATTAATTAAAAAAATATCCAGTTAATTAGCGGAAATTTGGACGAAAACCATACAACACCATGGGGATAAACCCACACCCGCCACAGGGCAAGCCCATGCTAGAACCAGAAGCAACTAGGACCAAACACAAAACACCCCCGCCACGAAGACCATATGATCTCTCACCATTGCCGGATAGAGAAGACGTCGTCCTACTATGGGAGGAGTAGGCACGAGATGCTCCAACGAAGACGAAGAAACCAACCTCCCGGGTAGCTGCGCCAACACAACGCCGACGACTAGCATCGAGAGCAACCACGTTGTCCGCATACACCAGGTCGATGCCCTCAACACTGTCAAACTTCTGGGGCCGCCGCCCCAACATCCAGCTACTCTGCCACGCACAGCAGACCGCCAACGCCATCTTCTTGGAACGCCGTCCCAACGTAGCACCGCTTGTGCTCGAGCCACGATGCCACACGACCCAGTCGCCCGTAGCCAAGCTACACGAGGCAAACCGCTTGCAGACCATGCCCGGAAAAGGACGGTCATGGACGAGGGAAAGGACGGTTGCTGTGCGAGGACGATTGGTCGATGGTGATGTCCTTGGGGAGCTTCTGAAGTTTCTTCTCCCTATGGCAGTTCCCAAGCGACAGTTGTGCTACGTCGCCGCTATCTCTAGGCACATGACTGACCCCACCTTGATAGGCAACTAGAGGTGCATGAGCTCTATCTTCCTCCTTTGTATGATCTTGTCCAGCCTCGTAGAGCCCTTTCAAGCTCCTTCTAAACCAAGTGGCCTAGTCCCTGCTAGTAGCAGGACTGGCGCTTCGAGGCTGCCCATCATCGAGGTGTTGCAAGGACCTGATTGTGTTTCTGATATCTATAATATGGTGTTCTTTTTTAGGTTTAGGGCCTCGTTGTAACTTTATTTTTATTTGAGGGCCTTTTTTGTAATGTTCACTCACTACCATTGAATGAAACCACTGGTCCATCAGGTCCTTATCCGTTACTCTTTCCATTTCAGTGAATACAGCGCTCTCATTTTAGAGTTCTTATTTAACCGAGAATTACTCTAAATTATAAAGATTGTTAGTATAAAATTAGCATCATTAGAAAGTTGTTTTCAATACAAACCAAACGATACTAATGATGTACAATATAATTAAGATTTTGTTATTGAATTTTTGGGCAAAGTTCACATTAAAATGTGTGCCCCTTGTTTATCAAAACGGAGGTAGTAAAAAAAAGAAGAGTCCCAATTGGTCTTACAAATCGGCCGGTTTCCCATGTACGCCCAGATCATAGGTGGGAACCTCACTGATCAGTTGCCCCTGCGTGCATCTTAGGTGACTGTTTCAAGCTATGCTGACCATGTGTTCTGAAAACCAGGATATGCTGCACGCATCTGCCTAGTCTTTAAACTAACCGTCGACTTAAGCAACGTTTATATGCCCAATCCTCAATCCCAAGAAGCACCGGCGGACGCTACGTGCCGCTCGAGTAGTGTGAGCAGCGCTGGTGGGATGGACACGGCATCGAGCACCCTGATGTGTCTCTCCCCACCGGGTGGCACCTCAATGTCGAGAGAACCCAATCAGCGCACTGGGACCCGATGTAGGCAATATTATCGGCCTCATCGTTACTTGTTCTTATTATCGTGCTTTAATTCCGTTGTTATCGTGGATTCCCTACTGTACTACTACTATCAAACCGAGTATTATTGTCACCCGTTCCGTCTCTCTTTGTCCTCGTTAGTCCACTCGATGTCTCGATTCTCCGCTTGTCTTTTGATGTTACGTCCTCCGTGATCGTTCCCGTTAAACAAACAAACTAAACCTGCCAAACTCAAATATGGCTGGGCTATTATAGTACAGTGGCTACACTGGTCCGTACAACGACGATTGCTTAAGAAATAGCGGTGCTATTTGGCTAGCTTTATTTCTCGCCACATCAACATGTGACCGTGCAGTTGGAGGAGAATGAGAGCTACCGCTGTTGTTGCTCCAATCACGCACGAACATGTCAAAATTTGGACAGTTGCGCTCCCTCAGGTACACAGCCAGAAGTAGCATGTTCGTAAAATCAAGTGCTAGCCAATTAGGTTTTGACCATGTGAGGAAGACACAAGCTTCGCAATAGCTGATTATCAAGTGCATTAATCTGCTCTTCTTCATGGATGGATTAGTTTTGTCATGTACGTGCCGACATGCCAGGATCGCCGTCAGTTTCTTCGTCTAAGTCTAACCAGCCTTGGACTGGTCGACATGGATAGACCTCATCGAGGGGAGGCGGCCACCGTCAATGACAGAGACAACCAACGCATGCATAACGTACATACGTACGTACGCACGCATCGCTGACCTGGCGGAATATGTCATTGCAAAGCGTTAAAATATGCAGCTCAGAGCATGTGGGCGCTGTGGACATTTTACCGCCCCAACCGCGGGTACTAAAGTTTTTTTCGGTTTGGCGCGGCTAAGTACGGGCGTGAGATGCTTCCGGGATACGCTTCGTGAGTGGCAGACCCGCCTCATCAGCCACACGAATCGAAGAGCTAAAGCTTTGCCTTAATGGCGATGACAGTTCCCAACGTGGTACAGGCGAGACCTCGACTTCAGCGACGACGGCCCTTACCCGGAGGAGAAGGTGGCGGCGCAGAGGGCCATCCTCATGTCCTACGAGTCGGTGAAGAAGGCTGAAGCCGGCGCCCATGTCGGCGAGGAAGTCGACGAGGAGCAGCTCCGCCACGCGCTCGACGTCTCCGTCCAACGTGCGCCGACAGTGGAGGCGGGCGGCCACTTGTTCATGGAGGAGCGGCAGCGCCTCCTCAAGGACACGACGGAACACCGAGCTTTTTCGCGAGAATCCGGAGGGAGCGGCGGTGGCAGCGGAGAAGCGAAAGAGGGAGGAATACGACGATGGGGCAGAGCCGTTGAGTGCCCCGAAGGATGGCGAGTAGGCTAGGTAGTTGAAGTAGCTATTTTCATTCAAAATTATAAATATAATAAAATTTAAATAAAAACTTTTAATTTCATACTACTTAAATATTTTAGGACCTCGTTTGGGGAACACGGCTAAAAATAGATGTGCCTTAAAAGCAGTAGCTCGTGGCGGCGTCCTCCAAACGCTTGATCCAGCGTTCACTAGGAGTCGCTTTGAAAAACACGATTAGATATGCTCTCTCAGTTATACTCCCTCGGTTTTAAAATATAAAATATTTTAGGTTTGTGAAGCAAATATATTTAGACACGTTTTAGTATGTATATTTAAGTATAAAATTAAAACATCTTATATTTTAAAATAGAGGAACTATTACTCAATCGAGTCAACCAAGCGCGGACAACGCTACGGCACCACTACTAGTACGGTGCACACAATTAATCATTTGGTTCGTTAACCCCAATCATGCCCTGCATGCCCCCAAGGGGTTCGCTCCTTGCGCGCACCTAGCTAACTAAGCTTCTCCTGAATCCCAACAGAAAACCAGTGATTCGGAATTACTAACTAAGATCAGCACGATACGGCCACCGTCCGTACACGGTACGGTACAGTTGGGGCGTGGCTGCGCTGGACTGCACATGGCCCGGCTAGCTCGCCACTGAGGCTATCCGACCTGAATCCTGAGACTGAAAGGCATTGGCCTGGATGGATACGGTGAATCGGGATAGGGCCGGTATATTCCCAAGCTAGCTGTATAGTTGAGGGTGCTTCTTCTCATCATGTCAGGGGTTAGGAGAACATCAACAAAGGTTCATCTAGCCAATCGCACAGAGAAAATTACAACAAATGCCTACTTAGTACTCACCGTACATGATTTAATCTAGGGGTTAGGGATAATCCATTTTCAAGGCCCTGTATATTCCCAAGCTAGCTAGAGTTGACGGTGCTTTGCATTTTTGTAGGAGGTTACGACAAGATCACTACAAAAGTCTACCCTCTTCATCCTCCAATAAGTATACTTCCAGCTGTTATACTAAGTTAAATATTTTAAAGTTTCAACTTTATAAGAAATATGGAGCTCTGCTTCAGTTGCCCCCCTCCTCCAAAACTCACCCGCACTCAAACATAACAATGATTGAGATTGTTCAGTTACCCCTTCATAACTAAAAACAGGATAGTCTTATATGAGTAATCAAAAACAAATTGTAAGTAGCCTTGTAAAAAAGTCAAAATTCCCAATTAAATATGCATGGATATGAATGTCGTACACACACCCATATACGTACGAATTTCTCTGTGGCAAGCTGGCTAGCGCCTTGGCATATGAGTAATCAAATATTTATTTTCAAATATACTTTGTGTGAAATTCTAAGCCTCAATATTAGAAGCAAAATAATATGGTAGACACCTCAGGTAACCAAACGACAATGTATATATTCTTTGAGTCAAAATTTGAGAGTGGGGATTGGTGAACAGGGGCACCAGTGGTCCCGTTTTTAAAGATAAAATCATATTTTTTGAGCTTCAGAAAAATATATTTTCTTTCATGTAGCCATCTATTTATCCCACAAACATGCGGAAAATCACGTTCCAATACTTTGTAATCTGTGCTACACAAAAATGATAAACATCTAGTCTGAGTATTTATATTTTCAAATCTACAAGTTTTATTATACTTTTGTGTAGCCCACAATAAAAAGAATTTTTTAGATATAATTTTACATGCTTGTAGGCTACATAATTGAATATGTCTAAATTTATCATCATATTTTGTTGAAAACTTAGAAATATTATTTTTATAAAAACTTAGTAACAGGGTTACTGGAGCTCGGGAGCGAAAAAACTTCTGCAAAAGCTCTATATTATGTCTTGTAACATAACGAGTTTAGTATTCCACGCAAAGAAATTACACGGGGAGAAGCAATGGTGTGCGCATAGCCCAGCAGGGAATTTTCTTTAATGCCAGCAGAGAGGATTCTGTAGAATAGACTTTGGGGAGGTACAAGTGCGGGTACAGTTGGAGTACCCGGAAGGTACAAGGGGCAAGAAGCCGGTGGGTGGGCCCGGCATGGTCTTAAGTAGCACCCGGTTTAGCTCCGACCGATGGGATTCGGGACCGCTCCTGCTCGGCCCGGCCGGCCGGCCTGTTCCGTAGTCCCGTTCGTACGGCGCTCGTGGAGGTGAGAGAGAGTCTGAGGGCAAAGGGAGATAGTGCTGTCACCATGGAGCCCACCTACTGACCTGGCACATGGAGGAGAGAGAGATGACCAAGCGATTAGTGGAACTTTTTGGAAAGAAAATCGAAGTGATTGAATGGGACTCCGGTATTGGAGCACTGAGTCTAAACTGTTGTCCATCCGTAATCCTGGTATATTCTCTCTTGGTTGAAAATACCTGTGCTTGGTTCCCGATGTATGGTGATATAGTACAAAGTAGGAGTATAATTTTAAGCGCAAACACTATACTCCATAAACTGGGTGTATGGTGATACAGTACAAAGTAGGAGTACAATTTAAAGGTACAACGTAGGAGTATCTTGCTTCCGATCTCCGGTGCTCATTTATCTTTCAAAACATATTTATTAAAAAATCATATTTCCATGTTTTAACAAATTATGAAAACAAATCTGGACACGGTCAATGACGTAAACTATAAGCATGCAAAACTTTAATAGAAATTCTTTGTATTGTGATTTCCACGAATGCCAAAATTAATCTGATAAAATTTGTAGATTTGCAAAATACACATACTTAAATCTACATGTTTCTATTTTTGTGTAGTCCAGAATACAAAATATTTAATCATGTTTTTTGCATGTTTGTGGGGGGCTACATCCTAATATTCATTCCAACTTTTTTGAAACTCGCAGACGTGATTTTCTGAACTTTTAGAAAGCAACGGGATTGCTAGTGCAGGGAGCCAAAATAAACTCCACTAAAATTAAAGACCATGTATCATTTGATGACACAAGCCTAGTGCTAGTTCTTCTAGTTCAAAATATTGTCTAAAAACTCATATGACCGTTCTAGCTCGAATTTCATTAGACATGTGGCCATTTTCAATTGACATAGTTGATATCCAAGCGTACTTTAGTGCATGGAATCACTAATTTCACGTGAAAAGTACATTTGGCACATGAGCACTAGTGGCCCCAGTTTTTTAAAATTTTATTTCTAGGGTTCCAAAAAAAAAAATTAAATACACACATACATATAGAAATTTCAAAGGAACGGTAGAAATTTTGGAGAAAAAATATGTTGTATTTTTAGCTATATAAAAAGATAAATTTCTAACAAATTTGTCATTTTTTGTAGCTCAAAATACAACACAAAATTTCTACCGAAACTTCCCATAATTATTCAGGGCATGTGTATATATTAATAGAATAAATTTTACTCCCTCCGTCTAAATATACGTGATGTAAATTTGTTTAGATTCATATGTATCTATGTACTAAAACAAGTCTAGATACATTAAGATTTAAATGAATCCATATTATTTGTTTCGGGACAGAGGTAGTATAATTTTTTGGAACATGAAAATATAGTTTGCAAATATTTTAATAAATCAGGAGCACAAGTACTGCTCAGGTGCAAGAAATCTGCTCTCTTGTTTCACGATAATAAAAAATTTAGATAGGAGGGAGTAGCATGTTAGGTAAAATACGTAGAGGTATAGTACGTCACTACTGACTAGGCTACTAGGTTGTACAGTACTAGCTAGGCCGCACATGCATGCTCCCTGACTATCGCTACTTGTACCGGTACCGGACGACGCTCGTTACCAAAAGCAGGTCCAAACATTTTCACGTGGAGAGATCGGACAGCACGCGCGCCTCCGATCCGGCGTACCCACAGGACACTGTGCGACTGGCCGAGCACGCCGATACGTACGAGTCTCGACAACGATACACATGCAAACGTGATACGGATAATACATCAACAGTGGTGGCTGCATAGTAGCGGAGTGTGTTTTTTCCGGAAGCGGCGCGGCATGGCGTTAGGGGCGCCGCGAGAATCGAGCTATCGTCTCCGGCGTCGTCGTCTCGACGTCTCGTGTCGGGTTACCGACGGTACGTCGTGTCTCGGTCTGGTGGAGGAGCTGATCGGCCGGAGATGGTTGTCGATCATGTGATGGATGAAGAGCGGCTGCCGCTGTCTCAACATTTCTGGTAGCGCTGGCGTGGGGATTTTGATTGGTCGCTCGGCAGTCATCACGCCAAGAGCTAGAAATTATTCATGCCTTCATGCATGCATTTTCAGTTTGTCACTTTGGTGAAAGCTGTTAGGACATGCAGCAAAATGGTGTGGGATGACAAAGGTAAAAAAAAATCGACTATGGAGTACATGGAATCATCGACTTTCAAAAGCTTTTTGTAAATTACTGGTTACAAAGGAGAGTGGGCCGACTTTGTGGTTTGTACTGTCTCATGCACAATCCCTTGCTTTCACATTAGGTCGAGTGGTCAACTAATATGCATACGGCCTAACGCCTATGACCATGGATCATAGATGTGCTGATTGTACGTGCCAATCGATGCATGGTCCAACTAGTCAGCATCCCAATCGATCGAAAAAAGCTGAACTGCGAGACACTCATTTGGCAGAAGGTACGGCTGGTCACTAGTATATGTACGGCTCAGTTTTATTAGTAGCACGTTTCTTCTTGATTTCTTCCCGTGGTAGGTTCAACCATGCATGTTAGCTAGGTTCGGTCTCGGCCGGACCAGATTGAGCCATAGCTCGACTTGATTGCTGGACATGCCACGCACGCAGAGGCCTATTTTCCATGCAGCCGCACATGGCATGCCTCAGATGAAATCAAGTACTACGTGGAGCGTGGAAGGACGTCGATCGATGGACGACAAATTCAACGTCCGATTTACACAACAGTGCAGTGCAGTGCCTGTTGTCGATCGATGCAAGGGAGTGGGCAATGCGTGGCATCCTGCGCTAAATTATCGGTGTGACACCTGCATGCATGACTAGCTTGCTAGCTAGGGGAGAGCAGCAAGACTAACTCCACTTTAGTGACACAAACTGCAACCCTTTACTGCAGCCTTAAGGGTTGGTATAAGATAGTAAGTTATGTCTATTTTTTGAAAAGGTTAAAACAATCACAGGGTACTGCATCGACTGATGCATACAACATTTATTACTTATAATGTAAAATTCGCCAGTCAAACATATTTAGCATAGAGAAACGGGAGAAAGTTCAATAACTTCAATCTTATTTTCTTATATGCTACACGGATAACAAAATTGTGCTACTTGCTTTATTTGAGAATATGTGTGCTTCCTGCTTTTGTTCTAAGTCAAACTTTAAAAAAATTGACCAACTTGGTAGCATTATTTATGATATCAAATTAATATCTTTAGATTGGTCCTAAAATGTAGTTACATAATGTAAAGATTTGACGTCATATATGTTGTTACTATTTAACTCCTACAGAGCTAGGAGTTGGTGTCCCCATCGCCCTATTGGCGATCTCCGAACTTTTTCTTCCTCTCGGTTGGTCATGGAGGCGAGTGGAAGGCCGGTGGTTGTGCAAGGATGGTTGACCCATGGCGATGTCCTGGGGAGCTTCTGGAGTTTCTTCTCCCCATGGAAGTTCCCAAGCGACGGTTGTGCTACGACGCTTCTATCTCTGGTCACATGAGTGACCCCGCCTTTCTCGGCAGCTGCACAAGATTTTGTCTTCCTCCTTCAAAGGATGCTCTTCACCCTCGGCGAGCCCTCTCAAGCTCGTGTACTTCACGGCTGAGCAAGAGTGGCTACCCACCACCAACGTGTTCAAGGACTTGATCATGTTTCTGTGATGTATTTTAGGGTGTTCTATGTTAAGTTGCAGGGCCTCTTGTTATAATTTTATTTTCTGTTAGTACCTTCTTGTAATTCTCACTCGCCGCCGTTGAATGAAACTACTGGTACTTCGGGGCCTTATATATGTTAAAAGAAAAGGAAGACGCAATTGGTCTTACAAATCGGACGGTTTCAGCACGCGTGAGAAGACTTTTGCATTTACGCCCAGATCACAAGTGGCAAGTGGGAAGCTCACTGATCCCTTGCCTCTCCGTACATCTTGACTGACTGTTTGAAGTTGTGCTGACTGCTGACCCTGCGTTCCAAAAACCAGGACATGCTGCATCCATCTGCCTAGTCTTTATACTAACTGTCACTTAAAGGACGGTTCATTCAAACAAATTAAATTAGCTTGGTCGTTCGGTTGCAATCTTGGAAAATCAGAGCCACCAGGTAGAATTGTTTTTGGAAAAACGCGTAATGGACAATTGGTACCGACGGCTGAAACTTGAATATACAGATTACAGCATCGTCGTTGCGAAATGATTATCGTTCAAGAAAGTTGTTAAAAAGGCAACCGAGTTCCAAACCGTCCGAGGCCGAGCTAAAACTAGAACGCAGTCGTCTTTAGCTAACTTACCACTCGTGATTACCGCACAGATGAGTTGAGTAAATTTAAAATGGCGCCGCAGGGCGCCTCTTCGACGTACGGCCACCGTACAGAAGCTGCACGACGAGAGGCTCCACCGAGCTACTCCGTAGGTAGCTAGCTCCACTGCACTGCAGAGTGCACACACATGCACTGATTTTGTCACACAGGTCACGGAGGGTCCACCCTTGCGCGACTTTGGTACCCGCAGACAGTGTCAGGTGGGCCTGCTGCCTTTTCTCGTCCTTGGGTAGACGGTAGCGTTCACAGTGTTAAGAATAATTAGTGTTGTAATTAGGCTAACTGTTAGCAGTTAGGATTTGTCCAAACCGCCTTAACGAGGCGTCCCCTCGTTTGTAAACCGCCTTAATAGACGACTGTTCACAGGGTATATATACCCATGCATCTATCAATAAAATTACTTCATTCTCTCTCAATACTTTTACTCTAAACACGTTATCAGCACTGCCTCTACCGAGAGCACCCCGAGATTGAGAAGAAGAGGAACAGAACCAGAGCGGCGGCGGCCGACGCGCAACGCATCTTCGGCCGAGGCGCCGACGACGACCCTGCTCCACGCCATCCCCAGGCGCTGCTCCTCTCGGCTTCGTCACATCGACATCGACCCGTGGTGAAGGCCGGCACCATCCTCTGCGCTTCTCCTCTGTAAGTCGCCGACGATGTCGGTCCACGCCATACGCGCAGGGCGACCTATCATCCTCCCGACGACGATGGCGCTAGCGGCTGCGACCTCCAAGTGCTTCTCCACCGTATATCGACGGAGTCGGTGACCTCCCTCCTCGTGGCAAGGTCGCCTGAGCCCGCCCCGGCACTCGGCCGGCACGCTCGGCGGCGCTCTCTATGGCGCGGAACGACGCAGCCGGCGATGCTCTTCCGAGCACCTTGCTCTTGCCATTGTGAAGGATGCTCCCGTAAGCGGCAGCTTCTCTTGGCGGAGGACGGCTCTGCCCATCCGCGCTCGACGACCGCTTCGCTCCCGCGGCAATACCGCCTAAAGGCGGACATGCCCATGGCTAGCACACGCAGCGGCGCTCCTCCGAGCGCGGCAGCCGAGGCACGCCGGCGCCCTATCCCGCGGCTCCCAGCAGCGCTCCTCCGAGCGCGACAGTCGAGGCACGCCGGCACCCTATCCCATGGCTCCCAGGAGCGCTCCTCCGAGCGCGACAGCCTAGGCACGCCGGCACCCTATCCCGTGGCTCCCAGCGGCGCTCCTCCGAGCGCGACAGCCAAGGCATGCCGACGCCCTATCCGGCGGCTTCTAATGGCGCAGCGCTTCAGCCGGCTCACACCGGCGGCGGCGTCAATCCTCTGATTTTGGGGAACGAACTCTCGTTCTGGAAACCAACGGGAGTGGATAAGAATCCTCGATGTGAAACCTTATCCCTTCGGCATTTTTTTCAGATGAGCCCCCAACTTATAAGATCACTCTTATTAAATACACTCTGTCTGCAGTTCAGCCCTCAGGCTAATTTGGACTTAGCAGTTCAGCGAAACTTGTTGTACTGTATTTCACCTTTTTAAGCCCGCAGGCTTACATACTAGCTCTTTACATTCTCTAGGTTACTCTATTTCAATCCTTTGGGTAAATGTGACCTGGTGGCTTAGGCGCTTAGCCATTAGACTATTCGTGGCATGAGGCCTACTCGTCCTTCAATTTTACATGAGTACAAAATATTTTACATCAATATATATTATTGCAAATTATGAAATGTTCCGTGCATTTGCCTCTAGCATTTCTATAACATGCAATTTTAGTACAACAAGCTTAATTTTCCAACGGAAAATAATTTCTTACAAATTATCGGATTTGTTCGATAGCATTATAATATGCCACTAAAATAAATTACTAAGCTCAAATTAGTATTTGTAAAACACAAGGTAATGGACATAACATCTTTATCGATCATTACTGCATGATGTACATTCTATCATCTCAACAAAATGTTTACCTTCAATGTGCTTTTTTTCAAATAACGTAAAGAAAAGCATAACGCAAGGTAACTAGGATCAAGGCGTCTACTGATTGCCATATGTTATTCCTACTACTAAGAGATATACTCCATAAATATGGAGATTATGTACAATGTGTTAACTTAAAATTTGAGATCGCCAAAGTCATCAGCTTAATATTATTTGAATTGTTCCTCTAGAGCATACTTGTTGTTTACCAAAATAAATTTTACTATCATAGTAAAAACAATCAATGCATGATTATTTCATGCTTCTATTACATTGGTAAGATGTGAGATTTACAATCATTATACATGGTTGTAATGTCTATCAAGACAATCCATGATGAAGGAAATTTCTCATAAAGTACTAGAAGTTCTATACATCAAATGATGATAATTATATTCATCGTGAATAACCAATGTGAAATATATATCTATATTTTGGCACTAAATGTAAGATAACCCATCACTTTGGGAATGAAGTCCAAATAACTGATAGAAATATCATTTAATGTACCAATATTAAATTTCTATCCTATGGTCATTAAGGAATCACCTTGACCATTAGTATATGCTCATTCAAAGCATATTTCATCAATTCAAATTTACTATTATAGTAAATGAGTTGCATGACAATCTCATACATGACATGGCTATCATTCCCATTAGTGGAAATTGTTGAACTCACATTACATGAGAGAAATTGATTAAATATCAATTTTTCTATAAATCTCCATCAAGCAGATATATGATGCATAAAAGCAATGTTAATAGTTTCTCAACCACTTTTGATGACTTCTACTACATTGCGTTTTTTTTCTTTCTGTTGTCTATAGAATCAACTCAAAGTTGATATTTTGTGATCAGAATTTTTTTTAATAAAGATTTGATCAAAACCTCTAATGTACTTTACATCCTACTTTGATAATAATGCATCAGCATTATTGTCTTTATTTCAGGTTAAAACTATATGGTATCTTCTTCTGAAGAATCTTTAAATACACCATGCGGTGATATACAATTACCTGAAATTCAAACTTGTAGTCAATGAACTACGAATCTCGTTGGTCTCAAAAAGAACCATGAGAAATCAATGTAAAGTTGAGGTAAAATGACAAACAGAAATAAATTTAATCTTATTAAAAGGGATAAGCTAACTATCAAGTTTATCACATATGTTATTGTATGAATCATCATACATATGCATTTCCAATTCCCAAAATCATTGGTTAGGTTATGCAACAAATGCATCAATTAATATGAGTTCAATGGGATAACGTCGAAGCTCACTTCGATAAGCATCCGAATATAATATGGTTGCTGATTATACTTATAGTCTTCATCAGAAAGAGAACGTAAGTATAGTCTGGTAGAAGATCCACTCCTTCGCAATCATAATTTGATTGAGGAATAAAATTCCTAAGACAGTTTGATGACCTTGTTTCATCTCATAACTGTCCCATTATGTTAGTTAGCCTATAATTACCAGTACATGTGGTATGCTGTCCAATAGTATCATGTCCTTTAGACATTACAATTCAATGTATGAATCAAATTCATACAAATTTTGTTGCGTACAAAGTAATTTTTCAAATGTTAATAAATTTAACATTTGGCATTATGGCCTTAGTCATCCCATCAAAGGGATGATACGAAAAATTATAAAATCTTGTTGGTCACAACTTAAAAGTTGTAAAATTCTCGAGTCATCAGATTTTATGTGCACCACATGTGCCATGAGAAAATTATTATTTTTAAGGCTCTCTCACCTTAAAATTAGAAATGAGCCACTCAAATTCTTGAACATATACAAGAATATATAGATGGACTATTCAATCATTATATGTGTCATATAAGTACTTCATGGTATCTATAGGCGCATCCTATAGATGGCCTTATGTGGGTCTCTAATCTTCACAAACTCATGATCTTACTAAATTAATTGCTCAATTATCAAATTAGAGCAAATTATTGTAAGATATGGATTAAAACCATGTGAATGTCATCTTAATGAGAATTTATGATTTCACTAAGTACCTCATGCACACATCCAAAATGTTGCAACTAAACTCTTTATCAAAAGAGTAACTAATTAAATGACCGTATCAAGAAAATTAAATTATACCAACCTCTTGTTGGAAACATGCGTCCTTACACAGCGCAGATCTGATCAAGATCATATTAACTGCTTATTATACTACTTCCCCTGGCAGTAAGTACGTGTAAATCAAATAAGTATTTCCCATCTGCAATAATTCGGTTATATACCGATATCACCACCGCAACGTACAACATGGGCTCTCACATCAAATTGGGATCTATGTGAGATATAACTAAAGTATAATTTTTCATCCGTCAAATACTTGACCCTAACAAGGGAGTTATTGATAGCCCGTACGTTGATTGCATTTTCAATAAGGACATTTTCAGCATTAAGGGGAGATAGTACCACAATGAATGCCGATAAATAGATTTGCAATCATAGACATTCAGTCCTTATATTCAATTAGAAATGTCATAGACATTCAGTCCTTATATTCACGTTCTTAAAAAATCTGAACATGATGTTCAATCATAAATTTGCAACACATTGCAAATCTGCCAAATACATTTACTAAGAATAAAGATGTCACTACATCATATTATTCATGCAATCCATATGCAAGAAGAGTGGAGGTACCTAATTCAACCACTCTTCTCCCCAAATGAGAGCAAAAGGGGGAGAAATCTTGTCACATGGGATTTAAATTCTCATATGTTTCCGCGGACATAGAGGAAATGCTATCCTCAAACTGTAAATGTAATTCAACCTCAAGTTGAATAACACAAAATGGATGCTCACCATCCAAACCAACACAAATGTGCACACAATTTTAAGCGTTGGACATCGAAACACGTTGACTCCATTGTTATGGGAAATCATGAGGAGTTAAATGACGTAAATGATATTTTCACAAATCCATTGATTCAACAGAATCATTTAACATAAAAGCCTACATTTGTCGATAAATATTTATTCTTAAAATTGCTAAACCCTTTCGGGCCCTGAACCAAAGTCCATGGCATAGTGCCTCATGCACTCGTATATTGGTTCAACTAGAAGGAAGCAATTAAATAAGAATAGCACTCGCTCAACAAAAGAGAGGTATCTACCTTAGTAATACCTACTCCTAAGGATTTTTCCTCTGAAAGATCAATAACTTTTTGTTAATAATGAAAACAATGAGGTGGTGAAAAAGCGAGGCTTGTAGCACAAGGGTTCATGCAGAGACCCAACATCAATTATGATGCAACATACCCTCTTGGTATATGTGGATTATGTTTTGATATTACTATTATTGGCAGTTACAAATAAACTATTCATGCAGTTGATGGATCCATATGCATATGGATCACTCTTTTTGGATACCTATATTAAAAGTCCCTTTAGGGCTTAAATCCAAAATAAAATCGCAACATGTATTTGTGTAAACCTTCAATAGTCACTCTATGACTTGAAGAGATAGTCGGAAAAAAAAAAAGGTACAACCGACCAAGAGAATTCCTTCTTCAAAAGGATTACTCAAATAATGATGATTGTTTACATGTAGTCATAAAAAAAACACCCCTAATTGGATTATACATGACCTTTGTACATGTAGATGACTTTATCATCAAATTATATACATGAAAGGTGCTTACAATCATCTTATGACGGAAATTTGGATTAAACCAAATACCAATCAGGTTCACAACTTGAGTATATTCCCTCGGGAATACATATATTTCAGTCTTCATGTATCCATAAAATATGGTAGAAAGTAAATATGGATAAACCATATCAACTCACATGGTCATACTATACCTATTAAGGTACAAATCATTCATTAATGGTATTAATGATGAATTGATATTGGGACCTATAGTTCCATATCTCACAAACTACATCATATGTGACAATATTTTTGTTGTCAGTTTATTAAAAGTGCAAAATCCAACCAAACATTGGGTGAAGTAATATCCTTAGGTATCTTCAAGGCACTAAATATATATCTTGATTAATTCCTTTAGGAACATCAAGGTTTGACCATCGTGTGATATAAATATATTGGCTATAATTATCTGATCCCAATAAATATCATATCATGGACTGAAGTCACTAGAATATCCTTCTCAAGGATATATTCATAATAGACTCTAATGTCTATCCTCATTAATCATTCTGGAATAATTACTATACTTTGAAGCATCATAAAATTTGTATGGCTTCACAGAATGATTAACCACATTCAAATTGATGTGGTTAGGATTTAACAGAATCACCTACCATATCTATCAAGATAATGCACACTTGCATTGCTCAAATGCGTGCGGGTCATATAGAGAACAAAATATCAAAGAAATTGCTAGTGGAATAGCATTTCCCAAAGTGGGGGTATTGTTCTTGCAAACTTATCTTGTGAAAATCTAACAGATTTATTCACAATGTCTTCAATTACCAAGTTCTGTTTTCCATAACTATGTCATGGAATTGGTATAAGACAACTTCGAGGTTTGCGCAATTCAGGGGGAGTAAACTCCCTAATTATAACTCACTGATGATCTTCAGATCATATATATTGTACTCTTTTTCCCTTGATGAGTTTTTCCTAATAATTTCTCATAAAAGGTTTTTAATGAGACAATATAAATACAAGTGTTTAGATATGCCATATCGTTTTCTCCTTATATTTTTCCCATTGGGTTTTTAAAGGAGTTTTCAGTGGCACATCATATTGCACTCTTTGCAGTATTTACATAAGATATATGTCATACCTCCTATTTTTCCCAATCTGGGTTTTTAGAAGGAAGTACTCGAGACATATATGTTATTCTCTAAACTCACTAATGAGATTTTTCCTTTTCAAGGTTTTTCTCATATGAGTTATTAAGGAAATAACAATAACTATATGTTGTATCTTTTTCTCCTTATTTTCCCCACTGGGTTTAAAGGAGTTTTAGCAACATATCAAATACAACTCTCCTCATATTTTTCCCATAGGGTTTTTGGGGGAGATATTCTAAAGATGAAGATTTACAAAGAACAGTATTGTTTACAAGGACATGTCCATGCATGTTTACGCAAGAACACTCTCAAGACAAAGAAGATTATACAAGACATTTCCACGAAACGGCGTTGTCCAAGGGGGAGTGTTAAGAATAATTAGTGTTGTAATTAGGCTAACTGTTAGCAGTTAGGATTTGTCCAAACCGCCTTAATGAGGCGTCCCCTCATTTGTAAACCGCCTTAATAGGCAACTATTCACAGGGTATATATACCCATGCATCTATCAATAAAATTACTTCATTCTCTCTCAATACTTTTACTCTAAACACACAGTTCACACCCGCCCACAGGCTTCGGACAGAGTTGCCACTACCACGCGCTGGAACCACAAGCCAGTGAAAGTCAGGGCAAAGCGATGGTCGACACAGACAGTTACCGGCCTACGCCAACCTAGGAGCTACTTTACGAGTAGGCTGCCGTGTCAGGCGCGCCAGTCACGGGCGCACTAGAGGGAAAATGGAGGTGTGCGACGAGATGGCATCCACGTGGTGTGCTCGTTTGGAGAACCTGTCATGCAGCCAGTGTTGGAAAAGGCGACGCCCAGGCAACGCGCACTAGGCGATGGATAAACGTCTCGCTTAGGGTATAGACGGAACTCTAGGCAGTGCAACTAAGAAATAGACTTCCACAACAAGAATTTATAGCATATTACACTAACAAGCTAGGTGTGCCATATTCTAATGGTAGTTGTTCATAGTTTACTCATTTAGATGCTCTAAACTAATGCATATTCACTATAATAGCCCATGTTCATGAGTGATGGTACAAAAATTGTGACCGCCTAGGCCTCGCCTAAGACGCCTAAGCATTGCCTAGGCACTAGGCGAATGCCAACCGCCTCGCTTACGCCTAGCGCTTTTTCCAACCTTGCATGCAGCCCATGCACACTCACACATCCTTGCTCCAGGCCACTCGCCCACTCCACGTGACCTGGGAGGGTAGTCCGATACGGTGCTCGAGTGAATCCACTGACTTGGTAGCGCTCGATCCAGTTCTTCATTTCGTAAAGTAAAAAAAGGCGATCCAGTACTCTAGGCTTAGGTAGAGTAGGAGTGGTGATGCGTCGTCGTTGTGGCGTTTTGCTGAGAAGGGGCCGTTTGATTTCTGGCCGAGATCTGTGGTCTGCGGGTTGAGCTCGTTCTCACCGACGCTCCGGTGGTCGGAGTTGGCGACTCGGGCTTTGCCGGCGACTTCTTCAATAAAGGGCCTAGGAGTTGGTTGTTGCTGCGCCGATCTGCTCGCGCCGCCCTTCTTGGCCGGCCGTGGAGGTGTGGGAGAATGGTGGTTCGGCGGCTCGCGGGCTTGATCTACTTTCCTGGCAGGCCGTGGAGGCGGGGGGGGGGGGGGGGGGGGGGGGAGTGGATCTCGACCGCGTCTTCTTTTGTGCGATTTCAGCTGACGCGGTTCATGGCGCTGAAGGCTTCCCTCCCTTGCTCGACCTAGCTGCCGTGGTGGTTGCAGTGATGGCCGGGATCTGGGTGGTCCGAGGCGTTGGTCTCGTTTCTCGAGGAGCTTCCCTCTGGCGGCTTTTAGGCGGCTGGCTCCGCCTTCCCGCTGGACTTAATGGCAGTAGGGCTGCCGCTCCACCGCTGCCTCGGCCCTGGCCGACGGATTCCTCTGTGCAGCGCCCCAAGTGGTCTGTCCCCGGCGGTGCCGCTTCAGCACGTCCCGAGAGCCGGCACCGATCTAGAGGTGGAAGAGGATGATGAACTCGATCGCGTTCTGCTTCAAGTTCCAGGGTCCTCTCTGCTTTTTTTGGGCCTCGTTTGTAATTTGCTTATCTTTTTGGGCCTCCATGTAATTTTCCAGTGGTGTTAATATAAGCAGCATATTTTCGGGTGCGTAGCACCCGCCCTTGTTCAAAAAAAAAAAAAAAACCGGATTATATGGAAGTTGTTCTGCATTGTCCTCTAGGAAAACCAAAACCTAGAGATCTATTCCCATTTTGTCTACTCCCTTTCTCCCTAAACGTATGTTAAAGACTTGTCAAAATTTAGATGTACGTAGACATAATTTAGGTGTAGAAATAGCTCAATTTAGATAAATTTTCGACATCATTTTAGGACATAGAAAATACTCCGTATATTACTACTAGCTCAATGCGTGTGGGCGGCGTTTCTCTTTTGTCTAACCGAATGGTGCAACGAAATTAAAGACCTTTGCATGAGTGCTATGCGCCTTTTGCTGTCCTTCTACAAATGCAGAGGTGCTTTTTTTAACACTTCGAATACAGTAGCGACTGATTTCAGGGGAGCAGATGCTTTATCTGCAACTAGCTAGCTAGCGTGTGTTCCTACAAGCTGTCGGTCAAGTGCGTGCTAAACTTCCCGTGTACATACGCGCCTTCTTGCGGCGTTGGGGCACAATATTGTACCGTAAACAGAGACGCAAAATTCTTCCTCCGTACTAGTATTACGCATAAACAATAGTGCCGACGAATGAAGTTGGGAGCTTGTAGCTTCTCTAGCGACGCATCCAGCATGGACGTGCGTGATATATATTTCGTCCTTCGTCATTGTTGGTCCGTGACTCCGACTTTCCGAGTGGAATCACGGACAGCGCTAGGAGACGATAGTAGTCTCCTTTAATTTCCATTGTTATCGTGGATTCCGTACTGTACTCATAATAATGTTGTACTATCAAACCGAGTATTCTAGTCATCTTTTTGGACTATTTCTGTGCTTCTCGTTAGTCTACTTGATGTCTCGATCGATCGACCCCGTTAAACAAACAAAACCCCTTAAAAAAAAACAAACAAAACCAAGCCTGCCAAACTCAAATATGGCTGCGCTATCATAGTACAGTGGCTCCACTGGTCCGTACTGTTGGATAATTAGGCATAATTTCTATGATTAATTCTATAATATTAAATATGACAATACCAGCTACTACCATATGTAACTCGAACATACTAGATGTACTAAACAGCAAGATGAACGGAAACAAGTAGCAGCTAAATATGTACTCGCAGAACATGATGAACAGGCGAACAGCAGTAGACCGCACGTACAATTCGTTTGCAGATGTAGTCGTTGCAGTAACGTTGTTGATCACAACGTTGGAGTAGACCGGTCGAAGCAGACGGCGATGAAGACGGCGGTAGGCTGCACCGCTCGACTTGGATGAAAGACGGCCCGTGATGAAGAGCTTGAGCAGTCGCGCAGAGCGCTTCCCAAAAACCTAATTCGCCCTCTCCCGTACAGGATCGCAAAGGCGAGTGGTTCCGGAGACCTGCTCTCCCGTTCGCCGGTGCACGCCGGCGTTTGGGATGGAGTAGACTACGGAGGCGACGCAAGCAGCGAGAGATGGCAAAACCCTAGATCGGTTTCAGGTGTGTGCGGCGGTAGCCGGACAAGAGTTCATATAGGCGGCGCAGCGGAGAAACCCTAGGCAACGTGGGCCACGCCCACGTCGCACGTCCGAGTCGGTAACAGCAGCCCACGATCAGGGAGCGACCCGAACCGGCTAGCTGTGACGCGTCCGTCAAGGACTCGGTCAAACGTTCGATTTTCCTGTGCAGCAAAAAGATAAGCTCGGCTCCGAGGCTCAATTCCACAAACCGCGGCGCGCGCGCGTGCGCGTCGTGACGTGTCGAGACGAGACGAGCGAGCAAGGAGGAGGAGGAGCGCGCGTGTGGCACTTCTCTTCTTACTCACTTACCAAGTGGTGCAACACCCCACCTTATATGTTGGTCTACATCTCTCCAAACTTTCCATGTGAAACTAAACTTAGCTCCAACCTTTGCCTTTGTGCAGCCAAAAACATGGGCTGCATGTCACATGGGTTCACACACATGGGCTTTGAGATTTCTAGAAATTTCTGAAATCTAGTATGAACCATGCTGAAATGGCCCAATATTTTAACACGTACAACAACGATTGCTTAAGAAATACCATTACTATTTGGTTAGCTTTATTTTTTGCCACATGCGATTCGTCGTCGATGATGTACTTAATGGTGGTCAGCACTATCACTTTGTCGTCTGGTTTTCCTTGGAGGTGAAGAATTTCACAAATTTTTGTTCCATTTCGCTGCTCTCTGAAGACTTGACGAATATCGATCTGCTATAGCTTGTATATCGATCTGAGGGTGGTGGCAATCGATCGACAGAGACGGGCATGCTTTCTCCGATTTCGGCTTAGAACACTGACCATATAATTCAAACCAGTCCTACGTACCACGCAATCAAAATGCAACTATTGGCCTTGACTAATGAAAGTGTATAATCTAGTGTGATGTGTGCTCCGATCCATGAACGACCCAATTAAGCATATCTCACGTTGCAGTCGAGACAAGAAAGCTTCACGGGCTAGTTGATTGGATTTGGATGGGCACGGGAGAAAACGCCCAGATATTTTCGTCGCAATTAGTCAATTACACGCTTCCCCATCAGCACTAATGAACGGTTTTGCCGTTGCTTTCTCTCGTGGTTTTGTCTTTGGTATTGCACGTGCACCGGTCAAGCCTGGCGCATTTTTTTCTCCGTTCCCACGCAACGACGGCGCTTGGAGAAGAAGAAGAAGTGCTCGGTCGGTCGGATGAGACTCGAGAGCGACCGCTGTTGTTGCTCCAATCACGCGTGAACAGGCCAGAATTTGGACCGTTGCACACTTGAACTAGCTCGCGCACAAAGCCAGAAGTAGTAGGTTAGTAAAGTCAAGTGCTAGCAAATTTGGTTTTGACCGTTTGACTAACTAATGGAGGACAAAACTATACAAGCTTCGCACAAATCTTCACTCTTTCCGACCATTTATACATGTCTTTAGTAGATGTATCTAGATATTAAAAAGTACTATATACATCATGTTTAAGACAGATATTAGTAGTCAGAGGGAGTAAAAGGTTTTTCTAAAAAGGCTAGCATTTTGAAAATGGAGATTATAGTTGAAATGCAGCTGGTATGGTACGTCGAGGTGCGTATATTAGCGTGTGCATTAATCTGCTCTTCTTTTTATCGATGGATAAGTTTTGTCTTGTACGTGCCGACATGCCAGGATTGCTGTCAGTTTCTTCGTCTAAGTCTAATTAACCAGCCTTGGATTGTTCGACATGGATAGACCTCATCGTCGGAGCCAGCCACCGTCAGTGACAGACAACCAACAACGCAGGCATAACGTACATACGAACGCACGCACGCGCATCGCTGACACGGCGTAATATGTCATTGCAAAGAGTTACAGTATGCAAATGACTACTGAACTAGGCCAGTTCATGAAGAGGTTTTTGTTAGCCGAAGAGTCCGAATGATTATCAGAACTTGGTCCTAACCATATACTCTGTATATATCTCCTCCGTCCCAAAATAAGCAAGTCAACTTTTCTAGATACAAAAATATTTTGATGAGATCAAAAATATTTTGAACATCTGACATGAGAGATGACTTTTCCTGTTATTTTGTGATACTTGTGTGACTAAGGACAGGAATTGATTTGATTAAATTTTTCTTCCATTTTGTAGTAGAAGTTACAATTCACTAGTGAGGGTATGACGCCATACAGTGGCGGAGCTAGAAAGACTCCAAGTCCGGTGCAAGTATCAGCTTACTGGTGATAATTATCTAAATTTCTCATATTTATCTCACTGAAATTTAGCAATACACATTGAACTGCAGCATGCTGGCTGGTGCTATAGCACAGGCAGCACCAGGCGCGGCTCCGCCCCTGATGCCATATGAAGCACATATACTTGGGATTTAGTCCAAAAAGTAGAGAGCTCTAAAGTACTGTGCCAACTGGGATATTTCTAGATATTTGTGAAAGTTTGAAACATCAAGCACTCCTGGCCAAACAGTACTGAAAAATAAATAAGCACCTTGACCAAACAAATTCCCAGGATAAAAGGCAACCCAACCTTAGCAAGAATAATTTAGTTTCTTAGGAATATTTTATACTACTAATACAATATGCAGTCACTTCCTGAGATATGAAACGACCAAGAGTGATCGTAGCATTATGTGAACACCGTGTAAAATAAATAAACACAAATAAGTCTTCATCAGGACGATCACACATGTTTCCTTGTTATCTAGCGGAGCCATAACATTTTTCTCTTAAACTCGGGAAGTGAAGAGTTAAAGGCAGGCGTGTATCCATGCCGAGACTGTTACTGACCAAGACCCTCTGCCTTTTTGTCCGTGGGTACCTATCCTTTCGCCAGCGACCGTACTTGCAGTTCTCGCACACTGGCTTCTCATGCAGGTATATGTCCTTCAGATTGACTGCTGATTCCATGACAGCTATGACGTAATTCACAAACTTGTCTTCTGACTGAAACCCGATTATCCTGAGCACGGAAAGATTGCGGTGCTTGAAATCGGATGCAGATGCCTGCAGTCAATCTGATGCATAGCTCCTCAAGGGAAGCTGCACCTTGCAGAACAAACATGGTCCATGTCAGATCACGTACTTCTGAAATGCCAGTCAAACTCACAAGCCTTAGCTTGTTGAACACCTGGGACAATTCTATCGGACCTTCAGGTTGAACCCAAATCTGCAAAAGGTAGACATATATAATGCAAATTCTGTTAGCCGCAAACGAGCCGAATTGCTGGCGCTCACGGTCTGGAGGAGCGGGACATGACCAAAAGACAAAGGATCATGATGAGAGACCCAACAAGAAAAAGTCAGCGTTGCGAGCCGTGGCAGCCACTTGAGATGAACCCTCTCGAAATTACTCTTGACGATCTCAAGCTCACGGAGGCGCGGGTGTTCCACCTCTAGAAAGGAGTTTAACCCCACCATGTCACAGTTGTGCAAGCGGAGGAACTCAAGGCGCTCGCACGATCCAGAAAGTTTACGAAGCAGCTCTGATATGGGTATCCTGAGATTCTCCAGCTTGAGTCGCGTGAGGCCCCTTAACAATGTTTGATTCCGGACAGTCTTTGACAAATAACATGAACTCCCTCCCGTAAGCGAGCATATCATCAGGGGTGGTGCATCCTCCGGTATCCTTCTCCGTCGAGATCGTCAAACCGGTTGACGCAACCTCATGTGTTGCTATGATGCTGGCGACGGTCTGGCCAATTCTATCGGATCCATGTCCCAAGAAAAATTGCACGCAAATGAGGCTAATGGTGCGTGGAATTGTACTCTTGCTCTGGAGAATGCTCGCGGTTGCCCGCAACACGGCTTCATTGGCCCGAGCTACACCGTGAAAGGCCCTGTCGTGCTCAGGGTCGACCGAACCGACGGTGATACGGATGTTGGAGAGCATAGCAGGGATCCGCCTCCAACGTCTGGAGAGGGCGCTGGTTCTCGTGGCTTCGGCGATGCCGAGTCGCTCGGCAATGTCGAGCAACACGTCATCGGGCAAATTGCTGAGCCGATCTTGTCCCTTTCTTCTGAGATATAAACTCGATCGTCTTCCTCTCCTCCCTGCATTAATTTAGCATGGTTATTAAAGGATGCTATTTTGACAGTTTTGAAAAAACATGTACACGGTTACGGGAAAAGCAATCTGAAGTGTAGTTGGATTTAGAGGTTGGACTATCAGGGGTAGAAAGAAACAGGGAAAGTAACTCACCAGCGTGGCTAGGGAGGACCATCGGGTGGACCTGGAGAGGCCCTTGACCGGTGGTTTGGCCGTTGCTACGGCAGCCGGTCGCCGGAGAGGAGAGGTCGCCATGGCCGGATAGGTTTTCTCTGATGTCTCGGGAGTTGCTATTTTGCCTTCCCGTAAATAGGTTGAGGTTTGCCTGGCGATTGCAACCAGGAGACTGAAAACGAGAAGGACTCTATCTCCTTCTGTAATCTGTCCACTTTATTTCGGGAGAGAAATTTCCCTCTCTCCCCTCTCCCGCTCTCGTCGCTTCTGACCTCCCCTGCGCCGCCGCCGCTCCGGCTCTCCCTCGCTACCATGCATGTCGTCGCCATACGGAAGAGGGTATCCACAAGACCCCGTTCCCGACGTCTGCCACTTTCGCCGCGCCTCCCGAGCTTCGCCATCGCCGTGCACCGCCCCGGCCGCTTCCGCGCCGAGAGTCGCCTCTGCCACTTCGCTGGCCTGGCATGATTCACTAATTGGTAAGCTTGATTTCCTTAGCTGAAAACGATTGAAACTGGTGACTTAGTCTGTACTGTTGTGTTGTGCGAGTATTTCCAAGAGGTATACCAAACACATTTCATTCACCAAAGCCAAAGAATGCAGTGCACATATGCGACATCCCAGGGCTGACCTAACTATCAAACCGGAGAGGTATTATCAAAGTTAAAAATAGCGGGCTATTGCATTTAGCCGCGGTAATTTTAGAAGCTATGAAAGGCTATAGCCGTGCTATAGCGCAGCTATGATCATATAGCGGTTTTGCTAAATAATTATAAAAAAGCTTATATTCGTGTATATATTAAATAATTCACATTACATAACATATAAGAGATATGAAAGAGTTCTAGGCATGGTTCTATCCACATATTACAGAGAGAGAGGAGGGGAGTGAGGATTTTGGGTTAGGGTTAAAAAGACGGCCGGCATGCGCCAGATACATAGTTCTTTCGGTCTTATAAGTGGTTCATTACAAATCTCATAAACATATACATTCTCAAAAGTTGTTTGCAGGAAAATAATTGTTTATACTGTTGAAAATATTGTTTCTGAGCAGTCCGCATGCGCCAGATATCATTTTCCCATGAAAAACTGAGGTACATTTCTTCGAGTTGCAGGCATTCCTCATGACGTATATGAGGTGTTCGCCGCAAAACAAAACCTCCACTTCAGACCGTCACACACATTAATAAGCACTAGAATGACCTAGCGCGCGTTGCTGCGCCCGCTGAATATATAGCATCGATAATGTGAAGGCAATAAGAAGTTTCTCTTCACATGAATATTTGTTTGATTAGACCTGCACTACAGCATCTCTCCCATTGTTTTACTTGATGTTCTGAAGAACACTACAACACCCTCTTAAGCTTATACGACTAACTTCCCCCGGATCAAGGCTGACTTTTTGACTCCTTGGTCATACCTCAGCAAGCAGCAGGTATAGATGAGACATTTGCATGTGTTGTTCCATATCAGGATACACACAGATCCCCAGGTATAGATGTGACATTTGCACGTGTTGTTCATATCAAGATACACACAGATCCCCTGTACAACCTCTTCTTACGCAAAAGAAGAAACATACAAATTGTACGACTTTTTTTCTAGAAAAAACGCCAGGAAATTTCATTTGGGGAAATTTGCTACTGGGGAATAATCTTGCAGAGAAAAATCTCGTCATGCAATGATAGTACTTATTATATCACATACTGGGGAAACATCTCCTACAAACCATTTACTATTACCAACGCTTTGTGCATTACGAGCTTATAAATAGTATAAGCCATAATAGCAGGCACCTTTCTTGTAGACTCAAATTGTTGCTTTTTTAGAGGGCCACTCAACAGAATACACCACTTTGATGGTTCTACGATTTTTTCATCAGCCGTAAAGTAACATTGCAACAGGGAATAAACTCCAATATAATAAAAAAAATACCTATTACGAAAAGACAGTATATATGGATTAGCAAGATTAACACAGATTTATAGACCCATAGCTTAGCTGACAGCCCCCACATATGTGCAACGCAGGATATTAAAAAATAAAAAAGTAATGTCTCACAATTACAAAAGAAATAATACCTAAAATCGTGTGGAAGTACAACCCATAATGAGGGCTATTTTAGGTTTCCCGTGGCTTCTCGTATCAGATCCTGTGTCGACATGCTCTGCATAACTACCAACAAAGTAAGAATCACCTAATGCTTATGAACAGGTGAAGGAGCGGAAAGCACAAAATTTTCCTCCCAAAAACAATGCATGGACTTAGGTAAGTCTCCACACCAACTAAAATAGCACATCCCTAAGGAGAACTAACAATCCTGTCATACGAATCTACATGAGAAAAAAATGAACTTTGCACATTGCTTACCAAAACCAAAAATTCAATCAGCCGGCCCAAATCTTGTGGCCTCTTCAAAAAATGACGTTGCTGGAGAGTCCAAACCGTGTCAGCTCCTCGCCTATTCCGGAGTGCTGCCGGTACTATTTGAGGCCATCAACCACCACGTCAAACTTATCACAGGTATCTGTCAGAGTTCAAAGCACTGGATAGACAATCAACTGATAGAAAGGCAGACAATGATATTTTTATTCCATACATCCCCGTCTTTACATCATCTATTAACCATAAAGAGTAGTTGGAGATATCCTTATGTGCAGCACGAGAAACCGAGAAAGGCAGTTATAAGTCTAACTTATAACACGTTCATGGTATTGTCCAAAATGAGATGTTTAGCCAGAATAGTGTGTAGTGACAGTTGATGAGTGCAAAATAATGTTGGAAGTGCTAATTGTTTATATACCCTAGGGGCTGCCGGAGAGCACAACACCGACGGGCTTTCCTACCGATTTGTACCTATCAATGGTGTTGTGGTCGACCAAGAGAACCGCCTTATGGCCGGGTACATGTCCCACACACACAGAGGTAAATGCCCTGCTTTTATTTTCTTTGTTAGGTATATACTTCTAGATTTGTGTTGGTTTTACTTACCTGGGCATGGATGGAAACATCCTGTCACCAAATTGCATGCGAGAGATTTGTTTTCCATCGCTAGAGAACAAAGATTCAAGCGAAAGCGAGGTAGCAACACTTGCCATTGGACGGTGAGATGGCTTTCTCTGGGATGGTCTTCGGCAGTTGTATGTTGTGCGGTTGGTCGCCTCTGGCACCGCACCAACAACATCACTGTATCATCCTCTAATCAACTGTGCAACAGGGAAAAACCAGATGAGCACACAGCATGTCACCGACAACAAATAGTCAATGAGCTTCTTCTCAAATGTTAATACTCTACAGGTTTGGAGCAAGACATGATTTAAATAAACATGCCATGCCAAAAAATGAGGATGAAGCAGCTAACCACTATGTAAAGCTATTTGGTGAGTAAGACAGTAGACCTTCCAAGGAAATATTGTCAGTTACATCTTGAAAGGACGCAACATTGATTTGTCCTTCTGTTTAAGTTGCAACTACAGGGTCACATTATACAATGTATTATTTAAGTTCTATGGTACAGTTTCATATTGCCTACCAGATGGTAACCGTGTACATGTAAATTGAAAAATTACAGGTTCATGCATACTGGTTCATTAGTAGCTTATATGCTATTAAAAATCAGAGCTATTATGATTTGATAAGCATGCGATATATCCTGCATATAGTCATCATTTGTAGGTGTGCCACTGCTTCTTCTATGGCCTAACTTTGGTAGCAATATTTTATCACCACCTACCTTAAGTGTACATGACGTGGTATATCCGATTATCAAACTGTCACTGGTCCTTAGTCGCCTCTCTCCGATCAGTTTTATGTTTGGCGTCTAAATATACAGCACAGGGAGCAGCCAACTGCAGCTATCCTTCCTTGCGTAGTTCATAGGCTGAGCTAAACCGGTTCATAAGGCTATGTTGAAATTTTCCTTGAGCGGAAGCAATATCGAATGCCAGCTCTTGGTAAATCAGCAGCCTCACTCAATAATTACAATGGAAATTTGGCTTTTGACATGGGTATGTCATACCCTGGAGGCACTTTGGGAAGTCCGGTTCCCCATCAGGTCCTGGCAGTCCATTTAGACTTGCCGAATGGAATCTAAGGATTCCTTTATCATGGGAAGTTTGAGTGGTTGGAATGCTGATCCAAAAACTTTCTATGTTCACTATTGGATAAACAAAAATGAGAAAAGGAAGTATATTGGATTAATATGATGTCTTCAACAAAACCGAACTGTATTTACTATTCAACATTCACTAATTTCAGATAAACTGAAACACCGTTGCTGCACTTCTTACAATGACTCAAGAAAGACCAAGTTGTTGTATGCCATTGCTAAATCAAAGAGGATATTTAATGGACAAAGAGAGGGCATCTGTACCTAGAGAGCCCTATCCCCTAGGCATTCGAACAGGAAAACACGAGTACGCTTACAATCTGCAGACTGATTGCTCCTGTTTAGCAAAGATCCTAGTGTGTTCACCCCTGAGTGTCAGGGCGGTCGAGGTCTGGAATCACCCTGTGAGACTACCAGAATCACAAACCAAATCTTTGGCAAGGTCGGGCTGCTCACCTCTGAGCGGCAGATTGGCGTCTTGCCGGAAGGAGGAGGCGGCGGCGGGTCCAAGGAAGGGGACGGCGTCGCTCTTTGGAAGAAGGCGACGGCGGCGCTCGTCGGAGGAAGGATGCGGCGGTGGCGCACATCGGACGAACGACGCGGCGGCGGCGCGCGTCAGAGGAACGACGCGACGGCGGTACGTGTCGGAGGAACGACACGGCTGCCGTGCTAATCGGAGAAAGGAGCCGTCCTCCATCCACGACGACCCAAGAGACCTCCATTGAGGCAGAAAACTCGCTAGGGTGGGGTGTGATGAGGAAAGAGGAGACTAATGGAGATGCAGCTAGCCATTATCAACACGTACGAGAACCATTAGCACCTAATTACGAGATCGCTTACAGGCTACGGCCCCGGCAGCGCCGCCGCATCCTCAAGGAACCCCAAACGCCCAGACCTGCCTCGGCTAACTGAACGCCCCCGCAATTGAACCCTGAAAGATACTGAAGCGCAGCTGGGCTCTGAGCGCGGAGAGAAGAAGCCCGCAAACCTTCAGCGACGAAACAATATCGACAGCGGCCCGCCGCCAGCGTCCTCTTCCCGGCAACGACACCCTCGCCAGAGGCGCCCGACCAACAGCCGCTTCGCCCCCTTCGTTTCCGCTGCCGCCGCCGCTAGCCGAATGAGGAGTCGAGAAGAGTGAAAAGTCAACCCAGACG
Organism: Dactylis glomerata; assembly: GCA_007115705.1. Taxonomy (NCBI): domain Eukaryota; kingdom Viridiplantae; phylum Streptophyta; class Magnoliopsida; order Poales; family Poaceae; genus Dactylis; species Dactylis glomerata. Next base: position 81,661 of record QXEO01000507.1, read on the forward strand.
GACCGTTTGACAACGAACCGACTGAATCGCATGTAACACCACACCACGCCACGCGCCCCAATCTGCCACCTCACCAACGCTTCACTCCCTGCAGGTGGGCCCCATATGCAGAAAACAAGCAAAACAACCACAACACTCCATTTGATTCGGTACTACTGATTGGAGAAGATGTATTGAGACTTCTGAAAGATCTTTCTTTACAGAAGTAGCACTGAACATTGTCACCTTTTCAAACAAAGGTAAAACGAATCACCTTTCAAAAGCTTTCACCGGCTGTGAATATATTAGTAAATAATATATTACCCAAGAGAAAGAAATGCTTGAAAACCGGCCATGCGTCTAGAAGTTCATGTAGATCCATCCAACGTGCATTAAACTTTACCCTTTTCCAGAAGTTCATCGCCACAACGTGGACGGAGTTAGCGGGTCACACTCGCACTTGTACATCGTTCTAAAATTAACAGAGAGAAGAAAAATGTGCGTATACCCACCAGATCAGTAGCACTCGGTGAACAAATCAGCAAACATAGGCAGGCTGTCAAAAATGCCTATTTACTGCACCCACACTTTCCATCGCCCTGAGTGTAGAATTTATATCAAGAACTTCGTAGGTAGGTTGTATTACCCTTTAGCTAGACCTCATGGTAGGTGTCATTGCAAGAACCTAAGGAAATGTGCATTTTAAACTAAGTTATCTTGAAAGGACATAATGCAAGTATTTAGCAAGTGATAATAATAATAATCGAAACGATGTGGCGCTTTAACATGGACCTTCCATTTGCACAATTTTTTTTTCCAGATAAAGTGAGTTTTGCATGAACTCAAATATCTCATCTAACCTATACAAGCAGAAGTGTAAACATATATATGTGGGGTCGGCATAATAAAGTTGCACACATCCCTATTCCCCATATATAACCTTAGAACACTCATCATACATCTATGATGCACTGGCGTGGCATATGCGGTGGCATGTAGTTTCCTTGCTTTAAGTTTTTGATGGAGAAATGGGTTTCCAGAAGATTATGGCATCTCTGATTGTGCTAATTTCATAATCGAAGTGAAAAATCAAGAGTATGAAAGATCTTACATATGTGGCATAGTTTATGACATTAAGAGTAGGGCCAAAATTTATATCTTGTTGTTTCACTCGTGTCAGTAGATCTTGTAATGTGGCAACTCGTGTTGTAGCAAAATCTGCCAAACATGATGCAGGTTCCTGTTGGCTTAATGAACAACCCGAGGTAATCCCGGCCGTTGTATGTATTGAACAATTTCATATGAATGAATGAAGCTGCCAATTGTCTAAAAAAAACTCTCCGTTTACTCTATCATACGTGTCATCGTCTTCGCCTTGGTGAGTAGTACCAATATGTAGTTGAAAGCGAAACTATGTGTGCAAAATGTGTTTCGATGCGTCCCAAAATATAAAACATGGCTTGAACTATCATCATGCACGCGACAAAATAGCTGGTCAAATGGGATGTGATATACTCATAAACACACGTTGCAGATGCATTATTAGGAGAAGAAAGCCATTATGGAATGCAAGCATTCAAATCAAATGACACCGAGAAATCTCTTTCTAATGATTGCAATTAAAAAAGATATATCTTGTGCCAAATAGGTCTTCAAGATCATTCTTGGAGCGTATACGAGTAGAAGTTTCCATCCCTATTCCCTACCACCATACGAGGTAGTTCAAGTTATCTTTCCCCACACACTTTGTATACACGCATGCGCGAGTGGTCGACCAATTCAACCAAGATATCACGAACAAAGGAATGCTAGCATCAGGATTATTCACAGCTATGGTCAATATTGGCATGCACCCGGTCTCCCTGAAAAGAAAAGATTAATTATTGGCTATTGGAAGTTTGCAACTAGCATATACTAGCTTCTAGAACGGTAAATTGGACGGATTCACCTTGTTGGAAATTAATCTTTTCGAGAAGACTGACGATGACGCATGTACCACTAGTAGAAAATAGGGCTTTCGTTTTTTGCTCCAAACGGCATTTGCACCGGTTGGCTTACGAACCCAGACTAAAGAGGTTCTTTAGCACCGGTTCGAGCTGCCAGAGAGCTAAATTGAGCCCGTGGAGCTCTAGAACCGGTTTGTTAGGAACCATTAGCACCGGTTCGTGGCACGAACCGGTGCTAATGGACACCCTTTTGCACCGGTTCTGGACACGGACCGGTGCTAGAGGCCCTGCCTATAAATACAGCCGCCCACCAGCCTTCTCCTCTGTTTTTTTTCCTTTGGAAGGTGTGAGAGGGGGTGTGCTAGTTTGGTTTTTTCCCCTATGCACAAGAGGTGTTTGATGAAATGCCTAAAAGCATGAACCAACTTAAGCTCACACAAAATAAAGATGATATGAGGTGCCCGAGCGATACTTAGGTCTTCTCCTCGTTCTTTCCTCCTCGATCGAGGTTAGCAACTCTATTCTTTTATTTGTCATTGATACAAATGCATGTTTCGTCATTTTACTATTTATGATGTTCGGTAATAGTATTAGTAAACCTAATTATATGACGCAGATGAACCAACGACAATGGATGTACGGTGACCGACGCACTTCCGAGTTCATTGAAGGTCTTCGTAATTTTGGCGATGTGGCTCGGGCAAATATTCAGAATGGTTTTATGTGTTGTCCATGTGTTGACTGTGGGAACAAGAAGGAGTACTCTTCCTGGAAAATCATTCACGCCCACCTGCTTCGGAAAGGTTTCATGCCTAGCTATAATTGTTGGACCAAGCACGGAGAAAGAGGGGTTATAATGGAAGACAATGAAGAAGAAGAGGATGATGATATGTACCCTGAATATGGTGATACTGCAACGGGGGAAGCTGAAGCTGAAGGGACAGGAGAAGCTGAAGATGTAGAGGCATCAGATGAGCCTGATGATGATCTTCGTCGGGCCATCGTAGATGCACACAGAGAAGCAGAAAGTGTGAATGAGAAGCGGAAGTTAAAAGGTATGTTAGAGGATCACAAAAAGAAGTTGTACCCAGACTGTGAAGATGGGAACACAAAGCTCGGTACCACACTGGAGTTGCTGCAATGGAAGGCAGAGACTGGTTTATCTGATAAGGGATTTGAGAAATTACTGAAAATAATGAAGAAGAAGCTTCCAAAGGATAATGAATTGCCTGACAGTACGTACGAAGCAAAGAAGGTTCTCTGCCCTCTAGGATTAGAGGTTCAGAAGATTCATGCATGCATTAATGACTGCATCCTCTACCGTGGTGAGGAGTACGAGAATTTGGAAGCATGCCCGGTATGCACTGCACTGCGATATAAGATCAGACGAGATGACCCTGGTGATGTTGATGGCGAGCCCCCCAGAAAGAGGGTTCCTGCCAAGGTCATGTGCTATGCTCCTATAATACCACGGTTGAAACGTCTGTTTAGAAACAAAGAGCATGCCAGGTTGTTACGATGGCACAAAGAAGACCGTAAGAAAGACGCGATGTTGAGACACCCCGCTGATGGGTCGCAGTGGAGAAAAATTGAGAGAGACTACCCAGACTTTGCAGGCGACGCAAGGAACTTAAGGTTTGGTCTGAGTACAGATGGCATGAATCCTTTTGGGGAGCAGAGCTGCAGTCATAGCACCTGGCCTGTAACTCTATGTATCTATAACCTTCCTCCTTGGTTGTGCATGAAGCGGAAGTTCATTATGATGCCAGTGCTCATCCAAGGTCCGAAGCAACCCGGCAATGACATTGATGTGTATCTAAGACCATTAGTTGATGAACTCTTACAGTTATGGACCAAACCAGGTGTACGTGCATGGGATGAGCACAAACAGGAGCCGTTTGACCTACGAGCGTTGCTTTTCGTAACCATCAATGATTGGCCTGCTCTTAGTAACCTTTCAGGACAAACAAACAAGGGATACAATGCATGCACGCACTGTTTAGATAAGACTGGCGCTATATATTTGGAAAAATGCAAGAAGATTGTGTACTTGGGGCATCGTCGATTTCTTACGACCACGCATTCCGTAAGAAAGAAAGGCAAGCATTTTAGAGGTGTGGCAGATCACCGGCAAAAGCCTGATCTCCGTACTGGTGATGATTTATTTGATATGGTCAGGGACCTAGAAGTAATCTTTGGAAAGGGTCCTGGCGGTCAATCTGTTCCAAATGACGTCGCTACCGAACACGCACCCATGTGGAAGAAGAAATCTATATTTTGGGAGCTTGAGTATTGGAAACACCTAGAGGTTCGCTCTTCAATCGACGTGATGCACGTTACGAAGAATGTTTGCGTGAACCTGCTAGGCTTTCTGGGCGTGTATGGAAAAACAAAAGATACATCAGAAGCACGGGAGGATCAACAACGTATGAAAGACCCAAACAACATGCATCCACAGAGCAAGACGGATAAAGGGCGTCACTTAAGTCCTGCCAGCTACGCTCTTACAAAAGCAGAGAAGGAAATCTTTTTTGATGTCCTTTCAAGTATTAAAGTGCCGTCTGGCTTCTCGTCAAATATAAAGGGAATAATAAATATGACAGAGAAAAAATTCCAAAACTTGAAGTCTCATGACTGTCACGTGATTATGACGCAGTTGCTTCCAGTTGCATTAAGGGGGCTTCTACCGGAAAATGTCCGCGTACCCATTCTTAAGCTATGTGCATTCCTCAATGCAATATCTCAGAAGGTAATCAATCCAGATATGCTACCAAGGTTATAGAAGGATGTGGCCCAATGTCTTGTTAGTTTTGAGTTGGTGTTCCCGCCATCCTTCTTTAATATTATGACGCATCTCCTGGTTCACCTTGTCGAAGAGATTGCCATTCTCGGTCCTGTATTTCTACACAACATGTTCCCCTTCGAGAGATTTATGGGAGTCTTAAAGAAATATGTTCATAACCGTGCTAGGCCAGAAGGAAGCATCTCCAAGGGCTACGGAACAGAGGAGGTCATTGAGTTCTGTGTTGCCTTTATCCCTGATATTAAGTCGATTGGTGTTCCTGAATCGCGGCATGAAGGGAGACTACGTGGAAAAGGCACGCTAGGAAAGAAATCAATGTATTGTATGGACGGGATTTCTTTCACTCAAGCACACTACACAGTTCTACAAAGTTCCGCCTTGGTGGCCCCGTATATCATTGAACACAAGAATATTGTACGCTCCCAACACCCGGCTCAGTCTGACTCCTGGATTACACATAAACATATGGCGACTTTCGGCGGTTGGTTCCGGACACATCTCATAAATGACAACATTGTTGGAGATCAGCTATACTTGTTGGCCGGGTCACCATCTTCAACTATATTGACTTTCCAAGGGTACGAGATCAATGGGAACACATTCTACACGATCGCCCAAGATAAAAAGAGCAGCAACCAAAACAGTGGTGTCCGCATTGATGCAACAAACAACAACGAGCAAAAGGACACCTATTATGGTTACATAGAGGAGATATGGGAACTTGACTATGGACCTTCTTTTAAAGTCCCTTTGTTTCGGTGCAAATGGGTCAAGCTAGATGGAGTAGGGGTAAAGGTTGACCAGCTGTATGGAATGACAACAGTGGATCTCAACAATCTTGGTTACAGAGACGAACCATTCGTCCTAGCCAATGATGTGGCTCAAGTTTTCTATGTGAAAGACATGTCCTCCAAACCAAAAAAAAGAAAAGATAAGACAATGAATACATCATACGACGAGCCAAAGCGTCACATAGTTCTTTCAGGGAAAAGAAACATCGTGAGAGTTGAGGATAAGACAGACATGTCAGAAGATTATAATAAGTTTGATGAAATTCCGCCCTTCAGAGTGAATATTGACCCAATCATCGCGTTAAATGGTGAACATACTCCATGGTTACGACCGAAGCGATCCTAATCAAGGGAGATACGCGAAGGGAGGTTCATGGCCTCCAAGACAAAAAATCAGAAGAAAGGGAAACACAAGAAGAAAACTCAGAAGACTAGATAGGGATCATAACTTGTGTATCTCAATATGGAAATCACTTTCCCATTTATTTTTTGTGTAATGATGTTATTGTATGAGGGAAATTTTTTCGAGGCGGAGCTTCCAAAGATATCGTAGGGCGTGAGCACCAACGATATCTGTGAGAAGCTCCGCCACGGGAGATTTCCCAATAATTTACCCAACATTCTTAGAGGAGATGGAGTCTTTCACTCTCCCTACCTCCGACAGGGGCATCGTGCGTCCACCCACGCGTCCTTATCTCATCGAGCAGTGCATCCACCCATGCGTCCTTATCCTGCCGATATCTTTAGTCTCGGTTGCACCCACCAACCGGGACTAAAGGTTTCCCACACGTCCTTATCCCACCGACAGTTTTGTTAGATGACACAAAAACCACCTTTTAGTCCCGGTTGTACCCACCAGCCGGGACTAAAGGTTAGATGGTTCCCCGCGCCACTGTGTTCCCGCCTATTTTCTTCCCGCGCTTTCGACCACTTCCCGCCTCCGTCTTCCCACCATTTTTCACTATATATATGTAGGCTTGGCCTCCATTTACATATCACATCTAGACTCATATCTGCAAACCTCATCACTCTCTTCCATGGCTTCCATCGTATCTCTAACCCTCCAGGAGGCGGAGGCGCTTTGCGCCTCAAACTACCCCTGCCCGCCGGGCTACCGCGTCCCCACCGGCTGGATGCTGAGCGTCGGAGGCGTACCGGTCCCTCCTGTCCCTGTAGGTGTGGCGCGCCAGATGGCCATCACGAACCACTACTACTTCGAGCTCACGCCAGAGCAGCGAAGGAATCCTCAGTGGCATCCCGACTATAGCCCGACTTGGGACGCCTTCTTCATCAATCGGCGTGAGAGTGCGCTTGCCAGGCACGAGGAGGACGGCTCGCCTCGTTCAAACTTCAACGAGGCCGGCCGTCGGCTATGGTGGCGCGGCCGGACTCTCCAGAGCGTCATGGCCTACCGTGGCGCCCGCCTGCGCTACCCTCACTCTCAGCCCACGCGTGCTCACCAGTCGAGGTTCGACTACCGCGACCCCGATGCCAGCGACGATGACACCGGCGACTACGACGACTACAGTGGCGATGTTTATAGGGCTAGGCACGACTATGACTGAATCATCCAACATTCGAAAACAAGCTCGGCCGATTGTGACTTAATCTGGCCATGTATCTTAATTTTCAGTTGAGATATGTACTTCTTTTCCTGTTCAATCGTTTTCCCGCCCTTTTTCTTTCCGCCCTTTTCTTCCCGCCCTTTTCCTCTCATGGAAATATAACTAATTAAAAGAAAAAGAAAATCAAATATAACTAATCAAAAAAAAAAGAAAATCAAATATAACTAATCAAAAGAAAAAAGAAAATCAAATATAACTAATCAAAAGAAAAAAGAAAATCAAATATAACTAATTAAAAAAAAGAAAATCAAATATAACTAATCAAAAGAAAAAAGAAAATCAAATATAACTAATTAAAAAAAAGAAAATCAAATATAACTAATCAAAAGAAAAAAGAAAATCAAATATATCTAATCAAAAGAAAAAAGAAAATTAAATTTAACTAATTAAAAGAAAAAGAAAATCAAATATAACTAATCAAAAGAAAAAAGAAAATCAAATATAACTAATCAAAAAAAAATCAAATATAACTAATCAAAAGAAAAAAGAAAATCAAATATAACTAATCAAAAGAAAAAAGAAAATCAAATATAACTAATCAAAAGAAAAAAGAAAATCAAATATAACTAATCAAAAGAAAAAAGAAAATCAAATATAACTAATCAAAAGAATTTGGCGGGAACAACTGAAAATTTTAAAACACCCTTTAGCACCGGTTCGTGGCTCAAACCGGTGCTAAAGGGGGTGGCGGTGCAGTTCCCTGAAAGCAACCTTTAGCACCGGTTCAAGCCACCAACCGGTGCTAAAGGTCTGACCTTTAGCACCGGTTGGTGGCTTGAACCGGTGCTAAAGGTCCTTTAGCACCGGTTCAAGCCACGAACCGGTGCTAAAGGGGCCTTTCCTTATAACTCCCTTCTTCTTCCTCTCCCGCATCGCAAAACGCCTAAGTCCCGCGCGAGGAGCTCTCTTGGACGCCGTTACGCTGCCGGATTTTTGCGTCCCACTCGTCGCCGCCGACGCTGCGCCGCGCCCGCTCGCCTCCGCCGCCGACGCTGCGCCGCGCCTGCTCGCCTCCGCCGCCGACGCTGCGCCGCGCCCGCTCGCCCCCGCCTGCACCGACGCGCCCGGCCGCGCCCGCCACCGACGACGCGCCCCGCGTCCGCCACCGACGCGCCCGCGCCCGCTCGCCCCCGCGCCGCTCGCCACTGACGACGCCGGACCCGCGCCGCCGACGACGACGCTCGCCCCCGCGCCGCACTGCACGTACCCGCGCCGCCCGCCGCTCGCCTGCAAGGTTCGAGCACCTTTTTTTTATAGTTATTCTAGGTTTTTTTTACTTTAATTATTTTAGTTATTTTAGATTTTTGTTATTTTTTATTTTTTTTAGTTTTTTAGTTATTTAGTTATGTTTTTTTAGTTATTTAGTTAGCTATTTTTTTAGTTAGTTAGTTATTTAGTTAGCTATTTTTTTAATTATTTAGTTATTTAGTTATTTAGTTAGTTAGTTAGCTATTTTTTTAGTTATTTAGTTATTTAGTTAGCTATTTTTTTAGTTTTTTAGTTATTTAGTTATGCAAGACACACCGCACTAGACTTCGCAACGAGATCCATCGAGCTTAATACAACGAGATTCATCGAGCTTAATTCCTGTATGCATCTGCATGTGTAAGACAGATCGAAGTAGCCCCCGCGAGAGAAAAAAATTTACACCGAGTGTCATCTAGGGAATGCAAAAAAATTGAGTGTCATATAAGGAATCATAATTTACAAGTAGTGTCATATAAGGAATTTTCTCTAGTTCATTATAGGGTATTTAATTAATTATTTAGTTATTTAGGGTTTGCACGAGATTTTTACTCACAACACTACAAATATTGATTTTGCATGCATCAAACTCGTGAACATTTTTTTAGGTCTTACATTTTTTTAGGTTATAAAATGGGGGCGTTGGCCGGGCGCCGGCGTGGTGGGGAGGGAAGACCTAATCTTCCCCCACCGCTCGGGCGCTCGGCCAACGCCCCCTTTTTTTTGGTCTCCGTATCATTATAATAATTTGTAATAATTCTTTGCAGAAACTATGGATCTCGGAAGAGACGACTTCCAGGAAAATATTATCGAGGACATCATCCGCGATAATAACGACGATGTCACCTCGGTGTTTCTAAACGACTCCGGTGAGGGAGACGAACGAAATCGTAGAGATGGTGCCGGAGAGGATGGAGGCACCGGTGAAGTAGAAGGTGCCAGAGAGGGAGAAGGTGCCGGAGTGGATGGAGGCACCGATGAAGGAGAAGGTGCCGGAGAGGGAGAAGGTGCCAGAGATGAGGGAGAAGGCGCCGGCGAGGTAGATGTGTATTAATAATAAATTAAGCATTTGTTGTATAGTTGGATTATTTGATTTGTGTATATACATATATTAACGCTCCTTCTTCTTTTAGCCCTCTGGATCGAGCCACTCTTCTGTAAATAGAAGAGGTCTGGCCAGAAGGTTGGAAGAACATGAAAGGTACCGAATAGAAGAAATCGGTGAAGATGGCGAACCGATTGCTCCCGCGGCTCACGCAAGTAAATTTATAAGACAATGCGGAGTTCTTGTTAGGGACAACATTCCGATCACCCTTCGAGAATGGAAGAAGACAAAGACGGAACCAGCTAAATATGTCCGCAACAGATTGAAGAATATTCTTTGGAAGAAGCTCATGGTTAATTTTACCCTACCAGAGGCGCCACAGGTGGATCGAACTGAGGTGGATCCAAATCAGGAGGATTCAAATGAGGAGGATTCAGATGACGATGATCGTCATCTGAATATCATAGAGCGGAAAGTCAAGAAGTGGACTCTTTCGAGGATGGCAATACAATTCAACAACTGGAAGAAAAGATTGTACAAGGATTTTGTCGACCAAAAAAAGACTCCGGTGTTCACTGGACAATATGAAAAGATAAAAGATCACTGGGACGCATTCGTGGAGTACAAGACTTCAGAGGCAGCTAAGCGAAGGTCAGAAATAAATAAGAAAAATGCTGCTAAAAAGAAGTATCACCATACTATGGGGCAAGGAGGCTACAAGACTGGCAAGCCTAAGTGGAAGAAGATGGAGGACGATCTAATTGCCAAAGGGATCATTCCGGAGACATTGAAATGGAATGATCGGTCAAGGGATTGGTTTTACGGGCATGGAGGGAAGTTGGACTCGGAAGGGAAGTGTGTATACACAAAAAAGCATGACGAAGACCCTCTTCCCATTGATGCCCTTAGAAGCGCATCAAAGGATGTTGAAGAGGGAAGGTTCCATCCCGATAGAGAGAAGGACGAGCTCACGCGTGCCCTTGGGAATGATGAACACCCAGGACGAACACGAACCACTCCGGGCTCCAAACCGTGGAAAGTCGGGTTTCCCGTGGAAATGAAGAAATTTCCCGATAGAAGCCGTCAGAGAAGAAAGGAAAGGGAAGCAGACCGCATGTCTCAGATAGAACAAGAGCTGAAGCGGCAATCAGACTTGTTAAATCGGATAAGCCAGCAAGGAACCGCCGCATCTCAGCCACAGATAGAAGCCGGATATGATGCTACCGGCCCACCATCTCAGCGGAAAAGCAGCGTGGCTTCCACGGACCTCCCAGCGGATGATGATGAACCGGCGATCCGCTACCCAGTGGATGATATCACGGAGTCGACATCTTGCGAGCTACATGTGAAGGTCGTGAACATAACCATGAAGGTGGCGGTCGGCTATGCCTTACCCATTGGACCTGATTCAACCTATCATTGCCGTCCGATTCCACCTGGCTATGCTGTTGCCGGGGTGGATGAAGTTATGGGCGGATTTGAGCAGCTGAAGCTTGACCACCCTGCGGGTGAAGGGGATTTGTACGAGCTGGGAGAAGCCAAGAAGACCACAGTTCTATGGCTAAAGGAATTAATCGTGCTTCCAAATTGGACGCCAAGGTCTCCAGCACGTCACCCTTCTCCCCCGCCACATCAGCCTTCTCCGCCATCTCCGCGTCAGCCTTCTCCGCCATCTCCGCGTCAGCCTTCTCCAGCATACCAGCCTTCGCCAGCTAGTGAGCCGTCTCCGCCACCTCCACCCACTGAGGCTCAGAGCCAAAGGCAGAAGCGTACCATCGCCGCTCCCAAGAGTAACCGATCACCGATCCGTCGATAGGAGCCCCTTCCAAGAGTACCTAAGGTTCCTCCAAAGAGACCTTACGACTATACTCCGGAGGAAACCGCGGCGAAGGTACAAGAGAAATCAAAGAACTTCCTTGAAAATTTGAAGAGAAAGAAGACCGAGCAGTCCGCCGAGCAGCCTCCTCTAGATCCAAAAGTGTTAAAAATGTTGAAGAACCTTCACCAACCCGAGCCAAGGCTTGCATCAGATTATGACCGCACTATTCTCAAGTCAGATGCAGCAAAGCGGTCGAAAGGTAAATCAGTTCCTCAGCTCGGAGAACAGATGAACTCTTGCCCCCCGCTCCAAGTGTTTCCCGATGTCCAGTATGATCCAGAGATCATAGCACTGTACAAAGAGGAGGCCAAAGCTGCAGGTATGTCTGTTGCTCAATACTTAAGTAGGTGTGATTTCCCCACGGCTGAAGTAGTAGCATACAAATACCGGTATGGGAGCCCTCTCGTCAGACCCGAGGAGATTCCTAATCTACCAACAAGAATGCGAAAATTGCATAACTGGTACTTGGAAGCCTCACAGCGTGGGCAGAATTGGATCGTAATAGGAATTAATGATGAGCATTACTTTCGTGGAAACGACGACATAAACATCGAAGTTGCTGAATTATTTCAGTTATACAATCATGACGCCCTCGACAAATCGATGATCAGTGCCTATTGTTTGTAAGTATTATTTTTCCTTGTAACTATAAGTCTTTATCTCATCTCGTTTATTGCATGCATAATTTTACTCACTATATTATGCAGATTGAAGAAACTCGAATGCAAAAGAGGACAAATCTATGATATTGGGTTCATTGACCCATATACCGTGAACGAGGTAACTATCCATAACCATATCAAGGACACGGAGGATAACTTGGTACGGGCGTTAAGGAAACAAGAAACCATGACGAAAATACTATTTCCTTACAATTTCAAGTGAGTGTGTTAACTGTCTTATACACACATTACTATATATTTTGTTGGTTACTCGATGTTAAGTGTGTGTTATGTGTGTGCGCAGCTATCATTTTATTCTGCTAGTTATTGAACTTGATAGAGGACGAGTACTAGTCATGGACTCGAAAAAAAAATCCCTTGAGACATTCGGGGACATGATTGATACACTCCAGCGGTAATTTTAATCATTATGCATGGCACTATATCAGCTACTTTCGTTCATTTCCCGATATCAAGTAATTACTAACTTCTTTATTCATTTTCTTTGTCGGGCAGTGCTTGGAAACGGTTCACGGCTAAGGCACCGGGTCCCTGGAGAAATGAGCTTGAATTTAAACAAGTACCGGTAAGTACTACTAGCTAGGTCCGCGCATCTCTTTGGTTCTAGTTTCAATACCATTATCATCCTTGATTATTATTTTGATTGAACTCTATTCTCGTAAAGTGCTTGAAGCAAGAAGACGGGAATAATTTATGTGGATTCTATGTCTGCGAGTTCATGCGAGAGACTTGTCGTGAGAAGAGAAGACTAGAACAACTAGATGTACGTAAACAATATTCACAATTTTATTTTATTACCATCATTTATGTTGAGTTTCTTCATTCATATATATTGATCCCCTTCTTTACATTAGATCGAACTGAAGCGGGATCGTCTTCTAGCAACTGAGCGTATACGAGCAATTCAAGAGGAACTGGCGGGATTCCTACTTGATGAGGTCATAGCACCAACCGGTGAATACCATCGGCATTACGATTTTGGAAAATCGTAGCTGAAATTATATTGTATATATTCATGAACGTGTACAATGTTCCATTATGTAATATGTTCGACCAAACACGATAAAAGATAACACATACTAGCTTTGATCTCTATACGTATGATGATATTGTGTACTATATATGATGGTTTCTTTTATATGTGCATCAACATTTTTCAAATACCCAAAAAAACCGTATTTCAAAAGGCTAGGGATTAGGGTTTTAGCCAAACACTGCAGGGGCTGCCACGTCGCCATCCTCTAGCACCGGTTCATATTACAAACCGGTGCTAAAGGTCCTCCGACGGGGGCGCGTGTGGGAGGCCACGTGGTGGACCTTTAGCACCGGTTCGTAACGCAACCGGTGCTAAAGGTTAAGGCTTTTAGTCCCGGATGCGTTGCACCGGTTTCAAAACCGGTGCAAAAGGCAGTTACAAACCGGTGCAAATTCTCCGATTTCCACTAGTGTACATTATACGTCACCGATGAAGGGTTTGAAACGAAGCAGCCGGAGAGGAAGTTTTTTTTACCTGACAAGACTGAGAGACCGCCGGTCTTTACTAGCCGGTTGCCTGGTAAAAAACTCTTTGGTAACAACTTGTGGAAGTCTAGGAGTAGCCAATGATTATCACATACGCGAAGCCGCTAGTCAGGTCTCTAGGTCCAACTTGGATTTTGATATGTGACGGTGACTTGGGATCAGCCTGGCGTGCTCTCGGGTCTCTACCGTATCGTATGATCAGAGGTTAGTTAGGTAGGATTACAGCTCGGTAGAATACGAACGCTAGCTAACCATACAATTGTACACCACACGTGTCTACAGAAATCGATCCTATCTTGCAACAAGAACATGCATGCTGCAAGATAATGCAAATTTATGTATGTATTCTGGGTCAATCCAAAACTAATTTCCAAGTGGTGCCAGAATAAAAGCATTTTCTCATCAGAAAGAGTACATATCACATTTTCAAGGAGTAGATTGTTGGATTAATTACTTGAGGGGTAGGCCACAAGAACTTGCAATTGGCAGCACGTAGAACACCTGGACAATAAACAGAGATGGCGATGCCTTACAGGACGTTGGAGTCGCCATCGTCGCCTGCTTGATGCAAGCGTGAAGCAGTGGTGTTGATGACGATCTTGTCTCCACCAGCGCTGTCCTGAAACAGCACGGCGAGGTTCCGACCTTCCCGTTGCTTCTGCGCAGGCTACAATCGGAGTAGTCTAGGAATTTAGGAGAGCAGCGAGGCTAAGCGCTCACTAGATCGATCGCTAGCCGCCGGGCTCTCCTCTTTATATATGCGCATGCAACAGGGGGCCAGAACCATGAGTCGGTTAGGGCGCCCCCGATCAGGGCGCTTCGTTAGCGTAGGAGGTCACGTACGAGGAAAAGGTCCTGGGCGTTGGCCCAGTGGGCCCCTTTTATTATCTTAACGTTATTAACATTGACCTTTCTCTTTATTCTTTTAACTGTCAGTTAAACGTGACAGATCAACCAACATTCTCCCCCTTGATCGTTAGGTTTAACTTCATTCGCCCATTCTCCATAGGAATAATAAGCCAAAGTGAGGCGTTACAACAGCTGATGGACGCCGTTGAACTCAACACTTATGACATACCAGCCTATTTTGAAATGGATAACATTTTCTTAATGGGAGTGGTTCTTTCAGTGGTCCCTTCATTCTAGAATCATAAGGCTTCCAGTAATCCCATGCCGGCAACATGCTCACGAAAAATTCTGGGTGGTAAGCCTTTCGTTAGCGGATCCGCAAGCATACGAGTCGTACTTATATGCTTAACATCAATTGTATGATCCTGAACTCTATCTTTAACAACAAAATACTTAATGTCAATGTGCTTGGTAGCAGCACTTGACTTGTTGTTATTTGAATAGAAAACTGCGGGTTCATTATCGCAGTACAACAAAAGTGGTTTTGAAATGCTGTCAACCACTTTAAGTCCGGGAATAAAATTCTTTAGCCATACAGCCTGCCCAGTGGCCTCAAAACATGCCATATATTCTGCGTGCATCGTAGATGTAGCAGTTGTTGTTTGTTTGGAGCTTTTCCACGATATGGCTCCTCCGGCAAGTGTGAATACATAACCTGATGTGGATTTCCTACTAACAAGGGTATAGTTAATAGAGCCCGTTAGTTGAGTACCCCTGAGGCCCGTTTGGCTATGCCCAATTGTAATGATAGTCGAATACGAGTTATTACCGTATGTCGATATTTGTAATCTGTATCGGACCCTACCCGATTCTCGAGACCTGACCACCTATATATAGGGGTCAGGAGGGGACGGTGTAGGGCAGATTGAAAGGAAGCCAGGTTGAACACCCAAGTTTACTTTCGATACACACCTATTTCAACTAACTTTACCTTCGAGTTCATCCGACGCCCTATCTCCCCGATCCTAAGTCCTTCATCTAGGACATTTGTCGAGTTAACCCCTCGTCAATTGGCGCCGACCGTGGGGACTCTGGGCGTTGGAATCATGAATTCGACGGCTTTTTCGCTTTTAGCCAACAGCAGTCCAGAAGTCGACGGAAGTCAGGAGGTGGAACTAACCATTGGAAGTTTGAGCATCCTCATCGGGCCATCGGGTTCGTCTCGCCTTTCGGATCCGACGAAACAAGATCAAGATCCGTCGGCAGAAGAGCCCGAAACAACAGCAAAGATGGAATATTCTGAAGGCTCCTCCAGCGAAGTAAACTCGCCGGTCAGCCCAGAGGAAGTGCAAAAAGAAAAGATCACAGAAGACAACGAAGAAAAGGAAAATTTTGACGTAGAAGTCCAACTCGAAGATTTCACGATCTGCCTCGACGATACCGCAGGCAAGTCAACAGATACATGGAAGACATGATTAGAGCTTTCTGAAGATAGCAATTCGATTTTCTCAAGCTTTAATAGTAACATCGGCAAGCAGTGCCAGGTGCTCGCCATTGTGGGAGACAACTCAGAAGAATTCGATGAAAATAACAACCCAGTGATAAACCCAGCAAATATTGATAGAGGAGCAAATCATCTAGCAGAAGGGCAAACAGTGAAATCCCTCACAGCCAGGGAAAAAATTCGACTATCAGTCGACGAGTGGAAAATAATAAGAGAAGCCGTAGAACATGGCACGCCAATACCATCAAATTCCAGCAAAGACGTGCTTTTTGGGTATCATTACGCCTTACGGCAGCAAGCAAAGCAGCTAGCAAAGGAAAAGATAGAGATACAAAGAAGGAAAAATTCAGCCATTGCAGCCAGCGAAGCCGCTCGAAAAGCACGAAGCGACGCATCACACAGCAACGCAAGGAAAAATCGTCGACATGGCTCAAGGTACGATAACCTCGAGTACTCCGACAGACAAAGTATCTCGAAAAACCTCGACTCGTCCTTCCTATCGGTCGACGAGCAGGGGAACATCCTACCAAAAACACCTGAAGCAGCATTAGTAGCAGCGCAGGCATATATGCTCACAACTCGACCAAATCCAGGAGATCCTAGGGAGCACATGCATAGAGAAGCATTGAACGGACTCAACATGGTAGGCCACAAGCTATCAGCAAAAGGAGAAGAAGCACATCATCACAAGGAAGCACACAAAGCTAGGTCACCTCGCCGTCACAATAGTCCTCGGCACAGAAGCAGTAAACACCGATCTCGATCTCCATCACCAAAGCAGCACGGTGGAACTCGAAGATCGCGATCCCCGAACGAAAGGCGCGACTATGAAGACGACGAAAAAGAGATGGGGGCATCGTGCCTTACCCGCAGGGTTCGCACCACTCCAGTTCCTAAGGGATTCAAGCTACCTCATGATCAGCAAAAATACGACGGATCACAGGAACCACAATCATGGCTCGCAGATTACTTACAAGCAGTTCAAATATTAGGAGGAACCAAAGAAACAGCAATGCAAAGTTTGCAACTACACCTCACCGGCGCAGCAAGGTCTTGGTTGAGCAAATTAGAAAAAGAATCCATTGGAAGCTGGGAAGATCTCACAAAGCAATTTACAAGTAACTTCAGGTCGACATACAAACGGCCAGCATCAATAGAAGAAGTCAAAGCGTGCGTACAGCAACGCGACGAAACGCTGCGGGCGTACATCCAAAGATGGAGCCTCATCAAAAATTCAGCAGTCGAAGTTTCAGACGAAAGAGCAATAGACGCGTTCATCATTGGATTAAGGCGAAGAGACCTAGTCGAGGAGATGGGCAGAATCAAGCCAAAAACGGTATCAGATCTTATGGACACAGCAAACAGATTTGCAGATGGAGAAGATGCGTGCAACAATAAACGGACACGGTCTCCAGAGGACGACAGAAGAAATAGATATGGAAGTCAAAGGAGACGATCTCGAAACTACGATACCTACGGCTCTCACAGTCAAGTCGCCGCAGGATATAAAGACAACAGTTATCAAGGAAACGATCGCAGAAGCTCGGGATATCGAACCTATGGAAAAGAGGACTATAAGAAGTTTCCACCAAGGGAATCCAGAGAGTATAACCCATCACCAGAAGATATGCTCAATGGGCCTTGTCATATACACTCAGCGTTCGTCGACGGGAAGCGAGTATCAAGGCATGCAATGAAAGACTGCACGACATTCCTAAAATTACAAGAAGCAGCAATAAACAAACAGACCGAAGCAAGGCGACAAGGATTCGAAGGAAGTAACAATCCCCCGACAAGCCAGCAAGGAAACAACGGAGCTCCTCATGGACAAGACCAGCAAAACAAGGGACACGACGACGACGACGAAGGGTACGTCCCATCAAAAGGGCACATCACAACAATGATTCAACCTGTGCCCAAGTCGAACAAAGAAGAAAAGAGTATAAGTCGACAAGTTAATCTAGCAGTCCTGTCGCCTCCAGCTACAACAGAATATCTGCATTGGTCAGAGCAACCAATTGAGTTCAACAGAGAAGATCACCCTATAATAGTACCTCGGCCGGGAAACGCGCCTTTGGTACTCAAAGCTCAAATCGGCGCATATGATGTTGACAGAATATTCATGGATGCAGGGAGTGGAATTAACTTGATATACGCGAAAACACTCCGAGCAATGCATATATCACTAGAGTTTCTGAAGCCAACAGATTGTTCCTTCCATGGAATCGTACCAGGAAGTGCCAATTACCCGCTGGGTCGAATAGCAATCAATGTTTGCTTCGGCAACCGACAAAATTATAGAAGAGAAAAGCTGGACTTCGAAGTCATGGATTGGCCATCACAGTATCACGCGATCCTCGGACGACCCGCGTTTTCGCGATTCATGGCAGTACCTCACTATACATATTTGGTACTTAAAATGCCAGGTCCAAGAGGAATAATTACAGTCAAAGGAAGTTTCGAAGTCTCAGATCTTTGCGACAGGGAGTTCCACAAGATGGCGCAAAACTTTGGCATGATAGCCAACTATGCGGGAAAGGTGAAGGACACGACCATAGAAGGCATCAAGCTACTCGAAGGACGCGTCGCGGAGCCCGAGGCAAAGAAACCACGAGTAGAAACCCAGGAGAAGGCAAAGGCGCAGGAGAAGAAGAGAAAACTGCGGCGTTGTAAACACAAAGAAGGGCAGGATACAAAGGCTATAAAAGCCACGAGTTATACCAGGGGCAATGCCCTCTAGATCCAGAACACAGGTCATAGGCCGGATCTCTTGGGTCACCCCATGTATCTTATATTACAAGTATAAATAAAGATAAATCGTTCCTCCTATTCGAGTTTACGAATCTTCCCAAAGGGAAAATGCGGCAAACGCACGACTTACGCAATAACGCTTTGAGAATAAATTTTTCGACACAACAGTCGCAAAATAAGATACTCTCGCGTTCCATATACACAAAACATTACAACAACGGGTTGTCAGAATCATCTACGCCTAGAGGGTCCAAATAATGGTACTCGCGAAAAAACGCAGCATCCGCTTTCAGAAGCCTAGCCACGAGTCTTTGAGCAGGCTGCAACGTGTTCTCCATATGTACTCGAAGGCTAGCTCCACCGGGATCCAAACTTAGGGACATAGTGCTGTAATTCAACCTCGGGTGCCACTTGCGTATCCACCCGAGAGCAAAATTGGCACCTGCCACTAAGTTCAGCTCTATCAGCCTATGAATACGATGACTTGATCTGAAAGTATCAAGAAGAAGGGGGAATGTTGCAGGCAAAGGATTACGAGGAAGCATGATGGAGTGCATAGTTGTGAGAGCTCGTCGGCAACCATCAACTGACTCGCCAATGTGCTGAGCATGATCTTGGAGCAGTACAATAGCGCTTCGGCGTCGAGGATCAGACCACAAAGTCTCGTAACCAGTCGACATCTTCTCCAAAGCAGCATTTCGCTCAGCAACTCGACGTTCTTCAGCAGCAAAATCCAAACAAGTACCTACGACAGCAAATATATCACAAAAGAAGTGCACAAACAGCCAAAGAAGGAGTCGAAAGAAAACTCACATCGCAACAGCTCGCAAGCAGACTCGACAATGCCAAGAATGAAAGACTCGCACTCTTCATTATGAACAACCTTTGCCGTCAAACTGGAGACCTTTTCTTCAAGGGAAGAGATTTTCTTCATATAGCCACTGGCCTGGCTAGCCTTTTTAATAGCCATCTGTGCTTGGCGTTTAGCTAAGGATAGGCGAGTTTCAAGGTCGGAAATCCTGGAAGAGTATTCTTCGCAGTGACTACATCGACTAGGAGTCGACGAAATCTGAGGATTAAATCCGCGAGCAGAGGAAGGAGCAGGAGCATGAGAAGAAGGATCACTGTCACGCATCGACTACAAAAAGAAAGAAAGGAGAAACAATTTCAGAGAGGCAACATAAAACTTCTTACGAAGAGGATATATTTACATAAGAGTACAACCCTATGACTAAGGTTCTCGGGTTGTACCTAATTGGAGTCTTTACATTCAAAAGGAGAAATCTAGATAAGTTACAAAGAGGCTGAGTCTACGCCACCTCAGCATTGTGCTCCATGGAAGAAGGGGGCGCGGCCGGTTCCTCGCTAGAAGTCGACGGCGGCACTGGTGCTTTCGGTGCTGGAGGTGGTGCAGCAGGCACAGCAGAGGCCGCCGAAGGAGAAATCGTTGTCAGCAGTGCAGGCGCTAACTTCTTCGCCTTCTCTAAAAACACCTTCATCTCGTCACGGGTGTGGCCATGAGGGGAGTTAACTTTCTCCCAGTCAAAGTCTGTACCATGCGCAAGAGAAAGGGCAATGGCACCTTCGGCGCCGCGCTTAATGGACAGCCCCTTCAGATGGAGAGTAGGGTCTTCATCGCTGTCAAAAGTCTTGGCGAGTTCAGTCAGGTTGCCCTTCGGGATTGCCATCTTTTTCTTCGGCCACAACCCGGCAAACAGCCGTGACAGAACGCGGCCAACCAACTCAAAAGTTTCCTGGATAGATATCCAGTTTTCTTCGAGTAGGTTAACCGCATCCATAAGAGGATCATCGTCCGTTTGCAGGGACGATGGAGATACCCCTGAGAATTCTAAGCAATAGAAAAGAAAGGAAGAGGCAAGTGTCAACAAATACACCAGTGCAACAAGGGACGAAAACAGAAGACAAGTCGAAGAACTTACTTTCGGCAGCAGTAGACATGGTGTGAAGACGCTCCGCCACGACTTGCTCTCGTTGAACATGCTCTTTGTTGGCATCTGCTAACGCCCTCTCAGCCTTCTTCGCCTTGGCAAGCGCAGATTTCTGCGACTTCTCAGCAATTGCCTTAGCAGCGGTCGCAGCATCATAAGCTTTTTGCGAAGCTTTGAGCTCCGCTTCCAGCGACGCAATGCGAGCATTGGCTGTCGCTAAAGCAGCTGTGAAAGCAGACGAAAGGAAGTCAGATAAACAGCAAGAGACAAAGGGCAGAAGAAAAGTAATGATTGAATATCAAAATTGTACCTTCGGAAGATTTTGCAACCTTTAGGTACCCCGCACACTCCGTGCCCAGGGCGATAAATCTCTTCACCAAAGCCTGATAAAAGAAGAGTGTAAGAGTAGAAGTGCATGAAAGGAAAGAAGGGAAAATAGAATCGCTCACATCATCAGAAGAAACTGTAGAAACATGGGCCTCCAGAGAAACCTCGGCTTCTTTGGTCTTCTTCGCGCGTTTGAGGTTTCGGGCTTGAGTTTGAGAAACCTTCTTTACAGAGGCCCTGGTAGTCCTCAGAGCAACATACGGTTCGACAGGCTCATCAATCGCCACAGGAGAAGGTGGTGGAGCAACCGTCGCACATGTTGGTGGTTCTTCATCATCACTGCATGAAAAGTATAAGTTATAAGCAAGAGGCAAGAACAAAGCAATTGAAAAGTTCGACTACAATACTTACGATGCAAGCATGTCAAAGTACTCCATATCTTCTGCAAGAGCGGGGGTTTTTCCAGCCGCTGCAGAACTCGATGAAGCAATTTCGTCGACACGTTTCCATTTTTTGTCGACACCAACATCTTCAGCAAAAGCAGGAGGAGAAGATGTCGACGAGCTAGTCTCATCTTCTGATTCTTCGACATCATCTCCGTCCTGACTTTCGTCAGCCTCGGGGGCTTCAGATGCAGGAGATGCTAGATCAGCAGGAAGGGGCCCTTCCTCTGGAAGAGGGGGACGAGAAACAATGAATTGGTGACCCTGCATATTAATAAATCAGCAGAGTGCAGAGGCAAAGAATAATGCAAGTCGAAATTAAGAGAAGTTTGACAAAAAGTGGATGTAGCGATGTATACCTCAGGAATAGGGTGCACAGAGTCGAAAAAATCTGCCTTCAAGTCAGCAACTGAGTGCTCCTTGGTGAGCTTGGTAAGATTCCTGACTCGCTTGTCGACATCTTCTTTCGACATCAGATCCTCAGATATGCGAGTAGGGTCTTCTAAGCCAGAATAAGTCCAAAGCTTGGTGAGGCGGTGATGTAGGGGTTGAACTCGACGTTGTATGAAAAACGCCATGAGTTGGATACCCGACAAAGCACCTCCTAGGCCTGTTTTCAGAGTTTGAATGCGGGATAGAAGAGGAAGAATTTGTGCAACTTCCGCATCTGAGGGAAGTGAGTCCCATGACTTCAATTTCTTCACCTCTTGAGAAGCGTCAAAGGGAGGAAGGCCAAACTCATCTTCAGGAGAGGATTTGCGGTCCTTGATATAGAACCACTTTGTCCTCCACCCTTGGACATATGCGGCCATGGAAAATTCAAGATATTGCGCCTCAGGGCGCACAGAAACGACGGCTCCGCCCAGTTCGGGTTTCCTTGCCAGAGAAACATTGGGGCGGAGTCGAAAGATCGATCTCCAGAGAGTGAAGTGGGGCTCAATGCCCAAAAATGACTCGCAGAGAGTCATGAAGCAAGCAATATGGAGAAGGGAATTTGGTGTGAGCTGATGGAGCTGAACACCATAGACAAATAGCAGCCCACGGAGAAACTCGTGGGCAGGAAGCGACAGACCGCGGAAGAGGAGAGCAAGGAACATTACCCGGTAACCGCTCGGGGGCTTCGGGATCCGTTCGGTGCTAGGAAACTTGATGGAATCTTCGGCAGCGATGAGGCCGTCCGCTGTGGCTTTCTCCACCTCCTTCTCGGTGATGGTGGAGCGGACCCAGTTGGTGGCAGAAGACTTGGCCATAGCGCTCCTGGTGGCCAAATGCTTCACGCGCATACAGCACAAAAGTGCGCTCGGGGGCTCCGCAAGAGAGGAAGAGGCAGAGGAGATCAGCAATGGAGGCGGCGGAGGTAACGAGCTGGTGAACAGTACGATTCCCCACTATGCCAGTTATATATCTTCTGGGAGAAGGATCGTGGGTTGAGTCGTGGCGCAAAGATTGGAAACGTTAGCCCACCAACGGTCAAAAATCGTGCAGCCCATTAAACGGTCAAAAAATCGAGAAAATTATAGTGCTACCCATAAAACGGTTCGCATTGATGAAGAGCTACGTCTTTATTGATGTCATCAAATATATATATAAAGGTGAGGAGTTTCGAGCTGAAGTGTGACGAGCTATATTATCTCTTGAGCCTATACTCGAAAGAAAATCTTTTTTCGACTATAGCCTCGGGGGCTACTCCCATCGGGAGCGCTGAGCGCGCACCCGACGATATTCATTGGCAAAGCATTGGAGATTGGAGAAGTGTTACTCCCATCGGGAGCGAGTTTTATGGTTGTAGAAACCCGAATATTTTCAGTCAAACTTTGACTGCGACATAAGATTCTCGAGTTACGTTATCGCAACAAAACTCGAATGCCGTGACTTGTCACGAAGGTAAGACCCCGGGATCCGTCCTGTGTGGCCTGGTATACGCACATGGATGCGCTCTGCTGGTATGTATCCGTGTCTACGACGCGAAGAAAATCCTGGTGGACGCACTGGGTACCCCGAGAACCACTGGGACTCATTTTTTGTAAGTCCTAAATGAGGCAAAAGAATGAGTTTGACCGGTATCCCGAATTCAAGTCCAAGGGGATTGAATTTGAAGTAGGTGACAAGTATCTGTTCCGGCAGTTAACTGACCTCTTGATCCGTCAGAGTTGTCAGGCTTGTTCATCGAGACCCCTTGCGAGCAAATTATCATCAATATAAGTCGAAAGACCAAGTCGAAGATTTGAAGATAAAGTCGAAGAATAGATCAAGTCGAAGAATAGATCAAGTCAAAGATTTGAAGATTAGAGATTCAACCCGAATCTACAATTCTGGTAGAATCTCAGGGGCTACTGACAAGGGTATAGTTAATAGAGCCCGTTAGTTGAGTACCCCTGAGGCCCGTTTGGCTAGGCCCAATTGTAATGATAGTCGAATACGAGTTATTACCGTATGTCGATATTTGTAATCTGTATCGGACCCTACCCGATTCTCGAGACCTGACCACCTATATATAGGGGTCAGGAGGGGACGGTGTAGGGCAGATTGAAAGCAAGCCAGGTTGAACACCCAAGTTTACTTTCGATACACACCTATTTCGACTAACTTTACCTTCGAGTTCATCCGACGCCCTATCTCCCCGATCCTAAGTCCTTCATCTAGGACATTTGTCGAGTTAACCCCTCGTCACCTACTATCCTCACAACCGGCATAATCAGCATCTGCATAACCAACAACTTCTAGGTTATCAGACCTTCTATAAGTAAGCATGTAATCTTTCGTGCCTTGCATATAACGCAGGACTTTCTTTGCGGCCTTCCAGTGGTCTAATCCTGGATTTGATTGGAATCTACCAAGCATCCCGGTAATAAAAGCTAAGTCAGGGCGCGTACATACTTGTGCATACATGATGCTTCCGACAGCTGAAGCATAAGGAACCGACTTCATCTGATCAGTTTCAATTTGGTTCCTTGGACATTGAAATGTCCCAAACTTGTCGCCCTTGACTATAGGAGCAGGTGAGCCTGAGCACTTATGCATATTATATTTCTTCAGTATTCGCTCAAAGTATGTCTTTTGTGATAGTCCCAACACACCTTTAGACCTATCTCGATGAATCTCTATGCCAAGAACATATGAGGCTTCACCAAGATCTTTCATATCAAAATTGGAAGACAGAAAATTCTTGGTCTCGTGCAACATATCCTTATCGCTGCAGGCCAATAATATGTCATCCACATACAGGACTAATATTGTGAACCTACTGCCCTTAAATTTAACATAAATGCAGTTGTCCACAACATTTTCCGTAAAACCAAAAGTTCTAATAATCTTGTCAAACTTGAGGTACCGCTGTCTTAAAGATTGCTTCAAGCCATAGATGGATTTCTTCAGACGGCATGCCAAATGTTCCTTGCCTTCCATGACAAAACCTTCCGGCTGAGTCATGTAAACATCTTCTTTAAGGTCACCATTTAGAAATGCTGTCTTAACGTCCATTTGATGCAATTCTAGGTCAAAATGAGCTACTAGAGCCATGACGATCCTAAAAGAGTCCTTAGATGACACAGGAGAGAAGGTCTCATTATAATCGATTCCTTCTCTTTGTGTGAAACCTTTTGCCACAAGTCTAGCTTTGAACCTTTCGATATTCCCTTTGGAGTCATACTTAGTTTTGTAGACCCATTTGCAGCCTACTCTTTTAGCACCAGCGGGAATTTCTACTAAGTCCCAAACATCATTTGAGCCCATTGATTTCAATTCGTCTTCCATCGCTAATTGCCACTTGGACGAATTCAAACCTTGGATGGCTTGCTTATATGAGGTTGGATCCTCCACCTTTCCAATATCATTTGCATCCTCACTCATGTAAGTGATATAATCATCTGAGATGGCTTTCCTTCTTTCTCGCTGTGGTCTTCTCACAGGAGGTGGTGGTGGAGGAGCATCATTATTTTGAGGATCTTCATTTTCTGACTGGTGATCCTCCTCATTTTCATCATCATTTGTTTCAGAATCACCATTAGGTTGAGGGGCTGAACTATTAGATTCAGGTCCATCATGAGATGTCACTCTCCTTTGTATTGGAAGAACAATCTCTTGGATAGTCGGGCATGGAGCACACACTCGCTTTTCTTCAAGATCAATCTTCCTTAATACATCAACATCATTATCCTCAAAAAATACCGCTTGTCGGGTTTCCACAATCTTTGTGGTGTGGCCCGGACAATAGAAGCGATATCCTTTTCCCCTATGAGGGTATCCAATAAAGAAACAGCTAACTGTTTTTGGATCTAATTTCTTTAGTTGTGGATTGAACACTTTAGCTTCAGCAGGACAGCCCCACACACGTAAATAATTCAAGCTCGGTTTCTTTCCCGTCCACATCTCGTAAGGTGTGTTCGGCGCTGACTTAGTAGGAGCAAGATTTAAAACATGCGCGGCCGTCTTTAACGCCTCCATCCATAGGCTTACTGGCAAACTTGCATGACTAAGCATACTTCGCACCATCACTGGTAGAAAAAGGGGCTTTATTCCCGGTTTGTAAGGGGCTT
The DNA here is from genome assembly GCA_007115705.1 of Dactylis glomerata. NCBI lineage: Eukaryota > Viridiplantae > Streptophyta > Magnoliopsida > Poales > Poaceae > Dactylis > Dactylis glomerata. The sequence goes on from QXEO01000507.1 coordinate 107,536, forward strand.
TAGTCCCGGATGTCCAACCGGGACTAGCAAAGCGGGACTAAAGCCCCTCCTCTTTAGTCCCGGTTGCTCACAAACCGGGAGTAAAGGTCCTCCACGTGGTCCGGGTCGTGTGCAGAAGGCTGGAGGACCCTTTAGTCCCGGTTGGTGGCTCCAACCGGGACTAAAGGGATCCGATATAATTTTTAGTAGAATTATTGAAAAAAAGCCCAAATTTTTTTCGGATTTTTTTAAATTTCCATATTTTTGAATATTTGAATTGTTTAACAGTCTCCACTCTCCACTCTCCACTTAATCTCTAATCACCTCTATTCTCATATCAAATTACATACTTATGGTCCTCACTTCCCGGTCGGTCACCCATCCTCACACTACTCCACCCTTAGCACGCTTAACTTCTCCATTCCTTCCCTACTACCTTCCAACACTGCGCTCGCGACTTCTTGATAATGCTATGCTATCAATTCTATTAACCCATACACTTTGGTAACATATGATTTGAATTTTTTGAATTCCAAATAATTCACAAAATAAGCAACAATGATTAAGTAATAGTACGCATCAATGAATTCCAAATAATCTTTATGCATAATTTAATTATTAATTTTTAAACTCAAAATATTCAAAAAATAATAAAAAAACTTAAAAAATTCCAAAATTCTAAAATTAATAAAAAACTTCAAAATGACCAAAAAGTAGAAGAAACAACAAAAGAAATGAAAAAATCAAAAAAAAAATCATGTTTTCTCATTATTTCTGACAAAATCTAAAATCTTCCTGCTTTCATATTTCCCTTTGGAATTTTGAGAAACAAGAAATTGTGCAAACGGCCATAGGCCGTTGAAATCGGATGTAAAATTTTGTGTAGATAATTTTTCATATATTATACGTTTTTTTTCGAGTCCGTATGCAAAAGTTATAGCCGTTTTAATTTGGAACAACTTTTTTTTGCAAAAAATATCAAAATTCAAATTTTCAAATTTTCCATAAAAGTTGGTTGCGTGAGGTACATGCATGTCAAAGGATTTTGAAATTTGAAGTTTTTATCATTTTCGTTTATTTGTTTTAGACGTTTTTTCTGCGCGGGGAGGGGGGGAGGGTAGGAATGAGAGGAAAAATGGGCGCCGGACCTTTAGTCCCGGTTTGACCCACCAACCGGGACTAAAGGTCCCTGACCTTTAGTCCCAGTTGGTGAGTCAAACCGGGACTAAAGCTAATGGTCAGGGACCTTTAGTCCCGGTTGGTGGGTCAAACCGGGACTAAAGCCTCCATTTGAACCGGGATTAATGCTTCCTGGCCCACATTTTTATTTGAACCGGGACTAATGCTCATATTAGTCGCGGATCAAATTGTTTGGGGACTAAAGGGGTCGAACGGAAGCCCTTTTTTCTACTAGTGCATATCCATAAGTGTGCGATTTCGACGCTCAGCCACGCCATTCTGCTGAGGTTCGCCAGGCATAGAGTATTGGGCAACAATTCCATTTTCAGCTAGGAACTTGGCAAAAGGTCCTGGAATTTGCCCATAAGGAGCATGCCTTCCATAATACTCTCCCCCGCGATCAGATCGTACAACTTTAATTTTAACATTCAGTTGGTTCTCAACTTCGGCTTTGAACACTTTGAATTTGTCCAAAGCTTCCGATCGATCACGTATAGGATAAATATATCCATATCGGGAAAAGTCATCTGTAAATGTGATGAATGAATCAAAACCATCTACAGATTTAACATTAAGGGGTCCACATATGTCAGTATGAATAAGTTCGAGGACACCCGTGGCTCTTACGGCTCCTTAATCGTTTTCGCATATTTTTCTTTTATGCAGTCAACACATTTGTCTGCATCTGAAAAATCTAATGGGAGGAGTACGTCATTTTTAATAAGTCTTTCCATTCTCCCCCTCGAAATGTGGCCTAAACGACGGTGCCACAATTTCAAAGAAGTGCTAGTACCCTTCCATTTATTTTCATCATTGGAAACATTACTCACATGCAAAACATAATCATTAAGAGATAACATATATAATTTGCCTCGTCTGACACCGAGGCCAACATCCTTATTACAATATTTCAAAACAAATTCTTTGTTCCCAAACGAACATTCATACATGTCATCATCTAGACAAGAGACAGAAATCAAATTCCTACTTAAAGTAGGTACATAAAGAACATTATTTAATTGAAGACTAAAGCCGATGTGAAGCTCCAAGGTGAGTGACCCTATTGCTTCAACGTCGACTTCAACTCCATTTGCAACTTTAAGTCTTCTTGCCCCTTTTGTTGTAGTTTGGATCATACTTAATCCCTGCATGGAGTTAGCAACATGAGCACTTGCTCCTGAATCAATCCACCATGATTTAATAGAGAAATCAGCATATAATATTTCATCAACAAAAGTAATTTCATCTATACCTTTCTTCATTAACCATTTGAGAAAGTCTGGACAATCTTTCTTGTAGTGGCCTTCTTTTCCACAGAAATTGCATGCATTTTGTCCAGAATACTCCTCCTTTCCCTTATCTTGTGACCGTGGCACATCTTTCTTGAAGTTCTTCTTTGGAGACTTGGAAGAACTTGACCCATCATATTTTCTCTTGTGGGAGCCAACATGAAGGGCTTGGTCCTTCTGTCCCCTCGTGAACCTTTCCTCCTCCTGGACAATCCGAGGGCATATCTCGGAGAGTGTCCATTTTTCTTTCATGGAGTTGTAATTGATCTTAAATTGATCAAATTCTTCTGGGAGAGACTCCAAGATCATGATGATGAGAAGATTGTCACTCAGCTCACAATTCAAATTCTTCAATTTATTCGAAGCATTAACCATTTTGAGCATGTGTGACCTCACATTCCCATCAACCTTATATTTCCCAAGTAGCTTTAGGAAAAGCTCATGTGCATAAACCTTTTCGGAGCCTTTGAATTGCTCCTCCAAGGCTTCCATAAACTCCTTGGGAGTGTCCTTCTTGGGGAGAGCCCCAATGATCTCAGGGGAAATGGATGACCTCATCAGCAGCATAGCCACATGATTTGATCTTTCCCACTTCTCAATCTTCGAGTCATAAGCCTTTTTGAGTCCATCATACCCATCGACACCAGCAGCTGGTGGCGTTGGTTTATCATTCGTTAAAGCATAGTCGAACTCGTTGAAGGCCAAACATAATTCCATTGCATTCTTCCATTTTGGAAAGTTACTTCCCGTCAATTGTTCGACGGTTTGGAACGGAGCGGAAGCTGAAAATTAACATGGACGTTCATAAGTAACTTGCATGAATATAAAATCTTACGTTGGTAAAATGAAATAATCATGCCATAAACATAAAATTTAACTCTATGCCAAATCACCGTTGGGCAGAAAAGGCATAAAATTAAAGCAACATAAGGGTGACATGTAAAATAAATACAACGTTGGTCAGTATTAATTTCACAGTCATGGCATCTCAAAATAAGCATCAAAAGTGATCATATTGAATTTCATCATTATTCGATGCTTAAAATGATCATACAACATTAAAACATATTAAATATTCTAAACAAAAAATCTCGTTGGTTCATTTTCATTCAGAATAATAACATGTTTCCTAATCATATTTTAGGCAATTATTTTCTATATAAACAGTGCAAAAACATAAAACATATTCATAAACATCAATCATGCACTGAAATACACAGAAAAGAATAAATTCTGCAGTCCAGAAAAAATAACAACTGGACTAACGAAAACTTGGGCAGTAGCCCAGCCACAGATTTAGCCCACTTAATGCCTACGGCCCAACATCTTGCCAGCCAACAAGCTCGGCCGTTGGATGCAATCCAACGGCTTTCATCGCCAGCAGCTGGTCAACACTCCCTGAACCCTATCCCTCACTCGCTCACTCGCCCTCCACTCTCCCCGACCACCTTCTCACTATGAGTGAGCGGCGGCGACCGCGCGCTGGAGCAGCCATGGCGGAGCGCGAGGCGGCCGGAGCAGTCAGGCGGGGCGCGAGGCGACGGCCCTTTCTTCATCCCGACGCGGTGGCGGTGCTCGCCGGAGGAGCGGCGCTGGACCTGGTCCCGCGCGCTCGCCCGTCGAGCATGGCTGCCGGCGTCGTCTTCCTTTCGGGACGGCGAGGTGGAGGTGCCGGCGGAGACCCGCCGGCCATTTCATGAAGACGGCGAAGGAGACCCGGAGGCCCACGACGCGTGCGTCGTTCCGCGCAAGCGCGTCTTCCGCGCGTCGGTCTCCGACGGCGTCTCGGCAAAGTGCTCCGACGAGCACATCCTTCCGCGAGCTTACTCCGGTAGGAGTGAGCGGCGTTGCGGCATCCTCGCCCTCGTGCAGCGTTGCTTGCTGCACGGGCCCCGGAGGGAGAGGCGACGACGTGGCCATCATGTGAGTGCCCGTTCTCAGATTAGGGTTCTTCAGTAAATTTGGGGATTTTCTTTAATTGCAAAATCATACTCCCCTGTTCTAATTGCTTGCTTAATACTATCAGTAGATCAAAACTATCATCAGTACATGATTAAGGAGCAAATAGAACCGATCCAGAGGCTAATAGGAGGCGTAATTGAGATTAACATGATCAACTTAATTGCCTAAAACATGATCTAATCAACATCACAGTGATCAACAGATCACAAATAGGGTTCTAATGCTACCAACGCTGCTCTGATACCATTGTTGGATTAATTACTTGAGGGGTAGGCCACAAGAACTTGCAATTGGCAGCACATAGAACACCTGGACAATAAACAGAGATGGCGATGCCTTACAGGACGTTGGAGTCGCCATCGTCGCCTGCTTGATGCAGGCGTGAAGCAGTGGTGTTGATGACGATCTTGTCTCCACCAACGCTGTCCTGGAACAGCACGGCGAGGTTCCGACCTTCCCGTTGCTTCTGCGCAGGCTACGATCGGAGTAGTCTAGGAATTTAGGAGAGCAGCGAGGCTAAGCGCTCACTAGATCGATCGCTAGCCGCCGGGCTCTCCTCTTTATATATGCGCATGCAACAGGGGGCCAGAACCACGAGTCGGTTAGGGCGCCCCCGATCAGGACGCTTCGTTAGCGTAGGAGAAGGTCACGTACGAGGAAAAGGTCCTGGGCGTTGGCCCAGTGGGCCCCTTTTATTATCTTAACGTTATTAACACTAGCAAGATGGCCCTCGCAAATGTTAGGTAAAAAATTTTGAATCTACTTATGAAAAGAGCATTATATACATATACATAATTTCTATGGATTGAAATCCTTTGCATCAATTCCTTTGAAATTTGAACATCTTCTCTTTTTTAGACTCAATCACCTAGGATCAAGGAAATTTTCTTATTCCATCCAAACGACTATTCTTGCAATTTTGTACTCTCTCCATTCCTCAATATAAGTGGCAGTGTTTTATAATTCATTACTTTACACACACAAATATGTGTTTCTGTTAGTCTTGAATTTCTCAATCATGCTACCAAAGAGGCCATCAAATACCATGACACATGTTTTATAATGTAGTCTTGAAACATAGGTATTGTTCTTTTATATTTTATGTTTTCTTTTTATCCCCTACTCCTTGATTTATATTTTATATTCTCTCCCTAACACATATTTACCATGCCATAGATTTCATCATACCATTACACCACCAAATTCTTCTCAACCGGTTATAAACATTCCTCGAGCATCGCCATGCAAATACTTCATATCACTTATTCTAAATCAGTTCTGAATGGAGAAAACACCTGATCCACATCAAGAATAACATCCAATCCGCATTCATATTCAAAAACATCTGCATTTGCATACGTATTTATTTTCAAATAGGAAAATATATGTGGGAAGGATACTATCTGATCCACATACGATCCATTTCCACCCCTACCCAGATCCTCCAAGAATAAGCTGGCAAGGTTTCTTGATCTGGATGAGGATAACTCTCTCTTCCCCTTCTTTCAAGGTCGCAGAGGTGGTGAAGGAGGATCAGTAGAGAGAAGAAGGTATAGATTGGGTTGGAGAACATCCCAGGTGGTTTCTTGCGAATGGACTCAACTGATATTCCTCCCTGCCATGATGCCAAAAGGGAGGCGGTGCAGCTTCAGAATGGAGTCTATGGCGAGGTGCCATGGAGGCTTCGCTGCACCAAGTGGTGTTGTTCCAGATGAAGACGAGGTTCTTTTGACGTGGAGGATGATATGGTCCCAATCGAATGTTCCATCTGCTAGTTGGGGTCCTCTTTGTAAGCGCTAGGGACCCGTTTGTGATTACTTATTTGTCATGGTTTCGTAAGAAGTTGTGTATTACCGCTTCGAGCTTGATGCAGCTTCAGGGGACCTCTCCTGTGTTAAAATAGCTAAATTATTTTGTCGGCCCATATTGCAGAAGGATATGTGTCCTTGAGTCCAATAAGGTGATCATCGAGGGTAGGAAGCTCTCTCCTCCTGTAACCTATCGTCGCTGAATAAAACATTGGCATTGCATGTTCATAACCTGTAGAGTTTCATCTCACATATTCGCCAAGGTTTATATGCCAGTTTTTTTTCATTTTTACAATCGATTGGTTGTATCAATAGATACCCCACATGTGCAGAATAATTGTGAAAGATAAACAATACTTGTAGGTCTACTTGTAGCTAGCTAGCTAGCTGGGGTTGTAAAGGGAAATATGAAACATATACAAGGGAGGCGTGAAAACACATTACTACCAATAAACGTTTTTTGTGACACGGCGATGTATCTCAGTTCCGAGCATGATGCAGCTTTAGGGGACCTCTACTGTGTTAAAATAGCTAAATTATTTTGTCAGCCCATATTGCAGAAGGATATGTGTCCTTGAGTCCAAGAAGGTGATCATCGAGGGTAGGAAGCTCCCTCCTCCTGTAACATGGCATCGCTGGAGAAAACATTGACATTGCATGTTCATAACCTATAGAGTTTCATCTCACATGTTCGCCAAGGTTTGTATGCCAGTTTTTTCTTCATTTTTACAATCGATTGGTTGTATCAGTATATACCCCACATGCACAGACTAATTGTGAAAGGTAAATAATAATTGTAGCGATCTGTTTTAGAATTTTAATAAATCTATTTACTTCTAACTAGCTAGGGTTGTAAAGGGAAATATGAAACATATGCAAGGGAGGCGTGAAAACACATTACTCTACCCAATACACTTTTTTTTACATGATGATGTATCTCACCTTTTCAAGGAGGTGATGGTTGATTTAAGCGGCTTACGTGTTTTGCTGGTCCAGTCGGTAATATTTTTTTCTGAAATATAAGTGCGTGTACATGTGTTACGTGAAATTGTCTCAAGCCCACCATGACTTAGATTGAACAGTTGGCTGGTAGTTTACTTTTTTGGAACACGTGAATATCTTTTAGACTCACCAGGTGTAATTCTTTTTTCTGGAACATATGTGGCATATGCGGGTGTCTCAAGCCCACCATAACTTAGATTGAACAGTACGTCACGTTGAAATTTTCTGAGGCCCACCATTTTATGCAGAATAGATTGAACGTGACATGTTCAACAGGTACGTGTATTTTTTTTGACACAAGAGTTACGTTATCTGTATAAATCCTAACCACAAAATTTTGATCTAACCATTAAAATAATTCTAATGATGTGGATTAATATGGTGGCTATATTTTAGACCCCCGTATTGTGCTTTTAGTATATAGTAGATAGATTGACCTTTCTCTTTATTCTTTTAACTGTCAGTTAAACGTGACAGATCAACCAACATAGATTACTACTAGTAGTTACTTTGCAGTACAGTCCTATTGTACCGGCGTATACCGTACGACTAAAGCCGGACTAGGACAGATTTTATGGTGGACAGGGAAGTAATTAAATTGGTCACCTCAACGAGTAGTATATCTCTACCTAGAGAATAGTCTTGTGTCGCATCACATGCATCAGTGTCACAATTAAGCACGTGTAGTGTAGTCCGTCCGTCCGCCCGTAAGACAAGTAAAACCTACCAAGAAAGAGTCTCAGGACTCGGGAGGAGAAGGAAACGACCGTATATATGTACGTCGTTCAAAGAAAATAGGGAACAGTTTATCTCATCGGAAGCTGGCCGGTAACTTCGACAGTCGACCACGAGGACGTTCGTACGAATACGACGCCACCGTATGATCCTGATGAACATGGAGATATCGCCAATAATTAAGTCCGTATATTCGTCACATCAGGACGTGTTTGGGCAGTCCAATTATGTTGCATCCATCGGGCGCTCAAGTCAAGTCGCCGTTCGACTCGTCCAGCACTACGGTCGGCCGGTGATTCGAACCCCATACGGAGCCACACCAGGCTCGCTTTAAGAGCATCTCAAACAGGCGCCGTATAATTTAGCGCGCGAAAAGACGTTTGGCGCGCGCTGTATCGCGTTTAGCGCGCGTCCTAGCGTTCGGCCAATTTCAGGCGCGGTAAAAATAGCGCGCGGGAAAAAGCGCGATTTCAGGCGCTGGAAAAATAACGCGCGCAAACAAGTTTAGCGCGCAGTGAGTGTGAAATAAAGATCAAAAAATGCAGATAAAACACTTCTTATTCGAGTTCATCATCGGATATAACGATCGAAAACCCTAAAAACAACTACTCCTCCTAGTCGGAGCCGGAAGAGGAGGTGTCTGTCCAAAGATCGTTCCAGAGGGAATGCTCCTCGTCGATAGCATCCCCCGCCGGAGTGCCGAGCAGCGCCTCGGCAGCGCGCTTCCGCGCTCGCTTCAGCTCCCGTGCAGCGCGGCGCTCCTCCTTCCGCCGCGCCTAGAACTCCACCTCGACGATGATATCCTGGGGGAACTCGCGGCGCCAGGCCTCCATGGCGCGCTCGTCGCTGGCCGCGATGTCGAGCCGGCACTGCTGCTGCTGGTGGCGGCGGCGTTGCTCCGCGGTGAGGAGGGTCGTAGGCGGGGCGAGCTCGGCGGCCTGCTCCGCGTTGCGCGCATCCCGGAAGTTCATCGTCCGGGGGTTGCGGCCGGCGCGCCACACCGCCGCGTCATACGCGCGGGCAGCCTCGTGCGCCGTGTCGTAGGTGCCCAGGCCGAAGCGCTGGCCGCCGGCGCGAAGCTCCGCGTAGAAGGTGCCGTTGGGGCGCTCGCGCATGCCGACGAAGCCCGAGGAACCGCGGCAGCATGGTGGCGCGGTGGCGAGTTGGGGGAAGGAGGAGGGACACACGGCGCGTGGGGGAAGACTTCAGTTTCTGGCACGCTGAAGCGGTTGGCGGTTGGCGCGGCTCTTCGGCGCTCGATTTATAGCGCGCGCTGGCGCCCGCGCGGGATCTTTGCCGCTCAGGATAGCGTGGCGCGGGAAATTTTTTGCGCGCGTGCCAAAATAGCGCGCCTGCTGGAGCGCGAAACTGCGCGCGCGCGGTAAATCAGCGGTTTTTTGCGTGCGCCCTCTGTTTACAGCGCCTGTTGGAGATGCTCTAATTTAGTTATAATCTAACGTGGATCGGCTAGTCTAATTATGCGGTTGTTTGCGACTGCAAGGTAATATTGGAACTACCTAGGTGCAGCTATTCTTCTGTTTGAAATTTGTGAAATAATAAGTTTAATCTATTTTCTACCCTTGAGTAATCGAGTTGTTGGTGTCGAGACAATGTTTGTTCCATTTAAAATTCTTGCTCATTTTCCTACTAAGTTACACATTTTTTGGGGAAAACTTAGTTAGACATTGGATGATGACCTCAATCCTATCTTATTATTTTCTCCACACTAATCGTTAGATCAATTTGCTAGGGTATGTACAAAAGGGAAAGAATGCATGTCTTCCCTTAGCCTCCCACGTTATTTAGAAAAAAAAAATGTTAGTGCTACAATGCATTATGTTTTGTTGTCATTCCTAACAATTAATAGAGTTAATTAAATTTTGGTATAAAATTGTATTGATAATGGAAGACTTGTGATACAATCGGGAAAATAATCTTCTCTTATTTTATACAAGGTCATCTCGTAAGTATGAGAAGACAAACTTTTCTTTCTGCATTCTTCCTCCTTCAACTAAGCAAAAATTCAATGTTGCAATCGTAAGAAAGACTGACATCACCATATTATACGTGCCCTTAGCAACCAAGGATGGAGCCAGTATGTAAGCTAGCGGGGTGCTAACTGAACAATTTTTTTAATGTCCTAAACATCATGAGGGAGGCAGATTTAACTAAATCACTAGCAAATAAGAGCTCTAATGGCTAGTGTCCTTCACAAAATCTGAGCCATGATGGGTGTTCTAGCCCATGTTACCGCGCTGATAGCGGCACTACCGACACATGACTACATTAAAACCAATGTGACATAGAAGGGTGATGTCTACGCACGCGTCAGTTCTTGTAAACAGTGTTGGGCCTCCAAGTGCAGAGGTTTGTAGAACAGCAGCAAGTTTCCCTTAAGTGGATCACCCAAGGTTTATTGAACTCAGGGAGGAAGAGGTCAAAGCTATCCCTCTCAAACAACCCTGCAATTACGATACAGAAAGTCTCTTGTGTCCCCAACACACCCAATACACTTGTTAGATGTATAGGTGCACTAGTTCGGCGAAGAGATAGTGAAATACAAGTAGTAGTGATGATTATAAGTAGTAAATGTGATCTGAAATAAATATCGTTGTGAGCAAACATGTAACAAAACATGAATTAAACGGTGTGCAAAGCTTGGAAACAAGGCCTAGGGATCATACTTTCACTAGTGGACACACTCCCAACAAATATAACATAATTGAACCAATAGATACTATCATCAATATGCAACTCAAAACAATTCTCCAATGGAAAACGAACACTAATCATGCGTAGGGCTATGAAGCACTCCTCAAAGTCCGTATGTACCCAAACTAGATTGTCCCACACTATCATCGTGAACGCATTAGATGGTTCCAACAAACACTAACAATTCATAGAGACATTAACCAAAAAGATACACATGATGCACACACTAGTCACCTTTACACCATGATACGAGGTATCTCCGGAGAGTATAATAATTAAGCATAGGAGTAGCATAATATCTGAATAATAACATCTACCAATTCAACTAGATAGAAAGCTCACGATCACATAAAGATCACATCATGGGAGAGAGAGGTAAACCACATAGCTACCGGTAGAGCCCTCAGCCCCGGGGGAGAACTACTCCCTCCTTATCATAGGAGACAGCAAGGTTGATGGAGATGGCGGTGAGGTCGATGGAGACGGCGGAGACGGCGATGGAGACCGATGGAGATGGCTCCGGGGGCACTTCCCCGTCCCGGCAGGGTGCCAGAACAGAGACTTCTGTCCCCTGAAATTCGTCGGCGGCGGCGGCGGAGCTGCGGAACTGTTCTGGAAATTTTGCCGACTCCCCTAGGGTTTTCCGTCCCGAGGCTTTATATAGGTGAAGGAGCATCGTCAGGGGGCTGCCAGGGCACCCTCACACGTAGGGGGCGCGGCCAGGGGCCAGGCCGTGCCGCCCTATTGTGTGGGGCCCTCGTGGCCCCACTCCGTCTCCTCTTCGGTTCTCTGGAAGCTTAGGTGAATTTTTGGACGTTCGGCTTTTGTTTCGTCCAATTCCGAGAATATTTCCTGTGTAGCTTTTCTGAAACACAAAAACAGCAGAAAACAGAAAACTGGCACTGTGGCGACTTGTTAATAGGTTAGTTCCGGAAATCGCATAAAAACTCCACGAAGTGTAACGAAACACAAAGCAAATGGTGTAAAAACAAGCATGGAGCATCAAAAATTATAGATACGTTTTGGACGTATCAAGCATCCCCATGGTTAACTCCTGCTCGTCCTCGAGTAGGTAAGTGATAACAAAAGAATAATTTTTGAGGTGACATGCACCATCACAACTTTGATCATATAGGTAAAGCATTGAGTGCTGAGATCAAAGAACTTAAAACATGGGCATGAAAGACATAATCTTGATAATAGAAACTTGGCAACCATGTTATAACATGAAAAAGAATACAAACAAAAGATCATGAATAATGAAACAATGAAAGTCAAACGTGTGTTCAAATCATAAGGAAAAACATACAAGTGGTTTTCAGCTTGTCCTTCATGGAGAGCACAACATAAATGCATAGGACACCTTCAAGTTTAAGAGGGCGACTAGATACAAATAATTTAAGAACAAGTGAAACCATGATCATGAATCAATCAATGAAAACTTTGGGACAATGCACATTATACTCAGAATGACAACTATGCTCTCTTAGACGGTGCATAAAGATAGAAGGTGGTGACTCAACATAAAAGTAAAAGAAAGGCCCTTCGCAGAGGGGAGCAGTGATTAAACATGTGCTAGAGCTTTTTATTTGTAAAACAGAGAGATAAAAATTGGTTTTGAGAGATGGTTGTCTTTGTCAACGACTGGCAATGGGGTTCTTACTATCTTCCATACAAAAATGAAGCAAGTTTTTGAGAGAGATTGGCACGTTTGTGCTCTTTTATAAAGCTTGGCACTCCTCCCCACCTTTTTTCCTTTCTCAAACCATGGCTAACCGATTCCATCGGGTGCCCACCAACATTCACATACCATGGAGGAGTGCCTTTTTTCTTTCTTTTTTTTCTCTTTTTATTTTTATTTTTGGAATAAGACAATATGGAAGATAGCAAATCCGACCACTACGTCCCCATGAGCTGAAAACAGTGTCACAAAATGAGAAGTATTTTGAAGGTTTTTTGAAAGGTAGCACATGAAAATTTACTTAGAATGGCTTACAAATACCATGCATAGGAATTTATAGTGGACACAATGGCAAACTTGGTTTTTAGGAGTTGGATGCACGAGTAGAGCTCATACTCAGTACAAAATGAGGGCTAGCAAAAGACTGGAAGCGACCAACTAAGAGAGCAATAACGACCATAATCATGCATAGCGACAAAACATCATTGAAAGAAGCATAAAGTGGTATCACAAGTCAAAAACCAAATGATCATAGAGGCTATATGCGACTTATTTTGTAGTCAACATGGTGTAAGCATGTGCCAAGTCAACCCAAATAAAGCATCAAAGGAGAAAACCAAATAAATGCTTCCATATAATAAAAACAACGCATGATTTTTTCAAAGGCTCATTAAGCAATCTCAGTCATTTGAGACAAGTCATGCTACAGCAAAACCACTAAGCATACTATCAAAAAGACATCAAGCACGATATGCAAAAGCCTAGGCCGCAGTCTACACAAGCTCCTTTTTGTACCACTTTTTTGCATGAAACTTTTTCTCTTTTCCAACACCATTCAAACCTTTTATAAACACCTCTTTTGATGAAAACCAACATGGACCAGAGGCAAAAATACACCTTGATGAAAAGATATAACAAGATCTGAACACAAATCAAGGTAAAAAATGAAAGCTAAATGCAGTAGCAGAAAAAGAGAACACTCGTTGAAACGATAAGAGTGAAAAATAGAGTGTTCTTGGCAAATGAAAAACAGAGCATGTCTCTCTCCAAACACATGATGTGATCCAAAGATTTATTGCAGCAAACTAAACAAAAGAAAATTGAAAACAAAAACAACAGACGCTCCAAGAAAAACGCATAGTGCATGAAGCAATAAAAATATAGTGTTTTGAAAGGTGACCTGATTTTTGCCGATGAAGAAGGGGGTGCCTCGGGGGCATCCCCAAGCTTTGACGCTTGTACATCTTGGATATTTCTTGGGGTGATGCATGGGCATCCCCAAGCTTGAGCTTTTGTCCATTCTTCAACTCATCTCATCATTCTCCAATCCCTACACTTGAAAACTTCCTTCATACAAAACTCAACACAATTCTATTAGCAACATTAGTGTAAGCATAACAATGAATCAACCCTTTTTTGCCTCAGGTTTCAACTCAAAACCACCACATATAAAGCATATACTACTGTAGCAACTTCCCCAAAAGTTCCGTGATCAAAAGAACTCAAAAAGAAAGCGATAAAGCGGCAAACACATATATTGGCAGAAATCTGTCAAAACAGAACAGCTGACAAAGGTCGAATTTTTAGAGGGTTTTCTGTTGCTCAAATCAAAAAGTGTTCAACTAATAAAGGTTTGGATATAACCTGGGGCATATGCACAAGAAATCACAGGCCCAAAAGATATACAGAGAATTTTCACAAATTTTTACGGTGCAGCACCGAAAACTGTTTCAGGACAGCAACATCCCCAAATCTTACCTCACTCAAATAAGAGGCTTCTCTTGGCACAAAAACGAAATAAAAAGGATAAGGAGAGGTTATTACAGTAGTAATAACTTCCAAGACTCAAATAAAAGAAAAAGTACTAAAAAGTAAAACATTGGGTTATCTCCCAAAAGTGCTTTTCTTTAACACCTTTGAGCTAGGCGCAGTAATTTGCAAAGATGCTCATGTAGGCGCCATAAAAGAGCTTAAGGCAAAGGCGCTATACAAGAACTTGAAGCAAAAGAGAGCATAAAAAAGCAAATATGAAACACATTTAAATCTAAACCATTTCCTATGAAAAATAATCTTGTAGAGAGGCAAGTCATGAAAGCGCAAAGCAAAAAGCATAGGAAGGCAAAACAAGTACAACTTTAAGAGTTGCAACATAAAGAGGGGAAACTCAATATTGTTGAGAACCATCAAACCATGTTTCCCTCTCTCATAATAACTTTCAGTAGCATCATGAATAGAACTAACAACATAACTATCACATAAAGTATCCCTATCATGAGCCACATGCATAAAAGAATTAATACTCCCCACATGAACAACCGTAGTAGGAGCAGATTCAACAGAATAATTATTCTCATCGCCATAATCATCAAAAATAGGAGGCATATTGTAATCATAACTAATTTTCTCCTCAAAAGTAGGTGAACTGAAAACATTATACTCATCATTGTAACCCTCATAAACTAGAGGTTTAGTATCATCACAAGCTAGAGAACAACTATTTCGCAAAGCATGTTCATCAAACATATCATCATAAGAAGGAACATGGATAGTACTAATGGTACAACAATTATTAATTTTAGAATTGGTACCAAAAAGATTTTCAATATCAAAAGTAGAGTGCTTTTCCCAGTCATGATCACTAATATAGGTAACAGGCATGAGAACATCATCCCAATCAGAATTATCATAATCTATAGCAGGATCATAACGCTTAGGGGAAGATACCGTGTCCTCTCGCCTTTTACTCCTCTTCTTATTCTTCTTCATACTTTTCTTACTCTCTCCTTTAGGAGGGAGAGACTTGAAGGGTATCTTCTCCACATAACCTTTAGGAGGGAAAGGCATCTTCTCCACATAATCTGGTTTGCTGACAGAAACAACAGAAGAAACTTTGGAGGATTCCTCCTCTCTATTAATAAGATCGAAACATCTATTAGTCCTGTCATAGCTTGGCAAAACATCATATTTTATAAGATCTTGTAAGTAAGTATTTGCAAGACAATCTTTAGCACAATAGAGACGACAACCACGAAGGGTGCTATTAATATCAACATCTCTCATATCAACCAAAGAAATCTGTCTAGATATCTCTTCACAATTCAAAAACAAAGTAAGCTCATCATGCTGATTGAGAGTAATCTTATCATCACAATACAAATCTGCGGTACTCGTTCAATTATTTGGGCATTGAAAATTAAAGTGACCTGTTTTACCGCAAAATTCACAAAGAAAAGGATAAAGCTCACAAACCCTTTCACCAAGCTCGTCTAGATCCCTGAGCCACATTCAGGTTTCTTCATTTGCGTGGTGGACACAATAATCTTCCTTGTTGTAACTCTGTTCATAAGGTCTATGTACTCCACAAAAATTAACATGCTTATAGGAAATAGGACTTTCAGAGGTTCGAGCATCTTTATTGCAATCATTAATAACAATATCATTTTCTACGCAAGTGTCCTTAAAAGGTTCATGATACACGTCCCCATTTCCTTTAGGAACATTAATATGGGAAGCAAATGTTTTAAATCAATTAATCATAATTTGAGGATCAAGACCATACTTAGCACTAAGCTCTTGAAAATCAGCAGTTTCAGCGAAAGACTTAATGCAATCAAACTCATAATTCATACCTGATCCTTTACCTTTGTCGCTATCCCAACCTTCAATATTGTTTTGAATTGTTTCAAGCAGACCCCATTTGGTGTCAACATCCTTGCTTGTGAAAGACCCATCAAAGCATGCATCTAGATAGTCCTTGTAATATCCTGAAAGCCTTGCATAAAAATTATTAATAACAATATTACAGGGAAGATCATGAATAGGACATTTGTGCATTAGTAACTTCAATCTTCCCCACGCTTGGGAAATGCTTTCTCCCTCATGCGGATGGAAATTATAAATGTAATTCCTATCTTTATAAACCTCACTAGAAGGATAGAATTTAGAATAAACGAGAGGTACAATTTCCTCCCAACCAATAGATCGGTCTTCCTTCAGCGCCTTATACCATTCCGCAGCTCTGCCCTTCAGTTATAAAGAAAATAGCTTCTTCTTAACTTGGTTCATTGAGATACCTGCACACTGGAACAACTCGCATAATTCATGTATAAAGAGCAAATGATCACCGGGATGGACTGTTCCATCTCCTAAATAGCAGTTATTCATAGCATGATTGACAATTTTCATAGGTATTTTAAAAGGATGAGGAGCACAAGCATCATTAGAAACATCACATATGGGAGATAAAATATCATCAGAGCAAACTTTCTCCACTAAAGCTGGGGAACTAAAAATATCATGCTTAACAAAACTAGCTTCCCCAAGCTTAGACTTTTCTAAAATAGTGTTCAAAGCATTCATACTAACAAAACTATTAGCATGTGAATTAAGCTCCAAAGGTTTTTCAATTTTCTCTTCAAACACTCCATAACCAAACATAGGAAAAATACTAAAGAACTCTTTATTTTCCATTAAGCCTAACTAGTGAAAATAAAAATAAGAAACAAAAAGATATAATTGCAGAATCTAAAGGAAATAACTTTGAGCACTCACACAGGAGGATGTGAGTACCTTTTACCTTACCTCCTCGGCAACGGCGCCAGAAAAGAGCTTGATGTCTACGCACGCGTCTGTTCTTGTAGACAGTGTTGGGCCTCCAAGTGCAGAGGTTTATAGAACAGCAGCAAGTTTCCCTTAAGTGGATCACCCAAGGTTTATCAAACTCAGGGAGGAAGAGGTCAAAGCTATCCCTCTCAAACAACCCTGCAATTATGATACAGAAAGTCTCTTGTGTCCCCAACACACCCAATACACTTGTTAGATGTATAGGTGCACTAGTTCGGCGAAGAGATAGTGAAATACAAGTAGTAATGATAATTATAAGTAGTAAATGTGATCTAAAATAAATATCGCTGCGAGCAAACATGTAACAGAACAGGAAGTAAACGATGTGCAAAGCTTGAGAACAAGGCCTAGGGATCATACTTTCACTAGTGGACACACTCCCAACAAATATAACATAATTGAACCAATAGATACTATCATCAATATGCAACTCAAAACAATTCTCCAATGGAAAACGAACACTAATCATGCGTAGGGCTACGAAGCACTCCTCAAAGTCCGTATGTACCCAAACTAGATTGTCCCACACTATCACCGTGAACGCACTAGATGGTTCCAACAAACACCAACAATTCATAGAGACATTAACCAAAAAGATACACATGATGCACACACTAGTCACCTTTACACCATGATACGAGGTATCTTCGGAGAGTATAATTATTAAGCATAGGAGTAGCATAATATCTGAATAATAACATCTACCAATTTAACTAGATACAAAGCTCACGATCACATAAAGATCACATCATGGGAGAGAGAGGTGAACCACATAGCTACCGGTAGAGCCCTCAGTCCCGGGGGAGAACTACTCCCTCCTCATCATAGGAGACAACAAGGTTGATGGAGATGGCGGTGAGGTCAATGGAGACGGTGGAGACGGCGATGGAGACTGATGGAGATGGCTCCGGGGGCACTTCCCCGTCCCGGCAGGGTGCCGGAACAGAGACTTCTATCCCCCGAAATTCGTCGGCGGCGGCGGCGGCGGAGCTGCGGAACTGTTCTGGAAATTTTGCCAACTCCCCTAGGGTTTTCCGTCCTGAGGCTTTATATATGTGAAGGGGCTTCGTCAGGGGGCTGCCAGGGCGCCCTCACACGTAGGGGGCGCGGCCAGGGGCCAGGCCGCGCCGCCCTATTGTGTGGGGCCCTCGTGGCCCCACTCCGTCTCCTCTTCGGTTCTTTGGAAGCTTCGGTGAATTTCTGGACGTTCGGCTTTTGTTTCGTCCAATTCCGAGAATATTTCCTGTGTAGCTTTTCTGAAACACAAAAACAGCAGAAAACAGGGAACTGGCACTGTGGCGACTTGTTAATAGGTTAGTTCCAGAAATCGCATAAAAACGCCACGAAGTGTAACGAAACACAAGGCAAATGGTGTAAAAACAAGCATGGAGCATCAAATATTATAGATACGTTTTAGACGTATCAAAGGGCAATCCAAAAAATAACCATCCAGTCTTTCTGTTCCCTTACCGGCGACGCTGCTTGTCCGCTCCACCTCTGGTGGCCCTGGGGTCTTTGATGCGCGACGGACCATGGCCCCTTTCTGGCGGGAGGGTTTTCGGCTTTTAGGGTTGTTTTTTAGTGTCTACTTTGAGATGGTGAGGGGGTGGCTATATCTTGAAGTTGGTGTCGGTAGAGGGCGCATGGATTTGTGCATCCCACATATCTCTTGATATCTAGTTGGTTTTCGTTTGTTTTTGCGTGGTTTCAATTATGTCTCACCCGATCTATGGGTCTCATCTTTGGCGATGGTTACTACTACTCTCGTGTGCTGGTCCATTGGGGCCTTCGCACAACAACTTATCATATGTCTTTTGAAAGAAGCTTTACCACGATAAGCTTGCCTAGCTCCTGTGATTGAGGGGAGAGGGCAGCGGCGCGCCTTTGGCTCGCCCCAGTGTTTGTAATCGCCGCTAGGTGGTCTAATGAACTATTAGTAAAATTATTACTCTTAATGTTCTTTGAACTACTATGTATGATTATTAATTGATTGATGAATTTTTTTTGTTATAAATACATGGTAGCTAACGGGGGTATACTTCTTTGACACGTACTCATTGATTGCAATTCAAACTATTTCAATTATCATCAGATTTTGTCAAGCCTAGTCAAATTTATTAAATTGTGCCAATTTTGTGTCTTCAGTTGCATCATACTATTCCCTTGGCACATACAACCTTGAGTTGTCAACCTAGTTAGCTACCACATCACCCTTTACACATGAGTACACCTTAGTTTACAAAAATAGCATGTCCTTGGAAAAAAAATACTTGGTAAATTTTGGGCAAGTTGTATCATCAACCGGCTCTTTTGGGAGTTAATTATTACCTGGCTTCCTCACCATGCGATGCTCTTAAGAGAATGGATCTAGGACGTCTGACCAGCACAATAGAAAGCCTTGAGTGCAACTCTTGTTTGTCTTTGTAACTGTAAAATCGCTTGAAACATTTTCCTGTGGAGATTTTTTTTTTGTAATATTTTTAAGACAGCCATGTACAAAAAGGCAACAACATATGCAACAAATTCCTATTTGGGTGTTGCAATACGTGGTAAAGTGTGTCATCAGTCGCAAAAAAACACTACCATATACACAACTTAGGTAATATCACATAAGCACATTTGCAACATTAGAGATACCTCTTTAAAGCAGACCAAGAAATCATTCCAATATGAAAAAAAAATCATGCGACAATACTCCTGTGTGCTTCTAGCATATCAAGACACCATATGTAACATTCTAAAAAAGATGATTTTAGTCACCTCTCAAATTAACAGTGGAGATTTGAAAACTTTATCGATTCGACCTTGTTGGCACGTGATTTTTTCATGCCTAAGACAATCCGAGCCAGATTAGGTGGCTCCCAGATCCATCCATTTTGGTAGTTGTCCTCTTCGTGTCGGCTTCATGTGGGGAGATCTGAAATTCATGCATGATCCATCAAGTTTAGACATGTCGTCCATCGCGATCTCATGGCTGTTTACCCCGGGGAGGTGCATGGTAAATCATATTGTAGGGGAACTCGCCAACTTGGAGAAACAGTGCCTAGGGGAAGGAGCTACAGTTGGCTAAAATCCAATGAAGGGGCAACAGTAGAACATGGCGCCCGATGCTCGTCGAGGTGCGGTGGAAGCACGGAGGGCGGAGATTCAAGGAGGATCACTCTCTCACATCATGCGGTCCTTTCTAGGAAACTAGAAATAGTCAGAATTTTTATACACTAGTATCATACATATGATACTACTTTAGGATATCATCTCTATAATGCATAGTATCAAGTAGTATCATAGTCTCACACTATTTAGTATTTTGTAGCATCTCAATATAAATTTGTGTATATGGTGTATTATTTACAATTAAAATTTTCAATTTTACGTGCTAGGATCGGCATCATATAATGTTGTCACTCTCATCTTCTACTCATTGAATATTGTGTCACATTAGAATTTTGTCAACAAGGCATTGTATGATACTACTATTTATGTACTCCCACTAGCAAAGACGATCTGAGACCCATGTGTGTGTGGTTTAAAATGAAATTTACTCAGAAAAGCTTTGTGACATCAATAATTTGTGACCACTGGTCTTTCTTGTTCTAGTTGCACGTGCGCACGTGCACATTCGCGTCTCACCTTTGGATGAAAAGTATACAAGTTTAGCCTATCGATTTACTCCTCGATCGAGTTTCTAAAGTGCGATATCCATGAAAAAGCGGTAGACTTTATTGGCTCATAGGTCATTCGTGGAATCGTGGTCGTCCTTTGCATGCATGTGACGCACCGTTCCGTCTTGTAGCTGCTGTTAGTAGCTCGCTAGGGATGATTTCAATTTTGAACAGATAAAGTCCACGAACGCATGTGATTTCAAACTCGTCTTGTCAACGTCAGAAAGAAACTCAGGGGGGTTGTACTAGTAGTCTAATTGAAACATTCATGTACGCATAATTCAAGTCCATGTGTGCGTTTATAGGAAAATGTGAGTAACTCACTTATACATGTAATAGTTTTTCAAGAATACGCCATGTAAAGGATGCAGTAATGCTACGTTGACAGTTTTTTGGGAAAACATTTTACGGAATAACGTGGAGGTCATAGAGAAATTACGGCGCCAGAAATCATGGGAGGCAAACATATTTACACGAACCAAATCCATCCACGTGATTCGGTAAGTCAATCCCTTCACTAGTAGAAAAATGGGCATCGGTCTAAGCCTTTAGTACCGGTTCCCGTATGAACCGGTACTAAAGGGTGCATTACTACCGGTTCACTTGCTCAGCCGGCCGAGGAACATCAATACCGGTTCGTTGAGGGCCTTTTGTACCGGTTTATCTTACGAACCGGTACGAAAGGGTTTCAGTCCAAATTTAAGGCAGATGTGGGGCCAGAGCTGAACCTTTAGTACCGGTTCATCTTAAGAACCGGTACTAAAGGGCCTCCGGCCTATTTTCTGCAGCCCGACCTCTCTTTCCCTTCTCATTCTCCTCTCACATTTTCAAATCTCTATTTTGCACCTCTCACACTCCAATAAATCTTCATTTTTCTCCACCATTTTATCAAGATTGACGGCACCCATCTATCTAAGGGTTAGCAATATCATCCTTTCTTCCGGCGTTCCTAATTTAGTTCATTTCTTTGCTAGTTTAACTCGTATTATTTTTCTAGTGCTAGCAAGGTGTTTGATGAAATGCCTAAGTTAGGGATTTCATTCTTTTTGTATGCAATTGAGCTCAAATTAAAGTATGATTTGTAGGTTTTAGTATCGTCCCCGTCCTCACCGCCGTCGATCGCCAGCGTCTTCCCCTAGCCGGCACTGTACCACCTCGGTGAGCCTCTTTTTTTAATAAAAAAACTTAGTTTTATGTGATGAACTTGAATATTAATTAAGTTGGTCACTCATATATCCATGATGTTGTGTAATTAATGATTTTTGATGTACTTATATAATGCAGATGAATCGACAATGGATGTACGGTGACTGATGCCACCCCGACTTCATTACTGGCATGCATTATTTTCTCAACGTGGCGGAGGCAAACAGGCGGTCGAATGGTTTCATTTATTGTCCATGTAGTTCCCGTAGGAATACGAATGATTACTCTACCTCAAAGACCCTTCACTTCCACCTGCTTGAGAATGGTTTCATGCCCGGCTATAATTGTTGGACCAAGCACGGAGAAAGAGGGGTTATAATGGAAGGCAACGAAGAAGAAGAGGATAGTGACAACTATCCTATGTTCACTGAAGACGGTGATAGTAGTATGGGGAAGACGAAGCTGAAGAAGAGCCCATTTTTGATGA
Source organism: Dactylis glomerata (assembly GCA_007115705.1). Lineage (NCBI taxonomy): Eukaryota > Viridiplantae > Streptophyta > Magnoliopsida > Poales > Poaceae > Dactylis > Dactylis glomerata. Next base: position 129,801 of record QXEO01000507.1, read on the forward strand.
GCCCATTTTTGATGACCCCGATGATGATTTGGGTCGGGCCATTCTTGATGCGAAGATAAACTGCGGAAGTGAAAAGGAGAGGTTGAAGTTGGAGAAAATGTTAGAGGATCACAACAAACTGTTGTACCCAAATTGCGAAGATGTACAGAAAAAACTGGGTACCACACTGGAATTGCTGCAATGGAAGGCAGAGAATGGTACTTCTGACAAGGGATTTGAAAAGTTGCTGAAAATAATAAAGAAGATGCTTCCAGGGGAGAACGTATTGCCCTCTAGTACGTACGAAGCAAAGAAGGTTGTCTGCCCTCTAGGATTAGAGGTGCAGAAGATACATGCATGCATCAATGACTGCATCCTCTACCGCTGGGAGTACGAGAATTTGAATGCATGCCCGGTATGTGGTGCATTGAGGTATAAGATCAGGCGAGATGACCCTGGCGATGTTGAGGGCGAGTCCACCCACAGGAAGAAGGTTCCTGCGAAGGTGATGTGGTATGCTCCTATAATACCACGATTGAAACGTTTGTTCCAAAACAAAGAGCATGCCAAGTTGTTGCGATGGCACAAAGAGGACCGTAAGAAAGATGTGATGCTGAGACACCCCGCTGACGGGTCGCAGTGGAGAAAAATCGATAGAAAGTACAAGTCATTTTCAGATGACGCAAGGAACTTAAGATTTGGTCTAAGTACAGATGGCTTTAATCCTTTCGGGGAGCAGAGCTCCAGTCATAGCACCTGGCCAGTGACTCTATGTATCTATAACCTTCCTCCTTGGTTGTGCATGAAGCGGAAGTTCATTATGATGCCAGTGCTCATCCAAGGCCTGAGGCAACCCGGCAACGACATTGATGTGTACCTGAGGCCATTGGTTGAAGAACTTTTACAGTTGTGGCATGAAGAAGGTGTACCTATTTTGGATGAGCACGAACAAAAGGAATTTAACCTACGAGCGTTGTTGTTTGTAACCATCAATGATTGGCCTGCTCTTAGTAACATTTCAGGACAGTCAAACAAGGGATACAATGCATGCACACACTGTTTAGGTGAGACTGACAGTATATATTTGAGAAACAAGAATGTGTACATGGGGCATCATCGATTTCTTCCAAAACAATATCAAGTAAGAAAGAGAGGAAAGCATTTCAGAGGTGAGGCAGAAGACCGAACGAATCCTACCCGCCCTACTGGGGATGTTATATATGATATGGTCAAGGATTTAAAAGTGATCTTTGGAAAGGGTCCTGGCGGACAATCTGTTCCGCATGATGTTGACGGACATGTACCCATGTGGAAGAAGATGTCTATATTTTGGGAGCTACCCTACTGGAAAATCCTAGAGGTTCACTCTGCAATCGACGTGATGCACGTGACGAAAAATCTTTGCGTGAACCTGCTAAACTTCTTGGGCGTGTATGGGAAGACAAAAGATACACCGGATGCACGGCACGACCAGCAATGTATCCACGAAGGAAACAACCTGAATCCAGAGAAGTATCAAGGTACTGCCAGCTACGCTCTTACCACAGAAGAGAAGGAGATCTTTTTTGAAGTCTTGAGTAGCATCAAGGTCCCGTCTGGCTTCTCATCGAATATAAAGGGAATAATAAACATGTCAGAGAAAAAGTTTCAAAACCTAAAGTCTCATGACTGCCACGTGATTATGACACAATTACTTCCGGTTGCATTGAGGGGGCTTCTATCGGAAAATGTTCGAGTACCCATTGTGAAGCTATGTGCGTTCCTCAATGCAATTTCTCAGAAGGTGATCAATCCACTAACTCTACAAAATTTACAGAAGGATGTGGTGCAATGTCTAGTCAGCTTCGAGTTGGTGTTCCCACCATCCTTCTTCAATATTATGACGCATCTCCTCGTTCACCTGGTCGAAGAGATTAGTGTTCTCGGTCCTGTATTTCTACACAACATGTTCCCCTTTGAGAGATTCATGGGAGTCTTAAAGAAATACGTTCATAACCGTGCTAGGCCAGAAGGAAGCATCTCCAAGGGCTATGGAACAGAGGAGGTCATTGAGTTTTGTGTTGACTTTATTTCTGACCTTAAGCCGATCGGTGTTCCTGAATCGCGCTATGAGGGGAGACTGCGTGGAAAAGGCACGCTAGGAAAGAAAGCAACAATGTGTATGGACAGACATTCTTTCACTCAAGCACACTACACAATTCTACATAATTCCAGCTTGGTGGCTCCGTACAAAGTGGAACACAAGAATATTTTACGCTCTGAATACCCGGAGCAACGTGAAGATTGGATTGATGGAGAACACATGAAGACTTTCGGCGGTTGGTTGCAAACACGTCTCATGAATGTCACTGATGAAGAACAGCTATACTTGTTGGCCAAGCAACCATCTTCAACTATATCGACATTTCAAGGGTACGAGATAAATGGGAATACATTTTACACATTCGCCCAAGATAAAAAGAGCACCAACCAAAACAGTGGTGTCCGCTTTGATGCAGCAGAGGACAATGGGAAGAAGGTCACATATTATGGGTACATAGAGGAGATATGGGAACTTGACTATGGACCTAATTTCAAGGTCCCTTTGTTCCGGTGCAAATGGTTCAACCTGAAAAACGGGGTACAGGTAGACCCGCATTACGGAATGACTACAGTGGATCTCAAGAATCTAGGGTACGACACCGAACCATTCGTCCTAGCCAGTGAAGTGGCTCAGGTTTTTTATGTGAAGGACATGTCTACCAAACCGAAAAAAAGAAAAGAAAGGCAAGAGGACACATCATACGATGAGCCAAAGCGCCACATAGTTCTTTCAGGAAAAAGAAACATCGTGGGAGTAGAGGACAAGACAGACATGTCAGACGATTATAATAAGTTTGATGATATTCCACCCTTCAAGGTGAAAACTGACCCAAGCATCATTTTAAATAATGAAGATTGTCCATGGCTGCGTCGCAATCAGAAGAAAGGGAAACACAAGAAGAAAACTCAGAAGACTAGATAGGGATCATAACTTGTGTATCTCAATATGGAAATCACTTTCCCATTTATTTTTGTGTAATGATGTTATTGTATGAGGGAAATTTTTCCGAGGCGGAGCTTCCGAAGATGCCGTAGGGCGTGAGCACCAACGACATCTTCGAGAAACTCCGCCGCGGGAGATTTCCCAACCCTTTACCCAAAACTGTTAAAGGAGATAGAGTCTTTCACGGGCTTGCAGGGAAATTTTTCCGAGGCGGAGCTTCCGAAGATGCCGTTGGGCGTGAGCACCAACGACATCTTCGAGAAACTCCGCCACGGGAGATTTCCCAACCCTGTCCTCCATCCATGGGGATGAAACTCTCCCTACCTTCTAGGTTGGCTTGTTGAGCTGCTTGCCATGGCGTATCGATGCTCCTTTTATAGGCACGGCACCGCTTCTACTTTGTCTTGTTCCTCCGACATGGGCATCGTGCGTCCACCCACGCGTCCTTATCTCATCGAGCAGTGCATCCACCCATGCGTCCTTATCCTGCCGACATCTTTAGTCTCGGTTGCACCCACCAACCGGGACTAAAGGTTACCCACACGTCCTTATCCCACCGACAGTTTTGTTAGATGACACAAAACCCACCTTTAGTCCCGGTTGTACCCACCAGCCGGGACTAAAGGTTAGATGGTTCCCCGCGCCACTGCGTTCCCGCCTATTTTCTTCCCGCGCTTTCCACCGCTTCTACTTTGTCTTGTTCCTCCGACAGGGGCATCGTGTGTCCACCCACGCGTCCTTATCTCATCGAGCAGTGCATCCACCCACGCGTCCTTATCCTGCCGACATCTTTAGTCTCGGTTGCACCCACCAATCGGGACTAAAGGTTACCCACACGTCCTTATCCCACCGACAGTTTTGTTAGATGACACAAAAACCACCTTTAGTCCCGGTTGTACCCACCAGCCGGGACTAAAGGTTAGATGGTTCCCCGCGCCACTGCGTTCCCACCTATTTTCTTCCCGCGCTTTCCACTGCTTCCCGCCTCCGTCTTCCCGCCATTTTTCACTATATATATGTAGGCTTGGCCTCCATTTACATATCACATATAGACTCATATCTGCAAACCTCATCACTCTCTTCCATGGCTTCCATCGTATCTCTAACCCCCCGGGAGGCGGAGGCGCTTTGCGCCTCAAACTACCCCTGCCCGCCGGGCTACCGCGTCCCCACCGGCTGGATGCTGAGCGTCGGAGGCGTACCGGTCCCTCCTGTCCCTGTAGGTGTGGCGCGCCAGATGGCCATCACGAACCACTGCTACTTCGAGCTCACGCCAGAGCAGCGGAGGAATCCTCAGTGGCATCCCGACTACAGCCCGACTTGGGACGCCTTTTTCATCAATCGGCGTGAGAGTGCGCTTGCCAGGCACGAGGAGGATGGCTCGCCTCGTTCGAACTTCAACGAGGCCGGCCGTCGGCTATGGTGGCGCGGCCGGACTCTCCAGAGCGTCATGGCCTACCGTGACCCCCGCCTGCGCTACCCTCAGTCTCAGCCCACGCGTGCTCACCAGTCGAGGTTCGACTACCGCGACCCCGATGCCAGCGACGATGACACCAGCGACTACGACGACTACAGTGGCGACGTTTATAGGGCTAGACACGACTATGACTGAATCACTCCAACATTCGAAAACAAGCTTGGCCGATTGTGACTTAATCTGGCCATGTATCTTAATTTTCAGTTGAGATATGTACTTCTTTTCCTGTTCAATCGTTTTCCCGCCCTTTTTCTTTTCGCCCTTTTCTTCCCGCCATTTTCCTCTCACGGACGCAACGTGCCGCCGCGCCAACCGACACTTAATTATTAAGCGAACATATGATCAATAGAAACTGCAACAGAAAAATCAAATATAACTAATCAAATATAACTAATCAAAAAGAAAATCAAATATAACTAATCAAAAGAAAATAGAAAATCAAATATAACTAATCAAATATAACTAATCAAAAATAAAATAAAATATATCTAATCAAAAGAAAATAGAAAATCAAATATAACTAATCAAATATAACTAATCAAAAATAAAATAAAAAATATCTAATCAAAAGAAAATAGAAAATCAAATATAACTAATCAAATATAACTAATCAAAAATAAAATCAAATATATCTAATCAAAAGAAAATAGAAAATCAAATATAACTAATCAAATATAACTAATCAAAAATAAAATCAAATATAACTAATCAAAAGAAAATAGAAAATCAAATATAACTAATCAAAAAGAAAATCAAATATAACTAATCAAAAGAAAATAGAAAATCAAATATAACTAATCAAATATAACTAATCAAAAATCAAACAAAAATCAAAAGAAACTGCAAAAGAAAAATCAAATGAAAATCAAAAGAAACTGCAAAAGAAAAATCAAATGAAAATCAAAAGAAACTGCAAAAGAAAAATCAATAGAAACGGCAAAAGAAAAATGAAACGAAAATCAAAAGAAACAACAAAAGAAAAATCCAACGAAAATCAAAAGAAACAGCAACAGAAAAATCAAAAGAAACAGCAACAGAAAAATCAAAAGAAAAAGAAAAAAACCTTTGGTACCGGTTGGTGGAAAGAACCGGTACGAAAGGTTAAAAGCGCGAAAAGAATTTCCGAAAATATCTTTGGTACCCTTTATTACCGGTTCGTAACAGCAACCGGTACCAAAGGCCCTTAGGCCGTTTTCTTTCCACGCCACCGACGGACACACACGCAGACTCAGCAAACTCCCGCGCCGTCGCTGTCACGCGCCGCTCGCACTCCGCCTGGCGAGGTTCCCGCCCCTCGCTTGCTCCTCCCACGCTACCCGCCGCCTCCTCCTCTTCGCGCCCGCTCGGCCGTGGCGCCTCCTCTCGACCGCCTCGAGGCCGCGCTCGCTCGCCACGGCCGCGGCCGCCGAGGCCGACGACGCCAGCGCGGGCGCCGACGGCTTTCTTTGCCGAGGACAGCACAACCTGAAGGTCGCTCGGCATCTCCGACCGCCTCGCCTCCGCCTTGCAGGGCACTGGGCTCGCGAGGCCCTCGTTGGTCCAGGTTACTTCACCTCTCTCTGCTGGCTTCGGCACAGTGCGTGTTCGACGAAATGCCAGAACCAACGTGCATTGTCTTATACCTCTTCAGCATTTGATGTTCGGTTTGTAGAATGAACCTCTATGTATCTAGGCTACCCAACAAGCAAAAGATGGATGAACACAAATTCTGAAACTTCTAAGCCACTTGCTGCTATCACTTTTATTTTTCTTTGGAAACTATGTAGACCAAAATTTCTCATCTAGGACATAACCTTATCTAGAAATTTGATTGGCTGTAGTTATATCTTTCATCATAATTAATGCTGAGTTCAACGCCGGCAAGTTGTTGTCGTTATTTCTCCCGGCATCGCGAGGCTACCCTGCCAGCAACAAATCGATGAACATAAGAATTGAAACCTCTAATCAGGTTGCTGCTAGCACTTTTTGGTTTTCTTAAAAACTATGTAGACCATAATTACTCAGCTAGCACATGGTCTTATCTGCTTTAGGCTTTGTTTTAGATGTTGTGTAATAGCTTGGTAGTAGTGATTTTTCAGGTTGTTGATCAAACATAACCTGCTTTATTGAATTGTCACATGCACATGCCATCTAAAACGATTTATTACATGTATTGTTGAGAATACTTTTCTATATTTACACCTTTCATAAAATATGTAAGCTTCAATAATTTACCCTGCATAGTTTTATTGCAAATGATGCACATCTTCTGTTATTCTTATACAAAAAGTGTAGCTGTGCAGAATTGCAGGTTCTGACCCATGATTCTTTTCGGCTAGGTGATGATATCCATCAGATAATTGATAACAAGGTCTTCTGAAGTCTGTTTGTCTTCTTCAGATTTCTGGGTTTTAGTGGCTACTTTGAAGGTATCTTCACTATGATTCACCACGTAGTGTAACAAAAAACAACCCATGCTACTTCATTTTATGAAGATACTGAGGACTATGCTCTCCATGTGGATGCATGCGAATTCTTTTGCGTCAGCTCTATTATGTGAAATACCACCTGATCTTGGTACTCTTTGTTATTTTGACATAAGTTCAGAAAGTTTTTTGCTTTGTGTTTGTCCGTGTAAGACTTTACTGTATAAACTGTATAGCTTAAATTACTGAAAGTCAAAGTTTGAAGTAATTCAAGCTAGAAGCCTCAGTTAAAGTGGGTGACAATTGGTTCATAACTTGTTTTTGTATTAACTAGAGCCACATACGGGTTATCTTACTGGAGAGGCCCCATTGAGAGAGAAACACTACCTGATATGACATCCCTTAGCGAGTCAGTTTCTTACAACTGTCACCTAATTGCTCTACGATCTCCGGTTCAAGTTTTCTAAGCACCATTGTTTTCTTCCCTTACATGAATTTGATTAAGTATTAGCTTTCTAACCAATACAGATATTTTGAGCCTACATAATATCTGCCAAGCTAAAGCTGAATCTGACTATGTTGCCATGGAGCATCATGTAAAGAGTATCTTGAAGCGAATTGACAGATACTCTGAATCTATTTGTAACTTCTTTTTATGGTCGCCATCTGGTATTATCTTATTGCATGAAGTCTTGATGGATAAACCTTTAAGTTTTCTGTTATCCACTCTCATGTTGTGAAATAAATTATCCAATGCAAATGATGTGCTAATTCACTCATTTGTTTCAAAAGGAAAGCTGATAGGATTATTGTAAATTCTGATGCAAAAGAGTAGATTGCATGAGACATTCATGTCTTATTTTTTGGCAATGCAACTCCTCTGGTTTATAATTTTTGTTATATGTGATGGTTGTTAGGTGTTAGTAATAACCAATTTTGAATGGTGAATATTGTAAAAGATGCCCCAAAAAAATCAGAATCCCAAAATAGAGAAATATCAGGTGTCATATTTCCTTCTAGACCTACTGTAGCCATAATCGGACCAATTGCTGGTTTTTCTCCTTTAAGTTTGCATGTCGCGCTAACTTGCTGGGACTGGTGTGCTAGTAGTAGTAGACACATGGGATACTAAAGGACGTGGCGTGATATGATTGGTGAAGAGGACACCGGTAGGAACCGGTTCCGTTAGAAATGACTTCTCGCGTTCTGACCCCGGTGCAAAAAGTCTTGCACCCTATTTTTAATTCCAAAAAAATTGCTGCAAGTGTTTGAAATTTGTAAAATGCATAGAATATTCTCTGTTTGTTAGAAAAATGCAAACGACCTATCAAAATGTTCAGAAAAATAAGATCTACATTTTGATAATTGTGATAACTTAAAATGACATGATGAATCAAATAATTGCACTTAATTTTGTAGTGACATTGAGCTATGGAGGACGACACCTTCACCCGAGATGAGGAGCGAGAAGAAATGGTGCAGAAAATGATATTTGAGAGTGCCCGTGGACCGGAACCCAATGGAGAACCCGATGGAGATGACGATGATTTCGGCTCACAATTTTTGAACGATGTCGGTGAGGGACTTGAGTCTGAAGAAAGAAGAGACAACGAAGTGTCCTTAACAAACTCCGGCGAGGTGTATATCAAGGCTATATGTTCATCACTTGATGCATTGATTTATTTGTATTACACTTATTAACAAATCATTTTTCTTTTAGCCTTCTGGATCATCGAGCAAATCTGTTAAAAAGCAACGAGGCCCGACGCAACGTCTAAAGGGCGAGGGTAGGTTAGCCCTCACCGCATTTAAGGATAGTGGTGAGCCGGTGGATCCCAAAGAGCACTGCCGTAAATTTATAAACCAAGCTGGAGTTCTTGTTAGGGACCATGTACCGATCAGCATTGCAGAGTGGCATAAGCCGAAGAACGCGGGGGCTGAAGCTAGTTATGTCAATGATACTCTAAAACTTTTTCTTTGGGACAGTCTACTGACACACTTCAGCCTACTGGAAGACATGACGGAAGGCCAGAAGAAGAAAGTCTAGGAATGGACTCTTAAGAAGATGGCCACACAATTTCAGACCTGGAAGAAAAATTTATGGGCCAGATATGAAGATGAAGATCCAGTATTCACTGGAAGTCTAGTGAAGATAAAAGATCACTGGCCCGCATTTAAGAGCTATAAGAAATCTTCTACTGCCGTGTCCCGATCAGTCACAAATACGAAAAATGCTTCAAAGAAGGAATATTTCCATCATTTGGGGTCAGGTGGCTACAAGACTGCCATTCCGAAGTGGAGAGCATTTGAAGCTAAACTGATGGAGGCAGGAATCACTCCACACACATGGGACTGGCCCGACCGGTCCAAGTTCTGGTTGTTCGCGCATGGGGCAGGGTTGGACCCAAAGACAGGGCAGATCGTTGCAAAGGGAAAATGGAAGGAAAAAATTAAAGCAATCACGACGCAGCTTATAGATGCAATTGAAAAAGTTAGAAAGGGAGAGTACATTCCCGATAGAGAGAATGATGAGCTGACACTCGCTCTTGGGAATGCGGAACACGTTGGACGGATACGAGCCCTCCCAGGTGTCACCATGAAGGAAGCATGGCCGGAGTGCGCTGACACTTATAGAAGCCGTTCGAGAAAGAAGAAGCAGGACTTAGACAGGTTAGTGGAATTGATAAATAGGGTGGAGGTGCTTGAGAAAAATCAGAGGGCACCTGATCAGCCGCTGTTTCTACAAGATCCTCAAGCCGATGCCGCCCCATCTCAGCGAAGAAGCAGTGTGGGTTCCTCGCATCTTGAATGTGGAGGAAGCTACCCCGTGGATTATGTCACGGAGAAGACAGATTGCGAGCTACATGTGCAAATGAGGAACGTGTCCGTTAAGGTGGCGGTCGGCTATGTTTACCCAAATGAAGATGGAGCAACGCACCATCATATGCCCATTCCAGCTGGCTGTGTTCGTGTCGGGGTGGATGACGTTGTTCCGGGTTTTGAAACAATGGAGCTTGATTTTCCTGGAGGTGACGAAGAGAAGACACTGGCCGATGTCAAGCGCGGTTTCGCCATATGGTCCAAGAAATACATCGTCCTTTTGCCAAGGCCACCGACTCCTCCTCGTAGCAGTCCACATGAGCAGCAAATTCCACATGAGCAGCAATGGCCATCGACTCCGCCTGGTAGCAGTCCACATGAGCAGCAAAGTCCACACCTACCGGAGAGGGACCCCAGCGCGAGTCCACCATCTCGAGATCCTCCGCGTAAGACTGCGTTTTTTAAGCGGAACGGTACGCCGCCTAGGAAGAGACCTAGAAAGGAGCAACCACTGCCGCCTATTGAGAAGTTACCTTGGGAAAGAACTATCGCGGAATGCAGCGAAATCTCTAAGTCCGAGGTGGCAAAACATTTTGCTAAGAAAGTGCCAGAGATACCTTTTGAGAAGACTCTAGATCCGGTGAAAGTTATTCGTACCGTTGAGAATCTATATGACCCTCCACCATCGCCGCCATCTGACTATAGGTGTTCTATTGAAAAGTCGTATGACACTATGGTGGAGATGAAAAAACCCGATCAATCGGTGGTCTCGGCGAAAACTAGGAAACAAGTGTACCAGCTCGGAGAACAACCCGTTCAATCGGTCCCCCCTCTCAAGGTGTTTGACGAGAAGGCCGTTGAAAGTTATCGACAAAACACAATTGATTACCCCATCGCTGAAGTAGTATATCAATTTGTTCAAGGGAAAGATCTGGTCGAGAATATCAGGTCGCTACCAACATGTATGCGTAATTTGAATGCGTGGTACACTAATGCCACAAAGAGAGGGATTGATTGTATCATGGTGCGAGTTAAGGATGAGCACTACTTCCAAGAATACTCTGTGAGCGTTGACTTCCTCGAACTTTTTCAGTTATACAATCTCCGGGCCAACGACAAATCTATCATCAGTTGCTATTGTCTGTAAGTGATTTATTAATATAATTTGAGAAGTCTTTAGCTCAGCTCATTCATTGTCTGCAAATTATCCTCAATTTAATCTTTTGTGCGCTATATTATGCAGATCGAAGAAGCTCGAATGCAAAAGGGATGAAATCACGAACATTGGGTTCATTGACCCAGATACAATGCATGAAAAAACCATAGAAGATCCCATCTATAACAAGGATACACCAGAGACTTTGCTAAGGTTTTTGAAGCGACAACGTGACAAAAATATAATACTTTGGCCTTACAACTTCAAGTAAGTGTAACTGTCTTATAACACATTCTATTTTGCTCACCATATGTTAAAATTTTAACTGATGACTTATATCTATGACACTACATATTTAAACGTGCGCAGGTTCCACTTTATTCTTATCGTCATTAAAATGTACGATGGAGATGTTGAAGTCTTTGACTCACTAACCAAAGAGCCTATACTATACAAGTCGGCTTTTGATATGCTCAAAAGGTAATTTTAATTCTTATCGGTTTTTTCGTTAATTTCCTGATATCAACAAATTAATAACTCTTTTATGCATTTTCTTTTGTCGGGCAGCGTATGGCAAACGTTCATCCAGGAAGATCCGACCGGTGGATGGAAACCGAAGCTGATATGGCGTGCGAACAAAGTAAGTAGTACTACCTAGGTCCACACACCTTTATCATACTTGATTATTATTTGATTGAATTATATTCTTGTACAGAAATGCGCGAAACAACCTGAGGGGACTAATCTATGTGGATACTACGTTTGCGAGAACATCCATAAGATTGTCAGCGAGAGAACGAATAATCAAAGGAATAGAGAGGTACGAAAACAATATTCACAAATTTATTTTGTACCATAACTTGTGCTAAGTTTCAGTCATAATTGTTTGATTGTGATTTGATATATATATATATATATATATATATATATATATATATACATAGCTCATGTATTCATTTGAATCTCATTCTTTTACAGTTGGCAAGAAAGCGTGACAGGATCCCAATCGAGCACCGCTTCAAAGCAATTGGCGAGGAATTGGCGGGATTTTTCCTTCGGGACGTCATACCTAACTTCGCAGAGTACCACTATGAATGAAGATCTACATGTAATATATAGTTTGACTCGGAGAGTACCACTATGCTACATATAATAGATAGTATGCCTCGGAGAGTACCACTATGCATGAAGATCGATCTTCATGCATGTACTACTTAATATGCGATCTTATGCAATTACATGTGTTATATTATATGCATCAAGTTGATATGCATTACCTTGATCTTCATGTACTCCTAAATCCAAACGCGTTTCTGGCGCATCGACGCGATCCTCATACGATGAAATGGTCCGGTACCCCTAAACCCCTCCTAAAACCCTAAACCCTGAATTCCTTTGGTACTGGTTCGTGTTACAAACCGGTACCAAAGGTCCCTAGCCCTGCACTCTCCTGGGAGCCAACGTGAAGGCCCCTTTAATACCGGTTTGTAAGGAACCGGTACCAAAGAGGGGGGGCTTTTGTCCCGAATCTTTTGTACCGGTTTGATTTCCGGTACAAATGGGCCTCTGGAACCGGTATTGATGTCCATTTTTCGACTAGTGCTTAAAAAACGTGCTTCCCTAAATCTAGAATTATTAGTTAAAAAACCACATGGCTGGTCAGCATTCAAAGGATTTAAATCCTGCAAAAAAAGGGCTTAAAAAAACCAAAATGAAAAGATTGGCGGTGACTTCGCATTCTCTTACACACATTGCCGTCGGTACTCTGCCGATCGCATCCTCGTCGATGCCATCGCGGCACTCCTGAACAACTCACACAGTAGAATGTTTCTTTCAAGGAAGAACACGTGTATTGATGTATATGTATAATTAATATAGTACATCTAGATCAAGCATAATATTAACTTGTAATGCAATTAAAAAAATGTCATGGAGTAACTTAATTTGCGTCGGCTAAATCTCAGCTGGGTGATGTTATCCAAGTCTCAGTTACAAATCTAGTTGCAACTCATAAACTCATAAGTTAACACGAATCAGGAAGCAAATTCAGTGGTGTAGACATTTTTGCTCACTTGCAACTATAAAAATCTTAGTTACAACCAATGCTTCTTAGTTGCACTCAATGTGCAATCGAGAGCTTAACATGATTCATGACACAATCTAACAAAAGTCGACTGAAATTTAGGTCAAATTAGGATTAGGAAAACTGTAATTAATTAATTTTATCAAAGGGCCATTTCAACCTTATAAATTCTAGCAAACTCACCAACCAAATGTCATAAGCTGGGTACCTGAGGAGTGTCCTGAGGAGTACTAGTAGTACCGTAGCTTTCCAAATTCTACGGTCTTAACATTCAAAGATGCTGATGATAGCCAACATATTTGAACGAACTGGATGTTGACCCACAACCACGACTGCAACGCCATCACATAAGAGTAAACCTTCTATCCTTGTCTCTCTCCACATGCTGACACGCTCAAGTAGAAAACGGTCATGGCCCAATCAAACATTCCATCGCTAGCTTATAAAAGGAGAGCCCCGTCCCGACGCCAAGCAAAGCAACACAAACACATGCACATCATAATTGTACTATATCCTGCGTAACAAATACGTTCGTAACTCGTAAGCGAGCTTCATCTATCAAAAGAGGATGAGGGAGCTGATTCGGCGGCTGAGCTTCTCCGACCGGGTGAGCGACGGCAGCGGCGGCGTGCCGCGCGGGTGCGTGCCCTTGATGGTCGTGGGCGACGGCGACGAGGAAGGCGAGCGGTTCGTGGTGCGGGTGGAGGTGCTGCGGCACCCGTCGCTGGCGGCGCTGCTGGAGATGGCGGCGCAGGAGTTTGGGTACAGGCAGGAGGGCATCCTCCGCGTCCCTTGCGCCGTCCGCCAGTTCAAGCAGGCACTCTCCACCGCTGGCGCCGTCTCCAGCAAGAACTACTGATTAATTCTTCAGCTCACCAATTAGGCGGATCGATCGAGCAATGGATTTCTTGGGGTAAATAAGGAGTGATTCTTTGGTGCTGTTGACTCTCTCGATCCAACGCCTATTTCCCTCAATTCTGTCTTTTGATATCTTTGTTTCCCTTGGTTCGGAAATGACTGACATGAGAGGATTGATATATGTACTTGCGCTTTATAATGCGCCTTGTAATTTAAGGTTAGAGATGTTAGACCTCCTGTCACAGATATCAAGTGGAATAACTGATTCCTGAATCCACAGTTTCGATAAAATATTTGTCTATTTCTTGGCTTAATGAATGTTGTTGACACGGACGAGAGTGCATTATGTGTTGATCTTCTCATGATGCAGTGGCCAAGAGACGACCCCCTCTCGTTTTTGTTCAAAAAATAAAATAAATAGTTTCTTTGGTCATAAATGGGAGGAAAAACTGAGATCTCGACTTTTATTGTGTTTGTGTGATCAAATTTTAGAAAAAACTATCAAACTCCACAATGGCAAATCAATCGTATCGGATATTGTTAAATAGATTTGTATTATATCTATATAGTATAGAATTATAATTCTTGGTAGTTTTTCAAAAAACTTGTGTCTGTTTCTAGCACATCAACATCGAATCACGGCGGCATGGTGCAGTGGGGTCTCGACGGCGGTCGTGCCAGGATGGACTCGGGCAGGGCGGTGGCATCGTCTGATACCGTGGCGGCGCTGATGGTAGGTCTGGTGAGAGGCTTCACTTCGGTTTTTCATTCCAGAGCTGGGTTGGCGGAAGGAGATGGAGGTAACCTCTGGAGTTTGCGCACAAGGCGTTTTCTTTGGATTGTACCAGGAAGTCGGCGATGGCGGTGGGCGAGGCACAAGGCCTTGTCCAATCCTCTAGCATGTGTACTAGTTTGGTGGTGCTTTGACACCTTTTTTTGATAGCTTCGGCTTGTATGATCGTTGTAAGGCCTCTGGCCAGTTTTTGTTGAATAAATGAAATAAAGCAGTCGTATGCATCTCTTCGATGTAGAGGCTGGGGCTAACCCATTTCGGAAAAAAAAACTTGATTTGACTTTTGACCAAATTTATATGCCTTCTTTACGACACCAAGGTAACTATTTTTCCATACAACAAAACAATGTGTTGGTTAGGTAACTTTTTACACAAAAAACATCAAATATTTGGTCTATTGGTTGACAAACCCAGGCAATTGTTCAGATATCTTATTCCGATGCATACTATCAGTTTACCAATCTTTCGTTGAAATATTATAATCCACATAAAATTCTTCCAAATACCAGATGTCCATTAAGTATTTATTTCTTCTCATAAAACTTTAAATCTACAACAATTGAGGAGCAATATCCTTTAATTGTTGTATACATGTGAAATTAATAATTTACTTGCATGAACGTGTTGTGGAGATTGCGAACTTGTTTGAAAAACTCAAATGTAACTGTATTATCTTATTTCATGCATGCGATCAGCCCATCCATGTGTTTGCACACAGTGATTGGAAAATTAAGTGAAAGCTTTCGAGGTGTACAAATGTAAATCCAATACTCAACATCCATCATCCGTAACAAATTAATAGGTTCAATCGAAGATGGAGAGTTTGTGACAGCTAGGATTGTTGATATTTTCTCCATGTATAAAGTGGGGTTAAGTGGGGTCCTTTTCGCTAAATTCGCTGTGTAATATTCTGTCCATTATACCGTGATGATTGCATAAGAAACACATGTAAAGTGAAAACAATAATTTCAATTTACATAATAGCAATGTATTGTGGAAGTTTGTTCATTGAGAGATAACCAAAGTTTAAATCAATTATCTTATTTTTCCATGCATGCTGTCAGTTTATCCGTATTTTGCATATGGAAGTGATCATAACTCCCTAGATAACGTACACAAAAAAGAGATTGGACATCTGATCATGATTGAACCTTTTTTTTTGTTCTTTGGGAATAAAACCGGCGTTTCACCAGCTGACTACGACATGCATGTACTAGTCAACTGATGTGTGAACAGAATTTATTTCCAGCCAAGTGGTAACGAGATCGACCATGTTTCACTCCATTGAGAAACACCTGATTAAATAGAACTATTTTGTAAAATATAAACAGTTCGAGCTGCGTGATCAAAATAATACAGAACCAGTCCAAGAAATTGCAGAGGAATTCTTGGTAACATGTGCAACGATCTGCCCTAAGAACATGTGGGGAATTCTCCCTGGAAAAAACGCCTGCAATGCAGGATTCTCATTAGGATCGAACAAGTAACGATCGGAGACATTTGCAGCTTTGTTCGGTCTCGAGCGTAAGACACACGGGCAGCGACACGACATACATAGGAGCACGTTTCAAATTGAAAATCTCACTAGACGGCATTTGCGTCGAACAAACCCTTGGAAAGGTCAGGGCTTTCGACGTGCTGGTCACGGGGCTCAACCACGAAACTAGAAATGAGACTGGAGACCGTGAAGGAAATAGAAACATGATCGGCGATCGAGCTAATAAGAACTTGCTGTTTCTAGCAGACTACCGAATGACTTATGCTCAAGTACTAGGGTAGTAGCGAAGGCAGTTTTCGACACACTACATGTACGTACTCACCATCCAGTATTCCGAGATAGCGAATACTGGCTAGCTGCAGGAGTAGTGGATAATAAAAGCCTTGGCTGAGGTGCGACCACTATCAACATAAGAGATTGAGCTAAAATTCAATTTAATACGGAGATAGGGAGACTTCTCCATGAGGAGAAACTCAAATGGGAACAGCGGTCTAAAAGAAATTTATCTTCAAAGGAGACCCGAATACACATTATTTTTACAGTATTGCCAATGACAAACATAGGAAGAAACGTATCACTCTATGAATTGGGTTGAAAGTATTATTGTGGGTCAAGAACACCTTAAATCTTATATTACAAACTACTACCAAAATCTGTTTGGGGCTTCGAAGGACGGAAATTTCTCTATGGATGTTACCCGAACGGATGACATATCCCAGATTTCTATGGAAGAGGATGACCTTTTTACTGCTGAATATTCTAAAGAGGGAGTAAGAAAGGCCGTCTTTCAAATAAAACAAAACAAAGCACCAGGTCCGGATGGCTTCCCAACCGAATTTTACCAAATTTTTTAGATACTATCAAATCGGATCTTTCAGATTTGTTTAGCTACCTTCATGCTGGACCAATAGAGCCGTTTCATCTACATTTTGGTGAGATAATTTTGTTACCTAAACTTAATGAGGAAGAAAGGTTGCAACAATATAGACATATATGTCTCCTTAATGTTAGTTTCAATAATTTTACGAATGTGGCCACCATAAGACTAAACTCAGTTATTGATCATGTAGTTCGACCATCCGAGACCGTGTTCATGCAAGGGCAAAACATCCTGGATGGGGCTGTTGCATTGCATGAGACAGTCCATAAACTAAATACTAAAAAGTTGAGCGGAGTTGTTTTAAATTAGATTTTGAAAAGGCATATGATAAGGTTAAGTGGTCATTCCTTCAACAAACACTCAGGATGAAAGGTTTTTGGATGAGTGGCGTGCTTTGATTAATACTTTCTTGTCCGGAGGTAGTGTGGCCAACAACATTCAGGATGATTTTGGTCTCTACTTTCAGACTCTGAAAGATCTTCAACAGGGCGATCCTCTACCACCAATGATATTTAATATAGTGGATGATATGATTCCCATAATGATCAAACATGCGAAGATTAATGGCCTAATTGAAGGAGTAGTCCCACATCTTTTGGATGGGGTACTTTCTATCCTCCAATACGCTGACAATACAATTCTTTTTATGAAACATGACTTTGAAAAAGCAAGATATATAAAACTGATTCTTTCATCTTTCAGCAATTATCAGGTCTAAAAATTAATTTTCATAAGAGTAAGTTGTTTGGTTTTGGTGGGACTCAAGATTAGGTCAATATTTACGCCGACTCGTTCGGTTGTGGGCAGGGCCAAATTTCTATGGGGTATTTGGGTATACCGATTCATTATCGGAGACTCACACTTGCCGAATGTAAGCTAGTCGAGGACACACTACAAAAACACCATAGTAGTTGGAAAGGTAAATTAATGTCCATGTGAGGAAGATTGGTACTTATAAATTCAGTACTAACCAACATGGTACTACACTACTACATATGTTATCTTTATTCTTTTTGCCAAAAGGAGTCTTGCAGAAACTAGATTATTACCGGTCTATATTCTTTTGGCAAGGAAATAGTGAGACAAATAAATACGATTGGCTAAATGGAATGTTGTTTGCCGTCCCAAGGATCAGGGAGGTCTTGGGTTTCATGACCTTGAGGTTAAGAATATGGCCCTTCTAGGTAAATGACTATTTAAGCTACTCACAGCGGATGGAACTTGGCAAACCATGCTAAAAAGGAAATATATAGGCTCAAAGGCATTATCACAGGTTCTTTGAAAACAAGGCGATTCGCATTATTCGGCTGGATTGATGGCAATGAAGAAATATTTTTTCTGCCTCAGTAAATTTTGTATTTAAGATGGTTCAGAGATTCGGTTCTAGGAGGATAGGTGTCTTGGTACAACCACTCTTCCAAAAAAATATCCCGCGTTGTAAAACATTGTTCGTCATAAAGGCAATACTATCTCTACTACTAATAAAAGAGCAAACTTGAATTATCCTAAAGCCACACCGCAAAACGTACACATGCAGTTTTACATCAACGCACACCACCGGATTAGCCCGTCTGATTAAATCCAACCGCTTATACTAATCTAATCCTGCCTCAATGTGCGCTTACCAATTAGCTCGGCTGACCATACTCCACCGGAAAACCTCCCTGCCCCGCTCCGTGCGTTTCTGATCTACTAAAATAAAATCACAATAATTAAGACAATGATCTCCTCAACGCTAATTTCGCAATACAGCTTTTTTTCATCTACATCGACAGAAAATAGAAAACACATTTCTTACTACCATGCCAGTTTTGCTTTGCAAGGTTAACTTTGGTGAGAATTACTCCCTTCGAGAGGTACCATCCAAATACCTTGATCCTTAAAGGGATTTTCAACTTCCAGAGCTTATTATTATCAATTTTATCGATTGAAATATCTGGTTGGATTAGAGTATTGTACATGGAGTCTACTGAAAATTTCCATTCTCATCAAGATTTCAACGGAATTCGTCATGACTGCCTTGAAGATGGAACATAAGCCAAACATTGAAGGGCATTCCAATCTACCAGTCGTTGTCCTGATAAATCCCTTCTGAATGTCATATTAGGAGGTGAAGACTCCATTACCTTTGCTCTAGTATCGGCCTTCACAAAACAGGTTTTCGCCCCACTATATTAATATAGCAATCACACGATACAAAAAGTTTGTTGGGGTCGCAACACAACCTATCCCAAAAAAAAAGAGAACAGAGAAACAAAAAGAAAAATGAAAAAAAAAGTAATGTCAACAATGTCGGGTCGACGAAAACGATGATGATCCGCAACCGCTACGTCCTTTGGAGAATTGCCACCATGCTCTTAGCACTCCGGAGTGCCGCATACCAAGAAGCACCTTCACGAAGGGATGCCACAACAACAACGCTGCTTCCGGGATAGGTCCTAGGGTTTCCCCCGATACACGGAGGGGCATTGTCGTCGTGCTGAAACAACATATGCCATAGGATGGCTTAAATGGGGGCCGACTAGATGCTGGAGGATTCGGGAGAGGGGAACGAGCTAAAAAGCACGACAGAAAGAGACACTGATCTACCCAGGTTCGGGGCTCTCGTAAGGAGATAACACCCCTACTCCTGCTCTACTGATTGTATATATGGATCGATGTAGTACACCACAATGGTGCTTCCAAGCTCTCTGCTAGAGAAGGAAGATGAACTGGTAAGTGTAAGAGTACAGAGTGACCAACCAACAACTATCAGCCAACGTTCTACCAGCTACCAACCTTCCAAGGACCGACCCTTTACCAGGGCTCCCTATGCCACCTTATATAGTGGTGGCCAGGGTTACAACGGTCATACAAGACCACAAGACAAGGGCTACACTCCAAACAGGAGCGGTGGCGATGGCAGAGACCCTTGACTTCGCCCCTGATTGCTCTCGATGGGACGCCATATCCCTGTACCTTGTACCTCTTGAACTGTGGCCTTACCTCTGTGCGGTAAGCTCGTACTTGTGCACAGTGAGGGTAGGTAACCTCCACTGTGCACCCTGCCATCTTACTCTGCTACCATGCTTGGATGTTTTCTTCCTTCATTGTAGGGATGTGACACCTTGGTTGACTTAAGCATCCCGGATATGACCGTTGGCCATACCCAGGACTTATATGCCGGACCAACGACCTACGAGGGTCGGGTAATCCGGCCTCCCCTGCTCCTGCACAACACACCAAATAGTTAGGCCGGCATATCTGAGTATATGCCGGCACACATATATCAGTATTCCGGCTATGCCGGCATATCCAGACACCAGCCGGGATACACATTATATGCCGGCCTGGCCGATGCTCTTATATTCCGGCCAGGCCCTTCCTTGATAACCCGGCATAAAGTCAATCATAGACCTTGTGTCTCTCTAGTCTCTTGACCCTACCGGGGGTCATCCCCCCGACACTAGTCCCCGAAGCTGCCGAGGTTCCCCAGTCATAACTGTGGAGCCTTGACAGGTTCAACATACCTTTCTTCATTATGCCCCGGCGATCAGATTATATGCCGGCACATCTGCACATATCCCGGCCTCTGTTCCTGTTCCAAAACTTATTCCGGCCGGTCCCGAGGGTATTCCGGACGGAACATATACATCGGGCAATTAATCCGACATATAGACGAGTCTTCCTCGAGAAGCCATGTCCGACAGCTTTGCATCGAAACTTGTAACTGCCCTGCCACCTCGAACGATCACC
The DNA here is from genome assembly GCA_007115705.1 of Dactylis glomerata. Lineage (NCBI taxonomy): Eukaryota > Viridiplantae > Streptophyta > Magnoliopsida > Poales > Poaceae > Dactylis > Dactylis glomerata. Next base: position 150,510 of record QXEO01000507.1, read on the forward strand.
CACGATGTGACGGTTCACATGCAGCAGTTACTTCTCGCCGTCATGGCACGGTTACAGGAACCGCCGCCCCACTCTGTGCCGCCACGTGGCGCCCGCCGCAGAAACGGTCGGGGGAGTGGAGCACTCCCACGATCCCCACGACCCTGCCTCTTCGCTATAAACAGGGCGGCGGGGGTAAACGTATCTTTTATCCCCCACCACCATCGTCTTCCTCGCCTTCCTCGCCTGCTACTCTGCCTCCTGCGCTCCACCGCCGGTCCGAAGAGCAGCATCGCCGCCGCAGCCGACCTGCTCCCCGCCGACGCCGACGCCCGACGACGCACGGCATCACCTTTGACGACGCCGCCGCCGCCGCCTCTTCTCTCTGCAGCATTGCAGGGAGATTGGATCTTCCTGCACGCTCGCCGCCGCTCCATCGTCGCCGGCCAAGCTCCGGTGAGACCTCCCTCTGTTCTTCCTCTTTCACGCCTTTTACAACTTCGCACCGATAGCCCCGTTGCACAGATCTGCCTCGGTCTCAGAGCTAGTTTTCCCTTTGATTCGACTAGCATTGCTAGGCAACGCTCGCAGGTGTTCATCTTTAGGAGTTTTACCCTTATTTGCTTCCTATTTTACCTGCCTCGGTAGATCTTCTATTCCTGCTAACATCTGTGAGAGTGGTATGCCGGAGAGACTAACCTCCCTCTTTTCTCCGGCCTTGATAGGAATAACATCACGGGACTCCGGCTCTCACGCCTTATCCCGGCCACTAAGATGGCATCTTCAAGCATGACGGCTACCTCGGCCTCTGAGGAAGATACCTCGGCCCGAGCTCAAGGACGCTCCGGCTGGGAGGGGTCGGAGGTTACTCCGGCCGACATATCCTGGGTCACCTCCACCAGGAGAGTCCGGAGGGCGTAGCATGCCGGCTACCCGCGGGAGAAACTGTGCCGGCACCTGAACCCGGCGAACGCGTCGTCTTCATCGCCCACTTCGAGCGGGGCTTCGGACTGCCGGCATCGGACTTCTTCCGGGACTTCCTCAACACCTACGAGCTACAACCTCATCATATCCCGGCCAATGCCGTGATGATCCTCTCCGCCTTCGCTGCTTTTTGCGAGGGCTATGCCGGCATAGAGGCCCTTACTCAAGGCTGGGCGAAGTACTTCCAACTCGGAAGCAAGTCGTCCAAGAGCCGCCCCGGAGCAAGGACGACCCGCCGGAGACGGCCCAGGAAAAGAAGGACCGCCCCATGACCCTCTGCGGCGCGGCCACCATCATGTCCCGAAAGGGCTCGGACTTCCCCAAGGTGGAACTCCTGGAATCTTGCAAGAAGTGGCAGAAAAGCTTCTTCTACGTCAAGAACACCACCGACGAGGATCTGCTCAACCTGCCGCCATTTGTGGACGAGCCACCCTTGGCGATGACGAACTGGACCTACAACCCGAAGAACTCGGTGATGCCGGTGAATGCGCTTCACCGGGTTAAGGGCGAGCTCCTGGATGCCGGTCTTACTCCTCAAGACCTGGTGGCCTGCTATATAAGCCGGCGCGTCTCCCCTCTGCAGCGCCGGTCGCACAAGATCTGCCAGATGAGCGGGCCAATGGACCCCACCCGGCACTCCACACACGAGCTGCTCCGGCCGACATTCTGCGCCGGATTAAGGATGTCTGCAAGTCCTCTCAGGCCACTTTTGCCTGGGGGCTAGAACCATACAGCCGGGATAGGCCCGCCCCAACGGTAAACCATCTTATCCGAACATAAAGTCCATGTCCGGCACATAGATACTTAAGCCGACACATGCCGTTTGCCGACACATATCATATCGATCCGACATACCTCTTCCCGGCATATTTCCTTGTCTGAATACTTGACTTTGCTGTTTATACAGAAATTCAGCTTCCAAACCATGGAGAACTCCCGGATCAAGATCGCGGCGGACCGCACCGTTGCGNCTGGCTACTGCCGGCGCCCCCTTGCTCTTCCTCCACAGCTGCAACTTGTGCTGAGCCATACCGATAATCCGGCCGCTCATCTCTCCTCTTATTCCGGTTATCCGGGCGATAGAACTGCCCTGATCTCCCGGCATTGCTGGTGTTCCCCTGGGTTTGCCCCTGTCCTTGTGAATCGAGACTGGGCTGCTTGGGATCTCCCAGAGCATAACTATCAGCGATCTTGATTGTTTCGGCCAGCGTGGCCGGCATTTGCCTCTGAAGCTTTTGCCACAGCATGGTGCCATGCTGGCACCCATGAGCGAACCACATGATGGCCTGCTGCTCATTGATTCCTTCGCAGGAATTGCGCAACGTGCACCACCTGGTCAGATAGTCACGGTCAGTCTCATTCACTCCTTGCCGGCAGTTAGCCAGCTGCTGCGGACGGTTGGGCCTCTTGTATGTACTGGTAAAGTTTGACACAAACTGCTCTTCGAAATCAATCCAGCCGTTGATACTCCCGGCCGGCAAATTATTCAGCCATATCCTGGCTGGACCTTCCAACATCTGCGGCACATATCGTACGCCCATCTGAGGTTTCCTCCGCGATGTTCACCGCTGTGGAGTAATCCTCCAACCAATCTTCCGGCTTCGTACTTCCATTATATGTCCTCGCGCCACGCGCGAGCTGGAAGTAGTAAGGCACCGGCTCCCCCATAATCCGGGGTCCGAAACACATAGGGCCCGGAGCTCCTTGTCTCTCCACCAACTCTGATTGGTGGAGCTTGTCCAGCTTGAAACGTGCATCATTGGCTTCCAAGGACCGAGGTCCAAGCCGGGATGCTATTGGGCCTGCGATCATCTGCTGCTGCTGCTCCGCTGATGCTGCTCACTATGCCGGCCTTGCTGATTCTGCTGCTGATATCCCGCCCTGGCAAGGGCGGAATTGCCGTCATCCTCTCGATGTCCCGGATGGCCTGCACCCTGCTGCTGCGCTGACCTCCGGCGCCCTGTTGCTGACGCCGGACTGCACTGTTACTCCGGCCACCACCGGCCGCTGCTGCTTCATGCCCGGCCGGCATACTCTGGCCGGCTTCTTGCTGCCGACATACTTGTCAGCTTGGCCGACATTCTTCTGCACCACCGCCTGCTTTCCGGCGGCAGCCGGATCGTACACCTGGATCTGCCTGTCCCGGCGCCAGAGGTCACACTTCCGGCACGCCGGGCGCTAGGATGCGGGACGAGGCTTGCCCCTCGACCTCGCGCCGGCACCTCCTGCCGACACAATGAACTGGGATGCCCCGGCACCTGGGTTTGCCTTCTTAAAGGCCTCCTGCTGCTTTGTAGCTTCAGACAAAAGTTGGTTAAGCCGGGCTTGCTGCTCACGCAGTGCTTCGCCGGATAAACAAGATAAATCCTTAGCTACCTCGGCCGCTGCTCTAAGGTTCTTTACTGGCGAACTATAGACTACCTTAGGCACAGTACTAGTTGCAGTATGACTCTTATCTCTAGCATCTTTTCCTATCTCAGCATTAAGATTTCTGCCTCTAGTTCTAACCTCTTCTATCCGGCTAGGCCGGATTACTACAGGAGTAAAACCATGGGCTGCTTCATACTCACGGAGTTGCCGGTTAAACCGTTCGCGCTCCTGGTTCATGGCCAGGGCCTCGTCGACGAGGGCCTGACGAGATCCCTCCAGGACCTCCCTTGTCTGCTCCAGATCAACGCCGGATCGCACCGGCTCGAGAAGCCGGTCGATGATGGGAAGAAGAACCTCGCCCCTAGCCGGCACACCGGAAGTGCCGGCCAGGTTCTCCGCACGCTCCAACGGAGGACGCGCCGACCTCTTGACCTTCGGCGGCTCCGGAGGAGAAGCTCCGACCGCTGCTGCTTTGCCGGCATCCTCCGCCGGCGGCACGGATGTGCCGGCCATCATCACCTCAGCCGACTCTACTGAGCGAGCGCTACGCCCAACGTGAGCCAGCCGATGTGACGGAGGATCCGACGCCACCAGCACCTCCTTCCTGCAAATTCTCTCAGTCCCCACGTACACCTCGTGGGAACCGAAAGACATAATCCGGCCATCCTGGGGAACGGCCGGCCACCGAGACAACCGGCGTTGTCACTGACGAAACTGAGCGAGCCTAGCCTCTGGACGAGGCCAGAGACCACGCGCACTCCCGAAGCTGCTATCACAGACCCCGTCCGAATGAACACTCCGCCCAGCATATCGATCTGATGCCCCACGGTGGGCGCCAAATGTCGTCGTGGTGAAACAACATATGCCATAGGATGGCTTAAATGGGGGCCGACTAGATGCTGGAGGATTCGGGAGAGGGGAACGAGCTAAAAAGCACGACAGAAAGAGACACTGATCTACCCAGGTTCGGGGCTCTCGTAAGGAGATAACACCCCTACTCCTGCTCTACTGATTGTATATATGGATCGATGTAGTACACCACAATGGTGCTTCCAAGCTCTCTGCTAGAGAAGGAAGATGAACTGGTAAGTGTAAGAGTACAGAGTGACCAACCAACAACTATCAGCCAACGTTCTACCAGCTACCAACCTTCCAAGGACCGACCCTTTACCAGGGCTCCCTATGCCACCTTATATAGTGGTGGCCAGGGTTACAACGGTCATACAAGACCACAAGACAAGGGCTACACTCCAAACAGGAGCCGGTGGCGATGGCAGAGACCCTTGACTTCGCCCCTGATTGCTCTCGATGGGACGCCATATCCCTGTACCTTGTACCTCTTGAACTGTGGCCTTACCTCTGTGCGGTAAGCTCGTACTTGTGCACAGTGAGGGTAGGTAACCTCCACTGTGCACCCTGCCATCTTACTCTGCTACCATGCTTGGATGTTTTCTTCCTTATTGTAGGGATGTGACACCTTGGTTGACTTAAGCATCCCGGATATGACCGTTGGCCATACCCAGGACTTATATGCCGGACCAACGACCTACGAGGGTCGGGTAATCCGGCCTCCCCTGCTCCTGCACAACACACCAAATAGTTAGGCCGGCATATCTGAGTATATGCCGGCACACATATATCAGTATTCCGGCTATGCCGGCATATCCAGACACCAGCCGGGATACACATTATATGCCGGCCTGGCCGATGCTCTTATATTCCGGCCAGGCCCTTCCTTGATAACCCGGCATAAAGTCAATCATAGACCTTGTGTCTCTCTAGTCTCTTGACCCTACCGGGGGTCATCCCCCCGACAGGCATGGGGAAGGGGTACACCCGACGCCCTTCAAGAAGGAATGGAGGCTCCCATGGGCGTCACCGCATTGGTGCTGACCATCCGAGAGGAATTTCTCTCAACCCCCAAAAACCACGACCCCCGATGCTCCATCGCGCTCCACCAAACTCGCCGCCCACCAACTCGCGTCACCACGATCTTGCAATCACCATCGCCGTCTCACCAAGACCAAAGTAGCAAGACTGATGGAAATAGAAGAGACCGTCAGGAGCAAGGAGTGGTGGAACAGAGAACATGCGGGAGGACATGACCTCCACCGCCAATGGCGATAATCGACCAGACATAGCAACAGGAGCAGACCAGGCACCCCTGCCCGCCCAAGCCCACGTGCTCATGAAGCTCTCGTCGCCACGCTATAGAAAGCGTGTCGCCATCCAGATCATCCCTATCATGAGCCACTCCTCCGACCGCTGGAGGTAGCACAGTCACACTTGGCCCTCCCAATCCCAGATGGGGCCTGAAGGGCCCAGATCTAGGCCAGGAAGGGGCCGCCGCCAGCCATTGCACCACCCCGCCGCCAAGCAGTTGCGTCGTGGCGACCTCACCACTCGGTGATGCGCAACCCGACAAACGTGCCGCCACCAGAACGTCGTCGACCTTGGCGCACCGCCATCGATCGGGGAGAACGTGCAGGTAGGATCAAGGCCGCCGCTGCCGGCACCGATGGTGGCGGTGGGGGAGACGAGGGGAGGGAGATGGGAACTAGCGTTTGGGAAGTTTGTCCCAACACCGCCCACAGGGGACGGTGCGGGACGAAACGGTCAATTAATCTTCCTTGTCTCATACTAGTAGTCAGGCACGTGCAACGCACGTCTTCACCAATAGTTTTTAATTAAACATAGTGAAAGGCAAGAAATTTATAAACTATAATTCATAATACATTGAAACATCACACACATTAATTTGAAGGAAACTAATACGTGGTCATCTTGACATATATGGCGACCTCTAACTCATAGTCATATATAACCTGAAATAACATTATCCTTACAAATGGCTATCTGAAAAACAAGCAAGTTTGTAGATCATTTTCAAGAAAATATTCAAAACCACATGCATATTCGAATTATCTTTTGTTAACAATATACCGCAATTCTCGGGCAGCGCTGTTCTCCTCAATCTTAAGCTTCATTTTCGTTGGACTTGGGTGAGCATGATGTATTCAACGCCCGAATATTTCAGAATAGCATAAATTAGTTCAGTGGAAACAATATTTAGGTGTTGTCTTGTTCGAGGTTAACAGATCCAACTGAGAAAATAATGCAAAATTTCAGAAAAACGCATATTGCATAATTTGTGAAAAATTGATGCATCGTATATAATTGAAGGACTCACATGATCCAATAACATTCTCACACTCTCACTATTGTAGCATCAGCAACAAAGTCTGATTTAACAATGAAATAGAAGAAACATTAAAAAATGTATCAACTGCAATGGACAATGACATTCACATGATATTTTAACTTCTTGCATGGGACTAACCGTAATGTATCATGTATGTATGGTGTAATGCTACCAGATTATCAGTGCCGCAAACATACCTTTATTAAATCAAGTCTTGTAGGATGCAATAGTACTCGATGAAACAGATAGAGCTGAGAGACAATACAAGCAATAAGGATGATCACTTGATCAGCGACATTGGTGAGGCATGTAGAAGGCTTAACTCCGCTGCTGCAGATGGATGTCATCCAGCTGATTGTGTACCATGCATCACTTGATTTCTCATCAGGAATATAGGAGAAATATAAATGATGTTCCTACACGGTGATTGACAAAAATCTTGTTGATTGGTCATGCATAAACTCATTCTATTCCAGCTGATTGTGTACCAAAGCAAACAGTTATGTAGAAAATGCAATATTATCAACTCATTCTATTCCCGTCTGAAATGAATGCATTGCCAAGACCTGAATCTTATGAACTCATGCTATTCACTGAATGGGTGGTCTGCACGCTAGCAATGTCAGAGAAAAGCTCTTGATATTGTCTTTAATGTGCATCCCACAATTTAATGTTCTGCTACACCGTTGTCACTTTATTCTTCACACCTACTCTTCTGAAGAAAATTCTCATATACAGTTATCGATGGACTCACCTTGGAGGAGGACCTGCTCCCAGACGCGCTGGATGCCGGCTCGTCCGGCCAGACACCACAACCGCCACGGATGGCTGGCTCCAAAATCGACCGTGTCCGACGTGGGGCTCGGTTTCCATGGACGTCCCTGCATGCACGCCCTCAAGCCATAAGGACATAAGGTACCCTGCGAGGAGGCAGCACCAGGGCATGCGTGTGGAAGATAGCGGCAGAGCTCCTTGTTGTCGTCCTCGATTAGAATCCTGAGTCTCCTGACAAAGTAACCAGGCTGGCTCCCAGCGGCTAGGCGAGAGGGTTTGCGGCGGTGGCGGCGCACGGAGGTTGCGGCGGCCGCAAGAGCGTCGATATACTGCTGGGCGGTAGTCGGCGTCTACTGCGGGCGGAGAGCGGCGTGAGGGTTAGCGCCTAGGAAAACAGGAGCTAGGTGGGCTCATCAGGATGAGAAAATAAAGGATTTATACTTTCAATGCCGGTTTGTCTGATTTATATGGCCAGTCATCCAATTAGCTTTGACCTTATATCAGCCAAGTATTGTTGCCAACATTTTTGGAAATTGGCTAAACGGTGTTTATCATAAGTTTAAAAAGCATATTAGGCTAGGAGCGATTACCATAGTTTGGTCGATATGGCTATGTAGAGATGATAAATTGTTTAATGATAAATATTTTTCTTTGTTGCAGGTTATCTACCGGTGCGCCAAAACACTCTGTTTAAGGTCGTCTCTACAGCGTGTAGAGTGTCGAGACCTGTATATGGAGGTCTGTTCATGGTAAAAAGACATTTTTAGGAAAATTTTACAGTTTCTTGATGTGATATGTAATTTTGCCTTTTTGTTCTATTTTGAGTGGATATCGGCTGAGTGCATCTTAGATATACACAGGTTGGGTGTATTGGATTAAATCTCTTAAGTAAAGCACCCTTTATCAAAAAAAAATGGCCGCTCTTCCCAAAGCCTCTTGCTTGCTGTAACATTTTGATAGACCGGATGGCCTGGTGGTGATGGGAGCCCTGCATCTTATTCACCGAGTCTTGTCTCTAGTTGGTCCAAAGCCATTGTTCTACTCCCTCTATTTTTATGCATGCAATATTTTTGTTTTCCTTGTTTTAATTTTGACCAATAATTTGTGTTATAAAAATATACACTTTATTTGAATATGAATTCGATGTCACAACCTTAGTGTCACAGATTTCATGTTTCATTGGTCAATTGGTGGTTAACCTTAGACCTCGAAGAGTGAGTGTGTCACCTGAATGAGGACGGATGGAGAAAATTTTCTTTTATCATTTTTTTATATATAATCTCATGATAATGTCGATGTGGTGATTTTTGTTCTCCACTATTTTTGAACGGGCAACTTCTTGTCGTAGTTAAAAATTATATCATCTAGAAAATATTAAATTGTTCTGATGCATTTGTTTTACTAATTTTCATACCATACCTACAAATTTTTAATGCATGAATTCCATCTAATAGCTGCATATATACACTTCCGTCATTTGCAGAACTCTCCACAAAGCTCCCAAATCCCCTAATTAAGGCACCCAAATGGTCCCTTGGCCAGGTTCATCATCTCTGTCTTGAGCTGAACATAGGCACTCACATTTAAGCGAGCAAAATTCCAACAATCCATGGCAGACCAAATCGTAAAACCCTAAACCCATTTCTCTTGCTTGATCCGATCGCATATGATTTTTTGCCCTTGCTTGTTTTCTGCTCTTCCTCTCCGAACCGCAAACACCTCTTTCCAACTCTGTTTCCTCTAACCCATGATATGTCTTAAAAGCCTAAACCGCGCCTTCTGACCACCGCGTATGTCATTCCTCCACGATGCAGTATAGCATATCTGGCATGATAAAACATACAATTGGTAGAAAATTATGATGCAATAGTTGTTCACATCGAGCGCATATCACTAACACACACATGCACATTACTGGATATTTTTGTTTGCTTGTTGTAATAAACTATACGACAACATTGGATTGTATGCATGTATATAGCCGTCCACTAATCTTCAATTTCCCAAAAACAAACACATTGGAGATGCGCTTAATTATACCATGAGAACATTCTTTGTTTCAGGTGCATGCAATGAGCAAAACAGCATGTACGTACATACAATTAGGCACGCGCATGCGTTCGCGTCGACTATACTCCACGTAAGTACTGGCGAGACTAGGCCCCAAGACTAGTAAAACCTGCCTAAAGATAATATCAGGATGACAAAGAAACAACCGTACGTAGGTGAAGGTGAAGGAACAGTTTGTCCCATCGGAAGCTCGTCGGCAACTTCGTTGCCGGTCGACCGCCGTACGTACGTATGTCCTACATCAGAACGTGCTGGGACCAACCCAATTCAAACTAATGCATGTTGCGATCGATCGGGCCTTGACTGTGGCGGCGCTCAGGTCAAGTCGCCGATCTACGTCGAGCGCACTAGGGCCGGCCGGTGACTCGTACCCAACCGGCGGAACCACCGGCATCCGGTTTAACTATGTTATTTAGATGACTTAACATCTCATGAAAAATTAATAGGGTAACTTTAGGTGACTAATCACACTCAACAACACATAATTAAATAACGGCCATATCTGGTGTCCATTCTTATGCGTTTCGGAGTATCCCTCATTACTCACCTTATTATCCATAGATGTAGAAATACTTGTTTTTTTAAACGATTGTCTAAAAGAGCCTATAATATTTTTCCAAAAATCAAAGCGTGTAAACCTTGACCAATTTTTTTAAAAAGGTCATTAACAATAAGAAATCACACTTTTAGAGAAATGCTTATACACAATCCATATAAATATGGCGTGTCACCATAGTTGACGTGTCACTTGTATTTGTCCAAAACACAACTGCCGTGTCCAAATAACACCACACCATCACTACCCAAGTACCTATGGCATGCCACATTTCTGACACGCCATTAGTTAGTGGAGCTTAATTAGTGCCCTGACCCGACATAAGTCGTTATGGTCTGGCCGCGCAATTTCCCACGCCCAATTAAACACAACACAAGCACCACACACACCATATCCCCCACATGCCGGCCACCACATCCCTTCTCCCGTCGGCCTTCCTCGCCTATTGTCTGCCTTAGACACTATCGGTTTACACTCCACCGGGTCCTTCACTGTCTCTTCGACCCGGACCTCCATTTGCGGTCCTCCCTATAGCATCAATCCCGCTGCACACTCCTCATTGCATCATCTGCGGCGACACATCACCACCGCTGCATCCACCCCGCCGCCACTCCGTGGTGAACGTCCCCTTTATTATTTTATGTTATTTCGTTGCAATGACCTTAGAAAACCCTAGATTTTTTCTAAGTGCCATGTTAGGTTTGGGAATTAAGTTTATTTAGATTCTAGTTTTAGTTCGGCCATTTCACATTGTTATATTGAGAAGTATACACATTTTGTTATGTTAGATTACTCGCCAATCGAGTTTCTAAAGTGCAATATCCATGAAAGAGTTGATCGGTTCGTTGGTTCACACATCACCCCATGGTCCTCTGGCTGGGTGGTGCTGTCAACGACTCAAGGATAGCCCACCATAGAATACCAGTTTGCATGCATGTTCAAAAGAAACCGCGAAGTCTAACTCAGACCAAAAGGAGAACAACTTGTAGGTCAGTATATAAATATATATATGCTTGGAGCCCTGAATGACTAAATCGTGCATGAGCTACAGATTGTAGGGGAATTTGCTGCTGGTATATATGGTACTAATATTTCGCTGAGTTTGATTTCAAATTCAACCGTTTCACCCATGACAAATTTGTTTTGCCCACGTTAGAGAGGGACTTTCAAGATATATTGGTTAATACATAATTGAATGATCAGATCCTGCATGCACATTTCATGTCTATGCGTATGTCTATATATGAAACTCGCGGCATAAGCTACATACTCAAGTACATGTGAGAGAATGGATATACTTTTTAGATGATAATTCGCTCTCCTGTAAATTATAGGAACATACATCACGAACAAGCATACATTCTTCTTCTAAAATGCAGCCCTGAAAAATCCAATGTCCATGCACGAGCTAGACACTAGTAGAAAAAAAGGGCTTCCATTCATCCACTTTAGTCCCCAAACAATTCGACCCGCGACTAATATGAGCATTAGTCCCAGTTTAAATGAAAATATAGGCCAGGAAGTATTAGTCCCGGTTCAAATGGAGGCTTTAGTCCCGGATTGAGCCACTAGCCGGGCGGCTTAAACCGGGACTAAAGGTCCGGCGCCCATTTTTCCTCTCATGACATGCATGTACCTCACGCAACCAACTTTTATGGAAAATTTGAATTTTGATATTTTTTTGCAAAAAATGGTTGTTCCAAATTAAAACGGCTATAACTTTTGCGTACGGACTTGAAAAAAATGTATAATATATGAAAAACTATCTACACAAAATTTTACATCCGTTTGCACAATTTCTTGTCTCTCAAAATTCCAAAAGGAAATATGAAAGCAGGACGATTTTAGATTTTGTCAAAAAAAATGTGAAAAAAATGATTTTTTTTTCATTTCTTTTGTTTTTTCTTCTACTTTTTTGGTTATTTTGAAGTTTTTTAATTAATTTTGGAATTTTTTAAGTTTTTTCATTTTTTTTGAATATTTTGAGTTTGAAAATTAATAATTAAATTATGTATAAAGATTATTTGGAATTCATTGAAGCTTATTATTACTTAATCATTGTTGCTTATTTTGTGAATTATTTGGAATTCAAAAAAGTAAAATCATATGTTACCAAAGTGTATGGGTTAATAGAATTGATAGCATAGTATTATCAAAAAGTCGCGAGCGCAGTCTTAGAAGCTAGTTGGGAAGGAATGGAGAAGTTAAGCGTGCTAAGGGTGGAGCAGTGTGAGGATGGGTGACCGACCGGGAAGTGAGGATCACAAGTATCTGATTTGACATGAGAATAGAGGTGATTAGAGATTAGAGATTAAGTGGAGAGTGGAAACTGTTAAAGAATTCAAAAATATGGAAATTCAAAAAAATTAAAGTTTTTTTGGGCTTTTTTCAATAATTTTATCAGAAATTTTACCGGACCCCTTTAGTCCCGGTTGGAGCCACCAATCGGGACTAAAGGGTCCTCCAACCTTTTGCACACGACCTGGGCCACGTGGAGGACCTTTAGTCCCGGTTTGTGAGTAACCGGGACTAAAGAGGGGAGGCTTTAGTCCTACTTTGCTAGTCCCAGTTGGATAACCGGGACTAAAGCCCCTTACCAACCAAGACTAAAGCCCTTTTTTCTACCAGTGAGATACTGACAATTAAATTAATATAATCTAAGGTACGTCTGTTTCCACTTCTAAAATTCTAGCATACTGACCAAAGTACGTGGTCTTAACTTTCAAAGATGCTGATTACCGCCAACATCTTTGAACATGGCCACTGGATCGATGTTGACCCGAACCACGACCGCAACACCACCACAGAACAGTAAACCTTAAATCTTGCTCTCTACCCGACACATATCTCTCCCTCCCTTGCTCTGGCAGAAAGAAAGCAGCACAAATATTCCATTGCTTATAAAAGGAGAACCCGAAGCCAAGATTCAGCAAGGCGGCACAAACACAAATGCATGCATGCAAATCGAAACTAACCTAGCTAGATAGCCTAGATAGATAAACAATCTCCTCCGACGGAATCCTCGGTGGGCGCGACAATGAGGGAGCTGATTCGCCGGCTGAGCTTCTCGGACAGGGTGAGCGACGGCAGCGGCGGCGTGCCACGCGGGTGCGTGCCGTTGCTCGTGGTTGGTGACGGCGACGAGGAAGGCGAGCGGTTCGTGGTGCGGGTGGAGGTGCTGCGGCACCCGTCGGTGGCGGCGCTGCTGGAGATGGCGGCGCAGGAGTTCGGGTACAAGCAGGAGGGCATCCTCCGCGTCCCCTGCGCCGTCCGCCAGTTTAAGCAGGCGCTCTCCACCACCGGCGCAGTCTCCTCCAAGTACTCATGAGCTAATTTTCTACCTCATCATTTCGGAAGACCGGTCGATCGACTTCTGGTAAATAGCTAGGGAGTGATTCTTCTCGGTGCTGTTGACCAGTTAACTCACTTGATCCTACGGCTATTTTTTTTCTTTATTTTGCCTTTGATATCCTCGTTTCCCTTGATTGGGACTGATTGAATACTGGGGAGGATCGCCATATATGAACTTGGGATTTATAATGCGCCTTGTAATTTTAGATTGTATAGTCGTTACACCTCCTCTAAAAAAAATCAAGTGGAATAGTTACGTTGATTCCTAAGGGCTATGTCCACAGCTCCTATATACTGTATTGGTCCATTAATTTCTGGGCCTAATGGATATTTTGGCCCGGGTGAGATTGTGCATTATGTGTTGATATTCTCATGATGCAGGGGCCAGAACTCCTTTTCATAGCAAAATAATGCATTGGTGAAAACTAACTTATTTTGACCTTTTTAGATGAAAATATAAAATATATATTTGGTCCATTGGAAAATTTCTCCTATAATGCAATAAATATAGTTTGTTTATTCAATGTGACTATTTGGGATAAGTGAACTCGACTTTCTCTAGGTGAGTTTGTATCTATCAACTATAGTAACTATTTTTTCTATGCAGCAAATATTGTGTTTGTTAAAATTAAGATTTTTACATGAAAGCATCAAATAATTGGTCACAACATATAATCAATATGTATTCCTCTAAAAATATATACTCCACCTATCCACAAATGCAAAAACAAATACGGCAAGAAGGAATTTCATATAACTTCACAAGAACTGGTTAAAATATCCATATCCATGCGGGGATACATCAAATACATGATAATCAAAAAGTATTTTTTGTCGATACGTCGTCTCCAAATGTATAACATTGACCGAGAAATGTATAGTACTCCCTCCGACCCATATTACTCTTCGCAAATACGGATGTATCTACCACTAAAATGTGACTAGATACATCCGTATTAGCGAAGAGTATTATGGGTTGGAGGGAGTAGTTGTTGTTTACTACAATTTTTTTTGCGAATGTATACTACAAATGTTAATAATAATTCAGGATGCATTGTAGGAGTTACCTGCTCACTTACTCCACATATCCTAGCCTGATTTTGATTTTCTTATCCTCTGATGCATGCAATCATGAAATATCCATGTAGGAAAACATCAAATACAAGGTAATAACTAAGTATTTTTGTCTTTACATTGTCTCCAAATGTATAACCACTACTAGGAAAACCCTCATAGGGGTCGGCCTATTGGTGGCGGACTATTTTGGTGCCGCGCTACTATTATGAGCAACATCGTGGAAAAACACGTCGCGCTACCATTATTGACCGGTTAGTGGCGTGACAGGATGATCCACCGCGCCGCTGGTTAGTGGGCCCGACGATGCGCCAAACCCAGGCCAGAATGGTGGCATGGTCTGGGTTTCCCGCGCCACAGGAACGGTCATAATGGTGGCGTTCTTGCCTCTCCGCGCCACGTGTGCGCGGTCAATGGTGGCGTTGCAAAAATTTCACGCCGGCATTTAATCACACCCATCTTGTGCTCGTCCCGTCTCCTCGTTCGCAGCCTTTTAGTAAAGGCGCCCGCTCGTGACTTTGCGCTCGCCGCTCATCCCGTCCTATCGTCTGCCGCAGCAGAGCGACGCATCAATGGGCGCTGCCCTCTGTCCTCCACTAAACGACGACTCGTATCTCGACGCTGGTACAGCTTCCCCACTCCGCAGGCGCTGGCGATTAATGCCACGACACCATCCACCGCCCATCCCCCGCTATATAAACATGCCCTCCTCGTCGGCAATGGAGCACAAACCATAGATCTAGATCGAGCGCCTCGCAGAACACAAATCCTAGATCTAGCCAGCCACCACGATGCCTCGCCGCCTAGCCACCACCTACGCCAAGCTCCACCACGGCGTCCTTCCACCGCCGGAACCCTCGCCTCCCACTTCGGAGTCCTCAGGCTACGTCCACGTGTTGGAGGACGATGACACCGAAGCAAGCATGAGCTCGGATGAGGAGGAGGAGCCACCACCACCGTGCGGCCTGCTACAGGCCTCCCTTCTTGGCTCCTTCGAGACGGCGCACAGGGAGGCTTCTACGAGGGAGGTACAGGCCATCACCCTCGAGCAAACGAACGCGGCCATCACCAGCCGCGTCGGCGAAATCTCGGTGGAGTTCACCGCTAAGGAGGTGGCCGCCAAAAAGCTAATGGCGGCCGAACGGTGAGCCATCTGGGAGCTCAAAGAGAAGGCGGCATGCGACGTCGGCTACCCCGCCTGCCAGGCGTACTGGCGACAGCGCAGAGAGGAGGCCAAAGCGGTGACATCGGTGAAGAGGGCTGCGATGGCGGCGGCTAGGAAGGAGGCGATGAACCATCCTTCCCAACCACGGGTCTTCGTCGACCTCAGCAACGTTGGGCCCTCAACTAGAGGCGGCGCAGGCCATTAGAGGCCAAGAAGTCGGCCGTTGGTCCCCACTAACCTTAGCTTGGCGCGCTGTTTCTTGCCGAGGAGGCGAGTAACAGCATCCCAGCCGCCTTCGCTTAGCTGCTAGTGGCGCCCAAACTACAAACATATATAATAAAATGTATGCAAATTTGAATGAAAAAAAGCCGTTTGCTCTATTAGATTTGTGTGTAAATTTGAATTGAAAAAACACCGGTGTCAAATATTTGCGGTGCCTGAAACACGTCATTTAGTCCCCAATAAACGCACGATATTGTGGCGTGCGCTACCACGCCATCGAACGCACGATGCGGTGGTGTGGGACAGGTGCCACGCCGCCAGCATACATTTTAACGGTGGCAAGCCACGCCACGCCACCATTACGCATCGAACAGTGGCGTGAAATTGGTGGCGTGGCGGATGCACGCTACTAAACCAAAATCTCGCCGCGCTACCAATGGCCTATTCTGTACTAGTGAACTTTGACCAAGAAATGTATAATTATTGTTGTGTACTACAAATGTAAATAATAATTCAGAATGTATTGTGGGAGTTACCTACTCACTTACTCCATATATCCAATCGCCGTTTCGATTATCTTATCCTCATGCATGAAATCAGTCCCTCTCAATATGAGATGGGCATTAAGCTTTTTCTTTCTTTCATAGTACTTAAATATACAAGATTTGTGAAGAAATGTCTCTTTATTGTTGTACCCTAGTGAATGAAGAATTTACTTACATGGATAATTTTTGGATATATCTATTCCATGACAATTGCAAATATACATTATTTTATTTTATTTTCAATGCATATGTAATCAGTTCATCCATTTTTCCACATAGTGATTGCAAAAATAATATATGGTTGGCCAAGTGCAAAACTGAGTGGAAGGTTATGAGGTCTACAAATGTGGGTCCAATATTGAACATACATATTTCGTAAGTCCACGAATTAATAGGTGCAATCATAGATTAAAGGTTTATGTCAACTAGTATCATTGATATTTTCCATGTACAAAATGGGGATAAAGTGAAGGTCCGTTCCCATTAATTCACCAGGTAATATCGTGCCCGTTATACTACCTATGATGATTGCACAAGAAACACAAGTACAGTGAATATTAATAGTAATTCCTATTTACATATAGGAATGTATTGTGGAAGTAGGTTACTTGAGACAAACTTAATAATAAATCAATTATTTCATTTTTAATGCAAGCTATCACTTCATCCATATTTTTGCATATAAAATGTACACTATTATGGTGGTGGAGCCACGTTCCAACTATGGGTCTACAGCTATAGAAAAGCAGTAAGGCATGAAGGAATGTGATAGGTGTATTCTCGGATACACGGGTATTATATACGGTAAACTTTTTTCTTAAAATAATGGGTGTACACCGTACACCCATGTACACATAACAGGCTCCACCCATGCACAAATAACGACTGGACATCGGATCATGTTTGAACCTTCTTTTGTTTTTCGCAGAACATTGGTATTTGACCTGCTGACAGCGATATAGCCATATGATGTCAACAAAGGCAGTGTGAACATACATTTCTTTCCAGCCAAGTGATGTGTGAACAGAATCCTTTTCAAGCCAAGTGGCCAATTGGATCGCCTATGTTCCATTTCAATCCCTTTGAAAAAATACATTAACCAATTATTTAATCTCTTAAATTCCAGCTGTGTTATTGAAATAAAACAATCTTGGTCAAGGTGTATTATAATCTCTCTAACGTGAGTATCCTGTTTAATACTATCACTGGTAGAGATATGCTTATATGGGTCAGTGCATTAGTGCTGCACCTTTTTAGTGCAATGTTGTTGCTATTACTTGGCGCGACAAAAATGCACGCTACCGATAATACACTTCCAGTGGCCAATTGGTGCGCCACACAACCGATCTGTGGGACCCAGAAGCTTAGTGTGACCCAATATTTGCTGCGGTTTCAGGCGCTTGGACATGCATATGACATTGAAGTGAAGAAAGGAAGAACAAGGACCAGTATGGGGGGTGCAAGATGGAGGCGTTTCATTGCAGAGAACGGCCTCATCGGCTGGAGAGAAATCCTATGTTTTTTATGGCGAGAACCCATATGGAGAATAAGTGTTATCTATGGCGGTGGTGGTGAGGAGGATTCACTTGGCACTACCATAATCGCCCAGAGATGCACACTTAGCGAAGAAGACAAAGATCACCTCCTTTATATCGTACCTCTACCTAGAACCTTCATCGGGGTTCCATTTATATAACCTGTTTGACGAAGTCAAATCTTGTTAAACTTAAGATGGTACATTCTTAAAAGTTACTTTATTACTTACTTTTCTTTTGTGTTTGTCCATAATTACTGGCAGTATGAAATCCTTGTTGTTTGTACTAATCAACTACGACATCCTAGAAATTACCTAAAACTGTTACATCCTTCATTGTCATCCCCGCGGAAGGATTTGCTGGACTACGTGTTGGAGCACGAGGCCCTGTCTCTATCGTTGCATACAATACAAATACTGATGGACGCATATCGGTCAGCTAATGGGCGTTGAAGGAGTTCCATTTGGATGAAGAGCTAGAGGTTTGGAAAGCTATCCTCATCATTTTGAAGACCACCACGAGCAGGAATCTCTCCGTGATATCTGTTATTGATGCCATTTCACTTGGTCATGTTAGTTGATATGTACATATATTCAATTAAGTGTGTAGTACATGCATTATGTTTGCCCAAATATGAAAGTGTCCTGATGTGCATGTTTACTCAACAACAGTGGGATATACATGGCGTCTGTGAACATTAGCTGCGCCTGTAAGCAGAAGGCACCTAGAAAAATATATGCAACACCTAGGAAAGTAATAGTGCCGTGCCGTATGACCAGCACACCACTATTTTGTTCAATTCGGGTGGCGTGGCAATCCCCCATGCCACCAGTACGCCTATTGTTCGTGGCATGGCAATCCTAACGCCAATACATTGTTTCCTGGTGGCGTGGAATCCGCGACGCCACTATTAGAAAATAATAGCGGCGTCATATTGGTGGCGTGAATGATCCACGTGAGCAATAACATTTTTGCCATGCCACCACAAGGCATATCGCTAGTAATGTATGGGGAGTAACTAATTAATTACCTAGCAACCTAGCTGGTTGTTGCGCGATGTCGCCTCTTCGCGCTACTCTTTTCACCATGAGGTCCAGCAGAGCAGGGGGCAACCTGCAGTCTTTAGCTAACCCATTTGCTGCGAGAAGGCTTCGTTATACTTGCAGGTGTGATAGCTCGTGGCTAGGCGTCAATACATGGAGTTTCTACTGGTGGCGATTGGCAAGATTCTCTCACTCCATACGGTGACTAGGGATCGCTCAGGATAGGCGATACACTTCTCAAGATCGAGTTTGGCCACCCCTGTTGTGTGTTTTCTTGCCTTGACAAGTGCTTGGGAGGCCTATATGTGTGTGTGTTTGCAACTATTGGTGACGTTGTGGTTATTTGATTTTTTTTCCTTTTTTGCAGTGAGGTACCGTTGTGTAAACCTTGAACCTGGTATGTTGGTTGTTACGATGTCAGTTGTAGCTTTATATTAATTTAAAGCCAATCTCCTTTCAAGGCAATCTCTATAGAAAATTATCGGCTACCTCAACATCGACATCAAAGGGCACTGTCTACAACAAATCATGTCAAGGCATTTATATTGTCACTCGTGTCAAGGACCCTCCCACTATGACTACGGGTTGGAAGAGAGGACTGACGGAACTAGATTCATCGGACACGTAGATGATGAAGCGGAGAAGAAGAAGGAATTTGAAGACTTCAAATCCAGTCGAAGTTAATATAGCGCCCAAAGTATACCGTCTAGGATAGGGCAAAACGCCCTGTGCCCCAATTTTTTTACAGCGCCGCATGATTTGGAGCGCCTGTTGGAGGGACTTTTTTTTGCCTCCGGCGGTTAATATAGCGCGGGGACGATATAGCGCCACTGCTGGAGATGCTCTAACTGTTCAGCCAAATTATGCAGTATACAACGAATCTTTTGCTCCTGTCACGAATTTAATAGTATGCTCTTCTGAATTTTGACATCATGGTGCTAATAACGACTAAAT
The DNA here is from genome assembly GCA_007115705.1 of Dactylis glomerata. Lineage (NCBI taxonomy): Eukaryota > Viridiplantae > Streptophyta > Magnoliopsida > Poales > Poaceae > Dactylis > Dactylis glomerata. The sequence goes on from QXEO01000507.1 coordinate 170,334, forward strand.
AACATATAGACTTTGCAGTACTAGTGTAAAAATACACAAAGATTTTGAGAGCAAACTTTCCAACAAATCTCTTTTGTACCATCCAAGATAAACTAATCGATGCCACTTCATCTAATTAAGTACGGAGTATCATAATATTGATCTAACATGAGTGTCTTGCGTGTAAATAATATTGAGAGAAATTTATTGGCCACTCCTGTCACGGCATCTTTTTCGCCACTAGGTCAAAGAGATGAGATGGGCAACCTGCAGTTTTTAGCTGTTTGAACCCATCTGCAGCCACGAATGCTTCCAGATTACCAAGAGAAGAAGAGAAAAACTGCATGCACGCCGCTGTGAGCACCGAGCAATGATGCCGTTCGGCCAACGCAAGAGTGGCAGCCACAGAGCTGATGTCGATATGCTGGCACAACGCCTCCTCGCAGATGATTTTTAGGTTCTCCACCTGATACCTATCTGCCGCGACGAGCAGCCTCTCCGCTGCCGGCGCCGCCTCGAGCAGGGGAGGCGAGTCTGTGTACATGAACCGGAGCAAAGTCTTGAACACCTCGGCGTCCATGTCGTCAACGCGTAGCTCTGCGGTGGTGCCGTCGGCCATCGGGGCGAGCGATAGATCCGCCTTGAGGACGGGTGATCGGGCCTCGAGCACCCACCGGTGCGCGGGGAAGGTCTCTCCGCCGACCTTGATCTTCACGTCAGCCTGTTGCGTGTTCCAGATGGCTTCCGCGAGCTGTCCGCGCACGACGTCGAACGGTGGCGCCACGGGCACGACGACAGTCGTCGGTTCTGGCGGCACGGCAGCCTCGACATGGTGGCTCTCGGTACGCAGATGGGCGGCGACCGTAACGTCGCACAGGAAGGTACGGTGAGGCAGTCGTCCTTGAGATGCTTCCCCTTGTGCAGATCCTCGTGTTTGATGAAGGCGTTCCAGCCCGAGGCAAAGCCGTCCTTGTTGAAGAGGTAATCTGATGTAGTTTTACTGAAGGTTGGCTTGGAGGCCTCGTCGAGTATACTTATCTCGAGCTTTGCGGTGGCATCCCCGGTGAAGTCGTGGCTGGCATGTTCGAGGAAGAAGGAGATGTAGCCTTCGTGACCCTTACAGCCGTTCGGATAGCACCTGATACGCCAGTGGTGGCGGCCAACGCTGAACTCGCCAGATCTCCTGACCTGCCCGTTGGCCGCCATGTTGGTAACTTGCGTGAACCCGTCAATCCGGAGTATGTGGGAGCCGGTCGCCTGCCGCGCGATGATGGTTGAAGCTGAGAGCTGCTTCCTCCCGCCGCCGCGCAGAACGGACAGGACATTGGACATCGACATGATTGGGAGCGCCCCGACGACGATCGAAGGAGATCGAAGGATGCAGAGGCTTGTGGTTGCCTACGTGTTATATATGGACGCTAGCATCTGCAGATACATATAAAGATTGTGTTTCATACGGGAAACATATCGTATGCAACAGATTTGATTGTAATATCTCAGCTTTTGTACATGTAAAGCACAAATAGTAATAATAATCAAGCATATATGTTATGGACGTGTCGGTAAAATTTACTTCACAACCGATATGTCTTTCTTAAACAATTATTTGGCTGGTATATATGTACATAGTATATAGGAGAGGTGCATACGCGTATATCTTATATATGGATATTTAAACGACGCTGGTATCTGCAGATAGAGTTTTGTGTTAATACGGGAAACGAGATCGATATGTAACAAGTCAGATTGCAATCTCACCATTTCTGTAGTACAGGCCCAAGCTGAAAATATAGTCGTGTCATAGCGTCCCACTAACCATTGGACATGCCTTATAAAAAAAACCTTGTGTTGGACTTCTCAAAGAGAATTAATTCACAAAATAGATACTGTGTATGTTTTAAAAAACTTCATTTGTTTGGAATGTACTCTCTCTTTGCCAAAATACAGTGCATGTAAGTTTTTTTTAAAAGTCAAACAATGTAATTTAGAAGAAAATATCAACATCTAGAATAAAAATCAATATCAATAGATTTATCATGATATATAGGTTAGTATGATATACATTTTGTACCATAGACTATATATATATATATATTTCTCAATAAATTTGGTCAAAGTTAAATAACTTTTGACTTTAACAAAATATGCACTGTATTATGGCTAGGAGGAAGTACTATATAGAAAAATTGTCCTCAGATATTGGTTAATTATAATATTTTATGGTTTTGCTAAATCTTAGGCAGCTATCACTTTTTTAAGTCTCAGTCACTAAGAAAATTGAAACCACAAATATAAGAAAAGTGCAATCTCATCTAGTTTCACTTTTCTAAAATGATTTGCACTTTTCTAAAAAATAAAAAATTCAACTAGAACGACTTATGCTTTTATTTATTACACTTCTCTCGGATGATTGAGACTTAAGAAACCCAATATTCTAAATCTCAGTCGCATGAGACTTACACAAACCCAATATTCTACATTTGTTCCGTGTACACATCTTGGATTTTGTAATTTAGAAATTAGATAAAATTGTACCCTGACTTTGTGTATGACCGTTGACATGGTGATAGTTACAAAAAATATTTATTTTGGAAATATCAAGAGTAACAGAGAAAAGTTATTCAATGATTGGGCTAACGAGGAAGACATGCCCTAGCTAGATTAGGCTTTCACCACACGTCCCAAAATATGGTAACTCGGTCACGGATCTCACGCTGCATGCATGCAACCAAGTAGATTCTCTTAGTTTTGAGAGATAACAAAACACCTTATTAAAAATAGGAATCAAAAGAAAAGACATGAACCCATTTAAACCTTTGGACATTTTTATTAAAACTCTCTGAATTTTAACGTCTTGACATATATAAAGGTTGTGAATATTACTGTTTTTTTTACTTTACCCTGAAATCTTCTTGAATGTTTTAGTTTTCTAAACTCATATAACCTTTCCCTTTATTAAAATGTACTCCCTCCAATCAGAAATAGGTGTCGGTGATTTTGTATTAACTTAGTACAAAATTTATACTACGTCACTGATACTTATTTCTGATGGGGGGAGTAAGTGTTATCTCCGTTGTCAATATCATCTCAGTGTCGTACGCCAACTGTGTGTGATTTTGAAAGCTAGGCTCTATTGTGGCTCACAAGGCTAATATACAATGTTGTTTTTGTTGATCCCTAATTTGAGATGGAATAACTGTCGTTTTGCCTTTCTTTGGTGGGCGCAACTATTCTTAGGACTTAGTTGATTTTTCTTTCTTTATTGGGATTCTTTATGCTTTCTTTCTATGATAGGTGTCCATTTATCCTCCTCGTATATTCCCATTTTTGTATGTGTTTTTGAATGTTTTTCTAAAAAAATCTTAACGCATAAATATTAGGCTATAGTTTATGATTTTAAAATCAAGCTAGGACCCAATATGTTTGATATAATCCAGCGACGGAAATTTGGAATCAGCAAAACAATTGAGGGACAAATTAACAATGCACATGTGTATAGTTGCTCGTTCAGACGACACCGTGCTTAATACTTATTTTTTTTTACTTGTGTGATATGCATCCTGTTGAAATAATAGACAGTATGTCGTGTACAACACTTGCAAATGCTCAATTCTATCTTCAGAACATTTATTCGGCAACACTTGGAAGGATAAAATCTAGAGCAAGAAGGCGCTCTCAATGCACTCGCCGTGTCTTGTACCGCCCGACCACGAAATTACAAGAGGTAGACTGATGCAACAGGCTCTTATCTACTGAGAAAACTGAAAGGGCTACCTTAACTGAAAATCGCCTAACCCCTATCGGAGCGACTGACAAGATTAGAAACATAACACGTCCGCGGCTCAATAGCCTTATCTTCCGGCATGGGATCCTCGATGTGGTCGGCGGTACTCGGCTCGGTGACTGTGACGTCGCAAAGGATGGTGAGGCAGTCATCCTTGAGATGCCTCTTCTCCTTGTCAATCACCTCGTGTGTGATGAAGTTATACCAGCCCCGGCTGAGGACGCCTTTGGTGAAGCGCCTATCAACTATCGTTTTATTGTGCGTCGGATCTGAGGTCACGTCGGGTAGTATACTCATCTCGGCCTTTGCCATGGCATCGCCAGTCCTCCCGTGGCTGGCATGTTCGAGGAAGAGGGAGATGGAGCCCTTCTGTTCATCCAGGTAACCGTTCGGGTAGCATGAAATACGCCAGTCGTGGCCGCCGACTCTGAACGTGCCTGATTTCATCTCCACCCCATTGGGGACCGACTTGCTGACTTTCGTGTACCCGTCGATACGAAGCACGTGGGAGCCGTTCACCTGCCTGACGCCGATGGTTGAAGCGGAGATCTGCCGCCGACCGGCGCCGCGAAGGGCGGACAAGAGCGCCGGCATCGTCATGACTTCGGAGCTTCCGGCTTTGACGAAGGTGACGACAACCGTACGGGTCTTGCGGATTCCGGATGTATAGGACGTCGTGATCATGTTACATATGGCTGTTTCATCGTCTCTGGACTCTGGTATGTGCACAGATATATGGGAACCAATGCGTAGGAATAAAAAGAGACCATGACAATTAATTAGCAGAATTTGTTTCGTTCACGTTTCAATCGAGATAATGTTTCCACGGGCTACATATACAGGAGTCACTACCGGAAGGAAAAATCGATATCCGCAGTGTAATCCTGAAATCGCCGTGTCTCTCACGGGCGCAGAACAAGGTAAACTTTTCTATTGCTGAGTAGCCAGACGAAAACACAAGGCAAAACCGCGGCACACGATAATCATGTCGAAAAACACACTGCAGAAATCTAGTCAGTGGTCACGACACTCACGTCGGAAAAATGGTCACGGCACTCATGCCGTGTGATTTCTGACTTTTTAATATTTTTCAATCACAATTTTGATATTTTCTGTTAGAATAAGAGTCCGTTACGACTTGTTTTAGAGTTTGCTTGTAATTCAAGTTAGGGTTAGCCGCCGGCCCCTCATATATACCCCTTCTAATCTCCAAACTATGCTATCAATCAAGAGACAAATATTATTCTACATGGTATCAGACTAAACCGATCTAGGGCATGTCGCCGCCCACCCCGCCACCACCGCCGCCGCCCGGCTACTTCGAGCGGCGTGCAAAGCTCGCCGCCTCCAAACTCGCCGCCGCTATGGCGCAATCCTCCTGCTCTACCTCCACCTCTATGCCCACCCAAAACCTAGCAAATCCTACCCCACCCACCATCCAATATGCCGATACAATTCAAGATGTTAGTCCTTTTATCCCTGTTACTTTAGATCTTCCCAAGCACAACTACTACCATTGGCACCACCTCTTCGAAGTTCATCTAGGCCGCTGCAATCTCCTCGGCCACGTCGATGCCAACTCCGTTCCCCAGCCTTCGGATCCTCGCTGGGTAAAGGACGACCTCACCATCATCCAATGGATCTACCAACGGGTGTCCACCGAGATCTTCAATCTCGTCTTCCGCGACGCCTCCAACGCCGCCACGCTTTGGGCGGCCCTCCGTCAACTGTTTCAAGACAACGTCGACGCCCGCGTCAACACCCTACACACCGAGCTCCGCAACACCGTACAAGGTGACTCCCCCGTGGGGGTTTATTGTCAGCGGCTCAAGTCCCTCGCCGACGAGCTCCGCGAACTCGGCGACCCCATCGACGACTGCCAACTCATCAATGTTCTTCTCGTCGGACTCGGTGAACGTTTTGAGAAGCAAGCCTCCTTCATCCCCATGATGCGTCCGCGACCCTCCTTCTCTGAGGTCCGCTCCATGCTTCAATGGGCAGATCGCGCCATCACCACCAAGGAGGCTCGTCCCCAAGTCTTTGCGGCCATCCAACGCCCTCCGGCTCCAGCACCACCACCGCCGCCTCCTCCTGCACCGGTGCAACCACCTCCAGGATGGCGCCCCAGCCCCAACTACCGTGGCACATGGCCGATCTACCGACCTCCACGGCCCTCGGCACCATCGGCTCCTTCAGGCGCGCCACCAGCTCCGGCTCCTCCACCGGCTCCAGCACCTCCACAAAGCAAAACTACCGCCCACCCCATGACCCGTGGACTGGTCTTGTGCAGGCCTGGCCCATGCCCTGGGCGTCTCCAGTCGGCGCTCCACCCGCTTACACCGGCTCCTGGATGCCGGGCATGCGCTCGCACACCGGCTCCCCCGGACTACTTGGTCTGCGCCCTCCGTCGCAGGCCTATGTCGCTGCTCCATCCTACTATCCCTACAGCGCACCGTCACCAATGAACTACAACACCTCAACAGGCGGCAACTATCCGATGTACCAGCTTCCGCCGCCACCGCTCGCTTCAGCGCCGCCAACTGCACCAACCTCGTTTCCTGCGACAACCCCTAGCTGGGACCAAGCCGCGTTCCTCCAGGCCATGAACAACTTTGCTGCTCAAGGAAACTCAGGTATGGATTGGATTTTTGATTCTGGTGCATCTAGTCATATGTCTAATTCGCGTAATATGCTGTCATCGTGCACTTCTTCACCTTTTTCCTCTATTACTCTTGGAGATGGTTCTTTAATCCCTATCCATTGTGTTGGTCAAACCCATCTTCCATCCACCACCAAACCACTTCTTCTTCGCGATGTTCTTGTTGCCCCTGCCCTAATTAAAAACTTAATTTCCGTTCGCCAATTTACATGTGATAATCCTGTCTCCGTCGAATTTGATCGTTTTGGCTTATTTGTGAAGGATTACATGACCAAGGCGGAGATCGTACGCTTCAATAGTTCTGGAGACATATACTCTATCAACGGCGCACCCACCACCGCTCAGCCCTCCTCCATGACTGCTTCGGTGGATTTATGGCATCAACGACTCGGACATCCTCAAACTGCCACACTATCCAATCTTCTTAGTGAATTTTCAATTTTATGTAATAAAGATTATCATGATACTTCAGTTTGCGAGTCATGTCAATTAGGCAAACATGTTCGTCTTCCCTTTAGTACCTCCCAATCTTCTAGCACTTTTCCCTTTGAATTACTACATTGTGATTTATGGACCTCTCCACATGAAAGTTTTTCTGGTTTCAAATACTATCTTGTTATTCTTGATGATTTCACACACTTTATTTGGACTTTTCCTATGCGCAACAAATCTGATGTCCACACAATATTTCTCAATTTTCAACGATATGTAGCAACTCACTTCTTTTTGCCTATAAAATTTATTCAATGCGATAATGGTAAAGAATTTGACAATAATCGAAATAGAAATTTCTTCCTTAGTCATGGCATCCTCCTTCGTTTTTCCTATCCCTATACCTCTCCCCAAAACGGCAAGGCCGAACGAGCTCTCCGAACAATTAATGATATTATTCGTACACTTTTAATTCACTCATCTATGCCTCCTAGATATTGGGCTGAGGCCCTACGCACTGCAACATATCTTCTCAATATTCGACCAACTAAATCCAATCTCCATAACACTCCCTATTTTTCTCTTTTTCGATGTCATCCCGATTACTCCGAGCTTCGTGTTTTTGGTTGCCTTTGCTTCCCTAACATGTATGCCCAATCACCAAATAAACTAGCCCCCCGATCCATCTCATGCGTGTTTCTTGGTTACTCCAATGAACATAAAGGTTTTCGTTGTCTTGATCTCCTCTCTGGCCGTATTCACATCTCTCGACACGTCACTTTTGTTGAAAATGTTTTTCCTTTTTCACAATGTCACACGTCATCTGAGACCGACACTTCTACCACGACTTCCTCACCTCGCCGACCCACCTTCAATCCTCTCTACATCACACCAAATCCAACACCGCCACACTCCTCCCCGACCCCTGCCGTGGCAGCCGAAACAGCTGCAAATCCTGCCGCGGCAGCATGCGATAACACCGCGGCATCGGGCTCTGCCGCGGCAGCCGATTTGGCTGAAAACGCTGCCGCGGCAGACTTTCCTACCGCGCCTCCCGACCCTGCCTCTCCAATGCCCGCATCCTCCCCTGCGCCGGGGAATTCTTCCCCATCCCCTCTTCAACCTCCCGCACGTGCTGTTCCTATCACTAAACCCACTAATGAACACGTCATGCGCACACGTGCAAAATCCGGATTTAAATTGCCTACTCAAAAATTAAATCTTAATGTTACTCCATCTATATCTCCCATTCCCAAATCTTATAAATCAGCTCTTCTTGATCCCCACTGGACTTCTGCTATGCGAGATGAATTTCAAGCTCTTATAGATAATAAAACTTGGCAACTCGTCCCTTGTCCTCCTGGGGCAAATGTTGTTTCTGGTAAATGGGTTTTTTGTCAAAAATTTCACTCTGACGGTTCTCTCTCTCGTTATAAAGCTCGTTGGGTCTGTCGAGGCTTCTCTCAACAACATGGCCTCGATTACGATGAAACCTTTTCTCCTATAGTTAAACCCAGCACAATTCGAACAGTTCTTAGTCTTACAGTCACTTCCTCTTGGCCTATTCATCAACTTGACATTAAAAATGCTTTCTTACATGGATCACTCAATGAAACTGTCTATTGCTAGCAACCTTTAGGATTCGAAGACTCCATTAATCCAAATCATGTTTGCCTCCTTAAAAAATCTCCATATGGTCTTAAACAAGCTCCTTGTGCATGGTTTCAACGTTTCTCTACTTTTATTCTCACTATCGGATTTCATCCTTCACCCTCAGATTCCTCTCTTTTTGTTTATCACAAGAACTCTCAAACTGCCTATCTTCTCTTATATGTCGATGATATAGTTTTAACAGCTTCTTCTCAACAATTTCTTGATCACATCATCTCTTTACTACGATCTGAGTTCTCCATGACTGATCTTGGACTTCTCCATCACTTCTTAGGAATAGCTGTCACTCGTGATTCTCATGGTTTATTTCTTTCACAACGTCAATATATTTTAGATCTCCTCACTAAATCTGGCATGCTTGAATGTCAACCTTCTAAAACTCCTGTAGACACTACAACTAAGCTTTCTTCTTCTAGTGATGTCTTCTCCGATGCCACTCTTTATCGTAGTATAACTGGTGCTTTACAATATCTTACTCTTACTCGCCCAAAAATTTCCTTTGCTGTCCAACAAGCCTGTCTATATATGCATGATCCTCGAGTCCCCCATTATAATCATGTCAAACGTGTTCTTCGCTATCTCAAAGGTACCTTAGACCATGGTCTGCACATTTATTCATCATCTCCACACACTTTGATAGCATACTCCAATGCCGACTGGGCTGGTTGCCCGGATACTCGTCGATCCACATCCGGATACTGTGTTTTTCTTGGTAACAACTTGATTTCATGGTCTTCGAAATGGCAGGTTACAGTTTCGCGTTCGTCTGCAGAGGCCGAGTACCGTGCAGTGGCACATGCTGTCGCCGAAACAGTTTGGTTGCGTCAGCTTCTCTCGGATCTCTGTTGTCCTGTCCAGCAGGCTACTGTGGTATATTGTGATAACATTTCCGCTATTTATATGTCCAGCAATCCTGTACAGCATCGATGGACCAAGCATATCGAGAATGACATACATTTCGTTCGGGAGAAGGTGGCTCTTGGACAAGTTCGAGTTCTACATGTTCCTACTACTACGCAGTTTGCAAACATCTTCACCAAGGGGCTGCCTACATCATCGTTTACCGACATTCGTTTCAGTCTCAACGTTGGCGAACCCCACGTTGACACTGCGGGGGGATGTTAGAATAAGAGTCCGTTACGACTTGTTTTAGAGTTTGCTTGTAATTCAAGTTAGGGTTAGCCGCCGGCCCCTCATATATACCCCTTGTAATCTCCAAACTATGTTATCAATCAAGAGACAAATATTATTCTACATTTTTAAACTAAATCGGGTCATATAAAATCGCGCCACCCCTGATTTAGGACCTCCATGTGAAGCTAGCGAGAACGCCGCGGGCAGACCGCCATTGCGCAGAACGGACAAGACACTGGACATCGACATGATTGGGAGCACGCCAACGACGATCGAAGGAGTTTGAAAGAGGCACATGCTTGTGGTTGACTATGTATTATACATGTACGGTGGCATCTGCAGACACTACGAAAAGATATAGGCGCTGACGGTCAGACCCTACATCGACAGCTTTATACCAGGGCCGTCAGCATAGACCCCCTAGGTGAGCAACTCGCAATAACAGCCGTCAGACCAGCTATGCTGTCGACGTAGCCGTTTCTGGGCCGACGGCCATCGTTGGCGAAGGTTTGCCATCGGGCTAGCGAGGCACGTGGCCGCCGGTGCGAATCGGGCCGTAGGGCTAGAGTGGCATGTGGAGTAGGCGTAGGTTGGGCCGTGAAGGCGTGAACCTAAGGTACCTATGCCGACGGCAATGCCTTCGGCCCATGTATTTTTTTCATTTTTATATAGGTAGATGTTTATACTAATTTATTTGTTAATCCCAACTATTTTAATATGGTTATATTTCTCATCATATTTTTGCTGATCCGGCCCCTGAAGCCAGTTCAATAGCGAAACCCTAGCCTGTTGCCCCCGCGAGGTGTACCCCCCATAATTTCTTGGGACGGCGGCACACCGGTGGACTACTGTGTTCCTTCGACTTTGGTTAGGACATATGAACATGGAAAGCCTAGATTTGGCCATGCCTGCCACAAGATTCCCCCTGGTGGAACTGATGTGGGAGTTTCCACCTCTAAGTCAGAATCCAAGCCATATGTGTAGGTGACAGGTCACACCAGCCGATGACCTATAGCTATTGCATATATCAACCTACCAACACACATGCACATATATGTTAGGTCCATATCATGCTCTAGTTAGGATCCCCCCCCAGTGCCCGTTCAACAGCGAAAACCTAGGCTGCTTCCCCCGCTCAGTCTAGCCTAGTAAGTTTATTGCGAAACCACTTGTTACCGCTTTCATGTGCACTTAGATATTTATACTTGTTCCTTTCTAGGACAACGTGCCTTGGAAGTTGCTAGATCTTGCTCAAACATGTAGGGAACGAGATGTTCTAGGAACACCGCCTTTCGTCGTGATTTTCCCATAAAATGATAGCACCCAAGACTTCTCCAATTGTCATCTCCTCTTCAGGTCCAGGGATGTCAAGCTCTACGGAGTCATATCCTGGTACAACTTGATCCACACTGACATGAGCATAGTCAGCTCGAATGTCACGGCCATGCCATCATATGCCAGGTTCACAAGGTAAAGCAAAGCCGACCACCACCTTCATGGATATGTTCTTCATGGACTAATGTAGCTCACAATTTGTCTTCTCCCTGATATCATCCACAGGGTAGCAAACCATCGGTGCCTTATCAGCCTGGTCCCCCGTGGAAGCCATGCTGATTTTCCATTGAGATGGGTCGCTGGATGCAAGATCTTTCTGCAGCTATAGTTGAGCTGCCCTTGCTGGCGTATTTCATCCAGTTGTTGTTGCTGCTGAAACATGCTAAACAATTCCTCGTTCCTTCATTCTAGGTTCTGAATCTGGTCTGCCTCCTCCTGCTCCTTTCGCTTCTTCGGTCTCGCTCGGCTTCTATAAGATTCACTGCGGTCGGGAAACCTAGTGCTCCATGGAGTGGTAGTCCCATGCCTCGTGTTCGTCCTGTGTGTTCAGGATTCTCGAGGGCTTTTGTCAGCGCGTCGTTCTCTCTGTCGGGATAGAACTTTCCCTCTCAAACCTCAGTGATTGTTATAACAAGGCCTTTTTGGGGTTTAGAAATTTCTTTCTTTTCAACTAATTTTCCTGTTTGCATGTCATACTCACCCCCATGCCCAAGTAACCAATTTCTTGACCTCTGGGGCGAGCCATGTGTTTCCGAAATGATGCCTTGATCAAGCATGGTGGCTTCATCTTTATCCCACTTAGGCACGACAGTCTTATAGCCACCTAGACCCATCTTATGGTGATATATCTTTTTCACAGCATTTTCCTTATTCTTGCTCTCCTTTCCTTACCTACTTCAGATTTTTTGTACTGTAGAAATGTGTCCTAGTGATCCCGCAGCTTCTCATTTTGGCTAGTGAATTATGGAGCTTTTTTACCGGCCTTGAGATAGGATTTGTATAATATTTTCTTGTGGTTATTAAAATTGTGCCGTCATCTTATAGAGAGCCACTGCTTGACTTTCAACCTCATGTGCTCTGTGAGCATCTCATCCTCGAAGACCGGTAGAGTGAAATGTGAACTGAGCGATTCCCAAAGCATTTTTTTTGGCTATGTCGCTGACATAACTAACTCCATCTCCCTTTGCTGGCTCATTCCATTTAGATTGAGTAACAAATGCATTTGTGTTACTTTTTGGGAAGCAACAGTTCGCCGTCAAACAAGACTTTACCAATCGTGAGATGCACACGATTGCTCATCCATTTGGCCGGGCCTCGTTTCTTTCTAGAAGATTCACCGGAGGTCTAGAAGAAGAATCATTCGTTAATATGTATCAATTAATGCATACATTTATGAGAGCCATCTCCTGCTCCTGCTCCACCGTCTCCTGCTCCACTTTCGTTTATGAGGGTGTACATTGCATCTTCACCTTCTATGCCCCTGAAGTCCATATCTAACTAATACAGAAGAAAGATAAATAAATCAAATACATAATTAAACTATGAACTATACACATGTATTTCTATTTCTATATAAACCCTAATCTTCTATTTATGTTTCTATTTCTATTTCTAATTCAACTGAAACCATAATCTCTATTGAAACCCTAGTTTGAGGAGAGGAGGCGGTAGCTCGGGACGAGGTGGGGCGCTCACAGGGAGAGGGACAGAACCTAATTCAATTTCTACTAACTATTTCTAATAATTCTATTAATTCTATTTCTAACATTTCTAATAATTCTATTTCTAATAAAAATATCTTCTAATAATTCTATTTCTAATAAAATTTTCCAACAAACCCTATTTCTAATAAATAGGGTTCCTCTAATCCATTTTCTATTTCTACTTCTATTTCTAAAATTCTATTTCTATTTCTATTTTCTACTTTCACTTCTATTTGTAAAATTCTATTATCTAATTCTAAAATTCTATTTTCTACTTCTATTTCTAAAATTACACTTCTACTTCTACTTCTAAAATTCTATTTTCTATTTTCTATTTCTAAAATTACTAATAAATTCAATTGGATCAAACCCCTAGCTCTAAAATTACTTCTAAAATCCAATTGCGAATAAGGAGAGATGGCGGAGGCTTGGTGGGGCGCTCACCGAGAGAGGGGTGGCAGCTCTAGGCGGCGGACGCGTCATCGATGAGTGGCGGCGGCTCAGGGAGGCCTCGGGGACGGTGTGTAACATCCCAGGATTTCATGTAATAAAAAGAGAGGCAACAGATGTGTGCATTGCATTCATGCATAGAAAATCTAGAGAATTTTCACGCTTTTAAATAAAATTTATCAAGGTGCTACTTGAGTTGATGGAATTGAAGTAGCTCATCAATTGGAGCACGATAAACTTCAACATGACCTGTGTTAAAACCTTTTTTTGGGTAGAGATAACAACAATAATTTTATGAGAGTAAAGTGAGGAAGAATTATAAAATTAACACATCATCTTATGAACTAATGTCTAATACTACCATGATTTCCATGGAATCCATTAAACTTAAATCTATGAACCCTATCTATCACAAAGTAAGTTAACACAAGACTTACCCTTGAATTTTGATCTATCTTATTCCCATATCTTGATCCATCTTGTTCTTTCATACCTGAATCCAGTCATCTCTAGAATAAGAAGAGAGTCCAGATCTATGCCAATGTTATTCTCATCCCTTGAGAATAGAACTTTATGATATATTATAGAAACTTGGAAGTTGGAAGGTTAACCTAAGACCAAGATGATTAGGGGGTATATCTCGACTAGAGGTGTGGTGTATACCACCAGGGGATTAGAACCATTTCTAAAGAATATTCTCCAATGTGCAACCTCATGGTGTTAAGGAGGAGCAGTGAGATCCTATAGATAGATACAAGCTTATCACTAGTAGGAGAATATAAGAAGATCTAGTGTTAATCTCATAAGACCAACAATTTAATTTAGGAAAAGGAAATGATGAAAGGAGTGTAGTAGAGATAAGTTGTCATGTTAAGTACATGATTATGCTTTAATAGATGGAAGTGAATCAGTTATCTAGTAAATCTTAACTTGATAAGCAGATATCATCCTAAGAAATTATGGAGTATGAAAACTTCATGGAGTGTATCTCAACTAAGAGAATAACCCTTCTCATGGAGGCCACATAGGAAACTTAGTTGTTACTCAAATTCCATTTAGGTCATGCCACTCGAGGTAGGAAGAGATCACAAGCCTCTACCCTGAACTCTGATTTAATATAGAACCTATGCCACACCAATCACATCTTAGGGGTGAACATTACTTTCTCTAGAAGAGGAATGCAACCCTATCAAGCCCCTATCTTTTCATCTATATATTATATCCATTCGGAACCTATTCTATTATTCCATTCCAACCTATGCCTCACTTAGTGATCCTAAGTAAAACCCTAGCAACATATCATATCCCTAAATTCGAGAGTTGTGTCCAAACAATGGATAAGTATTTTGGACAATCAAGTGGAAGTATTTGAATCCATCTTTGCTAAGACCTTTGATTAAATTCTAACAAATACCTAAGTTATTCTAGGTGCTAATGCACTTACAAATATTATTATTACAATACCTTGGTCTAGGTAGAATCCTTGATTTATTTGATCAGAAATTCCTCATATCAAATCACCCCAAACATTTTGGAAATTCAAATAGGAATTCCAAAAATGAAAACAGAAAAAGAAACTGAGAAGAAAAATATAAAAGGCAGCCGAACCGCCAGTGGGCCGCAGCCCAGCAACTACAACCCACCAGCACAATAGGACGAGCCCAAACCATGTACCCCTTCGATACGTTGTCCTCAAACGGGATCGTCTTCTTCCTCCAATCCGGGAAACAACTCACTGTCGAGCTTGTGTCAACAGACGCGCCAAGATCAGCGCCGCCGCCCTCTAGCGCCTATAAGACGTCGTCCGCCATTGGGGAAAACCCTAGGTCCTCTAGTTCCTCTCTTCCCTTGCCCTCGTTCATATTCTCTGTACGCTACTGAAACCCTAGCTCCAGCCGAGATCTCTTGCCGTTGCTCGAGACCACCTCGAGCGTCCGCGTGTACACCCAGAGCTCTGCCTTGTCAAGTGCTTCATCTTGGCCATAGGAATCTGATCAAATCATCCTCAGACGCCGCCGACAAGACATTCCCTTTGGTCCCTGGGCAAAGATCGCTGTTGTGCGTGCCGTTGAGTGCGACCTCCGGCCCGCGACCTCGCCAACAAGCTCTATAGCTTCGTGGTGAGCTTCCGGTTCTCCCCGCGTCCTGTGTTGCCTCCATTTCAGCCTGTAGCATCCCCACACCGATCACCGTCGAACACCACCGCTCGGACTCGCCACTGGCGATGCTCCGAAGACCTAAACCTAGCGGCGCTAGCACCATGTTACTCGCCTTTGATCTTCCAAATCATACCACTCGATTTGATCTACAACCTCAGATTCTTGATCAATCTGTGAGCTGATGAGATGGTGATTGTTAGGAATAGACAAGTTGTATTATCTGGGGGCCAAAGGCCACAATATATAGTACAGGTATAGGTGCAAATATGCAGGAAACCCCCTAACATATGGGGAAACTACAATATACAAATATATACATCTAACACCCCCCCTCAAACTCATGGTGGATCCACAACACTGAGTTTGGAGAGTAAGAAATCATGCTGCGCTCTGGTCTGTGCCTTTGTAAAGAAGTCCGCCAACTGTAACTCTGAAGGCACATACTGAAGCGCAATAACCTGAGCCTGTACCTGAGCACGTGTATAAAAAGCATCAACACCAATATGCTTGGTAAGCTCATGCTTTACCGGATCACGTGCAATACTTATAGCACCTGTACTGTCAGACAAAAGTAGAGTGGGTGTCGTAACAGAGACCCCAAAATCCGCAAGCAACCACCGTAACCAGGTCACCTCAGCAGTCAACAAGGCCATAGCTCGCAACTCAGCCTCAACACTCGAATCGGAAACCGCTGTTTGTTTCTTCGTCTTCCAAGCAATGAGCGAACCACCAAGAAACACACAGTAAGCAGAAAGTGAACGACGATCCGTAGGATCACTCGCCCACGTAGCATCCGAGTAGCACTGGAGCTGGAGAGAGCTGGAACGAGGAAAGAAAAGACAACGAGTGATCGTGTCACAAAGATAGCGAAGAACACGAAGGAGATGACTATAGTGAACAGTGGTAGGAGCGGAAACAAACTGACTCAGAATATGAACAGGATAAGATATGTCAGGACGAGTGACAGTAAGATAAACAAGACTCCCAATAAGATGGCGATAACACGTCGGGTCAGGAAGAGGATCACCATCAGTAGGACAAAGCTTAACATTAAGCTCCATAGGAGTCTCAACAGTGCGCTCATCCCCAAGAGCAGCACGAGCAAGAAGATCGTGAATATACTTTTCCTGGGAGATAGAAAAGCCATCAGAAGTGGAGGAAACCTCAATCCCAAGAAAGTAGCGGAGAGGACCAAGATCAGTCATAAGAAACTGATCACGAAGACGAGCCTTAACAAAGGCAATATACTCAGGATCATCACCAGTAATGATCATATCATCAACATAGAGAAGGAGAAGAGTGCGTCCACGAGGAGAAGTGTGAACAAACAGCGCTAGATCATGAGCACTGGGAGAGAAACCAGTAGCAGTTACCACAGAGGCAAAGCGCTCAAACCAGGCCCTTCAGGCCATAAAGAGAACGCCGAAGACGACAAACCATCCCATCGGGAACAGAATACCCAGGAGGAGGCTGCATATAAACCTCCTCACTCAACTCTCCATTGAGGATTGCGTTCTGAACATCAAGCTGAGACACAAACCAGTGTCGAACAGAAGCGACAGCAAGAAGAGTGCGCATAGTGGTCATATGAGCCACAGGGGCAAAGGTCTCATCATAGTCATGGCCGTGCTCCTGCTGAAAGCCACGAGCCACGAGACGCGCTTTATAGTGCTCAAGAGATCCATCAGAGCGGGTCTTAATTTTATAGAACCACTTACACGTGATAGGACGAACACCGGGAGGGGGAGAAACAAGATCCCAGGTGCCAGTGCGCTCAAGCGCAGCAATCTCCTCAGCCATGGCAAGCAACAGAAAGACTGTACTGACTAGGAGAGTAACGGTCTGGGGCACGACACTGACGAACAGGACGAGTAGAGGGAAGCTCATCAGCGGAAGACGACTCTTCGGAAGAAGAGGAAGAAGGAATAGTGATACGTCTCCAACGTATCTATAATTTTTGATGCTCCATGCTTGTTTTTACACCATTTGCCTAATGTTTCGTTACACTTCGTGGCACTTTTATGGATTTTCCGGAACTAACCTATTAACAAGTCGCCACAGTGCCAGTTCCCTGTTTTCTGCTGTTTTTGTGTTTCAGAAAAGCTACACAGGAAATATTCTCGGAATTGGACGAAACAAGTTCCTGAAGTCTTATTTTTCCCGGAAGCTTCCAGAGAACCGAAGAGGAGTCGGAGGGGGGCCACGAGGGCCCCACACACCAGGGCGGCGTGGCCCAGCCCCTGGCCGCGCCCCCTATGTGTGAGGGCGCCTCGGTGCACCTCTGACGATGCCCCTTCACCTATAAAGATCCCCGACGGAAAAAACCTAAGGACCCGATCAATTTTCCAGAACACATCGTGATCCGCCGCCGCCGTCGACCCAAAGATCGGGAGGGTCCAGAAGCTCTTCCCGGCACCCTGCCGGAGAGGGGAATTGCAACCGGAGGTCTTCTTCATCGCCATGCTTGCCTCTGGAGCGATGAGTGAGTAGTCTACCTTGGACTATGGGTCCATAGCAGTAACTAGATGGTTGTGCTCTCCACCATGTGCTTCATATTTAGATCTCATGAGCTGCCCTACATGATTGAGATCACCGTTATGTAATTCTACATGTTTGGTTTGTTGGGATCCGATGAATATTAGTATTATGATTGAGTTGCTATACTGAAATATATCTTATGTTATCTCTATGTTGTTTATGATCTTGCATGCTCTCCGTTGTTAGTAGCTATCTTGGCCGAGTAGTTGCTAGTAACTCCAAGAGGGGGTATTTATGCTTGATAGTGGGTTCATGCCTCTATTTAATCTGGGGGAGTGACAGAAACCTCTAAGGTTGTAGATGTGCTGTTGCTACTAGGGAGAAAACAACATTCATATGCTCGAGGGCATATGCTTTGTTTATATTACACACTTTGCTTAATGCAATCATCTGTTGTTCGCAACTTAATACTCATGGGGTGTTCGGATGATATCCCTATGAGTGGATTATTAGTCATAGATGCAGTTGGATAGCGGTCTATGTATTTTGTTGTAATGCCCAGAGTAAATCGCATAGTGATCTTCTTGACATATCACGTTTATCTTTATTCTATTAATTGCCCAACTGTAATTTGTTTACCCAGCATGTGTTATTTATCTTATGGAGAGACACCACTAGTGAACTGTGGACCCCGGTCCTATTTCCATCATATTGCTATCACCTGTTTACTTTACTCGCACTGTTTACTTTACAAGCATACTATTATCACTTTCCACTCGATACGCTCATACCCTTTGTTTAAGCAAACCGGTGAGATTGACAACCTCATCGCAAGTTGGGAACAAAGTACTTGGTTGTGTGTGTGCAGGTTCCACGTTGCTACTAGCTGAAGACGCGCTAGCTCGTTTTATCGTGAAACGGCGCCCTTGTTGGAGTGTCACTAGGCTGTCAAGCATCACCTTCAGTTGTTTGTCTGCTCTTCTCCTGAATGATTAAACCTTGGTTTCTTACTGAGAGAAAAGACTTGCCGTTGTGCTCATCATACTTTCCGCTTGGAGTTTCCCAACTGCCTGGCCATAATCATCATCAATTACACGCCAGCCATCAAATAGCAGAGGAAGACTCCGAAACTGGAGAACGAGGAGAACTAGGGGAACTAGGCGGAGCAGAGGATGAAGGTATCGAAGAAGAGACATCAGCGAGAGTGGGTCCTAAAGAAGAAGCAATAGGAGCAGAAGGAGGTGTGTCAGGAAAAAGAAGAAAAGATATATCTTCCACCGGGTAGGTACCTGTGATGGGACGAGGATAGAAAGGACGTGTCTCATCAAAAGTGACATCACAAGAGATGCACATCTGACGACCAACGGGGTCCCAACAGCGATATCCCTTATGCTCATCACTGTATCCAAGAAAAACACACTCAACAGACTGAGCGGTCAGTTTGGTGCGTTCGCGAGGGGGAAGGAGAACATAGCAAACACAACCAAACAAGCGAAGCATCGAGTAGTCTGGAGAATGACCAGATAGACGCTCGAGAGGTATACCACCCTGCAGAGCGGCAAAAGGCTGAATGTTAATGAGGTAGGCCGACGTAGCGACAACCTCAGCCCAGAAATGCGGCGGTAGGGAAGAAGCAATCATCATGGCACGGGTGGTCTCAAGAAGATGGCGATGCTTACGCTCAGCAACGCCATTCTGGGCATGCGCACCGGGACAGGAGAACTGAGCGAGAGTGCCCTACTTAGCAAGAACACCACGCAAAAGCTGGGAGATATACTCACCAGCAGAGTCAGCACGAAACACACGAATGGGTGTAGAATACTGAGTGCGGACCATGGCCGCAAAACGCTGATATATGGAGAGCACCTCGCTGCGAGAGCGCATAAAAAACAACCAAGTGTACCGGGAAAAATCATCTATGAATAAAATATAGTATCGATGGCCCCCTTTCGAAGTGAAAGGAGCCGGACCCCAAACATCTGAATGAACCAAATCAAAAGGTCGCTGAGATACAGACGCACTAGTAGGATAGGGTAGCTGAATATGTTTGCCTAACCTACAACCCTGACAATTTAAAGACACATCTCCTGAGACAGACCCCATAAGACCACGATGAACTAATGACGGCAGGCGAGAGCCACAAAGGTGACCAAGATGATAATGCCACTGCTGAAAAGAGCTAGTGGCGGAGGCGACAACCGCAGGAGAACTGGCAGGTGAAGTGGCAGCGGAAGGAACACGAAGCCAGTCTAACTCCCAAAGCCCTGGAGCGTCACAGCTGCGAGGGCCAGCTCCAACCAGGGCCTGTGTGCGACGATCCTAAACAGCACAAGAATCAGCGTCAAGAATGATGCGACAACCAGAGTCAGTGAGCTGACTAGCAGAGAACAGGTTCATCTTAAGACGAGGAACATGAGAAATATCAGGAACAGAAAAAGAAGAAGTAGAAAGAGTGCCCCGACTAGAGACAGAAAGAGAGGTACCATCAGCCGTGAGAACACGGATAGGAGAAATGAGAGAGCGAATAGCGGACAGAAGAGAAGAATCAGAGGTCATATGAAAAGAAGCTCCAGAATCCAGATACCACGGGGACATACCTAACGGTGGATAAGGTGGTGGTCACGCAGTGCTAGAAGAGTCAGTCACAGAACCAGCAGTGCCCATCGAAGAAGAGCCTGGAGTAGCGAGCAGACCACGAAGACTCCTGATAATGTCCTAATCAGAGAGGGCAACGGCAGAAGATCCTGAAGAGCCAGACTGCACACGAGCCTGGGACTGCGGACGCAAATTGGGATCCCTCGTATAACAAGAGGCCCAAGTGTGGCCATCCTTGTTGCAGTAGGTGTAGTGGCGAGGAGGACGACGACCCTGACCATGGTGCTGCAGGTGCTGAATCTGGCCCTGACCCGGAGGAGTGGGTATTGGCGGCACTAAAGATCATGGCTGAGTCGAGGGGGCAGACGGCGGAGGAGGACCACGAGCAGCAAGCACAGACGGAACCTCAAGAAGACCAGCACCACGGAGACGAGTCTCCTCAGCCCAAAACTCAGACAACACCTCAGAGAGCGGAACACGACCACGGGCAAGCAGCTGAGCATGGCGGGGCTCGAACTCCTTGCAAAGCCGAGACAGGAACTCATAGACGCGTTGAAACTCCAAATCCGAGCGCACAATCTGGCAGCACAAGCATGTGCCACAAACAGCAGTACAAAGAGAGTCAAGCTGACGCCAGATATCAGCACTCTGAGTATAGAACTCATCAATAGTGGAATCACCCTGCTGAAGAGCATGCTCCTGGCGAACCACAGACAGGTAAAGAGCATCCCCAGATGGCTGATAGCGCTGACGGAGATGAGCCCACTGAGCAGCAACAGTAGGAAGACCCATGAACTTAGAAGCATACTGGGGCAGAACGCTGGAAGTGCGAACAGCAGAAGCACGAGCATCCTCATCCATCCACTGAGTGTAGGCGGCCAGATCCGGCCGATATGTCTCGAGATCATCAGAGTACTATTTGAGCTTCATCTCATAGGCAGCAACAGCACTATCATCAGCACTCTTAACAGCATCCTTGGCCTCCTGAGAAGCACCATCGCCGAGAACAACCAGCGTCAGTGGAATAGGAGCCATAGGAGGAGTAGGGCACGGCGGATAGGAGACCTCGCCGGAGAGCACACCCCACAAACGGAGACCGCATGTGAACGCGCATAAAGGCGGCGAAATCAGGGTAATTCACGCCATCGATAATCACCGGGCAGCGAGGAATCGCAACATAGCCCGATAAGGAAGACATCTCTCTCTTTTTTTTTACTCACTCTAGATCTGGATCACGAACAAAAGTCAACCGATCCCTGCGAATTGAGAACTTCCCTGCCGAGGATGAGCCACGCTGCTGAGGACGAACGAGGACGAGCCACACCGATTTCCAGCCTTCCCACGCCGGCCAGGTGAGCCACGCTGCTGGTTTACAATCGATTGCGGGCGGTCACGGGAGCAGCCGGGAGCAGCCTTGTCTCGATCTCGGGCGGGGCGTGGCGTAGCCGATTGACGGGAGGCGAAGGCGGACGACGGGTCGGGCCAGCTCCTAGCGAAAGCTCGACGGATCGGACCGATTCCCGGCCGACAGGACCAGCTCCTGGCAGGCGACGGACGGGTCGGGGCCGGCTCCTGGTGGTCGACTCTTGGCGGCGGCTGAAGGCTCAGCAGAGAGACGGGGGTCACGGGGGGAACAGAGGAAGAATACGGCGGGTGTGCGGCCAGGATGGGAACCGACGAAAAAGAGGCTAGGGCGAACTGGCGGCGGTGGTCATAGGAACCCTAAAACCCGCTCTGATACCATGTTAGGAATAGACAAGTTGTATTATCTGGAGGACCAAAGGCCACAATATATAGTACAAGTACAGGTGCAAATATGCAGGAAACCCCCTAACATATGGGGAAACTACAATATACAAATATATACATCTAACAGTATGTCATCTCTTGACTAGTCAAATGATTTGACTTAGTCACCCATGTTGCAGATGACCAGTTCATTGGACGACCCACTCGTTAGCATGTTGGGTTAGTTCAGCATACGGTAGAAAAAGTAATCCCTCATAATTTAAAAACCAGAAAATCATAGAATCTTAGAAAATTCATATCTCACTCATTTTAAATTGAAAAAGTACAAATGATATACCAGAATGATCAGAAAAACAAAATCTATCTATTTACTTTATAATATTGCATACTTCTGTGAAATAATTTTTAATTGAATCTTAACCATGTTTAAGTACTATTTGAAATTGAAATTTAAATCCAATTAGAATAATTGAAACAAAAATTTCAAATAGAAAATAAATTTTGGAAAAATAAACAATATTATTGCAATTAATATTTTATTATTCAAAAATATTAATTTAATACTTTACCAAATGGGATTTTAAAAACCTACAACCATTTCTCTTAATTATTTTAAATACTAAAATTAAGAAAAAATCATAAATAAATCAAAACTTGTGTATGAGAATTATTTCATAATTCCAAATTATTATTCATCACTTTTTTCATTAATTTTTAAATTTAAAACTCTTAAATCAATTTGAATCACTTAAAATGGAATCAAACACTAGAGGGAGATTAAGCATGCTTAATAAATCGTTCTAAGTAATACTAGTGACTTAAGATGAAATTGAATACTAAATACTCAGTAAGTAAACATTCTCCTAAAAATTATTATTTTGAAGTACATAGGAGTTAAGCAGTCATCACTTCTCTTAAGTATTACGGCAAACCAATGCCTTCATGTAGTTATATTACCACCAACCCTAACTCAGCCTTGTATTGTTGTGTTAATATGATTACTTCAATGTTATATACCATGATCATCTAACTGTTTTCAAAAATGTAGTTGCAACTTAAAAGTGTTACTTTCAGGTCTACACCTTAATCATCATTCTCTTGTAGCAAGGAACGGTGATAAAACCCTAAAACAATAGTTCTTAATTAAGTGTTATTCTTTTAATAGAACATAAAAATGAACTAACCTAAAATTCTTAACAATCTTGTTGTGGAGTGAATCTAAAAGTGTAAACCATTATAAATAAATCGTCAAAACCTTGAATGCTAAACCATCAGGGTTAGGTTACGCTTAGAATGTTGCATACCATATATTATGCATATCTTGCTGCAATCTCCTAACATCATCCTTACCAGATGATGATGCTATTTTAGAATTTGGATTTCTTTCGTATCGAAGATCCTGACTTGCATAATCTTGCAGTCAAAAAGGCAAGTTCACTCTTGCTCATGTCTTTGATTATTTTTATCAAATTACTTGCAAATCTATATATGACATACAATACTATATTTAACAGAAAAATATTCTCTTTTCATGATTAATATGAATAGTGGTTATCAACCATGGTGGTTGTTAATCTAGGATGGTGGGCAGTGGGACCATGGTATGATATATGTGGATGGTGGAGGTCCCACTGCAACTAGAAAGTTCACCTAGGATTAATAACAAATGTCGCTAGGGGGGTCGTACCTCTAACAACCCACAACAACAGGTGTTGATGCAACATCGCGAAGAAGAAGCGGTTCTGAGTCTTCCGAGTGACCCACAAGAGCAAGGCGTCTGCTGTCATTCGGAGCAGAGAGGCGGCTAGTCCTGGCGAGCGTCATAGAAGGCACCGACCATGTCCTCCAGCGACAATGGGGCCATCGAGGGAAGGATCATGGATGCATGACCCCATATAGACAGGGGGCAGGGCAGGCCATGAACAAGTGATGCATATCTTCTGGTACGCCCACATAGAAGGTGCAGTCCGCGGACTACAGGACCCCAAGGTGGAAAATGCGCGCCCGGCCGGGTCCGCGTTCGGCGATTTCGGAGGACCTAGATGAAAACCCGTACCTTCACAGGTGCATAGTTATCCCAGTTTAGATCATGGAGCGGAGGCCCACATCCAGAACCGCGAAGAAGACGACATGAATTCGCGGTCCTGAATCGAGGTGTAGCGCTACCAATCACCGACCGCTTGTTGGGGATGGGAACTGGGAAGAACCAGGCTAGCGCGCCCTCAACGAGGAAGAATAATTTCAAAAATAGATTGGATCTATCCGACTACACTTTGGAATATTTTATTATTTTCGGGTAAATAATAAAAGGGTTCACGATCTCGACGAATTACTTCTGAAGTTCTGAATAAATCTAGAAATCATATAGAAGAACGATAGCATTTAATGACTCATTGGTGAATCAACTTTTGATTCTCTATAAACCAAAAATGTGAGACTCACACAAGTAAAAAACAATACGCATTAAGCACGGTGTCGTCTAAACGAGCAACTATAACCGTGTTAATAGTCCCACATTATTTGTTTATAGAGAATCAAAGTTGTCAAAAGAGTATCCCTTTTTACCTGGACTTCAAGAAGTTTAGCTTTAACCATATTAATATGTGCATAGGGTTTAAATAATAGACAATATGTCATGTATAGGAATTGCAGGGCTCAATTCTATTTTTAGAATATTTTTTCATCAACACTTGGAAGGATAAATCTAGCGTAAGAAGGCGCTCTCAACGCACTCGTCACGGCTTGTACCACCCGACCATGAAATTAAAAAAAATGAGACATGAGGGGAAGAAGCCCTCGGGCATAGTTTTATTTATAGAAAATGAGCACACTAGAAATTGAAAGTATGGAGACTCGAACTCAGGCGGGTTGCATGTCTAAGCCCAAGCTTACCAACTGGGGTATGCCCGGTTCTCCCGACCACGAAGTTACAAGAGGTAGATTGATGCAACATAAGGTGTCAGGTGTGATCCCTATTAAATCCCACTTATACCTCATTTTGCCTATTCTAATACAAAATTTTGTCTCAAAAATTTACACTAGGATAGCCAAAATATGCTATAAGTGGGATTTAATATGGATCCGAACTGACACCTTAATGCAACAGGCTCTTATGTACAGAAAAATCTGAAACGGCTGCCTAACTGCAAACTGGAAATAGCCTAAACCCTATCAGACCGAATGACAAGATTAGAAACATAACACGTCCGCGGCTCAACAACTTTAGATTCCGGCAAAGGAACCTCGATGTGGTCCTCGGTAGTCGGCTCGGTGACTGTGACGTCGCACAGGATGATGAGGCAGTCGTCCTTGAGATGCTTCTCCTTGTCAAGATCGTCATGCTTGATGAAGTCTCGCACGCCCCAGTTGAGGCCGCGTTTGGTAAAGCGGTAATCACTTGTCACTTTATAGTGCGTTGGATTTGAGGTAACGTCTGGTAGTAAACTCATCTCGACCATTGCCGTGGTATCCCCAGTCTTCCCGTGGCTGGCATGTTCAAGGAAGACGGAGATGGAGCCCTTGTGCTCATCCATGGAACCATTCGGATAGCATGAAATACGCCAGTCGTGGCCGCCGACTCTAAACGTGCCTGATTTCAAGTCCACCCCATTGGGCACCGACTTGCTGACTTTCGTGTACCCGTCGATACGGAGCACGTGGGAGCCGGTCACCTGCCTGACACCGATGGTGGAAGCGGAAATCTGCCGCCGACCGGCGCCGCGAAGGGCCGACAAGAGCGCCGACATCGACATGATGGGAGCTTCCGCCTTTGACGAAGGAGACGACGATCCACAACCGTACGGTGCTTGCAGGTTCCGGAGATATGTGCGGCAAAACAGGACGTCGTGATCGTGTATATGGCTGTTTCATCGGCTCTGGACTCTGGTATGTGCACATATATATGGGAACCAATGCGTAGGAATAATAGCAGAATTTGTTTCGTTCACGTTTCAATAGGAAATCTTTCCGGCCACGGCTAGATAGGAGTCACTACCGGAAGGAAAATCGATCTGCGCGTGCAAGCCTGACATTGCCGTGTGTCTCACGGGCGCAGTGTTAGGTAATCTTGAGTTAGTTGTATCTGGAGTACTAGTTGAGCTAGGCC
Organism: Dactylis glomerata; assembly: GCA_007115705.1. Lineage (NCBI taxonomy): Eukaryota > Viridiplantae > Streptophyta > Magnoliopsida > Poales > Poaceae > Dactylis > Dactylis glomerata. Next base: position 196,567 of record QXEO01000507.1, read on the forward strand.
ACGTTGAGTGTCCTAATCTGATTAATTAGAAGTACTAGTACTTAGTACGAGTTTGTTTTTGAGTCCGGTTAGAATAGGAGGTGATCCGGTTACCGATTTGTATCAGGATTTGGTGTACGTTGGTCGGTTTGGTCTTAGTCGGCTGATGCATATATAAGCAGCAGGGCGTTTGTTTTGACATAAGCTTGTAATTAACGCAGAGATAAAACAAGAAATAAAGAGAGAAATTTAGAGCCGTGCGGTATGTAAGCTTGACGATAAATTTTATCTTCGCGTGTATTCATTTAGCTTCATGTAATTAATCCGTGGACGATTCCCAACACACAGAGCAAGGCAGACTTTACTAGTGCTGAGTAGCCAGAGGAAAACAAACGGCAAAACCGCGACACACCACAATCATGTCGGAAAACACACGGTAGAAATCTGGTCACGTCACTCACGTCAAAAAATTGGTCACGGCACTCATGCCATGTGTTTTCTGACTCTTTGATATTTTTCAATCACAAGTTTGATATATTTAGACTAAAATGGGCCACATAAAATAACGCCACGCAAAGATCTTGTATCATTGTTGACGAATACACATATTATTTTTCGAATTTTCCTCTTCGCAAGAAATCCGATGTGTATGCTACCTTTACAGCTTTGCACACCTATGCTCCTACTTGTAGAATGATAGAGAGGAGAGATTGGCGTAATATGGTGGATGTATTATTGAGCCTCTAATGCGAGTATATATAGACGTACATGGAGTAGACTTTGAGTAGAAGATAATTAATATCTCTACCTAACCTATCCTAATACAACCGACTATATCTCTAACACTCCCGCGAGTCGTAGCGGTAGTGATGTCAACAACTGTAGCGCGTCACGGACGGTCATACTGGAGAGAAACCGAAGGCGCAGAAACAAACGGGCTAACATCATGGAGTCGTGGGGGCACGAGGGGGCGTGTGATAAAGACGTGGACTCGATCGATGCAATCGTTAAAGAGGGTGTCGACGCCGAAGACGATCTTGTCGAAAACACATATGGGAGGCGCCACACCCACTAGTGGGGACGGGGCCTCCAGTCCCGGCCCGTAAGGGGCTTTAGTCCCGGTTTGCAAACCGGGACCCCAGCCGCGGGACTAAAGGCTGAACCTTTAGTCCCGGCCCGCTTACCAGCCGGGACTGGAGGGTGTCCACGTGGGCACCTCGGAGCGAATCAGGGCTAGGACCTTTAGTCCCGGTTTGTAACACAGACCGGGACTAAAGGCATCTGCAGATTTTTGTTTTTTGCTTTAGGGTTTTAGGGTTTACTGGTTTTAGGGTTTTATTTGTTCGGGGGATTAACGTGATGCCTCGTTTGGTGCCTTGGTGCCTTGGTGTTCGGGAATTAGTTTATGCATATATATAAGATTAACTTATCTTACAAGCGAGCATATATATACAATTATATGGAGACCAGAATTATCGGGACTAGAGCCCGTCTATTCGATTACATGGACCAACATCAGTAATGGCCCCTAGCTACACTAAATCGTCCTTTGTCGTCTATAGCTTCTATTCTCAGAAAGGTCGCCAGCTCCTCTGCAACAGCAATCGCGCGTTGCTCTGGTAGGTACTTCTCCGGCATGGCCGTGTACTATATAAGAAGAGGAGATGAATATGAATATCAATCATGATAACAAAGAATGACGAGTAAAAATAGAGGTGTGAATGTTTATTGCTTACATCGTATCTGTAATCCTTGTGCTCAGAGGTAAACGTGCGAATGGTCTCGCAAACATAGTATCCACATAGATGCGTCCCCCGTGGCTGCTGGTCGCACTTTACGAGAATAGAATATATATAATCAAAATAATAATCTAGCATTACAAAAGTATTGAAAATAGAAGTATATCATACTACTACTTACCTGAGCCGCTCTAAAGGTCAGCTTCTCATGCCGGATACCGGGAGTCACGCACTTGAACCGCTTCCAAACCCTGCCCGACAAGGAAAATGATTTGCTAAGTTTTTCATTAATTGATATATCAGAAAATCATCGAAAGAGACCGATAGAGCGCAAGAATGATTGAAATTACCCTTGGAGCATGTCCTGCAGGCTTTGGAACTGTTCGAAGGGTCTCGATAATGGGTCGAAGGCATCAACTCTTCCCTTATCAATTTGAATGTCCAACAGAATCCAGTGGAAGCTGCACATGTATATATATATATGTGTCAGTAACTTATCAATTACACTCATAAGTGAATGGACACAACAGAGTAAGACCCTCACTTGAAGTTGTATGGAAACAGTATGTGGTCACAGTAATTTTGATCTGTTAGAAACCTTAGAAGGTTTTCCTCCGTCTCCTTGGGGTTATCAGTTAGCGTCTTTATATGTATTTTATCTGGGTCAATAAACCCAATATTTAGGATGTTCCTACTTTTACATTCCAGAATCTTCATTCTGCATAATAGAGTACAAGTCAGAACGGAACAAGTTATATGTAGAAAATGAATTGAAATAACTGAACAAGTTATATGTAGACAATGAATTGAAATAATTGAACAAGTTATATGTAGACAACAAATTGAAAAACTTACAGACAATAGCAACTCATAAGCGATTTGTCGAGGGCGTCGGCATTGTACATCTGGAAGAGTTCATCAAAGTCGATATGGATGTCTTCGGGACGGCCGTAGTACTCCCGTGGGACAAGCGCCACGATCATCGTTCTCCCTTTCTTTGATTCACTTAAGTACCATGTATGCAAGTAACGCATATTTGTTGGGAGATCATCAAACTTATCTTTGCTGACCAAAGGCGCTCCCATGACAAACTGTGGCTTAGGGGCTACCACAGCCTTGGGTACCACGTCGTCTTGGGAAGCCAGAATGACTTCAACCGGGATACCCCATTCATCCGCCCACTTCTTTGCTAATCCCAAATCTTGCCCCTGCACCAGAGAGGGAACATTCTCGGGTAACACCCTGAGGGGTGGGATCGACTGATTGGCCTGTTGTCCAAGCTGAGGAACGTCTGATCTTATTTTGCTTGTAGTTGAACTTGATTTGCTCCCACTTGCACTTGCACTTGCACGTGACTTGCTCTTTTGCCCTTCCTTCTGCAATGTGCGTGTATAATCGTCAGGCTTATGGTGTAACTCATACTGTGATGGAAGGGTCGTGAAGTATTTTGCATATGCTATTTGCTTCTCGGTGTATTCCGGGCGGGGCTCGGGTTCCTTCTTTTTCATCTGCGCATCATAATGTTCCTTTGCTATCCTGGCGTTTTCCTCGTCGGTACGATCATAAGGTCTGATAGGAAGATTAGCATGAGGTACCTTTGGGAGGGGCGACAGTTTGCGCTTTGGGGAGCTCCGTCGCTTAGAACTCATGGACGGAGCGTTCTTGCTGGCACGCTTCCGCTTAGTATCCTTAGCGGGCGGCGGCGGAGACGGCCGACCCAAGTCCGGCGGCGGTGATCGAGATGGACTCGTGTTGTGGTGGCCGTCGTCATGTGGAGGGCTTGGAGGTGATGGAGGTGTAGGTGACCTGCGACGACTCGGAGGCAGTGTTGTCCTTGGGGCCGAGCCTGGAAGCTTGATGTAGTTCTTGTCCCATAGGATGACTCCACCTAGTACTTCTCCGAGTGTCCTCTCATCTTCGGGTCCAGCCATGTCGAGCTCCATATCATGAAACCCCGCCATGATTTCATCCACCCCGACTTTAGCAAAGCCAGCTGGAATCTCACGGCCATGCCAGCGTGCATCAGGGCCAGAAGGTAAAGCTTGTCCGACGGCCACCTTCATGGATATGTTCTTGAATTTCTGATGGAGTTCACATGATGTTGACTCCTTGATTCCATCCACGGGGTAGCCGGGACCGCCCTCTATCATTCTTCGTGCATCATCGGGCGGGGCCTCAGATTCAGCCACGCTGCTTTTCCGCTTAGATGGGGCGCCGATAATATCGAGTCCAGGATCTTCCTGGCGCGCTACTCCTCTAAGCTCGTCAATCTGCTTCTGTTGCTCGTTAAGCCTGGCAAGCAACTGGTTGAACTTGTCATTCTCCTCATCCTGCTGTCGCTTCTTTGCTCTCGCCCGGCTTCTGTAAGTGTCTTGGTCTCTGGCAAACCCAAGCCACCATGGGTAAGAAGGACCGAAGCCTCGTGTTCGTCCTCCATGTTCGTCATTGCCGAGGACCAGTGTGAGCAAATCTTTCTCTCTATCTGCAGTGAACTGTCTTTTTCCCTCTTTAATTTCTTTCACTATCTTTTTCCAATTCTCCCTGGGTATCCTAAGACCGCCACTGCAGATGAGGTCCCCTGTTTCTTCGTCGTACGAACCACCATGCGCAAGGAACCAATTCCTTGCTCTTAGTTCCCACTCATCACGGATGGGTTCAGGTATGATGCCTTTAGCTAGCAGATCTTGCTCTTTCTTATCCCACTTTGGGATGGCAGTCTCATAGCCCCCTGGCCCCAGGTTGTGGTGATATTTCTTCTTGTCGGCATTTTTCTTGTTCTTTTCTGATAATGCCTTGGCATCTTCTGACTGCTTGTACTCCTGAAATGCCTTCCAGTGATTCGCCTGCTTGGCTAGATACCCCTCGAATACTGGCACTTTCTTTGTCTTCAGATAGTCTTTCCATAGCTTCTTCTTCCAGCTACGGAACAGTTCGGCCATCTTCTTTAGAGTCCACTGCTTGACTTTGGCCCTCAGTTTTTTTGCGGCGTCTTCATTCTCACATTCTGGCAGGCTGAAATGTGACATAATATCATTCCAAAGATTATCTTTGTACCTTTCGGCGACATAGTCACTATCGGCTGCCCCTTTGCGCTTGTTCCACTCCCGAACGCTGATCGGGACGTGATCCCTAACGAGAACTCCGCATTGCTTCTTGAATGTGTCAGCAGCATTCTTAGGAAGCTTTGGTTCGCCCGTAGGCAATATCACCTCAAAGGTGTAATGCGTCCGTGCGTCCAACTTTTTAGTCGGGCCTCGTTTCGTAGCTTTGCTCGATGTGGAGGCCTAAGAGGGAGAAACATTCGTCAAATGAATGTATATGTATACAATATAGAGCTATCTCCAATATTTTTCTCATATTACAAGTGATTGTCGAACTTCATATGTATACCTCGCCGGACTTTATTATTTCGCCACCGGCTTCTCCACCGGCTTCTCCATCAGTGGAGCTATCACCTTCTCCATCATTGGAGCTATCTCCGGCCCCATCGGCTTCGTGTCGATCAACCTCCATTCCATCTCCGGAGGGGTTTAGATATGACGACGGAGATTCAGCAGGTTCAACGTCGGGGGCGTCTTTGATTATATCTTCGATAAGTTCTTCCTCTTCGAGGTTCCTGCTATGTGGATCCATAGTTCTGCAAAAAATAAACATTTGATTAACTAATAAACTAACAAACTATATATGATGCAAATAAATTCTAACTAAGTAATTCTATTCTAACTATATGTATCTAAATAATTCTATTCTAACTATATGTATCTAAATAATTCTATTCTAACTATATGTATCTAAATAATTCTATTCTAACTATATCTATCTAAATAATTCTATTCTAACTATATCTATCTAAAAATTCTATTCTAATTAACAATAGCTAACTATATGTATCTAATTAACAATAGCTAACTAAAAATTCTATTCTAATTAACAATAGCTAACTATATGTATCTAATTAACAATAGCTAACTAATTAACAAATTAATTTTTTTGCAAACTATATGTATCTAATTAACAATAGCTAACTAATTAACAAATTAATTTTTTTGCAAACTATATATATGTATCTAATTATCTAACTATCTAATTATCTAACTATCTAATTATCTAACTATTCTAATTAACAATAGCAAACTATATATATCTAATTAACAATAGCTAACTACTAATTCTATTCTAATTATCTAACTAATTCTATTCTAATTAGCTAACTAATATTCTATATCTAACCCTAACCCTAACACACTAACTAATAAACAAATTAATTTTTTTGCAAAAAAACCTTGCAGACGTCGGAGGCGCGGCGGCCGGGTGCTGCAGGCGCGGCGGCGTTTGGAGGCGCGGCGGCGCGGCGGCGTTTGGAGGCGACCGGCGGCGCGGCGGGTGTGCAGGCGCGGCGGCGCGGTGCGGCAGGGGCGGCGGACTGTGGCGGCGCTGCGGGTGCGCAGGCGCGGCGGCGCGGCGGGTGTGCAGGGGCGGCGGACTGTGGCGGCGCTGCGGCGGCTGGTGCGCGCGGTCGTCGGCGGCAGCCTGGCGGCGTCTGTCTGTTCTCCTCGCGCGCGAAACTGCAAAGTGTTTCGCGGCGGGGAAGAAGATGAAATTTTATACCCCGGGACCTTTAGTCCCGGGCGGTGGCACGGACCGGGACTAAAGGGGGGCCTTTAGTCCCGGTTCGTGCCACCGCCCGGGACTAAAGGCCTCGGGTGGGGATTTCAGTAGCGAGGGCCTTTAGTCCCGGCCTGTGGAACGGACCGGGACTAAAGGCCTATTTTCTGTTTTTTCTTTTATTTGGTTTATAAATAGTTATCTGTTTGCATTTTCAATTAAAAACTATGTTTTCAATTATTTGGATAAGCACTGACACTTTTATATTTTAAAGATTAATTATTTTAACTATCCTAAGTATTAATTATTTTGAAATTTTCAATTAAAAACTATGTTTATTAATATTCTTTTTGCATATTTGAGAATTTGACAAAACTATAAAAATGAAAAGTGTTTGAAATTAAATAGATAATTCAAAACTATTTTCTATTTTACAAATTAATTATTTTAACTATCCTAAGTATTAACTATTTTGCCATTTTCAATTAAAAACTATGTTTATTAATATTCTTTTTGCATATTTGAGAATTTGACAAAACTATAAAAATGAAAAGTGTTTGAAATTAAATAGATAATTCAAAACTATTTTCTATTTTACAAATTAATTATTTTAACTATCCTAAGTATTAATTATTTTGAAATTTTCAATTAAAAACTATGTTTATTAATATTATTTTTGCATATTTGAGAATTTGACAAAACTATAAAAATGAAAAGTGTTTGAAATTGAATAGATATTGAGCTTATATTACACTAGCATACTACTGTAGTACATATTGAGCGTACCTTTCGATTTTGTGACTAATTAAGGTGGATAACTGGAGTAGTTCAAGGCTGAACAGAAGCAAAAAACAAGTTTCAAGTATATCAGTTCGGTAGCAAAGGTCATTTAAAGGAAATGTGCGTTGGCAAAAGGATGGCATGGATGGATGACGAAAGTCTGTACAGTAATGTTCATGTATCAGTGCTGGTATTTCCAAGAAGTATAAAGAGTAGTATCTCTGGAAAACAAACCATGCAGACTCTAGGCGAAAAGTTTTGATTAGCCATTATCCATACTCTTAAATGCACGAAACCCAAGGCATTTTATGCCATTTACCAAAGCTAATTATTACCACGCAGCCAATCACACTATTACTCTCCTTTTTGTAACTCCCGATCCATTAGCCACTCTTTGGATTAATTCCTCTCATGATTTTCATTGAGCCGTTTCCATGCACACCAAATGATACCAGCATTTAAGAGCAGGCTTTGCCTTTCATCCGCTCCATATATATTTGGGTATCCACTTCTAGTCCGTCATCAGTTCTGATCGCAGTATTTCCCTACCCACAATCTAGTTCTAGAGAGAATGGATTGCAACAAAGAACATAGGTACGCTTTTTTGTTCTTGTATCATGCAGCGAGATAGTGCACAGTGTGCATCAAGAAGTGGTACAATTGTTCTTGCTTTAATACATTATTACATTATTGCACCAACAATCCTATCTATTATTTCTGTTTTCTTCTGGGTCGTAGCCATGGAGAATCTTCATCATTCAGTAGGATGCTTGGGTCAGTCTTCACTTTGAAGGGCGAAATTTCATGAAACTTATTATAATCTATTGACATGTCTGTCTTGTCATCTACTCCCACGATGTTTCTTTTCCCTGAAAGAACTATGTGGCGCTTTGGCTCATCGGACGATGTCTTCTTTTGCTGATTTCTTTTTCTCGTTTTTGTAGACATGTCCTTCACATAGAAAACCTGAGCGACATCGTTGGCTAGGACGAATGGTTCATCCATGTACGCAAGATTATTGAGATCCACTGTTGTCATGCCGTACTTTTGGTCTACAACTACCCCGCCACCTGTCAGCTTCACCCATTTGCACCGAAACAAAGGGATCTTAAAAGTAGGTCCATAGTCAAGTTCCCATATCTCCTCTATGTACCCATAATATGTTTCCAAACAGTGCCCATTCTCGTCTGTTGCATCAAAGCGGACACCACTATTTTGGTTGGTGCTCTTTTTATCTTGGGCAACCGTGTAAAATGTGTTCCCATTTATCTCGTACCCTTGGAAAGTACATATAGTCGAAGATGGTGGCCTGGCCAAACAGTACAGCTGATCTCCAACGGTGTCGTCATTCATGAGATGTGTCTGCAACCAACTACCAAAAGTCTTCTCGTGTTCCCCTTTAATCCAAGAGTCAGCCTTCCCCGGGTTTTCGGAGCGTAGAATATTCTTGTGTCTCACGATATACGGAGCCACCACAGTGGAATTGTGTAGAACTGTGTAGTGTGCTTGAGAGAAAGAATGCCCGTCCATACATACTTTTGCTTTCCTTCCTAGTGTGCCTTTTCCTGTCAGCCTACCCTCATACCGAGATTCAGGAACACCAATCGGCTTAAGGTCAGGAAGAAAGTCCACACAAAACTCAATGACCTCCTCTGTTCCATAGCCCTTGGAGATGCTTCCTTCTGGCCTAGCACGGTTACGAACATATTTCTTTAAGACTCCCATGAACCTCTCGAAGGGGAACATATTGTGTAGAAACACAGGACCGAGAATTCTAATCTCTTCGACTAGGTGAACTAGGAGGTGTGTCATTATATTGAAGAAGGATGGCGGGAACAACAACTCAAAGCTGACCAGACATTGGACCACATCAATCTGTAACCCTGATAGACTTTCTCGATCGATTACCTTCTGAGAAATTGCATTGAGGAATGCACATACCTTCACAATTGCCAGGCGAACATTTTCCGGTAGAATTCCCCTCAATGCAACCGGAAGCAATTGCGTCATAAGCACGTGGCAGTCATGAGACTTTAGGTTTTGGAATTTTTTGTCTTTCATATTTACGATTCCCTTTATATTCGACGAGAAGCCAGTCGGGACCTTGATACTGAAAAGGACTTCAAAGAAGATTTCCTTCTCTTCCTTAGTAAGAGCGTAGCTGGCACGCCCTTGAAACTGCCCTGGATGCATGCCATCTCTTCCTTTATGACGTTCCTGGTCCTCCCGTGCTTCCGGTGTATCTTTTGACTTCCCATACAAGCCCAGGAAGCCTAGAATATTCACGCAGAGATTCTTCGTCAGGTGCATCACGTCGATTGCAGAGCGGACCTCATGGACTTCCCAATAGGGTAGCTCCCAAAATATAGATTTCTTCTTCCACATGGGTACGCGCTTATCAGGGCCGTTAGGAACAGGTTGGCTGCCAGGACCCTTTCCAAAGATTACTTTTAAATCTTTGACCATATCAAATACTTCAGCACCAGTACGGATGACAGGCTTCCCCCGGGGTTCTGCCTTGCCATTGAAATGCTTGCCTTTTTTCTTTAAGGGATGCTTGGGCGGAAGAAAACGACGATTGTACGGGTACACATTCTTCCTACACTTGTCCAGATATATACTTTCTGTCTGATCTAAACAGTGCGTGCATGCATTGTATCCCTTGTTTGACTGTCCTGAAATGTTACTAAGAGCAGGCCAATCATTGATGGTTACGAAAAGCAACGCTCGAAGGTCAAATTCCTCTTGTTTGTGCTCGTCCCACACACGTACACCTGGTTCGGCCCACAGCTGTAAAAGTTCATCAACTAATGGCCTTAGGTACACATCAATGTCGTTGCCGGGTTGCTTTGGACCTTGGATAAGCACTGGCATCATAATAAACTTCCGCTTCATGCACAACCAAGGAGGAAGGTTATAGATACATAGAGTAACGGGCCAGGTGCTGTGACTGCAACTCTGCTCCCCAAAAGGATTCATGCCATCTGTACTCAGACCAAACCATAAGTTCCTTGCATCACCTGCAAATCTCGGGAACTCTCTCTCGATTTTTCTTCACTGCCGACCATCGGCGGGGTGCCTCAACTTATCGTCTTTCATACGATCTTCCATGTGCCATCGCAACAACTTCGCATGATCTTTATTTCTGAACAGACGTTTCAACCGTGGTATTATAGGAGCATACCACATCACCTTGGCAGGAACCCTCTTCCTGGGTGGCTCGCCCTCAATCTCACCAGGGTCATCTTTTCTGATCTTATACCGCAATGCAGTGCATACCGGGCATTTATCCATATTCTCATACTTCTCACCGCGGTAGAGGATGCAGTCATTAGGGCATGCATGTATCTTCTGCACGTCTAATCCTAGAGGGCAGACAAGCTTCTTTGCTTCGTACGTGCTGGCGGGCAATTCGTTCTTTCTTGGAAGCATCTTCTTCATCAGTACCAGCAACTTTTCGAATGACGAGTCAGTCACACCGGTCTCTGCCTTCCACTTCAGCAATTCCAGTGTGCTACCCAGCTTCTTCTGGCCATCTTCACAAGTTGGGTACAACAATTTGTTGTGGTCCTGTAACATCTGCTCGAACTGCAACCTCTCCTTTTCTGTGTCGCAGCCTCGCCGTGCTTCAGAAATGACCCGGCCAAGATCATCAGCGGGCTCATCTGGTTCCCGTTCTGCACCCTGATCTTCTTCTTCATTGTCTTCCATTGTGGTATCAGCATACTCAGGGAACATAGATCGGTAGTTGTCATCATCGTTATCTTCTTCTTCATCGTCGTCTTCCATCATAACCCCTCTTTCTCCGTGCTTGGTCCAAACATTATAGCCCGACATAAAACCGGACCGAAGCAGGTGGCTCTGAATGACTCTTGAGGAAATGTAGTCCTTCTCATTCCGACATTCAACACATGGACAAAACATATAGCCACCACCATGCTTGTTCGCATCGGCCGCATCTCGAAAAGAATGCACGCCTTCTCTGTAAGCGGCGGTGCGTCGATCACCGTACATCCATGGATGGCGCATCTGCGTTATGCAACAGTATATCAAACACAATCACGATCCTAAAAATTAGTACCGCACGGTCTAAACAAGGAAATATAGTTGCTAACCTTTTAGAATAAGTGGAAATAAAGAGGAAGAGGCTTAAGCGTGGCTCGGGCACCTCATATCGTAGTTGTGTTCGGTGAACTGAAGCGGCATCGCTCTAACAAACATTTCAACAAACACCTCTAGTGCATCCAAGCAAAAAGGAGAGCTAGCACACACTCACACCTTTCATCCAAAAAAATGCAAGAGGGGAGAGAGGGGCTGCAGGGGCTGCCATATATATAGGCAGAGGACTTTAGTCCCGGTTTGAGACACAAACCGGGACTAAAGGGTGCGCACATGTGGGCCGCCCAGCGCATGGCCCTTTAGTCCCGGTTTGTGTCTCAAACCGGGACTAAAGCGTCGTTACGGGCCGGGACTAAAGCCTCCCGGGCGGCTGGCGAATTTCGGGCGACGTGGCCGGGCCTTTAGTCCCGGCCCAGATGGAGGCCGGGACTAAAGGGTCCTGGCCAAAGGCCCGTTTTCTACTAGTGACCGGAGTTGCCAAGTCCGGTAACATGCCGGGGAAGAAGGCACGCGACGGTGTTGCCAGCACCGAGCATGTGTAGAACGGGACTAGTATGAACTTTGCGCCATGTCAGAGAGACTAGCAGAGGAGGCTCCAGAACAGTTGCGAGACGCAGGGTGGCGAAAAGAGATGCTGATACCGTCCGCGGTTGTCGGTGTAGACGAACAAGTGTGGTCGAGGACGACGCAGTGACGCTGGCAACAAAGCCGAAGTGGACAGAGATAGCGATGTAGTCAGTGGGAACGGCAATGGCCGAAAGTGGCCATCCACGTAACCTATAGAGGCACGGCGGTGGTACTCGAAGTAGGCATGGAAGAACCCGGCTGCTGACAAAGACCTTCAGCGATGATGCCTAGGAGGGGCGGACATGGCGACCAGCGTCGTGGGACGTTCGTGCGCAGGGACAGTGAAGATGACCGTTGTAACGGCCCGGAAAAATCCCCTTTTTTAGATTTGTTTGTTCTTTTTGTTTATGACATCATCATGGCATCATTTTTGCATCATGGTGTTGCTTTTAATTTAAGTTTCATTTAATTTGTCACTTTAATTCTTGCCACTTCTAGTTCAATTCAAATTTGCATTGGATATTCTTTTACCCCTCTCTATCTTTTGTTTGTTTTCAATCCCAAAGACCTAAACCTGAAGCTTCTAGCTCTCTTGTGATGTTCCAAACAATACCCTAAAACTTGGTTTAATTTTTGAAACCTTCCTCTTTTTCTTTTGAATCAAATTCAATCCTTCCTCAATCTTTTCCAAACGTTGGTACAGCTTTGTGAGCAAAACCTGCAGGTGCTTATCTTTTGTTTACCCCTCTTTCTCTGTTTCAGATTTTCAAAATTCTGGCACAAAATTCAGTTGGTTCTGAAAATAGGAAATAAAAAAAAGGGGTAAAAAAAAAACCATTTTATTTTCTCTCTAATCTAGTCTAACCGGTCAGCCCAGCAGCACTAACCGAAGGCGCTCTCTGTCTTCGTCTCCGTACAAGCACGAGGGATGTGTGCCTGCTTCCACCGCCACACATGCTCCCTCCCACCTTAATCCCCTTCTTGATCCCCTAGCTAGGAGCAAGCCCTAGCCCTTCTTTTCCCCTCTCCGCCGCCGCCACGGTCTCTGTTTCCCCTCCACGAAAGAACCTGTTGAAGCCGACGCCATGGACGGGAGTTCGGCAAGCTCGTCACCCGGCTGAACCCTGCTGTCCCTGCCAAGACCACCACGCCAGGAGCTTCGCCGTGATGTCTGCGTCCTCTACTCGTGGAATTGATGCCGGAGCTGACCAGGATCGACGACACGGACGCCGCCACTTCTGCAGTCTGCACGCTAGTACACGGCGACCTTCTTCCTCTTCATCGACTCCAAGGTCCTGAACTTCTCCCGCTTCGCCATCGAGCCGAGGGTGAGCAGCCGCGTCACTCTGCCCCTCTTCCCCGTCCTTTGCAGTCGCGTAGTTTTGTCCCGACGATGTCTGTGAGCTTCTGCCGCTGTTCCCCTTTGCTGAATCCTGCACGCACACAGCCGCCCCGCGCCATGTCGCGCAGCAGGTACACGCCGAGCGCCGTCAGTTAATGGTCGTGGTCGGCGTCTTTGTCCGCGCCGCGCAGGCACCAGTTCGATGCGTTCCAGTCTTGTTTAACACTAACGCGGGACTAGTTTTTACCATCTAGAACCACCCAGCCAGCTAGCTAACCTATGCACATCAGAATTCAAAAACGATCCTGCAGCCTATGTGTCTGCTTGCTGGCGTGAACTAACTAATCTCCCAAAGTATGTTATTTTTTATTCCGTTTGTTCTGCAAGCAGCAATCTGTCCACATACGTACTTCTGTTCACAGATAGCTATTTTGATCTCTATTGTTCACTCTAGTTGATTTGCACTCTATCCTAAACCAACACCGAAGCCAAAGTCTATTTGCTATCGAGGAGTGAACATCTGGTGTGGTGTAGTTCCAGTTTCAGTCAGCTGTTGACAGTCTTCAGTCTCCAGTCTGTTTCAGTTTCAGCTAGTGTTTGATCCATCCAGCGACTTGCCTGTGTGCTCAGCTAGCTAGCTTGTGACATGTTCTGATCCAGCTGCCTGCTTGCTTAGCACGGTGGCAATTGATCCACCAGCTTGCATTAGTTTCCTAGCTAGTTTTTCCCTTTGTCGCTAAACAATGTCCTGCTTACCAGTCTGCTGAAAACCGAAGCCAATCCTGCTCCTCTACTTTTTGTCTGCTTCTAGCACCGGTGTACTAACCGATAGTTTCAGTTAATTGTAGTCTGACAGTTTCAGTTCACTTCATGTTCTACCAAGTTTTAGTTCGGCTTCAGCAAACGCCACATTATCCCCTATTATAATCTTGTATATTCTCAGCCTTTTGACCCAAAGCCTTCAGCCGGTTTCAGTCTTGAGTAAATCTAGCTTCAGTTAAAATGAGCTAGCTACTTCCCTGTTATTTCTAAAACCAATTAAAACCTGCCCCTTTTATAATTTGTTTTAATCAAACGATGCGTCTACTTTGATCCAAAAAAATGTGTAGAATATTAATATGTCATCTATAAGCTTGTTTGCATCTCGCATCATGTCGTCCCGCAGTAGTTTGCATACACCTAATAAATAATATGTGGAGTAATTGTGACGAGGGGTTAACTCGACAAATGTCCTAGATGAAGGACTTAGGATCGGGGAGATAGGGCGTCGGATGAACTCGAAGGTAAAGTTAGTCGAAATAAGTATATATCGAAAGTAAACTTGGGTATTCAACCTGGCTTGCTTTCAATCTGCCCTACCCCGTCCCCTCCTGGCCCCTATATATAGGTGGCCAGGTCTCGAGGATCGGGTCGGGTTTGATACAGATTACAAATATCGACATACGGTAATAACTCGTATTCGACTATCATTACAATTGGGCCCAGCTTAACGGGCCTCAGGGGTACTCAACTAACGGGCTCTAGTAATTATACCCTTGTCAGTAGCCCCTGAGATTCTACCAGAATTGCAGATTCAGGTTGAATCTCTAATCTTCAAATCTTCGACTTGGTCTTTCAACTTATGATAATGATACTTCGCTCGCAAGGGGTCTCGATGAACAAGCCTGACAACTCTGACGGATCAAGAGGTCAGTTAACTGCCGGAACAGATACTTGTCACCTACTTCAAATTCAATCCCCTTGGACTTGAATTCGGGATACCGGTCAAACTCACTATTTTGCCTCATTTAGGACTTACAAAAAATGAGTCCCAGTGGTTCTCAGGGTACCCAGTGCGTCCACCAGGATTTTCTTCGCGTCGTAGACACGGATACATACCAGCAGAGCGCATCCATGTGCGTATACTAGGCCACACAGGACGGATCCCGGGGTCTTACCTTCATGATAAATCACGGCATTCGAGTTTCGTTGCGATAACGCAACTCGAGAATCTTATGTCGCAGTCAAAGTTTGACTGAAAATATTCGGGTTTCTACAACCATAAAACTCGCTCCCGATGGGAGTAACACTTCTCCAATTTGTCGATTATGTAGTCGAAGTTTTGTATGCTTATCCTTCTGCAATTTCAATATTGACTATTTCATCTCTATCGGGTGCGCGCTCAGCGCTCCCGATGGGAGTAGCCCCCGAGGCTATGTTTGGCAACTTGTAGTCAAGCATAGGCTCAAAGTTCAGCTCTTCTTTCTACTGTGGACCTTTTACTATTTGACGAGCCCCCGAGTCCAAGTCGAGGTTTCCATATCGCACGATCATAGTCTCCTGTCTTGTTTTTCTTTATTGATATTATCGTCTGCTGTACGCAGAATTTAACTCCTGCTTAAAATTTGTTTGTGGGCTGCGCTGTAGCACGGGGGCCCAATAATACGCGCTTATAAATAAAGCACCATCTCTTAAGGATAAAAACCCTAATCAGATCCTTTCCTCCGCCGCATCATCTTCTCTCCTCCATCTAGGGTTTTTCTGAGGTTTCTCTCTCGTACTCATGGCAGATGCTACAGGCTCCCGTCTGAACCTTGGTTCCCCGGCGGCACCACGAGGTCGGGGTCGCCCTCGCGGCAGCAAGAATAAGAACACCGCGCCGACCGCCGCAGGGACTTCGTCAGATGCTCCGGCGAAGCGCCGTCCCGGCCGCCCACCTGGTAGCAAGAACAAACCCAAAGTGACTAACGTTACTCCAGGTCCAACCGCTCCTCCATCTGCTGCTCCAGCTGCTCCTTCTGCACATCCCCGTATTTTTTCTTTCCTTTGCATTGCCATGGCGTAGTGCCGTGAGATTCAGCGCTTGCCGCTAGATTTCACGAAGTTTATGGATGGCCGCGAACTGCGAGAGGCGGTTCTTCGTGAACAGTCTGGCGGTGGCATCCCCTATGAGGTGGAGGTGTGGTATGATGGCGACGGCGAGCAGTACTTCAGAGGTGGCTGGTCGCAATTTGCTGAGGACCACGACATCCATCAAGGCTTTATCATGGCCTTCGACTTCCACGTCGGTACGTCGAAGTTTGACGTGAAGATCTATAATGGCACTCTTTGCCAGAAGAAGTATGAAGCTTGAAGCCCTCTTTTATTAGGATCTGTTATCCATGTAATTTCGTTTGACAATGTCCTTCCTGCAATGATATTTGCAATAAATATTCGTACTTTGTGTTGATATCGTTTACTAGTACCATGAGAACAAGTCATGTTCTGAGATATGCTTTCCATATGTCGGGTTCTTTGCGAACCAATAAATGTAAGGATGATATCGGGTTCTTTTTATGAACCAAGTTCTCTCTATATTTATCGGGTTGTGTAAACAACCTTATAGTGAAGGAAAACCCCTTCATCTTGTCATAACGATTTTTCCGTACGACCCAGGGGTTGAAGCCCCCGAGCGGAGAAGTAACACGAGAATCGTACAATTTTGTCGAGTTCAACCCAAAGAACCCGACCTGTGGCCTCATGTTCTGGGTCCAGAAGGTTAACTCGAATATATTGATATCTCTATACTTAGTCTACGCGTAAAAACGTCGTAGCTGTTCTGCATTCCACGGGTTGCTTTCGTCCTTCCCGGTCTTCTTGTCTTGTAGTCGATATGCTCCTCCTGGTATTACTTCCGTGACGATGTAAGGTCCCACCCAAGGGGACTCCAATTTGCCATGGCTGTCTTGCCTAAGTCGCAAAACAAGATCTCCCACCACGAAGGATCGTGGACGAACTCGACTACTATGGTAGTTTCGTAGACTTTGTTGATATTGCGTAGCCCTTTCTAATGCTTTGTCTCTTGCTTCATCTAGCGCATCGACGTCGTCTTGTAATGCTTCTGTTGATGTTGCCTCGTCATATGCTGTCACTCTTGGAGCCTCGTGTGTAACTTCGACTGGAAGCACGGCTTCTGCGCCATGGACCAGGAAGAAAGGAGTTTCTTGAGTTGCTGCATTGGGCGTAGTTCTTAGGCTCCAAAGAACGGAGGGCAATTCTTCTACCCAAGCGCTCTTGGCTTTCTCGAGAGGTGCTAAAAGCCTCTTTTTTATTCCACTACTTATCAGGCCATTAGCTTTTTCGACTTGCCCATTTGTCTTCGGGTGCGCCACAGATGCGAATTTAAGCTTGATTCCCAATCCTTCGCAATAACTTCTGAATTCTTTTGAAGTAAAATTTGTCCCGTTGTCTGTGATGATGCTATGTGGTACACCAAAACGAAAAACTATCGACTTGATGAAACTGATTGCTGCTGTAGAGTCTTGAGTTGTTACTGGGGCCGCTTCCACCCATTTGGTGAATTTGTCGACTGCCACCAGCATATAGACATGCCCTCCTGGCCAAGATTTGTGCAACTTTCCCACCATGTCGAGTCCCCATTGTGCGAAGGGCCAAGATAATGGTATTGTTTGTAGCTCCGCTGCTGGTGCATGTGGTCTGGATGCAAACCTTTGACATGCTTCACACTTTCGAACTATATCTTTCGCGTCTTCGATGGCTGTTAGCCAATAGAATCCCGCTCGAAAAGCTTTTGCCGCTATTGCTCTGCTGCTGGCGTGATGGCCACATACTCCGCCGTGTATGTCTTTCAATATTGTTTGCCCTTCCTGGGGTGTGACACAGCGTTGTAAAACGCCTGTAATACTTCTCTTATATAGTTTTCCTTCAATCACGACAAACGCTTTCGCTCTTCGAGTTATCCTCTTAGCCTCCACTGCATCTTCTGGTAGCTTTTTATTTATCATGTACGCAATATATGGCTGCATCCATGTTTCTTCTATCATCATGACCTCCTCTGGCTCTGTCATAGCCCCCGAGCCTGTCGTGGTAGTCGAACTTTTAGCACTTTTTATTGACCTTTCCGCTATTTCTTCCCAAAATACTCCAGATGGCACAGGTAAGCATTGCGATCCAATATTTGCTAAAGTGTCGGCTTCCTCATTGCTGTTCCTGCTGACGTGAGAGACTTCGCATCCATCGAACGTTCCTTCTAGATAATGGTACAAATTCTTGTAGGCCATCATGTTGTCATTGATTGTGTCACACCTGTTCATAACTTGTTGGACGACAAGGTTAGAGTCTCCAAATATCTTCAGGCGAGTTGCTCCACAAGCTTTAGCCATCTTCATTCCGTGCAACAAAGCCTCGTACTCCGCCTCATTGTTAGAAGCCTGCGGGAAGCTCATCCGTAAGACATACTTTAGTTTGTCGCCGTGAGGCGATATTAATACTACTCCTGCGCCTGCTCCTTGGACTCGCTTTGAACCATCGAAGTACATTGTCCAAGTACTCGATAAATCTGGTGGTCCCGTGCTTTGCAACTCGAGCCACTCTGCTGTAAAATCTGGCAAAATTTGCGACTTGATCGCCTTCCTTTTTTCGTACGTGATGTCCATGGGAGATAACTCGATTCCCCACAAAGAGACACGGCCTGTTGCTAAAGGGTTGTTCAATATGTTCGATAGTGGCGCTTCATTTACCACTATAATTGGGTGCACAGTAAAATACTGTCGTAATTTTCATGCAGTGGTGAAGACACTGTACGCCAGTTTCTGATAATGCGGGTACCTCTGTTTGGTTGGAGATAGCACTTCACTGATGAAATATACCGGTCTCTGGACGCCATGAGCTTTGCCTTCTTCACTTCTTCCGACTACTAGAACTGTACTTACCACCTGATGGGTTGCGGCGATGTACAGTAGTAGTGGCTCTTTTTCTTTAGGTGCGACCAGCACTGGCGGCGTGGAGAGCACTTTTTTCAATTGCGCAAACGCTGCGTCTGCTTCTTCTGTCCACTCAAATTTGTCGTCTGACTTCTTCATAAGTGCATAAAAAGGAAGCGCTTTCTCCCCTAGTCGAGCAACGAAACGACTTAATGCCGCGACTCGTCCTGCTAATTTCTGTACGTCGTGGATTTTCGTGGGTTTCCCCATTGTTAGAATTGCTTGAATTTTCTCTGGATTTGCCTCTATTCCTCGCGCTGATACCAAGAATCCCAAAAGTTGTCCTGCTGAAACTCCGAAGGAACACTTTGTCGGGTTCAACTTAAGCTTGAACTTGTTCAGGTTGTCGAATGTTTCTGCCAAGTCGCCGATTAAAGATTTCTCCTCTCTTGTAGTGATGACTACATCATCAATGTAGACTTGTATGTTGCGCCCTATTTGGCTCCCGAGGCAACTTTGCATCATCCTTTGATAAGTTGCTCCTGCATTTTTTAGGCCGAATGGCATCACTTGGTAGCAAAACACCCCATACGGTGTGATGAAGGCCGTTTTTTCGTCGTCCTCTTTCTTCAGCTTGATCTGGTTATAGCCAGAATATGCATCCAGAAAGGAAAGCCTTGCGCAGCCCGCTGTTGAATCGATTATTTGATCGATGCGGGGTAAAGGGAAGGGATCCTTTGGACAATGCTTATTGAGAGATGTGTAGTCGACACATACTCTTTGTACGTCTGTGTTCTTCTTGGGTACTATTACTGGGTTCGACACCCAACTCGAAGTTTTGATCTCTCTGATAAATCCAGCACTTTCTAATCTGTGCAATTCTGACGATATTGCCTTCCTCTTGGGTTCATCGAATCGTCGCAGTGGTTGCTTGACTGGTTTCGCCTTGGGGTCTACATTTAGTGCGTGCTCGACGAGTTCCCTGGGAACCCCTGGCATGTCCGATGGACACCAGGCGAAGATTTCCCAGCGCTCACGGAGGAACTCGACGAGCGCGCCTTCCTATGCGGGATCCAAGTTCACCGCAATTGATGTCGTCTTGTTTGGGTCTGTAGGGTGGACCTGTATTTTCTTTGAATCCTGCGTTGTGTCGAAAGCCTTATCTGGCAGGGATCGTCCAACGTCGGGTAGCACGTTATGATCTGTTTCTCCTTTTAACCTCTCGTATTCTGCTGTCATGCCGAAGGTTTGTGCCATCTTGTTGAATTCTCTGTCGCATGTGTTGGCTACTTCAAAGCTCCCTTGTACTGTGATTGTTCCTTTGGGCCCTGGAATTTTTAATGTGAGATATGCGTAGTGCGGTACTGCCATGAATTTTGCAAATGCTGGGCGACCCAGGATTGCATGATATTGTGACGGCCAATCCATAACTTCGAACTCCAGTTTCTCTCTTCTATAGTTTTCGCTGCTACCAAAGCAGACATCGAGTTCTATTCTTCCCAAAGGGTAGTTTGCTGCTCCTGGTACTATCCCGTGGAAAGAGCAATCTGTTGGCTTCAGACTCGTCGGTGATATGCACATAGCCTTTAGTGTTCTAGCATATATTAAGTTTATGCCGCTCCCTGCATCCATGAACACTCTTCCGATGTCGTATCCTCCTATTTGCGCTTTTAGAACCATGGGCGAGTGGCCCGGCCTAGGAACTTTCCGTGGGTGATCCGTTCTACTAAACTTGACTGGTTGCTCTGACCATCGTAGGTACTCTGTGGTAGCTGGTGGTGATGATATTGCTAGGTTCACTTGCGTGGATATGCTCTTTCGCTCTTTTTTCGACTTGGGCACCGGTTGAATCATGGCTGCCATGTACACTTTTGACTCTAAATGCTTTGATAACCTTTGAGTTTGATACCCTTGACTTCTACGTTTTTCTCCTTGCCTTCCTTCTTGACTCGAGCCCATGGCACCTTGCAACCTTAGGAATGTTCTGCAATCCTTCATCTGGTGATTTGAGACCCTTTTCCCGTCGAGATACGCGTAGTGGATTCGACAAGGTCCGTATAGCATATCCTCAGCCGAAGGACCAGAGTATCTTGACTTTTCTGTTCCTTTTGCCTGAAACCTCTTACTTTTGTACCCTTCCTCTTCTTCTAGTATATAACCTGCGGCTATCTGATTTCGCCTTCCTTGGTTACCCCCGCTTCGGTATCGTCTCCTTTGTCGACTTGTTCTGTCGACTTCTGGCGAGCGCCCTCTTTTATTGTTATACGCGTCTTCTCCATCAGCGAATTTGTTGGCTTGTTCCATTAGCTCAGCTACTGTCGTGGGTCTTGTTCTGCCTATTTCTTCTACAAGATCTGAGCGACGAAGTCCTTCCGAAAAGGCGTCTATTGCTCGTTCATCGGAGACGTCCTCTGCTGAGTTTTTGATTATACTCCAGCGTTGTATATAAGATCGTAGCGTTTCGCCTTTCTTCTGCACACATGCTTTAACTTCTTCCAGTGATGCTGGGCGCTTGTAGGTGGCACGAAAATTTCTTGCGAATTGACTTTCGAGTTCCCCCCAACTTCCAATGGATTCGTCGGGTAGGGTGTTCAACCAGGACCGGGCGGCGCCGGTGAGGTGCAGCTGCAAACTTTGCATTGCGGTCGCCTTTGTTCCTCCTAATATCTGCACTGCCTGCAGATAATCTGATAGCCATAAGGTGGGTTCCTGCGACCCGTCGTACTTGCTCTGATCGTGGGGTAGTTTAAATCCTTTGGGTACTCGCGTTTTGCGAACCCTGCGGGTAAAGCATAACGCACCCATATCTTTATCATCGTCTTCGTAATTTTCTTCTCTCCAAGCATGCCGTGATTTATCTACTCGAGCTTGTGCTATTATACTCCTTGCATCCTCCTTCCTTTTCTGTCGCTTTTTCTCTTCTGATGATTCACTATAGTCATCGTTTGAGTACTTGTACTTGACCTTCTTCTTGCCACTTCTCTTGTAGCTTGTCGACTTCATCTCTGGGGCTTGCTCCCTGATTTTACCTTCTACTATTCCGAGGCTTCGTATCGCGGCTCGGTGCATATCTTCTCGCGGGTCCCCATGCTCTGGTCTTGTGGCTAGTAAATACGCTTGTGCTGCTGCTAATGCCGCCTCTGGCGTTTTTTGTATCAGGTCATCTTCCTCCTCTTCTAACTGTGGGGTGGAGCTCCTCGAGTACCCCCCTTCTCTGTTGCGTGCTGTTGCCCCCCTTCTGTGTTTTGGATCTCCACGCATCTCTCTGCTATATTCTGAGTCTTCACTATAGTCTTCCCAGTATTCTTCCCTTGATATGCTGTTGTTGTCTTGAAACATCATGTCTCTTTCCTCCCTTAGTTTCTTCTTGTGTTGGTATAGTGCATACTGATATCCCATTAGAACTTCTCTTCGCGATCCCTCGGGTACTTCTGTACCATGATTGATGGCTGATGTAATCATCCTCCATTCACCAGCCGAGACATGGACTTTCTCTTTTTCCTTTTTGTTGTGATTTTTCACTTTGTCGTCTTGCCTGTCGACCCTTTTACTCTCTTCGCTGTTGTTTCCTTCCTCTGCTTCAGTGATAATAACGCATAGCTGATGTACTTTGGAGACGCCGCTGCTTCCTACGGCGAAGTCCTTTGCGTTGTTGTGCATCTGACACGCTTTTTCTTCTGAGTCGAATTTTTCCTGAATTTCGTCGCTTTCTGCGATTAATGCTTTTTCTAAGCTGACCGGCGAGTTTACCTCGCTGGAGGAGCCTTCTGATGATTCCAATGCTTCCTTTGTTTCGGGTTCTTGTGCCGACGGATCTTGATCTTGTTTCGTCGGATCCGAAAGGCGAGAGGAACCCGACGGCCCAATGAAGATGCTCAAACTTCCAATTGTTAGTTCTACCTCTTGATTCCCGTCGACTTCTGGACTGCTGTTGGCTAAAAGCGAAAAAGCCGTCGAATTCATGATTCCAACGCCCAGATTCCCCACGGTCGGCGCCAATTTGACGAGGGGTTAACTCGACAAATGTCCTAGATGAAGGACTTAGGATCGGGGAGATAGGGCGTCGGATGAACTCGAAGGTAAAGTTAGTCGAAATAAGTATATATCGAAAGTAAACTTGGGTATTCAACCTGGCTTGCTTTCAATCTACCCTACCCCGTCCCCTCCTGGCCCCTATATATAGGTGGCCAGGTCTCGAGGATCGGGTCGGGTTTGATACAGATTACAAATATCGACATACGGTAATAACTCGTATTCGACTATCATTACAATTGGGCTCAGCTTAATGGGCCTCAGGGGTACTCAACTAACGGGCTCTAGTAATTATACCCTTGTCAAATTGGGAATTACCAAATATGGTTTCCTCACTTTATTTAATTTTGTGTAGCTTACACTTGCCTTGTCTTTGCCATGCTAATCAACATTTAAATTGTCGTGTAGTAAAATAACTTAAACCTTATATGTATGTGTCGGGATTTCGATCCCGCTTAATTTGGATAAGTTGCATTGCATCATAATTGCCATGTCATGCATGCCTTTACATGATCATGCCGATTCTTTTGCCGTAGTAGTAAGTGTGCATCCGTTGTTTGTTGTAGCATTTTGCTTCTTCTCGGATAGGACGCTTCGTGGTGTTGTGAGCAACGACAAGTTCTTCGGGTATTCTTCGACAATCTTGCCAGGCAAGCCCTCCCACCCCTTACCTACCTATAGGGGTACTCATTACCTATTTGTGTTTATGCTTTCTCTTATTCTTTATGCTAGCCTTGTGTTCCGATGCTTTGTTCGAGTCACGTATCCTATCCACCTGTTTTCCCCAAAGCAAAACTATACACTTGCCACCTCTCGCCTATTACCTTTTGTTTGTTGTTTGAGTTGGCCTTGCGAGTTGTAGGCATGCTTAGGTTGTTTCAAGTTGTTTTATCTTATCGGGTATTGGGAAGTTATCACATGCTCTACTTGATATATGAGATGGATATGAATTGGAGTTAAGTTGGTTACTAGATGTTGGAGATAAACATGATTTATTTATGTTACAATTACACTTGATTAAGCAGAGGCATCGGTGAGTCATTTTGCCCGTTTTACGACGGCTCACTTGTGTCCCCTAGGACCCCGAGTTCGCATGAACTGTTCTAAGCTGAGCGCGCTAACCACTCGCGGAAGATTCCATGGGGTCTCCCTTGACTTGCTACTTTTTCTCGAGTTAGTTTACCGGGGGCCACAACACCGTATTTACATTTGGATCTGGATTTGGGTGGAGTCACCTTTGATGGTGGCGGAGTCTCTAAGCCCCCCTCTGATGGGTGTGGTTGCGTCGCCTCCGATGGTTGACGGGTTTATTTGCTTGCGGCACGCTTTGTGAAGCTGGCGGATCCCTCCGATGGGCTCTCTTCCAGTCTTCTCCGTCCTCGCAAACTTCTGAGTCCGTCTTCAGAGCTCGGCCGACTTCGTTACGGGTAGCTTAGTAGGGTGGCCCCCCTAAACTCTCTTGTAGAATTAGCAACGGTCTCGTCGTGATATCCATCCCTTGTCTAGGTTGGATTGATCGAGCGTGTATGGGTACATTGGTGCACCCCTGCAGGGTAAATCTTTTCGAAAAGCCGTGTCCGCGGTTATGGACGACTTGGAGCCGTTCTACTCGATCATAGAACAACTTGCACTTAATTGATGATATAAAGTGGCGTAGTAAATAGTTCTACTACAATATTAAATTGTTATAAAATTGTTAACCGTGTGAGTGCCTTTGCCATTGCTTCTTCGTGTGGTCACGACGAGGTGATTCATCGGCTGGGTTATGCTTGTTGTAGTAGCTAGTTATCTACTTTATGCGCTTTCTTATCTTATTCTGATTAGACGGAAGTTGTAGAGTGTCTCTATAGGTTCTTTAGTGCTTGCTCGCTGCCGCTTAACCCCACCATACAGCTGACGTTCTTTTGAGTCTCTCGAGCTTGTCTGCGTACCTCACGTACAAAGACAACTTGTTGACTACGCTTTATACGTCTTGAAGTCTTGCTAAGTACCTTGTACTTATTGCTGCTCGTCTCGAATTTCTCGCCGGAGCAGGTTTGAAGACAGGTACATGGAAGCGACGACGTTAGCAAGGTTACCCTTCCGGCTTGGCCTGGGCAGGGTTATGGACGCCATCGTTTATCTTCAGGCCTCTTAGGCCCATTTGTATTCTTGTCCGTACTCGGATACTATTTGCTTTATGTATGATTTGGATCTTTGTATGTTTTTGGATCTTGACTCGTGGAGTCTTCGTTATTATATGTCTTGTGGGTTCCATCGTGAACTTGTGTAATGTTACTACCTTGATTCCACCCGCATAATGTGTATGCTGTTTGTGCACATTTTGCTTGGTGGTGCGTTTCCAAAGCGACATCGTGCGAATTGTGGTGTGATTGCTATAATTCGCAAGGTGCCGATTTTGGGGCGTCACAACCGTGTGCATCGATGCTACACGCCCCGAAGGGGCGGCGTGGCTGCAGGGCGCGAGTCGGTGCATCGGCGTGACCACCAGCGATGATGCCTAGGAAAGCGCGTTGGAAGCCGGTGGAATGGACCAAAGGCAGCAAAGCTACGACCCGAAGGGGCAACGCAGCGGCAGCCCAATGCTCGAACGGTGGTAGGCGTGTGCTTGGGGACGGGCTTGGCGTAGACGCGCTCTAGATCGGTTGATCAGACCGACGGCGGCGCAGTTTGCGCCATGGCGGAGAAGGTGCGCAAATCAAAATCAGAGGCAACGTTGCCGGTGAAGTCCTGGGCGTTGATGGAAAGACACACCGGTGATGCAGACCACGCGGTTGGTGAGGATGAGCCGGCTAGTGCGGAGTCGATGCCGGCGAGTCAGCTACGTAGCTTGCCGAAGTAGGCGCAGCAGCCGGTCGGGTACTGTGGAAGTCAACAAACCGGTCAAGTACTGCGACGCCAGCGAGTCGGCCGTGATGGCCGATGTGGAGGAAGCTGCCAGTGCAGAGTCGATGCCGTTGTCGGAGTAGAAGCGCGGGATGACAGCGGCGGTGGGCAACTCAATCTGATCTAAGATCGCTAAATCAAAAGTAAAAAAGGCGATCAAGCGACCAACAGAGAAAAAGACTCGATCAACCGATTGGTGGATGAACCCTAGTTCAGTCGTCACGGCCCCGGTGGAGATCATGGAGATCCACCTCCTCAGGGGCGGCGCGATGCGGAAGCGTGGGCGGCAGCGAGGTCACAGATCAGCATTGCTCTAATACCATGTAGAACGATAGAGTGGGACAGATTGACGTAATGTGGTGGATGTATTATTGAGTCTCTTGGACGAGTATATATAGGCGTACAGGGAGTAGACTTCGAGTAGAAGACAAGCAATATCTCTACCTAACTTGTCATAATAGTATCGACTATATCTCTAACACTACTCAATTTAACCAACCCATTCTTGCTATACAATGTGACAATGGCTGCGAGTTTGACAACAATAAAGTTCACTCCTATTTTACCCAACACGGCACCATGTTCCATTTTTTCCTGTCCACACACGTCTCAATAAAACGGCAAAGCTGAACAAGCTATTCACACTAGCCTTTGCATCTTTAGAGCAAGGAAAGCTCGGGCGGTGATGCATTTCGCGGCGATTATGGATGCGAGAGAGAGAGAGAGAGAGAGAGAGAGGAGAGAGAGAGAGAGAGAGAGAGAGAGAGAAGAGAGAGAGGAGGAGGAGGGAGGGAGGAGGGAGGGAGGGGGAGGGAGGGAGGGAGGGACGGGGCTTTCTGGAGAGATAGTGAGGGAGAGAAGAGAGAGGGAGAGAGAGTTGGAGGTTGTTGTTTGTGACGTGATATGTTTTTTTGTGGGTTTTTTGTGGGGTGTGAGTGGAGATTATCCGCTCCTCTCTCTCGCTCGAGTTTTTTCTTTTTTTTTTCCGATTGCCTCGAGGGTAAAGTGTAAAACAGCGGCGAAGTACCACGGTCCCATTGCGGCTTAATAGTGTACATGTATGAAAGAAATATTATGTTGGACTGTATTAAATAGTTTATTAACGTTGAGTTTGCAGCACTAGTTTCATAATAATACACAAAAACGTGGATCGCAAAATTTGAATCAAGCGCTTAGTTCCATCAAAAAACAAAATAATCGTGGAAACTTTGTCTAATTGAGTATCCTATATAAATCATCTCCCTAACACGACTACTACCTAACTATAAATATGGAGACTAATTATTAATTCTTCGGTATGGCCCTTTTGATCTCCCGTTCTATATCTTCTCCTCGACGAGCTTTGATAGGGTAATGGGGCAACCTGTCTTCATCTGTTCAATCCCACCCGCTGCCACGACTGCTTCCATATTACCAGGTGAATTGAGGAACTCCATACATGCAGCTTCCAGCACTGAGCAACGATGCCGCTCGGCCAACGCTAGAGTGGCTGCGAGAGAGCTGATGCCGATGTGCGGGCACAGGGCGTCCTCGCAGACGCGTTTCAGATCCTCCAGCTCAAACCTATCCGCCGCGACGAGAAGCTTCTCCGCGAACGTCGCCTCCTCGAGCAGGCTCGTCTCCGGAGGTGAGTCGGTGTAGATGAACCGGAGCAGGGCCCTGAACACCTCGGCGTCCATGTCGTCGACGCGTAGCTTGGTGGTGCCGGCGTACGTCGAGGTGAGCCACAGCTCCCTCCTGAAGACGGGTGACTGGGCCTCGAGTACCCACCGGTGCGCGGGGAAAGTCTCCCCGGCGACCTCGATGTTGACGTCCACTTTCTTGATGTTCCAGATGGCTTCCAGGAGTTGCCCGCGCGAGATGAACGGCGGCGGCGGCGTCCTGATCGGCTCCTCAACAACCTTATTAGATTCGGGCGAGGGCGCCTCTATGTGGTCGTCGGTAATCGGCTCGGTCACTGTGACGTCGCACAGGATGGTGAGGCAGTCGTCTTTGAGATACTTCTCCTTGTCAAGATCGTCATGTTTGATGAAGTCTCCCCAGCCCCAGCCAAGGCCGCCTTTATCAAAGAGGCGATCTATTGTCGTTTTAGTGTGCGTTAGCTTTGAGGTCACGCCGGGTAGTATACTCATCTCGGCCTTTGCCGTGGCATCCCCAGTTCTCCCGTGGCTGGCATGTTTGAGATAGAGGGAGATGTAGCCCTTGTGATCATGATCACCCCCATTTGGATAGCATGAAATACACCAGTCGTGACCGCCGAGTCTGAACGTACCTGATTTCAAGTCCTCCCCATTGGGCACCGTCTTCCTGACTTTCGTGTACCCGTCGATCCGGAGCACATGGGAGCCGGTCGCCTGCCTGACTCCGATGGTTGAAGCGGAGACCTGCCGCCGACCGGCACTGCGAAGGGCGGACAAGAGCGCCGACATCGACATGATGGGAGCTTCCGCCTTTGACGAAGGAGACGACCGTACGGGGCTTGCAGATTCCGGAGGTATAGGAACTCGGAAGGTATGTTCGGCAAAAACAGGAGGTTCATATGCTCGTGTTATATATGCATGGCTGTTTCATCGGCTCTGGACTCTGGTATGTGCAGAGATAGATATATATGGGAAACAATGCGTAGGATTTAAATGAGACCGTGGCAAGCCAAATATACTCATGACTTGGGCTACAATAAAAAGAGACCATGACAACCTAATACTCATGACTTGGGCTACAATAAAAAGCGACCCTGAAAACCTAAAAACCGTATATAAAAGCTTATTTTTTACACTTTTATTAAGGGCCGACCCTTGGGTTCAGCCGACTGATATGGGGGAGCATCAGCTGGATAATGAGCCGTCCGATCAGCTTTATGTGAGGATCTTAGGCCTCCGATCGGTGAGGAAAAAAAAGTGCACCACTATATTTTACAATCCAATATATTTTGTTGTATATTTTTCGTGAATCTGGTAAACATATGTTTTTCTGCAACATTTTGAACACACCCTTGTATGTGGAAAAAGTCTCCATTTGGTTAGAGAAAAAACATAAAAAAATGTGTCACCGTTTGCAACCAAAAAATGAACTTATCAAACATATGTGCTACCACTGGTGGAAACAGGGCCTTTAGCACCGGTCCGTATGGATTTTTAGCACCGGTTTTGCAACCAGGGCTAATTATCCGGGGCTAAAAATAACCTTTAGCACCGGTTGCCTTACGAACCGGTGCTAAAGGGGTACCACGTGGCCTGTCCACCGCGCGCCTGGGCAGGGACCTTTAGTCCCGGTTTGTTATACCGACCGGGACTAAAGAGTCCCAGGTGTTTTGTTTTATTTACTCGTATTTCTTTATTTTAAAGAAGTTTTCGTATATTTTATGGTACTGCATACTGTAATAAGATTACTTGTACAAATATTCATGCATGCATATATAACATACTTTGTCTTACAAGCGAACACATATATATAATTGTGTTAGTTACATGGACATCACAATTATCGAGACTAAATCCGTCCATTCGATAACACAGAGGCTACCTCTATTACATGAAGATCATTGTAATCCGTCTGGGAACTCTCTCTCGATTTTTTCTCCACTGCGACCCATCAGCGGGGTGTCTCAACATCTCGTCTATCTTACGGTCCTCCATGTGGCATCGCATCAACTTGGCATGATCTTCATTTCTGAACAAACGTTTCAATCGCGGTATTATAGGAGCATACCACATCACCTTGGCAGGAACCCTCTTCCTGGGTGGCTCGCCCTCAACATCTCCAGGGTCATCCCGTCTGATCTTATACCGCAGTGCAGTGCATACCGGGCATGCATCCAAATTCTCGTACTCCTCACCCCGGTAGAGAATGCAGTCATTAGGGCAGGCA
Organism: Dactylis glomerata; assembly: GCA_007115705.1. Taxonomy (NCBI): domain Eukaryota; kingdom Viridiplantae; phylum Streptophyta; class Magnoliopsida; order Poales; family Poaceae; genus Dactylis; species Dactylis glomerata. The sequence goes on from QXEO01000507.1 coordinate 226,164, forward strand.
TGTATCTTCTGTACATCTAATCCAAGAGGGCAGACAAGCTTCTTTGCTTCATACGTACTGACGGGCAATTCGTTATCCCTTGGAAGCAGTTTCTTCATCATTATCAGCAACTTATTAAATCACGAGTCAGTCACACCGTTCTCTGCCTTCCATCTCAACAATTCCAATGTGCTACCCGGCTTCTTCTGGCCATCTTCACAATTTGGGTACAACATTTTTTGTGGTCCTGTAACATCTGCTCGAACTGCAATCTCTCCTTTTCTGTTACACAGTCTCGCTTCGCATCAGAAATGACCTGACTAAGATCATCAGCGGGCTCAACTGATGCTCGTTCGTCACCTTCTTCTTCTTCCATTGCAGTATCACCGTATTCAGGGAACATTTGACGATAGTTGTCATCATTCTCTTCTTCTTCACCGTCTTCCATCATAACCCCTTTTTCTCCGTGCTTGGTCCAACAATTATACCTGGGCATGAAACCCCACCGAAGCAGGTGGAAGTGAAGGGTGCTTAAGCAAGAGTAATCCTTCTCATTTCGACAAGAACTACAAGGACAACACATAAAACCATTCCGCTTGTTTGCCTCAGCCACTTTGAGAAAAGAACGCACGCCTTCAATGAATTCAGCAGAGCGTCGGTCAGCGTACATCCATGGATGGCTCATCTGCAAGTTATAAGTATATCAAACGCAATCACGATGCTAAAATTAGTCCATTACTAAAATTAGTCAAGAGCTTATATTTGCCAACCTCTCAGAACACTTGAATAGATGGGACCGCGTGAAATCTTGACAAATAGTGAAAAAAATTCACTCACACATTTCATCAAACACCTCTTGTGCATAGAAGGGGAAACCAATTCTAACACCCCCTACCAATCTCCTAGGAGGAAAAAAATAGGGGAGAGGGGAGAGAGGGCGGCCAGCTTAAATAGGCCGGGACCTTTAGTCCTGGTTGGAGACACCAACCGGGACTAAAGGGGTCTGGCAGCAGGCCAGTTGGCTGCAGACACTTTTAGTCCCGGTTGCTATCTCAAACCGGGACTAAAGGTCTCGAACGAACCGGGACTAGTTGAAACAGCGAATCTGGCTGCTCTGGAGAGACCTTTAGCACCGGTTTAATACACAACCGGTGCTAGAGGTCCTGAACATAAGACCCTTTTTCCACTAGTTTACACACATCCAACATTAAATAAATTTGCAACACTGAAAAAATCAGTTTGTAGCATACCATCAGTAATTATTGCAACATTTTACTCGTGTGTAACAACAACAAGAATATTCCTTTGCGGCATTCTCAAACACTTCGGCAACATCAAAAATCTAAAAAACAAAACTGACCTCAACCATCGACCATGGTGCTATGGCCAATTCAAGCTCGTCAGCCACTAATCAGCCATTAATGCTAGACCACAGTTAGAGCAATATCGAGTGAGTCTCTACCATTCCGCTCACGAACATCGTCTTCACTAGGTTCGCCAACATGTGGCAAGATCATAGTCCATCGCCACCATGGTGAGTTCAACAATAGCGTCCGTGCATGGCAGCGGCCAGCGCATGTAGGCGGAAATTGAGTAGCATTAGTGGTGGGGAGGAACTATGGCAACAATAAGAGAGTGGAGTAGTCAACTCGCAACAACGACAATTACCGAGTCTGTAGAAGCTGCTGTAGCATTGGGCGGCTGATACGTCAATTTTGCATCACTATTTTATATCATAATTTACTGTTATTCATTGATATATTTCATATTTAGAGGTGATACTTATGTTGTTTTCTCTGCTTTTGCATGTTTGATGATTATTGGAGAACTTGCTGTCGGAGGCAGGATTCTGCTGAAAAAAGGACCGTCAAGACACCATATTTCTGAAGATCAACAATTCCAGGAAAATACCCATAAATTCATATATTACCAGAAAATGAAAGTAGCCATAAGGGGAGAGCGAAAAGAGCAACAGGGGCCCCGCACCACCAGGTGGCGCGGGCCAGCCCCTGGCCGTGCCACCATGGGGTGAGGCCACCCTGGCCCACTTCTGCCATCGCCCCCTCGTGTATATTGTCGTCCCCAAAAACCTAAGCGAGGGGGGGGGGTCAGAGATAGACTCCGCTGCCTCTGCGGGGCGGAAAACACCGAGAGAGAAAAGCTCTCCGGCAGGCAGAAATCTGCCAGGAATATTACTTCCCGGAGAGGGGAGATCGTCGCCAGCGTCATCACCATTGAGCTGGGCTTCATCGGGATCATCATCTTCATCACCATCATCACCAGCACCTTCATCTTCACCATCAGCACGCCATCCCGCTGTAACATCTTGGGTTGAATCTTGTCCAATTCTTAGGGGGAACTTTCTCGGTGTTGATTACTCTTGTAGTTGATGCTATTGAGTGGAACTGTTGAATTAAGGTTTATGTTCAGATTGTTATTTACCATTATTTCACCTCTGGTCATGATCCATATGATGTTTTGTGAGTAGTTCGTTTAGTTCTTGAGGACATGGGAGAAGTCGAGATGTTAGTAGTGAAACTATGTTGAGTAATATTTAATGGTTTGATATTTATATGTTGTGGTGTTATTCTACTAGTGGTGTCATGTGAACGTTGACTACATGATACTTCACCTTTATGGGCCTAGTGGAATGCATTGTGTATTTGGCTACTAATTATGGGGTTGCCGGAGCAACCGAAACCTAAACCCCTGTTAGGAAACTATTGCACCAGGAAGCGTAGGATCTCAGAGTTTAAGGCTGTGGTCAGATTTATCTTAATTACTTTCTTGTAGTTGCGGATGCTTGCAAGGGGTATAATCACAAGTGTGTATTAGTCCTAGTAAGGGTAGTGCGCTAGCACAGGTTCACCCCCATAACACTTATCAAACCAATGAAGATTACTTAGCTGCATGAAGCGAAAGCACTTGACAGAAACTCTCGTGTGTCCTCCGGAACATTTGGTAATCATATGTTACACAACCGGCTTGTCCTTTGCTCTAGAAAGGATTGGGCCACTTGCAGTGTCGTGGTTTCGTCAACAGATCTGCCATAGGAGTAGGTGTATGGCAGTTTGTGGAAGGGGGTGAACACGGCGGAGCGATCCGGGACGGTGGTACCACAAGTTTACCCAGCTTCAGATCCCGCAACGGTGGCGAGACCCTACATGCTGCTATAATTCACTATATGGCAACAAGTGCTCGGTTACAATGATGAGGTTGGCTGTTTCGCTATGCGATTAGCCGTATCTAAGTCTCGGTGCCTCAAGTGCTCCTCCACGCCGGCTTATAAAGGCGCCTGGCATGGGCATCACGATGGTACCAGAGCGGATACAATATGGAGTCCTAGACTAAGTCCTATGCGTGTACTACAAGGCAAACCGCCATGGGCTTGTCTCCAGATCCGCCATAAGCTCCTGCGTCCAGTATCCGCCATGGGCTTTGCAGCAACTGGTCCGCCCGGTAGGCAATCCGCCATACCACCTCTATGGGCCACCCTGGCTTGCTGGTTTAGGACTACGTCGCTGGTGTACCCATTTGGTATATCCCCAACAGTAGCCCCCGGGGAACTGCGAAATCGCCACCTTCATCCGCTATGCTTAGTTTTTGGTGAAGCCCATCCGCCATAGCTCGTCTTTTTTTTGCGTCTGGATGGCGGTTCTTGGCGTTCGTCCTTTCTTCATGCCCCAATTCGCCGTAGATATGCGACGTAGTTTCAGCTCAGCGAGATTTCTAGGATCCGTTGGATCTTACCACAAAATCCGCCGTAACTTTTGCCATGTAGTTCCATCTAGGGTAAGATTCATGGTATAAGCACCATTGGTAAAGATTACCGTTTTACCCTTGGACACGTGTCATTGATTTAGGGTTTTGCGAGATTGGGATGAATGGTTCAGATGGCGGGCACAAATCTCGAGGCTCGGGGCCTATATATACCCCGGCCGGTCACCCCCTGTCATTTCACACCTCATTCCTCCTTGCACATTCTCTCTCCTCAGCGCCGCTACGAGAGCTCCGGGATCTCCGGTGAGCCACCGCCCGGAATCCCTCAATGCCGGCCACTTTTTCTTTTTCTGCCAGAGCAGCTCATCTGAGCGTGAATCATATTTCGTAGCGGGAACCAATCTCATCTGCCATCAAAATGGATCCTGGATCTCCTTCCCGCCACTCTTCCGATGCTGAGGAAGAAGACTCTCCACTGCAGCAGTCTGCTTACACCTCCCACCCTCCAATGGCGGATTCCTGTCCGGAGGATGTCACATCCGAAGCGGAAGAGGAGATGGCGGGACAAGCTGCGGAGGTGGCGACAGAAGAGGAAGGAAACGACGGTGGAGCCGAGGAAGAAGAGCAGGATGGCGGAGTCCAAGCCGAGGAAGAGCAGATTCCCAAGAACCTCCACGGGTACTGGGTAAATGCCATGTCAGAGATGCTCATGTCCAGGCTCTGGAAAACGAGGGTACCGTGGCTCCTCAAGTAGAGTCCCACTGGCAGACTGATCATAAAGCCTTGGTACCAGCCCCAAACACTACCGAGATTTTGATGCTCAAATCTAATGTGGAGAGGGGTCTTAGCATGCCGCCATCCCACTTTTTCACGAACCTCCTGAAATACTATGGGCTGCAGCTCCACCACATAGCTCCCAACAGTCTAGTGTATGTGGCGGGTTATGTGGCCTTGTGCGAAGGATTCCTCGGAATTCGTCCCAGGGTAGATCTGTTCCAGCTATACTTCTCCGTGCGGCCCAACTATGAGACTGACAGGTTTCTTCGGACCTGTGGAACAATATGCTTTCTTCCTCAGAGGTCCAAAGAATATCCCTTCATCACACCTCTGGATTCCGCTGTGGGATGGAGAGGATCCTAGTTCTATAAGGCGGACCAGCCTGCGCCATCTCAAGATCGCGGCCTTCATCCTTTTGAAAACATAGCAGCGCAGCCTCTCGACTCGTGGAAGCCTATCAATGATGAATCCGCCACCCTCTACGTCAAGCTCCTCGCACGGTGGATCGCGAAATTATCCAAGGATGGTCTCATGGGAATTGATATCATCGACTGCTGGATATCTCGGCGGATCCAGCCTTTATAGCATCGTGATCGCCTGATGCACGAGTACACTGGTGCAAAGGTTGGCATGCGATATTTGGAGGAAGAGCTAGACCCCAAGGTGTTCGAAAAGCGAATCCGCTTGCTCATGAAGTCTCCAAGGAAGAAGCCCCTTAAATTTGGCATGGCTATGTTTGAGAATGGTAGCTTCCCTCTGGTTTGTCTTTTTCCGCCAAAGTAGACATGATACCTTTGAATTTTATGAGAGCTCACGTTTTCAGTTTTCCGATTTTCAGCTGAAGTCGCTTGGTCCCATGGATTTTGCCCATCCCATCCACCGATCCGCTCCTAAGCCTACCGCTGATGAGGAGGAGGAAGTCCATTCCAGTGGAGACAAGGAGGAGACGGCGGCGGGCGTGGATGATTCAGCCCGCACGGGCACGGCGAAGGTGGCTACCGAGAAGCGGGGTGGTGGCGGGAGATCTACTGATTCCTGCCATTTCAAAGCTCAACGCCGGGCGGAGCTGGAAACGCCATCCGAGACTACCGCCACTATCAACCTGCCAAAATCTAGCTAATCTTTCACTGCCTCTTTTTCTTACTTCATTGTTGTTATTTCTTTGCTAATCCTCTTTTGTTCAGAAGGAAGAAGCCCGATGTCAAAGAGCCGCCATCCAAGCGTGCTAAGCCTTCCCCTGCCGCCATCCCGCCGACCCCTGATGTACCAACTCCCTCTCCTGCTCGTAATGATGGTTACATGGAGGATGCTGGTGGTCAGTTTGGTTCAATGCCAGAAACCAACCCAACGACTGAAGCTACGGCTAATGATGTCGTTCAAAGTGAAAAGGCCTCTGGATCGTTCCAAGGTCATATGGCGGATGCTTCTGTGGGGGGCAGCTCATTTTGGAAGCAGAAGCAGCTTGAGATTGTCGAGCTTATTATCAGCCAAGAAGATGCCAGCAATTAGCTATCCAGCGTCATTTCTGCTTTTGTAGAGAAAACCTCAACAATGAAGAAGGTATGTATTGCCAGTAGCCCCCGAGTGCCATGGCGGATTTTCGTAGACAACGTTATGGTGCTCTAAGAGAAACTACCTTTAAATTTTTCATCATATAGCCCCCAAGCGCCGCCATACTTTAACTGTAGCGGTGCTCTCAAAGAACTTTTTATGCAATGAGTAGCCCCCGAGCGTTATGGCAAAAAATTTCTAGCATAAAGCTCTAACAAGACATTAAAAAATCATCATGAGTAGCCCCCGAGCGTTATGGCAGATTTGTCTAGTATAAAGCTCTAAGAAGACTAAGTTAAAAAATCATCATGAGTAGCCCCCGAGCATTATGGTGGATTTCTGTCCGGCATAAAGCTCTAAGAGTGACTAACATATAACTATGTTTTAACAGAATTACAAGAAAGTTGTGGAGGACCTGGTCCAAGTCGTCAGCTCGCAAGAGAAGGAGCTGGCAGATAAGAGTTTGCTTGTGGCAGATCTACAGAAGCAGCGTGCGAATAGCGGTAACTTACTTTTGCCTTTGGCAAGTTTAGTACCTTTGTGCTAGCTGACGAACTTTGTAATTGCTTCCGCCATGCAGATGCTGCCAAGCTGGAGTCCACTCTCGAGGGGGTGCAAAAGGGTCATGCCATTGCGATGGAGGGGTTGCAGACGCAATTCCAGAAATCCTTGACCGAAAACACCCTCCTTGAGGAGAAACTCAAGGACCAGGAGCGCCAGAACCGCCAAAAGCAGAAGGAGGTAGAGGGTCTCCGCCAAGTGATACGTCTCCAACGTTTCTATAATTTTTGATGCTCCATGCTTGTTTTTACACCATTTGCCTAATGTTTTGTCACACTTCGTGGCACTTTCATGCATTTTCCGGAACTAACCTATTAACAAGTTGCCACAGTGCCAGTTCCCTATTTTCTGCTATTTTTGTGTGTCAGAAAAGATACATAGGAAATATTCTCGGAATTGGACGAAACAAGTTCCTGAAGTCTTATTTTTCCTGGAAGCTTCCAGAGAACCGAAGAGGAGATGGAGTGGGGCCACGAGGGCCCCACACACCAGGGTGGCATGGCCCAGCCCCTGGCCACGCCCCCTATGTGTGAGGGCTCCTCGGTCCACTTCTGACGATGCCCCTTCGCCTATAAAGACCCCCCGATGGGAAAAACCTAAGTACCCGATCAATTTTCCAGAACACATCGCGATCCGCCGTCGCCATCGACCCGAAGATTGGGAAGGTCCAGAAGCTCTTCCCAGCACCCTGCCGGAGAGGGGAATCGCCACCGGAGGTCTTCTTCATCGCCATGCTTGCCTCCGGAGCGATGAGTGAGTAGTCTACCTTGGACTATGGGTCCATAGCAGTAGCTAGATGGTTGTCTTCTCCACCATGTGCTTCATGTTTAGATCTCATGAGCTGCCCTACATGATTGATATCACCGTTATGTAATTATACATGTTGTGTTTGTTGGGATCCGATGAATATTGGTGTTATGATTGAGTTGCTATACTGAAATATATCTTATGTTATCTCTATGTTGTTTATGATCTTGCATGCTCTCCGTTGTTAGTAGCTATCTTGGCCGAGTAGTTGCTAGTAACTCCAAGAGGGGGTATTTATGCTCGATAGTTGGGTTCATACCTCTATTTAATCTGGGGGAGTGACAAAAACCTCTAAGGTTGTAGATGTGCTGTTGCCACTAGGGAGAAAACAACATTCATATGCTCGAGGGCATATGCTTTGTTTACATTACACACTTTGCTTAATGCAATTATCTGTTGTTCGCAACTTAATACTCATGGGGTGTTCGGATGATATCCCCGTGAGTGGATTATTAGTCATAGATGGAGTTGGATGGCGGCCTATGTATTTTGTTGTAATGCCCAGAGTAAATCGCATAGTGATCTTCTTGACATATCACGTTATCTTTATTCTATCAATTGCCCAACTGTAATTTGTTTACCCAGCATGTGTTATTTATCTTATAGAGAGACACCACTAGTGAACTGTGGATCCCGGTCCTATTTCCATCATATTGCTATCACATGTTTACTTTACTCCCACTGTTTACTTTACTCGCATACTTCTACTGTTTTCCACTCGATACGCTCATACCCTTTGTTTCAAGCAAACCGGTGAGATTGACAACCTCATCGTAAGTTGGGAACAAAGTACTTGGTTGTGTTGTGTGCAAGTTCAACGTTGCTGCTCGCAAAGCAAAGCTTGGACGAGGCGCCATATAAATTGTCCAGAGCTGTCGTGAAGCTTGCAAGCATCACCTTCAGTCGTATTGGCTTTTTCTTCTTCGATCGATAAACCTTGGTTTCTAACTAAGGGAAAAACTTGCTGCTGTGCTCATCACACCTTCCGCTTGGGGTTCCCAACTGACTGGTTATAATCATCATCATCAACTACACGCTAGCCATTAAGTCTTTTCTGGCGCCATTGCCGGGGAGGAAAAAGAAGACTTCTGCAAGGGGAGTTTTTTGCACGCACATCCTTTACTTTGTTTTATTGTTTTGCTTTTACTTTATTTATTTTACTTGCATCGTTTATCAAAAACCCAAAAAAATTAGAATCCTTGATAGTTGTTTTTACTTATCTGCTTTTAGTATGCTAAAATGGCTACTGCTGAAAACACCAAGTTGTGTGACTTTACTAGTACAAACAATAGTGATTTTATCTGCTCTCCTATTGTGCCACCTGCTTCTACTGCAAATTTTTATGAGATTAAGCCTGCTTTGTTGAACCTTGTTATGAAAGAGCAATTTTCTGGTGCTAGTACTGAAGACGCTGCAGCTCATCTCAACAATTTTGTTGAGCTATGTGAGATGCCAAAGTATGAAAATGTTGATGGTGATATTATTAAGCTTAAGTTGTTTCCTTTTTCTTTGAGAGGAAAAGCTAAGGATTGGTTGCTATCTTTGACTAAGAATAGTATTGATTCATGGGCTAAGTGTAAGGATGCTTTCATTGGTAGATACTATCCTCCTGCTAAAATTATATCTTTGCGTAGCAATATTATGAAGTTTAGTCAATTTGATAATGAACATGTTGCTCAAGCCCGGGAAAGAATGAAATCTATGATAAAGAATTGTCCCACTCATGGACTGACTACTTGGACGATTGTGCAAACGTTTTATGCAGGACTGAATTTTTCTTCGAGGAACCTACTTGATTCAGCTGCTGGAGGCACTTTTATGTCCCTTACCTTGGGCGCCGCAACAAAGCTACTTGACAACATGATGGTAAATTATTCTGAATGGCACACCGAGAGAGCTCCACAAGGTAAGAAGGTAAATTCTGTTGAGGAAACCTCTTCCTTGAGTGATAAGATTGATACCATTATGGCTATGCTTGCCAATGATAGAACTCATGTTGATCCTAATAATGTTCCTTTAGCCTCTTTGGTTGCTCAAGAAGAGCATGTTGATGTGAACTTCATTAGAAACAATAATTTTAACAACAATGCTTATAGGAACAATTTTGCCAGTAACAATTATAGGCCGTATCCTTCTACCAATAGTAATGGTTATGGTAATCCTTATGGTAATTCCTCCAACAACACTAGGGCCGCACCCTCTGAACTTGAAGTCATGCTCAAAGACTTCATGGTAAAACAATCTGCTTTTAACAAGTCTGTTGAGGAAAAGTTAGGCAAAATTGATATTCTTGCTTCTAAAGTTGATAGCCTTGCTCATGATGTTGAACTTCTGAAATTAAAAGTGTTGTCTAATGATGTGAAAGATAACAATGTTTTTGCTACTGCTAATGCTATCCAAGTTGGAATTGATGAAAATGTTAGATTGTTAGAAGAATTGCATGCTAGATGGGAAAGAGAGGATGAGATTGCTAGGAATATGAAAGTTTGTACTATTACTACCTCTAATGATGTTGTTTCTAATGCTAGCAATCCTCTTACTTTGATTGGTGTAGAGAAAACTCCCACTCCTTGTGTCAAAAAGCCTAAAACTGCCAAAACTTTTTCTCAAAAGAGTGCTGAAATTTTTCGGAGTGTAGGAGATGATACCTCTATTTCCTTTAATGATTTTGATGTTGATGGCTGCAATATACCTGAAGTAATTTTGTTCTTGCAAAAGCTTGCTTTGACTCCCAATGCTAGTTCTTTAAAGATTGCTTTTACTAAGCATATTACCAATGCTCTCATGAAAATTAGGGATGAAAAATTGCAACAAAAAGCTTTATGTGATCTAGGTGCTAGTATTTCTATCATGCCAAGAAGTTAGAAGATGGTTAGGAACCCATCATTGATATGCATGTTAATGGTTTTGATTGCCATGCTTTATGTGATCTAGGTGCTAGTATTTCTATCATGCCTAGAAAAATTTATGATATGCTTGACTTACCAACGCTTGAAAAATGTTATTATGATGTTCCTATTGCTGATGTTGCTAAGAAGAAACCTTTGGGAAGGATTAATGATGTTCTTATTATGGTTAAAAATAACCTTGTTCCCGTTGATTTTCTCGTTATGGATGTTGAATGCCATGCTTCATGTCCTATTATTTTGGGAAGACCCTTTCTTCAACTGTAGGTGCCATCATTGATATGAGAGAAGGCACCATCAAATATCAATTCCCACTAAAGAAAGATATGGAACACTTCCCTAGGAAAAGAAAGAAATTACCTTTTGACTCTATTCTTAGAGCAAATTATGAGCTTGATGCTTCATCTCTTGATGTTACTTGATTCGCAATTTTCTGCGCCTAGCTCAAAGGCGTTAAAGAAAAGCACTCTTGGGAGATAACCCAATGTTTTCTTTTCAGTATTTTTTCTTTTATTTGAGTTTTGGAAGTCATTACTACTGTAATGACCTCTCCTTATCATTTTTATTTTATTTTTGTGCCAAGAGAAGCCTCTAATTTGAGTTAGGTAAAGATTTGGGGATGTTGCTGTCCTGAAACTGTTTTTGGTGCTGCACCGTAAAAATTCGTAAAAATTCGCTGTATATCTTTTGGACCTGCGATTTCTTGTGCATATGCCCCAGGTTATATCCAAACTTTTATTAGTTGAACACTTTTTGATTTGAGTAATAGAAAAGCCCTTAAAAAATCGGCCTTTATCAGCTGTTCTATTTTGACAGATTTCTGCTACTATTCGTTTTTGCCGCTTTATCGCTTTCTTTTCAAGTTCTTTTGATCACGGAACTTTTGGGGAAGTTGATACAGTAGTATATACTTAATATGTGGTGGTTTTAGGTTGATTATATGTTATGCTTACACTAATGTTGCTAATAGATTTCTATTTAGTTTTGTATGAAGGAAGTTTTCAAGTGTAGGGATTGGAGAATGATGAGATGAGTTGAAGATTGGACAAAAGTTCAAGCTTGGGAATGCCCATGCATCACCCCAAGAAATATCCAAGAAGTACAAGCGTCAAAGCTTGGGGATGCCCCCGAGGCACCCCTTCTTCATCGGCAAAAATCAGGTCACCTTTCAAGACACTATATTTTTATTGCTTCATGCACTATGCGTTTTTCTTGGAGCGTCAGTTGTTTTAGTTTTCATTATTAGTTTTGTTTTGTTTGCTGCAATAAATGGTTGGACCCCAATAAATTTCCTTTGGAGAAGTTGCCTTGCTTTTCATTTGCCAAAAACACTCCATTTTTCATTCTTACAATTTCAACGAGTGTTCTCTTTTTCTAGAACTGCGTTTAGTTTTCAATTTTCGCCTTGATTTGCATTCAAATCTTGTTATATATTTTCATCAAGGTGTATTTTTGCCTCTGATCTTTATGGGTTTTCATCAAAAGAGGTGGTTATAAATTTTTTGAATGGTGTTGGAAAAGAGAAAAAGCTTTATGCAAAAAAGTGGTACAAGAAGGAGCTTGTGTAGACTGTGGCTTAGGCTTTTTCATATCATACTTGATGTCTTTTTGATAGTATGCTTAGTGGTTTTGCTGTAGCATGACTTGTCTCAAATAACTGAGATTGCTTAATGAGCCTTTGAAAAAATCATGCATTTTTTTAATTTTTTGGAAGCATTATTTTGGTTTTCTCCTTGATGCTTTATTTGGGTTGACTTGGCGCATGCTCACACATGTTAGACTCAAGGTTTTCAGTATCGGGATACTACATAGTATCGTTTTCTTGTCAGCAGTATCGTATCGTAGAATCGTATCGTAGTATCACGATACTATGAGATTTTTATTTTTAATAAAATATATATATATATTAGTAATATACCTAAAAAATATATCTAAATTTAATTTTTATTTAAATTTTAAGCATATTTTATGTATTTCATAGAGTCTGATTATGTAAAATGATGCATTTATAATATAAATATGGGCTATACAAACATAATTAATTAGTAACCCCCAAAACAAAAGACCAGTTTAAGAAAATGAATACAGACAACTCGCTAGTTGATTTCTTTCTTGCATGTACGAGGTCCTTTTTCAAACCCATATCAATCAAACTAATGGATGTTGTATTGTTTGTATACTTAGTTAGTCTTGAGACTACAAAACCAATTTTAATCTTGAGCTTGCCACGGCTTCGTGTCCTTATTTTTTACTATAGGTGTGGGATCGTATGGTATCGTTTTTGTATCGGGATACTAAAGATACCATGATACGTATCGGGATACGAGTATGATACTACCCAGATTAAGATACCATCACGATACGTATCGTTTTACCGTGGTAGTATCGTAAAATCGTAAGATACTAAGATACGTATCGGGATACTGACAACCATGGTTAGACTCTTACAAAGTCGCCAATAGCCTCTATGATCATTTAGTTTTTGACATTTGATGCCATCTTATGCTTCTTTTAATGTCGCTTTGCATGATTATGGCCATTATTGCTCTCTTAGTTGGTCGCTCCCAGTCTTTTGCTAGCCCTCGCCTTGTATTGAGTATGAGCCCTACTCGTGCATCTAACTCCTAAAAACCAAGTTTTTCAAAGTTTCCACCATACATACCTATTAGCAATTTGCTATTCCAAGTAAATTTGACTTGCTTTTATCTACTCTTCAAATTAAACTCTTACCAGTGTTATGCGAAAATTAGTCAGTAAAGCTCTCACGAACCGGAAGGCACACTTTACTTTTTTTTGTTCTTAAAAATTTGACATTGTGGTCTCTTATATTGAGTTGTTATACTTGCAAGTTGTAAGTTGGAGACTAACCCATCCATGCTGTCATGGGGCAAGCTTTCGACATTGCACTTCTTATTTGAGTTGATATCGTGATCATTTGTTTATGGATGCCCGCGGTGTGAAATGAATTGGGAATCTTGCTAGGATCATGGAGTTTGTATATGTGTTAGGGAAATGCCTGGGCCGCCAATCTAAGCCATGCATAATTCATGGTGGAAATTTGCAGCATACCCATAGTGGACATTCGACAACGCATCTCAAAATAAAAAGCTAAACAAATGGTAAATAAAAGAGATGTCGAGGTTTTTATTGTCTGCTTATCCTATCATTTTGATGTGGGCTTGTTCCATGTCATCGGGCACGGAGGTACCGCGTTGGCAGTTCTTGATGATACATATATACTTACAATGACAAGAGCCTTGCTTGGGACTCTAAGTAAAGTAGCATGAGGTTTGGGTACTCGTATTCACGGGACACGAGGTTTTCGACTTATGATTTGTCAAGCATATGCATCATAATTGTTCTCGCATTAACTCTAACCATTCAAGGTGCTTATGATGGGGGCAATGAGAGCTCAAAGCCGGTAAGTGCCATAATTTTTGAAGGTCTATAAAACTAGCAAACACTGCTTCCCTCCGCGAAGGGCCTTTTTTTACTTTTATGTTGAGTCACCACCTTCTATCTTTATGCACCATTAAGAGAGCATAGTTGTCATTCTTAGTATAATGTGCATTGTCCCAAAGTTTTCATTGATTGATTCATATTGTTGGTTTCACTTGTTCTCAAATTATTTGTATCTAGTCGCCCTCTTAAACTTGAAGGTGTCCTATGCATTTATGTTTTGCTCTCCATGAAGGACAAGCTGAAAACCATTTGTATATTTTCCTTATGATTTGAACACATGTTTGACTTTCATTGTTTCATTTTCATGATCTTTTATTTGTGTTCATTTTCATGTTATAACATGGTTGCTAAGTTTTTATTGTCAAGATTACATCTTTCATACCCACGTTTTAAGTTCTTTTGATCCCAGCTCACAAATGCTTACATATATGATCAAGATTGTGTAGGTGCATGTCTCCTCAAAAATTATTTCTTTTGTTATCACTTACCTACTCGAGGACGAGCAGGAGTTAAGCTTGGGGATGCTTGATACGTCTCCAACGTATCTATAATTTTTGATGCTCCATGCTTGTTTTTACACCATTTGCCTAATGTTTTGTTACACTTCGTGGCACTTTTATGCATTTTCCGGAACTAACCTATTAACAAGTTGCCACAGCGCCAGTTCCCTATTTTCTGCTGTTTTTGTGTTTCAGAAAAGCTACACAGGAAATATTCTCGGAATTAGACGAAACAAGTTCCTGAAGTCTTATTTTTCCCAGAAGCTTCCAGCGAACCGAAGAGGAGACGGAGTGGGGCCACGAGGGCCCCACACACCAGGGCTCCTCGGTCCACTTCTGACGATGCCCCTTCGCCTATAAAGACCCCCCTACGGGAAAAACCTAAGTACCCGATCAATTTTCTAGAACACATCGCGATCTGCCGCCGCCGTCGACCCGAAGATCGGGAGGGTACAGAAGCTCTTCCCGGCACCCTGCCGGAGAGGGGAATCGCCACTGGAGGTCTTCTTCATCGCCATGCTTGCCTCCGAAGCAATGAGTGAGTAGTCTACCTTGGACTATGGGTCCATAGCAGTAGCTAGATGGTTGTCTTCTCCACCATGTGCTTCATGTTTAGATCTCATGAGCTGCCCTACATGATTGAGATCACCATTATGTAATTCTACATGTTGTGTTTGTTGGGATCCGATGAATATTGGTGTTATGATTGAGTTGCTATATTGCAATATATCTTATGTTATCTCTATGTTGTTTATGATCTTGCATGCTCTCCGTTGTTAGTAGCTATCTTGGCCGAGTAGTTGCTAGTAACTCCAAGAGGGGGTATTTATGCTCGATAGTTGGGTTCATGTCTCTATTTAATCTGGGGGAGTGACAGAAACCTCTAAGGTTGTAGATGTGCTGTTGCCACTCGGGAGAAAACAACATTCATATGCTCGAGGGCATATGCTTTGTTTACATTACACACTTTGCTTAATGCAATTATCTGTTGTTCGCAACTTAATACTCATGGGGTGTTCGGATGATATTCCCGTGAGTGGATTATTAGTCATAGATGCAGTTGGATGGCGGTGTATGTATTTTGTTGTAATGCCCAGAGTAAATCGCATAGTGATCTTCTTGACATATCACGTTATCTTTATTCTATCAATTTCCCAACTATAATTTGTTTACCCAGCATGTGTTATTTATCTTATGGAGAGACACCACTAGTGAACTGTGGATCCTGGTCCTATTTCCATCATATTGCTATCACTTGTTTACTTTACTCGCACTGTTTACTTTACTCGCATACTTCTACTGTTTTCCACTCGATACGCTCATACCCTTTGTTTCAAGCAAACAGGTGAGATTGACAACCTCATCCTAAGTTGGGAACAAATTACTTGGTTGTGTTGTGTGCAGGTTCCACGTTGCTGATCGCAAAGCAAAGCTTGGACGAGGCGCCATAAAAATTGTCCGGAGCTGTCACGAAGCTTGCAAGCATCACCTTCAGTCGTATTGGCTTTTTCTTCTTCGATCGATAAACCTTGGTTTCTAACTAAGGGAAAAACTTGCTGTTGTGCTCATCACACCTTCCGCTTGGGGTTCCCAACTGACTGGTTATAATCATCATCATCAACTACACGCCAGCTGACAAGGGTATAGCTAATAGAGCCCGTTAGTTGAGTACCCCTGAGGCCCGTTGTGCTAGGCCCAATTGTAATGATAGTCGAATACGAGTTATTACCGTATGTCGATATTTGTAATCTGTATCGGACCCTACCCGATCCTCGAGACCTGGCCACCTATATATAGGGGCCAGGAGGGGACGGTGTAGGGCAGATTGAAAGCAAGCCAGGTTGAACACCCAAGTTACTTTCGATACACACCTATTTCGACTAACTTTACCTTCGAGTTCATCTGACGCCCTATCTCCCCGATCCTAAGTCCTTCATCTAGGACATTTGTCGAGTTAACCCTCGTCAATTGGCGCCGACCATGGGGACTCTGGGCGTTGGAATCATGAATTCGACGGCTTTTTCGCTTCTAGCCAACAGCAGATCAGAACTCAACGAAAATCAAGAGATGGAGTTGACAATTGGAAGTTTGAGCATCCTCATCGGGCCATCGGGTTCATCCCGCCTTTCAGATTCGACGAAACCAGATCCGTCGGCAGGCAAGCCTGAAATAGAGGAAACATTGGAGTCATCAGAAGGCTCTTCCAGTGAGGTAAACTCGCCGGTCAGCTTAGAAAAAGCATCAATCGCAGGAGGCGACGAAATTCAGAAAAAATTCGACTCAGAAGAAAAAGCGTGTCAGACGCACAGCAACGCAAAGGATTTCGCCGTAGGAAGCAGCGGCGTCTCCAAGGTACATCAGTTATGCGTCATCATCACTGAAGCAGAAGAAGGAGACAACAGCGAAGGAAGTAAAGAGGTCGACAGGCAAGTCGACAAAGTGAAAGTTCACAACAAAAAGGAAAAAGAGAAAATCCATGTCTCGGCTGGTGAATGGAGAATGATCAAATCAGCCATTAATCATGGTACAGAAGTACCCGAAGGATCGAGAAGAGAAGTTCTAATGGGATATCAGTATGCATTATACCAACACAAGAAGAAACTAAGGGAGGAAAGAGACATGATGTTTCAAGACAACAACAGTATATCAAGGGAGGAATACTGGCAAGACTACAGTGAAGATTCAGAATATAGCAGAGAGAGATGCGGAGATCCAAAACATAACAGGGGGGCGACAGCACGCGGCAGAGAAGAAGGGTACTCGAGGAGCCCCACCCCGCAGCTAGAAGAGGAGGAAGACGACCTGATACAAAAAACGCCAGAGGCGGCATTGGCAGCAGCACAAGCATATTTACTAGCCACAAGACCGAAGTATGGAGACCCGCGAGAAGACATGCACCGAGCCGCGATACGAAGCCTCGGAATAGTAGAAGGTAAGATCAGGGAACAAGGCCCAGAGATAAAGTCGACAAGTCACAAGGAGAAGTTCAGATACAATCGCGCAGACTACGACTATAGCGAGTCATCAGAAGAGGAAAAGCAGCAGAAAAAGAAAGAAGATGCAAGAAGTATAATAGCACAAGCTCGAGTAAATAAATCGCGACATGCTTGGAGGGAAGAGAATTATGAAGACGATGATAAAGATATGGGTGCATTATGCTTTACCCGCAGGGTTCGCAAAACGCGGGTACCCAAAGGATTTAAACTACCACACGACCAGAATAAATACGACGGGTCACAGGAACCCACCTTATGGTTATCAGATTATCTATAGGCAGTGTAGATACTAGGGGGAACAAAGGCGACTGCAATGCAAAGTCTGCAGCTGCACCTCACCGGCGCCGCCCGGTCCTGGTTGAACACCCTACCCGACGAATCCATTGGAAGCTGGGGGGAACTCGAAAGTCAATTCACAAGAAATTTTCGTTCCACCTACAAACGCCCAGCATCACTAGAAGAAGTTAAAGCATGTGTGCAGAAGAAAGGCGAAACGCTACGTTCTTATATACAACGCTGGAGTACAATCAAAAACTCAGCAGAGGACGTCTCTGACGAACAAGCAATAGACGCCTTTTCGGAAGGGCTTCGTCGCTCAGATCTGGTGGAAGAAATAGGAAGAATAAGACCTACGACGGTAGCTGAGCTAATGGAACAAGCCAACAAATTCGCTGATGGAGAGGACGCGTATAACAATAAAAGAGGACGTTCGCCAGAAGTCGACAGAATGAGTCGACAGAGGAGACGACACCGCAGCGGGGGTAACCAAGGAAGGCGAAATCAGGTAGCCGCGGGTTATACACTAGAAGAAGAGGAAGGGTATGCAAGTAGGAGATTTCAGGCAAAAGGAGAGGAGAAATCAAGATACTCTGGTCCTTCGGCTGAGGATATGCTATACGGACCTTGTCGAATCCACTACGCGTATCTCGACGGGAAAAGGGTCTCAAATCACCAGATGAAGGATTGCAGAACATTCCTAAGGTTGCAAGGCGCCATGGGCTCGAGCCAAGAAGGAAGGCAAGGAGAAAGACGTAGAAGTCAAGGATATCAAATGCAAAGACTAGCAAAGCACCTAGAGTCAAAAGTATACATATCAGCCATGATTCAACCGGTGCCCAAGTCAAAGAAAGAGCGAAAGAGCATATCTAGGCAAGTAAACCTAGCAATATCATCGCCACCGGCTACCACAGAGTACCTACGGTGGTCAGAGCAACCAGTCAAGTTCAGTAGAGCGGACCACCCAAAGAAAGTTCCCAGGCCGGGACACTCGCCTATGGTTCTAAAAGCGCAAATAGGAGGGTACGACATCGGAAGAGTGTTCATGGATGCAGGGAGCGGCATAAACTTAATATATGCTAGAACACTAAAGGCAATGTGCATCTCACTGGCGAGTCTGAAGCCAACAGATTGCTCTTTCCACGGAATAGTACCAGGAGCAGCAAACTACCCCTTGGGAAGGATAGAACTCGATGTCTGCTTCGGCAGCAGCGAAAATTATAGAAGAGAGAAGCTGGAGTTCGAAGTCATGGATTGGCCATCACAATATCATGCAATCCTGGGGCGCCCAGCATTTGCAAAATTCATGGCAGTACCACACTACGCGTATCTCACATTAAAAATTCTAGGGCCTAAAGGAACAATTACGGTACAAGGGAGCTTTGAAGTAGCCAACACATGCGACAGAGAATTCAACAGGATGGCGCAAACTTTCGGCATGACAGCAGAATATGAGAGGTTGAAAGGAGAAACGGATCATAATGTGCTACCCGACGTTGGACGATCCCTACCAGATAAGGCTTTCGACACAACGCAGGACTCGAAGAAAATTCAGGTCCACCCTACGGATCCAAATAAGACAACATCAATTGCGGTGAACTTGGATCCCGCATAGGAAGGCGCGCTCGTCGAGTTCCTCCGTGAGCGCTGGGAAATCTTCGCCTGGTGTCCATCGGACATGCCAGGGGTTCCCAGGGAACTCGTCGAGCACGCACTAAATGTAGATCCCAAGGCAAAGCCAGTCAAGCAACCATTGAGGCGATTTGATGAACCTAAAAGGAAGGCGATAGCGTCAGAATTGCACAGGCTAGAAAATGTCGGATTTATCAGGGAAATGAAAACTTCGAGTTGGGTGTCGAACCCAGTCATAGTACCCAAGAAGAATACAGACGTACAAAGAGTATGCGTCGATTACACATCTCTCAATAAGCATTGTCCAAAGGATCCCTTCCCTCTACCCCGCATCGATCAGATAATCGATTCTACAGTGGGATGTGCAAGGCTTTCATTTTTGGACGCATATTCTGGTTACAACCAGATCAAATTAAAGAAAGAGGACGAAGAAAAAACGGCCTTCATCACACCATACGGAGTATTTTGCTACCAGGTAATGCCTTTTGGCCTAAAAAATGCAGGAGCAACTTATCAGCGGATGATGCAAAACTGCCTCGGAAGCCAAATAGGACGCAATATCCAAGTCTACATTGATGATGTAGTCATCACAACAAGATAAGAGCAATCCTTAATCGGCGACTTGGCGGAAACCTTCGACAACCTGAATAAATACAAGCTTAAGCTGAACCCGACAAAGTGCTCTTTCGGAGTGTCAGCAGGGCAACTTTTGGGGTTCTTGGTATCAGCACGAGGAATAGAGGCAAATCCAGAGAAGATTCAAGCAATTCTAACAATGGGGAAACCCACGAAACTCCACGACGTACAGAAGTTGGCAGGACGTGTCGCGGCGCTAAGTCGCTTCGTAGCTCGACTAGGGGAGAAGGCGCTTCCTTTTTATGCACTTATGAAGAAGTCAGACGATAAATTCGAGTGGACAGAAGAAGCAGACGCAGCGTTTGCACAATTGAAAAAAGTGCTTTCCACGCCACCAGTGCTAGTCGCACCAAAAGAGAAAGAGCCACTGCTGTTGTACATCGCCGCAACCCATTAGGTGGTAAGTACAGCTCTAGTAGTCGAAAGAAGCGAAGAAGGAAAAGCTCATGTCGTCCAGAGGCCGGTATACTTCATCAGTGAAGTGCTGTCTCCAACCAAACAGAGGTACCCGCATTATCAGAAGTTGGCATACAGTGTGTTCACAACCGCACGTAAATTACGACAGTATTTTGCGGTGCACCCAATTATAGTGTTCAATGAAGCGCCACTATCGAATATATTGAACAACCCTCTAGCAACGGGACGTGTCTCTTTGTGGGGAATCGAGTTATCTCCCATGGACATCACGTATGAAAAAAGGAAGGCGATCAAGTCGCAAGTCTTGCCAGATTTTACAACAGAATGGCTCGAGCTGCAAAGCACGGGACCACCAGATTTATCGAGTACTTGGACAATGTACTTCGACGGTTCTAAGAGAGTCCAAGGCGCAGGCGCAGGAGTAGTGTTGATATCACCTCATGGAGACAAATTAAAGTACGTCTTGAGGATGAGCTTTCCACAGGCTTCTAACAATGAAGCGGAGTATGAGGCTTTGTTGCACGGAATGAAGATGGCTAAAGCATGTGGAGCAACTCGCCTAAAAATATTTGGAGATTCCAACCTTGTCGTTCAGCAAGTCATGAACAGATGTGATACAATCAATGACAACATGATGGCCTACAAAAATTTGTACCATTATCTAGAAGGAACGTTCGATGGATGCGAAGTCTCGCACGTAAGCAGGAATAGCAATGAAGAAGCCGACAATTTAGCAAATATCGGGTCACAGTGTTTACCTGTGCCGTCCGGAGTATTTTGGGAGGAAATAGTGAAAAGATCAATAAAAAGTGGAAAAAGTTCGACTACTACAGCAGGCTCGGGGGCTACGTCAGAACCAGAGGAGATCATGATGATAGAAGAAACTTGGATGCAGCCGTATCTTGCGTACATGATAAACAAAAAACTACCAGAAGATGCAGTGGAGGCCAAGAGGATAACTCGAAGATCGAAAGCGTTTGTCGTCTTAGAGGGGAAATTGTACAAGAGAAGCATCACCGGCGTTTTGCAGCGTTGTGTAACGCCCCAGGAAGGGCAAGCAATATTAAAAGACATACATGGCGGAGTATGTGGCCATCATGCTAGCAGCAGAGCAATAGCAGCAAAAGCCTTCCGAGCAGGATTCTATTGGTTAACAGCCATCGAGGACGCAAAAGATATAGTTCGAAAGTGTGAAGCGTGTCAAAGGTTTGCATCCAGACCGCATGCACCAGCAGCGGAGCTACAAACAATACCGTTATCTTGGCCCTTCGCACAATGGGGCCCCGATATGGTGGGAAAGTTGCACAAATCTTGGCCAGGAGGGCATGTCTACATGCTAGTGGCAGTTGATAAATTCACAAAATGGGTGGAAGCGGCCCCGGTAACAACTCAAGATTCTACAGCAGCAATCAGCTTCATCAAGTCATTAGTTTTCCGTTTTGGAGTACCATACAGCATCATCACAGATAACGGGACAAATTTCACTTCAAAGGAATTCAAGAGTTACTGCGAAGGACTAGGGATCAAGCTCAAATTCGCATCTGTGGCACACCCGAAGATGAACGGACAAGTCGAAAAAGCCAATGGCCTAATATGCAGTGGCATAAAAAAGAGGCTCTTAGCACCTCTCGAGAAAGCCAAGAGCGCTTGGGTAGAAGAATTGCCCTCCGTTCTTTGGAGCCTAAGAACTACGCCCAATGCAGCAACTCAAGAAACTCCTTTCTTCTTGGTCCATGGCGCAGAAGCCGTGCTTCCAGTCGAAGTTACACACGAGGCTCCAAGAGTGACAACATATGACGAGACGACGTCGACAGAAGCATTGCAAGACGATGTCGATGCACTAGATGAAGCAAGAGATAAAGCACTAGAAAGGGCTACGCAGTATCAACAAAGCCTACGAAACTACCATAGTAGTCGAGTTCGTCCACGATCCTTCGTGGTGGGAGACCTAGTTTTGCGACTCAGGCAAGACAGCCATGGCAAATTGGAGTCCCCTTGGGTGGGACCTTACATCGTCACCGAAGTAATACCAGGAGGAGCATATCGACTACAAGACAAGAAGACTGGGAAGGACGAGAGCAACCCGTGGAACGCAGAACAGCTACGACGTTTTTACGCGTAGACTACATATAGTGGTATCAATAAATTCGAGTTAGCCTTCTGAACCCAGAACATGAGGCCACAGGTCGGGTTCTTTGGGTTGAACTCGACGAAATTGTACAAATATTTGTTACTTCTCCGCTCGGGGGCTTCAACCCCTGGGTCGTACGAAAAGAGTCATTATCGCAAGATTGGAGGTTTTGTTTCGTTATAAGGTTGTTTAAACAACCCGATAAATACTGAGAGAACTTGGTTCATAAAAAGAAACCGATATTATTCCTACATTTTTTGGTTCGCAAAGAACCCGATACATGGAAAGCATACCTCAGAACATGACTTGTTCTCATGGTACTAGCAAAAGGCATCGACGCAAAGTACGAATATGCATTACAAATATCATTGCAGGAAAGACATTATAAAACGAAATTACATATCCTAATGGAACTAGACTTCAGCTTCATATTTCTTCTGGCACTGGGTGCCATCGTAGATCTTCACATCAAACTTCGACGTCCCGATGTGGTAGTCGAAGGCCATGAAGAAGCCTTGATGGATGTCGTGGTCTTCTGCAAATTGCGACCAGCCGCCCCTGAAGTACTGCTCGCCGTTGCCATCATACCACACCTCCACCTCATACGGGATACCACTCCCAGATTGCTCGCGAAGAACAGCTTCTCGTAGTTCGCGCCCATCCATAAACTTGGTAAAATTCAGCGGCAGGCGCTGAATCTCACGGCACTGCGCCATGGCAATGCAGAAAAAGGAGAAGACTCGAGGAGAAGCAGCGGGAGCGGCAGGAGCAACAGGAGGAGGAGCAGTAGGACCTGGAGTGGCGCCAGTCACCTTGGGCTTGTTCTTGCTACCAGGTGGACGGCCGGGACGACGCTTAGCTGGAGCGTCCGATGAAGTTCCGGCGGCGGCCAGAGTGGTATTGCTCTTATTCTTGCTGCCACGCGGGCGACCCCGACCTCGTGGCTCCGCCGGGGATCCAAGGTTCAGACGCGGACCTTCAGCATCTGCCATGAGAGAAAAACCTCGGAAACCCCTAGATGAAGAAAAGAAGACGATGCGGCGGAGGAAGATATCTGATTAGGGTTTTTGCCTTTACAAGATGGTGCTTTATTTATAAGCACGTGTTATTGGGCCCCCGTGCTACAGCACAGCCCATAAACATATTTTACAGCAGGAGTTAAATTCTGCGTACAGCAGACGATAATATCAAAGAAAAACAAGAAAAGGAGACTCTGGTTGCACGATATGAAAACCTCGACTTGGACTCGGGGGCTCGCCAAGTAGTAAGATGTCAACAAAAGCAAGAAGAGCTGAACTTTGAGCCTATGCTTGACTACAAGTCGCCAAACATAGCCTCGGGGGCTACTCCCATCGGGAGCGCTGAGCGCGCACCCGATAGAGATGAAGGTAATCAATATTGGAGATGCGGAAGGATAAGCATACAACCTTCGACTACATAGTCGACAAAACGAAGAGAGATTACTCCCATCGGGAGCGAAGAAGATTAATTTAAAATCCGAAATTCTATGGTTTTATCAGTCAAAAATTTGGCTGCGAATATGAGATTCTCGAGTTGCATTATCGCATCGAAACTCGAATGCCGCGACTTGTCGCGAAGGTAAGACCCCAGGATCCGTCCTGTGTGGCCTGGTATACGCACATGGATGCGCTCTGCTGGTATGTATCCGTGTCTACGACGCGAAGAAAATCCTGGTGGACGCACTAGGTACCCTGAGAACCACTGGGATTCATTCTTTGTAAGTCCTAAATGCGGCAAAAGAATGGATTTGACCGGTATCCCGAATTCAAGTCCAAGGGGATTGAATTTGAAGTAGGTGACAAGTATCTGTTCCGGCAGTTAACTAACCTCTTGATCCGTCAGAGTTGTCAGGCTTGCTCATCAAAACCCCTTGCGAAAGAATATCATGAAATATAAGTCGAAAGACCAAGTCGAAGATTTGAAGATATGAAGAATTGATCAAGTCGAAGATTTGAAGATTAGAGATTCAACCTGAATCTGCAATTCTGGTAGAATCTCAGGGGCTACTGACAAGGGTATAGCTAATAGAGCCCGTTAGTTGAGTACCCCTGAGGCCCGTTGTGCTAGGCCCAATTGTAATGATAGTCGAATACGAGTTATTACCGTATGTCGATATTTGTAATCTGTATCGGACCCTACCCGATCCTCGAGACCTGGCCACCTATATATAGGGGCCAGGAGGGGACGGTGTAGGGCAGATTGAAAGCAAGCCAGGTTGAACACCCAAGTTACTTTCGATACACACCTATTTCGACTAACTTTACCTTCGAGTTCATCCGACGCCCTATCTCCCCGATCCTAAGTCCTTCATCTAGGACATTTGTCGAGTTAACCCTCGTCACCAGCCATCATCAAGCCGCCATCGATTTTGAGGATCGGCAGAGGGGCTTCAACGAGGTCCTTGACCATTTCCAGAAGACACTGCTAGGTAACCATGGCTCTTCCATACTTTGTAGTTTGTGATAATATGTTGTGTTGATTATGACGCTTTGCTTGTTCCCACTATACAGTAACTCTGGAGCAGGAAGAGGTGGATTCTGCCACAGGCTTGCGCATTGCCACGGATGCCGCAAAGAAGGAGCTGGATGGCCTTCTCAACGCTGGTCGTCAGGCATGTGGCAGCCTACAGATAGCGGGTTCATCCAACCTTACTGCCATTGGGCTAACCAAGAAGCTCCTACTCGTGCCTGGGCTGGTGGCGGATTGGAAGCAGTCTTCCGCTCGGGGTGGTGCCAAAACTGCACTCACTTTGGCTAAGGCCCACTACCCCAAGCCGGACCTGGATCGGATCACCTCTGGCATCGCGAAGAGCGGCGAAGACGGAGCGCCGGTGGATGAAGCCGCCATCCGGCAGAGCATGCTGGGATACGATCAGCTCTATGCTTTGGGCACTCAGCTGAACGTATACTATGAAGCATACGATCTGCCAGGGTCTCCAAGCCAAGCTTCGGCATCGGTCTCCGCAGCCACTGCAGGTGCTGATGGCGGTGATGATGTTACTTCCGCTATTCCACCGTCCTGTGTCATACCCTGCATTGTGGCAGGAAAAAACAATGCATCAATTCGGCCCCTGAGTGGGTCTGTAAGTTAAACTTTTAAGCTATGTGTGTGCTTGTACTGTGCCTGATCTGCCTATGGCGGATCAGAAAATGCTTTTGAAATTATGGCACAGTTTTAATCAAGTCTTTGAAGTGGTTTATGTGCGAAAAAACTGTCAGGCCTATTTTTATGCAACTTGCAGCAGTTCAACATGCCCAAAAAACAACACTTTGAAAAAAAAATCACGCGTAGGACTATGCAACCCGCCATCCGGCTCTTTGTGCTTGACTTTTCGTGAGATGGCGGAATCTTCGCACAAACAATCCGGCAGGGCGATGATACATAATAGCAACCGTCCAAAACCCCAGCGGATAGCGGCTTGGATCGTCAAAAAGTCACTACTCGGGAATCCACACAAGGAACATCAGGTGGAGATTGAAACATAGAGATGCTGCGCGGACCGCGTTATGGTGGATTTAAAAGACACAAGTGCAGAGCACAATTGTGCAAAGGTTCAACACGATCTAAATGAACAATAAAGGATGTAAAAGACTCAGAAAAAATCAAGAGTGAACCAAATGCTTTATTTCATTGATCATATAGAGGTGCCTATTAGATAGCCTAGGTAAGTGCTAAGTGTAGAAAGGACGTAGTTGTGCGCTGTTCCATGTATGATCTATTTTGTCGTAGATATCGTTAGGGTCTCTTCGTTTGCACTTCTTACTGGGTCATTTATCTAGCTCGCGAATATCGATGAGATAGTATGAACCGTTCAGTAGAGCTTTGCTGATGACGAAGGGTCCTTCCCAAGGCGGGGATAGCTTGTGTGACTTCTGCTGTTTGAGGTGTAGCACCAGGTCCCCTTTCTTAAACGAGCGTTTGCAAACTCGGCGGCTATGATAGCGGCGGAGATTCTGCTGGTAGATGGCAGATCTCTAGGCTGCTACGTCTCGTTCTTCTTTCAGCAGGTCCACAGATAGTTGCCTGGACTTCTCTGCATCTTCCTCCTCATAGGCCTCGACTCTTGGGGAATCATACTGGACATCACTTAGCAGGATTGCTTTGGCTCCGTAGACTAAGAAGAAAGGGGTGGTCCGTAGACTCCATAGTACAGATGGCAACTCTTCTTCCCAGGCTCCAGCTACGCGATGTCGTGGTGCCTCTAGGCGTGGCTTGATCCCTGACATGATTAGTCTGTTGGTCCTTTTAACCTGTCCATTGGACTGTGGATGTGCCACAAATGCAAGGTCAAGGTGGATTTCGTTGTGATGGCAGTATTCTTCAACTCCTCCCTGAGACAAGTTAGTGCCATTATCGGGGATGATGCTATGTGGGATGCTAAATCTTACCACAATGTCCTTGACAAATTTTAGGGCAGTTTTGCCATCAAGTTTTCTGATGGGCTTAGCTTCTACCCATTTCGTGAGTTTGTCTACCACTACCAGGAGGTGCGTAAATCCCGAAGGTGCTGTTTTTAGCGGACCCACCATGTCCAGCCCCCAGACCGCAAAAGGCCAAGTTATAGGGATCGTATGCAGTGCTGTGGCGGGCATGTGGGTTTGCTTGGAATACATCTGGCAACCTTGGCAGAGTTCCACAATACGGTCTGCATCTACCTTGGCCGTAGGCCAGTAGAACCCATGGCGGAATGCCTTAGCTATGAGGGATCTGGCGGCAGCATGATGCCCACATTCGCCTTCGTGGATCTCTCTTAGTATCTCGATTCCCTCCACTTGGGATATGCATTTCATGAACACTCCCGAAGTACTTCGCTTGTAGAGCTGGCCATCGATGATGGTGTATGCTTTTTCTCTACGTTCGATTTGTCTCTTTTGGACTTCATCTTCGGGTAGCTTCTTGGTCGTCAGATACTCCAGGTAGGGCTCGGCCCATGGCGGGTTGCTTGGCAAAACCGCCATAACAGGGGAGCTTGCTAGTTCCAGGTTTTCTGGATCTACCATCTTGACCGATGGTACGTGGAAATGCTCGAGGAATACGCCTGGCGGGACTGCCTTTCGGCTAGACCCTAGCTTGGACAGGGTGTCGACCGCCATGTTATCTTCTCGTCATACGTGCTTTATGTCGTAGCCGAGGAAACTTTTGGCCATCTCGTCCACTTCGTCTCTGTAGGCCGCCATGACTTTGTTCTGAGCCTTGTATGTGCCAGCCACCTGCTGAGCGATAAGGTCAGAGTCTCCACAACACATGATGTGTTGTACGCTGATCTCTTTTGTGATGCGTAGCCCGTGCAGTAGGGCTTTATACTCTGCGATGTTGTTGGTGGTGGGGAAGTGGATTTAGAGAACGTAGCTGAGCTCATTTCCCTTAGGAGATTTGAGTGTCACTCCAGCCCCCAAGCCGTGTAGCAACTTTGGGCCATCAAAGTGCATCACCCAATGCTCTGGTTCTGGGATGGGCGTAGTCTCCTGTGCTTCCTTCCAATCCGCCATGAATTCCGCCAAAGCCTGGGACTTGATGGCGGTGCGAGGCTTGTAGTCGATGTCGAAGGAGGCTAATTCAGTGCCCCACTTTGCAACTCATCCTGTTGCGTCGCTGTTGTTGATGATGTCCTTCAGTGGAGCCTTGCTCACCACTGTGATCTTATGGTCATAGAAGTAGTGCCGTAACTTGCACGAAGCTAGGAAAACTCCGTATGCCAACTTCTGGTAGTGAGGGCTGAGCATGAATCCTAGGAGTTGACTTCTCTGGGTAGGGCCTCCCTGCTTGGATTTGGGCCATCTTCTCCGGGTTGACTTCAATACCGCGGTGGGAGACGATGAATCCTAGGAGTTTTCCAGCTGGTACCCCGAAGATGCACTTCGTGGGGTTGAGCATCATGTTGTATTTCCTTAGGTTGTTGAAGGTCTCTTGCAAATCCTCTATAAGGTCATCCTGCTTCTTGGACATGACGAAGATATCGTCCACATATGCATGGATGTTGCATCCGATTTGATCCGCCAGGCACTTTTGCATGGTGCGCTTGTACATTGCTCCTGCGCTCTTCACACCAAACGGCATTGTCACATAGCAATATGTGCCATAAGGTGTGACAGAAGAGGTAGCAAGCTGATCGGATTTCTTCATCTTGATCTGGTGGTAACCCGAGTAGGCATCTAAGAAATATAGCAGCTTCGATCCTGCTATCGAGTCAATGACTTGGTCAATGCGAGGCAAAGGAAAAGGGTCTTTAGGACACGCTTTGTTCAGGCCGGTGTAGTCTACACACATGCGCAGAACCTTTGTGTTTTTATTAGGAACTAGCATGGGATTTGCCACCCACTTTGTATGGATCACTTCTTTGATGAAGCCTGCTTTCAATAGCTTGGAAATTTTCTTTGCTATGGCGCGTCGTTTTTCATCTCCGAAGCGTCTCATTGCTTGTCTTACTGGTTTAGAGCCAGGGATTATCTGCAGGGCATGCTCGGCGAGTTCCCTGGGTACACCTGTCATGTCAGATGGCTGCCATGCGAAGATGTCCCGGTTCTCACAGAGGAACTTGACAAGCGCGCTTTCCTATTTGGGGGACAGGTTTGTCCCTATTGAGGTGGTCTTGGCGGCATCGCCAGCGACAAGTTCCACCTGCTTTATATCAACTGTAGGCTTGAAGGTGGGCAGGGAGGCAGAAACTTCCTGCTTGGATGCCGGCATCTCAGTGGGGTCTGTGGCGGCATGGATTTCCTTGAACTCCTCGCCGAAGAATACTGCCTCCGCGAAGGCGGCTTCTCCATCCTCACACTCCTTTGCCTTCCTGAAGCTGCCATAGACGGTGATGATGCCATTACGTCCTGGCATTTTTAGCTGGTTGTAGATGTAGCACGGCCTGGCATGAAAACTGTGGAAGGCGGGGCGGCCGAAGATCACGTGGTATGTACTCTTGAAAGGGACCACCTCCAAGATTATGGGCTCTTCGCGGTAATTATTTTCATCGCTGAAGGCGACCTTGAGGGAGATGGACCCGAGGGACTTTGCTTGGCGGCCAGGAACCACTCCATAGAAAGTGACAGCACTATGGCGGAGTTGGGTCTTGGTGAGGCCTAGCTTTGTCAGGGTTTCCACGTACATGATGTTCAGGCTGCTGCCGCCATCCATCAGACACTTGGAGAACTCATAGCCTTGGATCAGGGGGTTAACCACCATGGCTTAGTATCCGTACGGGATGTGCTCTAGATGATCATCGTGGCTCCATTGCACCGGCATCTCGGACCATCGGACGTACTGGCGGACTTTAGGCACGGTGGCATTTAGGGAGCGCATGGCGGCTTGCTGTGCCTTAGCCATGGGGGGTCCAAGGAACGTGTGAAAGGTTCCCTTTTTGGTGCTCTTGTATGGGTTACCCATGCCAGCCCCACCCTCTGCCTTTTTGGCGGGTTTGGGCACAGGGTCTTCGTCCATATCGCTGCTACCTTTGGACTCCTTTTCCTTGTTCGCTTTTCCTTTGCCATGAGGTCGTTGTCGCCGGGTGCATTTGTAGCCAGCTTCTTGGTCCGCCTTGATGTCATTGACAAACTTGCAGTTCCGGTTGGTGTGATTGCACTTTCCTGAAGCGTCCCGATGGGCGAAGCATGGCATGTTGCGGTATTCATCGTAAGACACAGGTGCAGCCGGCGCCATAGCAGAAGCTGGGGAGCTTCGTGGCTGGCCGCTGCTGGAACCTCGTCCCTGACCATGTTGGCTGCTCTGCCCTTTGTCAGAGAAGGTTGTGGCCACCATGTCCGAAATTTGCTGCTCTTCTGGCGGATTCTTCCGTTTATTGTTATTGACTTATTGTTCCGCTTTCCAGTTTTCTGGATGGCGGAAGCTTTCAACGATTCGCGGGCGTCATCATCGGCGGCCGTGTAGTTGCTTGCAATGGTGATCATGGAATTTAGGGTTAGTTTCCCTTCATTCCATTCTCATAACAGGCGATGACGGAGTAGCTGACCTCTCTCCAAACTATCAATGAACGCGAGGATGGCAGATTTGTCGGTAACCCCTTCACAGGAGATCTTCATATCCAGCCAACGTGCAAGGAAAGTTTGGGAGGTCTCATCTTCTGCTCGCCGACACCGTTGGAGGTCACCAATATTGTGAGGTTGCTTGTAGGTACCCTCAAAGTTTTCAGTGAATGCAGTCTGCATGTCAAATAGGTTTGGATGGAATTTTCCGCCAAGTCATTGATCCACTGCCACGCTGTGCCGGATAGCATTAGGGGCAGATAGCGGACAACAACGTTGGGTGATCCCCGTGCGAACTGCACTACGTTGAAGTAGTCTTGTAGCCAAATTAAGGGCCTGTCAACTCCGTTGTACTGGAGGATGTTTTTCTCGATCTTGAACCCATATGGGATGGGCTCATCACGGATCCACTGTCCAAAGCACTTCGGGCCGAGGAAGAAGGTTGTTTCAGACTTGGCAATCTCGTTTAAGTGGGTACGCGCATCGTAGGGCTTCTGATCCTGCAGACCTTTACGGGGGGGGTGGGGGTGTGACCTGGCTGGGCCACCACCACCGCCACCGCCACCATGAGGGCTTCTTGGTGGGGATGGTGAAGGGTCACGCCTTTTACTCTCGATGTCCTGCGACGGATCTTTGTAACTTTGACGGCTTCCCTCTGCTCTTCGTGGAGCTGGGTCATCGTCATAGCGGCGGTAGCCTTGCCCTTTGTCATCGTGGCGGCGGGAAGAGCGATGCTTATCCTTGTCGCCGCTGTGGTGCGTGCCTTCGTCATGGCGAGATGGTTCCTTATGCTTGGACCGGCCAGTGTCACGACTCCTTCCCCGCTTGCCATCATTGTCGCGTATGACAATTCCTCCCTGTGGGATTTCGAACGTCTTATACTTTGGTGGCGGCATATTGGACTTATGGCGGGGCGGGGCCTTGTCTTGTTGGTATCCATAAGCAGGATAGTTCTTGTGGGGCGGCGATGGATTTATTTGATGGCCTTTGCCATGCGACCTATCATCAGAGGATATTGGGATGGCATCTGCCATGTTACGAGCTTCTCTTCTTCCGGCCTCTGAGGATCCAGTATGAGATTCGTTATCAGGGCGGGTACCATGATTGCCGTTACCCCGGGCCTTGGAGGCAGTACTGGACCAGCATAGCACGGGATCAGATTCGAGCCTTCGTGAAGACGTAGCCTTCTCCTGCTGTACCAATGCCTTGGTCATTAGTTTTACCGCCATCTCTAGGGATGCCGGGCTTTGGTTATTTTCCAATAGCTCCTTTGCGGCCATGATGTTCTCAATAGGCGTAGCCCTGACTTCATCACGGTTCTTGTCCACGTATGGCGGATTCTTGATGTACATCCTAGCCAGAGTTTCCGCGGTTGGCACTGTGAACTCAAGGTTTCGTGCTAGCTGCGGGTCGCCGCCCTCATTAATTTGATTCTGGCTGAGAGTGGCGTAGTTCTCCTCCATGTTTCTTGCACGTTTAAGCGTGTCTTGAGCTTTAGCAATGTCGCCATCCAGCTTTTCACCCATCTTCTTGACTCGCTTGCTTCTTTGAGGATTGCTCGTCTCTTGTGCTCGAGATCGTTCATGTCTCTGACGTAGTCAGGGGTGATTGGATCTCCTAGAGTTCCGTAGACGACCTTGTCCATCGGAGTCGTGAAGTCTTCTGGGTGATGCACCACCGGGATGGCGTGTTGCAGAGGCCTAGGTATGCCCTGAATCTCAGGCAGTTGTTCCATGGCGGGATCAGTGTCTAGCGGCAGGTTACCCTGCTCTTTGCCGGCATCTCCGTCATGGGCTACCTGAGATGGCGGATCACCGGTTGTCTGCCTAGCGTCATCTCCTTTGTTGGTCATGAACACCTGCTTGGCGGCTGCTTGCTTCTCTTCTGTTTCCTGCTGAGCTAACTCCGCCTTGATTCTTCTCATGGCGGCATCATAGTGATCAGAGTCATAGCCTTTGCTATCCCAGTCATCCGATTCACCACTTTCGTTAAGTGTCTCTAGGATGGATTCACATGGGCTATCATCTCTATTGGAGACAGATCCCGAAGTGGTTCCTGCAAAAACAACAAGGCAATACCGCGGTGCCTCTAACGCCAGATTGTTCATGGCGGATTCATAGCGGTCATCCACCACTTCATCTACCTCTAGGGCGGGTTGGGTGGGATCAGTTTTTAGATCCGATCTAGATAACTTGGAAAGTTCCAGATCAGATGATTCCTCCTCCATATCCAGCTCGAAAGCGGTCCATATGGGGGTTTCAGCCATACCAATCCGCCGGAAATTGGTTTCCGTGGCAGGGGTAAGGTCCGTCTCTCCGATGAAGATGTGGATGTCTCCGATCGGAACGATGGTAAGTCGAGTAGGGTCTTCTCTAGCTGACACCCAGAGGTTATCCGCTGGGACGATAGGGAAGCCGGAATCGTAGAGGACACACCCGATGGCGACAGTGTCGTCGATGCCTGCGAAGATGGATCCCGCCTGGTTCCGCGCTCCTGACGCGATCTGCCCCACGGTGGGCACCAACTATTGTGGTTTCGTCAACAGATCTGCCATAGGGGTAGGTGTATGGCGGTTTGTGGAAGGGGGTAAACACGGCGGAGCGATCCGGGACGGTGGTAGCACGAGTTTATCTAGCTTCAGATCCCGCAATGGTGGCGAGACCCTATGTGCTGCTATAATTCACTATATGGCAACAAGTGCTCAGTTACAATGATGAGGTTGGCTGTTTCGCTATGCGATTAGCCGTATCTAAGTCTCGGTGCCTCAAGGGCTCCTCCACGCCGACTTATAAAGGCGCCTGGCGTGGGCATCACGATGGTACCAGAGCGGATACAATATGGAGTCTTAGACTAAGTCCTATGCGTGTACTACAAGGCAACCCGCCATGGGCCTGTCTCCGGATCCGCCATAAGCTCCTGCGTCCAGTATCCGCCATGGGCTTTCTAGCAACTGGGCCGCCCGGTAAGCAATCCGCCATACCACCTCTATGGGCCACCCTGGCTTGATGGTTTAGGACTACATCGCTGGTATACCCATTTGGTATATCCCCAACATGCAACAATTATTATTATTGTCTTTTATTTACTTGTACTCTATTTACTTGCATTACCAAATACCCCTGAAAACCCATTTGCTAGTATTTACAGTGAATCCTTGATCAAAACTGCTTGTCAACACCTTCTGCTCCTCGTTGGGTTTGACACTCTTATTTATCGAAAGTACTACGATACACCCCCTATACTTGTGGGTCATCAGCGGGGCGGGGTCATCTTTAGTGGCAGGGAGCCTTAACTAGTACGCGTAAATACAACATGATGAAGCCTGACATCAGGGATCCTTGTCAGTAAAAGTGATTTCCTTTAGTCAAACACCCAATACAAAATACACCTATATACTCACTATTTACTAAGGACTAGAATCTCAAGATTTAGAAGGTTAACACAAATCATCACTTAACACTAAAGAACTAGTTAGATATTAATGAGGCACTCAAGATGTTAAACCTAGGGTATGATCCTTCGTTAATTACTAGCGCCTTGTGAGTCGCTCCAGCACAAAGTCATCTCCGCTAACATGCTAGTGTCCTTTGGCTGGCCTAATGTGGCATCGAGGCATGTTCGTCCCTCCTTCCCAAAAACTTACAAATCATGTTGTCTCCACCATGATAGCAATGACAACACTAATATTCCAGGCAACCTACTATCGTTGCCAGGTCCCACCACCAAAATGAACCATTGGAGAGCACCAATGTGGGGATGGTGTTCGTGTGGTGAAAAATTAATGAGAAATGTTATATCTCAAATCCATTGGATGTAGAATCACCGTGTCATAACAACAGTGTGTCTTCTTCCTCCCAACATCCTTCTGCCATCATGCCATTCTCCATTCTTGTTGTAATCCTATCATCCTTGTGCCATCATTCCAACATCGTTACCCGCAAAAAAAACATCATTGGCCGCCTCCTCTATCGCCCAGCGATGCATCTCATGCATCCCCTAGTGTTGGTTGATGGCGCGAGCTTCCCTGGCGGCCGTCCAGCTTCTTTCCCTGAGAAACCCTCCTCAGACCCATTGCAAACCCCGATGTGGAGCTGGGGTCCATGCCACCAAGCCCTAATAGATGGCTAGAAGGAGATGAATGAATTCGGAAGCACCCTATCTATCTCCAATGGTTCCGCCGAGCTAGATCCATGGTTGACAGGCCCAAATCAATGAAGGGCGGCACCTCCAACCGCCACTATTGATTGTTCGATGTCAATGAAAATCCCGATTGCAGATGTTTCACATGATGTTTCAACATGCTATAAACACATATTCTTTTTGCTACATACACAATACTTGTTGCAATGATTCTGGTGGTGTTTCTATGGGGTTTCATGTTGGAAACTTGTATACATAATGTTAGATGTGTTGAGCACATATGTTGGCTGCATTGATTTATTTGGTTGCAAACAACAATGCCTTTTTATGCTTTGTTGCAAATAAATTAGTATTTTTTGGTGCATGTGTTGTTGTGTTTTGCAACATAGCTTTTTTCAAGATGGTTCAAACAGTGAAACGCTTTTTTACATTTTGCTGAAGCCAGCCGGGAATTTATTGCACATGTTTTTGTATTTGTGGGCTCATTCCAAAATTTTGCAATCTTTCATGACTTCACTGACTAAGGGAAAAATGCTGCAAATAAATATTGCATACACAATAAAATTTGCTACCATAAAATTCTTGTGTGGCCTCAGGAGGACTATTGCAGCGATGAGGACACTTTGGCCCTCCTTCTGTCCACAAAAATCTCCACTCCTCTCATCACCCACATAATAGCAATGCTCCCTCCTGCCCGATAACAATAAGATTTGAGGCAACCTATAATCATTGCCATGTTCAACGACCATACTGAACCATAAGGAGAACCACTAACAACTGACCAACAAGAAGGAAAAAGTCCTTGACAATGCGGGGATGGTGTTCGCGTGATGAAAAATATATTGAAAAATGATTTATCTTTAATTGGTTACAACAACAAAAACAACACGTCTTCTTCCATCAACATTCTTTTGCCAGCGTGACAACATCGTTGTCTGCCTCCTCTATCCTCCAACGATGCACCTCCTCCATCCGCCTTCTATCCCCGAGACACCCCTCCCTAGACCCCTTTTTCATGTTGGTTGTTGTGCGCTTGACTGACGGTCGTTTCTCTCTCCGAGTACCCTCCTTAGAATCTTTCCACTTCCCAACCCTAAAGCACATTGAGAACCATTCGCTCCTCCATGGGTACCTAGGAGTGGAGCTTAGTTCCATTCCACCAAGCCTAATCGACGGCCAGAAGGAGGGAATGAATCTAGATGTGCCTGATCCATCTCCCATGGTTCGACCGAACCGGATGCCAAGTTAGCGGGCACAAATTGACGAATGTTGTGCACCTCAAACCTCCACTATTGATGGTTAGAGGTGAGTGAAAATCATGATTTACAGTTGTTGCAGATGCTATTTCATCATGCTTTTTGCTACATACACAATGTTATCTTGTTGAAATGAATCCGGTGGTGTCTCTATATGGGATTTTTTTTCATGTTGTAAATGCATTCTTCTTTCTCTTGAAATGTTGTAAACTTTTTTTTTGTAATGTTAGATGTGTTGAGCACATATGTTGGATGAATTTATTTATTTTTTGCAAGCAACGACGCCTTTTTATGCTTTGTTGCAGCAATTTGGTGCATATGTTTTTATGTTTTGCTAGATGGCTCTGTTCAAGATGTTTCAAATAGTGAAAATAATTTTGAAAACATCTGAAACCAATTGGCAATTTATTGCACATATCTTCGTTTTTGCTACATCGGTGCATTTCAAATATTTGTAATTTTTTCACAATTTTAATTACTATGAGAAAAAAGTTGAATACATAGATAAAATTTGCTAACACTTTTGTTGTGTTGATCGAACGTTCGCAGGTTTCGCTCTCTTAAGTGGATGGGACAGCTTTGGAGGCGGATAATATTTCTGAGTTGTATGCCAACATAAGCGTATGCACATGTTGGTACCAAGCGCAAAATTATCATCAAGGGATTCCTAAAAACGTATGCTAAATATGCTTGCATAATTTTTTATTCTATTGCATTCCAATAATGAACAACACCGGCCCTATTGAGTTATTGCTCCTCTAGTCCTCTTGCATCATCTTGTTCACGAGGAGCTCCAGCAAAGCAGAGGAGGAATCTCTCTTTAGCTGCCCAAACCCATTCATTTGCATTGCCATGATTGTTTCCAGATTCTCAGGAGAAGACAAAAACCGCATGCATGCCTCCCTCAGTACGGGGCAACGATGCCGCTCTGCCAACGCTAGAGTGGAGGCCACGGAGCTCATACCGATGTGCGGGCACAACGCCTCCTCGCAGATGAGCTTTAGCCTCTCCAGCTCATATCTGTTCGCCGCGACTAGCAGCCTCTCAGCGGTCGTGGCCTCCTCAATCAGGGGAGGCGAGTCGGTGTAGATGAAGTGGAGCAGAGTCTTAAACACCTCGGCGTTCATGTTGTTGACGAGTAGTTCGATGGTGTTGTCGTCGCCGGTGGTTGCCGAGGCAAGGGAGAGGTCCGTCTTGAAAACTGGAGACCGGGCCTCGAGCATCCACCGGTGAGCGTGGAACGTCTCACCGCCGACCTGGATTTTCACGTCTGGTCTTTCCCTGTGCCAGATGGCCTTGGTCAGTTGCCCGTGCAAGTCGAACGGTGCCGGCACGGACGGACCCTCTATGCGGTCGTCGGTTCTGGTGACGACAACTGTGAGGTCGCAGAGGACGGTGAGACAGTCGTCCTTGAGATAGTTCCCCTTGTCGAGATCCTCGTGGCTGATGAAGTCGTCGTACCCACTCCATCTGGCGGCATGTTCGATGTCTTCTCTCGTGGCGCGAGTGTAGGATGGCTTGAAGGCCTGGTCGAGTATACTGAACTGGGCTGTTGCGATGATATCCAGGGCCCTTTTCTCGGCAGCTTGTTCCCAGCAGAGGGCGACGTGGTGGTCCGGAGAGGTCCAGTCGCCGTTTGGGTAGCACTTGATACGCCAGTCATGGCCGCCGACGGCGAACGTGCTAGATCTCAGCGTGTCCCCCTGGACAGCCTTGTTCCTTGCTTTCGTGAACTCGGGGATCCGGAGCAGGTGGGAGCCGGTGGAACGCGTGGGGACGATGGCTGAGGCGGAGAGCTGCTGCCGGCCGGCGGCGCGAAGGGTGGACAGGAGAGTGGTCATCGACATGATTGTTGTTGCTGCAGTATTTCCAATGTGCGGTAAATCAGCAGTCTTACGCTTGTAGTATGTGCAGAGAATAGCGGGACCGAATGATATGCAACGTACAAATCAGACAGTAATATCTCAGCCTTGAATCCCTTGATACGCTTGTACTACACCCAATTATTGTATGACTTGGTGAACAATTTAATCAGCAGACATGATGGTCCGCGTCTAAAAAATGGCCCTCGAGTGACACGCCCGTGTGAAAATAAACTTTTGAAATCATCAGTTGTAATTTTTTGCACATGTTTTCGTTTTTGCTACATAGGTGCATTTCAAATATTTGTAATTTTTTCACAATTTTAATTACTACGAGAAAAAAGTTGCATATATAGATAAAAATATGGACCCTGACCACGGATAACAGCTCCCAATCGCTAGAGTTGTAAATGGTACGCATAACTTTCTCAGCGTGTCCCCCTGGAAATATTGCCTTCTTTAGAAATGCATCTTCATAGTAAAAGTCTTATGTCATATCCATCATCCAGTAGTGCATAATTTGATTGTTTTGGTGATAGTCTATAAATACATAATTCAAGAGTTGTCCCTAGTTTGATATGACCTACACAGTTTGAGAAGTCTAACCTAAAGTCATTCTTTGCTGCCATTAGATACCTGGAACCTCTCGTGTTGGCTAGCACATTAATAGTCGATATATTTGTTGCATCTTGATTCTTCAGTTCTTGTAGATCTTGTTCTTTCCAATACTCAAAACCTGAAGTGACCAAATAAAAAAGATCAGTTTGTAGACAAACCATTGTATTTCTGAAAAATTGTATGATCAATATACGACAACTTGCATACATAACACAATTACATGAAAATTGATGCAGTGTGTAGGTCCAACCTGAACCTGGGCCGCATGAGGAGAGGAGGACGGCAGCCTGTAATACATAACACAGCTCTATGAAAACTGATGCAACGCTGTGGGTCCGCCTTGAACCTTGCAGCGTCCATGTCCAGGAAGGCGGCATGAAGAGAGGAGGTGGAGGTTCTATAGAAGGTTGCAGGCGCCCGGCATCCGCACGGCTCCATGAGTGTGAGCTCGTCGGTGGCGTGGAGGCATATGACGGCGGGCATGTGGAGCTCCCATGCTGCGCAGACTCAAGAAAAACCTCGTCGAAGCACCAAGGCACGCATACATTGGAAGGAACCGTGGAGCGGTGCCAACGGATGTCATGTCGGAGCCGAGCAAAAGGTACACGCACATAAACCCAACTCCCACTGAACCTCCTCCTACTATTTGTGGCTGCCTCTTCATCGGCCTCCTCACGTAGCTTTCTGGTGTGATGGTGGTTGGATGATGAACAGAGGTGGATTTTTGCATCAACACGAGATTGTTCATGGCGACGGGAACTGCCTGATCTTCTACCATCCGTGCTGATGTCTCTTTTTTTTTGCTCTGCTTAGGTGCTACTGCTCTCTCTTCTCCACACAAGGTGGGGAGGAAGGCGAGAATGAGGGTAGAGAGGAGATCTGGGTGGGTAAGGCTCCATAGAGGCCAGTGGAGGAGGTCACATTGGATTGATATTTATGGGGAGAGGTTGCACGTGGGTTAAGCTGTTAAATACTCACGTGTGACGACATGGTATCTGGAACCACTTTAACTACATGGAAGACATATCTAGAAGCAGTAGGAACGGCCATAGCAGCCCATATATAAAAAGAAGTCACTATTAATGTGCAAAACACTGTTCATGCGCGCACATGAACATTACCAAGCAGCTGAAGTGGGCTACCTGAGGGAGCGCTATTTCTATCAACTTTTATATATGGGGGGCACTGCCTGACCGCTTTGGCTGACCATTGAACCAAGAAAAGAAAAAAATAGACGTGCAGAACATTGTAGAAGACGAAGAACATTCTGGAAAGCATATTGTAGATATGTGTACACATCTACAGTACCAAAAAGAAGATGTGACCTAGCTGAGAGCACTTTGACCATGTTGTGCTGAAGACCTTCATGGACACAAAAAAAGAGTAAAAGTAGGTACTGTAGCTGTGCACTGTACAAATTGCATAGCTACAGTACCAGTGCTGACGTGGGCTACCTGAGGGAGCCCTAATTCTATCAATTTTTATATATGTATAGATTTGAACGATTTTCCACTCTATGTTAAACTTTTGAATATTTTTTTGTTCGTATATTTGCAATGGTGAAAATATGTTTATTTTGCACATATCTATCCGATAACTTTTATCCATTTGTAGTATGAATTTGCTCTTGTTTCGATCCAAATTAGTTATCCTATATAAGCGCATTTGAATCCTCATCCGATCACTCTGACTCAAATCTGACAACAAAATTTAAAGGATATGAAGAGAGCATCGTCCAATCCATTTACGCACCTATCCATCGTGATGGTTGCATACAACAAGGGAGGCCCAAACATTAAAAAATTAAGAAATGTAAAGAAAAATAAAATAAACATAAAAAAGTATAGTAGATTGGTCAACAAAAGCTACTTCTTCTAGAGTTTTTTTTTTGAAAATTCATGCTATTTTGATCAAATTTTTAGGAAAAGTCAAGAGAACATAAGGAAGAATAGACATGACAAAAAAAATTGTTTACATGAGGTATAAAAATACGATGTCAATTTACCTTGTGGTTTTTACACAGTAATGACTCATACACTATATTTTTATGTCGATTTTTGATTGTGAATCAATATGAACAAAATTATTAGTATACAAATCATAAATTTAGGAATACAACAAAATAAAATATTGTTAGATACAAACTAACTATTCTTTGTATCTTTTTTTAAGGCAGCCGGATAAACCAAACCATAGACCCAAGTCCGATGAGCGCTCTGCCATAATTTTAATTTGAGCAGCAACACGAGAGGTTACGTGCATGCGCACAACCAATTAAATAGTCAATCATAATCAGCAATAGTACCAACACCAGTATGCCAGGGAAAAGCAACTGAATAGTCTGGTCGACATCCGTGGGAAGACGATAGTATGAATTACCATTGCCAAATTACATGGGTACGCCTGCCAGGGCCCATGGATTGTTACCCCTAGTTCATATTTGGGTTAAACCCCAAGAAGATTATGGCCCAAGATAAGAGCTAAAGGACTGTGTATTTGAATAAGGAAACTATCATGTAAACCGTCATAGTCTATGAGTTTGTATCAAACCTGACTAGGACCCTGAGACCTGGCCATCTATAAAAGGGGCCAGGAGGGGCTAGCAAAAGGGACATCAAGATTTAGCTTGTAAACTTTAGCTCTGTCTCAATACTACAATAAGATTCGCCTCGTTTGTCTAATCTTTACTTTCGAGTTCATCCGACGTCCTCTTCTCCTGATCTAAAGTCCTTCATCTAGGACATTGCCGAGGTTAAACCTCGTCACCGAGGATTTAGCAGACGGAATAAATATTGCAAGGATAATCCTCCTTGCGGCAACCATGAGAAAAAAAATCTAAAATTGATCCGGCGAAGAATGATCTAAAGAATCATATCTAAATAAAAAAACTTTCAACAGGACCATTGACGCCAAGAGGAAGATCTCGTCGACGAACAATGGTCCAAAAAAGGAAGACGAATAAAAAAACCCTAACTTAATCTTTTAAAAGAGACTATTTTTATTAAAACCTCCATAAATCGGGTTCCCCACCATTTTCGACGCCAGCGAGACTAGCTAGAGGAGGGAAAACCAATCAATGATGAAGTAGGAGGTGGAGGCGAACAGCTGCAAACTCGTAGATACTCGGTCTAATCATCGGGACATTCTTTTAAGGATAGTGTTCGCGTGATAAAAAAAGTTGAGTGACGTGAGATGTTGAGTAGACTTGCAAGTCCTCAACCTAGCAGGGATGGTGTTGGTGGATTAAAAAAAGAGCAAAACCACGCGCGATCGTGCGCTCTGTGGCTCCCGCGCTAGAAGTAGATGTACAGTACTAAAGTTCACATGTTTGGATGCACGATATAATTTTCTAAAAAAGGACATGTTCGAGAAAAGAAACATCGTAATAGTTTCAGGGAAGCCAGGCCAATGCGAAGCACGAATTATCGTTGAACGATATTTTTTAATTTATCAATAGGCTCTATTCTTTTTTATTGAGAGAATCAATAGGCTCTATTCGGAAGTTGGCATTCGAGCAAGGAATTGGGAATTGGAATCAAGTTTCTGAATTTTTTGTTTGGTTGTCCTTGGAATTGCCAGCCAAATTCCATGGTATTGAACTACAACTAGAATATGCCTTCTCCAAATCAGAGCCTCACCCCTATTTTGTATGGCATCTTAAGGAAAAATGAAACACATAATTAGCCTCATAGACACATTTGGAAAAATGAACTGTTTAATACATAGACTTATTTGGTATTGGCCTGAATTTCAACTTTCCAAGCGCTCCAATGCAAACATCGAAACAGAGCCTTAGACGATTTTCTTATTCCCTGGCACTGGCAGACAATGGCGAATTTACTAGTGTATAGCTAATATTCCGGCCCTATTGCTCGGCCTGACGTATCATCTTGTTCACGACAAGCTCCATCAAAGTAGATGAGCAATCTGTTCTCAGCTGCCTGAAGCCATCCGTTGTCATGATTGTTTCCAGATTGCCAGGAGATGATAAGAATAGCGTGCAGGCCTCCTTCAAGGCGGGGCAATGATGCCGCTCTGCCAATGCCAAAGTGGAGGCAACAGAGCTCATATCGATATGCCGGCACAACGCCTCCTCGCACATGAGCTTCAGCTTCTCCAGCTCATACTTGTCCGCTGCGGCGAGTAGACTCTCGGCGGTCGTGGGTGCCTCCAGCAGGGGAGGCGAGTCGGTGTAGATGAACTGGAGCAGAGCCTTGAACACCTCGGAGTCCATGTCGCGGACGCGTAGCTTGACGGTGTTGTCGTCGCTGGTGGTGGTGGTTGTCGAGGCGAGGGCGAGGCAGATATCGGCCTTGAAGACAGGGGATCGGGCCTCGAGCACCCACCGATGCGCGGCGAACGTCTTTCCACCGACCTCGATCTTCACGTCCGGTCGTTCCTTGTCCCAGATGGCTTCGGTAAGTTGCCCTCCTTGCAGGTCGAACGGTGCCGGCAGCGACGGGCGGTGGTTGGTGTCGGTGATGGCGACGGTGAGGTCGCACAGGACGGTGAGGCAGTCGCCGTTGAGGTACTTATTCTTGAGGAGATCCTCGTGGGTGATGAAGGGATCGCACTCCCGTGTCGTGGTTTGGGTGTAGCATGGCTGCAGGTCCTTGTCCAGTATGCTAAACTTAGGCTTGGCCGTGATATCCCCAATCGTCGTTTTGTGGGGCGGAGCATTGCTGCGCGCGTGGAGGTAGAGGGCGATGTAATCCTCGGACGGACCATAGCCGCCGTTTGGACAGCAGCAGATACGCCAGTTTTCGCCGCCGACGGCGAAGGTGCTTGATGTCATCACCACCCCACCACCGTACACCATGCCCATGACCTGCGTGAAGTCGTGAATCCGGAGCACGTGGGAGCCGGTCCATTGCCTCACGGCGAAGGTTGAAGCGGAGAGCTGCTGCCGGCCCGTGCCGCGCAGGACGGACATGAGAGTGGACATTGACATGATGGTTGGTACCCCTTTGACAAAGGAGAGACGACCACTGGTTGCAGTTGCAAGGTCGAAAAGGATATGTGCAATGTGAGGCAGATCAGGATGTGTGAGACGCTGGTATGTGCAGAGAATATGGAATTAAAATAAAAGGAATCAAGGACCGAATGATTGATTCAACAGATCACGTCGTAATAACTCTGCCTTGATACACAAGTACGTACAAACAAAATATAGTCCTGATGACTTGAGCTACAATTAAGCACATTGTGTTATGGGCTTCTAAAAATGTTTTTCAAAAATTAGATACACTTAAACAAAAATATTTATTTGGTATGATATATTGAAAAAGATTTATTTTTATTATATATGCAAATTTCTTGCATAAACTCAAATCCGACACACTCCCTCGCTTTATTTTCTATGGTCTTTGATGCACAATTTTAACAAAAAAATATAACAAGTTATCTGGAATGGAAATGTATAAATAGTATTTTGGCATTTATCTTGCAATTTTTTTCATTTCGTATATACTTGTTCTAAATTTTTGGATAAAATATAAGTACAAATCATAGTCAAAGTTATAAGTTGTTGACCATACAAAATCAAGGGTGCCTTACATTTTGGGGTAAGGAGTGTATATCTTAGATTCTAAATTTCCAGATTAATTTTGATCCTCACCTCATCCAATATTGTATTGCCGATGACACTCTGATGGTTTCACACAATGGAAGACTAACACTAGGAGGTTATTTTCCAACAAATGCACGCAGCGCATGTTTGTAAATTTTCTCGAGGACATTCCAGGTTATTTGAAGAACAAACTGTTTTTATATATTTTATCTACATGTGTAGTGTATATTGTGCTAGCAAAGTAAGAACCTCATTGATGTTGAACACTCAGCAGAGAGCTTGTTTGCGCAACATGCCTACGACATAAGGACGCACATGTTATGATAGATCATTTTATATACTATAAAATTATAAAAAGCTAAGATCGTAAATTTGAATTCATAATTTCCACATGAACATGATCTGGCGCATTCTCATAAGTAAGTGGGTTTAGACCTCCGTGACATAAGATCTCCATCTAGTTCATTTTCACAAAGGCTAGCAGTACACTTCTCAATTCTCATATTGTACTTAAGAGCTCGAAAATACACAACTTCTTGCTATTATTTTAAAAAAAAAATTTATAACTTTGCTTCTTTGAATTGAGGTATCATATCAACGGAAAATGAATCATTTTGGCACATAGAATCCCACTTATCACACCAACACTAGAGTTTGTTCCATGAGCTCTCCACAAGGTCATAAGGAATCAACAATTCTTGCCACTTCTGCTGGAGATTATGCCATTGAAAGTTCAACGTATACAACTCTCTTCAATTCAGCAAGAAACCGAGGATGGTTTGATATTACATGGCTAAGATGCTTACCTACATTTTGATAAATCTGCCAGAGAAAGAGACATTGTTTTTGTGGTTGGAGGTAATTGCCTTTGCTATAGTTGCACATTGATCTATGGAATTTGTAACAGGTTATTTGCTAGAAATTGGCATAAAAAATGTGTTGAAGAGCCATATAAATGAGTCTTTGGTTTTGTCCAATTAAGATGGTTAGTTACATGAAGTGGGGTGAAATGAATTTCAAACTTAATTTTTTTGAAAATTTGTGTCAAATGAGAAAAGCATCACAATAGGAAGCATAGTCCATGATAGCTTGACCATCTTATTGGCCAAACCATCTCATCTAGTTGTTTGACATAGAAAATAAAACCTTCTAACTGTTTGTTTTCTAAGAATTA
The DNA here is from genome assembly GCA_007115705.1 of Dactylis glomerata. Taxonomy (NCBI): domain Eukaryota; kingdom Viridiplantae; phylum Streptophyta; class Magnoliopsida; order Poales; family Poaceae; genus Dactylis; species Dactylis glomerata. The sequence goes on from QXEO01000507.1 coordinate 271,128, forward strand.
TAGTAGTGTTTGTGCATCATTGACTTCTAAATACTCTTGCACTCGCGACCGATATGGTGATTGCTATCCACGCGACCGTAAGGTACATGCTGAGGTCCTACATACCAATTCTTGGAGAACTTGTACAATTCAGTAGTATGCTTCAACATGTGTCTCTTATCTAGACTTTACCAATTACAAGTTTAGACACTACCAAATAACGTTGTGACTTCAACATGTGTCTCTTATCTAGACTTTGAGTAGAAACAATACTGATGTAATAAGTCTCAACTTTTAATGCCTTTTTGAATGCTACAAACTATATGTTTCTTATATTGTAATATATCAACTTTGAATGGCTTTTCGAATGCTAAAACAATCTTACAAGCATAATCGTTGTTAAATTTGTATTCTCCCTCTTATTAATTGAAAGCCATTCAGCTTTAGGAATAATTAGTGATCCAAAACTAGTATCATGCACCTGCATTCAGATATCTGTGAAGTGAATTACTACAAATAAACCATGATTTTGTTTTCAACAGTGCATGGATATGTTTTGTTCTTCATTGGGAGTTTGCATTGTGGCTGAAGCTTCCACTATGGAAATATGCAAGCTCAACTGAACCGTAGACATGCATGTGGAGGGTTGTTCAGCTGACGCATGCATAGTCTTTTCACCAGCCAGGGGCGGGGCGGTGGTCATGACAACATGATCATGTGCGACTAACGAGTCAACTAAGGAAGAAACAAAAAAAAGGAAGAAAAAAGGTTGGGTGCCACTGCCGGTGGCAATGTCGTAGTAGCCATCGGAGGCCTCAACCGGCTCCTTTTGATCACCACACGATTGGTGGAAATTGGCACAAGGGTGCGTCCATGTTGGTGTGCAGTATATATGTCGGCGGGTAGTTTCTAGACGACTTGTAATCCTTCATTGTAATTGGCCAGGATTGCCTCCTGGTTTTTCTGTTCGCAGTTTTGACCTACCATGACAAAGAAAGCTAATCCTATGGGTGCAGCGCATTGCTAGCGTTTGATGGCGCCCAGTAAAGAAGCTGCTGGTGCCAAGTTGACGTGTAACAGACGGTCCTTGTGCGTGGTGAATGATCAGCCCATTGGGAACCCCAAGAGGAAGGTATGATGAGTATAGCAGCTAGTTTTCCCTCAGTTAAGAAACCAAGGTTTAATATCGTTGAGGAGAAAAGCAGACAGCGACGACTGAAGGTGATGCAGACTGGCTTAATAACACTGCAACAAGGGCGCCGTTTAATGATACTTGTTGACTCGTCTTCGGCCAATAGCAACACGGAACCTGCACACAACACAACCAAGTACTTTGTTCCCAACTTGCGATGAGGTTATCAATCTCACCGGTTTGCTTGAAACAAAGGTTATGAGCGTATCGACTGGAAAACAGTAAAAGTATGCGAGTAAAGTAAACAGTGCGAGTAAAGTAAACAGGTGATAGCAATATGATGGAAATAGGACCGGGGTCCACAGTTCACTAGTGGTGTCTCTCCATAGATAAATAACACATGCTGGGTAAACAAATTACAGTTGGGCAATTGATTTTTTTTATTTAGAAATGGGGTGTCCCCGGCCTCTGCATCAATCGATGCACACAGCCGTTTTATTGCAAAGTTTCAAGCGTTTACAAGTATCAAGCAACGGAAGAGTGAAAATCAGCTAGCCATCGCCTAATGACGACACAACTACAAGCCATCTGAAAATGGAATACATAATATAGCTAGGCATCTTCAATTCTATTAGCATGCCGCCAACCACCCTGGCTGAAGATAGCCCGAACGACCGCCATCAGTCGTGTGCATCCAGAATCCATATATCCCCGCTGGTCTTCTGGAAGGAGTAATGCCCAAGTGGTGATCCAATGCGAAGTTCTGTTGATAACCTGCATAAAGGGAGAGATATTTGCATTGTTAAATATAATATCATTTTGACAATTCCAGATTGCCCAGACCAAGGCACAGACACCAATTCTTATCCGCGCCTCGACAGATTTGCTAATCCCGTTTAGCCAGTTACCAAACATATTCTTTATATTGCTAGGGGGGGGGGGCATATTGAAGGTGAAGTGAACAACTCTCCATATGAGGGATGCGAATTTGCATTTGAGAAAGAGGTGCTCTATGGTTTCTTCCTCATCACAAAAAGCGCATTTTTTGCAACCATTCCAGTTTCTTTTGGTCAGGTTGTCCTTGGTTAAGATCTCTTTTCTATTTAGGAACCACATGAAGATTCTAATCTTTAGTGGTACCTTAATTTTCCACAAGTATTTCCTAAGAAATCTTGCATTCCCGTTAAGCAATTCCGCATATAGAGATCTAACCGAAAACTGGCCGGATTCCGTCAGCTTCCAGATGAAAGTGTCTTTTTCATCTGTGAGCTGAATATCCATGAGCCTCTCTACGAGGTCGAGCCAAGATAGCCATTTATCGCCGTGAAGATTTCTTCTAAAAGAGATGTTGAGGCCGTTCTCGGTGAAAGAGCTCACCACGGTGACATTTTTATGGTTCACGATGGCATATAGATTAGGAAATTGGTTCGCCAATGGAGCGTCACCAAGCCAGGTGTCTTCCCAAAAGCGAGTTCCTTCACCGTCACCGACACAGAATGAACCATATTTGAAAAAGGTATCTTTCTGGTTCATTAGCCCTTTCCAAAAAGGGGAATCCGTGGGTTTGGCTTGTACCTCAGCTAGGTTTTTGTTTTTGAGGTATTTGTTACAAATCAGCTCTTGCCACATCCCTTCCTCATTAATAATTTTGAACAGCCATTTGCTCAAAAGGCAACTATTTTTGATGTCCAGAACTTCAATACCCAGCCCGCCTTGGTCTTTTGGTCGGCATATCATATTCCACTTTGACAGCCTGTATTTCTTTTTGTTCTAGTCGCATTGCCAAAAGAAGCGGGAGCGGTAAATGTCTAACCTCTTTCTTACCCCTACGGGTATCTCAAAGAAGGATAGAAGGAACATTGGCAGGCTAGTTAGAACCGAGTTTATGAGAATTAGCCTATCACCATAGGAAAGGATCTTGCCTATCCAAGATGCAAGTTTCTTCTCGAATCTATCTTCGATTACCTTCCATTCTTTAATGAGTAATTTTCTGAAATGGATGGGGATACCAAGGTATTTGAAAGGTAGGGCGCCTATTGCGCATCCGAAGATTTCCTTGTAATCGTTCTGATGGTTTTTCGCTTTTCCGAAGCAAAAAAGTTCACTTTTGTGAAAGTTTATCTTGAGGCCAGAGAGTTGTTCAAATATGCAAAGAATAAGCTTCATATTTATTGCTTTGTCGATATTGTGTTCCATGAATAGGATAGTGTCATCCGCATATTGGAGTATCGATACCCCTCCTTCTACAAGGTGAGGTATCAGTCCTCCGACTTGGCCATCTTCTTTGGCTCTATTGATGATGATGGCAAGCATGTCGGCTATAATGTTAAAAAGCATGGGAGATAGGGGGTCCCCCTGCCGAAGCCCTTTGAGAGTTTGGAAATCGTGGCCGACTTTGTCATTCACTTTTATTCCCACGCTACCCCCCTGAGTGAATTTGGTTATCCAATCACACCATTTGATGGGAAAACCTTTCATTCGCAGCACTTGCTGGAGGAAGGGCCATTTGACCTTGTCGTAGGCCTTCTCAAAATCAATTTTGAACAGGACTCCATCTAGCTTTTTAGTGTGGAGTTCATGAAGGGTCTCATGCAAAACGACCACACCTTCCAAAATATTTCTGCCTGGGGTGAACGCAGTTTGGGTAGGATTGATGATTTTCTGGGCTATCCCAGTGATGCGGTTAGCACCTACTTTAGTAAAAAAATTGAAGCTCACGTTGAGGAGGCAAGTAGGTCTATATTGTTCTATCCGGCTTGCATCTTCTTTTTTGGGAAGAAGGGTGATGATGCCAAAGTTTAGTCTGAATAGGGGCAAGTCGCCATCCTGCAGCTGATAGAACATGGCCATCATGTCCTGTTTTATCGTGTCCCAAAACACTTGGTAAAATTCAGCCGGGAAGCCGTCGGGGCCAGGAGCTTTATTCTTCTTCATTTGCATCACCGCCTCCTTCACCTCTGAATCGGTGAAGTCTGCAGAGAGTGCATTCTTTTCTTCGAGGGATAGTTGAGGGATATCCTCGATCCTATCCTCATGAAGGCTGAAATTATTTTGAGGAGGCGCCCCAAATAGCCCCTTGTAGTATTCGCTAATGAATACTTTAAGGTTTTCAGCACCAATGACCGTGCCCTCATCTTGCTCGAGTTGGATGATTTTTTTATTTCTATGCTTGCCATTGGCAATGAGGTGGAAATATTTAGTATTTTCCCCCCCTTCCTGAATGTGTTTTACTTTAGCCCTCTGAGCCCATTTGGTCTCTTCATCTCTTCTTAATTTGGCCAGACGCTCTTCTGACGCCCTTTTTAAGGATCTTTCGGGTTCACTAAGGGGAAAGGTTTCTGCTTTAATATCAAGGCTATCGATGATATTAAGCAGGCGATCCTTTTCTTTCTTATACTCTCCGCTGATGTTACGAGCCCATCCACGGAGAAATTGCCTCAGATGGCGAATCTTTTTCTGCCATGATTCAATTGGTGAGGATTCATTCTGGACAGAACACCATTCGTTCTTTACCATATCTATGAATCCCTCTTGCTTGAGCCAAGATAGCTCGAAAGAGAAGGACAAGTTTTTTCCTCCGTGCGCCGGACTCCCAAAGTCCAACAATAGAGGTGTATGGTCCGACCCCGATCTAGTGAGGGCATGAACACTTAGCAGTGGAAATTTTTGTTCCATCTCTACTCTTGCAAGAATACGATCAAGCTTCTCGTATGTGGGAATGGTGCGTCTATTAGCCCATGTAAATTGTCTCCCAGAGAGAGCTATCTCTCTCAGGTCTAGACTCTCAATGATGGCATTGAAAATAAATGGCCATCTAGCATAGAAGTTATCGTTGTTCTTCTCTTCTTTTCTCCTTATGATGTTGAAATCGCCCCCTACCATTAGGGGAAGCGTTTCGCTTTCGCAAATCCTTACCAGCTCGGCTAAGAAAGCTGGTTTCTGTCTATCTTGGGCTGCGCCATAGACAGCCACAAGTGCCCATTCAAAATTATCTTTTTTGATCTTAAGGTGGAATTTGACGCAGGAGTCTCCAGAGATCACCTTCGTTACTATTAACGAATCATTGTTGATTCCAGTGAGAATCCCTCCCGGCCTACCTCTAGGTGGTAGGCAATACCAGTTGTAGTCCATACCTGCAGCTAGGTTGCTAAGGAAGGGCGCCGAGAAGCTATCTCTACCGGTTTCCGAGATGGTGATGAAATCTAGTTTATGAGTTCTCACTGTTTCTTTAATTAGAGAGTGTTTGGCCGGGTCTCTAAACCCATCACTGTTCCAAATGAAACCTTTCATTTTAAACTTTTCTTGTTGATCCTAGTGCTCCTCCTAACCGACACCCCCACGGTTGGAACCTTCTTCTTATTTCTCTTTCTAAGCATCTTAATGGGCATATCAAGGACAGGGTCAGAGGAATCCCCCACGGGTCCATCTCTATCCTCAATCGCCAAATCTGAACTGAGATGATTTGCAGTACAAATTATGCCACAATCCGTTTCCTCTCCTAAGTTTTCGTATAGATTATTTGTGAGGTAAGTGATTCTACGATCTTCCTCAAGCAGTTTTAGTGCACAAATTGAGCGTTTGGTTTCTGAAGCATTTGATCCTAGAGAGACCCCAAGTGTAGTGGCCCTAGTTTCTATTTCAGAATCTGAAAACTTGGAAAAAGATAGGTTCGATTTCGTACCTGGAGTGATGGCGTGCATGCGACGTTCAGCCAACTGGGTCGCACGTTCCATTTGCGTGGCATCGCCGTTGTGTTGCATCCTCACCCTCTGGCTAGATCGCACCGGCGAGCCAATCTTCTCGCTAATGCCCCCGAAAGCAATAACATCTTCGGTCTTTCTTGGCTTGGAGGACGGAACCGGAGATGAGAGGGGTGTCGTGGCTATCCACGGTGCCCCTGAGACGATCGGCGTCCCCTTCTTCTGTCCAGCAAGTGAAGACGCTGCAAGCTTCGGACTGCAGAACCCATCGTCTCGCGTACTAGGAGAAAAGGAACCGGTCTCCTTTGCAGCGCTGAGAGGAGAAGATGGCATCTTCTGTCCCTGTAAAAACGCTCCCGAGATATCCGAAGAGGAACGAAAGGACCTGGCCGCTTCCGCTCTGGACTCATAAGTTGCGACAGTGGACGCTGCCCCGGCAACGCGCATGGAGAGGGAAGACACCTGCGTCTCCACGGCGGCAGGGTCTCTTGCCACGGCAGGAACTCTTGCCACGGCAGGGGCTTCAGTCACGGCGTCGCCGACGGACGCGGGAATTCTCGCCCCGGCAGGCTGCAGCAAAGGCGCACATTTTTCTGCCCCGGCAGCATTCTCCGAGCGGGGCGAAACACCTTTGCCAGCGGTGTCCGCCAAGTCGACTGTCGCGGCAGCAGAAACAACCCGGTTTTCTGCCGCGGCAGCGCAAGTGTCCGCAGCGGAAACGGACCCAGCGCCGGAAGACTCTGCTGGCGCGGCAGCAATATTCGGCACAGCCTCTGCCGCGGCAGCAGCGGGAGACAGAGATGCTATGAAAGCAGCAATTTCAATCTTCGAATGTTCCATCATAAGCTTAACTCGGGGTGAGAATTTGACACCTGAGGAGAATTCACCGGCAAGTTTGTTGATGTCGGGGCCATTGGAAGCTGCATTTTTCGCCCCATTCAGATCGAGATGGCCATGAGCAGCGTCGGTCTCCGTGACATCGGGGGTTTTTTGGTTTTCAGAGCTGTTGTCATCGTTGTTGCCATGATCATTATGATCAGAGGGATCATCCTCGGGGATATCAACTGAGGTCATCACGATATCTCTTTTAGCCTCTACTACGAAGGAGATGTCATAGAAACCATCAGCAATGTAGATTCTCTCCTTTGCAGGGATTCTTCTATAGTCAAGACAGCCCACAAGGATCCGGAGAATACCCTTCTCCCTGGTGTATTTCATGTCCACTTTGAGAGTTTTACCAAATAGTTTTCCCAAAGACCACATTGCTAGGAAATCACCAATTCTTCTTTGGGGGATGCCAGACATGAGAATCCAAATCTCCGGGAGCTTACTAGTGGGTTCCATGGAGGAGACACACTGCTGGAAATCTAGCTTGATGCTGCTATTGGGGACATGGAAGGTTCCAAACCTCGTAAGCCTGTCAATCTCGTCTTTGTCCGGGAAGGTAACCTTGAAGACGTTGTGGCCGACCTGACGGCATTCCCACGTGAAATTCTCAACTGGAACAAGCCTTTGAAGCTGAGCAATAATTCCGGGGATGGAGAGTTCCCTGCCAGTAACTGAGAGGAGCCCGAGGCGTGTGCTCTCCAGCTTTGGTCTATATGACTTCGTGATTGGACACTCGAAGAACATCAGCTTCTCGTCCGAGATTCCATGTAGAATCAGCTGGGGTTTAGGAGCAGAGAGAAGGTGGCAATCATCTGGCTTGTGCCCAACCTGCTCGCAGTACTCGCATAGGGTAGCCGTGCATTCAAAGAAGAGGTGCCCATTGCTGCCACAGCGGTAACACGATTCTTTCTTTGCCTTCTTCTTGCCTTCGGCCTGAGATTCTGTCGAACCACCCGGCGTGTTCGCGTAGGAGCTCTCACCCTGGTTAGCTTTTTTATGGGCTAGACCAGCGGTGCCTGCGGAGTCCCCAAAATCAGCTCCTCTATTGGAGTTTGAACGCGGTTTGTATGAATTGCGCCCTCCTCGATTATTGGAATTTCTGAACTATCTTTGATTTCCATTACCTTGTCCACCGCGACGAGTGCCGCTCTCGGAGAAGCCCCATCCAGAGGCGAAGTTGCTCTGGGGCTGGGCAAACCCTAACCCGCCCTGGGAGGGCTGAGGGAAGACGTTGTTGCCATTTCCCCCTTGAAGCTGCTGGAACTGGTTGCCCTGGGGGCCGGCATTGAAACCGAACCCGGCGTTCGAGGAGAAGCCACCAGGGGTGGGGCTTTCATTGTTCCCACGTAGCGGGAAGGCAGCGCCATTGCCACCTCCGCCGAAACTCGGACCGGCGATGGAGTTTCCTCCACTTCCTTGGCGCATTGCGCCGAAAAGACCCGATTTGCCGGCAGGATCTGGACGGCCGGTCATGGCGGCGTCGATGCCTCGAGAAACAGGGGCTACTCCTCTCTGGCTGCGCCAGTGAAAACCTAGGATACGATGCAAACCCGATCGCCTGGGCGCGGTAGCGATCGAACCAATCAGGCTGGGCTGCTCAGCGTCTTGTGGGCCATGGGTGGGCCTGGCCTGGGTCTTCTTGATCCACATCAAGGATTTCGGCGATTTGAATCCCCTACCCCGGCTAGCCGTCGTCGGAGACGAAGGCGCAGAGTATGTGCGGCGGCGTCGCGGCGGGATGCGAGTCCATTCACTCGCTATGATCGCATGCTCCATAAAAGTCGTCGGTGCCAGCACCGGTAATTTCATGTCGGACCATCTCCCTATGGAGACACGCTCAGGTGGGCTCGCCGGAGATGAGGCCGGCGATGGAGAGCCCCAAGTGCTACGTCGGAGCATCGATTTGCACTCCGCATTGATCGATCGAAGGGATGCTTTTTTCCGCCATTGCTTCAAACAGCGCGACTCGGCCGACGATGAGAGCGACCGGTTTGGGGAGGGAGAGATGGAGGGAGGGAAGAAAGGATGGTCACCTTGATTCTCACCAGAGGCCGGAGTGGAGGCGGCTTCCTCCCCAGCGAGATCCGAGGTCGGCGACGATATCGCCCAAAATCGCCCTGAGAGGCGTCCCAACGGCTCTCCGCTCATCACGCCCAGCGAGAGTCTGCCCAACGGCTCCAGTAGAATAAAGATAAACGTGATATGTCAAGAAGATCACTATGAGATTTACTCTGGGCATTACAACAAGATACATGGACCGCCATCCAACTACATCTATGACTAATAATCCACTTGTGGCGAATCAATCCGAGAACTCCACAAGTATTAAGTTGCGAACAACAGATAATTGTATTAAGCAAAGTGTGTAATGTAAACAAAGCATATGCCCTTGAGCATAGGAATGTTGTTTTCTCCCTAGTAGCAACAGCACATCTACAACCTTAGAGGTTTCTGTCACTCCCCAGGTTAAATAGAGGCATGAACCCACTATCGAGCATAAATACCCCCTCTTGGAGTCACTAGCAACTACTCGGCCAAGATAGCTACTAACAACGGAGAGCATGCAAGATCATACACAACATAGAGATAACAAAAGATAATATTCAGTACAGCAACTCAATCATAAACACCAATATTCATCGGATCCCAACAAACCAAACATGTAGAATTACATAACGGTGATCTCAATCATGTAGGGCAGCTCATGAGATCTAAACATGAAGCACATGGTGGAGAAGACAACCATCTAGCTACTGCTATGGACCGATAGTCCAAGGTAGACTACTCACTCATCGCTCCGGAGGCAAGCATGGCGATGAAGAAGACCTCCGATGGTGATTCCCCTCTCCGGCAGGGTGCCGGGAAGAGCTTCTGGACCCTCCCGATCTTTGGGTCGACGGCGGCGGCGGATCGCGATGTGTTCTGGAAAAGTGATCGGGTTCTTAGGTTTTTTCTGTCGGGGGGTCTTTATAGGCGAAGGGGCGATGTCAGAGGAGGAGCCAGGCGCCCTCACGCCAGGCTCGCGCGGCCAGGGCCCTGGCCGCGCCGCCCCTGCGTGTGGGGCCCTGGTGGCCCCCCTCCTACTCTCCTTCGGATCTCTGGAAGCTTCCGGGTAAAATAAGACTTCAGGAACTTGTTTCGTCCAATTCCGATAATATTTCCTGTGTATCACTTCTGAAACACAAAAACATCAGAAAACAGGGAACTGGCACTGTCGCAACTCGTTAATAGGTTAGTTCCGGAAAATGCATAAAAGTGCCACGAAGTGTAACGAAACAATAGGCAAATGGTGTAAAAACAAGCATGGAGCATCAAAAATTATAGATACGTTGGAGACGTATCAAGCATCCCCAAGCTTAACTCCTGCTCGTCCTCGAGTAGGTAAGTGATAACAAAAGAATAATTTTTGAGGTGACATGCACCTACACAATCTTGATCATATATGTAAGCATTTGTGAGCTGGGATCATAAGAACTTAAAACATGGGCATGAAGATATAATCTTGACAATAGAAACTTAGCAACCATGTTGTAAACATGAAAATGAACACAAACAAAAGATCATGAAAATGAAACAATGAAAGCCAAACGTGTGTTCAAATCATAAGGAAAACATACAAATGGTTTTCAGCTTGTCCTTCAAAGAGAGCAAAACATAAATGCATAGGACACCTTCAAGTTTAAGAGGGCGACTAGATACAAATAATTTGAGAACAAGTGAAACCAAAAATATGAATCAATCAATGAACTTTGGGACAATGCATATCACACTAAGAATGACAACTATGCTCTTTTAATGGTGCATAAAGAAAGAAGGTGGTGACTCAACATAAAAGTAAAAAAGAAAGGCCCTTCGCAGAGGGAAGCAGTGATTGCAAGTTTTATAACCTTCAAAAATTATGGTACTTACCGGCTTTGAGCTCTCATTGCCCCCATCATAAGCATCTTGAATGGTTAAAGTTAATGCGAGAACAATTATGATGCATATGCTTGACAAATCATAAGTTGAAAACCTCGTGCCCCGTGAATACGAGTACCCAAACCTCATGCTACTTTACTTAGAGTCCCAAGCAAGGCTCTTGTCATTGTAAGTATATGCATATCATTGAGAACCGCCAATGGGGTACCTCCATGCCCGATGACATGGAACAAGTAAAGTGTGCCTTCCGGTTCGTGAGAGCTTTACTGACCGAATTTCGTATAACACTGGTAAGAGTTTAATTTGAAGAGAAAATAAAAGCAAGTCAAATTTACTTGGAATAGCAAATTGCTAGTAGGTATGTATGGTCGACACTTTGGAAAACTTTGGCTTTTAGGAGTTGGATGCACGAGTAGAGCTCATACTCAGTACAAGGCGAGGGCTAGCAAAAGACTGGGAGCGACCAACTAAGAGAGCAATAATGGCCATAATCATGCAAAGCAACAAAGCGACATTAAAAGAAGCATAAGATGGCATCAAAAGTCAAAAACTAAATGATCATAGAGGCTATTGGCTACTTTGTAAGAGTCTAACATGTGTGAGCATGCGCCAAGTCAACCCAAATAAAGCATCAAGGAGAAAACCAAAATAATGCTTCCATACAATAAAAACAACGCATGATTTTTTCAAAGGCTCATTAAGCAATCTCAGTTATTTAAGACAAGTCATGCTACAGCAAACCACTAAGCATACTATCAAAAAGACATCAAGCATTACATGAAAAATCCTAAGCCGCAGTCTACACAAGCTCCTTCTTGTACCACTATTTTGCACAAAGCTTTTTCACTTTTCCAACACCATTTGAAATTTTTATAAACACCTCTTTTGATGAAAACCAATAAAGATCAGAGGCAAAAATACACCTTGATGAAAAGATATGACAAGGTCTGAATGCAAATCAAGGTGAAAACGAAAACCAAAAGCAGTAGCAGAAAAAGAAGAACACTCGATTTTTAATAAGAGTGAAAACTAGAGCGTTATTTGGAAATGAAAAGCAAGGCAATTTCTCCAAAAGAAATTTGTTGGGGTCCAACCATTTACTGCAGCAAACAAACAAACTAAACCAACTAAGAAAACTAAAACAACTGACGCTCCAAGAAAAACACATAGTGCATGAAGCAATAAAAATATAGTGTCTTGAAAGGTGACCTGATTTTTGCCGATGAAGAAGGGGTGCCTCGGGGGCATCCCCAAGCTTTGACGCTTGTACTTCTTGGATATTTCTTGGGGTGATGCATGGGCATCCCCAAGCTTGAGCTTTTGTCCATTCTTCAACTCATCTCATCATTCTCCAATCCCTACACTTGAAAACTTCCTTCATACAAAACTAAACACAATTCTATTAGCAACATTAGTGTAAGCATAGCATATAATCAACCTCTTTTTTGCTTCAGGTTTCAACTCAAAACGCCACATATATAGCAAATACTACTGTAGCAACCTCCCCAAAAGTTCCGTGATCAAAAGAACTCAAAAGAAAGTGATAAAGTGGCAAACACAAATATTGGCAGAAATCTGTCAAAACTGAACAGCTGACAAAGGTCGAATTTTTGAGGGGTTTTCTGTTGCTCAAATCAAAAAAATTTCAACTAACAAAAGTTTGGATATAACCTGCGGCATATGCACAAGAAATCGCAGGTCCAAAATAGATACAGAGAATTTATACGAATTTTTACGGTGCAACACCGAAAACAGTTTCAGGACAGCAACATCCCCAGATCTTTACCTCACTCGAATTAGAGGCTTCTCTTGGCACAAAAACGAAATAAAAAGGATAAGGAGCGGTCATTACAGTAGTAATGACTTCCAAGACTCAAATAAAAGAAAAAGTACTGAAAAGAAAACATTGGGTTATCTCCCAAGAGTGCTTTTCTTTAACGCCTTTAAGCTAGGTGCAGAAAATTGCGAATCAAGTAATAATAAAAGGGGGATCAGGATCCACTATAGGAATAAAGAAATGAGTACTATCCAATTGAGGTTTTGCATATCCCTTGTATTCACGCTTTGGTATACTATTTTCATCAAAAAGATTTTCAGGACAAATCCAACTAGTATTAGCTACCAAGGCATTATGAATTCCTACAAGCTTACAAGGTATTGGCAATCTAGATTCCTCATTGGGTGTACCAACAATTTCAACAGGCGAACCAAGCTTATCAAACTTCTTAAAAACTTTCCTAGCCTCAATTGCAACATCTCTAAATTCTATACGCAAAGTTTCCAAGATAAAAGCTTTTTTTTCGGGATCCTCAATTTCATGAAGCTTAAGGAACATGTATTGCATGAAAGGATTAAGACTAGCAAACCTAGCTTCTAACATGTGAACTAAATGAGTAGAAGCAACTTCATAACTAGGAGCTAACTCAACCAAAGACTTTTCCTCAACTTCCTTATGCATACTAATGTGATTAAAGAACTCCTCAATGTTACTTTTGCCAATAATCGAACCACTACCTACTGAGAGGTCCTCCATAACGAACTTAGGGAACAGCATGATGAACTAAAGTAAAGAAATAACAACTACCAAGGATTCTAATTTTTTTTTGGGTTTTTGATATAAAACGATGCAGGTAAAATAAATAAAGTAAAGCAAAACAATAACAAAGTAAAGGATGTGTGTGCGAAAAACTCCTCTCGCAGAAGTCTTCCACTCTTCCCCGGCAACGGCGCCAGAAAAGAAGCTGCTAGCGTTTGATGGCGCCCAGTAAAGAAGCTGCTGGTGCCAAGTTGACGTGTAACAGACGGTCCTTGTGCGTGGTGAATGACCAGCCCGTTGGGAACCCCAAGAGGAAGGTATGATGAGTATAGCAGCTAGTTTTCCCTCAGTTAAGAAACTAAGGTTTAATATCGTTCAGGAGAAAAGCAGACAACGACGACTGAAGGTGATGCAGACTGGCTTAATACCACTCCAACAAGGGCGCCGTTTAACGATACTTGTTGACTCGTCTTCGGCCAATAGCAACGCGGAACCTGCACACAACACAACCAAGTACTTTGTTCCCAACTTGCGATGAGGTTGTCAATCTCACCGGTTTGCTTGAAACAAAGGTTATGAGCGTATCGAGTGGAAAACAGTAAAAGTATGCGAGTAAAGTAAACAGTGCGAGTAAAGTAAACAGGTGATAGCAATATGATGGAAATAGGACCGGGGTCCACAGTTCACTAGTGGTGTCTCTCCATAGATAAATAACACATGCTGGATAAACAAATTATAGTTGGGCAATTGATAGAATAAAGATAAACGTGATATGTCAAGAAGATCACTATGAGATTTACTCTGGGCATTACAACAAGATACATAGACCGCCATCCAACTGCATCTATGACTAATAATCCACTTGTGGCGAATCAATCCGAGAACTCCATAAGTATTAAGTTGCGAACAATAGATAATTGCATTAAGCAAAGTGTGTAATGTAAACAAAGCATATGCCCTTGAGCATATGAATGTTGTTTTCTCCCTAGTAGCAACAGCACATCTACAACCTTAGAGGTTTCTGTCACTCCCCCAGGTTAAATAGAGGCATGAACCCACTATCGAGCATAAATACCCCCTCTTGGAGTCACTAGCAACTACTCAGCCAAGATAGCTACTAACAACGGAGAGCATGCAAGATCATAAACAACATAGAGATAACAAAAGATAATATTCAGTACAGCAACTCAATCATAAACACCAATATTCATCGGATCCCAACAAACCAAACATGTAGAATTACATAACGGTGATCTCAATCATGTAGGGCAGCTCATGAGATCTAAACATGAAGCACATGGTGGAGAAGACAACCATCTAGCTACTGCTATGGACCCATAGTCCAAGGTAGACTACTCACTCATCGCTGCGGAGGCAAGCATGGCGATGAAGAAGACCTCCGGTGGTGATTCCCCTCTCCGACAGGGTGCCGGGAAGAGCTTCTGGACCCTCCCGATCTTCGGGTCGACGGCGGCGGCGGATCGCGATGTGTTCTGGAAAAGTGATCGGGTTCTTAGGTTTTTTCTGTCGGGGGGTCTTTATAGGCGAAGGGGCGATGTCAGAGGAGGAGCCAGGCGCCCTCACGCCAGGCTCGCGCGGCCAGGGCTCTGGCCGCGCCGCCCCTGCGTGTGGGGCCCTGGTGGCCCCCCTCCTACTCTCCTTCGGATCTCTGGAAGCTTCCGGGTAAAATAAGACTTCAGGAACTTGTTTCGTCCAATTCCGATAATATTTCCTGTGTATCACTTCTGAAACACAAAAATAGCAGAAAACAGGAACTGGCACTGTGGCAACTCGTTAATAGGTTAGTTCCGGAAAATGCATAAAAGTGTCACGAAGTGTAACGAAACAATAGGCAAATGGTGTAAAAACAAGCATGGAGCATAAAAAATTATAGATACGTTGGAGACGTATCACGCGTACCATCTTGATCCCATCCCACCCATACCCCCCCCCCCCCCCCCCCCAACACACACACACCCACACACCCATAATTCGGTACAATCTATTTACATATACATATCAAATAATGAGAGGATTATGAGAAGCTTTGAGATGCACGTGGAGTGTGACGTCTCTCAATCCAAGTAGGGGACCTAGGAGGGACATGATGTGGCTTGTTCCCATATAAATTTCTCCTGGAGTTTACATGCATTAGATCCTGGTATGGAATTTTAGAACTACCTAGATACTTTTGATCCTGCAGTGAGCAGTAAAATAGAAAAAATACTAAATAAAATAAAAAATAGGAATATGTTTTTGCATGTAGGAGAATGTAATGAGGTTTTCACTGTATATATGAGACATAGTTTCTCTTTATTTGGAAACATGCAAAGGACATCCAAATTGCAATTCAGAGAAGTTCAAAGCACCTAAATGTTATTACCTCTCTTCAGAAATGCCGTATGTTTTAAGTGCTAATTTAGCTTTTCACAACATACTGCATTTCGGGATGGAGGTAGTACATGTATCTAGCTAGAACATGATTCACGGCTCCTGCCGTCGCGTGTCATCTTCTTCATGACGAGCTCCAAGAGAGCTGAGGGGCAGGCTGTCTTTAGATGCTCAAACCCATCCGTTGCAACGAATGCTTGGAAATTACCGGGAGAAGAGAGGAACTGCATGCACGCCTCCCACAGCACGGGGCAACGGTGCCGCTCCGCCAGCGCTAGAGTGGAAGCCACTGAGCCCATGCTGATATGTGGACACAGTGCCTCCTCGCAGATGAGCTTCAGCTGCTGAAGCTCATACCTGTCCGCCGCGACGAGAAGCCTCTCGGCCTTGAAGGCTGGCTGGAGGAGGCTCGTCTCCGGAGGCGAGTCGGTGTAGAGGAACTGGAGCAGAGCCTTGAACGCCTCCGCGTCCATGCCGACTACGCGTAGCAGTTTAGCGGTTTTGTCGTCGTCGAAGTCGTCGGTTCTGCGGGCGCGCGAGAGATCCGCCTTGAAGACGGGGGATCGGGCCTCGAGCAGCCACCGGTGCGCCGCGAACGTCTCTCCGCCGGCCTCGATCTTCACGTCCGGTGTTTCCTTGTTCCAGATGGCTTCTGCGAGTTGCCCGCGCAAGTCGAACGGCGGCATCGGCGAGACGTCCATGGTGACGGTGAGGTCGCAGAGGACGGTCAGGCAGTCGTCCTTGAGATGCTTCTCCTCGTGGAAGTCCTGGTGGCTGATGAATTTGCCCCAGCCGAGGTGGAAGCCCTGGTTCTCTACAGTGGTGGTCTGGGTGTAGGATGGCATCCCGGCATGGTCGAGTATGCTCACCTTGGCCGCCGTGACATTCACTCCCTTGTCGATTCCTCCGCAAAGCCTATCACTTTCGATGAAGACGGAGATGTGTGTTTCACTGTCATCGGGTTTCCCCCAGCACCAGCGGCCTTTTGGATAGAAACGGATACACCAGTTTTGGCCGCCGACGGCGAACGTGCTTGATCTCATCCCCACCCCAGGGGCCACCATCTTGCTGACTTGCGTGTACCCTTGGATCTGGAGCACGTGGGAGCCGGTCACCTGTCTCACGGCGGTAGTTGAAGCGCGG
This sequence comes from Dactylis glomerata, assembly GCA_007115705.1. Taxonomy (NCBI): domain Eukaryota; kingdom Viridiplantae; phylum Streptophyta; class Magnoliopsida; order Poales; family Poaceae; genus Dactylis; species Dactylis glomerata. The sequence goes on from QXEO01000507.1 coordinate 287,815, forward strand.
AGCTGCTGCCGGCCCGCACCACGCAGGGCGGACAGGAGCGCGGACATGGACATGGTGGATTGTGGATTGTGGGATCGGGGCTCGTTGGGGAAGGAGATGCCAGCGGCTTGCAGTCTTGCAAATGCTGCTGGTACGACATTAGTGTTCAATGTCCGGAAAATCAGGTATTTGCAGGATATGCAACCAGATTATTAGGTTATATAATATCTCAGCTTTGATGATACATGTACGGGCGGAATATGATCTTGCTTGGGCAGCAATTCATACACCGACATTTCTGTAGGAACATGACTAAATGCATTATCAGACATGTTGTGTCATGGATATCTAAACAAATATACTATCTTCAGTTTTGTTTATAAGGCACACACATATTTTAAGATAAACTTTAACCACCAATTTTCGGCAAACAAATTTTAAATTATATGCCATAAAAAATATATCATTAGAAAATAATTTTAAATATGAATCCAATGATATAACTTCTTGTGTGCAACCAACAACGTCAGGCCGACTTAGCTAGGGAGGAGCGACAGCAGCGGCGCGCCGTCGACACGGTCTGAAGGTTGAAGATAAAGGGCTTCTCAAGGATTTATTTTTTATTTTTCTTGGGGTGCCTTGTACCGTTCGGTGTTTCTTTTAATGCTAGAGTCCTATTTGCAAAAAAAAATTAAAATTTATGACTAGGATTTCACAAGAGATTTAGTACGTAGTTAAATAATTATGTATTTTGGTCTGCCACGCGCTTCTATTGTGGAGCTATGTATGAAAATATAAAATTAATCCATCTTGTCAAGACGTATTTTGATGGGAGTCTATATGCATCCGTTAAAAAAAATCTTCCACCACCTGACATATTAAAATTAATTGATTGATCGTATCTTCGTGCGACTCTATGTGTACGGTACTACTCCCTCCGTTTGGAAATATAAGATGTTTTAGTTTTATAAAGGTAATGTATCAAAGACATCTTTTAATATATAGATTCGAGTGAACCTATACACTAAAAGATGTCTAAATACATTCGCTTCACAAAGCTAAAACATCTTATATTTCCAAACGGAGGGAGTACCTAGCTAGCTAGGACCGTGAGGCCAACTGGAAAGGTGGAACGTGAGTAATAAATTGGTTGATACGATTATGCACTTCCCTTTCTTTCTTTACAACAAAGCTAGGATTGCCTATTTTATTTACTAAGGAGTTTTTATTATAAACTTAGCCAACAGAATAGATACAAAAGTGTACTCTTACCGAATAATAGCACTCAAATGCTTCTCATGTGTAGCCCCCCAAACGGCGGCATTTAGCTTAATGATCGATTGCACTAATGAGCCGTGTAACTCACGTAGTCCAGAGCTTATGGCGTGGCACAACAAGGTTGGCGACAATTCCTAGCTGGTTTGTTCATGTCTATGTACTAGCTAGTACTCTCTCCGTTTTTTTAATATAAGACGTTGGAGTTTCACGGTTAAACTTTTTTGTACTACGAAATATACCGAGTTGCCCATTTTTCCCCTCCACAACCCACCCGCTCGACACGCCTCCACCAGACCACCACTCACTCACGCAGCGCGTGCTCGCTCCACCCCCTCGTCTTGCTCCACCCGCTCCTCCCATGGCGCCGCCATTGTTCCTAGCGCGTGTCGCCGCCGCCCTGTCTCGTAGCGCACGTCGCCTCCGCCTCCTCTCCATTGCGCGCGTCGCCGCCGCCCCCTCTCCATCTCCCACGTCGTTACCGCCCTCTCCAACAAACTACTCCGGTGGCTGGCTTAAAAAATGTGTTTTTCCTCCTCCGCGGTTGGATATGTAGCAGCGGCGCTCGATCTGACGAGCCAAGGTCAGGGCGGAGCTCGATTCATGGTGGTGGTCATGCGGAGCTCGAATCGTAGCCCGAGAAGACCTCCTTCTAGATCTCGGCGCAGTCACGGAGGATGAGGTGGTGGTGGTGCGGCGCGTTGAGGTACACGAACCGGTCGAGGAGCTCCCGCAGATCGTCGCCATCCACGATCTGCGGTGGAGTACTTCTGAACGAAGACCAACATCAGCGGCATGGGCAACACAGGGGCGGCGAGGACGACGTCATGGTGCGGCCACTGTGCCGCGGGCCTTGTGGCGCCGCCCGGCAGGTCGAGCTCCGGCGTCCAGTGCGAGCTCTGCCGTCGCGTGACGCGCGTCGAGCGGCACCGTAGCGTGGGCAACACGGCGATGCTGGCGCCCCCGTCGCCCCCGCGGACGCTGATCACAGTCGTCAGGCGCCAGCTTCCTGTCCGGCTATGCTGGGTGTGTTCTTACCAAGGTACTCCCGCATCACTTTGATGTTCTTTCCGGTCTGCTAACAAAATTAATTTCCTGTCGTGTGAACATTTTGATGGTCCAACTGAAACCGATATGAGACCGTTGTATGCGATTAGCTACCTGCAATGTCTAAATCTGTACTCAGTGTATTTGCGTTTGATAATGAATGGAATAACTTGACAATTTAGTGTATGATGTTTTTTTGCCATATGATCTGCTAAGCACCTTTTTAACCCTATCACTGAACAAGAAAGTACTCCAGGCTACTCCATAATTTTTGCCACAGCTTCTTTGAATCCCTGGTCACTAGGAAGAATGTGAGACGTTGCATTGTCTTGTTGTATCAGAATTGTTTGACCAACATCTTCTGCAGGCCAAGCTTCTACGATAGCAGGCAGTATCTTCTCAATTAGGAACTTCCTCATTATATCCCTATTCACTTTGACTGACTTTATCTCTAATCTCCCTTTCAGCATGTTGTCACTTTTTCTTGCTGCTGGTATTTCCTTTACGAATGGCCATATACCGATCTTCCCTGAGAATCTGACATGGTCTGCTTTATCAAACCTTGTTCTTGCAACTGCAGTAAAAAATATTACCTTTCCAATGCAATTTTTATTGTGAACAACCCTTATAGTGACCTCCTCCTCCTGGAGCAGATAGTAATTTATGTCCTTCTTTGTCATGTAAAACCATTTTTCATCAATATGCACCATATTGTGCATATTGGTGAACTTTGGGGCTGCATCTCCTCTTGTTCTTTGATCAATCATTGACATGCAGAATTCTAGCCTATCCTTTTATTCTTTTCTTTCAGAAGTGGCTTCAAAGAATTTTATTGCCTCCTTAATTCCTTCATTTGGAATCTTGTGTACAATGTACTAGGGTTTACTCCCTATTGCCAAGCAAGTGATCTGATTGTTAATCTCTTGTTTAGTGGGATGGTGGGGACAATGGATAGATCAATATTGATTGGTTTTCTTCCACTATTTCATTTCCTCTTGTTTGAAACGTCGACCTCCAAACCCTCAGCAATTTGTCTCATAGCTGTTTTCCATATTCTTTGTATGATTTGGATGTCTACCTTGAAAAATGCAGCTATGTCTTTCTTATCATTCCCTTTAAACTTACCATGATTACTCATACATAATGCATGCATTGCTACATATGCAGCATATCTGTCTCTGTCACTTAATGATTTCCTTTGCCTCACTGCTCGCTGGCCACCTTGCACTTGGTTTTCATCAATTTCTGCAACATTAGTAACTTTGTGAATAGCCAGCCATTATTCCATGAATTTGGAATGCAGTATTCAGTAATGTAGAATGTTTTATTGCTTCATAACATGAGTAAAGTGATGAACATGAGTAAACTGATTAACATGAGAATATTTCTGCCTAAACTTATTCTTTCCATTTGATCATATAGTGAATAAATAACATAACATCTTGCTGCCTAAACTTATTCTTTCCATTTGATCATGTGAATATGATTATTATGCTCTGCAATGGGTTAATTAAGTGTGCAGTCAGTCAATTCTTGATCATGATCTTATCACAGGCTTTCTCCATTTGAAAATGTTGTTATAGCTTGCTCTTGCTTTTTGTGGCATGTAGGAGCGTTCAGAGAGCAGCAGCAAGAACATGAACAAGGACTCATCAGATCACCACCATCAGCAAGGGCTGGTTGGAGTGGTAACCGTGGCAAGCCAGTTTCGCCAGATCCCAGAGCACTACCAGCCGCAACACTACCAGCAGGTACTACTACCGTGTAATCAAATCCAATGCATTGAACTGCGCTTGGTTTTTCTTGGATGTCTTTGTTCTTTGCTTCTCCACATTCTCTGCTGGTCGTCATCGCCACGATCTCTCCTAGATACAATAGCTAGCTTTACAGTAATCTCATTTAGGTTCAGAAAATAGTATGTTAATCATAAATGTTTTTATGTAGTATAAAAGCTTTTTAGGCGCCTGCAGACTGCAATATATATAGGTTGGCTACTGAATGTATGGAAATTTCCTATAGCACTTATTTTAGTTTTATCTGAAGGCAGTGGGATTGAATATAACTAATAGATCCTTGATAGCTAGTGCAATAGCCACCGGAAGCGACAAGCATTCACATTTGTGCATTACACTAGCTTGTGCAGAACCAGGAATGCTTTGGTTTTAATTTTTCATTTTCGCTCTCAGGCAATAATACTACTCTAGATTGGATTTCTCTACCTGTGCTACGCGGCGGATCCCAAGACCTTAGACCATCCACTATGTGTGCATAAAGCGAACCATAGCCTTCTCTCTCCTCATATTGAATCGGTTCAATACATAGTAGGGCATCGGCTCATAAAATCTGACACAAGAAGCGGCTCAACAAGTTGGTTCGCTTTTTTCATGCATGTGTGGGACCTCTGGCTAGAATTGTGAAGGAAAAGAGGATGCATGCATACAGATGATGCCAGCACAGAGTCCCACAACCGATTCCATACATAGCAGCACACCCATAGCGATTCCAATTTCTGACATAAATTTTATTGAACCGGCGCAACGTAGTACATGGTCTAGACTTGATATGAGCCCTACATTCAAGATGATGAGGTATTGTCTCTTTCGTGTTAGCTCTTTGCTTCTTTTGCAATTGTTTGACCATAAATGAATCAGCCAGACGACAATTTCTAGTTCCGATGATATTTTCTTTTGCATTGAAGTAAATTTTCTAACCTCAGTGTTGCTTCCAGTAAAGTGGTTTGTTAAATGCATATACTCTAACATAAGATCTTGTGATTTTGTTGTGCACCTGCTATTGTTAAGGATAAAGCTCGTGAAAGCCATACGTAACTAGTAAACATATAGAAAACTCAAAACGTAGACCGAGCTACATGTAGCCTTTTATTTTTTAATATATGAAATTTGTATTTCAAAGTTTCAAAAAAATCTAAAACAAAATTCTTGTGATAGGCAATGTTGAATGCTATAATCCGGTATAAATCTCAATATGAAATACTTTATATTTTAGTCTACACAAAAAAGATAAAATCTGACATATTATATAGTGAATAGTACACATTTCAACACTATATAATTTTGTCAGATTTTGCCATTTTTGTGTAGCCTAGAATATAAAGAATTTCATATTGAGATTTTTACCGGTTTGTAGCATTCAACATTGCCTATCATAAAAATTTTGTTTCAGAATTTTTTAAAACTTCAAAATATAAATTTGGTATGTTCAAAAATAAAGGGCTATGTGTAGCTTGGTCTATGTTAATCCACTCTCGTAAACATATTGCATACAAAAGCTGGTACACAAACTTCCATCGTAAATCAAGTAGAAAGTTGTGAATCCTTAATTTCTGTGTTGTATTGATTTGATCCGGGTGGGGGTATATATAGAAGTATAAAGGGGCAGGTAAAGACTTGGAGTACAAGTAATGTAGAGTCCTAACCTAATACAAACTCCTACACGTACTTGTATTATACTTCTAACACAGAAGAATATTTCTGATGAAACAAAGGAAGCCCATATAGCGAGTTGATGAAAGTGTATGCGATCTGAAAGGCCAGATCAATATAGTTCTCTCTAGAATATTCCAGTCCTGCACTACAGATTACTTGAACTTTTATTTAAGACACAACGTTTGTATGAATCCAATGCTTAGCCATGTGGAACAATCCGACATGCCTACTCTTAACATTTATGATTCTTTGTGATAAAATGGATATTCTTTTGCAGTTCTTTTTAATGTATGATAGCTCACCTCTACATAATATCTGTTCTCTTTTCAGGAGTTTTCCCCTGGATCCAATGGCAAGATGACAACTATGGGCGTTTATGTGCGTGATGTCATCCTTGCTCAGGTATATTTCTTGAACTGCTCTCCCATTTTTTCCATTTGACATAACTGTACTGTAAAGCTGCTGTTACAGTTTTTTCTAGTCACCCAATCACATCGAAGGGCTTACATGATTAACATACTATTTTCTGAACCTAAATGAGATTAACATATGGATAGGTGATTCGTGTAGAGGATATACTAGATTAGTGCCTAGTGCCATGCCATTGGTGATGCAGTAGGAGACAAGGTGGGATTCTTACAATATTTTTCTATCCATGATTTCTTACTTAGTATTGTTGGCTGGAAGTAAAACAGCGAGTAATTGTAATGTGATTGTAGTGTACCTGTATTTTGATTAACTTCCGGTATGCCTTCTTCAGGTATGTCACTTTCTTCAGGTGGACTAAAGTTCAAATCTGGGAGTACCATGCCAGCAAGGTGTTGTCGATAGGAGCCGGCGAGGTGCCCTGCTGCTGGCAGCCGGTGAGGAGGAGAAGCCGGTGAGGCAGCTGCTGCTGTAGATCGCCGGTGGTTGCTGCTCCCTGACCTCCTCCCCAAGCTGTTGTAGGATTAGCTCCTGCCAGGGCTCCTCCCTCCCCCCCAGAGCTTTTCCCAAAGATGCTGCTGGCTCCTCCCCGAGCTTCTTCCTGAGATGCCGCGGATGGAACCTGGGCAGATGAAACCTGGGCGGAGGGGGTGGGTGGAACCTAGGCGGAGGGGCTGGTTGGAATCTGGGTGGATGGGCTGGGTGGAACCTGGGCGGATGGAACCTGGGCGGAGGGGCACCTGGGCGGAGGGGGCGAGGTGCTCCCGGGATCAGGATCAAAGACGACTACATGGATCACGATTCAAATTTAGCGAAGGGCATTTATGTACTTTTGCTCATTTTCATCTGGTCGAGACGATTATAAAATATCTTATATTTCTAAACGGAGGGAGTAGTGGTTGGAATTTTACACCTACCTAGGGTTTGCTAGATTTAATTTTACCTAGGCTAGATTTAATTTTGCCTATAGCGTCGCACATGGCAAGGGTCTTCTGTGTGCAAGGAAACGTTCGTCAACGGCAAAATATGTTGACCGTTAGCCCGCGGCCCAGGCGGATAACATCGCGGAAACATCACACATGGGAATAGAAAAAACGGATAACCCAATATAAAGCACACGGTTTGCTAAGAGCAGGCATGTGCGAAATCGCACATGATCTTTTTTCTTAATCGTGTGAAGTTATCTGCGACATTTCGTTTTTCTTTGATCATTTTGTTTGTAGAGCTCATTATTGGAAACTCGGGCATTAGCACCGGGTTGTAACTGCCTTTTGCACCGGTTTTGGAACCGGTCCAACGCATCCGGGACTAAAGCCCTAACCCTTTAGCACCAGTTGCGTTACGAACCGGTGCCAAAGGGGCTCCATGTGGCCACACACATGAGGTCCCGCCGGTGGACCTTTAGCACCGGTTCGTAATACGAACCGGTGCTAAAGGTTGTCGATGTGGCATCCCTAAACCCTAAACGCTGTGGCCGAAACCCTAAACACTAGCATTTGGAATACGTTTTTTAGGGTATTTGAAACACGTTGATGCATATATAAAAGAAACCATTATATTACACAATATCGTCATGCATATAGAGATCGAAGCTAGTACGTGTCATCTTTCATCGTGCTTGGTCGAACATATTACATAATGGTACATCATTCACGTTCATGCATATATACAATATAATTTCTATTACGATTTTCCAAAATCATATTGCCGATGGTATTCTCCGGTTGGTGCTATGACCTCATCAAGTAAGAATCCCGCCACTTCCTCTTGAATTGCTCGTAAATGCTCGGTTGCTAGAAGACGATCCCGCATCCGTTCGATCCAATATAAAGAAGGGGATCAATATATATGAACGAAGAAACTCAACATAAATGATGGTAATAAAATAAAATTGTGAATATTGTTTACGTGCATCTAGTTGTTCTAGGACTCTGCTCTTCTCACAACAAGTCTCTCAAATGAACTCGCGGACATAGAATCCACATAAATTATTCCCGTCTTATTGCTTCAAGCACTTTACGAGAATAGAGTTCAATCAAAATAATAATCAAGGATGATAATGGTATTAAAACTAGAAACAAAGAGATGCGCGGACCTAGCTAGTACTACTTACCGGTACTTGTTTAAATTCAAGCTCTTTTTTCCAGGGACCGGTGCCTTATTCGTGAACCGTTTCCAAGCACTGCCCGGCAAAGAAAATGAATAAAGAAGTTACTAATTACTTGATATCGGGAAATGAACGAAAGTTGCTGATATAGTGCCATGCATAATGATTGAAATTACCGCTGAAGTGTATCAATCATGTCCCCGAATGTCTCAAGGGGTTTACGTTTTGAGTCCATGACCAGTACTCGTCCTCTACCAAGTTCAATAACTAGCAGAATAAAATGATACCTGCGCACATGCATAACACACACTTAACATCGAGTAACCAAAATAGTAATGTGTACAAGACAGTAACACACTCACTTGAAGTTGTAAGGAAATAGTATTTTCGTCATGGTTTCTTGTTTCCTTAACGCTCGTACCAAGTTATTCTTCGTGTCCTTGATATGGTTATGGAGACTATGCTCGTTCACGATATATGGGTCAATGAACCCAATGTCATAGATTTGTCCTCTTTTGCATTCGAGTTTCTTCCATCTGCATAATAGAGTGAGTAAAATTATGCATGCAATGAATGAGATGAGCTAAAGATTTAATTACAAAAATAATACTTACAGACAATAGGCACTGATCATCGATTTGTCGAGGGCGTCATGATTGTATAACTGAAATAATTCAGCAAATTCGATGTTTATGTCATCAGTTCCATGAAAGTAATGCTCATCATTAATTCCCAGTATGATCCAGTTCTGCCCATGCTTTGAGGCTTCCATGTACCACTTATGCAATTTTCGCATTCTTGTTGGTAGATTCGGAATCTCCTCGGGCCTGACGAGAGGGCTCCCGTGCCGGTATTTGTATGCTATATCAGCAGTGGAGAAATCACACTGGCTTAAGTACTAAGAAACAAACATACCATGAGCTTCGGCCTCCTCTTTGTACAGTGCTATGATCTCTGGATCACACTGGACATCGGGAAACACTTGGAGCGGGGGGGCACGAGTTCATCTGTTCTCCGAGCTGAGGAACTGATTTACCGCTCGACTGCTTTGCTGCATCTGACTTGAGAATATTGCGGTCATAGTCTGATACAAGCATTGGCTCCGGTTGGTGAAGGGTCTTCAACATTTTTAACATTTTCGGATCTAGAGGAGGCTGCTCGGCGGACTGCTCGGTCCTCTTTTTCTTCAAATTTTCAAAGAAGGTTTTTGATTTCTCTTGTACGATCACCGCATTTTCCTCCGTAGTATAGTCATAAGGTCTCTTGGGAGGAACCTTAGGTACTCTTGGGAGGGGCTCCTGTCGACGGATCGGTGATCGGTTATGATGACTCATCGATGGAGCGGCTATGGTACACTTCCGCTTTTGGCTCTGAGCCTCAGTGGGCAGAGGCGGCGGAGATGGCTCACTAGCTGGAGAAGGCTGGTATGCTGGAGAAGGTTGACGTGGCGGAGATACCGGAGAAGGCTGATGTGGAGATGGCAGAGAAGGCTGATGTGGTGATGGAGAAGGGTGACGCGCTGGAGACCTTGGCATCCAATTTGGAAGCATGATGTATTTCTTTAGCCATAGAACGGTGGTCTTCTTGGCTTCTCCCAGCTCATACAAATCCCCTTCACACGCAGGGTGGTCAAGCTTCAACTGCTCAAATCTTCATCCACCCCGGCCATAGCATAGCCATGTGGAATCGGACGGCAATGATAAGTTGCATTTGGTCCAATGGGTAAGGCATAGCCCACCGCCACCTTCATGGTTATGTTCACGACTTTCACATGTAGCTCGCAAGGTGTCGACTCCGTGATATCATCCACTGGATAGTGGATCGCTGGTTCATCATTATCCTCCGGGAGGTCCGCGGAAGCCATGCTGCTTTTTTGCTGAGATGGTGGGCCGGTAGCATCATGTGCATCTTCTATCTGCGGCTGAGATGTGGCGGTTCCTTGCTGGCTCATCCGATTTAACAAGTCTGATTGCCGCTTCAGCTCTTCTTCTATCTGAGACATGTGGTCTGTCTCCCTTTCATTTCTTCTCTGACGGCTTCTATCGGGAAATTTCTTCCTTTCGACGGGAAACCCGAGTTTCCACGGTTTGGAGCCTGGTGTGGTTCATGTTTGTCCTGGGTGTTCATCATTCCCAAGGGCGCGTGTGAGCTCGTCCTTCTCTCTTTTGGGATGGAACCTCCCCCCTTCAACATCCTTTGATGCGCTTCTAAGGGCATCAATGGGAAGGGGGTCTTCGTCATGCTTTTTTGTATATACACACTTCCCTTCTGAGTCCAACTTCCCTCCATGCCCGTAAAACCAATCTCTTGACCGATCATTCCATTTCAATGTCTCCGGAATGATCCCTTTAGCAATTAGATCGTCCTCCATTTTCTTCCACTTGGCTTGCCAGACTTGTAGCCTCCTTGCCCCATAGTATGGTGATACTTCTTTTTAGCAGCATTTTTCTTATTTATTTCTGACCTTTTCTTAGCTGCCTCCGAAGTCTTGTACTCCACGAATGTGTCCCAGTGGTCTTTTATCTTCCCATATGCTCCAGTGAACACCGGAGTCTTTTCTTTGTCGACAAATTCCTTATATAATCTTTCCTTCCAGTTGTTGAATTGTAGTGCCATCTTCGAAAGAGTCCACTTCTTGACTTTCCGCTCCATGATATTCAGATGACGATCATCGTCATCTGAATCCTCCTCATTTGGATCCTCCTCATTTGGATCCTCCTCATTTGGATCCACCTCATTCCGATCCACCTCTGGCGCCGCCGGTAGGGTAAAATTAACCATGAGCTTCTTCCAAAGCATATTTTTCAATCTCTTGCAGACATAGTTAACGGGTTCTGTCTTTGTCTTCTTCCATTCTCGAATGGTGATCGGAATGTTGTCCCTAACAGGAACTCCACATTGTCTTGTAAATTTACTTGTGTGAGCCGCGGGAGCAATCGGTTCGCCATCTTCACCGATTTCTTCTATCTGGTACCTTTCATGTTCTTCCAACCTTCTGGCCGGACCTCTTTTATTTACAGAAGAGTGGCTCGATCCAGAGGGATATAAGAAGAAAGAGCGTTAATATATGTATATACACAAATCAAATAATCCATCTATACAGCAGAGACTTAATTAATTAATACACATCTACCTCACCAGACTTTGTAATATTCAAGGTTCCACCGGAGTCGTTGCCTTCTCCCTCGTCAGAGTCGGCGCCTTCTCCCTCACCGGCGCCTCCACCCTCACCGGCACCTTCTCCCTCATCGGAGCCATCTCTTTGGTTTTGTTCATCTCCCTCACCGGAGTTGTTTAGAAACAACGAGGTGACATCGTCATCTCCATCGCGGATGATGTCCTCGATAATGTTTTCCTAGATTTCGTCTCTTCCGAGATCCATAGTTTCTGCAAAGAATTATTACAAGTTATTATATAAAAATCCTATTCCTATTTCTATTTCTAAAATTCTATTACGTATGATATATAAGTGGGACCCACATCTGTCATATACTGATATATGAGACATCCTATTTCAGGATCCATATAGTGGAAAATATGTGTCATATATAACACATCTATGCTAGCTAAATTAACTTAATCCAAACATATATTATAAAAGCAAAGTTTTTGTATGAAATTTGTATGAATTGTATTTGAAATTTCATTAATATATGAGGAATTGCCAAATGGTTCACAAATGTCAGATTTCCAAACCCTATATGAATTGTATATGAAATTACATTAATATATGAGGAATTGCTAAATTTGTATGAATTGCATATGAAATCGGAATCAATTTCCAAACCCTATTTCTAAAATCCTATTCCTATTTCTATTTCTAAAATTTCATATCTCTACAATTCTATTCCTTATTTCTATAATTCTATTTCTATTTATAAAAATCTTATTCCTATTCCGATATTTAAAATTCTATTTCTATTTATAAAAATCTTATTCCTATACCTATTTCTAAATTTCTATTCCTATTTCTAAAATTAACCCTAAATACTAAACTAATTAACCCTAAATACTAAATAAAAAACCCTAAATCCTAAACTAATTAAAGATACCTGCAGGGGCTCGATCGGCGGTCGGGCGTCGGGCGGCGGTCATCAGGCGGTGTCGGGCGGCACGGACGTCGCGCGCGGTGCGGGCGGCACGGGCATGGGGCGGCGACGGGCGGCGCGGGTGTGGGGCGGCGGCGGGCGGCGCGGGCGTCGGGAGGCGTCGGGCATCGGGCGCGGTGCGGGTGGCGCGGACGACGGCGCGGTGCGGGTGGCGACCAGTGCGGCGGAAAAAATCGACAGCCTGCCGCTGTCGATCTTGCTCCCAACGGAAAGTCCTTAGCAATTTCGGTGATGCGAGAGAGGAAAGAGGCGGGAGGTTATAAAGCACGGACCTTTACCCTTTAGCACGGTTGAAGCCACCAACCGGTGCTAAAGCTCAGACCTTTAGCACCGGTTCGTGCCAGGAACCGGTGCTAAAGGTTCTTTTGCTAGGTACTGCACCGCCACCCCCTTTAGCACCGGTTTGGGCCACGAACCGGTGCTAAAGGGGCATTTGAAATGTTTTTAAAAAAATTCAGTTGTTCCCGCCTTATTCCATATTAAAGCTATGATCAATATTCCATAAAATGTTGTAAAATAATTAAAAATCAGAAAAATACATATAGCATATCAAAATGTTTATTAGAAAAATATCTATGAAATATTAACATATTGAAATGCTAAAAATTATTTTATTAAAATTAGTAGGCTTGCAAACATTTTAAAATTGGTAGGGGCTTGCTAGGTTTGAACTACATGTATATGATATAATGCTCATGATTTTTTTGAAAAAATCATTTTTAGGTTCACAATATGTTGTTTTATCAGAGATCCACCGCAAGTCTAGCGAGACTCAACCCCGGGCTATGAATCTTCATGCCCGCCGTTTTGAATATAATTTCAAACGGGTATAAGAATTTAAAAAATAATCCAAACAATGTAAACCTTCGCATGGTGTCATATTATGTGTTATAGTTGCAAGAAAAAATATTAAACTTGGAAAATTGCAAACATCACAAAAAAAATTCACAAAATGAGCTATCATGTTCGATGTTTCATGGCTTTTAGGCCAAATGACCGATGTTATGGCTAGAATCGAGGCATAGTTTGTGATAATGTGTACATATTGTGCACACATGTGCATCTTGGGATTGCTTACGATGTTGCAGAAGGAAGTTTCCCTTTTCATCGCACGGAAAAACTATTTTCCATTTTTAGATGCCAAAAATAAGTTTTTTTGTGAAGCAACCACCAAATTAAAGTTTCACATTGCTATCAAAACATTTTTCAAAACTACTAGACCACCTTAGATGGAAAATTTCCCAGCCGGTGCATCTGAAACCTTTCCGTCCACACCTCATGAAAAAGACAAATTTCTACCGATTATGTAGGAGGCCCGCTAGGTTTCAACTACATGTATATGATATAATGCTCATGATTTTATGTAAAAATCATTTTTAGGTTCACAATATGTTGTTTTATTAGAGATCCACCGCAAGTCTAGCGAGACTCAACCCCGGGCTATGAATCTTCATGCCCGCCGTTTTGAATATAATTTCAAATGGGTATAAGAATTTAAAAAATAATCCAAACAATGTGAAACCTTCGTGTGGTGTCATATTATGTGTTATAGTTGCAAGGAAAAATATTAAACTTGGAAAATTACAAACATCACAAAAAAACCTTTACAAAATGAGCTATCATGTTCGATGTTTCATCGATTTTAGGCCAAATGACCAATGTTATGGCTACAATTGAGGCATATTTTGTGATAATGTGCCCATATTGTGCACACATGTGCATCTTGGGATTGCTTACGATGTTGCAGAAGGAAGTTTTCCTTTTGATCGCACGGAAAAACTAATTTCCATTTTTTAGATGCCAAAAACAAGTTTTTTTGTGAAGCAACCACCAAATTAAAGTTTCACATTGCTATCAAAACATTTTTCAAAAATACTAGACCACCGTAGATGGAAAATTCCCCAGCCAGTGCATCTGAAACCTTTCCGTCCACACCTCATGAAAAAAACAAATTTCTATCAATTTAGTAGGAGGCCCGCTAGGTTTGAACTATATGTATATGATATAATGCTCATGATTTTTTGTAAAAATCATTTTTAGGTTCACAATATGTTGTTTTATCAGAGATCCACCGCAAGTCTAGCGAGACTCAACCCTGGGCTATAAATCTTCATGCCCGCCATTTTGAATATAATTTCAAACGGGCATAAGGATTTAAAAACTAATCCAAACAATGTGAAACCTTCGCGTGGTGTCATATTATGTGTTATAGTTGCAAGGAAAAATATTTAACTTGGAAAATTGCAAACATCACAAAAAAACCTTCACAAAATGAGCTATTATGTTCGATGTTTCATGGCTTTTAGGCCAAATGACCAATGTTATGGCTAGAATCGAGGCATAGTTTGTGATAATGTGCCCATATTGTACACACATGTGCATCTTGGGATTGCTTACGATGTTGCAGAAGGAAGTTTCCCTTTCATCGCACAGAAAAACCATTTTCCATTTTTCAGATGCCAAAAACAAGTTTTTTTGTGAAGCGACCACCAAATTAAAGTTCCACATTGCTATCAAAACATTTTTCAAAAATACTAGACCACCTTAGATGGAAAATTTCCCAGCCGGTCCATCTAAAACCTTTTCGTCCACACCTAATGAAAAAGACAAATTCCTGCCGATTCGGTAGGAGGCCCGCTAGGTTTGAACTACATGTATATGATATAATGCTTATGATTTTTTGTAAAAATTATTTTTAGGTTCACAATATGTTGTTTTATCAGAGATCCACTGCAAGTCTAGCGAGACTCAACCCCGAGCTATGAATCTTCATGCCCGCCGTTTTGAATATAATTTCAAATGAGTATAAGAATTTAAAAAATAATCCAAACAATGTGAAACCTTCGCGTGGTGTCATATTATGTATTATAGTTGCAAGGAAAAATATTAAACTTCGAAAATTGCAAACATCACAAAAAAACCTTTACAAAATGAGCTATCATGTTTGATGTTTCATGGCTTTTAGGACAGATAACCAATGTTATGGCTAGAATCGAGGCATAGTTTCTGATAATGTGCCCATATTGTGCACACATGTGCATCTTGGGATTGCTTACGATGTTCTAGAAGGAAGTTTCCCTTTTCATCGCACGGAAAAACCATTTTCCATTTTTTAGATGCCAAAAACAAGTTTTTTTGTGAAGCAACCACCAAATTAAAGTTTCACATTGCTATCAAAACATTTTTCAGAAATACTATACCATATTAGATGGAAAATTCCTTAGCCAGTGCATCAGAAACGTTTCCGTCCACACCTCATGAAAAAGACAAATTTCTATCAATTCAGCAGGAGGCCCGCTAGGTTTGAACTACATGTATATGATATAATGCTCATGATTTTTTGTAAAAATCATTTTTAGGTTCACAATATGTTGTTTTATCAGAGATCCACCGCAAGTCTAGCGAGACTCAACCCTGGGCTATAAATCTTCATGCCCGCCGTTTTGAATATAATTTCAAACGGGTATAAGGATTTATAAACTAATCCAAACAATGTGAAACCTTCGCGTGGTGTCATATTATGTGTTATAGTTGCAAGGAAAAATATTAAACTTGGAAAATTGCAAACATCACAAAAAAACCTTCACAAAATGAGCTATCATGTTTGATGTTTCATGGCTTTTTGGCCAAATGACCAATGTTATGGCTAGAATCGAGGCATAGTTTGTGATAATGTGCCCATATTGTACACACATGTGCATCTTGGGATTGCTTACGATGTTGCAGAAGGAAGTTTCCCTTTTCATCGCACGGAAAAACCATTTTCCATTTTTTAGATGCCAAAAACAAGTTTTTTTGTGAAGTAACCACCAAATTAAAGTTTCACATTGCTATCAATTTTTTTTTCAAAAATACTAGACCACCTTAGATGGAAAATTGCACAGCCGGTGCATCTGGAACCTTTCCGTCCACACCTAATAAAAAAGACAAATTCCTACCGATTCGGTAGGAGGCCCGCTAGGTTTGAACTACATGTATATGATATAATGCTCATGATTTTTTGTAAAAATTATTTTTAGGTTCACAATATGTTGTTTTATCAGAGATCCACCGCAAGTCTAGCGAGACTCAACCCCGGGCTATGAATCTTCATGCCCGCCGTTTTGAATATAATTTCAAATCGATATAAGAATTTAAAAAATAATCCAAACAATGTGAAACCTTCGCGTGGTGTCATATTATGTATTATTGTTGCAAGGAAAAATATTAAACTTGGAAAATTGCAAACATCACAAAAAAAACCTTTACAAAATGAGCTATCATGTTCGATATTTCATGGCTTTTAGGCCAAATGACCAATGTTATGGCTAGAATCGCGGCGTAGTTTCTGATAATGTGCCCATATTGTGCACACATGTGCATCTTGGGATTGTTACGATGTTCTAGAAGGAAGTTTCCCTTTTCATCGCACGGAAAAACCATTTTCCATTTTTTAGATGCCAAAAACAAGTTTTTTTGTGAAGCAACAACCAAATTAAATTTTCACATTGCTATCAATTTTTTTTCAAAAATACTAGACCACCTTAGATGGAAAATTCCCCAACCGCTGCATCTGAAACCTTTTCGTCCACACCTCATGAAAAAGACAAATTTCTGCCAACTAAGGAGGAGGCCCGCTAGGTTTGAACTACATTTATATGATATAATGCTTATGATTTTTTGTAAAAATCATTTTTAGGTTCACAATATGTTGTTTTATCAGAGATCCACCGCAAGTCTAGCAAGACTCAACCCCGGGCTATGAATCTTCATGCCCGCCGTTTTGAATATAATTTCAAACGGGTATAATTTTTTAAAAAATAATCCAAACAATGTACAACCTTCGCGTGGTTTCATATTATGTGTTATAGTTGCAAGGAAAAATATTAAACTTGGAAAATTGCAAACATCACAAAAAAACCTTCACAAAATGAGCTATCATGTTCGATGTTTCACGGCTTTTAGGCCAAATGACCAATGTTATGGTTAGAATCGAGGCATAGTTTGTGATAATGTGCCCATATTGTGCACACATGTGCATCTTGGGATTGCTTACGATGTTGCAGAAGGAAGTTTCCCTTTTCATCGCACGGAAAAACCATTTTCCATTTTTTAGATGCCAAAAACAAGTTTTTTTGTGAAGCAGCCACCAAATTAAAGTTTCACATTGCTATCCAAACATTTTTCAAAAATAGACCACCTTAGATGGAAAATTCCCCAGCCGGTGCATCTGAAACCTTTCCGTCCACACCTTATGAAAAAAGACAAATTTCTGCCAATTGAGGAGGAGGCCCGCTAAGTTTGAACTACATGTATATGATATAATGCTCATGATTTTTTGTAAAAATCATTTTTAGGTTCACAATATGTTGTTTTATCAGAGATCCACCGCAAGTCTAGCGAGACTCAATCCCGGGCTATGAATCTTCATGCCCGCCGTTTTGAATATAATTTCAAACGGGTATAAGAATTTAAAAAATAATCCAAACAATGTGAAACCTTCGCGTGGTATCATATTATGTGTTATAGTTGCAAGGAAAAATATTAAACTTGGAAAATTGCAAACATCACAAAAAAAAACCTTCACAAAATGAGCTATCATGTTCGATGTTTCATGGCTTTTAGGCCAAATGACCAACGTTATGGCTAGAATCGAGGCATAGTTTGTGATAATGTGCCCATATTGTACACACATGTGCATCTTGGGATTGCTTACGATGTTGCAGAAGGAAGTTTCCCTTTTCATCGCACGGAAAAACCATTTTCCATTTTTCAGATGCCAAAAACAAGTTTTTTTGTGAAGCAACCACCAAATTAAAGTTTCACATTGCTATCAAAACATTTTTCAAAAATACTAGACCACCTTAGATGGAAAATTGCCCAGCCGGTGCATCTAAAACCTTTCTGTCCACACCTAATAAAAAAGACAAATTCCTCCCGATTCGGTAGAAAGCCCGCTAGGTTTGAACTACATGTATATGATATAATGCTCATGATTTTTTGTAAAAATTATTTTTAGGTTCACAATATGTTGTTTTATCAGAGATCTACAGCAAGTCTAGCGAGACTCAACCCCGGGCTATGAATCTTCATGTCCGCCGTTTTGAATATAATTTCAAATCGGTATAAGAATTTAAAATATAATCCAAACAATGTGAAACCTTCACGTGGTGTCATCTTATGTATTATTGTTGCAAGGAAAAATATTAAACTTGGAAAATTGCAAACATCACAAAAAAAAAACCTTTACAAAATGAGCTATCATGTTCGATGTTTCATGGCTTTTAGGCCAAATGACCAATGTTATAGCTACAATCGAGGCAGAGTTTCTGATAATGTGCCCATATTGTGCACACATGTGCATCTTGGGATTGCTTACGATGTTCTAGAAGGTAGTTTCCCTTTTCATCGCACGGAAAAACCATTTTCCATTTTTTAGATGCCAAAAATAAGTTTTTTTGTGAAGCAACCACCAAATTAAATTTTCACATTGCTATCAAAACATTTTTCAAAAATACTAGACCACCTTAGATGGAAAATTCCCCAGCCGGTGCATCTAAAACCTTTCCGTCCACACCTCATGAAAAAGACAAATTTCTGCCAATTGAGGAGGAGGCCCGCTAGGTTTGAACTACATGTATATGATATAATGCTTATGGTTTTTTGTAAACATCATTTTTAGGTTCATAATATGTTGTTTTATCAGAGATCCACCGCAAGTCTAGCAAGACTCAACCCCGGGCTATGAATCTTCATGCCCGCCATTTTGAATATAATTTCAAACGGGTATAAGAATTTAAAAAATAATCCAAACAATGTGAAACCTTCGCGTGGTGTCATATTATGTGTTATAGTTGCAAGGAAAAATATTAAACTTGGAAAATTGCAAACATCACAAAAAAAACTTCACAAAATGAGCTATCATGTTCGATGTTTCATGGCTTTTAGGCCAAATGACCAATGTTATGGTTAGAATCGAGGCATAGTTTGTGATAATGTGCCCATATTGTGTACACATGTGCATCTTGGGATTGCTTACGATGTTGCAGAAGGAAGTTTCCCTTTTCATCGCACGGAAAAACAATTTTCCATTTTTTAGATGCCAAAAACAAGTTTTTTTGTGAAGCAACCACCAAATTAAAGTTTCACATTGCTATCCAAACATTTTTCAAAAATACTAGACCACCTTAGATGGAAAATTCCCCAGCCGGTGCATCTGAAACCTTTCCGTCCACACCTCATGAAAAAGACAAATTCTGCCAATTGAGGAGGAGGCCCGCTAGGTTTGAACTACATATATATGATATAATGCTTATGATTTTTAGGTTCACAATATGTTGTTTTATCAGAGATCCACCACAAGGCTAGCGAGACTCAACCCCGGGCTATGAATCTTCATGCCCGACGTTTTGAATATAATTTCAAACGGGTATAAGAATTTAAAAAATAATCCAAACAATGTGAAACTTTCGCGTGGTGTCATATTATGTGTTATAGTTGCAAGGAAAAATATTAAACTTAGAAAATTGCAAACATCACAAAAAAACCTTCACAAAATGAGCTATCATGTTCGATGTTTCATGGCTTTTAGGCCAAATGACCAATGTTATGGTTAGAATCAAGGCATAGTTTGTGATAATGTGCCCATATTGTGCACACATGTGCATCTTGGGATTGCTTACGATGTTGCAGAAGGAAGTTTCCCTTTTCATCGCACGGAAAAACCATTTTCCATTTTTTAGATGCCAAAAACAAGTTTTTTTGTGAAGCAACCACCAAATTAAAGTTTCACATTGCTATCCAAACATTTTTCAAAAATACTAGACCACCTTAGATGGAATATTCCCCAGCCGGTGCATCTGAAACCTATCCGTCCACACCTTATGAAAAAGACAAATTTCTGCCAATTGAGGAGGAGGCCCGCTAGGTTTGAACTACATGTATATGATATAATGCTCATGATTTTTTGTAAAAATCATTTTTAGGTTCACAATATGTTGTTTTATCAGAGATCCACCGC
This sequence comes from Dactylis glomerata, assembly GCA_007115705.1. Taxonomy (NCBI): domain Eukaryota; kingdom Viridiplantae; phylum Streptophyta; class Magnoliopsida; order Poales; family Poaceae; genus Dactylis; species Dactylis glomerata. The sequence goes on from QXEO01000507.1 coordinate 308,203, forward strand.
AAGTCTAGCGAGACTCAACCCCGGGCTATGAATCTTCATGCTCGTCGTTTTGAATATAATTTCAAACGGATATAAGAATTTAAAGAATAATCCAAACAATGTGAAACCTTCGCGTGGTATCATATTATGTGTTATAGTTGCAAGGAAAAATATTAAACTTGGAAAATTGCAAATATCACAAAAAAACTTCACAAAATGAGCTGTCATGTTCGATGTTTCTTGGCTTTGAGGCCAAATGACCAATGTTATGGCTAGAATTGAGGCATAGTTTATGATAATGTGCCCATATTGTGCACACATGTGCATCTTGGGATTGGCACATTTAGTACATATGGTGACCTAAATGCCTTGGAGGCCATGAACCCCCCCTTCGCGTATCTCCCTTGATTAGGATCGCTTCGGTCGTAACTGGTGGCGCGGTGTTGATGATGTAAATGACCGGCCAGTTGGGAATCCCAAGAGAAGGTGTGATGAGTACAGCAGGAAGTTTTTCCTCAGTTATGAAACCAAGGTATGTCAATCCAGTAGGAAAAAGCCAAACTCAAGAAGGTGATGCTTGCTAGTTGCGTGATGCTCCAACAAGGGCGCCGTTAACGATACTTGTTACCACGTCTTCAACTAGGAGCAACGCGGAACCTGCACACAACACAACCAAGAACTTTGCTTCCAACTTACGATGAGGTTGTCAATCTCACCGGTTTGCTGTAAACAAAGGAATGAGCGTATCGAGCGGAAATCAATAGTAGTATGCGAGAAAGTAAACAGTGCGAGTAAAGTAAACATGTGATAACAATGTAAAGGAAATTGGACCGGGGTCCATAGTTCACTAGTGGTGTCTCTCCATAAAATAAACTAGATGATACCCCGCGCGTTGCTGCGGATTTTTTTAAAAGGCCCTATAAAAGATGGTCATGAAAAAGGTGAAAACAAAATGAAAATCCATAATGTATTATTACACCCTTCATAGTATTTACTACTCCCTCCGATCGGAAATAAGTGTCGGCAATTTTGTACTAGCTTAGTACAAAATTTGTACTATGTTCCCGACAGTTATTTCCGATCGGAGGGAGTATAAATATATTTCAAAAGGAAAAAACACAAAGTAAAGTGTACCAAATAAATACGTATTGGTATCTTCAGAGAAGGTATCAAGACATATGTGTACATGAACAAATCACCAATAATATCTGCATTTCCTAAATGACAATCCATTGTGTCTTAGTACACCCTTCATAGTATTTACTATAAATACGTTTCAATATGAAAACCCCAAAGTAAAGCCTACAACCAAATAATAAATACTGTATTGTATCTTCAGAGAAGGTATCCGAAGACATAAGTGTACATGAACAAATCACCAATATCTTCATTGCCAAACAATAAAAGGCCCTACTATATCTCATCGGGCGAAGCTAGTACATACTGTCGAGACCGCTGGAGGAGGCATTCACGTTGGACCTCTTTATACATATATACATTGGTAGATAGATAAAAAGCTCTGATCAAGAAAATGTGTTGCAGAATTGGGTTATTCGGTAGTTCGCCATACTAACCTAGTCTATTTATTCAGGCCTGAACGTGAATAGTGAAAACTAAAGTTGCGCTGGCAAGCACTTGGAAATAGATGACTGTTTTTCATGTCCCGCTTCTTCAAGACTAATCAGACCCAAGCCGTAGAAACTAATCCACTATACTGCCTGGAATATGTATTAAGTTTAACATAATGAGAAACATGAGAGGAAAGCTATAAGAATAAGTTGTCAAATAGTGCAACACTGTTTAACTATATTTGCCTGGTTGGGAATCCATACCACACACTGATAACTTCAGAAAGGAGTGTGTTCTTGTATTTGACTGTACAGTGAGAATGACAATAACTCGGAAAGTGAAAGAGGAAAAAAACACTCCTGAAAGTTAGGTCGCACAAATTGCAGGAAATAGAGGCATTCAGCAGATGGTGTCTTCTTCTATATAAGGGATTTGCCTAACGAATCAGGAGTATGAACCTACGAACAGACACATCAGCACAGGCAAGTGCGCAACATGACAGTAACAACCACTGCTCTTTCATGCTTGATTCAAAGGAATAGGTCTTCTAGAGCAATATGACAGGGCGAGCATGCAAGCTGCAAAAATGTAATCGAGCAAAGAATTTATACAGCTATTAGAATCAAACAGAACCAAGATATCATATGTCAAGCATATTAGGATTTTGATGGTAACTCTGGAGTATCTTCTATCTAATCTGATTTGTTGACAGAAAACTTGGCATGTTAACCGACAGGTGTCAATGTCAATCTTTACCACCCAAATTCAGTTACCTACATTAAGGCAAAACAACCAGTAGAATATGTGCAGAGTGGTCATAATTGGACTGGATGCGGGAAGCCTCACGTATCTCAGCTGCGTGCCGCCAGTAAAGGTGACAATGTGGGCAAGTCTCTTGGCGGCGGTTGGGATCCAATAGAGGGGAGAAGCAGGAGCCTCCTCTGGTGGCAGGGGCAGCAAAGATCTTGACTCCATCCGTGACAGGGTTAGCAGAGATCTTGATAGTGTACAGAAAAACTTTCGAATGTTGGGGATATCTGAGGGGAATAAACATATGCGACCAGCAAAAGTAAGGAATTAGAAGAATCACGTGCTAATTATCTAACAAAAAATTAAGTGCAAGAGATGAGAGCTTGTTTACCAATATAAGCAGGTACTGTTTTTCAGCGTGGTCGTACACGTGATGATCCTCCTTGCTTGAGCGACCAATAATTAGAATTCATTCGAAATCCAATCAGAGAAGCAGGCAAAATCCAATGAAATTGGGAAGGCAAAATATCGAGCAGCTATCGAGCGGATGAGCAACATAACATATTGACAAACATGAGTGAGAAGGGGAATTGGAGTGGAAAGCTACCAGAGTGGAAACCAGGATGGATGTGAGCAGACCTGCAAATAGGTACTCCATGGAAACATGGTGAGGTTTTTAAAACAGGAGGCGGCTCTGGGTGAGTTAAACCTAGATGTTTCTTCCGTATTTGCAGGGCAATGATGGCTAACAAATGCTAGGCATCACGGGGCGGTTTCATGAGCATTTGCGGCGAGGAGGACAAGGTCGCACTGGGAGGATTTGTGGCAGGTCACGGCAGTCACGGCGCCGGTGGAGAGCACCATCGTGGCCTTGTGGGGAGATGAAGCACTGCCTAATTTTTTTCTCAGGAGGAAGGCCAGGAGAGTGAAGAAGGCCTCTTATCTAGGTCCAGCCCAGGTAAGGCCACCCAAGTCACGTACCAAGAAGCGACACCTAGCCCATTGGACAAATGGCGAAGAGGGAGGACCGAGCGAGAACACAGCATGGGGAAATAGGGGTGACGTGGATGCACGACAACACAGGAAAATTATTTAGTGGGGGTTTAGTATATAGATGTAGAAGATAACAACATGCTGGGTAAACAAATTACAGTTGGGCAATTGATAGAATAAAGATAACGTGCATATGTCGCGAGGGTCACTATGAGATTTACTCTGGGCATTACAACAAGATACATAGACCGTCATCCAACTGCATCTATGACTAATAATCCACCCACGGGGAATCATTTAAGGACCCCGTGAATATTAAGTTGCGAATAATAGATAACTGTATTAAGAAAGTATGTAATGTAAACAGAGCATATATTCTTGGACATAAGAATGTTGTTTTCTCCCTAGTGGCAACAACACATCTACAACCTTAGAGGTTTCTGTCACTCTCCCAGATTAAAATAGAGGCATGAACCCAACTATCGAGCATAAATACCCCCTCTTGGAGTCACTAGTATCTACTTTGCCAAGATAGCTACTAACAACAGAGAGCATGGAAGATCATAAACAACATAGAGATAACATAAGATAATATTTAGCACATCAAATCAATCATAACACCAATATTCATCGGATCCCAACAAACACAACATGTAGAATTACATAAAGATGATCTCGATCATGTAAGGCAGCTCACGAGATCTAAACATGAAGCACATGGTGGAGAAGACAACCATCTAGCTACTGCTATGGACCCATAGTCTAAGGTAGACTACTCACTCATGGTGTCGGAGACAAGCATGGCGATGAAGAAGACCTCCGGTGACGATTCCCCTCTCCCACAGTGTGCCGGGAAGAGCTTATGGACCCTCCCGATCTCGGGTCGATGACGGCGGCGGATCGCGATGTGTTTCTGGAAAATTGATCGGGTGTTTAGGTTTTTCCCGTTGGGGGGTCTTTATAGGCGAAGGGGCAGCATCAGAAGTGGACCAGAGCGGTCACACATGTAGGGGGCGTGGCCAGGGGCTGGGCCGCACTGCCCTGTTGTGTGGCCGGCCCATGGCCCCTCTCTGTCTCCTCTTCGGACTTCTTGAAGCTTCGGTAAATTTCTGGATGTTCGGCTTTTGTTTCGTCCAATTTCGAGAATATTTCCCGTGTAACTTTTCTGAAACACAAAAACAGCAGAAAATAGGGAACTGTCATTGTGGCATCTTGTTAATAGGTTAGTTTCGGAAAATGCATAAAAATACCACGAAGTATAATGAAACACTAAGCAAATAGTGTAAAAACAAGCATGGAGCATCAAAAATTATAGATACGTTCGAGACATATCAAGCATCCCCAAGCTTAACTCCTGCTCGTCCTCGAGTAGGTAAGTGATAACAAAAGAAATAATTTTTAAGGTGACATGCACCTACACAATCTTGATCATATATGTAAGCATTGTGAGCTGGAATCACAAGAACTTAAAACATGGGCATGAAAGATATAATCTTGACAATAAGAACTTAGCAACCATGTTGTAAACATGAAAATGAACACAAATAAAAGATCATGAATAATGAAACAATGAAAGTCAAACGTGTGTTCAAATCATAAGGAAAAACATACAAATGGTTTTCAGCTTGTCCTTCATGGAGAGCAAAACATAAATGCATAGGACACCTTCAAGTTTAAGAGGGCGACTAGATACAAATAATTTAGGAACAAGTGAAACCAACAATATGAATCAATCAATGAAAACTTTGGGACAATGCACATTATACTAAGAATGACAACTATGCTCTCTTAGACGGTGCATAAAGATAGAAGGTGGTGACTCAACATAAAAGAAAAAGAAAGGCCCTTCGCAGAGGGAAGCAGTGATTAAACATGTGCTAGAGCTTTTCATTTGTAAAATAGAGAGATAAAAAATGGTTTTGAGAGGTGGTTGTCTTTGTCAACGACTGGCAATGGGGTTCTTACTATCTTCCATACAAAAATGAAGCAAGTTTTTGAGAGAGAGACTGTCACTTTTGTGCTCTTTTATAAAGCTTGGCACTCCTCCCCACCTTTTTTCTTTCACAAACCATGGCTAACCGATTCCATCGGGTGCCCACCAACATTCACATTCCATGGAGGAGTGCCTTTTTTCTTTTCTTTTTTTCTTTTTTTTTTCTTTTTAGAATAAGCAATATGGAAGATAGCAAATCCGACCACTACGTCCCCATGAGCTGAAAACAGTGTCACAAAACGAGAAGTATTTTGAAGGTTTTTTTTCAAAGGTAACACATGAAAATTTACTTTGGAATGGCTTACAAATACCATGCATAGGAATTTATAGTGGACACAATGGCAAACTTGGTTTTTAGGAGTTGGATGCACGAGTAGAGCTCATACTCAATACAAAATGAGGGCTAGCAAAAGACTGGGAGCAACCAACTAAGAGAACAAAAATGACCATAATCATGCAAAGCGACAAAGTGACATTAAAAGAAGCATAAGATGGCATCAAAAGTCAAAAACTAAATGATCATAGAGGCTATAGGCGACTTATTTTTGTAGTCAACATGGTGTAAGCATGTGCCAAGTCAACCCAAATAAAGCATCAAAGGAGAAAACCAAATAAATGCTTCCATATAATAAAAACAACGCATGATTTTTTCAAAGGCTCATTAAGCAATCTCAGATATTTGAGACAAGTCATGCTACAGCAAAACCACTAAGCATACTATCAAAAAGACATCAAGCACGACATGCAAAAGCCTAGGCCATAGTCTACACAAGCTCCTACTTGTACCACTTTTTTGCATAAAGCTTTTTCTCTTTTCCAACACCATTCAAATCTTTTTATAAGCACCTCTTTTGATGAAAACCAATAAAGACCAGAGGCAAAAATACACCTTGATGAAAATATATGACAAGGTCTGAACACAAATCAAGGCGAAAACGAAAACCAAAAGCAGTAGCGGAAAAAGAGAACACTCGTTGAACGATAAGAGTGAAAACTAGAGTGTTCTTAGCAAATGAAAAGCGAGTTCATCTCCTCCAAAAGAAACATGATGTGATCTAACCATTTATTGTAGAAAACAAAACTAAACTAACTAAGAAAACTAAAACAACTGACGCTCCAAGAAAAACACATAGTGCATGAAGCAATAAAAATAGAGTGTCTTGAAAGGTGACCTGATTTTTGCCGATGAAGAAGGGGTGCCTCGGGGGCATCCCCAAGCTTTGACGCTTGTACTTCATTGGATATTTCTTGGGGTGATGCATGGGCATCCCCAAGCTTGAGCTTTTGTCCATTCTTCAACTCATCTCATCATTCTCCAATCCCTACACTTGAAAACTTCCTTCATACAAAACTAAACACAATTCTATTAGCAACATTAGTGCAAGCATAACATATAATCAACCTATTTTTGCTTTAGGTTTCAACCCAAAACCACCACATATAAAGTATATACTACTGTAGCAACTTCCCCAAAAGTTCCGTGATCAAAAGAACTCAAAAGAAAGCGATAAAGCGGCAAACACAAATATTGGTTGAAATCTGTCAAAACAGAACAGCTGACAAAGGTCGAATTTTTGAGGGTTTTTCTGTTGCTCAAATAAAAAAGTGTTCAACTAATGAAAGTTTGGATATAACCTGGGGAATATGTATAAGAAATCTCAGGTCCAAAAGATATACAGAGAATTTATACGAATTTTTATGGTGCAGCATCGAAAACAGTTTCAGGACAGCAACATCCCCAAATCTTACCTCACTCAAATTAGAGCCTTCTCTTGGCACAACAACGAAATAAAAAGGATAAGAAGCAGTTATTACACTAGTAATAACTTCCAAGACTCAAATAAAAGAAAAAGTACTGAAAATAAAACAATGGGTTATCTCCCAAGAGTGCTTTTCTTTAACGCCTTTGAGCTAGGCGCAGTAATTTGCAAAGATACTCAAGTGGGCGCCATATAAGGGCTTGAAGCAAAGGCGCCATATAGGAACTTAAAGCAATAGAGAGCCTCAAAAAGCAAGTATGGAACACATTTATATCTGAACCACTTCCTATGCATAGGAATCTTGTAAAAAAATAAATCAACGAGGCACATAGTAGCAAGCATGGATAGAATAAACAAGTGCCACTTCAAGATTTGCAACATAAAGAGAGGAAACTTAATATTGTTGAGATCCATCAAACCATATTTCCCTCTCTCATAATAACTTTCAGTAGCATCATGACCCACAAGTATAGGGGGTGTATCGTAGTACTTTCGATAAATAAGAGTGTCGAACCCAACGAGGAGCAGAAGGTGTTGATGAGCGGTTTTGATCAAGGAATCACTGTAAATACTAGCAAACAGGTTTTCAGGGGTATTTGGTAATACGAGTAAATAAAGTGCGAGTAAATAAAAGACAGTAGTAACAATTGCAGCAAGTGGCCCAATCCTTTCTTCAGCAAAGGACAAGCCGGCTGTGTACTTATAATAACCAAACGTTCTCGAGGACACACGGGAGTTTCTGTCAAGAGCTTTCGCTTCATAGAGCCAATAGTATTTATTGGTTTGATAGGTGTTATGGGGGTGAACCTGTGCTAGCACACTACCCTTACAAGGATAAATACACACTTGTGATTATATCCCTTGCAAGCATCCGCAAATACAAGAAAGTAATTAAGATAAATCTAACCACAGCCTTAAACTCTAAGATCCTACGCTCCCTGGTGCAATGGTTTCCCAACGGAGGTTTAGGTTTCTGTCACTCCAGCAACCCCACAATCGGTAGCCAAATACACAATGCATCTCACTAGGCCCATAAATGGTGAAGTATCATGTAGTCGACGTTCACATGACACCACTAGTGAAATAGCACCACAACAATATCAAACCATTAAATATTTCTCAACAATAATTCACTACTAACATCTTGGCTTCTCCCATGTCCTCAACAACTAAACGAACTACTCACAAGACATCATATGGATCATGATCAGAGGTGAAATAATGGTAAATAACAATCTGAACATAAACCTTAACTCAACGGTTCCACTCAATAGCATCAACTACAAGAGTAATCAACACCGGGAAAGTTTCCCCTATGAATATAACAAGATCCAACTCAAGATGTTACAGCGGGATGGCGTGGTGATGGTGGAGATGAAGGTGCTGGTGATGGAGATGATGATGATGATGATCCCGATGAAGTCTGGTGCGATGGTGATGATGATGGCGACGATCTCCCCTCTCCGGGAAGGAATTTCCCCGGCAGATTTCTCCCTGCCGGAGAGCTTTTCTCTCTCTGGTGTTCTCCGCCCCGCAGAGGCGGCTGTGTCTAACTCTGAGCCCCCCTTGACTTAGGTTTTCGGGGACGATGATGTACGCAAAGGGGCGAGACCAGAGGTGGGCCAGGGCGGCCTCACGCAGGGCTGGCGCGGCCAGGGGGCTGGCCGCACCACCCTGGCGTGTGGGGCCCCCTGGCTCCTCTCGACTCGTCCTTCTGGCTTCCTGAGTCTTTTGGGAAAATATAATTTCTGGGTATTTTTCTGGAATTTTCCTGATCTTCAAAATATGGTCTCTTGATGGTCCTTTTTCCAGCAGAATCCTGACTCCGGCAGCAGCTGCTCCGATGATCATCAAACATGTGAAAGCAAAGGAAATAACATAAGTATCATATCTAAATATAGAATATATCAATGAATAACAGTAAATTATGATACAAAATAGTGATGCAAATTGGACGTATCATAGCATCATGAATAGAACAAACAATATAACTATCACATAAAGCATCCCAATCATGAGCCACATGCATAAAAGAATTAATACTCACCACAGGAACAATAGTAGTAGGAGCAGATTCAACTAAATAATTTTTGTCATCACCATAATCATCAAAAATAGGAGGCATATTGTAATTATAACTAATTTTCTCCTCAAAAGTAGGTGAACTGAAAATATTATCCTCATCATCATAACCATCATAAACTAGAGGTTCAGTATCATCACAAGCTAGCGAACAACTATTTCGCAAAGCATATTCTTCAAACATATCATCATAAGAAGAAACATCACATAGGGGAGATAAAATATCATCAGAGCAAACTTTCTCCACTAAAGCCGGGGAACTAAAAATATCATGCTTACCAAAACCAGCTTCCCCAAGCTTAGACTTTTCTATAGCATTAGCAATACCAGTGTTCAAAGCAATCATACTAACATCACTATTAGCATGCAAATTAAGCTCCAAAGGTTTTTCAATTTTCTCTTCAAAAACTTCATATCTAAACTCGGGAAAAAGACTAAAGAACTCTTTATTTTCCATTAAGCCTAACTAGTGAAAATAAAAACAAGAAACAAAAAGATATAATTGCAGAATCTAAAGGAAATAACTTCGAGCACTCACACAGGAGGATGCGAGTACCTTTTACCTTACCTCCCCGGCAACGGCGCCAGAAAAGAGCTTGATGTCTACACACGCTTCTGTTCTTGTAGACAGTGTTGGGCCTCCAAGTGCAGAGGTTTGTAGAGCAGCAGCAAGTTTCCCTTAAGTGGATCACCCAAGGTTTATCGAACTCAGGGAGGAAGAGGTCAAAGCTATCCCTCTCAAGCAACCCTGCAATTACGATACAGAAAGTCTCTTGTGTCCCCAACACACCCAATACACTTGTCAGATGTATAGGTGCACTAGTTCGGCGAAGAGATAGTGAAATACAAGCGGTAGTGATGATTATGAGTAGCAAATGTGGTATGAAATAAATATCGCTGCGAGCAAACATGTAACAAAATAGCAAGTAAACGGTGTGCAAAGCTTGGAAACAAGGCCTAGGGATCATACTTTCACTAGTGGTCACACTCCCAGCAATATAACATAATTGAACAAATAAACAACTACTCTTCACTATGGTACTCTGAATTACTCTCCTATTGAACAACACTAATCATTGCGTAGTGGCTACGGAAGCACCCCTTAAAGTTCATCAAGTACTTGACAAACACCACTCATAGAGATATCCAAATCAAATCACAATTCAAGATAGATACTATTGCAACATAGACCAAGTAATAACACGGTGCACACACTGTCAACATTACACCATGAAAGGAGGAATAGATCACTTCAATACTATCATAGTAATAATTATTCTCATAATCCATAAGAGATCACAATCGTAGCCTAGACCAAGTACCACCATGATGCACGCACTATCACCGTTACACCATGGCAGGAGGAATAGATTACTTTAATAACATCACTAGAGTACACATAATATCTGAATAATAACATCTACTTGTTCAACATGATACAAAGCTCACGATCACATAAAGATCACATCATGGGAGAGAGAGGTGAACCACATAGCTACCGGTAGAGCCCTCAGCCCCGGGGATGAACTACTCCCTCCTCATCATAGGAGACAGCAAGGTTGATGGAGATGGCGGTGAGGTCGATGGAGACGGCGGAGACAGCGATGGAGACCGATGGAGATGGCTCCGGGGGCACTTCCCCGTCCCGGCAGGGTGCCAGAACAGAGACTTCTGTCCCCCGAAATTTGGCTTCGACGGCGGCGGCTCTGCGGAACTGTTCTGGAAATTTCGCCGACTCCCTTAGGGTTTTCTGTCCCGAGGCTTTATATAGGCGAAGGGGCGTCATCAGGGGGCAGCCAGGGGATCCTCACACCAGGGTGGCCCGGCCAGGGCCTGGGCCACGCCACCTATGTGTGAAGGCGTCCTCTGGCCCCCCTCCGGCTCTCTTTCGGTCTTCGGGAAGCTTTCGGGAAAAAAAAAGACTTCTGGCTTTTGTTTCGTCCAATTCCGAGAATATTTCCTGTGTAGCTTTTCTGAAACACAAAAACAGCAGAAAACAGGGAACTGGCACTGTGGCATCTTGTCAATAGGTTAGTTTCGGAAATCGCATAAAAACGCCACGAAGTGTAACGAAACACAAGGAAAATGGTGTAAAAACAAGCATGGAGCATCAAAAATTATAGATACGTTCGAGACGTATCAAGTAGCAGAAAAAGAGAACACTCGTTGAATGATAAGAGTGAAAAACGGAGTGTTCTTGGCAAATGAAACGCAAGGCAACTTCTCCAAAAGGAATTTGTTGGGGTCCAACCATTTATTGCAGCAAACAAAACTAAACAAAAATTTCTTGGGGTCCAACCATATATTGCAGCAAAAAATAACTGAAAACTAAAGACAACTGACGCTTCAAGAAAAACACATAGTGCATGAAGCAATAAAAATATAGTGTGTTGAAAGGTGACCTAATTTTTGCCGATGAAGAAGGGGTGCCTCGGGGGCATCCCCAAGCTTTGACGCTTGTACCTCTTGGATATTTCTTGGGGTGCATGGGCATCCCCAAGCTTGAGCTTTTGTCTATTCTTCAACTCATCTCATCATTCTCCAATCCCTACACTTGAAAACTTCCTTCATACAAAACTAAACACAATTCTATTAGCAACATTAGTGTAAGCATAATAATGAATCAACCCCTCTTTGCTTCAGGTTTCAACTCAAAACCACCACATATAAAGCATATACTACTGTAGCAACTTCTCCAAAAGTTTCGTGATCAAAAGAACTCAAAAAGAAAGCGATAAAGAGGCAAACACAAATAGTGGCAGAAATCTGTCAAAACAGAACAGCTGACAAAGGTCGAATTTTTAGAGGGTTTTCTGTTGCTCAAATAAAAAAGTGTATAACTAATGAAAGTTTGGATATAACCTGGGGCATATTCACAAGAAATCTCAGGTCAAAAAGATATTCTGAGAATGTTCACGAATTTTTACGGTGCAGCGCCGAAATCTGTTTCAGGACAGCAACATCCCCAAATCTTACCTCACTCAAATTAGAGGTTTCTCTTGGCACAAAAACGAAATAAAAAGGATAAGGACTGGTTATTACAGTAGTAAGAACTTCCAAGACTCAAATAAAATAAAAAGTACTGAAAGTAAAACAACGGGTTATCTTTCAAGAGTGCTTTTCTTTAACGCCTTTGAGCTAGGCGCAGAAAGTGCGAATCAAGTATTATCGAGTGATAAAGCATCAAGCTCATAATTTGCTCTAAGAATAGAGTCAAAAAGTAATTTCTTTCTCTTCCTAGGGAAGTGTTCCATACCTTTCTTGAGTTGGAATCGATATTTGATGGTGCCTTCCCTCATATCAATGATGGCACCTACAGTTCGAAGAAAGGGTCTTCCCAAAATAATAGGACATGAAGTATTGCATTCAACATCCATAACAAGAAAATCAACGGGAACAAGGTTATTGTTAACCATAATAAGAACATCATTAATCCTTCCCAAAGGTTTCTTCTTAGCAATATCAGCAATAGGAACATCATAATAACACTTTTCAAGAGGTGGTAAATCAAGCATGTCATAAATTTTTCTAGGCATAATAGAAATACTAGCACCTAGATCACATAAAGCATGGCAATCAAAACCGTTAACATGCATATCAATAATGGGTTCCCAACCATCTTCTAACTTCTTGGGAATAGAAGCTTTTTGCTTCAACTTTTCATCCCTAATTTTCACGAGAGCATTGGTAATATGCTTAGTAAAAGCAACGTTTATAGGACTAGCATTAGGAGTCAAAGAAGCTTTTGGAAGTAAAAAAACTTTAGATATATTGCAGCCATCAACATCAAAATCATTAAAAGTAATAGAGCTATCATCTCCTACACTCCGAAAAAATTCAGCACTCTTTTGAGAAAAAGTTTTTGCTGTTTGGGCTTTTTAACACAAGGAGTGGGAGTTTTCTCTACACCAATCAAAGTAAGAGGATTGCTAGCATTAGGAACAACATAATTATAGGTAGTAATGGTACATACCTTCATCTTTCTAGCCATCTCATCTTCTCTTTCCCACCTGGCATGCAATTCTGCTAACATCCTAACATTTTCATCAATTCTAACTTGGATAGCGTTAGCAGTGGCAAAAGTATTGTTCTCCTTCACATCATTAGGCAACACTTTTAGTTTCAGAAGTTCAACATCAAGAGCAAGACTATCAACTTTAGAAGCAAGAATATCAATTTTGCCTAACTTTTCCTCAACAGACTTGTTAAAAGCAGTTTGCTTACCGATGAAGTCCTTGAGCATGACTTCAAGCTCAGAGGGCGCGGCCCTAGTGTTGTTGGAGGAATTACCATAAGAGTTACCATAACCATTACCATTGGTAGAAGGATACGGCCTATAATTGTTACTAGCAAAATTGTTCCTATAAACATTGTTGTTAAAATTATTATTTCTAATGAAGTTTACATCAACATGCTCTTCTTGAGCAACCAAAGAGGCTAAAGGAACATTATTAGGATCAACATGAGTCCTATTATTAGAAAGCATAAGCATTATAGCATCAATATTATCACTCAAGGAAGAGGTTTCCTCAACAGAATTTAGCTTCTTACCTTGTGGAGCTCTCTCGGTGTGCCATTCAGAATTATTTACCATCATGTTGTCGAGAAGCTTTGTTACGGCGCCCAAGGTAAGGGACATAAAAGTGCCTCCAGCAGCTGAATCCAATAGGTTCCTTGAAGAAAAATTCAGTCCTGTATAAAAAGTTTGGACAATCATTCAAGTAGTCAGTCCATGAGTGGGGCAATTCTTTATCATAGATTTCATTCTTTCCCAAGCCTGAGCAACATGTTCATTATCAAACTGGCCAAACTTCATAATATTGCTACGCAAAGCTATAATCTTAGCAGGAGGATAGTATCTTCCAATAAAAGCATCCTTACACTTAGCCCATGAATCAATACTATTTTTAGGCAAAGACAGCAACCAATCCTTAGCTTTTCCTCTCAAAGAAAAAGGAAAAACCTTAAGCTTAATAATATCACTCTCTACATCCTTATATTTCCGCATCTCACATAGCTCAACAAAATTGTTGAGATGAGCTGCAGCATCATCAGTACTAGCACCAGAAAATTGCTCTTTCATAACAAGGTTCAACAAAGTAGGCTTAATCTCATAAAAATTTGTACACTACAAGAAATGTGTTGACTAGTGACGTTTTCATTATGACCCTAGAGAAAAGTGTCATAAAGTAGTGATGATTTTGTACCAGATCGTCATGGCCTAATTGGGAAGGCCACCAGCCCTAAAAATTACGACGATTTGAACCAGAAACGCCATAACCCAGTGGGCACAAAATCGTCATAACCTATCTCATGCAGCTTCAAACCTTATTCGGAGCCGCTTACGATGAAAATAGATCGTCATAATCGCTAATTTAAAATATATTTGAAATGGTTGGACTGCCACCTCAGCGGTTTTGCCAACGTGTCGTCTATGTGTATATTTATGCCTATGTGTAATATCCACGTGTCAATTTGTCTTATGTGGAGTGTAGGACCCATTTTTCTTACGTGGAGTGTAGGACCCATCCGTCATACACTTGAATTTCGTCAGACCAACCTGACACACGGGTCCCATGCGTCGGTCCCACCTGACACACGGATCCCACGCGTCGGTCCAACCTAACACGCGGGTCCCACACGTCGGTCTGACCTATAAATCTCACCGTGGCTAGGAATCGAACTCGTCACCTCCCACACGGAGCTAGCTCTCTTAACCACTAAGGTAAGGAACAACTTGTGATAGAAGCCCACGTTACATCCTTTTCAATATGGTTTCCCGTGTCTTGGGCCTGGGCCGGTGTAAACAACACTTGGGCCGCTGTGGCTAAAGGCTCTCAATGATATTTTTTTCCTCTATGGCTTTTCCATTTCTTTTAAGACTTTAACATAAAATGTTTGAAAAAGATTCAAGACAAGGCCAAATAAATTCAAACAAAATTTGTAAATTATATTTAATATATATAATAACATTAAATATTTTTTTCCACAAAACAAAATTTATTTACTAGAATGCCATTCTAGTGTATTTAGAATATAGCTAAAACAGCGGGCATGACCATCCCTAGGTCGGGATAGAATCTTGCGAAACTCTTGATGGATCTCTGATAAAATAGATAATGGTGTACCTAAAAATGATTTTTTGAAAAAAACTTGAGCAAACTATGAAGCACCTGTAGTTCAAATTTGACCCGCTTCCAACTGAATCGGCAAAATTTTGTCAATTTCTTGAGGGGTGTCCAGAAAACTTTTTCCATGCAAAAAAATGGTTAATTCCGCATAAAATATGGTACAATATCATTTAAAATTTTATTGGTCCATTTTTGAAACTTATTTTTGGTAGATGCTTCACAAAATAACCCATTTTTAGCATTAAGAAAATGAAAAATGAATTTTTTGTGCAAAGAAAATTAATACTCCCCAAAGCAACTTTGTTTGCCATACCAATATGCACACATGTGCATAATATGGGGTTATTTGAACAAACTATGCCATGATTGTGGCCATAACTAGCTCATCTCGCTTGAAAGCCATGAAACCTTGTATAAGGTAGCTCTTTTTTGTGAACACTTTTTCAAAACGTTTCCAATATTCCAAGTTTGTTATTTTTCCTATAAACTAGGTCACATAACATGACACAACGCGAAGGTTTTGTATTTTTTTGATTTTTTTGAATTTGTTATGCACATTTCAAAACGACCAAAACGGTGGGCGTGACCATCCCTAGGTCGGGATAGAATCTTGTGAAACTCTTGATGGATCTCTGATAAAATAGATAATGGTGTACCTAAAAATGATTTTTTGAAAAAAACTTGAGCAAACAATGAAGCACCTGTAGTTCAAATTTGACCCGCTTCCAACTCAATCGGCAAAATTTTGTCAATTTCTTGAGGGGTGTCTAGAAAACTTTTTCCATGCAAACAAATGGTTAATTCTGCATAAAATATGGTACAATATCATTTAAAATTTTATTGGTCCATTTTTGAAACTTATTTTTGGTAGATGCTTCACAAAATAACCCATTTTTAGCATTAAGAAAATCAAAAATGAATTTTTTGTGCAAAGAAAATTAATACTCCCCAAAGCAACTTTGTTTGCCATACCAAGATGCACACATGTGCACAATATGGGGTTATTTGAACAAACTATGCCATGATTGTGGCTATAACTACCTCATCTCGCTTGAAAGCCATGAAACCTTGTATAAGGTAGCTCTTTTTTGTGAACACTTTTTCAAAATGTTTCCAATATTCCAAGTTTGTTATTTTTCCTAGAAACTAGGTCACATAACATGACACAACGCGAAGGTTTTGTATTTTTTTGATTTTTTTTGAATTGTTATGCACATTTCAAAATGTGACCAAAACGGCGGGCGTGACCATCCCTAGGTCGGGATCGAATCCTGCCAAACTCTATATGGATCTCTGATAAAATATATACTTGTGTACCTAAAAATGATTTTTGGAAAAAAACATGAGCAAACTATAAAGTAGGTGTAGTTCAAATTTGACCCGCTTCCAACTGAATCGATAGATATTTGTCATTTTCTTAGGGGTGGCTACAAAACTTCTTCCATGATAACAACTGGTGAATTTTGCATAATATATGGTATAATATCATTTAAAATTTGGTTGTTATATTTTTGCAACATATTTTTGGTAGACGCTTCACAAAAAAGCCCATTTTCAAAACACGAAAAATGGAAAATGAGTTTTTTTATGCTAAAAAAATGAAAACTTTACTTTTTTGGTGTTATGAAGATCAAACAACACCTTATACAAAATTAATAGTAAATATTTTTATAATATTTATTTTCTAAAATAATTGGAAAAGGTTTAAAGAAAAAATATCAAAAAATGGAGAACCAGTCCTGTTATAGTATTTCGGTCCAATAACAAGGCAGAACCAGTCCTGCCACGGATCACTCCCCTAAAGCTGATCTGGGCCATCCACGCCTTGATCCAACGTTGCTCAGCTGTTCTTTATAAATACGTGCGCGCGACCGAAACCCTAACCTAACCCTCCCCTTCCCCCCAGCGCCGCCGCCACCTCCCTTCTTCTCTCTCCCTGCGAGCCACACCGCGCCAGATCTCGATCCACCCCGCCCTCCTGCGCCCTATCTCTACGGTCCGGCGATCGTCCGGGAGAAGGACGGCCACCATCCACCACTCCTCTCTCCTCATCCACCATCGCCTCTCCACTTTACCCATCTTCCGCCTCCATCTCTCCCGCGGTGAACCCTAGATCGCCACAGCGCCGCCGCCTCCCCTCTCTCGCGCTGGCCACAACCTTGCTGCAGCTCACGCCGTGCTCCACTAGATCGGTCACCTACCCCAAACATGAGGCAACCATCTCGTCCTCTCATCCACGGAGGAGCCATGGTGACCTCTCCCGCTTCATCCCCAACAAGGTCGCCGCTGGAAGCACCGGCGTCCTCGCCTTCAGCGCCGTAAAGGCTAGCCCGGTGAGTCTGCCTCCTCTGCTCTGCACCTCCGCTCCTTCCACCACTCCCAATTGAGTTGCTGCTCTTCCTCTGCAGCTGTTTGAGATGGGCTAGAGCTCTCCCTCTCCCAGATGCCCTTCCGTCGTCGGCCACCCCGACACCTGCGTCTTCTAAATCGAGCCCCAGCTTGACCACGCGGCTCCAGAGGTGGGGTGCTGCTGCTACTGCCTCCCTCAGCTGGCCATGGCCTCCTGCACTTCAGCGCAGTGGCTGGCCCTCTCCTTCGTCTCCAACATCTACGGCCACGACTATGCCTCCGGTATGATCCTTCTATTACTAGCCGTCCAGCTGATGATCTACGCTAGGTTTAGTGTGGTGTGTGGTTTATCTCCTGGTCATGGTTGTGCTTGGTGAGCTCCTGATTAGGTTCTATGTGTGATGATGGTTGTGAGGATATGCTACTGATTGATGTTTGCTAACTAGATATGTCCAGGTTAGGATATAGTTGGTGTTAGGTAGTAGATTAGGTATTCAAATTGATGCAGATGATTGCATCAAGCATGATAGGGCTTGTTCAAGTGATCTTGTTAAAAACGCAACGAGTGCAGGAATTTAGAAGTAATTAGGATTCATGCAAATCAAATGATATAGAGGTGCTTCCTTTGATTCTTGTGTTTATAAATATGCTTGCAGTGTGTGCGGATAATAATTTGGTAGCATCTGACTGAACTATGTGAAGTAGGTTGACTGAACCATTTGATAACTATGGCACCGGATTCTCAGTTTGAGCTAACAGCGCTGCTTAGGAAGCATCACTGTCTTCTCTAGATTAGATAAGTCTTTGGTCTATCCATAGGATTCATTGTCTTGCTAATATTAAATGCTGATACCTTAAGACATGCTAACTAGTTAAAACATTGTTGCACTTGCTGATACCTTAAGGAATACAGTCTAGTTGTATTACTGTTACTGTATCTTGGTGTTATTCGACCACTTAGAAGCATTACATTGTTGCACCTGTAGGAGGATGTATGTGTACAGTCTGCAAGTGTGGATGCTCTTGCGGCCTTGGTGAACAAGGACAAGCTGACGTTCTTCGATTTGGTATGGTCTAGTCTATCAGAGATTGTATTTTGTCATGCTCCCTGATTTGGCCAAGGAGGGTAGCTCTTTATGTATCATTTTTGTCATGTTGTTTCAGGTTTCTAAGATGGACATGTATCTGACTACGACATACCACATTGTTAGATCAAGAGGTTTCTTTTTCCCTCTTTGCATATGTTTCCAGTTATTTCCATGCTATTTTTTCTCAGTTTGTAAGAAGATTTGCAAATTTTCTAATGCAAGAAAAAGTTAAAACTGTATCGTCTATGCAAGTTCTAAGGTGCTGTATTCTGTAGTTGTCTGCATTGTAAGCACGGTTCCAAAAGATGCATAAGTCAAGCTCTTTTTCTTGGTTTCTCCGGTGAAGATTATTGCTGATTACTTCTGCTAAAAAAAATTAAACTCCTATTGTGCAATATGGATACATATCTACTTACATGTACACACTGGTAGCCTGGAAAAAGTGAAAAAGGGAAAGCTTGTCTCATGTCACTTAATTGGATGAGGATTAATCCTTGCAGTTTTAAAAAATGCTAATTTTCTCCAACCATTTTTGTTGTTGCATGAGCTGCAAACTTCTCTCATGGCATTTCTTTCTGATAGATTTAAAGTCAGCATCATAAGCTCCTGCTGGGACATGCATAATGCCATGCTGTACAGTTTATGATGTACTTGTACTTTATGCCTGTTAGATGTGTTTTCTGTAAGAACCTGATCAGAAGACTGTGCCAGTTATCCCTAGTTTCTGAATTTGTCTTATGCTGGCTTGAGAGGCCTACTGCCTACAGCATTAACTTCCAGGTTATTTGGTTTAAATTTGGTCATTATCCATATTGGGCAAAAAATTGAGATATTTTATATCATGTTTGTACTGGTTATATTCCATGTGCGATGTTCACAATAATGGGGCATCTTTCTGGCTAGGAATAAATCCATTTGTGATAAAATATTTTGCAGTTATCTGAGCTTCTGAGTGTTGAGTTTTATGATGGATGGATTGGTCATGTAGCAGAATTTACAACTAGATCGTTGCTATCATGGCATGTTTGTCTGTCTTCTTGCTCAGTTACTAATTACTGTTGATTGTTGAGTGTTGAATTTTATGTTGAATGGATTGGTCTTGTAGCAGAATAATAAACACCATTCTTATTATTTTGTTGTTCCTGTTCATCACAGGCCTCATCAGATTTAGATAAGCCGTTGGATAATGCGGAAGGTCTCTGGGATCAGCTGGAGAGTCTTCCTTATCTTTGCAGATTCAATGTTTGCTCTATGCCATGAACTTTTCTTTCTGATTTCTAAAATGATGTCTTTCTGTTCAAGTTTTGGATTGAGCATATGAGTTGTACCTTTCCGCTTACAGCTTATTATTTCTAATTGTTAACATGCTCATGAAGTGTTGGTAACGACACAAAATTCTTTAGATTGAGTGAACAGATGAGCATCTCAGTCTTCATCTTAAAGCATTTATTGATATTCTTACAAAATTCTAACAATGGCACATAACATTTTGATTGCTTTTTTGCGAGCTATCGAGGCACTACGCTGGGAGCCGGCGACACGAGCTGCTGCGAGTCGGTGAGACGTGCTTCTGCGAGCCGGTGAGACGTGCTATTGTGAGCCAGCAAGGCACTCTGCTAGGAGACGGCGAGACGTGCTGCTGTGAGCCGACAAGACGCTCTGCTAGGAGCCGGCGAGACGCACTGCTACAAGCTGGCCAGATGCACTGCTGGGCTAGGACCTGGGCAGCTCTTTGATGTCTACACACGCTTCTGTTCTTGTAGACAGTGTTGGGCCTCCAAGTGCAGAGGTTTGTAGAGCAGCAGCAAGTTTCCCTTAAGTGGATCACCCAAGGTTTATCGAACTCAGGGAGGAAGAGGTCAAAGCTATCCCTCTCAAGCAACCCTGCAATTATGATACAGAAAGTCTCTTGTGTCCCCAACACACCCAATACACTTGTCAGATGTATAGGTGCACTAGTTCGGCGAAGAGATAGTGAAATACAAGTAGTAGTGATGATTATAAGTAGCAAATGTGACTTGAAGTAAATATCGCTGCGAGCAAACATGTAACAAAACAGGAAGTAAACGGTGTGCAAAGCTTGGAAACAAGGCCTAGGGATCATACTTTCACTAGTGGACACACTCCCAACAAATATAACATAATTGAACAAATAAACAACTTCTCCTCACTATGGTACTCTGAATTACTCTCCTATTGAACAACACTAATCATTGCGTAGGGCTACGAAGCACTCCTTAAAGTTCATCAAGTACTTGACAAACACCACTCATAGAGATATTCAAATCAGATCACAACTCAAGATAGATATTATTGCAACTTAGACCAAGTACTAACACGGTGCACACACTGTCAACATTACACCATGAAAGGAGGAAAAGATCACTTCAATACTATCATAGCGATAATTATTCTCATAATCCATAAGAGATCACAATCATAGCCTAGACCAAGTACCACCATGATGCACGCACTGTCACCGTTACACCATGGCAGGAGGAATAGATTACTTTAATAACACCACTAGAGTACACATAATATCTGAATAATAACATCTACTTGTTCAACATGATACAAAGCTCACAATCACATAAAGATCACATCATGGGAGAGAGAGGTGAACCACATAGCTACCGGTAGAGCCCTTAGCCCCGGGGATGAACTACTCCCTCCTCATCATAGGAGACAGCAAGGTTGATGGAGATGGCGGTGAGGTCGATGGAGACGGTGGAGACGGCGATGGAGATCGATGGAGATGGCTCTGGGGGCACTTCCCCGTCCCGGCAGGGTGCCGGAATAGAGACTTCTGTCCCCCGAAATTCGTCGACGGTGGCGGCGGAGCTGCGGAACTGTTTCTGGAAAATTGCCGAATCCCTTAGGGTTTTCCGTCCCGAGGCTTCTTATAGGCGAAGGGGCGATGTCAGAGGTGAGGCCAGGGGCCCTCACCCCATGGCGGCACGGCCAGGCCCCTGGCCGCGAGAGCCACGTGTGAGGAGGCCTGGTGGCCCCTCTCCTACTCTCCTTCGGATGACTGGAAGCTTCCGGGTAAAATAAGACTTCGGGAACTTGTTTCGTCCAATTCCGAGAATATTTCCTATGTATCACTCTGAAACACAAAAACAGCAGAAAATAGGGAACTGGCACTGTGGCACTTGTTAATAGGTTAGTTCCGGAAAATGCATAAAAGTGCCACGAAGTGTAACGAAACATTGGGCAAATGGTGTAAAAACAAGCATGGAGCATCAAAAATTATAGATACGTTGGAGACGTATCAGCATCCCCAAGCTTAACTCCTGCTCGTCCTCGAGTAGGTAAGTGATAACAAAAGAATTTTTTTTGAGGTGACATGCACCTACACAATCTTGATCATATATGTAAGCATTTGTGAGCTGGGATCATAAGAACTTAAAACATGGGCATGGAGATATAATCATGACAATAAGAAACTTAGCAACCATGTTGTAAACATGCAAATGAACACAAACAAAAGATCATGAAAATGAAACAATGAAAGTCAAACGTGTGTTCAAATCATAAGGAAAAACATACAAATGGTTTTCAGCCTGTCCTTCAAAGAGAGCAAAACATAAATGCATAGGACACCTTCAAGTTTAAGAGGGCGACTAGATACAAATAATTTAAGAACAAGTGAAACCAACAATATGAATCAATCAATGAACTTTGGGACAATGCATATTATACTACGAATGACAACTATGCTCTCTTAATGGTGCATAAAGAAAGAAGGTGGTGACTCAACATAAAAGTAGAAGAAAGGCCCTTCGCAGAGGGAAGCAATGATTAAACATGTGCTAGAGCTTTTCATTTGTAAAACAGAGAGATAAAAACTGGATTTTGAGAGGTGGTTGTCTTTGTCAACGACTAGCAATGGGGTTCTTACTATCTTCCATACAAAAATGAAGCAAGTTTTTGAGAGAGAGATTGGCACTTTTGTGCTCTTTTATAAAGCTTGGCACTCCTCTCCACCTTTTTTCCTTTCTCAAACCATGGCTAACCGATTCCATCGGGTGCCCACCAACATTCACATTCCATGGAGGAGTGCCTTTTTTTCTTTCTTTTTTTCTTTTCTTTTCTTTTTGGAATAAGCAATATGGAAGATAGCAAATCCGACCACTACGTCCCCATGAGCTGAAAACAGTGTCACAAAACTAGAAGTATTTTGAAGGTTTTTTGAAAGGTAGCACATGAAAATTTACTTTGGAATGGCTTACAAATACCATGCATAGGAATTTATAGTGGACACAATGGCAAACTTGGTTTTTGGGAGTTGGATGCACGAGTAGAGCTCATACTCAGTACAAAATGAGGGCTAGCAAAAGACTGGGAGCGACCAACTAAGAGAGCAATAACGGCCATAATCATGCATAGCGACAAAACATCATTGAAAGAGGCATAAGATGGCATCAAAAGTCAAAAACTAAATGATCATAGAGGCTATTGGTGACTTTGTATGAGTCTAACATGTGTGAGCATGCGCCAAGTCAACCCAAATAAAGCATCAAGGAGAAAACCAAAATAATGCTTCCATACAATAAAAACAACGCATGATTTTTTCAAAGGCTCATTAAGCAATCTCAGTTATTTGAGACAAGTCATGCTATAGCAAAACCACTAAGCATACTATCAAAAAGACATCAAGCACGACATGCAAAAGCCTAGGCCGCAGTCTACACAAGCTCCTTCTTGTACCACTTTTTTGCATAAAGCTTTTTCTCTTTTCCAACACCATTCAAAATTTTTATAAACACCTCTTTTGATGAAAACCAACAAATATCAGAGGCAAAAATACACCTTGATGAAAAGATATGACAAGGTCTGAATGCAAATCAAGGCGAAAACGAAAACCAAAAGCAGTAGCAGAAAAAGAGAACACTCATTGAACGATAAGAGTGCAAACTAGTGTGTTCTTGGCAAATGAAAAGCGAGTTCATCTCCTCCAAAAGAAACATGATGTGATCTAACCATTTATTGCAGAAAACTAAACTAAACTAATAATGAAAACAAAAACAACTGACGCTCCAAGAAAAATGCATAGTGCATGAAGCAATAAAAATATAGTGTTTTGAAAGGTGACCTGATTTTTGCCGATGAAGAAGGGGTGCCTCGGGGGCATCCCCAAGCTTTGACGCTTGTACTTCTTGGATATTTCTTGGGGTGATGCATGGGTATCCCCAAGCTTGAGCTTTTGTCCATTCGTCAACTCATCTCATCATTCTCCAATCCCTACACTTGAAAACTTCCTTCATACAAAACTAAACACAAATCTATTAGCAACATTAGTGCAAGCATAACATATAATCAACCTATTTTTGCTTCAGGTTTCAACCCAAAACCACCACATATAAAGTATATACTACTGTAGCAACTTCCCCAAAAGTTCCGTGATCAAAAGAACTCAAAAGAAAGCGATAAAGTGGCAAACACAAATATTGACAGAAATCTGTCAAAACTGAATAGCTGACAAAGGTCGAATTTTTGAGGGGTTTTTTGTTGCTCAAATCAAAAAGTGTTCAACTAATGAAAGTTTGGATATAACCTGGGGCATATGCTCAAGAAATTGTAGGTCCAAAAGATATACAGAGAATTTTCACGAATTTTTACGGTGCAGCACCGAAAACTGTTTCAGGATAGCAACATCACCAAATCTTACCTCACTCAAATTAGAGGTTTCTCGTGGCACAACAACGAAATAAAAAGGATAAGGAGCGGTTATTACAGTAGTAATAACTTCCAAGACTCAAATAAAAGAAAAAGTACTGAAAATAAACAATGGGTTATCTCCCAAGAGTGCTTTTCTTTAACGCCTTTGAGCTAGGCGCAGTAATTTGCAAAGATGCTCATGTGGGCGCCATATAAGAGCTTGAGGCAAAGGCGCCATATAGGAACTTAAAGCAATAGAGAGCATCAAAAAGCAAATGTGAAAGACATTTATATCTGAACCACTTCCTATGCATAGGAATCTTGTAAGAAAATAAATCAACGAGGCACATAGTAGCAAGCATGGATAGATAAAACAAGTGCCACTTCAAGATTTGCAACATAAAGAGGGGAAACTTAATATTGTTGAGATCCATCAAACCATGTTTCCCTCTCTCATAGTAACTTTCAGTAGCATCATGAATAGAACTAACAATATAACTATCATATAAAACATCCCTATCATGAGCCACATGCATAAAAGAATTAATACTCACCACAGGAACAATAGTAGTAGGAGCAAATTCAATAGAATAATTATTCTCATCTCCATAATCATCATAAATAGGAGGCATATTATAATCATAACTAGTTTTCTCCTCAAAAGTAGGTGAACTAAAAATATTATACTCATCATCACAAGCTAGAGAACTACTATGTCGCAAAGCATACTCATCAAACATAACATCATAAGAAGGAACATCACATATGGGAGATAAAATATCATCAGAGCAAACTTTCTCCACTAAAGCTGGGGAAATAAAAACATCTTGCTTAACAAAACCAGCTTCCCCAAGCTTAGACTTTTCTATAGCATTAGCAATAACGGTGTTCAAAGCATTCATACTAACAACACTATTAGCTTGCAAATTAAGCTCCAAAGGTTTTTCAACTTTCTCTTCAAACACTTCATATCTAAACTAAGGAAAAAGACTAAAGAACTCTTTATTTTCCATTAAGCCTAACTAGTGAAAAATAAAAACAAGAAACAAAAAGATATAATTGCAGAATCTAAAGGAAATAACTCCGAGCACTCACACAGGAGGATGCGAGTACCTTTTACCTTACCTCCCCGGCAACGGCGCCAGAAAAGAGCTTGATGTCTACACACACTTCTGTTCTTATAGACAGTGTTGGGCCTCCAAGTGCAGAGGTTTGTAGAGCAGCAGCAAGTTTCCCTTAAGTGGATCACCCAAGGTTTATCGAACTCAGGGAGGAAGAGGTCAAAGCTATCCCTCTCAAGCAACCCTGCAATTATGATACAGAAAGTCTCTTGTGTCCCCAACACACCCAATACACTTGTCAGATGTATAGGTGCACTAGTTCGGCGAAGAGATAGTAAAATACAAGTAGTAGTGATGATTATAAGTAACAAATGTGACTTGAAGTAAATATCTCTGCGAGCAAACATGTAACAAAACAGGAAGTAAACGGTGTGCAAAGCTTGGAAACAAGGCCTAGGGATCATACTTTCACTAGTGTACACACTCCCAACAAATATAACATAATTGAACAAATAAACAACTTCTCTTCACTATGGTACTCTGAATTACTCTCCTATTGAACAACACTAATCATTGCGTAGGGCTATGAAGCACTCCTTAAAGTTCATCAAGTACTTGACAAACACCACTCATAGAGATATTCAAATCAGATCACAACTCAAGATAGATATTATTGCAACTTAGACCAAGTACTAACACGGTGCACAGACTGTCAACATTACACCATGAAAGGAGAAAAAGATCACTTCAATACTATCATAGCGATAATTATTCTCATAATCCATAAGAGATCACAATCGTAGCCTAGACCAAGTACCACCATGATGCACGCACTGTCACCGTTACACCATGGCAGGAGGAATAGATTACTTTAATAACACCACTAGAGTACACATAATATCTGAATAATAATATCTACTTGTTCAACATGATACAAAGCTCACAATCACATAAAGATCACATCATGGGAGAGAGAGGTGAACCACATAGCTACTGGTAGAGCCCTTAGCCCCGGGGATGAACTACTCCCTCCTCATCATAGGAGACAGCAAGGTTGATGGAGATGGCGGTGAGGTCGATGGAGACGGTGGAGACAACGATGGAGATCGATGGAGATGGCTCCGGGGGCACTTCCCCGTCCCGGCAGGGTGCCGGAACAGAGACTTCTGTCCCCCGAAATTCGTCGACGGTGGCGGCGGAGCTGCGGAACTATTTCTGGAAAATTGCCGAATCCCTTAGGGTTTTCCGTCCAGAGGCTTCTTATAGGCGAAGGGGCGATGTTAGAGGTGGGGCCAGGGGCCCTCACCCCATGGCGGCGCGGCCAGGCCCCTGGCCACGCGAGCCACGTGTGAGGAGGCCTGGTGGCCCCTCTCCTACTCTCCTTCGGATGACTGGAAGCTTCCGGGTAAAATAAGACTTCAGGAACTTGTTTCATCCAATTCCGAGAATATTTCCTGTGTATCACTCTGAAACACAAAAATAGCAGAAAATAGGGAACTGGCACTGTGGCACTTGTTAATAGGTTAGTTCCGGAAAATGCATAAAAGTGCGACGAAGTGTAACGAAACATTGGGCAAATGGTGTAAAAACAAGCATGGAGCATCAAAAATTATAGATACGTTGGAGACGTATCACTCTTCCGCGGCTGCTCTCTGGGTGAGGATCTGGGTGGGAAGAACAGGGGGAGGTGACTGGCGCTGCTGCTGCTGTGGCTGGCCGGTGCTGCTGCGGGAATTGATCGATAGGTGAGGTGCAGGGATGTCCTTTTAGTGATGTTTTGGGCTGTTGGAACTTTGGACGGACGGAGGGAGTAGCATATTATGCTCTATTGTAATAGCTGGCATAATTGGGTTATAATAGACTCTTAAGATTGTAATAGATGAATTTCAGTGTTATTTGATGAATTTTGTCTCTTTTCTGTTTGAAATGTATGTGTTTTGAAACCGTTTGAAATGAAAATCTGACCATTGGGACCCACTTTTGATATTAATTTAAAATTTGAACTATCTTGATGTGTGGGACCATTTTATGAGAACAGCTGACAAGTGGAGTCCATCTGACTGGTGGGTCCACCTGACAAGTGGGACAAGCCTCATAATAAATTAGACAAAAATAAAAAAGAAATGAGATAAAAGGCCAAGTTCTGGATATTAAAAAGGCCGAATATTGGGCTAGGCCCATTGAGATGACAAGAATTGAGAAAAAAATGGCTGACTTATTGGGCTTGGCCCATATAGATGACTGAAATGGATTGGGCTGATTTCAATTTACATGTCTGCCACATGTATGCCACCTATATTCCACGTTGGATTGCTGATGTGGCTTCCTACCACGCGTATGCCACGTTGGATTGCTGATGTGGCCTCCTCAAATTGCCCATGACGATATTGAATCGTCATAAGCGTTATGACGGTCCAATATCGTCATAGACGGTTATGACGATCTCAGTGAATTCGTCATGTTCGATTATCAACGACGCCCCGTTTTTGACGATCATTTTTTCATCATAAAATCGTCATAGATCAACCATTATGACAATCTTGTGACGAAATTAGAGGGTCACTAGTCAACACATTTCTTGTAGTGGTAGCAGGAGCAGGTGGCGCAATAGGAGTGCAGATAAAGTCACTATTATTAGTGCTAGTAAAATCACACAACTTGGTGTTTTCAGGAGTAGCCATTCTAGCAGAACTAAAAGCAGACAAGTAAAAACAACTAATAGGAAACTAATTTTTTTGTGTTTTTGATAAAACGATGCAAGTAGAAATAAAATAAAAGAAAAACTAAAACAAAGTAAAGGATGTGCGTGCGAAACTCTCCTTGCAGAAGTCTTCTTTTTCCCCGGCAACGGCGCTAGAAAACTTGTTGGTGGCGCGGTGTTGATGATGTAAATGACCGGCCAGTTGGGAACCCCAAGAGAAGGTGTGATGAGTACAGTAGCAAGTTTTCCCTCAGTTATGAAACCAAGGTATGTCAATCCAGTAGGAAAAAGCCAAACTCAAGAAGGTGATGCTTGCTAGTTGTGTAACACTCCAACAAGGGCGCCATTAACGATACTTGTTAGCGCGTCTTCAACTAGTAGCAATGTGGAACCTGCACACAACACAACCAAGAACTTTGCTCCCAACTTACGATGAGGTTGTCAATCTCACCGGTTTGCTGTAAACAAAGGAATGAGCGTATCGAGCGGAAAGCAATAGTAGTATGCGAGAAAGTAAACAGTGCGATGTCTCTCCATAAAATAAATAACAGCATGCTCGGTAAACAAATTACAGTTGGGCAATTGATAGAATAAAGATAACGTGCATATGTCGCGAGGATCACTATGAGATTTACTCTGGGCATTACAACAAGATACATAGACCGCCATCCAACTGCATCTATGACTAATAATCCACCCGCGCGGAATCATCCGAGGACCCCGTGAATATTAAGTTGCGAACAACAGATAACTGCATTAAGCAAAGTGTGTAATGTAAACAAAGCATATGTCCTTGGACATAAGAATGTTGTTTTCTCCCTAGTGGCAACAGCACATCTACAACCTTAGAGGTTTCTGTCACTGCCCCAGATTAAAATAGAGGCATGAACCCAACTATCGAGCATAAATATCCCCTCTTGGAGTCACTAGTATCTACTTGGCTAAGATAGCTACTAACAACAGAGAGCATGCAAGATCATAAACAACATAGAGATAACAACATAGAGATCAGCACATCAACTCAATCATAACACCAATATTCATCTGATCGCAACAAACACAACATGTAGAAATACATAAAGATGATTTTGATCATGTAAGGCAGTTCACGAGATCTAAACATGAAGCACATGGTGGAGAAGACAACCATCTAGCTACTGCTATGGACCCATAGTCCAAGGTAGACTACTCACTCATCGCGCCGGAGGCAAGCATGGCGATGAAAAAGACCTCTAGTGGAGATTCCCCTCTCCGACAGGGTGCCGGGAAGATCTTCTGGACCCTCCCGATCTCGAGTCGACGACAGCGGCGGATCGCGATGTGTTTCTGGAAAATTGATCGGGTGTTTAGGTTTTTCCCATCGGGGGGTCTTTATAGGCGAAGGGGCAGCGTCAGAAGTGGACCAGGGCGGTCACACACGTAGGGGGCACGGCCAGGGGCTGGGCCGCACCACCCTATTGTGTGGCCGGCCCATGGCCCCTCTCCGTCTCCTCTTCGGACTTCTGGAAGCTTCGATGAATTTCTGGATGTTCGGCTTTTGTTTCGTCCAATTCCGAGAATATTTCCTGTGTAACTTTTCTGAAACACAAAAATAGCAGAAAACAGGGAACTGGCACTGTGGCATCTTGTTAATAGTTTAGTTCCAGAAAATGCATAAAATGCCACGAAGTGTAACGAAACACTAAGCAAATGGTGTAAAAACAAGCATGGAGCAACAAAAATTATAGATATGTTTGAGACGTATCAGCATCCCCAAGCTTAACTCCTGCTCGTCCTCGAGTAGGTAAGTGATAACAAAAGAAATAATTTTTGAGGTGACATGCACCTACACAATCTTGATCATCTATGTAAAGCATTGAGTGCTGGGATCAAAAGAACTTAAAACATGGGCATGAAAGATATAATCTTGATAGAAGAAACTTAGCAACCATGTTATAACATGAAAAAGAACACAAATGAAAGATCATGAAAATGAAATAATGAAAGTCAAACGTGTGTTCAAATCATATGGAAAAACATAGCAAATGGTTTTCAGCTTGTCCTTCATGAGAGAGCAAAACATAAATGCATAGGACACCTTCAAGTTTAAGAGGGCGACTAGATACTAATAATTTAAGAACAAGTGAAACCAAAATCATGAGTCAATCAATGAAAACTTTGGGACAATGCACATTATACTCAGAATGAAAACTATGCTCTCTTAGATGGTGCATAAAGATAGAAGGTGGTGACTCAACATAAAAGTAAAAGAAAGGCCCTTCGCAGAGGGAAGCAGTGATTGCGAGTTTTATAAACCTTCAAAAATTACGGTACTTACTAGCTTTGAGCTCTCATTGCCCCCATCATAGGCATCTTGAATGGTTAAAGTTAATGCGAGTACAATTATGAAGCATATGCTTGACAAATCATAAGTTGAAAACCTTGTGTCCCGTGAAGTACGAATACCCAAACCTCATGCTACTCGACTTAGAGTTCCAAGCAATATCTTGTCATTGTAAGTATACACGTATCATCGAGAACCGCCAGCGGGGTACCTCTGTGCCCGATGACATAGAACAAGCCCACATCAAAATAACAGGACAAACAGACAATGAACACCTCGGAATCTCTTTTATTTACCATTGGTATAGATTTTTATTTTGAGATGCATCGTCGAATGTTCACTATGGGCATGCTATAAATTTCCACCATGAATTATGCATGGCTTAGATTAGCGGCCCAGGTGTTTCTCTAACACGTATACAAACTCCATGATCGCGCAAGATTCCCAAATTATTTCACATCGCGAGTATCCATAAACAAAAGATCATGATATCAACTCAAATAAGAAGTGCAATGTTGAAAGCTTGCCCCATGACAGCATGGCTGGGCTAATTTACAACTTACAACTTGCAAGCATAACAACTCAACATAAGAGAGCCACAATATCAAATTTTAAGAACGAGAAAAGTAAAGTGTGCCATCAGGTTCGTGAGAGCTTTACTGACCAATTTTCGCATAACACCAAAAAGAGTTTAATTTGAAGGATAGATAAAAGCAAGTCAAATGTATTTTGGAATAGCAAATTGCTAATAGGTATGTATGGTGGACACATTGGAACAACTTAGTTTTTAGGAGTTGGATGCACGAGTAGAGCTCATACTCAGTACAAAATGAGGGCTAGCAAAAGACTGGGAGCGACTAACTAAGAGAGTAATAACGGCCATAATCATGCATAGCGACAAAGCAACATTAAAAGAAGCATAAGATGGCATCAAAAGTCAAAATCTAAATGATCATAGAGGCTTATGGCGACTTTGTATGAGTCAAACATGTGTGAGCATGCGCCAAGTCAACCCAAATAAAGCATCAAAAGAGAAAACCAAATTAATGCTTCCAAATAATAAAAACAACGCATGATTTTTTCAAGGGATTTCTATTTTCGTGCCCTCAGGTCGTTATATGTACTCAGTTTTCCCCAGCTTCTTAGTTTTTCCTCAGTTTTCCCCAAGCCCTTGTCTGAAACCCTCAGAAGGAGCTCGGACGGGAGGATTCCCGTTAAGTTGACCGTTTCCGTGCAGACGTGTGGGGCCGCGTCGTGTGGGGCCACATCGCGTGGGGCTGGTAGAAAGGGACCGCGTGGGACAATACGAGACCGCGTTTGGTTGTACGTGAGAGGTCGGTTCTATCTCTCTCGGGCCAAATTGGCATTGCCTTTTCAGAGCGCCTTTTTCCCCTCTCTCTCTATAACAGTTCTCTCTCTTTTCACCAAATTAGTATCAAATCTAGAGAAGCTTCTATTTCTGTCTTTCTTCAATGATTGTTGCCTTTTGGCCCTCATTTTTTGCCCAATATGGTAACAAATCCAGAAGCTAATCTAGAAGCTAGTATAGTATAACACATAAACTGCATACAGCAGCCAAAAGCAGCCAATAACAATGTTAATGTTCATGACAAACTAAGCTGAAAATAATACAAGATGCAATGTATGCCCAACATGAAGGTTCTTCATTCTTCATCATATATTTTGTCGTCGCTATATTCCATGATACGGAGGAAATATTGACTGAACTCCTTCCGTCTGCAGTGTGCAGCCAATACATCCTCGAAACGGTATGGCCTTTGTTCTATTTTCAGACCGTCGTATCCTAATCTATCCACATGTCGTGGCCACTCATCCCAGACCTTTCTATCATCAAAGTACTGTCTGATATAACCCAAATCCACGTAGTAGATGCAGCCAGGTCGAACTATCGGTGCACTCTGGTGTCGACGGAGATACACCGTTTATAATTGACGAAGAAGGCACGACTGCCAATGTTGATGGCATGGAGAGAGCGGCTCTCAGTGTCCACATGGTACACCAATGGTTGACCTTCCTCCAAAGGCCTATTGCCACTGCTGCCGCCCAATAACACAAGGAGCAGATCACCATCAGACTTCACAAGGTAGAACTGGTCATTTCCAAGTTCTGGAAATGAAAATAGTGTCTCTATGTTGACAGTGCTCACGCGCTTCTCCAACTGGACATTGTTGGTGCACACTAATGTTCCAAACTCAAAATTGTTCACAGCTATTACATACAATTCACCATTAAACGGGGTAATGCAACGCAGAGAATCGTCCTCGATCGAAAATCTTCCTTCTCCCCAATCTTCTAGATCTATATCCTTAGTAGGAGAGCTCTCATCGACCCAAGCAATTTCATTGGGGTAACCTGTGCAAACGAAGACCATAGTCGGGGACTTCATTACAGCGACTGACTCCACAATCATAGATGGCATCTGCGCCTCAAACGTAGCGTTCAATGTCTTTGTGAGTGGGTGTCATGGGGATGACTTATGGGGCATGCCACGTGCCGAGCTACTTGCCGGCTGGCGTCCCAGGAGTCTCCACGGCTCGAAGATATGAAGATTGGCTCGGCCCGGAGGGCCGGCTATGCCAGCAGCCAGCTGGCGATTCCACCGTGGAAGGCCGGAGCCGGGCGATGAAGACAAAAGCCCACCAACGGCTGTTTCACCGAAAGTGGGCTGGCCCCGACAAGAGCGGCAGGGGCGAAGGACGGGAGTGATGAGCGCCACAACCAAGTCCAGCCAATCAGCGACCAAGGACCCTTCCCCACGATAGGATCCAAGGCAAAAGGGAGGGCATATGCCTCCCAGATGCCGGTCCCAGGGAAAAGGTACTTTATAAAGCAAAACTGTCAGAGCAGGGCGAAGGGATCACGCCAAGGACGCCGCCGCCGAGGAGCCGGCAGCCGGCCGAACCGTTACCTAACCTGTAACCAGGCCACCGCCTATATAAGGGGGCCTGGACCCTTAGTCTGGGAGATCCGATCTTCTTCTTCCTCCTCTAGCCCGAACAGCTCGAGGAGCACTGTAATCGTCACTGTCTAATCAATACGAAGCAGGCAGGAAGTAGGGGTTTCACCTCCACCCGGGAGGGCCCTGAACCTGGGTAAACCGTGGTGTCTCAGTAGGCATAATCCTGAGCCGGGCCCCTCGTCTCCACCGTAGAGCCCCTCCGATAAGCCTACCCATGGCTACTGTCTTCAAATTCCCATGACAGTTGGCACCCACCGTGGGGCAAAGCGCGGCGGCGAGTGGAGTCAAGTTCCGGCCGGGATCTCCATCGATCCCCGGCAAGAGGGTCGCCTCCGGCCTCGTCTGGAGGTTCAGCACCCTCGACTGCATCAGCGACAACCTGGACTGCTTCGGGAACGGCTTCGGCAGCGGCTCCTTCCTCGACATCGGCAGCCACTGCTTCTACGTCGCCAAGCCCTTCCCGGAGGAGGTAACCGACGTCCTCGACCCTCTGAGTGATGGAGGCTCGAGTTGCGGCGAAAGCTGTGACTTTGGCGCCATGGTCGAAGTGATGGCCCTGGGAGGCGAGGAAGGCAGCGACCAACCGCGCCCCGCGCGCCCGCCACTCGAATGCCTTCCTCCGCCGGAGCAGAACGCTCCACTCCCAGAGCAGGGCACCTCGGATATCGCCGTCGTGGACCTGCGCGCACCGCTCGACCGCGTCATCAACCCCGCCCGGGTCGCCGAGGCCCTGGAGCGGACGCGTCTCGTCCTCCTCAGCAAGGTGGCTGAGGACGAGATCAACCGGTGCCACGCGAGCACCATGCTCAGTGAGTTATACGACGCGCATGGAGGCGCGCCGGCCGGGCTCGCCCCTGATCTGCGGCGCAGCTTCGCCGCTGCAGGCCCTGGCCAGATCCAGCAGTCGCCATTGGCAAACCGAGGCCGTGGAGGACGCGGACAGCGCGGCCGTGCACCAAGTGGCGACGCGCAAGGCCGCCGTGCCCAGCAGGGTCCCTGGTACGTCGCAAGCGCAGCCGGCTGGAGGTCGGGAGGACCAACAGCACGACCTGGCTGGAGGCGAGCCAGACCAAGATGATGACTTCCCGGCGGATGTTGAACAATATCACATCTTTACTACCCTCGGCAAGGATAAAAGGAATAACCTTTGGCATGAGGCAGAGGTGAACGCTGTAATGCCTGCAGAACCCTAGTTCATGCATTGGTCTGAGGCGGCCATTACCTGGGGGCGCGAGGACCATCCGAGGCTAATGCCCAGCCCTGGAGAGTACGCTCTGGTTTTGGACCCTGTTGTGTGCTCCGATACGCACATGTGGCAGTTCTCCCGTGTGCTCATCGACGGCGGTAGTAGTATCAACCTTCTTTACCAAAGCTCTCTGGAGAAGTTGGGCATCCCGCTTGCTCAGCTGAAACCGAGCCGGCTCACCTTCCATGGCATCGTGCCTGGGCATTCTTGCACCCCTTTGGGCAAGGTGCAGCTGGAGGTTCTCTTCGGAAAGAAGGGGAATAGCCGCCGCGAGCCCATCTGGTTCGAGGTGGTGGACATCAGCAGTCCCTACCACGCGCTGCTTGGCCATTCAGCCCTGGCCAAGTTCATGGTGGTGCCCCATTACGCCTATCTGAAGATGAAGCTCCCAGGGCCCAAGGGCGTGATCACTGTCACGGGAAGCTTCAAGAAGTCCTTGGCATGCACAAAGGAGAGCATGCAGTTGGCAGAGGCGCTGGTCGTCGCCGAGGAGAAGCGGCAGCTTCTGCATCGCGTAGAGCTTGCCCAGCAAGATGTGCCGGTTTGCCAGTCACCGGTGGAGTAGTTCAAGCCGGCCAACGAAACCAAGAAGATCCTGCTGGACAAGAGTGATCCCTCCAAGTACGTCATCATCGGCACAGGCCTTTCTGCTAAATAGGAAAGCGAGCTCACCAGCTTCCTCCGTGAGAATCGGGACATCTTTGCATGGTCTCCAAAGGACATGCCAGGTGTACCGAGGGAGCTTGCTGAGCACTCACTCAACGTTAGGCCGGATGCCAAGCCGATCAAGCAACCGCTACGGTGCTTTGCAGAAGAGAAAAGGAAGGCTATTGGCGAGGAGATAGCCCGGCTCCTTGCAGCCGGCTTTATCATGGAGATGTTTTACCCTGATTGGCTTGCGAACCCAGTCTTAGTTCTGAAGAAGAACAACACTTGACGAATGTGTATCGACTACACCAGCCTCAACAAGGCTTGCCCCAAGGATCCATTCGCATTGCCACACATCGACCAGGTAATTGATTCCATAGCCAGCTGTGACCTGCTGTCTTTCCTGGATGCCTATTCAGGCTACCACCAGATCCCGCTCTTTCAGCCGGATCAGATCAAGACCTCCTTCATCACCCCATATGGAGCCTACTGCTATGTTACCATGCCATTCGGCCTGAAGAACACTGGAGCCACTTACCAGCGAACCATGCAGCGATGTCTGCAGGGGCAGATTGGGAGGAACGTGCACGCTTATGTGGACGACGTGGTGGTGAAGACCAAGCAGAGCGGCACGCTCCTGGATGACCTCAAGGAGACCTTCGCCAACCTGCGGCGCTATCTCATGAAGCTCAACCCAGAGAAGTGTACCTTTGGTGTGCCGGCTAGACAGTTCCTAGGTTATATCGTTTCCCAGCGAGGGATCGAGGCTAACCCCTCGAAGATAAAAGCCATCGAGGCCCTAGAGAAGCCCACCCAGCTCAGAGATGTGCAGAAGTTCGCTGGTTGCTTGGCCTCGCTTAGCCGGTTTGTTAGCCGGCTCGGGGAGAAGGCCATGCCGCTGTACCAGCTGATGAAGAAGACAGACCACTTCGTTTGGTCCCAGCGTGCAGATGATGCCTTCAACGACCTCAAGCGAGCCTTGTCTACCGCGCCTATCTTGGCAGCGCCGGCTCCGCGAGAGCCAATGCTGCTCTACATCGCGGCTACCCCGCGGGTCATCAGCGTCGTGATCGTAGTGGAGCGCACCGAAGAGGGCAAGGAGCTGCCGGTCCAGCGCCCGGTGTACTACCTGAGTGAGGTGCTCACTCTCTCCAAGCAGAACTACCCGCACTACCAGAAGGTCGCGTACGGCATGTACATGGCGGCCAAGAAGCTGAAGCACTACTTCGAAGAGCACCCTATCACGGTGGTGAGCACCACTCCGCTCTTGGAGATCATCGGGAGCAAGGACGCGTCAGGAAGAGTGGCCAAATGGGCGATCGAGCTTGCTGCTCATACCATTCAGTACAAGCCAAGGGCGACGATCAAGTCGCAGATCATAGCGGATTTCTTCGCTGACTGGGGAGAGCACCAGTACCTACCACTGGCTCCGGACTCCACCCACTGGCGCATGCACTTCGATGGCTCCAAGTTGCTCGGGGGCTTGGGAGCCAGCGTCGTCCTCACCTCTCCCAAGGGAGACAAGCTGCAGTACATGCTGCAGACACACTTCCGTGCGTCGAACAACGTCGCTGAGTATGAAGCCCTGGTGCATGGGCTCAAGATGGCCAAGCAGATTGGCATCAGGAGGATCCTCTGCTTCGGAGACTCCGACCTGGTAACGCACCAGGTTTCGGGGGATTGGGACGCCAAGGACGCCAACATGTCCTCCTATCGCTTCTATGTGCAGCAGCCCAGCGGATACTTCGAGGGCTGCGAATTCCACCACGTCCCCATAGCAAACAACGAGGAAGCAGACCGGCTGTCCAAGATCGGCTCCACCAAGCAGGATATCCCAGCTGGGGTGTCCCTGGAGATCATCCACAAGCCGTCTATCAAACCTTCGTCGGAGTCCATATCCATCTACGTGCCTGGAGACCCAGCCCCAGCTCAGGTACCACCACCGGACCCGGGGACTGCCGTCTCGGGGCTGAAGGAAGCAGCCGGCCAGCCCAGCGTGACCGGCTCGATGAAGGACACGGGGGCTGCCAGCTCCACGCCTGCTCCCCCAGCCGGACAACCAGACGAGGCCGGCATGATGATGGACCCGGGGGCTGCTGATCCTCTGGTCGCCAGTGTCCTCCACATACGGGAGATACCTTCCTGGGCGGAGCATTCTCCAACTATCTCATCACTGGGGACTTGCCGCAAGATGAAGCGGAAGCTAGGCAAATTCAATGCCGCGCAGGGGCGTACACCATCATCAACAGCGAGCTGTACAAGCACAGCGTGTCAGGCATCTTCCAGAAGTGCATCGAGCCGAAAGAAGGGATAGAGCTGCTGACAGAAATACACCAAGGGGAGTGCGGTCATCACGCATCTTCCAGAGCTTTGGTGGCCAAAGCCTTCCGCCACGGTTTCTACTGGCCGACGGCCAAGCAGAATGCAGAGCAACTGGTGAAGCAGTGCAACGATTGCCAGCGCTTTTCCAAGCACAGAAACACTCCAGCGGCAGCCGTCAAGACCATCCCGCTCACCTGGTCGTTCACAGTTTGGGGCCTGGACATGGTAGGGTCATTCAAGACCGCACCCAGGGGCTTGACACATCTGTTGGTTGCTGTGGACAAGTTCACCAAGAGGATCGAGGCCAAGCAAATCAAAAAACTCGACTGCTCATCCACCATCAAGTTCTTCAACGAGATCATCACGAGATATAGAGTTCCCCACAGCATCATCACTAACAACAGGACGAACTTTGCGAAGGGAACCTTTGCTGATTACTGTGGCAAGAAGGGCATCCGGCTGGATTTAGCATCGGTGGCGAATTCGATGCACCCAGAGTTGTCCAGGTGACAGAGAAGCAAGAAAAATAAGCTCGTGAAGATGGCGTCGACCTCCTCGAGGAGGCACGAGAACAGGCTCTGGCAAGATCAGCGCTCTACCAGCAGCAGCTGCGATGATACCATAGCCGAAAAATCCGTCCGCTTGCGTTTTGCGAAGGAGACCTCGTACTCCGGCTGATCCAGAACACCAAAGGCATGCACAAGCTGTCCTCTCCTTGGGAGGGACCGTTCATTGTCAGCCGGGTGCTGGGCAATGGGGATTACTACCTCATCGACGCACAAGAGCCCAGGAAGAACAAGGCAGACAACTCTGACAAGGAGACGGAGCGTCCCTGGAATGTCAGTCTCCTAAGACCTTTCTTCTGCTAAGGCAAAAGCTTGTACCCCGAAAAACCTGTCAATGAATAAAAGAAAACGGAGCGGCTAGTTACGGCCGGCTCCAAGGAAAACACTTCGTGTATGTTTTGCTTCCTGTGTTATTCACTTGACCGGCAGCCGGCTCCGGGCACCGAGCCACAGCCGGCAGCCCAAAAACGACCGATTCCTCATCAGCCAGATGAGTACTACGTATGAAGAAGGTCTCGAGCCTAACCTCCACCTTCCGGCTCCGGGCAGCCGGGCAGGTAGGAGCTGGCAGACCGCATATGAAGGAAAGCCACAGGGAAAAACCGAAAACGATAATTGCTCAACCAAGCGCCGGGGGTAGTGTTCGTTGACCACGCGTTAGCTTGCACGAGTCAGGTGCCCGATAAACCGAAGTACTTCTTCTCACTCCGTGGCACGCTCCCACCCTAGGCCGGCATTCGGCTGCCGGACCAAGGGAGACCAACCGACACCAGGCTGCCGGTTGGGGGTAGAAGGGCCGAAGGGTGGGAAGATTAAGGAAAAAGTTGAGGGAACCGGGCTAAGGCAAGTTAGCAAATGGTCGACAACCACAGTCTCTAGGCGTTAGGGCTGAGTAGCTGCGTCAAAGAGGTTTGAAGCTAGAGCTGCCTCGCTCGACGTCGGCACCGAACGTGGAGATGTTAGTTTTGAGCTAGCTGTCAATCCAGCTACCCCAAAACTCGGGGGCTAGGGGGAAAGGGAATCTGCCCTCAAAAGTGGGCCAGTTCCAGTACCTCGTCGGCTATCCGATCAGCTGGCGCTGCGACATGATTAGCGAACGAGCAACAAAATCGAAACCTAACACGCGCAAAGTACCAGCTAGAGCCGAAAACTGGGAAATCTACTCCAACCGTGACAAGGAACGTGCGAAGGCCCGGGAAGGGAAATGTGCCGGCTCCGACCTCGCTCGAGCCGGTACAAGACTTAGTCTCCATTCTAACCCCGCCAGGCCAGAACTAGTTCGTTCTCCCCGAAGCCGGCTAGTAAAAGCACCACTTCCCTCGTGTCGAAGCCGGAGAAGCCCGCCCAAAGCGTCTGCGCAGGGCAGTGACCAGCGTAGTCCTTATCTACGGATTCGCGTGGCAATGGTTCTATCCAAGGAAGAATTCAAGCCGAGGAATTGTCGCAGCACGAAGATGTTAAACAGAGGACATCTGCGCGATGGCAAAGTACACAGTGAAGAACAACAAACATTCATTAAAGTAGAGGTCCGATGATTACAACAGTTCCCCTATGCTGCTACCCTAAGAGTGCCAAGAATCCCTCGCCCGGGAGATGCTCGCCCTCCTCGGCCCGGCGTGAGCGCCGCATGGATTTCGTCCCGGAGAAGCCCGTGTTGGAGGTCGACGGAGCCCCATCCTTCACGGCTGGGCGGCATAGGTACGGGCAGAGAGGGTGGCGTCGAAGAAGCAGACGGCGAAGTCCTTCTTCCCATCGTGGCGGGTGAGGAGGATGAACCAGCCCTCATGTGCGCCATAGTCGAGGAAGAACTTCAACCACCCGTCGCGGAAGTAGCACACCCCCTGGCAGTCGTAGTAAACTTCAACGCGGTACGAGGGCTGGCCATCGCTGCATTCCCGCAGTTTGGCGTAAGCCATCTCCTAGCCTTCCATCG
Organism: Dactylis glomerata; assembly: GCA_007115705.1. Taxonomy (NCBI): domain Eukaryota; kingdom Viridiplantae; phylum Streptophyta; class Magnoliopsida; order Poales; family Poaceae; genus Dactylis; species Dactylis glomerata. Next base: position 348,338 of record QXEO01000507.1, read on the forward strand.
AGTCCATGAACTGGGATGGAAGGCGGAGGAGGTCCTGAGACCTGGCAAGCGCAGGGATGATGCAGGTGGACCACCCCTGGGCCGAGATATAGGCCAGCGGCTAGAGCACTGGTTTCTCCAGCCAGGGACGTGACGGGCCTAGCGGAGGAGAGGTCACCGCGCGGGGCCTCGCGGGAGTGGCGGCAACCTTGAAGACGGCAGGGGCCTTCTTGTTTTTGCTGCCCAGTGGCCGCCCGCGATGATGAGATGATGAAGGAGCATCGGCCGCTGCGGGAGTGGACTTCTTCCCGCTCCCCTTCGGGCGACCAGGTCCCCGCCTCACCGGGACGCCCGCGTCGCCAGGGGCCCCGGTCGCCTGAGGCACGGCGGAGGAGGAAGGAGCTACAGCGGCCTTCACCGCGAGGACCTCCAAGGTCTTCTTATTGCGGCTCTCCTTCGGGCGGCCGCGTTTCCGAGACGCTGGAGGCGATCCCTCCGACGCTCCGCCCCCTTTCTCCCCCTCCACCGGGGCCTTGTCGCCACCAATGGCAAGACCGCTGAGGGAGGACATGGCGGACCTGGGCTAGGAAGGAGGAGACTCAGGGCGAGAGGAGAAGTGGGGATAAGCCCCTGGCCGTGAGCTTGCCTAGTATTTAAAGGGAAGAGGAGAAGGGGGTAACCCCTGACGTTTCGGCAACCACCCCCCACATCGTGCGTAACCATTGCGGCTGCCGCAGCGGATCATGGGAGGAGCCGACGGGACGTGTCGCTGACGTGCGCAAGATTGCCCACATGACGACCCGAGGAGTTATGATGGTGGTGATTCCAAAGTCAAAACGATAAGACTGGCCACTGGCGCACTGCGCTGGCCACGGCGTCGGATCAAAACCCGAAGCAGCGCAAGTCCCGAGGAGGCAGCTCGCCGGCTCGCGAACCGTCGGGAGGCTGCCAGCTGGATTGGACCTGGAGCCAGCACATCCCGAGATGGCCGGAGAGGCCTCGCGTGGTTTAACTTCGGAACCAGAAAACCTCCAGACCCGGTAGGGAACCCTGGGACTTGGGCGAAAACAAGCAAGACTTTGGCGAGAAGAAGAACCCGCCGAAGCCCCATGCTAGCCCATGAGACTTCGCCAGTTTCGGGGGCTAGTGTCGTGGGGATGACTTATGGGGCATGCCACGTGCCGAGATACTTGCCGGCTGGCGTCCCAGGAGTCTCCACGGCTCGAAGATCTGAAGACCGGCTCGGCCCGGAGGGCCGGCTATGCCAGCAGCCGGCTGGCGATTCCACCGTGAAAGGCCGGAGCCGGGCGATGAAGATAAAAGCCCACCAACGGCTGTTTCGCCGAAAGTGGGCTAACCCCGACAAGAGCGGCAGGGGCGAAGGACGGGAGTGACGAGCGCCACGACCAAGTCCAGCCAATCAGCGACCAAGGACCCTTCCCCACGATAGGATCCAAGGCAAAAGGGAGGGCATATGCCTCCCAGATGCCGGTCCCAGGGAAAAGGTACTTTATAAAGCGAAACTGTCAGAGCAGGGCGAAGGGATCACGCCAAGGACGCCGCCGCCGAGGAGCCGGCAGCCGGCCGAACCATTACCTAACCTATAACGAGGCCCCCGCCTATATAAGGGGGCCTGGACCCTTAGTCTGGGAGATCCGATCTTCTTCTTCCTCCTCTAGCCCGAATAGCTCAAGGAGCACTGTAATCGTCACTGTCTAATCAATACGAAGCAGGCAGGAAGTAGGGGTTTCACCTCCACCCGGGAGGGCCCTGAACCTGGGTAAACCATGGTGTCTCAGTAGGCATAATCCCGAGCCGGACCCCTCGTCTCCACCGTCGAGCCCCTCCGATAAGCCTACCCATGGCTACTGTCTCCAAATTCCCACGACAGTGGGTTCAGAAGCCGTATCTTGTGCGGCTGGTTCCTCTGGCCAAGCACGATGATGCCACGGTAAAAGCCGACGAAGTAGTATCTAAAAGGGAGTTGATGAAGATAACATTCAGCACTAAGATGTTTACGATTGAAAATAAAAATAGATTAACTCTATAGATATGGAGGAATTTGAACCTTGCATGAACTTCCGTTAGATCGATGGTGATGTAGCGGGATGTGCGGAGGTTGAGGAAGGAGAACTCAACGGCGCGTGGAAGGGCGTGTTCTTCCATGGTCCATTCGTGCAGGTGCACGTCAGGCTCAGGTAGATCTGAGCGCCAATTTATACAAACTTGCCTCAAAGCAGCGTAGGTGTCCACATACTCCTCGTTCGCCAGTAAGCAGGCGCCGATCTTGTGAAGTGGTCTGTCAGCCCTGAGAGAGGCCCAGTTCACGGAGGCGCCGCGCCTGGATGCGCCGCCCTCGGAGGCGATGGGCTCAGCGGCGACGGGCTTGGATGCGACGGGCTCGGAGGCGACGGGCTCGGGGGCGACGGCCGCCGGCGCATTCTTCTTCTCCATCGCCGGCAGGGGAGCGCGCGTAGGGCGGCTGGGGTTTTTTGGAGAAGGTGATGGGACGTGAGAGGCGTGGTTGCATGCGTGTGCAGAGGGAGGGAGAGAGGGGCTCTGTACTGGCAAAGGGACGGTTCGTATCAGTAGTTGACGTTTGGTCTCAACATGCGCACCGCGCGGCTAATCGCTGCTCACCGCGACACGCGTCTGTGGGACTGCACGTCAGCACCGTTACGTGTACTCAGTTCTACCCTCGAGTCTTATACTGGAAAAATATCTGTACTTAGTTTTCCCCTCGAGTACTAATACTGGCTAGTGCAATATACTCAGTTTTACCCTCAAGTGGCTGGCCAAGAGAGAGTCAACAAATGGGATTAAGCTATCTAATTGAGTCATTTCATGCGCAAAAAAATTTAAAAAAATAAAATCATAGTGCCTCCTACTCATGGAGTCTTGTTACGCGACCTGCCACATAGACAATCATATATAAATCAAGTTTTAACACAAATGGCCACTTCTCAAATCACTAGTAGCTATGAAGGTTCATGGCTTTCCACTCAAAACCCGTCTCAAAACATCTATACCCAAAACATAGTTTGTCTGAATGAGGCCATAATTTTTACACTCATGTATATTTGAATTGCTAATACTTTGAGGTAGGCCAACCTGGGTTTCATTGTACAAAACATGTGTTTTTCTTTTTCTAAATCTCTTATTTGAATTCCTTAGCCTGTTTACTATTTACTTGCCCTTGTATCCTTGATACTACTCAGTTTTACCCTCTCCCTTCTCACAGAAGCCCAAACTTGGCCTGATTGGTCGGGCTGTTGTCACACAGATCATGCCCACCTACCGTTGATCCTATGATCTAACGGGCAGGATCATGCCACCCTCTCTCTATCTGTCGGTGGCAAACTACTACCCCTCTATGTATGCTAAATGATGAGTTTGCCACCGAATTCAACAAGTTGGGTAATCACGAATTTCTTGTAGGCATTACTTTTCACAGTAAAATGATAAACTATCACGAATTTCCATTTCTTGTAGGCTTTACTTTTCACGGTAAAATGATGAACTATCACGAATTTCCATTTCTTTTAGGCATTACTTTTCATGGTAAAATGATAAACTATCACGAATTTCCATTTCTTGTAGGCATTACTTTTCACGTTGAAATGATAAACTATCACGAATTTCCATTTCTTGTAGGCTTTACTTTTCACGGTAAAATGATGAACTATCATGAATTTCCATTTCTTTTAGGCATTTCTTTTAGGCATTACTTTTTTGTTGAGATATAAACCACCCCCACAACGGTCATCTCCTCCTTAATTATTGTGTAAACCCTACAACGGTTATCTCTACCTTAATTTATGGTGTAAACCCCACAACGGTCATCTCTCCCTTATAAACCCCCACAACGGCCATCCCTCATGTCAATAGGTTCTGCCTCTCTCTTCTTTGTTTCTGCCTCTCTCTTGTTCATTCACATACACTTGATCCATTGCCATGGCTTCCACATCTCGGACGTCGACCGGAAGGGGAAGGGGAAGGGGAAGGGGAAGGGGAAGGGGCGGCCGGGGTGGTGGATCATCATCATTGCCACCACCACCATCAACACTGCCATTGATCATAGAGGAGTTCTTCATCTCCATCTATGAAGACCCTTTGGCCAAGAAGGTACGTACGCGTTCCCACATATATGATGCATGTGATTAATTATATGCATGTTCTAAAAAACCTTTAATTTCAAACGATCGGCGCTCGATCTCTTTGCAGGCACTCCCACAAAAGTTTGCGGACTATCTTGACGGCCAGGAGCCCGCAAAGGTGTATCTGCGAGCAGCTGACTGCGGTCCTCGTCTCTAGACCGTGGAGGTCCTATTTGACGGACAATGCCGGATGTACCTCGACAAGGGCTGGGAAAATTTCGCCATCGCGCACGGTGTGGATTTCGGCTGCTTCCTACACTTCAAATATGAAGGCGATTATGTGCTCACAGTGAAGGTGTTCAACGGAACAACGTGCAGGAAGTACTACTACAGGGACGACGAAGATACTGACGATGAAAGCGACGACGATGTGAAGCCATGCATCTACGGGGATTATGACCAAGAATATATATGTAGCTTCATATGCATCGATTTATAGATCTAGCTATTTTCTATATATTATGCATGTAAAAATAATAGGGAATCACAATTTCCACTATGATTCGAGTACCACAGCCTCCAAACAATGCCGATGCCGATATCGGCATGGTCAGAACGGCTATGCATGCTCGCCGCCACTGTTAGGTCACCGTCGGGATGCACCCTCAATCCCGTCCCCTCATTCGATCACTGACATACCAGAGATACCGCCGAGGCCAATGATGAACGTACATACTAATGCCAATGCCGAACATGCACGCCGTTGTGGGCACGGCCATGCCGCCCCGCTATGCTGGACGCCACAGACCACCGCGAGGTCTTTCCCTTCGCCACCACACTTCCCTAGCACCCCAGAAAGGAGAGACACTAGTTTTCTCTACATTGCTCACGTTCGTGTCCGACACCGTCAGTCAAAGTGTTGAGATTGTCATCGATGTCCTCGACCATTTCTTCTCTTCTTTGCATGGTTAAACGCGTCTAGTTTATATCTATCTAATGCGTCTGGTCTCGCCTCATGCAGTTCTTTGTGGACGTCGATCTCATCTCGGCACCCCGCAGGCCACCTCCTCCGTGCCATCGCTGTAGAGCTCCATTTAAAAATATAATCCTACCCGTGTATAGCCCCTTGTATCAGCGTCATGGCCCCACTTGTCATTCAATATACCGAAGCCCCACTCGTCCGCATTTTGGTCAGGGATACAGCGATGCTTACGGTCAAACAAAGATGGATGCTCTAACGTGTCTTTGCAGGCTCTACATGGCCCCACTAGTCAGCAGTAAACGGTCAAAGGTGTTCAACCATCGGGCAACCGGCTGTTCCAGCACTGGTGATGGTTTTAGACAAGGGCTTGGAAAAAAACTGAGGAAAAACTAAGGAGCTGGGGAAAACTAAGTACAACTAAGGGCCCGAGGGCACGAAAATAGAAATCCCTTTTTTCAAAGGATCATTAAGCAATCTCAGTCATTTGAGACAAGTCATGATATAGCAAAACCACTAAGCATACTATCAAAAAGACATCAGGCAGGACATGCAAAAGCCTAGGCCGCAGTCTAAACAAGCTCCTTTTTGTACCACTTTTTTGCATAAATTTTTTCTCTTTTCCAACACCATTCAAACCTTTTTGAAACAACCCTTTTGATGAAAACCAACATGTACCAGAGGTCAAAATACACATTGATGCAAAGATATAACAAGATATGAATACAAATCAAGGTGAAAAACAAAAACTAAATGCAGTAGCAGAAAAAGAGAACACTCATTGAACGATAAGAGTGAAAAACGGAGTGTTCTTGGCAAATGAAAAGCAAGGCAACTTCTCCAAAAGGAATTTGTTGGGGTCCAACCATTTATTGCAGCAAACAAAACAAAACAAAACTGAAAACTAAAGACAACTGATGCTCCAAGAAAAACACATAGTGCATGAAGCAATAAAAATATGGTGTGTTGAAAGGTGACCTAATTTTAGCCCAGGAAGAAGGGGTGCCTCGGGGGCATCCCCAAACTTTGACGCTTGTACCTCTTGGATATTTCTTGGGGTGTGTGGGCATCCCCAAGCTTGAGCTTTTGTCCATTCTTCAACTCATATCATCATTCTCCAATCATTACACTTGAAAACTTCCTTCATACAAAACTAAACACAACTCTATTAGCAACATTATTGTGAGCATAATAATGAATCAACCCCTCTTTGCTTCAGGTTTCAACTCAAAACCACCACATATAAAGCATATACTACTGTAGCAACTTTCCCAAAAGTTCCGTGATCCAAAGAACTCAAAAAGAAAGTGATAAAGAGGCAAACACAAATAGTGGCAGAAATCTATCAAAACAGAACAACTAACAAAGGTCAAATTTTCAAAAAGTGTATAACTAATGAAAGTTTGGATATAACCTGGGTCATATGCACAAAAAATCGCAGGTCAAAAATATGTTCTGAGAATTTTCACGAATTTTTACGGTGCAACACCAAAATCTGTTTTAGGACAACAACATCCCCAAATCTTACCTCACTCAAATTAGAGGTTACTCTTGGCACAAAAACGAAATATAAAGGATAAGGAGCAGTTATTACAGTAGTAATAACTTCCAAGACTCAAATAAAAGAAAAAGTACTAAAAGTAAAACAATGGGTTATCTCCCAAGAGTGCTTTTCTTTAACACCTTTGAGTTAGGCGTAGAAAGTGTGAATCAAGTATTATCGAGTGATGAAGCATCAAGCTCATAATTTGCTCTAAGAATAGAGTCGAAAAGTAATTTCTTTCTCTTCCTAGGGAACTGTTCCATACCTTTCTTGAGTGGGAATTGATATTTGATGGTGTCTTCCCTCATATCAATGATGGCACCTACAGTTCGAAGAAAGGGTCTTCCCAAAATAATAGGACATGAAGCATTGCATTCAACATCCATATCAAGAAAATCAATGGGAACAAGGTTATTGTTAACCATAATAAGAACATCATTAATCCTTCCCAAAGGTTTCTTCTTATCAACATCAGCAATAGGAACATCATAATAACAGTTTTCAAGAGGTGGTAAATCAAGCATGTCATAAATTTTTCCAGGCATAATAGAAATACTAGCACCTAGATCACATAAATCATGGCAATCAGAACCATTAACATGCATATCAATGATGGGTTCCCAACCATCTTCTAACTTCTTGAGAATAGAAGCTTTTTGCTTCAACTTTTCATCCCTAATTTTCATGAGAGCATTGGTAATATGCTTAGTAAAAGCAACGTTTACAGGACTAGCATTAGGAGTCAAAGCAAGCTTTTGCAAGAACAAAATAACTTCAGATATATTGCAGCCATCACCATCAAAATCATTAAAAGTAATAGAGCTATCATCTCCTACACTCCGAAAAATTTCAGCACTCTTTTGAGAAAAAGTTTTTGCTGTTTTGGGCTTTTTAACGCAAGGAGTGGGGGTTTTATCTACACCAATCAAAGTAAGAGTGTCGGTGTTCTGGATAATAGGCTATCCCGGTCCACCTACTCCTAGGCTCCTTTAACAACCCAGCTTTGGCCCAGGGGTAAACCGACGACCGAAGCCCAGTGGAGAAGACCCTTATGAGGAGGCGCCTCTTGAGGAGAACGACCGCTAAAGCTACTAAGGACCAGAAGACCTCCTCATGAGATATTTCTCGTGAGGGAATGGACCACATCCACGTCAGCTTAGTACGTTTTTGTGCTGAGCAAGAAGATAAGGGCAGAAGGCTGCGTACCGTCCATGCTACCCCGACAGGGAGGACACCAGCTTTCATCGTACCTGCATAAAGCGACACAGTGGTTGTTGGCCACCCCCCTAAAAATAGGGTGGACGGTGCAGGGCTCCAGAGGAGGACGTCAGCTTCCTCCACCCACTCCTGTGGATAGGCGCCACTACTCTACGAAGACTACGTCTACTGAAGACCCAAGACAACAGCTGTCCCTCCTCCTTGGCCGTTTGTGGCAACCCCTTCCCCAAGATGATAAGGGGAAGGAGGACCTCGGCACTATAAAAGGAGGGGAGGCCACCCCTTAGATGGGATCCGATCTTCATCTCCGGGCTCCTAGCTAGGCTAAGTTGGTTCTTCTACCTCCGGCCAATTAGAGCTCTGTAACCAAGACCTTGTACTCCTCGCAAGGTATCGTGTCGTAATAAAAGAAGGCAGGAAGTAGGGGCTTTAGCTCACCATGAGGGCCCTGAACCTGGGTAAAGCTCGGTGTCTCTCTCTCTGCAGTGCGGTGTGTGTTCCGGTGTCTCGAGTCTTCTGTTGCCGTGTTTCGTTGCGATCCAAGGTCTCACGCGTACAGCCCCCTGCGTTCGAATCTTTGGGTCCTCGTGTGGTACCCCGTGTTCTTGCGACACGAAATCCATCGACCTTTGGCGTGCCAGGTAGGGGGCTGTGGTGTTTTCTTCTAGATCTGCTTCGACATGGCCGACGCCAACGCAAGGCTCGAGCGTCTTTGCCGCCGCAACGCTGTTCGGGGACAAACCGAGCCCATCTTCCGTTGTTAGCATGTCTCGGCCGAGGAGGAAGAGGAGGGAGATCTGGAGTCCTCCTACCTCCCGTCCGGGCATACATGGCCTTCGATCTCCTTCACCGCCACCGCTACTTCTCGCGCTCGTTCTGGGAGTCAGCTGACTCCTGCGCAGGCGCTCGCCATGGCGCAGGAGCTGCTGCACTATCAGCCCACTATGGACAGACGTGAGGGGTGGCATGCTCGAATCGCCGAGCTTGTCGCCATCGCCAACAAAGACCCGGCCAAGGGAGGAGCCCAGGGCATGGGAGAGCCAGATCCGGCGGCGGGGCACCGCGCCCCGGGCGCCGGAGATGGAAAGGCCGCTAAGGCCAAGAAGGTGGCTTCCCGCGCCACATCTTCGGCGCGTGGGGAGCCCAGCTACCAAATCATCCAACGCGCTCCAGAAGACGCACGCATCTCCCTTGAGCGCCGCCGTGAAAATCACGACCGCACCATCGATGACATCGGCAAAGCTGGCAAGAACGTCAAGATCACCGGGGACCCTGTCTACAACCCCAGGTGCCTTGCTCTCACTCGCCAGCAACGCTATGTGGTCTGGCCTGACAAGTTCAAGCCGGACATCAGCGCGCGTTATGATGGGACCACCAACCCCGTCAAATTCCTCCAGCTCTATGTCGTTGCCGTTCAGGCCGCGTGTGGAGACCAGCGTGCGATGGCCAATTGGTTTCCCATGGCCCTCAAAGACGCTCCGCGGACTTGGCTCATGAATCTTCCTCACGAATCCGTGACTTCGTGGAAGGACTTGTGCCGTTAGTTCGTCGCCAACTTCATGCCAATGTACGAGCGCCCCACTACCAAGAATGATCTTAAGGCGATGCGTCAGTACAAGGGGGAAACGCTTCGTCAGTACATCCAGCGCTTCAGACAGATGAGGAACAAGATTCCCCGGATCTCCAATGAGGAGGTCATCTCCGCGTTCTCCACAGGTGTCTCCGACATCAAGATGAGGGAGAAGCTGTCCGTGAATGATGAGCTGACTTCCATGGTCAGGCTCTTCGAGATCGCCAACAGATGTGCCAAGGCCGAGGAGGGGAGGCTCTTCGTGCACAACCTGCCGGAGGCGCTTCACCCAAAGCCGAAGTCCAAGGACCCCAAGGTAAGGAGGCTGCTGTCCTCGCGGCGGAGCCTGATCATAAGCAGCGACGCAGGGATTGCTCCGATCGCGATAAGGGTCGTCGTCGTCGCTACTGCATCCTCCACAAGAAGGACACCCACAATACTGATGATTGTTGGGTAGTTCAGAAGCTTCATGAAGAGAATGGAGTCACCAAGCGCCGTGGGAGTAGTCGTAGCTACGCAAGGGTGGATCCCGGGGCGATCGCCGCGACGATGACCGGGACGAGGGTCGCCGCCGCGATGGTTTATCATGTGCAGATCCCGAGCCACTGCCGCTGCCTCCGCCGGCGAATGATCATCGGGAAGAGAACCAGGGGGGCTATCAAGAGCCGCGAGGCTTCGCCGCCTGCCTCCTGGGTGGAGCCCAAGCACCTTTGTCTAATCATCACTTCAAGCAGCTGTCGCGAGAGATCGCGGTGGCGCAGCCCAGCGTCAACAGCCGATTGATGAAGTGGTCTACAAGCAAGATCGGCTTCGACAAGGAGGATCATCGAATCTCCACTAAGGCCGTGGGCGCAATTCTTCTCTTGTGCACGCCTACCATCAATAATATCGCCGTCAATCGTACTCTCATTGATGGAGGGGCGGGCCTCAACATCATCTCCATCAAGGTCTTCGAGGAGATGCAAGTGCCGTACCATCGGTATGCCAACCCGACTGTTCTTCGAGGTAACAGAGGGTTCTACAACGCCCATCGGGCAGGTATGCCTGCCCGTCACCTTCGGTACATAGGACAACTACAGGACAGAAAGCCTCGACTTTGATGTCGCCTACATCGCGTTGCCGTACAACGCCATCCTAGGCTATCCAGCCCTGGCAAGATTCATGGCGGCAACGCATCATGGCTTCAACGTCCTCAAGATTCCTGGCACCAACGGCACGATCACCGTGCGCTGCAACGAAAAGGACGCTCTCCGCTCTGTGGAGCATGTATACCGTAAGGCTGCCACCATGTTCCCCGCTGATGAAGATCAGCTGGAACACTCCGGTGACCTCACGAGGAAGAAGCAGCTCATGTCGTAGGAGCAAGCTGTAGCCAAGAAGGCCTCTCTCGAGCCCCTCCTACCGGGCTTGTCAGGGAAGAAGTTCGCCGCCTCTAAGTCAACTGCGCCAAGCGAGGACCTAGTCCATCCAATGCTGGCCCCAGTTTTGTAACAACTCAGAAATTGTAATCCACTTCTTATTAAATAAAGTACCCAATTTTAGGACCCAGATAAAACTTCTATCTATTATTGTATGCATACATGCATTTTCTTTTATTTGTATCCTATGATTTCATGTGTGTTATTTTTGATTGTGTATTGTCTAGTTAATTCTAAATGAACCAACAGAACCAATTGAGAAAGATTATAAGAATCAAAGAAACCAGAAATAAAAATAAGAAAGAAAAAGAGAAGAAAAAGGTGATCTAGGAAATCTGTTTGACTACACCACTTTGAGCCCTTGGATTAAGAAATCTGTTAATCACCTGCATGTTTGGCCAGTGAGTTGAGCTTAACCAAGTTATATACTAACTCAACCAACAAAAATCTACTCAAAATTCAAACTAGAACATCACCCAAACTTGAACCAAAGTTTGAATCTGAATCAGTGACTATATCAAAATTTGAAATAAGATTTCTTCAAAACTTCTTCTTTCCCTGAAACAAAAATATGACAGGATACCTTGGCCAATATGTTGAGTACCCAAACTGGAAAATTTCAAATATTTGAATTTCGAACTCTTGCGGGCATTTCGTCGAACACTGGCAAAAGCGAATCAAACCAAATCGATGCTACTGTGCCTGCACTGTTTTGGCTCGCTCCTGTGCTGTAGCCATGCTGCTGGACGACGCCACGGTCGAGCCCAGCACCCTTAGCCCCGACCCAAGCCGTGAGAAGAGGAGGGAGGAGGAGAAACGCGCCCAGGGCCCCCTCCTAGTCACCTTCTGCCCTGCTCGATGCCGACCACCTGGGAGGCGCCAGAGCAGACACACAGCACCCCGCGGCCGAACCAACCCCCTCCCAGCACGCCCCCGTGACCGCCGTGACCGGAGCAAGTTTCAAACGCCGCCAGGGCCCCCGAGCCGTCGAGCTTCTGGTCGCCTCGTTCCTCGTCGCTCCGGCCTATAAAAGGCCCCGCCGATCAAACGAAGCAACTCACCCAGTCCCCAGCTACCTCCCAGACACTCTCGCTTAGCCCGGTTTGCTCTAGTTCGTCGACGCTCGCCACGCTGGCGAGGTACTGGATGAGCGGAGCGCCGCCGCGTTCGACCACCCCGGAGCAAGCTGCTGTAGGGAATCGGTGGAGGAGACGCACCGCAGCCGATCCTGCGCGTCGCTGACGAGCTCTGCATCCCCTACGCCACTCCCTCGCCGTCGAACGTTCTTCACTGCAACGCAGGTGAGCTCCCGCCCGTGCTGAGGAAGACGACGCGTAGCAGCCGTCCGATTTTGATCCAACGCTAGCATACCGATTCGGGAATGTTAAGTGAGCTGACACCCCGACCCCACCTGTCAGCATCGTTTTTATTTCTTTCCCGCCTCGCCCAAAACGGTATCGGGCCGGCCCATTCGGGTTTGATTCGAATTGGGCCCAGCCAGCTAGATTCGGTCCGTTTCGTTTTTAATTAAATTCCCGCCTTTTCGAATTAATTCAAAACTGTTTCAGATGTGATTTTTAAATTTAATTTCCAAGAGATTTACAAATCCATTTGTAGCAAATAAATATTCGTTGGAAAGCTTAGAAAATACTCTACACAATAGAACTGGTTAGAATTCAAAATAAGTTAAGAATTAAATCAGATATGAATAGTGTGACCCTAGCTTCATTAACCATAGAATATTTCTAGAAAATTGATTAAGCCATCAAAAATCATAAAAATTAAAATGTGACCTCACCAATGACCCCTCTTACTGTTAGTCAACCCCAAACCCCATTAGTGTTAGCAATTAGACCTTAACCCAACTCTCGTTAGTCACATAAAATGATAGATTCCAATTGCACACTTCGAAATAATTTGCCCTCTTACCAATTCACTTAGTTAATCCCTTCCACTTGAAATAGTCCTAATACCCCTAAATCAATACCAATGCTTAGAAGGTAAACAACCCATGACACTTAGTAGAGAATTTAACTTGCACACTTGAAGAAAACTTAGAAGCAAAACTTATAATCCAAACCCATAAAATGCAACATGAAGACTTTTGTTAGCAAACAAAGATGTGTGCTTGGTGTGTTGTTAGCATTGTGTAGTGATTGTGTGCCTTGTGTTTATTCGTTATTAGACGCTAGTGTTGCCGAGGAGGATATTGGAGGGGATTATTATTATCAAGAAGAAGAAGAAAACCCCGGACACTTTGCCAACCAAGGCAAGCCATCCTTTGATTCATACTCCCAATGCCTAGTTTTAATATTGCATTCTACTTGTTTTAAGTAAATTGCATGATTGAATTGCTAGAGTAGAATGATAGAAGTGTAGTGATGTCTTGTTGAACAAGAGCATCAAGTTGAGTTTATCCAACTCTATTTAATAGTCATCACTCAATGTAGTTGCTTAGTTGCTAATAAAATTGGAGGTCATTTATAAAGGGAATCCTAGTTGAGAATTGGTGACTTGAACTTGAAACATGATATTGGAGGTTTCTCCTACATGATGGTTTTATGAAAGAAAATAATCTTGACTAAGAACTATGAAATGTATTTCTCAATTGACAACGAGTGATGTACTATGGGAGCCAATTATACCGTACGACCACATTACCCCTGAATGGGAAGGGGCTTACTCCTAGCTTGTTTATTTTAGTATGGGAGGTCTTGTTTCATCCTTTATAGAAGCATTCCATGCATGGTTGCTTCTGAACCAAGTGGTTATTGGAAATTTTCCTTCCTGAAGATTTCCATCCGTCCGGCACTCCGGAGTGGGCAAAACTAGAGGCGCCGGAACGGGGAAATCCGTGTCTCGGGCTCTAGGGAAGGATCCCATACTAGGGTAGGCAAGTGAAAGAGTTTGTTTGATTATCTGAACCCCGCATACTTCTGTATGACGGACCGTGGATTTCTCCCGGCAGATGTATCGAATCTTGTGGGTAAAGTGTACCCCTCTGCAGAGGTTTTCAAACTATTCGAATAGCCGCGTCCGCGGTCATGGACGGTTGGCAAGCTGTGCCTGGCTTTTGTCAATAATGAAAACAACTTATGGTGAACTTGGTGAATGACATGAATTGAATTGACTTGACTGGACCCTGATCTTGACACACTTGAAATTCCTCTTTAGATTGAACTTAGAGAACTAAACTTCTTTGCTACCAATGAACATTCTTGGGAAATAAAACTAGCTTTTGCAAATAAACTTAGTGCTTAGTCCACTATACAAACTTTGCATATCTACTTCATCATTTCAAGTATAAGATGGTTTGCGAGTGCATCCAATGTACTCATGGCTGTGTCCCTGGCTATCAACTTGGCCAGACTATGGGGAAGAATACCAGGAGGAAGGATATGAGGAAGAGTACCAGAACTAAGCTCGTCTCCGTGAGTCGCCATTGCCTGTAGGGAGAAGGCATGGGCCGAAGACGTTATTTCCGCTGCTATATTGTGTTGTATTATGACTTGGTCTATATGACCATTGTATTTGAACCACCGTATTGTAATGTCTATGGAACTGGTTACCAACTACGTTATGTATATCGCAACAATGGTTCTGGGATTGCGGTGGAATACATAACGGGCACTTCGAATTTGTTATCAAATTTGAGGTCGTCACAAGTTGGTATCAGAGCCTAGGCTGACCATAGGAGACCTTAGTTAGAATGGGCGTTAAATGAAACTTTGATAAAAGCAAAGATATAAGTAATGGTTGCAAAAATTGCTTAGTCTTTCCTATCTATTTGCAAAGTTTTACACATACTTCAGTTTTTGCCTACTTAAAATTTTGCACACTTGAGCTAATTACTAACTTAATCTAATCTAAAATTTTGTAGATGGCCCCGGTATTCACTGAGCAGTACCAGTTGGGCCATGGTGGCAGCCTTTGTTTCGAGCGCGACCTCACCACCCTGACCTTGTTCCTGAACCGTTTGTACCCAGAGTTCAAGGGAGCCGTGCTCAATGAGCACCCAGATGGAGAGCTACGATGGCTCATCCGAGCCAGTTGCCGTGGCAAGAAGGGGATTTTGGGTTCTCCAAGGGTCAAGTTTGAGCTTGTGGAGAACACTTGGGCTGATGGTTTGGTCCGAGCGATGCAGGAGATGCACGCCCGCTTGTGCGGACTGCACGTTGAGGAGGTTCAGGGAGAGCGCTTTAGGAACTTTGCTCGGTGTGATGCGGACGGGCGTCCTGCAAACATGCCCGGGCAGAATGAGCCAAGTACCTACATCGATCACATGGACTTCTTGCTGTACTCCACTCAGCAGGAGGCCGACCGTGCCCGTACTAGGGCCAACCTCGAGCACTTTGCACTGGTGGAGGCAAGGAGCACTATCAGGATTCTTGCGAAGGAGCGCAAGAGCCTTCGTCGCCAGCGAGATGAGAAGGAACATGACCTTGAGGAGTTGAAGGCCAATGTGGCTGAGCTGACTGAGTACATTGAGAGTCTTGAGGATCACCTTGGTGAGGAGGAAGGCATTGATCTCCGCAAGGAGGATAATGCCCTCATTAGTGATGAGGATGACTTCATGGAGGACCTTGATGATCCGGAAGATGAGGGGCACAATGGATTCATTGTGAGTGATGAGGAGGAAGACCCCGAGGAGCCCGCTGTTTAGATCCGAGATCCACGAGTTATCTAGGTATGAGTTCCACTTTATGTTCACTTCGTGTAGGTGTGAGTTGTATCCCCCTCTCTAGTAGACGAGTCGCAATGGTTTGATGTAAACCATTTGTAATTTGTGAACTCGTATGTATGATATGTTTGATGAGTGTTGAATGAAATAGGAATTTGGCCCTTAAGGCCTTAGTAAGACAAAATTGCATCATCCATGTTACCTTTAAATCTTAGCAAATTAGCTTTTCCCTCTTGTCTTACACACCTTATCTTCAGATGCCGCGAGCACCCCCACCCCCGAACCCAGAAATGGCCGAATTACTAAGGTTGATCATGGAAGACCGGGAAGCAGCCCGAGCTGAGCGCCAAGCTAACTTGGCCACTCTTCAGTAATTAACCCAGATGGCAACGAACCACAACAATGGCAATGGTGAAGGAGAAAACAATGGCAACGGTGATCACCGATCCAAGTTGAGGAATTTCCAGAACACCAACCCTCCTATGTTCACTAAGTCTGAAGAACCCTTAGATGCCGATGACTGGCTTCGCACTATGGAGAACAATTTGGCAGTTGCTGAAGTTGGGGAGAATGAGAAGGTTTTGTACACCACCCACTACCTTGCTGGAGCAGCAAGAGCTTGGTGGGATAGCACTCGTGCAATGCAAGCCCCAGGGTATGTGATGCCTTGGGAGGAGTTCAAGAGCAAGTTTAGCAAAGCCCATGTCCCTTTGGGATTGGTTAAAAGGATGAGGGATGAGTTCAGAAATCTGAAGCAAGGTTCCTTGTCTGTGGTGGATTACCGTGACAAATTCCTTACCCTGTCCAAGTATGCCCCAGATGACACCGACACCACTGAAAAGAAGCAAGAAAGGTTTCTGGATGGACTTCATGATGAGATGCAATGTGTCTTGGTCAGCATTCCCTTTGCCGACCTGGAGTCATTGGTTGACTCTGCCATTCAGATGGAAGGCAAACTCAAGCAAGCTGCAGAGAACCGCAAGCGCCGCATGATGTATCAAGGCAACTCGAGCAACTCGCAGAAGCCAAGGGGAAATGCACCTATGGGTTTCGCCCCTAGACCTATGAGGCCGTCTGCACCTGCTCCACGTCCCAACTATCCCAACCGCCCGCCCGGAAACAACTTCAACCGTGCACCTCCAAGACCTAGTGGCAACAACTTCAACACCAATACTCCAAGGCCGAATGGCACCCCTGTGTTACCCAAGCCCGGTGACAAGTCTGGTGTTACCTGTTATGAGTGCGGACTGAAAGGGCATTACTCCAATGAGTGCCCCAAGAAGCTGAATGATGCATCCAAGACCACTGCTCCTGCTCAGCAACAGCGCCGAATGGGAAATGGCAAGAACTATCCACCAAGGAACCAGCCTCACTCTCGAGGCCGTCTGAATCACATGAATGTTGAAGAAGCTCAGGAAGCAACAGACGTCGTGCTTGGTATGTTCCCTGTTAACTTAGTTCTTGCAAGAGTTCTGTTTGATTCTGGAGCTTCACACTCATTTGTTACCCAATTATTCGTTGATAAAAGTGGACTTCAACCCACACCCTTGAAAGAGTTCATGACTGTACAAATCCCAGGGTCGATAACCAGAGCCAGTTGTACCTGCTTGGCAGTACCCATAGAAATTCATGGAATAGCTTTCTTAGCCAATTTGATAGTGTTGGGAACCAAAGGTTTGGAAGTAGTTCTTGGTATGAATTGGATGTCCGCCCATCAAGGAGTGATAGATTGTGCCAAGAAAACCATCACCATGAGGAGTAGCCATGGAGTGGTAGTAAAACATGTGTCAGTTAAGCCCACCCAAAGCCCCAGATGTCATAAGAGTATCTCCGGGCCATCCATAAAGGAAGTGCCCATCGTCTGTGAATACCCGGATGTCTTTCCCGATGAGCTACCCGGAATGCCACCGGATCGGGATATTGAGTTTATCATTGAGCTTATCCCCGGAACTGGATCAATAGCCCAAAGACCCTATCGTATGAACCCAGCTGAACTAGTTGAGTTGAAGAAGCAATTGGATGACCTTTTGAGTAAAGGATTGATTCAGCCCAGTTCTTCTGCTTGGAGGTCACCTGTCTTGTTTGTGGATAAAAGTGACGGTTCTAGCCGACTGTGCACTGATTACCGCAAGCTAAACGATGTGACCATCAAGAACAAGTATCCTCTCCCGAAGATTGAAGATTTGTTTGACCAATTGACTGGAGCAAGAGTGTTCTCAAAGATAGATCTTAGAACCGGATACCACCAACTAAAGATCCGTGCAGCGGATATCCCCAAAACAGCCTTCACTACCCGATACGGATTGTATGAGTACACCGTAATGTCATTTGGATTAACCAATGCCCCTGCTTATTTCATGAACCTCATGAATAAGGTTTTTATGGAATTCTTGGATAAGTTTGTTGTTGTCTTCATTGATGACATTCTTATCTACTCCAAATCCGAAGAAGAGCATGCAACCCATCTGAGATTAATCTTAGAAACCCTAAGAAAGCATCAGCTGTATGCCAAGTTCAGTATATGTGAGTTCTGGTTGAAGGAAGTTGGATTCTTAGGCCATGTATTATCAGCAGGAGGAATATCCGTGGACCCAAAGAAGATCAAATCAGTCATGGAATGGGAAGCCCCTACCACTCAAACCGAAGTTAGAGGTTTTCTCGGATTAGCCGGATATTACCGCAAATTTGTTGAAGGGTTTTCAAGCATTGCCCGGCCAATGACCCAACTGTTGAAGAAAGACAAGAAGTTCGAATGGACCCCTAAGTGTGAAGAGAGTTTTCAAGAGCTCAAGAAGCGACTGGTGACCGCACCCGTCCTAACCATGCCCGATATCACCAAAAACTTTGATGTCTATTGCGATGCTTCCAAGCTTGGACTTGGTTGTGTGTTAATGCAAGAAGGCAAGGTCATAGCTTACCTCTCTCGGCAGCTTAGACCTCATGAAGAAAACTATCCAACCCATGATCTAGAGTTAGCAGCCGTAGTTCTAGCTCTGAAGACCTGGAGGCACTATCTGATGGGCAACCGTTGTGAGATCTACACGGATCACAAGAGTTTGAAGTATATTTTCACCCAGAAGGAGTTGAACATGAGGCAAAGAAGATGGATAGAGTTGATCAAGGATTATGATCTGGAAATCCACTATCACCCCGGTAAGGCCAATGTAGTGGCCGATGCATTGAGTCGGAAGCCATGCTCATTAAATATGATGATCAAGGAAGAGCAACCTATGTTGCACCAAGAGTTTGAAAGATTTGGATTGGAACTAGTCAGTCAAGGATTCCTAGCCAACCTTGAGTTTCAACCCACCTTGATGAGCCAAATCAAAGAAGCCCAGAAGGGAAATGAGAGTATTGACGGAATCAAGCGCAGAATTAGTTCCGGCAAGGTGCCAGGATTTGAGGAAGATAATCAAGGAGTTCTTTGGTATAAAGGACGTATTTGTGTGCCTGCTGATTCAGAATTGAAGGAAGTGATTATGAAGGAAGCCCATGAGACACCTTACTCCATCCACCCCGGTGGAACTAAGATGTATCAAGATCTGAAGGAACAATTTTGGTGGCATGGAATGAAGCGTGAGATTGCATCGTTCATCTCTAGGTGTGACATTTGCCAAAGAGTCAAAGCTGAACATCAACGTCCTGCGGGATTGCTGCAACCTTTGCAAGTTCCGGAATGGAAGTGGGAATCTGTTGGAATGGATTTCATCACTGGATTTCCAAGGTCTAGCCGTGGAAATGACTCTATTTGGGTCATTGTGGATAGACTGACCAAAGTTGACCACTTTATCCCTGTCAAGACCACTTACAACTCGGGACAGCTAGCAGATCTGTATTTATCCAGAATTGTCAGTTTGCATGGAGTCCCTAAAACCATAGTTTCCGATCGAGGAACCCAATTCACTTCGAGATTTTGGAAAAGCTTACATCAAGCTTTGGGAACCAAGTTAGCCTTCAGCACAGCTTACCACCCTCAGACTGATGGACAGACTGAGAGAGTGAATCAAATACTTGAAGATATGTTGAGAGCCTGTGTTCTAGCTTATGGAGCTAAGTGGGAAGATTGCTTGCCTTTCGCGGAGTTTTCCTACAACAACAGTTATCAAGCCAGTTTGCAAATGGCCCCATTTGAAGCTTTGTATGGCAGAAAGTGTGGTACCCCTTTGAATTGGTCAAAAACCGGAGACAGTCAGATGTTTGGACCTGACATTCTGCAAGAAGCCGAGGAGAAAGTTCGCATGATTCGTGACTATCTCAAGGCAGCCCAGTCAAGACAGAAGAGTTATGCCGACAAGAGACGGAGAGAATTAACTTTTAAGAGTGGAGACTTCGTTTACCTCAGAGTATCACCCCTCAAGGGAATGCAAAGATTCCAAGTAAAACGAAAGCTTGCCCCAAGATATATTGGACCCTTCAAGATACTAGACCACAGAGGAGAAGTGTCTTATCAGTTGGAAATGCCCCCTGAATTGTCTGAAGTACGCGATGTCTTTCACGTGTCGTTACTTCGGAAATGTCTTGAAGTTGCGGAGAAGCCCGAAATCTTCAAGAATATTGATCATCGTTCTGTGGACATCAACAAGGATTTGACCTATCGTGAAATGCCTATTCGTATCATCGAGGAAGCCTATAGAACCACTCGAACCCGAAGCATAAAATTTCTGAAAGTTCAGTGGAGTAATCACACCGAAGAGGAAGCCACTTGGGAACGCGAAGATTACCTTCAGAAAGAGTTTCCCAATCTTTTTAGTTCTTAATTAGTGAATCTCGGGGACGAGATTCTTTTTAAGGGGGGAAGATTGTAACAACTCAGAAATTGTAATCCACTTCTTATTAAATAAAGTACCCAATTTTAGGACCCAGATAAAACTTCTATCTATTATTGTATGCATACATGCATTTTCTTTTATTTGTATCCTATGATTTCATGTGTGTTATTTTTGATTGTGTATTGTCTAGTTAATTCTAAATGAACCAACAGAACCAATTGAGAAAGATTATAAGAATCAAAGAAACCAGAAATAAAAATAAGAAAGAAAAAGAGAAGAAAAAGGTGATCTAGGAAATCTGTTTGACTACACCACTTTGAGCCCTTGGATTAAGAAATCTGTTAATCACCTGCATGTTTGGCCAGTGAGTTGAGCTTAACCAAGTTATATACTAACTCAACCAACAAAAATCTACTCAAAATTCAAACTAGAACATCACCCAAACTTGAACCAAAGTTTGAATCTGAATCAGTGACTATATCAAAATTTGAAATAAGATTTCTTCAAAACTTCTTCTTTCCCTGAAACAAAAATATGACAGGATACCTTGGCCAATATGTTGAGTACCCAAACTGGAAAATTTCAAATATTTGAATTTCGAACTCTTGCGGGCATTTCGTCGAACACTGGCAGAAGCGAATCAAACCAAATTGATGCTACTGTGCCTGCACTGTTTTGGCTCGCTCCTGTGCTGTAGCCATGCTGCTGGACGACGCCACGGTCGAGCCCAGCACCCTTAGCCCCGACCCAAGCCGTGAGAAGAGGAGGGAGGAGGAGAAACGCGCCCAGGGCCCCCTCCCAGTCACCTTCTGCCCTGCTCGATGCCGACCACCTGGGAGGCGCCAGAGCAGACACACAGCACCCCGCGGCCAAACCAACCCCCTCCCAGCACACCCCCGTGACCGCCGTGACCGGAGCAAGTTTCAAACGCCGCCAGGGCCCCCGAGCCGTCGAGCTTCTGGTCGCCTCGTTCCTCGTCGCTCCGGCCTATAAAAGGCCCCGCCGATCAAACGAAGCAACTCACCCAGTCCCCAGCTACCTCCCAGACACTCTCGCTTAGCCCGGTTTGCTCTAGTTCGTCGACGCTCGCCACGCCGGCGAGGTACTGGACGAGCGGAGCGCCGCCGCGTTCGACCACCCCGGAGCAAGCTGCTGCAGGGAATCGGTGGAGGAGACGCACCGCAGCCGATCCTGCGCGTCGCCGACGAGCTCTGCATCCCCTACGCCACTCCCTCGCCGTCGAACGTTCTTCACTGCAACGCAGGTGAGCTCCCGCCCGTGCTGAGGAAGACGACGCGTAGCAGCCGTCCGATTTTGATCCAACGCTAGCATACCGATTTGGGAATGTTAAGTGAGCTGACACCCCGACCCCACCTGTCAGCATCGTTTTTATTTCTTTCCCGCCTCGCCCGAAACGGTATTGGGCCGGCCCGTTCGGGTTTGATTTGAATTGGGCCCACCCAGCTAGATTCGGTCCGTTTCGTTTTTAATTAAATTCCCGCCTTTTCGAATTAATTCAAAACTGTTTCAGATGTGATTTTTAAATTTAATTTCCAAGAGATTTACAAATCCATTTGTAGCAAATAAATATGCGTTGGAAAGCTTAGAAAATACTCTACACAATAGAACTAGTTAGAATTCAAAATAAGTTAAGAATTAAATCAGATATGAATAGTGTGACCCTAGCTTCATTAACCATAGAATATTTCTAGAAAATTGATTAAGCCATCAAAAATCATAAAAATTAAAATGTGACCTCACCAATGACCCCTCTTACTGTTAGTCAACCCCAAACCCCATTAGTGTTAGCAATTAGACCTTAACCCAACTCTCGTTAGTCACATAAAATGATAGATTCCAATTGCACACTTCGAAATAATTTGCCCTCTTACCAATTCACTTAGTTAATCCCTTCCACTTGAAATAGTCCTAATACCCCTAAATCAATACCAATGCTTAGAAGGTAAACAACCCATGACACTTAGTAGAGAATTTAACTTGCACACTTGAAGAAAACTTAGAAGCAAAACTTATAATCCAAACCCATAAAATGCAACATGAAGACTTTTGTTAGCAAACAAAGATGTGTGCTTGGTGTGTTGTTAGCATTGTGTAGTGATTGTGTGCCTTGTGTTTATTCGTTATTAGACGCTAGTGTTGCCGAGGAGGATATTGGAGGGGATTATTATTATCAAGAAGAAGAAGAAAACCCCGGACACTTTGCCAACCAAGGCAAGCCATCCTTTGATTCATACTCCCAATGCCTAGTTTTAATAT
Source organism: Dactylis glomerata (assembly GCA_007115705.1). Taxonomy (NCBI): domain Eukaryota; kingdom Viridiplantae; phylum Streptophyta; class Magnoliopsida; order Poales; family Poaceae; genus Dactylis; species Dactylis glomerata. The sequence goes on from QXEO01000507.1 coordinate 370,869, forward strand.
TGCATTCTACTTGTTTTAAGTAAATTGCATGATTGAATTGCTAGAGTAGAATGATAGAAGTGTAGTGATGTCTTGTTGAACAAGAGCATCAAGTTGAGTTTATCCAACTCTATTTAATAGTCATCACTCAATGTAGTTGCTTAGTTGCTAATAAAATTGGAGGTCATTTATAAAGGGAATCCTAGTTGAGAATTGGTGACTTGAACTTGAAACATGATATTGGAGGTTTCTCCTACATGATGGTTTTATGAAAGAAAATAATCTTGACTAAGAACTATGAAATGTATTTCTCAATTGACAACGAGTGATGTACTATGGGAGCCAATTATACCGTACGACCACATTACCCCTGAATGGGAAGGGGCTTACTCCTAGCTTGTTTATTTTAGTATGGGAGGTCTTGTTTCATCCTTTATAGAAGCATTCCATGCATGGTTGCTTCTGAACCAAGTGGTTATTGGAAATTTTCCTTCCTGAAGATTTCCATCCGTCCGGCACTCCGGAGTGGGCAAAACTAGAGGCGCCGGAACGGGGAAATCCGTGTCTCGGGCTCTAGGGAAGGATCCCATACTAGGGTAGGCAAGTGAAAGAGTTTGTTTGATTATCTGAACCCCGCATACTTCTGTATGACGGACCGTGGATTTCTCCCGGCAGATGTATCGAATCTTGTGGGTAAAGTGTACCCCTCTGCAGAGGTTTTCAAACTATTCGAATAGCCGCGTCCGCGGTCATGGACGGTTGGCAAGCTGTGCCTGGCTTTTGTCAATAATGAAAACAACTTATGGTGAACTTGGTGAATGACATGAATTGAATTGACTTGACTGGACCCTGATCTTGACACACTTGAAATTCCTCTTTAGATTGAACTTAGAGAACTAAACTTCTTTGCTACCAATGAACATTCTTGGGAAATAAAACTAGCTTTTGCAAATAAACTTAGTGCTTAGTCCACTATACAAACTTTGCATATCTACTTCATCATTTCAAGTATAAGATGGTTTGCGAGTGCATCCAATGTACTCATGGCTGTGTCCCTGGCTATCAACTTGGCCAGACTATGGGGAAGAATACCAGGAGGAAGGATATGAGGAAGAGTACCAGAACTAAGCTCGTCTCCGTGAGTCGCCATTGCCTGTAGGGAGAAGGCATGGGCCGAAGACGTTATTTCCGCTGCTATATTGTGTTGTATTATGACTTGGTCTATATGACCATTGTATTTGAACCACCGTATTGTAATGTCTATGGAACTGGTTACCAACTACGTTATGTATATCGCAACAATGGTTCTGGGATTGCGGTGGAATACATAACGGGCACTTCGAATTTGTTATCAAATTTGAGGTCGTCACAAGTTTACCCAAGAGCGCTCTGCTACAAAGAAGGTCCCGCTCCAAGCTGGGGGCTATGAAAACTTCATCACCATCGGGGTAGGGCTTTCCCCCAAATAGGAAAGCGCACTCATCACCTTCCTGCGGGCAAACTCTGACATGTTCTCTTGGACTCCGTCAGATATGCCCGGAGTTCCCAAGGAGGTGTGCCCTGAGGCACACCCCGTGAAGCAGAAGACCAGGAAGGAAGCACAAGAGAAACAAGACTTCATCGCCCAAGAGATAGAGAAGCTAAAGAAGGCCAAGTTGATACGCGAGGTAGCCCACCCCACCTGGATCGCTAATCCAGTGGTTGTCCCAAAGGCTAACGGTAGTGGGCGCCTTTGCGTGGACTTTACAAGTATCAACAAAGCCTGTCCCAAGGATCCTTATCCGCTCCCAAGGATAGATCAAATCATCGACTCCACCGCCGGCTGCGACCTCCTTTGCTTCTTGGATGCCTTCTCCAGTTATCATCAAATCAAGATGGCAAAGGAGGACGAAGAGAAGACTGCCTTTATCACACCCTGTGGTGTGTACTGCTACGTCTGCATGCCCTTCGGCCTAAAGAACGCAGGAGCAACCTTCCAGAGGCTCATGCGCAAGGCCTTGGGGGCTCAGATGGGAAGGAATGCGGAAGCATACGTTGATGAAATCATCATCAAGACTCACGAGAGTCATACCTTCATTGAAGATTCTAGAGGAAACCTTCGCCAACCTGAGAAAGGTAAAAGTCAAGGTCAACCCTGCCAAGTGCGCTTTCGGCGTACCGTCGGGGAAGTTGTTGGGTTTCCTCGTGTCTCATCGTTGGATAGAGGCGAACCCCGACAAAGTCAAGGCCATCGAAGAAATGCGTCCTCCGCACAATCTTAAGGAGTTGCAACGTCTCGCGGGATGCATGGCATCCCTGGGGCGCTTCATCGCGAGGAGCGGAGAAAAGGCCCTGCCTTTCTTCAAGCTCATGAAGCGCACTGGGAAGTTCGAGTGGACTCCAGAAGCCGACAAGGCCTTCACCGAGATGAAGAGGTACCTCACGAGTCCATCGATCATGGTTGCCCCAACATTCCACGAGCCCTTGCTACTCTACATCGCGGCAACCCCAAGGACTGCGAGCACCATCCTTGTCGCTGAGCGGGATGCCAAGGTAATCGCCAAAGAGAAGATCAATCCTCCATGCCCGGGGGCTCCTCTTGAGGGAGAAGTAGCAATTCCTTCTGCCCTCTCGAGGAGCTGCCCACTGCAACTTCGCCGACCGAGCCGCTCTTGGAGAGCGACGCTCATGACCTCTGTGCGGAGAAAACTCCTGAAGATACCACCAAGGTGCAGAAACCCATGTACTTCGTCAGCACGGTACTGCGCGACACGCGGGAGCGCTACACCATGCAGCAAAAGCTGCTCTACACCCTGCTAATCGCTTTAAGGAAACTACGTCACTACTTCCAGGGCCACCCGATCAAGGTGGTCACTGATCGGCCCTTGGAGACCATCCTGCGTAACCCAAATGTCACTAGAAGGGTGGCATAGTGGGCCGTGGAGCTTCAACCCTTCGAGATCTCCTTCAAAACCACCAAGGTGATCAAAAGTAAAGCTCTGGCCAAATTCACTGCCGAATGGACCGATCCATTCACCGACGAGCCTCCAGAGGTGGAATCTACACTTCCCGGAGAGGACGCCCCAGGACTTTGGGTCATGCACTTCGACGGCGCCTTCAACCTTCCCAGCGCAGGGGCTGGGGCCATCCTCACCTCTCCCTCCGGGGACAAGCTCTTCTACACCGTTCAGCTCTGTTTCAGGCCAGAGCACAAAGTCTCCAACAACATCGCGGAATACGAAGGACTACTCGCTGGCCTAAGGGCGGCAAATGCCTTGGGCATCAAGCGCATCATCGTCAAGGGGGATTCACAGCTGGTTGTGAACTTCTCTAAAAAGAGCTACACTTCGAAAGATGAGCATATGGCGGCTTATCTCGAAGAACTTCGAAAGGTGGAAAAATGCTTCCAAGGGCTGGAGCTGAAGCACATTCCACGGGGAGAGAATACGGAAGCGGACAAAATCGCCAAGTGCGCCTCTCATCGCCTAGCACAGCCAGCTGGCGTCTTCGAGGAGCGTCTCTTCAAGCCATCTGCTTCTCCATTGTCCCCGGCAATCGACCTTCCACCTGCCTTGCCGCCACCAAAAGAGTAGGGGGCTCCGGATTGCGGGCCTCCTTCGGGCGACCGCATCCTTCTGGCGTTGGCTAGGCAGGAGGGGGTGGATTGGATCCTCGAGCTCAAGGCCTTCCTCATCAGCAGCAAGCTTCCCGAGGATGAGTCGGAGGCCGAAAGGATCATATGCCAAGCGTCAGGATATTGCATCAAAGATGGTGACTTGTACCGGCGTCGCCCAAACAACGTCGCTCTGAAGTGCATATCTACTCACCAGGGCCAAGAGCTTCTCAGGGACATCCATGCTGGCGAGTGTGGGCATCATGCCTCTGCTTCAACCCTCACTACGAAAGTGTATCGCAGCGGTTTCTACTGGCCTTCAGTGCTTTGGGATGCAGCAGAAATGGTCAAGAGGTGCGAGGCGTGCCAATTCCACGCCAAGCAGATACATCAACCAGCGCAGGAGCTACAAACCATCCCGCTCACTTGGTCCATTCCCTCGAGCACAAGGGGGCTATCGCTACATCTATGTCAGCATCGACAAGTTCACCAACTGGGTGGAGGTGGAGCCGGTGTGCACCATTCCGGCCAGGTCCGCAGTCAAGTTCATCCGTGGCCTGGTCTCCCATTTTGCTGTGCCTAACCGCATAATCACCGACAACGGCAGCCAGTTCACCAGCGGGCTGTTCCGGGAGTACTGCGCATCGGCCGACATCAAGATCTGCTTCGCCTCCATCGCCTATCCCAGGAGCAATGGCCAGGCCGAGCGTGCCAATGCCAAGGTCCACAAGGGACTCAAGACAAGAAGCTTCAACGCCAAGCTCGAAGCCTACGGCAAAAAATGGTTAGACAACCTCCAATCCATCTTGTGGTCCATTCGGACTACTGCCACCAAGCCCACTGGGGAGCCCCTTTCTTCTTGGTCTACGGGGCGAAGGCTGTTCTACCCACCGACGTCAAGTTCGGGTCGCCAAGGGTGCTCGCCTTCAACGAGATACATTAAGAGGACCTCATCAAGGATCGGCTCCTCCAGCTTGAAGAAGCTCGGTGCCAAGCAGCGCTTCACCCTGTGAGGTACCAGTAGGGACTTCGCCGCTATCATAGACGCCATATTCGAGCAAGGACTCTGGAGGTGGGCGATCTGGTGCTCAGAAGGATACTCTCTCGCGAGGGCCTACACAAGCTATCTCCGATGTGGGAGAGGCCCTTCAAGGTGACGCACATCGCTAGGCCAGGCTCGGCGCGGCTGGAAACCGCAGAAGGCGTGCCGGTGGGAAAACCGTGGAACATATCTCATATGTGAAAGTTCTACCCGTAGGTTCCTCACAAGGAGAGAAGACCGTAATCACGGCACTTTGTATCAGCTCAAACTGCTCTTCAGCACTGAGTTTAAGTTAAAGCGCATATAGCGCCTCTGCTTCGGCATGATATTGAAATGGCATGAAGTCCATTTATTTTCTGTTGTGCTTCACGCGGAAGGGGGCTAGGCACGGTGTCTATGTTGGGGCCTTCGCCCGGAAAACAGCAAGCCCGAAAAACCCGAAGGGACTAAGCTCTGATCAGGGCGACGGCCCCGTTATCGATCACCTCCACACGCCCGTGGTGCTTAGTTCCTCACGAAGTACACCGGAAAATAAGAAATATTTGAAGAAAAAGTCCAAGGTGTGCCCAAGGCACCCGTTAAGGACCAGCACCTCGTGAGCAACCCTCATGAGGGTGCAAGGATGCGTCGATGCACTTAGCATCCGCAGGATTCAAGATTCTCCTTGCTCGAGGAAGGCCGAACACGGCAGGATAATCGAAGACCAAGGCCGCTCCGATCATCTTGCGAAGGAGACGCAGATCCGGAGGTCCGCGCCAGGCCCTTCACCTCGTGAGCAATCCTCAATGAGGTGTCGACGACCTCTGGGCTCTCTTAAGCGTCAACGCTTTTGTGTCCGTGAGAGTCCAGCTTCCCTCACACCGAGGAAGGCCCTGTGAATCGCCACGTGCGACAATTTGCTCTTAGCTGCTGGCACAGATAGTGTCGCGCTCCCTCACGACGAGGAAGGTCCCTATGTGGTCACAGAGGCATCTTATTCGCCTTTCTTTTTTCATTTGTTTTATCGATTTGTTTTTCATTTTCGGGGATTTGGGGTTTTTTGTGTTTTTCCGACTCTGTTTGAACTTCTTGTCTCAGGAATCGTCCACAGTTGTCGCCGGCACCGACCCCGTCATGAGCTCTGAGGCGTAGGGAGGCCTTCCTCAAGCGTGAACAACTCGCCAGGGCTCTCGAGCGTGCGGACGACCAGGACAATGATGAGTGGCAACGAATGAAGGAAAAGGACAATTGGCAGGAAAAGCTTCGCTAATAGCCCCCAGCGGGGGCAGGAATAAAGGCACGGCGGGGCATACCCCGCCAGCGTAAACTACATCGCAAAAGAGGGGAGGTGACTAACTCCCCTCCCTAGAAGGCTACCACGGCAAGGCCGCCCCTTTACTCCGCCGCAGGCCGAGGGTAGGTGCGGCGGACGCTGGCGGCAGCGAAGATCCGCACCGAGGCCTCCAGCGTCCCCAGCTTGAAGCGGAAGACAAGGTGGTCGCCGACGCGGAGGCGGTGGCCGAGGGCGAATGCCCTCCAGCGCCTGGAGAGGACGGCATCGGGCAGCTGGAGGGAGACGAAGCTCCAGGCATTGACGCCAATGAGGAGCTCTAGGAAGTGGGACCCCGGCGCAATGAGGGGTCCCAGCATCTCCGCCACCAGGCGGCGGGGAGTCGTGACCACTCCGGTCGCCGGCGGGGCCACCTCCTGTGGCCCTGGATCATCCACGGCCGAGGGGAGGGGCCCAGGGTGGCCTCCACCTCCCGGAGCACCCGATCGATGCTCCCCGGGGCGCGGGGAGCCGGCGCTGCCGCCACCGGCGACGGCGCGCTCAGAGCGCCTCCAGGCGCTGGACCCCGAAGGGACAAGGCGCTGGAGGTCCCTGGGGCGGCGCGGTCCGACACGCCCTGCATCGGCGCCCCGATGCGCAGGGGACCTCCGGCGCCGGGCGTCCACCGGGCGGGGACCTTCGCTTTGTTCCTGCTGCCCGGGGGGCGCCCACGGCGCTTTGTCCCCGAGCAAGATCCAGCAGCGGCGGAGGAGTCAGAGGGATCCATGCTCGAGGAGGAGTCTGAAGGAGAAGTAGTACTAGAGGAAGAGGGTTAAGTGTCGGAGGCGTCGAGGAGGCTGCATTTAAAGGGCGCGGCAGGCTTCGAAGCATCAAATCCCAGCGCGGGAATCGGAGCGTCGACGCAGCGCTCTGTAGCGAAGTGACGCATCATGACGGTTTGACGCCTCGGGGACTGCTGTGACGCTTTCCGCTTCATCTCGCCAGCTGCGATCGCGCCATGATGTGTGCTAAATAACCAGCCCGTTGGGAACCCCAAGAGGAAGGTGTGATAAATATAGCAGCTAGTTTTCCCTCAGTTAAGAAACCAAGGTTTGTCGATCAGGAGAAGAGCGGACAATACGACTGAAGGTGATGCTTGCTAGTTTGCGACAGCTTCAGACAATTTATATATGGCGCCTCGTCCAAGCTTTGCTTGCTAGCTGCAACACAGAACCTGCACACAACACAACCAAGTACTTTGTTCCCAACTTGCGATGAGGATGTCAATCTCACCGGTTTGCTTGAAACAAAGGGTATGAGCGTATCGAGTGGAAAACAGTAGAAGTATGCGAGTAAAGTAAACAGTGCGAGTAAAGTAAACATGTGATAGCAATATGATGGAAATAGGACCGGGGTCCATAGTTCACTAGTGGTGTCTCTCCATAAGATAAATAACACATGCTGGGTAAACAAATTACAGTTGGGCAATTGATAGAATAAAGATAAACGTGATATGTCAAGAAGATCACTATGAGATTTACTCTAGGCATTACAACAAAATACATAGACCGCCATCCAACTGCATCTATGACTAATAATCCACTTGTGGCGAATCAATCCGAGAACTCCACAAGTATTAAGTCGCGAACAACAGATAATTGCTTTAAGCAAAATGTGTAATGTAAACAAAGCATATGCCCTCGAGCATATGGATGTTGTTTTCTCCCTAGTAGCAACAGCACATCTACAACCTTAGAGGTTTCTGTCACTCCCCCAGGTTAAATAGAGGCATGAACCCACTATCGAGCATAAATACCCCCTCTTGGAGTCACTAGCAACTACTCGGCCAAGATAGCTACTAACAACGGAGAGCATGCAAGATCATAAACAACATAGAGATAACATAAGATATATTTCAGTATAGCAACTCAATCATAACACCAATATTCATTGGATCCCAACAAACCAAACATGTAGAATTACATAACGGTGATCTCAATCATGTAGGGCACCTCATGAGATCTAAACATGAAGCACATGGTGGAGGAGACAACCATCTAGCTACTGCTATAGACCCATAGTCCAAGGTAGACTACTCACTCATAGCTCCGGAGGCAAGCATGGCGATGAAGAAGACCTCCGGTGGCGATTCCCCTCTCCGGCAGGGTGCCGGGAAGAGCTTCTGGACCCTCCCGATCTTCGGGTCGACGGCGGCGGCGGATCGCGATGTGTTCTAGAAAATTGATCGGGTACTTAGGTTTTTTCCGTCGGGGGGTCTTTATAGGCGAAGGGGCATCGTCAGAGGTGGCCCAAGGTGACCTCACACATAGGGGGCGCGGCCAGGCCCCTGGCCACGCCGCCCTGGTGTGTGGGGCCCTCGTGGCCCCCCTCCAACTCCTCTTCGGATCTTTGGAAGCTTCCGGGAAAAATAAGACTTCAGGAACTGGTTTCGTCCAATTCTGAGAATATTTCCTATGTAGCACTTCTGAAACACAAAAATAGCAGAAAACAGGGAACTGGCACTGTGGCGACTTGTTAATAGGTTAGTTCCGGAAAATGCATAAAAGTGCCACGAAGTGTAACGAAACATTAGGCAAATGGTGTAAAAACAAGCATGGAGCATCAAAAATTATAGATACGTTGGAGACGTATCAAGCATCCCCAAGCTTAACTCCTGCTCGTCCTCGAGTAGGTAAGTGATAACAAAAGAATAATTTTTGAGGTGACATGCACCTACACAATCTTGATCATATATGTAAGCATTTGTGAGCTGGGATCATAAGAACTTAAAACATGGGCATGAAAGATATAATCTTGAAAATAAGAAACTTAGCAACCATGTTATAAACATGAAAATGAACACAAACAAAAGATCATGAAAATGAAACAATGAAAGTTAAACGTGTGTTCAAATCATAAGGAAAACATACAAATGGTTTTCAGCTTGTCCTTCAAGTTTAAGAGGGCGACTAGATACAAGTAATTTGAGAACAAGTGAAACCAACAATATGAATCAATCAATGAAAACTTTGGGACAATGCACATTATACTAAGAATGACAACTATGCTCTCTTAATGGTGCATAAAGATAAAAGGTGGTGACTCAACATAAAAGTAGAAGAAAGGCCCTTCGCGGAGGGTGATACGTCTCCAACGTATCTATAATTTTTGATGCTCCATGCTTGTTTTTACACCATTTGCCTACTGTTTCGTTACACTTCGTGGCACTTTTATGCATTTTCTGGAACTAACCTATTAACAAGTCGCCACAGTGCCAGTTCCCTGTTGTCTGCTGTTTTTGTGTTTCAGAAGTGATACACAGGAAATATTCTCGGAATTGGACGAAACAAGTTCCTGAAGTCTTATTTTGTCCGGGAGCTTCCAGAGATCCGAAGGAGAGTAGGAGGGGAGCCACAGGGGCCCCACACGCCAGGCCGGCGCGGCCAGGGCCTGGCCCACGCCGCCTTGGTGTGAGGCCACCTGGCGCCACATCTGACATCACCCCTTCGCCTATAAAGACCCCCCGACGGGAAAAACCTAAGGACTCGATCAATTTTCCAGAAACACATCGCGATCCACCGCCGTCATCGACCCGAGATCGGGAGGGTCCAGAAGCTCTTCCCGGCACCCTGCCGGAGAGGGGAATCGCCACCGGAGGTCTTCTTCATCGCCATGCTTGCCTCCGGAGCGATGAGTGAGTAGTCTACCTTGGACTATGGGTCCATAGCAGTAGCTAGATGGTTGTCTCCTCCACCATGTGCTTCATGTTTAGATCTCATGAGCTGCCCTACATGATTGAGATCACCGTTATGTAATTCTACATGTTTGGTTTGTTGGGATCCGATGAATATTGGTGTTATGATTGAGTTGCTATACTGAAATATATCTTATGTTATCTCTATGTTGTTTATGATCTTGCATGCTCTCCGTTGTTAGTAGCTATCTTGGCCGAGTAGTTGCTAGTGACTCCAAGAGGGGGTATTTATGCTCGATAGTGGGTTCATGTCTCTATTTAACCTGGGGGAGTGACAGAAACCTCTAAGGTTGTAGATGTGCTGTTGCTACTAGGGAGAAAACAATATTCATATGCTCAAGGGCATATGCTTTGTTTACATTACACACTTTGCTTAATGCAATTATCTGTTGTTCGCAACTTAATACTCATGGGGTGTTCGGATGATATCCCCGTGAGTGGATTATTAGTCATAGATGCAGTTGGATGGCGGTCTATGTATTTTGTTGTAATGCCCAGAGTAAATCTCGTAGTGATCTTCTTGACATATCACGTTTATCTTTATTCTATCAATTGCCCAACTGTAATTTGTTTACCCAGCATGTGCTATTTATCTTATGGAGAGACACCACTAGTGAACTGTGGACCCCGGTCCTATTTCCATCATATTGCTATCACCTGTTTACTTTACTCGCACTGTTTACTTTACTCGCATACTCTACTGTTTTCCACTCGATACGCTCATAACCTTTATTTCAAGCAAACCGGTGAGATTGACAACCTCATCGCAAGTTGGGAACAAAGTACTTGGTTGTGTTGTGTGCAGGTTCCACGTTACTACTAGCTAAAGATGCGCTAACTCATTTTATCGTGAAACGGCGCCCTTGTTGGAGTGTCACTAGGCTATCAAGCATCACCTTCAGTCGTATTGCCCGCTCTTCTCCTGACCGACAAACCTTGGTTTCTTAACTGAGGGAAAACTAGCTGCTATACTCATCACACCTTCCTCTTGGGTTTCCCAACGGGCTGGTCATTCACCACGCATCAAGCTAATTTTCTGGCGCTGTTGCCGGGGAAGAGTGGAAGACTTCTGCGAGGGGAGTTTTTCGCACGCACATCCTTTACTTTTTTATTGATTTGCTTTACTTTATTTATTTTACTTGCATCGTTTTATATCAAAAACCCAAAAAATTTAGAATACTTGGTAGTCGTTATTTTTTTACTTTTAGTTTATTATGCTGTTCCCTAAGTACGTTCTGGAGGACCTCTCAGTAGGTAGTGGTTCAATTATTGGGAAAAGTAACATTGAGGAGTTCTTTAATCACATTAGTATGCATAAGGAAGTTGAGGAAAAGTCTTTGGTTGAGGTAGCTCCTAGTTATGAAGTTTCTTCTGCTTATTTAGTTCACATGTTAGAAGCTAGGTTTGCTAGTCTTAATCCTTTCATGCAATACTTGTTCCTTAAGCTTCACGAAATTGAGGATCCCGAAAAAAAGCTTTTATCTTGGAAACTTTGCGCATAGAATTTAGAGATGTTGCAATTGAGGCTAGGAAAGTTTTTAAGAAGTTTAATAAGCTTGGCTTGCCTGTTGAAATTGTTGGTACACCCAACGAAGATTCTAGATTGCCAATACCTTGTAAGCTTGTAGGAATTCATAATGCCTTGGTAACTAATTTTAGTTGGATTTGTTCTGAAAATCTTTTTGATGAAAATAGTGTACCAAAGCGTGACTACAAGGGATACTCAAAACCTCAATTGGATAGTATTCATTTCTTTATTCCTATAGTGGATCCTGATCCCCCTTTCATTATTACTTGATTCGCAATTTTCTGCGCCTAGCTCAAAGGCGTTAAAGAAAAGCACTCTTGGGAGATAACCCAATGTTTTATTTTTAGTACTTTTTCTTTTATTTGAGTCTTGGAAGTCATTACTACTGTAATGACCACTCCTTATCTTGTTTACTTTGTTTTTGTGCCAAGAGAAGCCTCTAATTTGAGTGAGGTAAGATTTGGGGATGTTGCTGTCCTAAAACTGTTTTCTGTGCTGCACCGTAAAAATTCGTATAAATTCTCTGTATATATTTTGGACCTGTGATTTCTTATGCATATGCCCCAGGTTATATCCAAACTTTCGTTAGTTGAACACTTTTTGATTTGAGCAACAGAAAACCCCTCAAAAATTCGGCCTTTGTCAACTGTTCTGTTTTGACAGATTTCTGCCAATATTTGTGTTTGCCGCTTTATCGCTTTCTTTTGAGTTCTTTTGATCACGGAATTTTTGGGGAAGTTGCTACAGTAGTATGTGCTATATATGTGGTGGTTTTGGGTTGAAACCTGAAGCAAAAAGAGGTTGATTATATGTTCTGCTACACTAATGTCGCTAATAGAATTGTGTTTAGTTTTGTATGAAGGAAGTTTTCAAGTGTAGGGATTGGAGAATGATGAGATGAGGTGAAGAATGGAAAAAAGCTCAAGCTTGGGGATGCCCATGCATCACCCCAAGAAATATCCAAGAAGTACAAGCGTCAAAGCTTGGGGATGCCCCCGAGGCACCCCTTCTTCATTGGCAAAAATTAGGTCACCTTTCAAGACACTATATTTTTATTGCTTCATACACTATGTGTTTTTCTTGGAGCGTTAGTTGTTTTAGTTTTCTTAGTTAGTTTAGTTTGTTTGCTGTAATAAATGGTTGGACCCCAACAAATTTCCTTTCGAGGAGATGTACTCGTTTTCATTTGCCAAGAACACTCCATTTTCACTCTTATCGTTCATCGAGTGTTCTTCTTTTTCCGCTACTGCTTTTGGTTTTCGTTTTCACCTTGATTTGCGTTCAGACCTTGTCATATCTTTTCATCAAGGTGTATTTTTGCCTCTGATCTTTATTGGTTTTCATCAAAAGAGGTGTTTATAAAAATTTCAAATGGTGTTGGAAAAGAGAAAAAGCTTTATGCAAAAAGTGGTACAAGTAGGAGCTTGTGTAGACTGTGGCTTAGGCTTTTTCATGTCATGCTTGATGTCTTTTTGATAGTATGCTTAGTGGTTTTGCTGTATCATGACTTGTCTCAAATAACTGAGATTGCTTAATGAGCCTTTGAAAAAAATCATGCGTTGTTTTAATTATTTGGAAGCATTATTTTGGTTTTCTCCTTGATGCTTTATTTGGGTTGACTTGGCGCATGCTCACACATGTTAGACTCTTACAAAGTCGCCAATAGCCTCTATGATCATTTAGTTTTTGACTTTTGATGCCATCTTATGTTTTTTTAATGTCGCTTTGTCGCTTTGCATGATTATGGCCATTATTGCTCTCTTAGTTGGTCGCTCCCAGTCTTTTGCTAGCCCTCGCCTTGTACTGAGTATGAGCTCTACTCGTGCATCCAACTCCTAAAAGCCAAAGTCTTCCAAAGTGTCCACCATACATACCTACTAGCAATTTGTTATTCCAAGTAAATTTGACTTGCTTTTATTTTCTCTTCAAATTAAACTCTTACTAGTGTTATGCGAAATTCGGTCAGTAAAGCTCTCACGAACCGGAAGGCACACTTTACTTTTTCCTGTTCTTAAAAATTTGACATTGTGGTCTCTTATGTTGAGTTGTTATGCTTGCAAGTTGTAAGTTGGAGACTAGCCCAGCCATGCAGTCATGGGCAAGCTTTCAACATTGCACTTGTTATTTGAGTTGATATCGTGATCTTTTGTTTATGGATGCCCGCGGTGTGAAATGAATTGGAAATCTTGTGGGGATCATGGAGTTTGTATATGTGTTAGGGAAACGCTAGGCCGCTAATATAAGCCATGCATAATTCATGGTGGAAATTTGCAGCATACCCATGGTGAACATTCGATGACGCATCTCACAATAAAAAGCTAAACAAATGGCAAATAAAAGAGATGTCGAGGTGTTCATTGTCTGCTTGTCCTGTCATTTTGATATGGGCTTGTTCCATGTCATCGGGCACGGAGGTACCCCATTGGCGGTTCTCAATGATATGCATATATTTACAATGACAAGAGCCTTGCTTGGGACTCTAAGTAAAGTAGCATGAGGTTTGGGTACTCGTATTCACGGGACATGAGCTTTTCAACTTATGATTTGTCAAGCATATGCATCATAATAGTTCTCGCATTAACTCTAACCATTCAAGATGCTTATGATGGGGGCAATGAGAGCTCAAAGCCGGTAAGTACCATAATTTTTGAAGGTTATAAAACTTGCAATCACTGCTTCCCTCTGCGAAGGGCCTTTCTTTTACTTTTATGTTGAGTCACCACCTTCTATCTTTATGCACCATTAAGAGAGCATAGTTGTCGTTCTTAGTATAATGTGCATTGTCCCAAAGTTTTCATTGATTGATTCATATTGTTGGTTTCACTTATTCTCAAATTATTTGTATCTAGTCGCCCTCTTAAACTTGAAGGTGTCCTATGCATTTATGTTTTGCTCTCTTTGAAGGACAAGCTGAAAACCATTTGTATGTTTTTCCTTATGATTTGAACACATGTTTGACTTTCATTGTTTCATTTTCATGATCTTTTGTTTGTGTTCATTTTCATGTTTACAACATAGTTGCTAAGTTCCTATTGTCAAGATAATATCTTTCATGCCCATGTTTTAAGTTCTTATGATCCCAGCTCACAAATGCTTACATATATGATCAAGATTGTGTAGGTGCATGTCACCTCAAAAATTAGTCTTTTGTTATCACTTACCTACTCGAGGACGAGCAGGAGTTAAGCTTGGGGATGCTTGATACGTCTCCAACGTATCTATAATTTTTGATGCTCCATGCTTGTTTTTACACCATTTGCCTACTATTTCGTTACACTTCGTGGCACTTTTATGCATTTTCTGGAACTAACCTATTAACAAGTCGCCACAGTGCCAGTTCCCTGTTTTCTGCTGTTTTTGTGATTCAGAAGTGATACACAGGAAATATTCTCGGAATTGGACGAAACAAGTACCTGAAGTCTTATTTTGTCCGGGAGCTTCCAGAGATCCGAATGAGAGTAGGAGGGAAGCCACAGGGGCCCCACACGCCAGGCCGGTGCGGCCAGGGCCTGGCCTGCGCCGCCCTGGTGTGAGGCCACCTGGCTCCACCTCTGACATCACCCCTTCGCCTATAAAGACCCCCCGACGGGAAAAACCTAAGGACCTGATCAATTTTCCATAAACACATCGCGATCCGCCGCTGTCATTGACCCGAGATCGGGAGGGTCCAGAAGCTCTTCCCGGCACCCTGCCGGAGAGGGGAATCACCACCGGAGGTCTTCTTCATCGCCATGCTTGCCTCCAGAGCGATGAGTGAGTAGTCTACCTTGGACTATGGGTCCATAGCAGTAGCTAGATGGTTGTCTCCTCCACCATGTGCTTCATGTTTAGATCTCATGAGCTGCCCTACATGATTGAGATCACCGTTATGTAATTCTACATGTTTGGTTTGTTGGGATCCGATGAATATTGGTGTTATGATTGAGTTGCTATACTGAAATATATCTTATGTTATCTCTATGTTGTTTATGATCTTGCATGCTCTCTGTTGTTAGTAGCTATCTTGGTCGAGTAGTTGCTAGTGACTCCAAGAGGGGGTATTTATGCTCGATAGTGGTTTCATGCCTCTATTTAACCTGGGGGAGTGACAGAAACCTCTAAGGTTGTCGATGTGCTTTTGCTACTAGGGAGAAAACAACATTCCTATGATCAAGGGCATATGCTTTGTTTACATTACACACTTTGCTTAATGCAATTATCTGTTGTTCGCAACTTAATACTCATGGGGTGTTCGGACGATATCCCCGTGAGTGGATTATTAGTCATAGATGCAGTTGGATGGCGGTCTATGTATTTTGTTGTAATGCCCAGAGTAAATCTCGTAGTGATCTTCTTGACATATCACATTTATCTTTATTCTATCAATTGCCCAACTGTAATTTGTTTACCCAGCATGTGCTATTTATCTTATGGAGAGACACCACTAGTGAACTGTGGACCCCGGTCCTATTTCCATCATATTGCTATCACCTGTTTACTTTACTCGCACTGTTTACTTTACTCGCATACTCTACTATTTTCCACTCGATACGCTCATAACCTTTGTTTCAAGCAAACCGGTGAGATTGACAAGCTCATCGCAAGTTGGGAACAAAGTACTTGGTTGTGTTGTGTGCAGATTCCACGTTGCTACTAGCTGAAGACGCGCTAACTCGTTTTATCATGAAATGGCGCCCTTGTTGGAGTGTCACTAGGCTATCAAGCATCACCTTCAGTCATATTGCCCGCTCTTCTCGTGACCGACAAACCTTGGTTTCTTAACTGAGGGAAAACTAGCTGCTATACTCATCACACCTTCCTCTTGGGGTTCCCAACGGGCTGGTCATTCACCACGCATCAGAGGGAAGCAGTGATTGCAAGTTTTATAGACCTTCAAAAATTATGTTACTTACCGGCTTTGACCTCTCATTGCCCCCATCATAAGCATCTTGAATAGTTAGAGTTAATGCGAGAACAATTATGATGCATATGCTTGACAAATCATAAGTCAAAAACATCATGCCCCGTGAATACGAGTACCCAAACCTCATGCTACTTTACTTAGAGTCCCAAGCAAGGCTCTTGTCATTGTAAGTATATATGTATCATCGAGAACCGCCAATGGGGTACCTCCGTGCCCGATGACATGGAACAAGCCCACATCAAAATGATAGGACAAGCAGACAATGAACACCTCGACATCTCTTTTATTTGCCATTTGTTTAGCTTTTTATTTTGAGATGCGTCGTCAAATGTCCACCATGGGTATGCTGCAAATTTCCACCATGAATTATGCATGGCTTAGATTGGCGGCCCAGGCGTTTCCCGAACACATATACAAACTCCATGATCCCCACAAGATTCCCAATTCATTTCACACCGCGGGCATCCATAAACAAAAGATCACGATATCAACTCAAATAAGAAGTGCAATGTTGAAAGCTTGCCCCATGACAGCATGGATGGGCTAGAATCCAACTTACAACTTGCAAGCATAACAACTCAACATAAAAGACCACAATGTCAAATTTTTTAGAACAAGGAAAAAGTAAAGTGTGCCTTCCGGTTCGTGAGAGCTTTACTAACCAATTTTTGCATAACGCTGGTAAGAGTTTAATTTGAAGAGAAGATAAAATCAAGTCAAATTTACTTGGGATAGCAAATTGCTAGTAGGTATGCATGGTGGACACTTTGGAAAACTTTGGTTTTTAGGAGTTGGATGCACGAGTAGAGCTCATACTCAGTACAAGACGAGGGCTAGCAAAAGACTAGGAGCGACCAACTAAGAGAGCAATAATGGCCATAATCATGCAAAGCAACAAAGCAACATTAAAAGAAGCATAAGATGGCATCAAAAGTCAAAAACTAAATGATCATAGAGGCTATTGGAGACTTTGTAAGAGTCTAACATGTGTGAGCATGCGCCAAGTCAACCCAAATAAAACATCAACGAGAAAACAAAAATAATGCTTCCGTACAATTAAAAACAACGCATCATTTTTTCAAAGGCTCATTAAGCAATCTCAGTTATTTGATACAAGTCATGCTACAGCAAAACCACTAAGCATACTATCAAAAAGACATCAAGCATGACATGAAAAAGCCTAAGCCGCAGTCTACACAAGCTCCTTCTTGTACCACTTTTTTGCACAAAGCTTTTTCTCTTTTCCAACACCATTTGAAATTTTTTAAGACACCTCTTTTGATGAAAAGCAATAAAGATCAGAGGCAAAAATACACCTTGATGAAAAGATATGACAAGGTCTGAATGCAAATCAAGGCAAAAACGAAAACAAAAAGCAGTAGCAGAAAAGGATGAACACTCGGTTTTTTATAAGAGTGAAAACTAGAGCGTTCTTGGCAAATGAAAAGCAAGGCAACTTCTCCAAGGGAAATTTGTTGGGGTCCAACCATTTATTATAGCAAACTAAACTAAACTAACTAAGAAAACTAAAACAACTGACACTCCAAGAAAAACACATAGTGCATGAAGCAATAAAAATATAGTGTTTTGAAAGGTGACCTGATTTTTGCCGATGAAGAAGGGGTGCCTCGGGGGCATCCCCAAGCTTTGATGCTTGTACTTCTTGGATATTTTCTTGGGGTGATGCATGGGCATCCCCAAGCTTGAGCTTTTTTCCATTCTCCAACTCATCTCATCATTCTCCAATCCCTACACTTGAAAACTTCCTTCATACAAAACTAAACACAAATCTATTAGCAACATTAGTGTAAGCATAACATATAATCAACCTCTTTTTGCTTCAAGTTTCAACCCAAAACCACCACATATAAAGTATATACTACTGTAGCAACTTCCCCAAAAGTTCCGTGATCAAAAGAACTCAAAAAGAAAGCGATAAAGCGGCAAAAACGAATAGTGGCAGAAATCTGTCAAAATAGAACAGCTGACAAAGGTCGAATTTTTGAGGGATTTTCTGTTGCTCAAATCAAAAAGTGTTCAACTAACGAAAGTTTGGATATAACCTGGGGCATATGCAAAAGAAATTGCAGGTCCAAAAGATATACAGAGAATTTTCACGAATTTGTACGGTGCAGCACCAAAAACAGTTTCAGGACAGCAACATCCCCAAATCTTTACCTCACTCGAATTAGAGGCTTCTCTTGGCACAACAATAAAATAAAAAGGATAAGGAGAGGTCATTACAGTAGTAATGACTTCCAAGACTCAAATAAAAGAAAAAGTAGTGGAAATAAAACATTGGGTTATCTCCCAAGAGTGCTTTTCTTTAACGTCTTTGAGCTAGGCGCAGAAAATTGCAAATCAAGTAACATCAAGTGATGAAGCATCACTTACCTCAGTAGGCACCTTGGAAGTTCCCAAAGATAATTCAACCTGCAAGTCACTCTTAGTGGAACTAAAAGTCTTACCAATTGATACATCTCCAACGTATCTATAATTTTTGATGCTCCAGGCTTGTTTTTACACCATTTGCCTACTATTTCGTTACACTTCGTGGCACTTTTATGCATTTTCTGGAACTAACCTATTAACAAGTCGCCACAGTGCCAGTTCCCTGTTTTCTGCTGTTTTTGTGTTTCACAACTGATACACAGGAAATATTCTCGGAATTGGACGAAACTAGTTCCTGAAGACTTATTTTGTCCGGGAGCTTCCAGAGATCCGAAGGAGAGTAGGAGGGGAACCACAGGGGCCCCACATGCCAGGCCGGCGCGGCCAGGGCCTGGACCACGCCGCCCTGGTGTGAGGCCACCTGGCTCCACCTCTGCATCGCCCCTTCGCCTATAAAGACCCCCCGATGGGAAAAACCTAAGTACCCGATCAATTTTCCAGAAACACATCGTGATCCGCCGCCATCGTCGACCCGAGATCGGGAGGGTCCAGAAGCTCTTCCCGGCACCCTGCCGGAGAGGGGAATCACCACCGGAGGTCTTCTTCACCGCCATGCTTGCCTCCGGAGCGATGAGTGAGTAGTCTACCTTGGACTATGGGTCCATAGCAGTAGCTAGATGGTTGTCTTCTCCACCATGTGCTTCATGTTTAGATCTCATGAGCTGCCCTACATGATTGAGATCACCGTTATGTAATTCTACATGTTTGGTTTCTTGGGATCCGATGAATATTGGTGTTATGATTGAGTTGCTATACTGAAATATATCTTATGTTATCTCTATGTTGTTTATGATCTTGCATGCTCTCCGTTGTTAGTAGCTATCTTGGCCGAGTAGTTGCTAGTAACTCCAAGAGGGGGTATTTATGCTCGATAGTGGGTTCATGCCTCTATTTAACCTGGGGGAGTGACAGAAACCTCTAAGGTTGTAGATGTGTTGTTGCTACTAGGGAGAAAACAACATTCATATGCTCAAGGGCATATGCTTTATTTACATTACAGACTTTGCTTAATGCAATTATCTGTTGTTCGCAACTTAATACTCATGGGGTGTTCGGACGATATCCCCGTGAGTGGATTATTAGTCATAGATGCAGTTGGATGGCGGTCTATGTATTTTGTTGTAATGCCCAGAGTAAATCTCGTAGTGATCTTCTTGACATATCACGTTTATCTTTATTCTATCAATTGCCCAACTGTAATTTGTTTACCCAGCATGTGTTATTTATCTTATGGAGAGACACCACTAGTGAACTGTGGACCCCGGTCCTATTTCCATCATATTGCTATCACCTGTTTACTTTACTCGCACTGTTTACTTTACTCGCATACTTCTACTGTTTTCCACTCGATACGCTCATACCCTTTGTTTCAAGCAAACCGGTGAGATTGACAACCTCATCGCAAGTTGGGAGCAAACTACTTGGTTGTGTTGTGTGCAGGTTCCGCGTTGCAGCTAGCAAGCAAAGCTTGGACGAGGCGCCATATATAAATTGTCCGAAGCTGTCGCAAACTAGCAAGCATCACCTTTAGTCGTTATTGTCCGCTTTTCTCCTGATCGACAAAACCTTGGTTTCTTAACTGAGGGAAAACTAGCTGCTATACACATCACACCTTCCTCTTGGGGTTTCCAACGGGCTGGTCATTCACCACGCATCAAGCATAATTTTCTGGCACCGTTGCCGGGGATGAGTGGAAGACCTCTGCAAGGGGAGTTTTTCACACACACATCCTTTACTTTGTTATTGTTTTGCTTTACTTTATTTATTTTACCTGCACCATTTTATATCAAAAACCCAAAAAAATTAGAATCCTTGGTAGTTGTTTTTACTTATCTGCTTTTAGTTTTGCTGAAATGGCTAATCCTGAAAACACCAAGTTGTGTGACTTTACTAGCACGAACAATAGTGATTTTATCTGCACTCCTATTGCACCACCTGCTCCTGCTGCAAACTTTTATGAGATTAAGCCTGCTTTATTGAACCTTGTTATGAAAGAGCAATTCTCTGGTGCTAGTACTGAAGATGCTGCAGCTCATCTCAACAATTTTGTTGAGCTATGTGAGATGCAGAAATATAAGGATGTAGAAAGTGATATTATTAAGCTCAAGTTGTTTCCTTTTTCTTTGAGAGGAAAAGCTAAAGATTGGTTGCTGTCTTTGACTAAGAATAGTATTGATTCATGGGCTAAGTGTAAGGATGCTTTTATTGGTAGATACTATCCTTCTACTAAGATTATATCTCTGCGTAGCAATATTATGAAGTTTACTCAGTTTAATAATGAACATGTTGCTCAAGCTTGGGAAAGAATGAAATCTATGATAAAGAATTGCCCCACTCATGGACTGACTACTTGGATGATTGCCCAAACTTTTTATGTAGGACTGAATTTTTCTTCGAGGAACCTACTTGATTCAACTGCTGGAGGCACTTTTATGTCCCTTACCTTGGGCGCCGCAACAAAGCTACTTGACAACATGATGGTAAATTATTCTGAATGGCACACCGAGAGAGCTCCACAAGGTAAGAAGGTAAATTCTTTTGAGGAAACCTCTTCCTTGAGTAATAAGATTGATACCATTATGGCTATGCTTGCTAATGATAGGACTCATGTTGATCCTAATAATGTTCCTTTAGCCTCTCTGGTTGCTCAAGAAGAGCATGTTGATGTGAATTTCATTAGAAATAATAATTTTAACAATAATGCTTATAGGAACAATTTTGCTAGTAACAATTATAGGCCGTATCCTTCTACCAATGGTAATGGTTATGGTAATTCTTATGGTAGCTCCTTCAACAACACTAGGGCCGCGCCCTCCGAGCTTGAGGTAATGCTCAAGGACTTTATTGGTAAGCAAACTGCTTTTAACAAGTCTGTTGAGGAAAAGTTAGGCAAAATTGATATTCTTGCTTCTAAAGTTGATAGCCTTGCTCATGATGTTGAAATTCTGAAATTAAAAGTGTTGCCTAATGATGTGAAAGAGAACAATGTTTTTGCTACTGCTAATGCTATTCAAGTTGGAATTGATGAAAATATTAGATTGTTAGCGGAATTGCATGCCAGGTGGGAAAGAGAAGATGAGATGGCTAGAGAAATGAAGGTATGTACCATTACTACCTCTAATAAAGTTGCTCCTAATGGTAGCAATCCTCTTACTTTGATTGGTGTAGAGAAAACTCCCACTCCTTGTGTTAAGAAGCCTAAAACTGCCAAAACTTTTTCTCAAAAGAGTGCTGAAATTTTTTGGAGTGTAGGAGATGATAGCTCTACTTCTTTTAATGATTTTGATGTTGATGGCTGCAATATATCTGAAATTATTTTGTCCTTGCAAAAGCTTGCTTTGACTTCCAATGCTAGTTCCTTAAATGTTGCTTTTACTAAGCATATTACCAATGCTCTCATAAAAATTAGGGATGAAAAGTTGAAGCAAAAAGCCTCTGTTCCCAAGAAGTTAGAAGATGGTTGGGAACCCATCATTGATATGCATGTTAATGGTTTTGATTGCCATGCTTTATGTGATCTAGGTGCTAGTATTTCTATCATGCCTAGAAAAATTTATCACATGCTTGATTTACCACCGCTTGAAAAGTGTTATTATGATGTTCCTATTGCTGATGTTGCTAAGAAGAAACCTTTGGGAAGGATTAATGATGTTCTTATTGTGGTTAACAATAACCTTGTTCCCGTTGATTTTCTTGTTATGGACGTTGAATGCCATGCTTCATGTCCTATTATTTTGGGAAGACCCTTTCTTCGAACTGTAGGTGCCATCATTGATATGAGAGAAGGCACCATTAAATATTAATTTCCACTCAAGAAAGGTATGGAACACTTCCCTAGGAAAAGAAAGAAATTACTTTTTGACTCTATTCTTAGAGCAAATTATGAGCTTGATGCTTCATCACTTGATGTTACTTGATTCGCAATTTTCTGCGCCTAGCTCAAAGGCGTTAAAGAAAAGCACTCTTGGGAGATAACCAAATGTTTTATTTTTAGTACTTTTTCTTTTATTTGAGTCTTGGAAGTCATTACTACTGTAATGACCTCTCCTTATCCTTTTTATTTCGTTTTTGTGCCAAGAGAAGCCTCTAATTTGAGTAAGGTAAAGATTTGGGGATGTTGCTGTCCTGAAACTGTTTTTGGTGCTGCACCGTAAAAATTCGTATAAAATATCTGTATATATTTTGGACCTGCGATTTCTTGTGCATATGCCCCAGGTTATATCCAAACTTTCGTTAGTTGAACACTTTTTGATATGAGCAACAGAAAACCCCTCAAAAATTCGGCCTTTGTCGGCTGTTCTGTTTTGACAGATTTCTGCCAATATTTGTGTTTGCCGCTTTATCGCTTTCTTTTGAGTTCTTTTGATCACGGAACTTTTGGGGAGGTTTCTACAGTAGTATTTGCTATATATGTGGTGGTTTTGGGTTGAGACCTGAAGCAAAAAGAGGTTGATTATATGATATGCTTGCACTAATGTTGCTAATAGAATTGTGTTTAGTTTTGTATGAAGGAAGTTTTCAAGTGTAGGGATTGGAGAATGATGAGATGAGTTGAAGAATGGACAAAAGCTCAAGCTTGGGGATGCCCCTGAGGCACCCCTTCTTCATCGGCAAAAATCAGGTCACCTTTCAAGACACTATATTTTTATTGCTTCATGCACTATGTGTTTTTCTTGGAGCGTCAGTTGTTTTAGTTTTCTTAGTTAGTTTGTTTTGTTTGCTGTAATAAATGCTTGGACCCCAACAAATTTCTTTTGGAGAAGTTGTACTCGTTATCATTTGCCAAGAATACTCCGTTTTTCATTCTTATCGTTCACCGAGTGTTCTTCTTTTTCTGCTACTGCTTTTGGTTTTTGCTTTTCACCTTGATTTGCGTTCAGACCTTGTCATATTTCTTCATCAAGTTGTATTTTTGCCTCTGATCTTTATTGGTTTTCATCAAAATAGGTGTCTTTAAAAATTTTAAATGGTGTTGGAAAAGAGAAAAAGCTTTATGCAAAATAGTGGTACAAGAAGGAGCTTGTGTAGACTGCGGCTTAGGATTTTTCATGTCATGCTTGATATCTTTTTGATAGTATGCTTAGTGGTTTTTCTGTAGCATGACTTGTCTCAAATAACTGAGATTGCTTAATGAGCCTTTGAAAAATCATGCATTGTTTTTATCGTTTGGAAACATTATTTTGGTTTTCTCCTTGATGCTTTATTTGGGTTGACTTGGCGCATGCTCACACATGTTAGACTCTTACAAAGTCGCCAATAGCCTCTATGATCATTTAGTTTTTGACTTTTGATGCCATCTTATGCTTCTTTTAATGTCGCTTTGTCGCTTTGCATGATTATGGCCATTATTGCTCTCTTAGTTGGTCGCTCCCAGTCTTTTGCTAGCCCTCGCCTTGTACTGAGTATGAGCTCTACTCGTGCATCCAACTCCTAAAAGCCAAAGTCTTCCAAAGTGTCCACCATACATACCTACTAGCAATTTGATATTCCAAGTAAATTTGACTTGCTTTTATTTTCTCTTCAAATTAAACTCTTACCAGTGTTATGCGAAATTCGGTCAGTAAAGCTCTCACGAACCGGAAGGCACACTTTACTTTTTCCTGTTCTTAAAAATTTGACATTGTGGTCTCTTTGTTGAGTTGTTATACTTGCAAGTTGTAAGTTGGAGACTAGCCCAGCCATGCAGTCATGGGCAAGCTTTCAACATTGCACTTCTTATTTGAGTTGATATCGTGATCTTTTGTTTATGGATGCCCGCGGTGTGAAATGAATTGGGAATCTTGTGGGGATCATGGAGTTTGTATATGTGTTAGAGAAACGCCTCGCCGCTAATCTAAGCCATGCATAATTCATGGTGGAAATTTGCAGCATACCCATGGTGAACATTCGACGACGCATCTCACAATAAAAAGCTAAACAAATGGCAAATAAAAGAGATGTCGAGGTGTTCATTGTCTGCTTGTCCTGTCATTTTGATGTGGGCTTGTTCCATGTCATCAGGCACGGAGGTACCCCATTGGCGGTTCTCAATGATATGCATATATTTACAATGACAAGAGCCTTGCTTGGGACTCTAAGTTGAGTAGCATGAGGTTTGGCTACTCCTATTCACGGGACACGAGGTTTTCAACTTATGATTTATCAAGCATATGCATCATAATTGTTCTTGCATTAACTCTAACCATTCAAGATGCTTATGATGGGGGCAATGAGAGCTCAAAGCCGGTAAGTACTGTCGATGGATTTCGTGTCGCAAGAACACGGGGTACCACGCGACGGACCCAAGGATTCGAACGCAGGGGGCTGAACGTGTGAGATCTTGGATCGCAACGAAACACGGTGACGGAAGCCTCGATTGTCGAACGCGCAACGCACTGCAGAGAGAGAGAGAGACCGAGCTTTACCCAGGTTTAGGGCCCTCGTGGTGAGGTAAAACCCCTACTTCCTGCCTTCTTGTATTGCAACGCGATACCTCGCGAGGAGTACAAGGCCTTGGTTACCAAGCTCTAGCTGGCCAGAGGTTGAAGAACCTGCGTGCCCAGCTAGCCGCTTGAAGAAGATGAAGATTTGATCCCCTCTAAGGGATGGCCTCCCCCTCCTTTTATAGCGCCAAGGTCCTCCTTCCCCTTATCTTCTTGGGGAAGGGGTTGCCACACACGGCCAAGGAGGGAGGACAGCTATAGACTACACTCTTCTGTAGACTTAGTCTTCATAGGGTAGTGGCGCCGGTCCACAGGAGTGGGTGGAGGAAGCTGACGTCCTCCTCTGGCGCCCTGCACCGTCCACGCTATTTTTAGGGGGGTGGCCAACTACCACTATGCCGCTTTGGGCAGGCACAGAGAAAGCTGGTCTCCTCCCTGTCGGGGGTAGCGTGGGCGGTACGCGGTCTTCTGCCCGTTATCTTCTTGCTCTGCACGTAAACGTGCCGAGCTGACGTGGGCATACCTCCTCTCCAACCAGCGGGGGCTCGCGAGGAGGTCTTCTGGTCCTTAGCAGTTTTGGTCGTCGTTCTCCTCACGAGGCGCCTCCTCGTGAGGGTCTTCTCCACAGCTTGGGTCGTTGATTCCGAAGATGGGCCGATGACGTGGCCCAGGAGCAGGTGGACCGGGATACCCCGGTATCCATAACACCGACAGTAGCCCCCGGGAGCCCGGCCCGCAAACGCGCCCTCTCGAGGGAGCGAAGGGCCGGGGGCCCCAGAAGCTGCTGGGCCCTCCAACGGCACGCGTCAACCGTGCGGTCAGAGGTCCATGTGAAGAGGCAGACACTGCGGACGCGCGGCGCGGCCGCAACTGGCGAGACGAAACAGCGGGTGACGTTATAGTCTCCGAGGCGTCAAACCGTCATGATGACGCGTCGCTTGACTGCGAGCACTGCGCCAACGCTTTGATTCCCGCGCAGGGATTTGACGCATCGACACCGGACGCCCCCCTTAAATAGATCCTCCTCGAGACCTCCGGCACTTCACCTCCTTCCTCCAGTGCCACTTCTGCTTCTGCGCCCCTGAGCTCATGGATCCTTCCAACTCCTCCGCCGCTGCCGGAACAAACTCTGGAGCGAAACGCCGCGGGCGTCCCCCGGGCAGCGGGATCAAGGCGAAGATCCCGGCCCGATGCGCTCCCGGCGCCGGCGGCCCCCTCCGCATTGGCGCGCCACGGCAGGAAGAGGCGAGCCGCGCCGCCCTGGGGACCTCCAGCGCCATGACCCTCCGGGGTCCAGTGTGCGGGGGTGCTCTGAACTCGCCGTCGCCACTGATGGCGGCGCCTGCTCCCCGCGCCTCGGGGAGCGTCGATCGGGCCCTCCAGGAGGTGCTGGCCGCCCTGGGCCCGCCTCCCCTTGAAGCAGATCCTCCGGCCCCGCCGGCGAACGGAGTGATTGCCACTCCGCGCCCCCTGGCGGCAGCGATGCTAGGACCCCTCATCGGCCCGGGGTCCCGGTTCCTGGAGCTTCTCGTCGTCGTCGACGCCCCGGGCTTCAACTCCCTCCGGCTGCCCGACGCCGTCCGGAGGGTGATTTACGCCCCCGGTGCAGCCGCTGGGGAGATTGCCCTGGGGAAACAGAGCAGGCCAGACCTCTTCTGGCCTATGGACATCCTCCTTGGGGACGGCGGCAACGCCGTCCTCTCCGGCCGCTGGAGGGCATTTGCCCTCGGCCATCGCCTCCGCGTCGGCGACCACCTCGTCTTCCGCTTTAAGCTGGGGACGCTAGAGGCTACGGTGCAGATCTTCACCGCCGACGGCGTCCGCCGCACCTACCCCCAGCCCGCGGCGCAGTAAAGAGGCGGCCCTGGCGCGGTAGTCCTCTCGGGAGGGGAGCTAGTCTCCTCCCCTCTTTTGTCGCGTAGTCCTCGCCGGCGGGGTATGCCCCGCCGTGCTTTTGCTCCTTCCCCCACTAGGGGCGCTTTAATGAAATCCGCTTGTTAATCATCTTGCTGTTCTTCATTGTCCTGGTCGTTTGCTCGCTCGAGAGCCCTAGTGAGCTGTTGGCATTGACGGGAAGCCTCCCTTAGCCTCAGAGCTCGAGATGGGGTCGGCGTCGACGACACATTGGACGATTCCTGAGACAAGAAGTTGAAGAAAGAGTTGGAAAACGAAAAACCCCAAATCCCCGAAAACGGAAAAACAAATCGATAAAACAAACGGAAAAAGAAGGCGAATAAGATGCCCCTGTGACCGGCACAGGGACCTTCTCCGTCGTGGAGGAGTGCGGCACTATCTGTGCCAGCAGCTAAGAGCAAATTGCCGCGCGTGGCGATTCACGGGGCCTTCCTCGTCGTTGAGGGAAGCTGGACCCTCACGGACGTGAAAACGTCGACGCTTAAGAGAGCCCAGAGACCGTCGACACCTCACAAGGGTTGCTCATGAGGTGAAGGGCCTGGCGCGGACCTCCGGATCTGCGTCTCCTTCGCAAGATGATCGGAGCGGCCTTGGTCTTCAATAATCCTGCCTCGTTAGGCCTTCCTCGGCAGAGGGAATCTTCCTGCGGATGCTGGTGCATCTACGCGTCTTTGCTCCCTCGTGAGGGTTGCTCACGAGGGGTAGGTCCTTAGCGGGTGCCTTGGGGCACACCTTGGACTTTTCCTCAAAGATTTTTTATTTTCCGATGTACTTCGCGAGGAACTAAGCACCATGGGTATTTGGAGGTGATCGATAACAGGGTCGTCGCCCCCGACCAGAGCTCATTCCCTTTGGGTTTTTCGGGCTCGCTGTTTTCCGGGCGAAGGCCCCAGCATAGACACCGTGCCTAGCCCCCTTCCGCGAGGAGTACAACAGAAAATAAATGGACTTCATGCCATTTGATGTCATGCCGAAGCAGAGGCGCTATATTGCGCATTAACTTAATATCAGTGCTTAAGAGCGGACTGAGCTGATACAAGTGCCGTAAAACCGGTCTTTTTCTCCTCGTGAGGAACCTAAGGGTAGAACTTTCGCAGATGAGCTATGTTCCACGGGTTCCCCACCGGCACGCCTTCTGCGGTTTCCAGCCGCGCCGAGCCTGGCCTAGCGATGTGCATCACCTTGAAGGGTCCTTCCCACATTGGAGACAGCTTGTGTAGGCCCTCGCGAGAGAGTATTCTCCTCAGCACCAGGTCGCCGACCTCCAGAGTTCTTGCTCGAACATGGCGGCTATGGTAGCGGCGTAGTCCTTGCTGGTACCTCGCGGCGCGGAGCGCGGCTTGGCACCGAGCTTCTTCGAGTAGGAGGAGGCGATCCTTGATGAGGTCCTCTTGGTGAATTTCGTCGAAGGCGAGCACTCTTGGCGATCCGAACTTGACGTCGGTGGGAAGAACAGCCTCCGCCCCATAGACCAGGAAGAAAGGGGTTTCTCCAGTGGGTTTGGTGGCGGTAGTCCTGATGGACCACAAGATGGGTTGGAGGTTGTCTAACCATTTTTTGCCGCAGGCCTCGAGCTTGGCGTTGAAGCTTTTCGTCTTGAGTCCTTTGAGGACCTCGGCGTTAGCACGCTCGGCTTGGCCATTGCTCCGGGGGTAGGCGACGGAGGCGAAGCAGATCTTGATGCCGACCGATGCATAGTAGTCCCAGAACAGTCCGCTGGTGAACTGGCTGCCGTTGTCGGTGATTATGCGGTTAGGCACACCAAAACGACAGACCAGCCCACGGATGAACTTGACTGCAGACCTCGCCGGGATTGTGCACACTGGTTCCACCTCCACCCACTTGGTGAACTTGTCGATGGCGACGTAGAGGTAGCGATAGCCCCCTTGCGCTCTGGGGAATGGACCGAGGATGTCCAGCCCCCAAACTGCAAAGGGCCAAGTGAGTGGGATGGTTTGCAGCTCTTGCACCGGCTGATGTATCTGCTTGGAGTGGAATTGGCACGCCTCGCACCTCTTGACCATCTCCGCCGTATCTCCGAGCGCCGAAGGCCAGTAGAAGCCACTTCGATATGCCTTTGCGGCTAGAGTTGCAGCAGAAGCGTGATGGCCACACTCGCCGGCGTGGATGTCCCTGAGAAGCTCTTGGCCTTGGTGAGTAGATATGCACTTCAGAGCGACGCCGGTACAAGTCACCATCCTTGACGCAGTAGCCCGAAGCTTGCCGCACAATCCTCTCGGCCTCCTCTTCATCCTCGGGAAGCCTGCTGCTGGTGAGGTAGGCCTTGAGCTCGATGATCCAATCCACTCCCTCCTGCCGTGCCAATGCCAGAAGGACGCGGTCACCCGAAGGAGGCCCGCAATCCGGAGCCCCCTGCTCCGGCGGTGGCGGCAAGGCAGAAAGAGGAGGTGAATCGGATGTCGACGGAGAAGCGGACGGCTTGAAAAGACGCTCCTCAAAGACGCCGACAGGTTGTGCCAGGCGATGAGAGGCGCGCTTGGCGATCTCGTCGGCTTCCACATTTTCTCCTCTCGGGATGTGCTTCAGCTCCAAACCTTGGAAGCGTTTTTCCATCTTTCGATGCTCCTCGAGGTAGGCCGCCATGTGCTCATCCTTTGGAGTGTAGCTCTTGTTCGAGAAGTTCACAATTAGCTGTGAATCTCCCTTGACGATGAGGCGCTTGATGCCCAAAGCGTTCGCCGCCCTTAAGCCGGCGAGTAGGCCTTCGTATTCCGCGATGTTGTTGGAGACCTTGCTCTCAGGCTTGAAGCAGAGCTGCACAGCGTAGAAAAGCTTGTCTCCAGAGGGAGAGGTTAGGACAGCACCGGCTCCCGCGCCGGGGAGGTTGAAGGCACCGTCGAAGTGCATGACCCAGAGGCCTGGGGCCTCCTCTCCAGGGAGAGTTGACTCCACCTCCGGGGGCTCGTCGGTGAACGGATCGGTCCACTCCGTAGTGAACTCGGCCAAAGCCTTGCTCTTGATTACCTTTGTAGTTTCGAAGGAGATATCGAAGGGTTGAAGTTCCACAGCCCATTCTGCCACCCGCCCGGTGACGTTGGGATTGCGTAGGATGGTTTCCAGGGGGTGATCGGTTACCACCTTAATCGGGTGACCCTGGAAGTAGTGGCGTAGCTTCCGCGAGGCGATGAGCAAGGTGTAGAGCAGCTTTTGCTGCATGGTGTAGCGTTCCCGCGCGTCGCGCAGTACCGTGCTGATGAAGTACACAGGCTTTTGCACCTTGATGACACCCTCGGAAGGCTCCTCCTCGGGAGGCTTTTGAGCGTTGCTCTGTGAGAGCGGCTCGGTCGGCGAAGATGCCGCGGGAGGCTCCTCTCGAGGGACGGGAGATGAAGCAGCCTCTTCCTCGCGAGGAGCCCCCAAGCTTGGAGGAGTGACCTCCTCCTTGGCGATCACCTTGGCGTCTCGCTCCGCGACGAGAACAGCGCTTGCAGTCCTTGGAGTTGCCGCGATGTAGAGTAGCAAGGGCTCGCGAGTCGTTGGGGCAACCATGATCGGTGGGCTCGTGAGGTACCTTTTCAGCTCAGCGAAGGCCTTGTCAGCCTCCGGAGTCCATTCGAACTTCCCGGTGCGCTTCATGAGCTTGAAGAAGGGCAAAGCTTTCTCCCCACTCCTCGCGATGAAGCGTCCCAGGGCCGCCATGCACCCCGCGAGGCGTTGCATTTCCTTGAGACTGCGCGGAGGACGCATTTCTTCGATGGCCTTGACCTTGTCAGGGTTCGCCTCTATCCCGCGATGAGACACGAGGAACCCCAACAGCTTTCCCGACGGTACGCCGAAGGCGCACTTGGCGGGGTTGAGCTTGATGTTTACCTTTCTCAGGTTGATGAATGTTTCCTCCAGATCTTTGATGAAGGTGTGACCCTCACGAGTCTTGACGACGATGTCGTCGACGTAGGCTTCCGCATTCCTTCCCATCTGAGCCCCCAGGGCCTTACGCATGAGCCTCTGGAAGGTGGCTCCCGCGTTCTTTAGGCTGAAGGGCATACAGACGTAGCAGTACACCCCACAGGGTGTGATGAAGGCAGTTTTCTCCTCGTCCTCCTTTGCCATCTTGATCTGATGATAGCCGGAGAAAGCATCTAAGAAGCAAAGGAGGTCACAGCCGGCGGTAGAGTCGACGATTTGATCTATCCTTGGGAGAGGATAAGGATCCTTGGGACAGGCCTTGTTGAGACTTGTGAAGTCTATGCAGAGGCGCCCACTGCCGTTAGCCTTTGGGACGACCACCGGATTGACGATCCAGGTGGGGTGGGCCACCTCGCGTATTAACTTGGCCTTCTTCAGCTTCTCTATTTCCTTGACGATGAAGTCTTGCTTCTCTTGCGCTTGCTTCCTGGTCTTCTGCTTCACGGGGTGTGCCTGAGGGCACACGGCTAAGTGGTGCTCAATCACCTCCCTGGGAACGCCGGGCATATCTGACGGAGTCCAAGCGAACATGTCAGAATTTGCCCGCAGGAAGGTGACGAGCGCGCTTTCCTATTTGGGGGAAAGCCCTGCCCCGATGGTGACGAAGTTTTTGCAGCCCCCAGCCTGTAGCGGGACCTTCTTGGTTGCCGAGCACTCTTGGGTAAACTGTGGCCTCCTGCCTGAGGGTACCACAGCTTCCCCAACGCTCATGCCCAGCATTGGATGAACCAGGTCCTCGCTTGGAGTAGGCGATGCAGAGGTGGCGAACTTCTTCCCTGTCGAACCCAGAGGGCGGGGCTCGAGAGAGGCCTTCTTCGTAGTAGCCCGCTCTTGGGATATGAGCTGCTTCTTCCTCGCGAGGTCGCCGGAGTGTTCCAGTAGATCTTCGTCGGCGGGGAACATGGTGGCGGCCTCACGGTAAACATGCTCAACTGATCGGAGAGCATCCTTCTCATTGCAGCGCACGGTGATCGTGCCGTTGGCGCCCGGAATCTTGAGGACGTTGAAGCCATGGTGCGTTGCTGCCATGAACCTCGCCAAGGCTAGGTAGCCGAGGATGGCATTGTATGGCAGCGCGATGTAGGCGACGTTGAAGTCGAGGCTTTCTGTCCTGTAGTTGTCCCGGGTGCCGAAGGTGACGGGCAGGCTTACCTGTCCAATTGGCGTTGTAGATCCCTCGGTTACCCCGAAGAATGGTCGAGTTGGCATGAGCCGGTGGTACGACACCTGCATCTTTTCGAAGATCTCGACCGAGATGATGTTGAGGCCCGCCCCTCCGTCGATGAGAGTGCGATTGACGGCGACGTTGTTGATGGTTGGCGTGCACAAGAGGGGAATTGTACCCACGCCCCTTGTGGAAGCCGGATGATCCTCCTCGTCAAAGCCAATCTTGCACGTTGACCACTTCATTAGGCGATTGCCGACGTTGGGCTGCGCCGCCGCGATTTCTCGCGACAGCTGCTTGAAGTGTCGATTTGACAAAGGAGCCTGAGCTCCACCCAGGAGGCAAGCGGCGAAGTCTCGTGGTCTTGATAGCCCCCCTGGGCCTCCTCCCGATGATCGTTTGCTGGTGGGGGCAGCGGCAGCGGCTCGGGATCGACTCGAGACAGACCCCCGCGGCGGCGACCTTCCTCGCGGTCGTCGTCGCGGCAATCGCCCCGGGATCCACTCTTGCCGTTGCTGCGGCCGCCCCCGCGACGCTTGGCGACGCCGTTTTCCTCGTGAAACTTCCGGACAATCCAACAATCTTCAGTATTATGAGTGTCCTTCTTGTGGATAATGCAGTAGCGGCGACGTCGACCTTTATCGCGATCAGAGCGGTCCCCGCGGCGTTGCTTATGATCTGGCTCCGCCGCGAGGACAGCAGCCTCCTTTCGCTTGGGGTCCTTGGACTTCGGCTTTGGGGGAGGCGCCTCCGGCAGATTGTGCACGAAGAGCCTCCCCTCCTCAGCCTTGGCGCAGCGGTCGGCGATCTCGAAGAGCCTGACGACGGATGTCAGCTCGTCATTCACGGACAGCTTCTCCCGCATCTTGACGTCGGAGACGCCCGTGGAGAACGCAGAGATGACCTCCTCGTTGGAGATCCTGGGAATCTTGTTCCTCATCTGACTGAAGCGCTGGATGTACTGACGAAGCGTCTCGCCTTTGTACTGACGCACCGCCTTAAGATCGTTCTTGGTAGCGGGGCGCTCGTACGTGGGCATAAAGTTGGCAACGAACTGACGACATAAATCCTTCCACGAAGTCACGGATTCGTGAGGAAGATTCATGAGCCAAGTTCGCGGAGCGTCCTTGAGGGCCATGGGGAACCAATTGGCCATGGCGCGCTGATCTCCACGCGCAGCCTGGACGGCGACGACGTAGAGTTGGAGGAATTCGACAGGGTTTGTGGTCCCGTCGTAACACGCGCTGATGTCCGGCTTGAACTTGTCAGGCCAGACGACGTAGCGCTGCTGGCGAGTGAGGGCAAGACACCCGGGGTTGTAGATAGGGACGCCGGGGGTCCTGACGTTCTTGCCAGCTTCGCCGATGTCGTCGATGGCGCGGTCATGATTTTCGCGGCGGCGCTTGAGGGAGACGCGTGCGTCTTCCGGAGCGCGTTGGACAATTTGGCAGCTGGGCTCCCCACGCGGCGAAGATGCGGCGCGGGAAACCACCTTCTTGGCCTTGTTGACCCTTCCATCTCCGGCGCCCGGGGCGCGACCCCCCGCCGCCGGATCTGGGTTCCCCGCGCCCTGGGTTCCTCCCTGGGCCGGGTCTTCGTTGGCGATGGCGACGAGCTCGGCGATTTGAGCGCGCCACCCCTCACGCCCGTCGTCGGTGGGTTGATAGCGCAGCAGCTCCTGCGCCATGGCGAGAGCCTGCGCAGGAGACAGCTGACTCCCAGAACGAGCGCGAGAAGTGGCGGTGGCGGTGAAGGAGAACGAAGGCTCTGTACGCCCAGACGGGAGGTAGGAGGACTCCAGATCTTCCTCCTCTTCCTCCTCGGCCGAAGCTTCATGACGACGGAAGATGGGCTCGGTTTGCCCCCGAACAGCGTTGCGACGGCGAAGACGCTCGAGCCTTGCGTTGGCGTCGGCCATGTCGAAGCAGATCTAGAAGAAAACACACCACAGCCCCCTACCTGGCGCGCCAAATGTCGATGGATTTCGTGTCGCAAGAACACGGGGTACCACGCGACGGACCCAAGGATTCGAACGCAGGGGGCTGAACGTGTGAGATCTTGGATCGCAACGAAACACGGTGACGGAAGCCTCGATTGTCGAACGCGCAACGCACTGCAGAGAGAGAGACCGAGCTTTACCCAGGTTCAGGGCCCTCGTGGTGAGGTAAAACCCCTACTTCCTGCCTTCTTGTATTGCAACGCGATACCTCGCGAGGAGTACAAGGCCTTGGTTACCAAGCTCTAGCTGGCCAGAGGTTGAAGAACCTGCGTGCCCAGCTAGCCGCTTGAAGAAGATGAAGATTTGATCCCCTCTAAGGGATGGCCTCCCCCTCCTTTTATAGCGCCAAGGTCCTCCTTCCCCTTATCTTCTTGGGGAAGGGGTTGCCACACACGGCCACGGAGGGAGGACAGCTGTACACTACTAGGAAATAGGTCATAGGAGGAATGCTCATCAGAGGCGTACACAAAATCCTGTACGCCACAGCTCCGTAGCGGAGGCGTACCGGAAATCTGTACGCCACGACTGTGGCCATAGCCGTGGCGTACAGAAAGTACGCACGCCATAGAGTATTGGTAGGGTGGGTTTGGGCTTTTCGGGGCATCGCATCGGAGGCGTACAAGAGGTCTGTACGCCACGGGTAGTCCCATATCTGTGGCGTACACATATGCTGTACGCCTCCGATGCTGGTGTTCCTGGTATCTTCTGGTCCCACCAAAACTATCTGTGGCATACAGAATGCCTGTACGCCTCTGATACAAGTCATAGCGGTGGCGTACAGACAGACGTACGCCTCCAGTGGTTGTCGGCCTGTCGCATCCCGGTCCCACCAGTTATACCTGTGGCGTACATGATTCCTGTACGCCACGGGTCCATTGCGTAGCAGAGGCGCGCGCCATCCTGTACGCCACGGATAACCTGGCAGTACCACATAACCCAGCCTGCCCCTCCCACCTACCAAAACAGCCACAACATTCATTTCCCCCTCCTAGCTCGAACTCTCCTTACTCTCCACCCTATTTCGCACATATATATCACTCTTTTTAACCAATTAAACTACTATTTTATTATTTTATCTACAAATCACTCCCTCCTTATCCCCATATATGGTTGTATATATGGATCTCTCCATACACCTCATCTAGATCTAGATCTAGATCTAGATCTAGGTGTACTAATTAGAAGTCTCCGCTCATCGGCAAGCCAACCGGTTGACATCGGCATATATCCGGTTACATATCTAATAGGTGACTATAATTGGAATTGAAGTTGATGACTTAAAAATGAGTTGCCGATTTTTTGGCGAAATGTTGATTCATTTCCATTTCGACAAAAAATTGGCTGTCGGCATCGGTCTTATTTGTAGGAAGGTCATGCCGAAATTTTGAATGACAACCCACCATATGCTTCTTATTCTTTTGCATATATGCCGTGCAGGTGAGAATGGTCATGATGAAGGAAAGCACCGTGATTAGATATTTGAGCCACGTGACGGACGACATGATCCAAAACAACCTTAAAGAGATACGGTGTCCGTGCCGAAAATGCAAACTAAGGACCTTGTTCAACCCCTTTTCGGGCAAAGTGCTGGAGCACCTGCTGATGAGTGGTTTTATGGATGGCCACACTCAATGGATGGATGAAGATGGGAATGAGGATGAGGTTCATGAAGACAACAACAACAACAACAACAACAACAACAACAACAACAACAACAACAACAACAACAACAACAACAACAACAACAACAACAACAACAACAACAACAACAACAACAACAACAACAACAACAACAACAACAACAACAACAACAACAACAACAACAACAACAACAACAACAACAACAACAACAACAACAACGAGGGACAAGAAGACGATATTGATGAAGAACATGATGATGCCAATGAAGATCATGATCAGGAAGAACATGTAGATGACGAGGACATGCGGACGCCGTTGACTTCAGCCATGCATGACCCTCATCTTCAAGAACTGCTTGCTAGGAAGACAGGTGACGCTAGAGGTGCTACTAGAGAGAAAGCTAAGCTGGTGCAACTAGAGATAGACTCTACTACACCATTGTACACAGGTTGTACCATGGAGGATACCCGCTTAAAAGTTGCGCTTGATGTCCTTCAGATGAAGGCAAAATACAAATGGACCGACGCAAGTG
Source organism: Dactylis glomerata (assembly GCA_007115705.1). Lineage (NCBI taxonomy): Eukaryota > Viridiplantae > Streptophyta > Magnoliopsida > Poales > Poaceae > Dactylis > Dactylis glomerata. The sequence goes on from QXEO01000507.1 coordinate 406,967, forward strand.
TCAACGCGAGCCTTAAATACTGGCACGATCGCCTTCCGGATGGGAACACGTGTCCTAGTAGTCTAGACGAAGCCAAGAAAGTCGTGTGTCCTCTGGATTTACCGCACGAGAAATATCACGCCTGCATCAACGATTGCTACATTTATCGGAAAGAAGAGGACTCGAACAAGACCACATGCCCAGTGTGCAACGCTGCACGATACATGAAAAAAGGCGAAAAAGCTCCTCGAAAAGTCGTGTGGTACTTTCCGCTCATTCCTCGCTTGCAGCGGTACTTTGCGGACCCCAAGGAAGCGAGGTTGATGCGCTGGCACGCTGAAAGAAAGGTGTCAGTTATGAATGATCGGAAGAAGAAGCTAGATGAAGACGTGGTGTTGACACACCCTTCGGATGCAACCCAGTGGAAAGCATTAGATGCTGAATATCGTAGTTTCGGGACCGAGCCAAGGAACATCAGGTTGGGTGCGAGCACGGACGGACTCAACCCGTTTGGGAGCCAGAGCAGCACGCATAGCACATGGCCCGTGTTTGTATGGATATACAACCTCCCACCATGGCTGTGCATGAAGAGGAAGTACATACACATGAGCATCCTAATTCAAGGGCCTAAACAGCCAGGGAATGACCTGAATCTGTATCTCCAGCTACTAAAAGATGAGCTAGACACGTTATGGAATACTGCAGGGGTCAATACATGGGACGCCGCCGCGGGAGACTATTTCCCTATGAGAGCCGTGCTGCTCACGATGGTGCAGGACTATCTCGGCTATGGGTATATCGCATGCCAGGTGTGTCACGGACACAATGCATGCGTGAAGTGCATGGATGATACCACGTGGTTACAGCTTAAGAAATTTCCCGGGTCTTCCAAAACCGTCTACGTGGGGCATCGAAGGTGGCTAGCCAACAAGAAAGACCCGTGGAGAAGGCGTGGAGAGCTGTTCAATGGTGAAGACGAGCTCCGAGGACCTCCACGTAGGAGGAGCGGAAAAGAAATCCAGACGTTGCTAAACGACTGGGTAGAGTGCCCTGCGTCAGGAAAGAAGAAAAAGGAGCCAACACCGCTACTTGGGGTATGGAAAAGAAAGTCCGTGTTTTGGGACTTGCCATACTGGCATATCCTCGGTACGCCTCATTGCCTTGATGTCATGCATATCACGAAAAACGTGTGCTACAACACATTCAAATGGTCGATCCTTGGCTTGCAAAGCACAAAACCATAATTGCGGCGAATTACTTGAGCCAGAGAACGGAAGGAGAAATACTCAGAGAGCACAACTCCTCTTTCGCGCAATGGTTCAAAGAGCAGCTTACGGCTAAGCCCCCACCGATGAACTCTGACGAAAACAAACTCTTATTCGCCTTGTCGCATGGCCCCACACCCAACCTCATGACTTATCAAGCATACGATATCAACGGGTACACATTCTACACTGAGTCAAAGGACAAAAATAGTGATTACAAGAACTCAGGGGTAACGATGGAGTCCTACACCGGTGACGTAAAGCTAAGATACTACGGAAGGATAGAGGAGATATGGGAGCTTAAATACTCAGGAGAGAAGGTCCCGATATTTCGTGTCAGATGGGCTAAGAGTGTCATAAAAGAAGAACGTGGGTTCACCACCATGGTTATACCAGAAGCAAAAACAGTGACCGTCGGTGCAAACTTTACCGCACAAAATGAGCCATGGGTATTGGCTAAACATGTGACCCAATGCTTCTTCATAACCGACCCAGCAAAGCCTAGTCGTGTTGTCGTGAGGAGAGGCAAGAGGAACATAATTGGAATGGATGGCGTCGCCAACGAGGAAGACTTCGATCAGTACGGTGACCCGATGGAGGATGATGATGAAGACAACACACCACGCACCACTAGAAGAAGCAGGACGACACTACCCAAGCAAGGTCTGCCGTTCAAAAGAAGAAGTCATGATGTGGGGCTAAATTATTCAGCGGTGAATAAAAAAGGCAAGAAGATTGTCAAACGCTGAGATGTACGCCTTATATGATGTTGTCTGTATCTTTTATGTTGTATGATGATGATGTTGGTTGTATTGATCCATGTACTGATGTATCACACACTTATTATTATTGTCATCAAACTCCGAGATATAGTATTGATGTATCACACTTATTAATCATTATTGTCATCAAACTCTGATAGGTCATTTTTGTGAAGGGATTTTCTGTTAAAGATTTTTTTTCAAGGTTTGAATTTTTTTTCCACATCTAGGTCACATAAAATGACGTCGTGCGAAGGTCTCGTATTTTTCTGATTTTTTTGAATTAGTGACGTTCGATTTGGGACCCACATGAAATGGTGATGCACGAAAACTACCGCTCGCGCCCAGGCAGTACGGAGTCTCCTTTTTCCGCCACCTAATTAGTGAAGAAATGACGTATTGCGAATCCAAAAATGATTTTTGCAAAAAATCAGGAGGTTTACTTTTTAGCGCTAAAGTGCAAAACCACTCCGGTTCCAGCGAAATCGGCAGAAACTTGCGCAAAATCCAAAAATAACCCCCAAAGGCTGCCGCAATGAAACGAGAGCTCATATGCGTATCCCATGTGGTCTAATATTTATGTGTGGTGTTTTTCCCAGCTTTTGATTTCACGTTTCCATAGCCGCTTCACAAAAAAACCCTATTTCGGCACTCTGAAAATGGAAAAAGCACTTTTCGTCAGTCGAAACGAAAATCGGCCTCCGTGGCGATACTCGCCATCCCGATGGCCACGCGCGTGTCCGATATGGCCTCGTTCCGACAAACTATGCCATGCTCAGAGCCGAATCTAGCTCATTTAACCTAAAAGTCGTGCAACCTCGAACGTGATAGGTCATTTTTGTGAAGGGATTTTCTGTTAAAGATTTTTTTTTCAAGGTTTGAATTTTTTTTCCACATCTAGGTCACATAAAATGACGTCGTGCGAAGGTCTCGTATTTTTCTGATTTTTTTTGAATTAGTTACGTCCGATTTGGGACCCACATGAAATGATGATGCACGAAAACTACCGCTCGCGCCCAGGCAGTACGGAGTCTCCTTTTTCCGCCACCTAATTAGTGAAGAAATGACGTATTGCGAATCCAAAAATGATTTTTGCAAAAAATCAGGAGGTATACTTTTTAGCGCTAAAGTGCAAAACCACTCCGGTTCCAGCAAAATCGGCAGAAACTTGCGCAAAATCCAAAAATAACCCCCAAAGGCTGCCGCAATGAAACGAGAGCTCATATGCGTATCCCATGTGGTCTAATATTTATGTGTGGTGTTTTTCCCAGCTTTTGATTTCACGTTTCCGTAGCCGCTTCACAAAAAAACCCTATTTCGGCACTCCAAAAATGGAAAAAAGCACTTTTCGTCAGTCGAAACGAAAATCGACCTCCGTGGCGATACTCGCCATCCCGATGGCCACGCGCGTGTCCGATATGGCCTCGTTCCGACAAACTATGCCATGCTCAGAGCCGAATCTAGCTCATTTAACCTAAAAGTCGTGCAACCTCGAACGTGATAGGTCATTTTTGTGAAGGGATTTTATGTCAAACATTTTTTCTGAAGGTTTGAATTTTTTTCCCGCAACTAGGTCACATAAAATGACGCCGTGTGAAGGTCTCGTATTTTTTTGAATTTTTTTGAATTAGTTACGTCCGATTTGAGACCACATGAAATGATGACGCCGCTGCGCGATCCGCATGAAATGACGCGATCCCTATGAAATCAGGAATTAATGGAAAGGAAAAGAAACTAAGAAAGGAAAATAAAAGAAAAGAAAACAAGTTAATCTAATTAGGTAATAAACTAACATAAACAAAGAAAAGAAAGTAAATTGGTGGGTCCCACTAGTCAGCATTCGTGGCGTACAGGATTTCTGTACGCCTCAGGCGAGGACATACCCGAGGCGTACAGGATAGATGTACGCCACGGGTTCTGACAGGTGGGCCGCGCACCCTGTTAAGTGGCCGGCCCCACATGCCAGCATCGGAGGCGTACACCTGTGTTGTACGCCTCGGGTATGTCCGCACCGGAGGCGTACAGCTCATCTGTACGCCACGGATGCTGACAGGTGGGGCCTGCCCTAGCCTCCTTCCCTGCGCCGTCCCCTTTCAATCCCCAAAACTGCATCTCCCTCTCGCATCTGGCATCTCGCCGCCGCCTCCTTCCACCGTCGACGTCCTCCCCATCGGCTCTCTCGCCGTCGGCTCCTTCCGCTGCTGGTGGAGGTGCTCCTCCGCATCGTCGATCTGCCCCAACGTCGCCGCCGTCGCCTCCTTCCGCTGCTGGTGGTGGTGCTCCTCCGCATCGTCAATCTGCCCCAACGACGTCGCCGTCGCCTCCTTCCGCTGCTGGTGGTGGTGCTCCTCCGCGTCGTCGCTCCGCATCAGCAGCGTCAGGGTCCTCGCCGTCGCCTCATCCGCAATGTAAGCCTCATACTTCTTCTGTCCCTCCTTCTGGATCGATCGCCGCACCTGTCATGCAATCTCCCACGCACTGTTAATTCTGTCAGTCAAACTAGCAAGCACTGTGCGTTGCTGGACTGGACTGCGTTGATCATTGGTGCAGCCATACCCTGCCAGTACCGGATTGTTCACATTCATTATTTTGCAGCAGTGCGTGCTTGTTCATATCAATTTTTTCAGTTCATTCCAAGCCAACATGATGTACATATTTAGACAGCAGAGTTAGTTAGAGCTACTGACTAACAAGTGACAATCAGAGTGTGAATATAACCTAGAGGTTAATGGAATTTATAGCTTCTATTGCTCTGTTCGAGCACTTTTGTCAGCATTTGCAGTTACTATTTGTACTGAGATACTAGTTACTAGTACATACTACTCTGTGTCAGTATTCCATTCCAGTGCAAATAAGGGTGCTGTCACCTCTATACCCCTATTAATTAAATATATACTCCATACGTTAGCTGTTCTTTGTACTCCTTATGCATTCGTATAATGTTAACAACTTAACCTAGAGAGACCATAGTGGCAATGCAGTCACTTGCATGGCATACTTGGTCGGTTGGTCCACCTGTAAAGGAAACACGCCCTGTATTATCTGGATAGTGACAGTAATTGCCACTAGGTAGCAATGTTCTTCTGTATTTGTCCTGGAGCTGCTTGGATGATGGATGCCATCTGAAAGATTTCAAGTATTTATCGCTGATCCTATCGCCATTAGTTGTGTTTTACTCGTACCATGAACACCAAACTCTGACTGACAGACTCTACCATGCATGTGCATCTGTACTTGTCTCATAAACACACCCAACGTTGCCATGAACTGGACCGCCACAACACAACGCACAGTGCTTGCTAGTTAGTCCAGTCCAGCAATGGAGAGTGAGTGGGAGGCACGGGATAAATCAACCAAAATTACATTGTATAGGTTTAATATGAAAAGGTTAGTAGGTTACACCTGAAAAATAAATCTGAAGTCATGATATTGTAGTATAAAATTTACAGGTCACTATTAGTTAGATAGCAATCATGAGAGGTGATCTGAAACTTCTAAGTACTTGCTAGAATTTTATGAGATATTGCCAGCTATATATTTCCTATACTTCTAAGTACATGGCTTTTCATGTTAGTATGTCCTATATATATGTTGCTGCTGGTGCTATGCTTGCTGCTGGTGCTATGCTGGTTGCTGGTTGCTGCTTGCTGCTGGCAGGCTGAGATGCTTGCTGCTTGCTGCTTGCTGCTGGTGCTGAGATATTTCATGGTATGGGTGCTGCTGGTGCTATGCTGCTTGCTGCTTTGCTGCTTGCTGCTGTTTCATGCATGGTATGGTGCTGCTGGTGCTGCTGATGTTTCTGCTATATTATACCTTGCTGATGTTTCATGCTAGCTGGTGCTAGCTGCTGCTATATATATGCTTGTTATTGCTACTTGTATTACAGGGATTCTAAAAATTTGAGTTGCCAGTTTTTCCTGAAATGTTGATTTACTTCCGTTTCGGCAAAATTTGTGCACTCCATAGGTAGTTTTTTAGCAAAGGTCATGCCAAATTTTTCCGCCGATTTTTTTACTAACTAGTAAGTTGCACTTGATTAGTCCAGACATGACAAACGACGAAGCCGGGACTTCTGAAAGGAGGCAAGGCAGTGAAGAAGGAAATGAAGCCGAGTTAGCGGCGCACTACTATGCAGCCCTAGATGCGTCGCAGGGGGACCAGCCGGTGTCTAGGCCCCTTGTTATCGGCGAGCGTGACCAAGAGATGTCCGATGAGGACTTTGATGCCGCTGATGAGATGTCCGATGAGGACGATGAGGAGGAAATGGTGGATATCCAGGAGGGCAATGCGGAAGAGCCTAGCATGGATACCGGCCGAGCGTCCACAGATGATAGCCAGCAAAAGAAGGATAGGCGCCCAAACCAGCTAAAACCCGTGCAAGAAGTAATACTTGAAGTGGATCCGCATAGCGGTTTGCCTAAACTGCCCGAGGAAGCCGCGAGGGGGTACGGCAACACTGTCGCATGTATCCTCCGAGACACCGTCACCATCAACGAGCAGAACATAAGGCAGAAGCTCAAGAAATCCATTGCCGTCCTCCTGATTTCCAAGCTGCACGCTCGATACCAGTTCCCGTCGCCCTACAATGGCCAGGAGCTCACGGGTAACCTGGTGAACACAGTAGCCCTTGGAAAGATGAGCAAAGCCCTGAGCGCCTGGAAAACTAGGTTGAGGGCGATGATTACTAAAGGTGGTGGTTTTGAAGAGGTCCACAAACACTATCCGCAGATATCGAAAGACCAATTCAAAACTTTCCTAGCCAACGAAAAGAAACCTACAGTCGCGCGGCTTAAGAAGTGGGGGAAGGACATGCGGGAGAAGAACTTGGGTAACCACAACCTCGGAAGCCGGGGTACGCCGGAAAGGAGCCAGTTTGGAAGAAAGAGGACGAGGCCCTAGAACGTGAGGGCAAGCCGAACCCGTGGAACAAGTTCACCGATGAGAAGGCCAAGAAATTTATCAGGTCAAGATACCGTATAGACCCGAAATCCGGGTTGCTTGTCACGACCGATAAGGTGAAGAAACTTGAGGAAGAATATCTGGTAAGGAGTTTACCAGCTTATCTTATCTTCACTTCCGACAAATTCCGGTAGTAATTTTCCTAATATATGGTTCTTCTTTCCCGTCTGCAGAAAGAAGAAACACTTGCTGCTCAATGCACGTCATCCCAGGGGTCGTCGTCGAAGGCCCCGTGGGATAACCCTTTTCACAGGGCCGTGAACACGGTGATGGAAAGGCCGGTGTTGCAACCGCCGCACCGTGGCCGTATTGTTGGCGAAGGACTAGGTCGAAGACCTAGTCTGTATTTTCCCGAGAGCAAGGAGGACCGAGCGAAGAGGAAGCAGCAGGAGGATACAGATGTCAAGTCTCAGTTGGCTAAGATGCCTGAGATGATCAATGATGCGGTGACAAAGACTGTCGCGGCACTCCTGCCCCACCTGCTTACCGCCTACACGGAATGGGTTGACGGAGGCAAAATCGGGCCTAGCCCGCTGGCCAGCTTTACCGGGAGCAGCTCGCTCAACATCTCGGACCAGGTCCAGAAGAATGCACGAGTCGTGGAGTCTCCGCAGGCGGCCTCCAACCCTAGTGCTGGTACTAGGGATGATGAGTCGCCGTCCTGCATCGCGCCTCGTAGCAGCCCCTCCGTCGCTTCCACGCCCGTTCATGGCCCTTCGACTTTAGCCGAACTCAACGCCATAACGGTATATAAGCGTCGCAATCCTCAGCAAGTAACTTTTTCATTAGCTTGCATCCGTTTTCTGACGCCCTACACATGTCTCCGCAGGAGAACGAAGTGGGATGCACCCTCCTCTTGATTATTAACGAGGAATTACATGAGGTCGCGAAAGCAAATATCATTCAACCACTCGAGCGCAACTTCCACGGCCAGCCAATGCCCCCCAATGCCTACAGGATTTCCATTGTTCGGGTGTTGCCGGGTTATGAAGAAGTAGAACCTCCTATGCAACCACCCGGAGCCGAGAGCGAGGTGGACCTAGGAGGAAGCTTGGGTTATATGATGCTATGGCCGAAAGAAATGATTCGGCCAGACCACCCAGGGACCGCCAGCAACTCAGAACCGCCGGTCAGATCGGCGCCGCCAAGCAACCCTATCATACGCAGCACCAGCACCTCACAGAAGACCTCACAGAAGTTGGCAGAGCCGGTCGGATCGGCGCCAAGCCAGGGAAAGGGCACTATGCCGCCAGTGGCGCCATCTCCTATAGCGGATGATCCTGCAGCGGATGATCCTATAGAGCCCGAGGCACAGAACAATATGGATCCTATCGATGCCTTCATCGCTGACTTCGATGGACCATTTGAAGTGGATATTCCCCACGGCTGCTTCCCTGATCAACAGCTCCCGGAGAAAAGTAATGTCTCTAAGCGTCGTCTGAGCTTCCTGTCTCAAGAAACGCCAGAGGATATCGCCCCCGATACTCAAACTGCGGCAAAAAAAATTATCACCCCGAATACACTCCATGGGCTGATCGATAAGGCTTGCGCAGAAGTTGTCTCTCGCCCTGGGAAGCCGCGGAAAAGAGCTAAGAAGAAGGATAAAGGTGTATCCAGCAGCCAGCCTGTGCCTCCCGCAGCCGGCAAGCCCGTGAAGGAGATCCGGAGTCAGGACAACATACCGATCAAGGGATGGAGGGAGTATCACGTGGCGGGCGAACCGATCCTACCGCCGGAAGCTCTCAAGACCTTAACTGGGGATATGAGGAGCCTACATGATGGCGTACTCACATGGGAGACGCATCTTCTCTCAATGACATCTCCCACATACCCGGTTTTCTATGTCAGAGTGCCAAAGAGATTGGGCTTCGTCGACAGATCCCCCGGTGATGTGTTCTTCTTGAGATTTGATGATATCTTTGAGATGTTCCACCGCCGCCGCCTTGACCCAACCTTGGTCCGCCTAGTTGCGCTGAGTATGTCGCACCAGCTCATGCAAGAGAACACTCCGAAGCTCGCGATACTCGACCCCTACTACATGAAAGACATATACTTGCAGACCGAAGGCACCCGTCAAATAGTGACGAACTACATTACGGACTTCATGGTGGCGAATAAGGAGAAGAAGATATTTCTTGTGCCGTACTTTTTCTAGTAAGTCATTCGCTTGCCGTCAGAACGTGCTTTCTTAGATTTCCGTCAATCCTTTTGCATGCATAACACACCTGGAATTGTATTCCGCAGAAGCACATACTGCGTCCTCATCGTACTATACCCGCAAGACTCATATGCCATGTATCTTGACTCGGGGAGTGCTGACAAGAAGAAGGACTACACATTCATCAAGGCAGTTCTAGATGATGCCATCAACGGCTTCGTCGAGAAAGCTGGCCCCATCAAGAAAGAAGTAGTCAGGCGAGGCCAGCTGATCTTCAAGCACAACACGACCTTCCCATGCCTCAAGCAGCCGGCAAATAGTTCAAGGGACGGCTACTATGCCATCCATCATATGCGGGAGTTTGTACGGGATCAACATCAGCTTCTGTTGCCGAGTAGTCTTCAGGACTGGCGCAAAGACTTTGCGAACACGCCTGATGCAGATGTCCGCCTTGAGATCTACCGCATCCAGCAGAAGATCGCGCAGATAATCCACAGAGATGTCTGCAGTAGAGAAGGGGTGTTCTACTACGGCCCTATCCCACCAACCAACACGGAGATAGAAGCACGCTTAGAGATGCAGGGCGACGGCAGGCCCTTCAACACGCTACAGGGCATCCGCCCCTTCCCGCCGAAACCGAAGAGCAAAAAATGAAGCAATAGATATATTTGTGACTTGTTGTAATCGTGATGGATGAAAAATGTTGTCGCATAATGTTATTACTTTTCATGAACATGTGTACCAAACTCTAGCTAGCTTGTTCTCGATATATACCTTTTGTATATGCTTATGTACATTCTTGCATTTATGCTTTAGCCTTTTTTGTTTTCGGTGACTAATTAATGTTATGTCTCGCATATTATCATCTATTAAATCTTTTCTGATGTTTTTGGTTTAAAGATGACGACGAGGTGGTACGCCGTGTTCGAGGGTAGGGTTCCAGGGGTCTACGACAAGTGGGAGGATTGTTTCAAGCAAGTCAACAAGTTCAAGAGCAACAACTACAAAGGATTCAACACTAGAGAGGAGGCGGAAGTTAGGTACAATAACTATCGGCGAGTGAGAGAGAGACGGAGTAGGATGAAGACATGGTTCATTGTTACCTCCGTCTTGCTTATGTTCTTGCTCATTGTGTATGTGATGGTAGTTTAGATGACTATCGGCACCGCCGGCGGTGATATGTATGCATGCCTAACTAGTTAGCTCGATGCATGCATGAAGACTTGTAGTATTTATGTAATAATATGATATTTGGCAAGTTGTACTAATGTGACTTCGGTCGATACTTCTAATATGATGGAAATGACTTTCTATATTATTTTGTATATATACTGCTATATGTCTGTAATAAATATACTGTTATATATACTGTTATATCTCATCTGCTATATACCAGTAAATCACTATAAAAAAAATTCGAAAAAACGCAGCCGTGGCGTACAGAAAAAGCGGATCAGTGGCGTACACGTTAGTGGCGTACATACCCATACGCCACTGCTGCGAGATACACCCGAGGCGTACACGCTTGTACGCCACGGATACAGAACACACCCGTGGCGTACAGACCTGTACGCCACTGGTGGGTGAGTTAGCCGTGGCGTACAAGCTGTACGCCACGGGTAGCCCTGTACCAGTGGCGTCTTACCCGTGGCGTACAGCAGTACGCCATGGATAGGCAAATTCTGTACGCCACGGATGAGGTTTTTCCTAGTAGTGACGTAGACTACACTCTTCTGTAGACTTAGTCTTTATAGGGTAGTGGCGCCGGTCCACAGGAGTGGGTGGAGGAAGCTGACGTCCTCCTCTGGCGCCCTGCACCGTCCACGCTATTTTTAGGGGGGTGGCCAACTACCACTGTGCCGCTTTGGGCAGGCACAGAGAAAGCTGGTCTCCTCCCTATCAGGGGTAGCGTGGGCATTACGCGGTCTTCTGCCCGTTATCTTCTTGCTCTGCACGTAAATGTGCCGAGCTGACGTGGGCATACCTCCTCTCCTCACCAGCGGGGGCTCGCGAGGAGGTCTTCTGGTCCTTAGCAGTTTTGGTCGTCGTTCTCCTCACGAGGCGCCTCCTCGTGAGGGTCTTCTCCGCAGCTTGGGTCGTTGATTCCGAAGATGGGCCGATGATGTGGCCCAGGAGCAGGTGGACCGGGATACCCCGGTATCCATAACACCGACAAGTACCATAATTTTTTAAGGTTATAAAACTTGCAATCACTGCTTCCCTCCGTGAAGGGCCTTTCTTTTACTTTTTTGTTGAGTCACCACCTTCTATCTTTATGCACCATTAAGAGAGCATAATTGTCATTCTTAGTATAATGTGCATTGTCCCAAAGTTTTCATTGATTGATTCATATTGTTGGTTTCACTTGTTCTCAAATTATTTGTATCTAGTCACCCTCTTAAACTTGAAGGTGTCCTATGCATTTATGTTTTGCTCTCTTTGAAGGACAAGTTGAAAACCATTTGTATGTTTTTCCTTATGATTTGAACACACATTTGACTTTCATTGTTTCATTTTCATGATCTTTTGTTTGTGTTCATTTGCATGTTTACAACATGGTTGCTAAGTTCCTATTGTCAGGATTATATCTTTCATGCCCATGTTTTAAGTTCTTATGATCCTAGCTCACAAATGCTTACATATATGATCAAGTTTGTGTAGGTGCATGTCACCTCAAAAATTATTCTTTTGTTATCACTTACCTACTCGAGGACGAGCAGGAGTTAAGCTTGGGGATGCTTGATACGTCTCCAACGTATCTATAATTTTTGATGCTCCATGCTTGTTTTTACACTATTTGCCTACTGTTTCGTTACACTTTGTGGCACTTTTATGCATTTTCCGGAACTAACCTATTAACAAGTCGCCACAGTGCCAGTTCCCTGTTTTCTACTGTTTTTGTGTTTCAGAAGTGATACACAGGAAATATTATCGGAATTGTACGAAACGAGTTCCTGAAGTCTTATTTTGTCTGGGAGCTTCCAGAGATCCGAAGGAGAGTAGGAGGGGAGCCACAGGGGCCCCAAACGCCAGGCCGGCGTGGCCAGGGCCTGGCCCGCGCCGCCCTGGTGTGAGGCCACCTGGCTCCACCTCTGACATCACCCCTTCGCCTATAAAGACCCCCCGACGGGAAAAACCTAAGTACCCGATCAATTTTCCAGAAACACATCGCGATCCGTCGCCGTCGTCGACCCGAGATCGGGAGGGTCTAGAAGCTCTTCCCGGCACCCTGCCGGAGAGGGGAATCGCCACCGGAGGTCTTCTTCATCGCCATGCTTGCCTCCGGAGCGATGAGTGAGTAGTCTACTTAGGACTATGGGTCCATAGCAGTAGCTAGATGGTTGTCTTCTCCACCATGTGCTTCATGTTTAGATCTCATGAGCTGCCCTACATGATTGAGATCACCGTTATGTAATTCTACATGTTTGGTTTCTTGGGATCCGATGAATATTGGTGTTATGATTGAGTTGCTATACTGAAATATATCTTATGTTATCTCTATGTTGTTTATGATCTTACATGCTCTCCGTTGTTAGTAGCTATCTTGGCCGAGTAGTTGCTAGTGACTCCAAGAGGGGGTATTTATGCTCGATAGTGGGTTCATGCCTCTATTTAACCTGGGGGAGTGACAGAAACCTCTAAGGTTGTAGATGTGCTGTTGCTACTAGGGAGAAAACAACATTCATATGCTCAAGGGCATATGCTTTGTTTACATTACACACTTTGCTTAATGCAATTATCTGTTGTTCGCAACTTAATACTCATGGGGTGTTCGGACGATATCCCCGTGAGTGGATTATTAGTCATAGATGCAGTTGGATGGCAGTCTATGTATTTTGTTGTAATGCCCAGAGTAAATCTCGTAGTGATCTTCTTGACATATCATGTTTATCTTTATTCTATCAATTGCCCAACTGTAATTTGTTTAGAATAAAGATAAACGTGATATGTCAACAAGATCACTATGCGATTTACTCTAGGCATTACAACAAAATACATAGACCGCCATCCAACTATATCTATGACTAATAATACACTTGTGGCGAATCAATCCGAGAACTCCACAAGTATTAAGTTGCGAACAACAAATAATTGCTTTAAGCAAAGTGTGTAATGTAAACAAAGCACATGCCCTCGAGCATATGAATGTTGTTTTCTCCCTAGTAGCAACAACACATCTACAACCTTAGAGGTTTCTGTCACTCCCCCAGGTTAAATAGAGGCATGAACCCACTATCGAGCATAAATACCCCCTCTTGGAGTCACTAGCAACTACTCGGCCAAGATAGCTACTAACAACGGAGAGCATGCAAGATCATAAACAACATAGATATAACATAAGATATATTTCAGTATAGCAACTCAATCATAACACCAATATTCATCAGATCCCAACAAACCAAACATGTAGAATTACATAATGGTGATCTCAATCATGTAGGGCAGCTCATGAGATCTAAACATGAAGCACATGGTGGAGGAGACAACCATCTAGCTACTGCTATGGACCCATAGTCCAAGGAAGACTACTCACTCATCGCTCCGGAGGCAAGCATGGCGATGAAGAAGACCTCCGGTGGCGATTCCCCTCTCCGACAGGGTGCCGGGAAGAGCTTCTGGACCCTCCCAATCTTCGGGTCGACGGCGGCGGCGGATCGCGATGTGTTCTGGAAAATTTATTGGGTACTTAGGTTTTTTCCGTCGGGGGGTCTTTATAGGCGAAGGGGCATCGTCAGAGGTGGCCCGAGGCGACCTCACACATAGGGGGCTCGGCCAGGCCCCTGGCCGCGCCGCCCTGGTGTGTGGGGCCCTCGTGGCCCCCCTCCAACTCCTCTTTGGATCTCTGGAAGCTTCTGGGAAAAATAAGACTTCAGGAACTTGTTTCGTCCAATTCTGAGAATATTTCCTGTGTAGCACTTCTGAAACACAAAAACAGCAGAAAACAGGGAACTGGCACCGTGGCGACTTGTTAATAGGTTAGTTCCGGAAAATGCATAAAAGTGCCACGAAGTGTAACGAAACATTAGGCAAATGGTGTAAAAAGAAGCATGGAGCATCAAAAATTATAGATACGTCGACGTATCACGCCACGTGTCTACAGTTCTGCATCTTCACATGGTCCTCTGACCGCGCGCGTTGACGCGTGCCGTTGGGGGGCCCAGCAGCTTCTGGGGGCCCCTGACCCTTCGCTCCCTCGAGAGGGCGCGTTTGCGGGCCAGGCTCCCGGGGGCTACTGTCGGTGTTCTCGAAACTGGGGTATCCCGGTCCACCTTCTCCTGGGCTCCTTCAACGGCCTAGCTTCGGCCTAGGGGTAAACCGACGACCGAAGCCCAGCAGAGAAGACCCTCATGAGGAGGCGCCTCATGAGGAGAACAACAGCTAAAGCTACTAAGGTCCAGAAGACCTCCTCATGAGCTATTTCTCGTGAGGGGATGGACCACATTCACGTCAGCTCAGTACGTTTCCGTGCTAAGCAAGAAGATAAGGGCAGAAGACCGCGTACTGTCCACGCTACCCCGACAGGGAGGAGACCAGCTTTCACCGTGCCTGCATAAAGCTGCATAGTGGTTGTTGGCCACCCCCCTAAAAATAGGGTGGATGGTGCAGGGCGCCAGAGGAGGATGTCAGCTTCCTCCACCCACTCCTGTGTACCGGCGCCACTGCTCTACGAAGACTACGTCTACCGAAGACCCAAGACAACAACTGTCCCTCCTCCTTGGCTGTTTGTGGCAACCCCTTCCCCAAGATGATAAGGGGAAGGAGGACCTCGGAAATATAAAAGGAGGGGAGGCCACCCGTTACAGGGGATCCGATCTTCATCTCCGGGCTCCTAGCTAGACTAAGTTGGTTCTTCTACCTCCGGCCAGTTAGATCTCTGTAACCAAGACCTTGTACTCCTCGCGAGGTATCGCGTTGTAATACAAGAAGGCAGGAAGTAGGGGCTTTACCTCACCACGAGGGACCTAAACCTGGGTAAAACTCGGTGTCTCTCTCTGCAGTACGGTGTGCGTTCTGGCGTCTCGAGTCTTCCATCGCCGTGTTTCATTGCGATCCAAGGTCTCACGCGTACAGCCCCCTGCGTTTGAATCTTTGGGTCTGTCGTGTGGTACCCCATGTTCTTGCGACACGAAATCCATCGACAAATAGGATTGCTAGCATTAGGAACAACATCATTAGAGGTAGTAATGGTACATACCTTCATCTTTCTAGCCATCTCATCTTCTCTTTCCCACCTGGCATGCAATTCTGCTAACATCCTAACATTTTCATCAATTCTATCTTGGATAGCGTTAGCAGTGGCAAAAGTATTGTTCTCCTTCACATCATTAGGCAACACTTTTAGTTTCAGAAGTTCAACATCAAGAGCAAGGCTATTGATACGTCTCAAACGTATCTATAATTTTTGATGCTCCATGCTTGTTTTACACCATTTGCCTATTGTTTCGTTACACTTAGTGGCATTTTTATGCATTTTCCGGAACTAACCTATTAACAAGTGCCACAGTGCCAGTTTCCTGTTTTCTGCTGTTTTTGTGTTTTAGAAGTGATACATAGGAAATATTCTCGGAATTGGACGAAACAAGTTCCTGAAGTCTTATTTTACCCGGAAGCTTCCAGAGATCCGAAGAAGTGTCGGAGGGGGGCCACCAGGGCCCCACACGCATGGGTGGCGCGGCCAGCCCCCTGGCCGCGTCGGGCCCACGTGAGGGCAGCTGGCCCCTCCTCTGACATCGACCCTTCGCCTATAAAGACCCCCCGACGAGAAAAACCTAAGTGCCCGATCAGTTTTCCAGAATACATTGCGATCCGCCGCCGCCGTCGACCCAAAGATCGGGAGGGTCCAGAAGCTCTTCCCGGCACCCTGCCAGAGAGGGGAATCGCCACCGGAGGTCTCCTTCATCGCCATGCTTGCCTCCAGAGCGATGAGTGACTAGTCTACCTTGGACTATGGGTCGATAGCAGTACCTAGATGGTTGTCTTCTCCACTATGTGCTTCATGTTTAGATCTCATGAGCTGCCATACATGATTGAGATCACCGTTATGTAATTCTACATGTTTGGTTTGTTGGGATCCGATGAATATTGGTGTTTATGATTAAGTTGCTGTACTGAATATTATCTTTTGTTATCTCTATGTTGTTTATGATCTTGCATGCTCTCCGTTGTTAGTAGCTATCTTGGCCGAGTAGTTGCTAGTGACTCCAAGAGGGGGTATTTATGCTCGATAGTGGGTTCATGTCTCTATTTCACCTGGGGGAGTGACAGAAACCTCTAAGGTGGTAGATGTGCTGTTGCTACTAGGGAGAAAACAACATTCATATGCTCAAGGGCATATGCTTTGTTTACATTACACACTTTGCTTAATGCAATTATCTGTTGTTCGCAACTTAATACTTGTGGAGTTCTCGGATTGATTCACCACAAGTGGATTATTAGTCATAGATGCAGTTGGATGGCGGTCTATGTATTTTGTTGTAATGCCCAGAGTAAATCTCATAGTGATCTTCTTGACATATCACGTTATCTTTATTCTATCAATTGCCCAACTGTAATTTGTTTACCCAGCATGTGTTATTTTATCTATGGAGAGACACCACTAGTGAACTGTGGACCCCGGTCCTATTTACATCATATTGCTATCACCTGTTTACTTTACTCGTACTGTTTACTTTACTCACATACTATATTGTTTTCCACTCGATACACTCATAACCTTTGTTTCAAGCAAACCGGTGAGATTGACAACCTCATCGCAAGTTGGGAACAAAGTATTTGTCTGTGTGTGTGCAGGTTCCACAACACCTTCAGTCGTCATTGTCTCTCTTCTCCTGTTCGATAAACCTTGGTTTCTTAAACTGAGGGAAAACTTGCTGCTGCACTCATCATACCTTCCTCTTGGGGTTCCCAACAGGCTGGTTATTCACCACGCACAAGGACAGTCTGCTCGCCATCAGAGGCATCAGCTCCTCGTCAACTTGGCATCATCAGCTATTTTTCTGGCGCCGTTGCCGGGGAAGAGAGAAGACTTCTGCGAGGGGAGTTCTTCGCACACACATTCTTTACTTTGTTATTTGTTTTGCTTTACTTTATTTTATTTTACCTGCATTGCTTTTTATATCAAAAACCCAAAAAAATTAGAATCCTTGGTAGCTGTTTTTACTTGTTTACTTTCGTTTTGCTGAAATGGCCAATCCTGAAAACACCAAGTTGTGTGACTTCACTAGCACAAACAATAGTGATTTTATCTGCACTCCTATTGCACCCCCTGGCCGCGTCGGGCCCACGTGAGGGCAGCTGGCCCCTCCTCTGACATCGACCCTTCGCCTATAAAGACCCCCCGACGAGAAAAACCTAAGTGCCCGATCAGTTTTCCAGAATACATCGCGATCCGCCGCCGCCGTCGACCCAAAGATCGGGAGGGTCCAGAAGCTCTTCCCGGCACCCTGCCAGAGAGGGGAATCGCCACCGGAGGTCTCCTTCATCGCCATGCTTGCCTCCAGAGCGATGAGTGACTAGTCTACCTTGGACTATGGGTCCATAGCAGTACCTAGATGGTTGTCTTCTCCACTATGTGCTTCATGTTTAGATCTCATGAGCTGCCATACATGATTGAGATCACCGTTATGTAATTCTACATGTTTGGTTTGTTGGGATCCGATGAATATTGGTGTTTATGATTAAGTTGCTGTACTGAATATTATCTTTTGTTATCTCTATGTTGTTTATGATCTTGCATGCTCTCCGTTGTTAGTAGCTATCTTGGCCGAGTAGTTGCTAGTGACTCCAAGAGGGGGTATTTATGCTCGATAGTGGGTTCATGTCTCTATTTCACCTGGGGGAGTGACAGAAACCTCTAAGGTGGTAGATGTGCTGTTGCTACTAGGGAGAAAACAACATTCATATGCTCAAGGGCATATGCTTTGTTTACATTACACACTTTGCTTAATGCAATTATCTGTTGTTCGCAACTTAATACTTGTGGAGTTCTCGGATTGATTCACCACAAGTGGATTATTAGTCATAGATGCAGTTGGATGGCGGTCTATGTATTTTGTTGTAATGCCCAGAGTAAATCTCATAGTGATCTTCTTGACATATCACGTTATCTTTATTCTATCAATTGCCCAACTGTAATTTGTTTACCCAGCATGTGTTATTTTATCTATGGAGAGACACCACTAGTGAACTGTGGACCCCGGTCCTATTTACATCATATTGCTATCACCTGTTTACTTTACTCGTACTGTTTACTTTACTCGCATACTATATTGTTTTCCACTCGATACACTCATAACCTTTGTTTCAAGCAAACCAGTGAGATTGACAACCTCATCGCAAGTTGGGAACAAAGTATTTGTCTGTGTGTTTGCAGGTTCCACAACACCTTCAGTCGTCATTGTCTCTCTTCTCCTGTTTGATAAACCTTGGTTTCTTAAACTGAGGGAAAACTTGCTGCTGCACTCATCATACCTTCCTCTTGGGGTTCCCAACGGGCTGGTTATTCACCACGCACAAGGACAGTCTGCTCGCCATCAGAGGCATCAGCTCCTCGTCAACTTGGCATCATCAGCTATTTTTCTAGCGCCGTTGCCGGGGAAGAGAGAAGACTTCTGCGAGGGGAGTTCTTCGCACACACATTCTTTACTTTGTTATTTGTTTTGCTTTACTTTATTTTATTTTACCTGCATTGCTTTTTATATCAAAAACCCAAAAAAATTAGAATCCTTGGTAGCTGTTTTTACTTGTTTACTTTCGTTTTGCTGAAATGGCCAATCCTGAAAACACCAAGTTGTGTGACTTCACTAGCACAAACAATAGTGATTTTATCTGCACTCCTATTGCACCCCCTGGCCGCGTCGGGCCCACGTGAGGGCATCTGGCCCCTCCTCTGACATCGACCCTTCGCCTATAAAGACCCCCCGACGAGAAAAACCTAAGTGCCCGATCAGTTTTCCAGAATACATCGCGATCCGCCGCCGCCGTCGACCCAAAGATCGGGAGGGTCTAGAAGCTCTTCCCGGCACCCTGCCAGAGAGGGGAATCGCCACCGGAGGTCTCCTTCATCGCCATGCTTGCCTCCAGAGCGATGAGTGACTAGTCTACCTTGGACTATGGGTCCATAGCAGTACCTAGATGGTTGTCTTCTCCACTATGTGCTTCATGTTTAGATCTCATGAGCTGCCATACATGATTGAGATCACCGTTATGTAATTCTACATGTTTGGTTTGTTGGGATCCGATGAATATTGGTGTTTATGATTAAGTTGCTGTACTGAATATTATCTTTTGTTATCTCTATGTTGTTTATGATCTTGCATGCTCTCCGTTGTTAGTAGCTATCTTGGCCGAGTAGTTGCTAGTGACTCCAAGAGGGGGTATTTATGCTCGATAGTGGGTTCATGTCTCTATTTCACCTGGGGGAGTGACAGAAACCTCTAAGGTGGTAGATGTGCTGTTGCTACTAGGGAGAAAACAACATTCATATGCTCAAGGGCATATGCTTTGTTTACATTACACACTTTGCTTAATGCAATTATCTGTTGTTCGCAACTTAATACTTGTGGAGTTCTCGGATTGATTCACCACAAGTGGATTATTAGTCATAGATGCAGTTGGATGGCGGTCTATGTATTTTGTTGTAATGCCCAGAGTAAATCTCATAGTGATCTTCTTGACATATCACGTTATCTTTATTCTATCAATTGCCCAACTGTAATTTGTTTACCCAGCATGTGTTATTTTATCTATGGAGAGACACCACTAGTGAACTGTGGACCCCGGTCCTATTTACATCATATTGCTATCACCTGTTTACTTTACTCGTACTGTTTACTTTACTCGCATACTATATTGTTTTCCACTCGATACACTCATAACCTTTGTTTCAAGCAAACCGGTGAGATTGACAACCTCATCGCAAGTTGGGAACAAAGTATTTGTCTGTGTGTGTGCAGGTTCCACAACACCTTCAGTCATCATTGTCTCTCTTCTCCTGTTCGATAAACCTTGGTTTCTTAAACTGAGGGAAAACTTGTTGCTGCACTCATCATACCTTCCTCTTGGGGTTCCCAACGGGCTGGTTATTCACCACGCACAAGGACAGTTTGGTCGCCATCAGAGGCATCAGCTCCTCGTCAACTTGGCATCATCAGCTATTTTTCTGGCGCCGTTGCCGGGGAAGAGAGAAGACTTCTGCAAGGGGAGTTCTTCGCACACACATTCTTTACTTTGTTATTTGTTTTGCTTTACTTTATTTTATTTTACCTGCATTGCTTTTTATATCAAAAACCCAAAAAAATTAGAATCCTTGGTAGCTGTTTTTACTTGTTTACTTTCGTTTTGCTGAAATGGCCAATCCTGAAAACACCAAGTTGTGTGACTTCACTAGCACAAACAATAGTGATTTTATCTGCACTCCTATTGCACCACCTGCTACTGCTGCAAACTTTTATGAGATTAAGCCTGCTTTATTGAACCTTGTTATGAAAGAGCAATTTTCTAGTGCTAGTACTGAAGATGCTGCAGCTCATCTCAACAATTTTGTTGAGCTATGTGAGATGCAGAAATATAAGGATGTTGATAGTGATATTATTAAGCTCAAGTTGTTTCCTTTTTCTTTGAGAGGAAAAGCTAAAGATTGGTTGCTGTCTTTGACTAAGAATAGTATTGATTCATGGGCTAAGTGTAAGGATGCTTTTATTGGTAGATACTATCCTCCTGCTAAGATTATAGCTTTGCGTAGCAATATTATGAAGTTTACTCAGTTTGATAATGAACATGTTGCTCAAGCTTGGGAAAGAATGAAATCTATGATAAAGAATTGCCCCACTCATGGACTGACTACTTGGATGATTATCCAAACTTTTTATGCAGGACTGAATTTTTCTTCAAGGAACCTACTTGATTCAGCTGCTGGAGGCACTTTTATGTCCCTTACCTTGGGCGCCGCATGAAAGCTACTTGACAACATGATGGTAAATTATTCCGAATGGCACACCGAGAGAGCTCCACAAGGTAAGAAGGTAAATTCTGTTGAGGAAACCTCTTCCTTGAATGATAAGATTGATACCATTATGGCTATGCTTGCTAATGATAGGACTCATGTTGATCCTAATAATGTTCCTTTGGCCTCTCTGGTTGCTCAAGAAGAGCATGTTGATGTGAATTTCATTAGAAACAATAATTTTAACAACAATGCTTATAGGAACAATTTTGCTAGTAACAATTATAGGCCGTATCCTTCTACCAATGGTAATGGTTATGGTAACTCTTATGGTAATTCCTACAACAACACTAGGGCCGCGCCCTCCGAGCTTGAGGTAATGCTCAAGGACTTCATCGGTAAGCAAACTGCTTTTAACAAGTCTGTTGAGGAAAAGTTAGGAAAAATTGATATTCTTGCTTCTAAAGTTGATAGCCTTGCTCATGATGTTGAATTTCTGAAACTAAAAGTGTTTCCTAATGATGTGAAAGAGAGCAATGTTGTTGCTGCCGCTAATGCTATTCAAGTTGGAATTGATGAAAATATTAGATTGTTAGCGGAATTGCATGCCAGGTGGGAAAGAGAAGATGAGATGGCTAGAGAGATGAAGGTATGTACTATTACTACCTCTAATGATGTTGCTCCTACTGGTAGCAATCCTCTTACTTTGATTGGTGTAGAGAAAACTCCCACTCCCTGTGTTAAAAAGCCTAAAACTGTCAAAACTTTTTCTCAAAAGAGTGCTGAAATTTTTCGGAGTGTGGGAGATGATAGCTCTATTGCTTTTAATGATTTTGATGTTGATGGCTGCAATATATCTGAAGTAATTTTGTTCTTGCAAAAGCTTGCTTTGACTCCCAATGCTAGTTCTTTAAATATTGCTTTTACTAAGCATATTACCAATGCTCTCATAAAGATTAGGGATGAAAAGTTGAAGCAAAAAGCCTCTATTCCCAAGAAGTTAGAAGATGGTTGGGAACCCATCATTGATATGCATGTTAATGGTTATGATTGCCATGCTTTATTTGATCTAGGTGCTAGTATTTCTATCATGCCTAGAAAGATTTATGACATGCTTGATTTACCACCGCTTGAAAAGTGTTATTTTGATGTTCCTATTGCTGATGTTGCTAAGAAGAAACCTTTGGGAAGGATTAATGATGTTCTTATTGTGGTTAACAATAACCTTGTTCCGGTTGATTTTCTTATTATGGACGTTGAATGCCATGCTTCATGTCCTATTATTTTGGGAAGACCCTTTTTTCGAACTGTAGGTGCTATCATTGATATGAGGGAAGGCACTATCAAATATCAATTCCCACTTAAGAAAGGTATGGAACACTTCCCTAGGAAAAGAAAGAAATTACTTTTTGACTCTATTCTTAGAGCAAATTATGAGCTTGATGCTTCATCACTTGATATTACTTGATTCGCACTTTTCTGCGCCTAGCTCAAAGGCGTTAAAGAAAAGCACTCTTGGGAGATAACCCAATGTTTTCTTTTCAGTACTTTTTCTTTTATTTGAGTCTTGGAAGTCATTACTACTGTAATGACCGCTCCTTATCTTGTTTATTTCGTTTTTGTGCCAAGAGAAGCCTCTAAATTGAGTGAGGTAAAGATTTGGGGATGTTGCTGTCCTGAAACTGTTTTCGGTATTGCACCGTAAAAATTCGTGAAAATTCTCTGTTTATCTTTTGGACCTGCGATTTCTTGTGCATATGCCCCAGGTTATATCCAAACTTTTCTTAGCTGAACACTTTTTGATTTTAGCAACATAAAATCCCTCAAAAATTCGACCTTTGTCAGCTGTTCAGTTTTGACAGATTTCTGCCAATATTTGTGTTTGCCACTTTATCGCTTTCTTTTGAGTTCTTTTGATCACGGAACTTTTGGGGAGGTTGCTACAGTAGTATATGCTATATATGTGGTGGTTTTGAGTTGAAACCTGAAGCAAATAGAGGATTGATTCTATGTTATGCTTGCACTAATGTTGCTAATAGATTTGTGTTTAGTTTTGTATGAAGGAAGTTTTCAAGTGTAGGGATTGGAGAATGATGAGATGAGTTGAAGAATGGACAAAAGCTCAAGGTTGGGGATGCCCATGCATCACCCCAAGAAATATCCAAGAAGTACAAGCATCAAAGCTTGGGGATGCCCCCGAGGCACCCCTTCTTCATCGGCAAAAATCAGGTCACCTTTCAAAACACTATATTTTTATTGCTTCATGCACTATGTGTTTTTCTTGGAGCGTCAGTTGTTTTAGTTTTCTTAGTTGGTTTAGTTGTTTGTTTGCTGCAATAAATGGTTGGACCCCAGCAAATTTTCTTTGGAGGAGATGTACTCGTTTTCATTTGCGAAGAACGCTCGATGAATTAATAAGAGTGAAAATGGAGTTGTTCTTGCGTTCTTATTTTTCTGCTACTGCTTTTGGTTTTCGTTTTCGCCTTGATATGCGTTCAGATCTTGTCATATCTTTTCATCAAGGTGTATTTTTGCCTCTGATCTTTATTGGTTTTCATCAAAAGAGGTGTTTATAAAAATTTCAAATGGTGTTGGAAAAGAGAAAAAGCTTTGTGCAAAATAGTGGTACAAGAAGGAGCTTGTGTAGACTGCGGCTTAGGCTTTTTCATGTCGTGCTTGATGTCTTTTTGATAGTATGCTTAGTTTTTTTTGCTGTAGCATGACTTGTCTCAAATAACTGAGATTGCTTAGTGAGCCTTTGAAAAAATCATGCGTTGTTTTTATTGTATGGAAGCATTATTTTGGTTTTCTCCTTGATGCTTTATTTGGGTTGACTTGGCGCATGCTCACACATGTTAGACTCTTACAAAGTCGCCAATAGCCTTCATGATCATTTAGTTTTTGACTTTTGATGCCATCTTATGCTTCTTTTAATGTCGCTTTGTCGCTTTGCATGATTATGGCCATTATTGCTCTCTTAGTTGGTCGCTCCCAGTCTTTTGCTAGCCCTCGCCTGGTACTGAGTATGAGCTCTACTCGTGCATCCAACTCCTAAAAGCCAAAGTTTTCCAAAGTGTCCACCATACATACCTACTAGCAATTTGCTATTCCAAGTAAATTTGACTTGCTTTTATTTTCTCTTCAAATTAAACTCTTACCAGTGTTATGCGAAACTCGGTTAGTAAAGCTCTCACGAACCGGAAGGCACACTTTACTTTTTCATGTTCTAAAAATTTGACATTGTGGTCTCTTATGTTGAGTTGTTATGCTTGCAAGTTGTAAGTTGGATTCTAGCCCAGCCATGCTGTCATGGGGCAAGCTTTCAACATTGCACTTCTTATTTGAGTTGATATCGTGATCTTTTGTTTATGGATGCCCGCGGTGTGAAATGAATTGGGAATCTTGTGGGGATCATGGAGTTTGTATATGTGTTAGGGAAACGCCGGGCCGCCAATCTAAGCCATGCATAATTCATGGTGGAAATTTGCAGCATACCCATGGTGAACATTCGACGACGCATCTCACAATAAAAAGCTAAACAATATAGCAAATAAAAGAGATGTCGAGGTGTTCATTGTCTGCTTGTCCTGTCATTTTGGTGTGGGCTTGTTCCATGTCATCGGGCACAGAGGTACCCCATTGGCGGTTCTCAATGATATGCATATACTTACAATGACAAGAGCCTTGCTTGGGACTCTAAGTAAAGTAGCATGAGGTTTGGGTACTCGTATTCACGGGGCACGAGGTTTTCAACTTATGATTTGTCAAGCATATGCATTATAATTGTTCTCGCATTAACTTTAACCATTCAAGATGCTTATGATGGGGGCAATGAGAGCTCAAAGCCGGTAAGTACCATAATTTTTGAAGGTTATAAAACTTGCAATCACTGCTTCCCTCTGTGAAGGGCCTTTCTTTTACTTTTATGTTGAGTCACCACATTCTTTCTTTATGCACCATTAAGAGAGCATAGTTGTCATTCTTAGTGTGATATGCATTGTCCCAAAGTTCATTGATTGACTCATATTGTTGGTTTCACTTGTTCTTAAATTATTTGTATCTAGTCGCCCTCTTAAACTTGAAGGTGTCCTATGCATTTATGTTTTGCTCTCTTTGAAGGACAAGCTGAAAACCTTTTGTATGTTTTTCCTTATGATTTGAACACACGTTTGACTTTCATTGTTTCATTTTCATGATCTTTTGTTTGTGTACATTTGCATGTTTACAACATGGTTGCTAAGTTCTTATTGTCATGATTATATCTTCATGCCCATGTTTTAAGTTCTATTGATCCCAGCTCACCAATGCTTACATATATGATCAAGATTGTGTAGGTGCATGTCACCTCAAAAATTATTCTTTTGTTATCACTTACCTACTCGAGGACGACCAGGAGTTAAGCTTGGGGATGCTTGATACGTCTCAAACGTATCTATAATTTTTGATGCTCCATGCTTGTTTTACACCATTTGCCTATTGTTTCGTTACACTTAGTGGCATTTTTATGCATTTTCCGGAACTAACCTATTAACAAGTGCCACAGTGCCAGTTTCCTGTTTTCTGCTGTTTTTGTGTTTCAGAAGTGATACACAGGAAATATTCTCGGAATTGGACGAAACAAGTTCATGAAGTCTTATTTTACCCGGAAGCTTCCAGAGATCCGAAGAAGTGTCGGAGGGGGGCCACCAGGGCCCCACACGCGTGGGTGGCGCGGCCAGCCCCCTGGCCGCGCCGGGCCCACGTGAGGGCACCTGGCCCCTCCTCTGACATCGACCCTTCGCCTATAAAGACCCCCCGACGAGAAAAACCTAAGTGCCCGATCAGTTTTCCA
Organism: Dactylis glomerata; assembly: GCA_007115705.1. Lineage (NCBI taxonomy): Eukaryota > Viridiplantae > Streptophyta > Magnoliopsida > Poales > Poaceae > Dactylis > Dactylis glomerata. The sequence continues at coordinate 432,864 of QXEO01000507.1, forward strand.
GAATACATCGCGATCCGCCGCCGCTGTCGACCCGAAGATCGGGAGGGTCCAGAAGCTCTTCCCGGCACCCTGCCAGAGAGGGGAATCGCCACCGGAGGTCTCCTTCATCGCCATGCTTGCCTCCGGAGCGATGAGTGAGTAGTCTACCTTGGACTATGGGTCCATAGCAGTAGCTAGATGGTTGTCTTCTCCACTATGTGCTTCATGTTTAGATCTCATGAGCTGCCATACATGATTGAGATCACCGTTATGTAATTCTACATGTTTGGTTTGTTGGGATCCGATGAATATTGGTGTTTATGATTAAGTTGATGTACTGAATATTATCTTTTGTTATCTCTATGTTGTTTATGATCTTGCATGCTCTCCGTTGTTAGTAGCTATCTTGGCCGAGTAGTTGCTAGTGACTCCAAGAGGGGGTATTTATGCTCGATAGTGGGTTCATGTCTCTATTTCACCTGGGGGAGTGACAGAAACCTCTAAGGTGGTAGATGTGCTGTTGCTACTAGGGAGAAAACAACATTCATATGCTCAAGGGCATATGCTTTGTTTACATTACACACTTTGCTTAATGCAATTATCTGTTGTTCGCAACTTAATACTTGTGGAGTTCTCGGATTGATTCACCACAAGTGGATTATTAGTCATAGATGCAGTTGGATGGCGGTCTATGTATTTTGTTGTAATGCCCAGAGTAAATCTCATAGTGATCTTCTTGACATATCACGTTATCTTTATTCTATCAATTGCCCAACTGTAATTTGTTTACCCAGCATGTGTTATTTTATCTATGGAGAGACACCACTAGTGAACTGTGGACCCCGGTCCTATTTACATCATATTGCTATCACCTGTTTACTTTACTCGTACTGTTTACTTTACTCGCATACTATATTGTTTTCCACTCGATACACTCATAACCTTTGTTTCAAGCAAACCGGTGAGATTGACAACCTCATCGCAAGTTGGGAACAAAGTATTTGTCTGTGTGTGTGCAGGTTCCACAACACCTTCAGTCGTCATTGTCTCTCTTCTCCTGTTCGATAAACCTTGGTTTCTTAATCTGAGGGAAAACTTGCTGCTGCACTCATCATACCTTCCTCTTGGGGTTCCCAACGGGCTGGTTATTCACCACGCACAAGGACAGTCTGGTCGCCATCAGAGGCATCAGCTCCTCGTCAACTTGGCATCATCAGCTATCAACTTTAGAAGCAAGAATATCAATTTTGCCTAACTTTTCCTCAACAGACTTGTTAAAAGCAGTTTGCTTATCGATGAAGTCCTTGAGCATGACTTCAAGCTCAGAGGGCGCGGCCCTAGTGTTGTTGGAGGAATTACCATAAGAGTTACCATAACCATTACCATTGGTAGAAGGATATGGCCTATAATTGTTACTAGCAAAATTGTTCCTATAAGCATTGTTTTTAAAATTATTATTTCTAATGAAGTTTACATCAACATGCTCTTCTTAAGCAACCAAAGAGGCTAAAGGAACATTATTAGGATCAACATGAGTCCTATCATTAGAAAGCATAAGCATTATAGCATCAATCTTATCACTCAAGGAAGAGGTTTCCTCAACAGAATTTACCTTCTTACCTTGTGGAGCTCTCTCGGTGTGCCATTCAGAATAATTTACCATCATGTTGTCGAGAAGCTTTGTTGCGGCACCCAAGGTAAGGGACATAAAAGTACCTCCAGCAGCTGAATCCAATAGGTTCCTTGAAGAAAAATTTAGTCCTGCATAAAAAGTTTGGACAATCATCCAAGTAGTTACTCCATGAGTGGGGCAATTCTTTATCATAGATTTCATTCTTTCCCAAGCCTGAGCAACATGTTCATTATCAAACTGGCTAAACTTCATAATATTTCTACGCAAAGCTATAATCTTAGCAGGAGGATAGTATCTTCTAATAAAAGCATCCTTAGACTTAGCCCATGAATCAATACTATTTTTAGGCAAAGACAGCAACCAATCCTTAGCTTTTCCTCTCAAAGAAAAAGGAAACAACTTAAGCTTAATAATATCACTCTCTACATCCTTATATTTATGCATCTCACATAGCTCAATAAAATTGTTGAGATGAGCTGCAGCATCATCAGTACTGGCACCAGAAAATTGCTCTTTCATAACAAGGTTCAACAAAGCAGGCTTAATCTCATAAAAATTTGCAGCAGGAGCAGGTGGCGCAATAGGAGTGCAGATAAAGTCACTATTATTAGTGCTAGTAAAATCACACAACTTGGTGTTTTCAGGAGTAGCCATTCTAGCGGAACTAAAAGCAGACAAGTAAAAACAACTAATAGGAAACTAAATTTTTTGTTTTTTTTTTATAAAACGATGCAAGTAAAAATAAAGTAAAAGCAAAACTAAAACAAAGTAAAGGATGTGCGTGCGAAACTCCCCTTGCAGAAGTCTTCTTTTTTCTCGGCAACAACGCTAGAAAACTTGTTGGTGGCGCGGTGTTCATGATGTAAATGACCGGCCAGTTGGGAACCCCAAGAGAAGGTGTGATGAGTACAGCAGCAAGTTTTCCCTCAGTTATGAAACCAAGGTATGTCAATCCAGTAGGAAAAAGCCAAACTCAAGAAGGTGATGCTTGCTGGTTGCGTGACACTCCAACAAGGGCGCCGTTAACGATACTTGTTAGCGCGTCTTCAACTAGTAGCAACGCGGAACCTGCACACAACACAACCAACAACTTTTCTCCCAACTTACGATGAGGTTGTCAATCTCACCGGTTTGCTGTAAACAAAGGAATGAGTGTATCGAGCCGGCAAGCAATAGTAGTATGCGAGAAAGTAAATAGTGCGAGTAAAGTAAACAGGTGATAACAATGTAAAGGAAATTGGACCGGGGTCCACAGTTCACTAGTGGTGTCTCTCCATAAAATAAATAACAACATGCTGGGTAAAAAATTGCAGTTGGGCAATTGATAGAATAAAGATAACGTGCATATGTTGCAAGGATCACTATGACATTTACTCTGGGCATTACAAAAAGATACATAGACCGCCATCCAACTGCATCTATGACTAATAATCCACCCACGGGGTATCATCCGAGGACCCCGTGAATATTAAGTTGCGAACAACAGATAACTGCATTAAGCAAAGTGTGTAATGTAAACAAAGCATATGTCCTTGGACATAAGAATGTTGTTTTCTCCTGAGTGGCAACAACACATCTACAACCTTAGAGGTTTCTGTCACCCCCCCAGATTAAATAGAGGCATGAACCCAACTATCGAGCATAAATACCCCCTCTTGGAGTCACTAGTATTTACTTGGCCAAGATAGCTACTAACAACGGAGAGCATGTAAGATCGTAAACAACATAGGGATAACATACGATAATATTCAGCACATCAACTCAATCATAACACCAATATTCATCGGATCCCAACAATCACAACATGTAGAATTATATAAAGATGATCTCGATCATGTAAGGCAGCTCACGAGATCTAAACATGAAGCACATGGTGGAGAAGACAACCATCTAGCTACTGCTATGGACCCATAGTCCAAGGTAGACTACTCACGCATCGCGCCGGAGGCAAGCATGGCGATGAAGAAGACCTCCGGTGGTGATTCCCCTCTCCGGCAGGGTGCCAGGAAGAGCTTCTGGACCCTCCCGATCTTGGGTCGATGACGGCGGCGGATCGCGATGTGTTTTTGAAAAATTGATCGGTTGTTTAGGTTTTCCCCGTTGGGAGGTCTTTATAGGCGAAGGGGCAGTGTCAAAAGTGGACCAGGGCGGTCACACACGTTGGGGGCGCGGCCAGGGGCTGGGCCGCGCCGCCCTGTTGTGTGGCCGGCCCGTGGCCCCTCTCCGTCTCCTCTTCGGACTTCTGGAAGCTTTGGTAAATTTCTGGATGTTCGGCTTTTGTTTCGTCCAATTCCGAGAATATTTCCTGTGTAACTTTTCTGAAACATAAAAACAGCAGAAAACAGGGAACTGGCACTGTGGCATCTTGTTAATAGGTTAGTTCTGGAAAATGCATAAAAACGCCATGAAGTGTAACAAAACACTAAGCAAATGGTATAAAAATAAGCACGGAGCATCAAAAATTATAGATACGTTTGAGACGTATCAGTAACCATGGAGTATCTTCACCATTTAACGCGATGCTTGGGTCAATATTCACTCTGAAGGGCGGAATTTCATCAAACTTATTATAATCTTCTGACATGTCTGTCTTATCCTCAACTTCCACGATGTTTCTTTTCCCTGAAAGAACTATGTGACTCTTTGGCTTATCGTATGATGTATTCGTTGCCTTATGTTTTCTATTTTTTGGTTTGGAGGACATGTCCTTCACATAGAAAACTTGAGCCACATCATTGGCTAGGACGAATGGTTCGTCTCTGTAACCAAGATTGTTGAGATCCACTGTTGTCATTCCATAAAGCTGGTCTACCTTTACCCCTACTCCATCCAGCTTGACCCATTTGCACCGAAACAAAGGGACTTTAATAGAAGGTCCATAGTCAAGTTCCCATATCTCCTCTATGTAACCATAATAGGTGTCCTTTTGCCCGTTGTTGTTTTTTGCATCAATGCGGACACCACTGTTTTGGTTGGTGCTCTTTTTATCTTGGGCGATCATGTAGAATGTATTCCCATTTATCTCGTACCCTTGGAAAGTCAATATAGTCGAAGATGGTGACCCGGCCAACAAGTATAGCTGATATCCAACAATGTTGTTATTTATGAGATGTGTCCGCAACCAACCGCCGAAAGTCGCCATATGTTTATGTGTAATCTAGGAGTCAGACTAAGCCGGGTGTTGGGAGCGTACGATATTCTTGTGTTCAGTGATATACGGGGCCACCAAGGTGGAACTTTGTAGAACTGTGTAGTGTGCTTGAGTGAAAGAAATCCCATCCATACAATACATTGATTTCTTTCATAGCATGCCTTTTCCACTTAGTCTCCCCCCATGCCGCGATTCAGGAATATCAATCGACTTAATGTCAGGGATAAAGTCAACACAAAACTCAATGACCTCCTCTGTTCTGTAGCCCTTGGAGATGCTTCCTTCTGGCATAGCACGGTTATGAACATATTTCTTTAAGACTCCCATGAACCTCTTGAAGGGGAACATGTTGTGTAGAAATACAGGACCGAGAATAGCAATCTCTTCGACAAGGTGAACCAGGAGATGCATCATAATATTAAAGAAGGATGGCGGGAACACCAACTCAAAACTAACAAGACATTGGGCCACATCCTTCTGTAACCTTGGCAGAATATCTGGATTGATTACCTTCTGAGATATTGCATTGAGGAATGCACATAGCTTAACAATGGGTACGCGAACATTTTCTGGTAGAAGCCCCCTTAATGCAACCGGAAGTAACCGCGTCATAATAACGTGACAGTCATGAGACTTCAGGTTTTGGAATTTTTTCTCTGTCATATTTATTACTCCCTTTATATTTGATGAGAAGCCACACGACAATTTGATACTTGAAAGGACTTCAAAAAAGATTTCCTTCTCTGGTTTGGTAAGAGCATAGCTGGCAGGACTTAAGTGACGCCCTTTATCCATCTTGTTCTGTGGATGTGATGTCTACGCACACTTCTATTCTTGTAGACAGTGTTGGGCCTGCAAGTGCAGAGGTTTGTAGAACAGCAGCAAGTTTTCCTTAAGTGGATCACCCAAGGTTTATCGAACTCAGGGAGGAGGAGGTCAAAGCTATCACTCTCAAGCAACCCTGCAATTATGATACAAGAAGTCTCTTGTGTCCCCAACACACCCAATACACTTGTTAGATGTATAGGTGCACTAGTTCGGCGAAGAGATAGTGAAATACAAGTAATATGGATGATTATGAGTAGTAAATGCAATCTGAAATAAATATTGCTGCGAGCAAACATGTAAGAAAACTGAATGTAAACGGTGTTCAATGCTTGGAAACAAGGCCTAGGGATCATACTTTCACTAGTACTCACTCTCAACAAATATAACATAATTGAACCCATAGATACTAACTTCAATATGCCACTCTAAACTATTCTCCAATGGATAACGAACACTAATCATGCGTAGGGCTACGAAGCACTCCTCAAAGTTCATATGTCCCCAAACTAGATTGTCCCACACTATCACCATGAATGCACTAAATGGTTCCAACAAACACCAACAATTCATAGAGACACTAGCCAAAAGAGACACACATAATGCGCACACTGTCACCTTCACATTATGATACAAGGTGTCTCCGGAGATTACAATAATATAGCACGGGAGTAGCATAATATCTGAATAATAGCATCTACCAATTCAACTAGATACAAAGCTCATGATCACATATAGATCACATCATGGGAGAGCGAGATGAACCACATAGCTACCGGTAGAGCCCTCAGCCCCGGGGGAGAACTACTCCCTCCTCATCATAGGAGACAGCAAGGTTGGTGGAGATGGCGATGAAGTCGATGGAGTCAGCGGAGGAGGCGACGGCGTCGATGGAGATGGAGATGGCCCCGGGGACACTTCCCTGTCCTGGCAGGGTGCCGGAACAAAGACTTCTGTCCCCTGAAATTTGTCTTCAATGGCGGTGGCGCTGCAGAACTTTACTGGGGAAAACGCCGATTGTTTTAGGGTTTTCCGTCGGATGCTTTATATAGGCGAAGAGGCGGCGTCAGAGGTGGGCTAGGGCCACCTCACCATAGGGCCGCACGGGCCAGGGGGCGCGCCACCCTAGGGTGAGGCTGACCTCTGGCCCTCCTCCGGCTCCCATTCGGTCATCGTCCTTCGTCGGGCAAAATAGGAGTTCCGGTCTTCGTTTCGTTCAATTCCGAGAATATTTCATGTGTAGCTTTTCTGAAACACAAAAACAGCAGAAAATAGGGAACTGGCACTGTGGCATCTCGTTAATAGGTTAGTTCCGGAAATTGCATAAAAATGCCACGAAGTGTAAACAAAACAAGAAGCAAATGGTGTAAAACAAGCATGGAGCATCAAAAATTATAGATATGTTTGAGACGTATCAAGCATCCCCAAGCTTAACTCCTGCTCGTCCTCGAGTAGGTAAGTGATAATAAAATAAAAATTTTGAGATGACATGCACCATTACAATCTTGATCAAGGAAGTAAAGCATTGAGTGCTGAGATCAAAGTACTTAAAACATGGGCATAAGAGACATAATCTTGACAATAAAACTTAGCAACCGTGTTATAACATGAAAAGTAACACAAACGAAAGATCATGAACAATGAAACATTGAAAGTCAAGCGTGTGTTCAAATCATATGGAAAAACATATCAGAGTGGTTTTCAGCTTGTCCTTCATGAATAGCAAAACATAAATGCATATGACACCTTCAAGTTTAAGAGGGCGACTAGATACAAATAATTTACGAACAAGTGAAACCAAAATCATGAATCAATCAATGATAAATTTTGGGACTATGCACATTAAACTCAAAATTGCAACTATGCTCTCTTAGATAGTGCATAAAGGTAGAAGGTGGACACTCAACATAAAAGTAAAAGAAAGGCCCTTCGCAGAGGGAAGCAGGGATTGCAAGTTTTATAAACCTTCAAAAATTATAGTACTTACTAGCTTTGAGCTCTCATTGCCCCCATCATAGGCATCTTGAATGGTTAAAGTTAATGCGAGTACAATTATGAGCATATGCTTAACAAATCATAAGTTGAAAACCTCGTGTCCCGTGAAGTACGAATACCCAAACCTCATGCTACTCGACTTAGGTCCCAAGCAAGCTCTTGTCATTGTAAGCATACACGTATCATCGAGAACCGCCAATGGGGTACCTCCTGCCCAATGACATGGAAAAAGCCCACATCAAAATGACAGGACAAAGAGACAATGAACACCTCGGCATCTCTTTTATTTACCATTGGTAAAGCTTTTTATTGTGAGATGCGTCGTCGAATGTCTACTATGGGCATGCTGTAAATTTCCACCATGAATGATGCATGGCTTAGATTAGTGGACCAGGCTTTTCTCTAACACATATACAAACTCCATGATCCCGCAAGATCCCAACTTATTTCACATTGCGCGTATCCATAAACAAAAGATCACGATATCAACTCAAATAAGAAGTGCAATGTTGAAAGCTTGCCCCATGACGGCATGGCTGGGCTAATTTCCAACTTACAACTTGCAAGCATAACATCAACATAAGAGAGCCACAATGTCAAAATTTAAAAGCGAGAAAAGTAAAGTGTGCCGTCAGGTTCGTGAGAGCTTTACTGACTAATTTTCACATAACAACAAAAAGAGTTTAATTTGAAGGATAGATAAAAGCAAGTCAAATATACTTGGAATAGCAAATTGCTAATAGGTATGTATGGTGGACACATTGGCAAACTTGGTTTTTGGGAGTTGGATGCATGAGTAGAGCTCATACTCAGTACAAAATGAAGGCTAGCAAAAGACTGGGAGCAATAACGGCCATAATCATGCATAGCGACAAAACATCCTTAAAAGAAGCATAAAATGGCATCACAAGTCAAAAACCAAATGATCGTAGAGGCTTATGGCGACTTTGTAAGAGACAAACATGTTGTAAGCATGCGCCAAGTCAACCCAAATAAAGCATAAAGGAGAAAACCAAATAAATGCTTCCATATAATAAAAACAACGCATGATTTTTTCAAAGGCTCATTAAGCAATCTCAGTTATTTGAGACAACTCATGCTACAGCAAAAACTACTAAGCATACTATCAAAATGACATCAAGCATGGCATGCATAAGCCTAAGCCGCAGTCTAAACAAGCTCCTTTTTGTACCACTTTTTTGCATGAAACTTTTTCTCTTTTCCAACACAATTCAAACCTTTTTGAGAGACCTCTTTTGATGAAAACCAACATAGCCAGTGGTATAAGTAAACCTTGATGCAAATAAAAAACAAGATCTGAACAAAAATCAAGGCCAAAAACGAAAGCTAAATACAGTTCGAGAAAAAGAGAACACTCGTTGAACGATAAGAGTGAAAACTAGAGTGTTCTTGGCAATGAAAAATGGAGCATAGCTCTCTCCAAAACAAACATGATTTGATCCAACCATTTATTTATTGCAGCAAAAAACAAAAAAAAACTGAAAGCGAAAGTAAGGACGCTCCAAGAAAAATGCATAGAATATGAAGCAATAAAAATATAGTGTGTTGAAAGGTGACCTGATTTTTGCCGATGAAGAAGGGGTGCCTCGGGGGCATCCCCAAGCTTTGACGCTTGTACCTCTTGGATATTTCTTGGGGTGACACGGGCATCCCCAAGCTTGAGATTTTGTCCATACTTCATCTCATCTCATCACTCTCCATTCCCTACACTTGAAAACTTCCTTCATACAAAACTTCACACAATTCTATTAGCAATGTTAGCATAAACATGATATTAAATCAACCCTTTTGGTTCAGTTTCAAACTCAAATATACCAACCATTAAAGCATAATATACTATAGCAACTTCCTCAAAAGTTCCGTGATAAAAGAACTCAAAAAGAAAGCGACCGAGAGGCAACAAAAATAGTGGCAGAAATCTGTCAAAACAGAACAGCTGACAAAGGTCGATTTTTTCGAGGACATTTTGTTTCTTAAATCGAAAAGTGCAAAACTAATGAAAGTTTGTATATAACCTGGGTCATAAGCTCAAGAAATTTCAGATCAAAATAATATTCTGAGAATTTTCACGAATTTTTACGGTGCAGCGCACAAATCTGTTTCAGGACAGCAACTTCCCCAAATCTTACCTCCCTCAAATTAGAGGTTCTTCTTAGCACAATAACAAAATAAAAATGATAAGGAGAGGTCATTACAGTAGTAATAACTTCCAAGACACAAATAAAATAAAAATTACTGAAAATAAAACATTGGTTATCTCCCAAGAGTGCTTTTCTTTAACGCCTTTGAGCTAGGCACAGTAACTTGAAAAGATGCTCATGTAGGCGCCAGAAAAGAGCTTAAGGCAAAGACACTATAAAAGAACTTGAAGCAAGAGAGGGCATGAAAAAGCAAATATGAAATATATTTAAATCTAAACCACTTCCTATGCATAGGAATCTTGTAAGAAAATAAATCGACGAGGCACATAGTAACAAGCATGGGTAGATAAAACAAGTGCAACTTCAAGATTTGCAACATAAAGAGGGGAAAATTAATATTGTTGAGATCCATCAAACCATGTTTTCCTCTCTCATAATAACTTTCAGTAGCATCATGAATAGAATCAACAATATAACTATCACATAAAACATCCTTTTCATGAGCCACATGCATAAAAGGATTAATACTCCCTACATGAACAATCGTAGTAGGATCAAATTCACCAAAATAACTATTCTCATCACCATAATCATCAAAAATAGGAGGCATATTGTAATCATACCTTGCTTCCTCCTCAATGGTAGGTGAACTGAAAATATTATACTCATCATGGTAATCATCATAAGTAATAGAATAGCTATCCTCCAAAGTGTGTTCATATGTAAACATATCATCACTGGAAGGAACATGGATAGCACTAATGGTACAACAATTATTAACCTCATAATTTTCAGAATCGGTACTTAAAAGATTTTCAATATCAAAAGTAGAGTGCTTTTCCCAATCATGATCACTAATATAGGTAATAGGCATAAGAACATCATCGAGTTCAGATTCATCAAAGACTATAATAGGGGCAACATGCTTAGGTGAAGATACCGTTTCCTCTCTCCTTTTACTCCTCTTCTTCTTCTTCACTTCTTTAGGAGGGAGAGGCTTGAAAGGAAGCTTCTCCACATAATCTGGTTTACTGATAGAAATAACAGAAGAAACTTTGGAGGATTCCTCCTCTTTATTAATAAGATAGAAACATATATTAGTCCTGTCATAGCTTGGCAAAACATCATGTTTTATAACATTTTGTATGTAAGTATTTGTGCGACAATCTTTAACACAATAAAGATGACAACCACGCAGGATGCTAATAGTATCAAAAGCACTCATATCTACCAAAGAAGTTTTTCTAGATAACTCTTCACACCCCAAAAATAAGGTAAGCTCATCATGCTGATTGAGAGTGATCTTGTCATCACAATACAAACTTGCGGTACTCATTGGATTAGAAAGATCATTATTATGGCCTGAGCATTGAAAATTAAAATGACCCTTTTTATGGCAAAGTTCACAAATAAAAGGATAAAGGGCGCAAACCTTTTCACCAAGCTCATCTAGAGCCTTGTCCCACATTCGGGTTTATTCATTCCTGTGGTGGATACAATAATCTTCTTTGTCGTGACTCTGCTCACAAGGTCTAAGTACTCCACAAAAATTAACATGCTTATAAGAAATAGTACTTTCAGAAGTTTGAGCATGTTTATTGTAATCATTAATAACAATATCACTTTCTATGCAAGTGTCTTTAAAAGGTTCATGATACACATCCCCATTTCCTTTAGGAACATTATATGGGAAGCAAAGGCTCTAAAGCAGTCAACCAAAACTTGAGGATCAAGACCATATTTAGCACTAAGCTCTTGAAAATCAGCAGTTTCAGCGAAAGATTAATGCAATCATACTCATAATTTATACCTGATCCTTTTCCTTTGTCGCTCTCCCAATCTTCAATATTGCTTTGAATTGTTTCAAGCAAATCCCACTTGGCGTCAACCTCCTTGCTTGTAATATCCTGAAAGCCTTGCATAAAAATTATTAAAAACAATATTACGGGGAAGCTCATGAATGGCACATTTGAGCATTAGTGACTTCAATCTTCCCCACGCTTGGGCAATGCTTTCTCCATCATGCGGATGAAAATTATAAATATAATTCCTATCTTTATGAACCTCACTAGAAGATAGAATTTAGAATAAAAGAGAGATACCATTTCCTCCCAACCAATAGATAGGTCATCCTTCAGCGTCTTATACCATTCCGCAGCTCTGCCCTTTAGTGAGAAAGAATATAGCTTTCTCTTAACTTCACATGTAGAAATACCTGCACACTTGAACAACTCGCATAATTCTTGTATAAAGAGCAAATGATCACCGGGATGGACAGTTCCATCCCCTAAATAGCAGTTATTCATAGCACATTCAACAATCTTCATAGGTATTTTAAAGGAACAAGGATCACAAACATCATTAGAAACATCACATATGGGAGATAAAATATCATCAAAGCAAACTTTCTCCACTAAAGCTGGGGAACTAAAAATATCATGCTTATCAAAACCAGCTTCCCCAAGCTTAGAATTTTCTATAGCATTAGCAATAACAGTATTCAAAGAATTCATACAAATAACATTGCTATGCGAATAAAGCTCCAAAGGTTTTTCCAAACACTTCAAGTCTTAACTCAGGAAAGATACCATAAAACTCTTTATTTTGCATTAAGCCTAACTAGTGAAAATAAAAACAAGAAACAAAAAGATAATTGTAGAAACTAAAGGAAATAACTTCGAGCACTCACCAACAACTAAAAGACTTAGTAGCCAAAGGATGTGAGTACCTTTTACCTTACCTCCCCGGCAACGGCGCCAGAAAAGAGCGTGATGTCTACGCACGCTTCTGTTCGTGTAGACAGTGTTGGGCCTCCAAGTGCAGAGGTTTGTAGAACAGCAACAAGTTTCCCTTAGTTGGATCTCCCAAGGTTTATCGAACTCAGGGAGGAGGAGGTCAAAGCTATCCCTCTCAAGCAACCCTGCAATTACGATACAAGAAGTCTCTTGTGTCCCCAACACACCCAATACACTTGTTAGATGTATAGGTGCACTAGTTCGGCGAAGAGATAGTGAAATACAAGTAATATGGATGATTATGAGTAGTAAATGCAATCTGAAATAAATATCACTGCAAGCAAACATGTAACAAAACTGAATGTAAACGGTGTTCAATGCTTGGAAACAAGACCCAGGGATCATACTTTCACTAGTAGTCACTCTCAACAAATATAACATAATTGAACCCATAGATACTAACTTCAATATGCCACTCTAAACTATTGTCCAATGGATAACGAACACTAATCATGCGTAGGGCTACGAAGCACTCCTCAAAGTTCGTATGTCCCCAAACTAGATTGTCCCACACTATCACCATGAACGCACTAGATGGTTCCAACAAACACCAACAATTCATAGAGACACTAGCCAAAAGAGACACATAATGCGCACACTGTCACCTTCACATTACGATACAAGGTGTCTCCAGAGATTACAATAATAAAGCACGGGAGTAGCATAATATCTGAATAATAGCATCTACCAATTCAACTAGATACAAAGCTCATGATCACATATAGATCACATCATGGGAGAGAGAGAGAGAGAGATGAATCACATAGCTACCGGTAGAGCCCTGATACGTCTCCAACGTATCTATAATTTTTGATGCTCCATGCTTGTTTTTACAGCATTTGCCTACTGTTTCGTTACACTTCGTGGCACTTTTATGCATTTTCCGGAACTAACCTATTAACAAGTCGCCACAGTGACAGTACCCTGTTTTCTGCTGTTCTTGTGTTTCAGAAGTTATACACAGAAAATATTCTCAAAATTGGACGAAACAAGTTCCTGAAGTCTTATTTTTCCCGGAAGCTTCCAGAGATCCAAATAGGAGTTGGAGGGGGGCCACGAGGGCCACACACACTAGGGCGGCGCGGCCAGGGGCCTGGCCACGCCCCCTATGTGTGAGAGCCCCTTGGGCCACCTCTGACGATGCCCCTTCGCCTATAAAGACCCCCCGATGGAAAAAACCTAAGGACCCAATCAATTTTCCAGAACACATCGCGATCCGCCGCCGCCGTCGACCCGAAGATCAGGAGGGTCCAGAAGCTCTTCCCGGCACCCTGCCGGAGAGGGGAATCGCCACCGGAGGTCTTCTTCATTGCCATGCTTGCCTCCTGAGCGATGAGTGAGTAGTCTACCTTGGACTATGGGTCCATAGCATTAGCTAGATAGTTGTCTCCTCCACCATGTGCTTCATGTTTAGATCTCATGAGCTTCCCTACATGATTGAGATCACCGTTATGTAATTCTACATGTTTGGTTTGTTGGGATCCGATGAATATTGGTGTTATGATTAAGTTTCTGTACTGAAATATATATTTTGTTATCTCTATGTTGTTTATGATCTTGCATGCTCTCCGTTGTTAGTAGCTATCTTGGCCGAGTAGTTGCTAGTGACTCCAAGAGGGGGTATTTATGCTCGATAGTGGGTTCATGCCTCTATTTAACCTGGGGGAGTGACAGAAACCTCTAAGGTTGTAGATGTGCTATTGCTACTAGGGAGAAAACAACATTCATATGCTCGAGGGCATATGCTTTGTTTACATTACACACTTTGCTTAAAGCAATTATCTGTTGTTCGCAACTTAATACTTGTGGAGTTCTCAGATTGATTCGCCACAAGTGGATTATTAGTCATAGATGCAGTTGGATGGTGGTCTATGTATTTTGTTGTAATGCCCAGAGTAAATCGCATAGTGATCTTCTTGACATATCACGTTTATCTTTATTCTATCAATTGCCTAACTATAATTTGTTTACCCAGCATGTGCTATTTATCTTATGGAGAGACACCACTAGTGAACTGTGGACCTTGGTCCTATTTCCATCATATTGCTATCACCTGTTTACTTTACTCGCACTATTTACTTTACTCGTATACTTCTACTATTTTCCACTCGATACGCTGATACCCTTTGTTTCAAGCAAACCGGTGAGATTGACAACCTCATCGCAAGTTGGGAACAAAGTACTTGGTTGTGTTGTGTGCAGGTTCCGCGTTGCAGCTAGCAAGCAAAGCTTGGACGAGGCGTCATATATAAATTGTCCGAAGCTGTCACAAACTAGCAAGCATCAACTTCAGTCGTATTGTCCGCTCTTCTCCTGATCGACAAACCTTGGTTTCTTAACTGAGGGAAAACTAGCTGCTATATTCATCACACCTTCCTCTTGGGGTTCCCAACAGGCTAGTTATTTACCACGCATCAAGCTCTTTTTATGGCGCCGTTGCCAGGGAAGAAGTGGAAGACCTCTGCAAGGGGAGTTTTTCACACACACATCCTTTACTTTGTTTTAAGTTTTGCTTTACTTTATTTTATTTTACTTGCATTGTTTTATATCAAAAACCCAAAAAATTAGAATCCTTGGTAGTTGTTTTTACTTATCTACATTTAGTTTTGCTGAAATGGCTATTCCTGAAAACACCAAGTTGTGTGGCTTAACTAGCACGAACAATAGTTATTTTATCTGCATTCCTATTGCACCACCTGCTCCTGCTGCAAATTTGTATGAGATTAATCCTGCTTTGTTGAACCTTGTTATGAAAGAGCAATTTTCTGGTGCTAGTACTGAAGATGCTGCAGCTCATCTCAACAATTTTGTTGAGCTATGTGAGATGCAAAAATATAAGGATGTAGAAAGTGATATTATTAAGCTCAAGTTGTTTCCTTTATCTTTGAGAGGAAAAGCTAAAGATTGGTTGCTGTCTTTGACTAAGAATAGTATTGATTCATGGGCTAAGTGTAAGGATGCTTTTATTGGTAGATACTATCCTCCTGCTAAAATTATAGCTTTGTGTAGCAGCTCCACAAGGTAAGAAGGTAAATTCTGTTGAGGAAACCTCTTCCTTGAGTGATAAGATTGATACCATTATGGCTATGCTTGCTAATGATAGGACTCATGTTGATCCTAATAATGTTCCTTTAGCCTCTTTGGTTGCTCAAGAAGATCATGTTGATGTGAACTTCATTAGAAACAATAATTTTAACAACAATGCTTATAGGAACAATTTTGCTAGTAACAATTATAGGCCGTATCCTTCTACCAATGGTAATGGTTATGGTAATTCTTATGGTAATTCCTACAACAACACTAGGGCCGCGCCCTCTGAACTTGAAGTCATGCTCAAAGGCTTCATGGTAAAACAATCTGCTTTTAACAAGTCTATTGAGGAAAAGTTAGGCAAAATTGATATTCTTGCTTCTAAAGTTGCTAGCCTTGCTCATGATGTTGAACTTCTGAAATTAAAAGTGTTGCCTAATGATGTGAAAGAGAACGATGTTTTTGCTACTGCTAATGCTATTCAAGTTGGAATTGATGAAAATCTTAGATTGTTAGCAGAATTGCATGCTAGATGGGAAAGAGAGGACGAGATTGCTAGGAATATGAAAGTTTGTACTATTACTACCTCTAATGATGTTGTTCCTAATGCTAGCAATCCTCTTACTTTGATTGGTGTAGAGAAAACTCCCACTCCTTGTGCTAAAAAGCCTAACACTGCCAAAACTTTTTCTCAAAAGAGTGCTGAAATTTTTCGGAGTATAGGAGATGATAGCTCTACTTCTTTTAATGATTTTGATGTTGATGGCTGCAATATATCTGAAGTAATTTTGTTCTTGCAAAAGCTTGCTTTGACTCCCAATGCTAGTTCTTTAAATATTGCTTTTACTAAGCATATTACCAATGCTCTCATGAAAATTAGGGATGAAAAGTTGCAACAAAAAGCCTCTGTTCCCAAAAAGTTAGAAGATGGTTGGGAACCCATCATTGATATGCATGTTAATGTTTTTGATTGCCATGCTTTATGTGATCTAGGTGCTAGTATTTCTATCATGCCTAGAAAAATTTATGACATGCTTGATTTACCACCTCTTGAAAAATGTTATTATGATGTTCCTATTGCTGATGTTGCTAAGAAGAAACCTTTGGGAAGGATTAATGATGTTCTTATTGTGGTTAATAATAACCTTGTTCCCGTTGATTTTCTCGTTATGGACGTTGAATGCCATGCTTCATGTCCTATTATTTTGGAAGACCCTTTCTTCGAACTGTAGATGCCATTATTGATATGAGAGAAGGCACCATCAAATATCAATTCCCATTAAAGAAAGGTATGGAAAACTTCCCTAGGAAGAGAAATAAATTACTTTTTGACTCTATTCTTAGAGCAAATTATGAGCTTGATGCTTCATCACTTGATGTTACTTGATTCGTAATTTTCTGCGCCTAGCTCAAAGGCGTTAAAGAAAAGCACTCTTGGGAGATAACCCAATGTTTTATTTCCAGTACTTTTTCTTTTATTTGAGTCTTGGAAGTCAGTACTACTGTAATGACCGCTCCTTATCCTTTTTATTTTATTGTTGTGCCAAGAGAAGCCTCTAATTTGAGTGAGGTAAGATTTGGGGATGTTGCTGTCCTGAAACTGTTTTCAGTGCTGCACCGTAAAAATTCGTAAAAATTCTATGTATATCTTTTGGACCTGAAATTTCTTGTGCATATGCCACAGGTTATATCCAAACTTTCTTTATATGAACACTTTTTGATTTGAGCAACAGAAAACCCCTCAAAATTTTGACCTTTGTCAGCTGTTCTGTTTTGACAGATTTCTGCCACTATTCGTTTTTGCCGCTTTATCGCTTTCTTTTTGAGTTATTTTGATCACGGAACTTTTGGGGAAGTTGCTACAGTAGTATATACTTTATATGTGGTGGTTTTGGGTTGAAACCTGAAGCAAAAAGAGGTTGATTATATGTTATGCCTACACTAATGTTGCTAATAGATTTGTGTTTAGTTTTGTATGAAGGAAGTTTTGAAGTGTAGGGTTTGGAGAATGATGAGATGAGTTGGAGAATGGACAAAAGCTCAAGCTTGGGGATGCCCATGCATCACCCCAAGAAGTACAAGCATCAAAGCTTGGGGATGCCCCCGAGGCACCCCTTCTTCATCGGCAAAAATCAGGTCACCTTTCAAGACACTATATTTTTATTGCTTCATGCACTATGTGTTTTTCTTGGAGCGTCAGTTGTTTTAGTTTTCTTAGTTAGTTTAGTTTTGTTTGCTGTAATAAATGGTTGGACCCCAACAAATTTCCTTTGGAGAAGTTATCTTGCTTTTCATTTGCCAAGAACGCTCTAGTTTTCACTCTTATAAAAAAACCGAGTGTTCTTCTTTTTCTGCTACTGCTTTTGGTTTTTGTTTTCGCCTTGATTTGCGTTCAGACCTTGTCATATCTTTTCATCAAAGTATATTTTTGCCTCTGATATTTCTTGGTTTTCATCAAAATAGGTGGTTATAAAAATTTCAAATTGTGTTGGAAAAGAGAAAAAGCTTTATGCAAAAAAGTGGTACAAGAAGGAGCTTGTGTAGACTGTGGCTTAGGCTTTTTCATGCCATGCTTGATGTATTTTTGATAGTATGCTTAGTGGTTTTGCTGTAGCATGACTTGTCTCAAATAACTGAGATTGCTTAATAAGCCTTTGAAAAAATCATGCGTTGTTTTTAATTGTATGGAAGCATTATTTTGGTTTTCTCCTTGATGTTTTATTTGGGTTGACTTGGCGCATGCTCACACATGTTAGACTCTTACAAAGTCGCCAATAGCCTCTATGATCATTTAGTTTTTGACTTTTTATGCCATCTTATGCTTCTTTTAAAGTCGCTTTGTTGCTTTGCATGATTATGGACATTACTGCTCTCTTAGTTGGTCGCTCCCAGTCTTTTGCTAGCCCTCGCCTTGTACTGAGTATGAGCTCTACTCGTGCATCCAACTCCAAAAAACCAAGTTTGCCAAAGTGTCCACCATACATACCTACTAGCAATTTGCTATTCCAAGTAAATTTGACTTGCTTTTATCTTCTCTTCAAATTAAACTCTTACCAGTGTTATGCGACAATTGGTCAGTAAAGCTCTCACGAACCGAAAGGCACACTTTACTTTTTTCTTGTTCTTAAAAATTTGACATTGTGGTCTTTTATGTTGAGTTGTCATGCTTGCAAGTTGTAAGTTGGATTCTATCCCATTCATGCTGTCATGGGGCAAGCTTTCAACATTGCACTTCCTATTTGAGTTGATATCGTGATCTTTTGTTTATGGATGCCCGCGGTGTGAAATGAATTGGGAAACTTGCGGGGATCATGGAGTTTGTATATGTGTTAGGGAAACGCCTGGGCCGCCAATCTAAGCCATGCATAATTCATGGTGGAAATTTGCAGCATCCCATGGTGGACATTCGACGACGCTTCTCAAAATAAAAAGCTAAACAAATGGCAAATAAAAGAGATGTCGAGGTGTTCATTGTCTACTTGTCCTGTCATTTTGATGTGGGCTTGTTCCATGTCATCGGGCACGGAGGTACCCCGTTGGCGGTTCTCGATGATACATATATACTTATAATGACAAGTGCCTTGCTTGGGACTCTAAGTAAAGTAGCATGAGGTTTGGGTACTCGTATTCACGGGGCACGAGGTTTTCGACTTATGATTTGTCAAGCACATGCATCATAATTGTTCTCTCATTAACTCTAACCATTCAAGATGCTTATGATGGAGGCAATGAGAGCTCAAAGCCGGTAAGTAACATAATTTTTGAAGGTCTATAAAACTTGCAATCACTGCTTCCCTCCGCGAAGGGTCTTTCTTCTACTTTTATGTTGAGTCACCACCTCCTATCTTTATGCACCATTAAGAGCGCATAGTTGTCATTCTTAGTATAATGTGCATTATTCCAAAGTTTTCATTGATTGATTCATATTGCTGGTTTCACTTGCTCTTAAATTATTTGTATCTAGTCGCCCTCTTAAACTTGAAGGTGTCCTATGCATTTATGTTTTGCTCTCCATGAAGGACAAGCTGAAAACCATTTGTATGTTTTTCCTTATGATTTGAACACACGTTTGACTTTCACTGTTTCATTTTCATGATCTTTTGTTTGTGTTCATTTTCATGTTATAACATGGTTTCTAAGTTTCTTATTGTCAAGATTTCCGGAAATAACCTATTAACAAGTCGCCACAGTGCCAGTTCCCTGTTTTCTGCTGTTTTGGTGTTTCAGAAGTGATACACAGGAAATATTCTCAAAATTGGACGAAACAAGTTCCTGAAGTCTTATTTTTCCCGGAAACTTCCAGAGATCCGAAGAGGAGTTGGAGGGGGGCCACGAGGGCCCCACACACCAGGGCGGCGCAGACAGGGACCTGGCCGCGCCCCCTATGTGTGAGAGCCCCTCGGGCCACCTCTGACAATGCCCCTTCGCCTATAAAGACCCCCCGACGGAAAAAATGTAAGGACCCGATCAATTTTCCAGAACACATCGCGATCCGCCGCCGCCGTCGACCCGAAGATCGGGAGGGTCCAGAAGCTCTTCCCGGCACCCTGCCGGAGAGGGGAATCGCCACCGGAGGTCTTCTTCATCGCCATGCTTGCCTCCGGAGCGATGAGTGATTAGTCTACCTTGGACTATGAGTCCATAGCAGTAGCTAGATGGTTGTCTCCTCCACCATGTGCTTCATGTTTAGATCTTATGAGCTGCCCTACATGATTGAGATCACCGTTATGTAATTCTACATGTTTGGTTTGTTGGGATCCGATGAATATTGGTGTTATGATTAAGTTGCTGTACTGAAATATATCTTTTGTTATCTCTATGTTGTTTATGATCTTGCATGCTCTCCGTTGTTAGTAGCTATCTTGGCCGAGTAGTTGCTAGTGACTCCAAGAGGGGGTATTTATGCTCGATAGTGGGTTCATGCCTCTATTTAACCTGGGGGAGTGACAGAAACCTCTAAGATTGTAGATGTGCTGTTGCTACTCGGGAGAAAACAACATTCATATGCTCGAGGGCATATGCTTTGTTTACATTACACACTTTGCTTAAAGCAATTATCTGTTGTTCGCAACTTAATACTTGTGGAGTTCTCGGATTGATTCGCCACAAGTGGATTATTAGTCATAGATGCAGTTGGATGGCGGTCTATGTATTTTGTTGTAATGCCCAGAGTAAATCGCATAGTGAACTTCTTGACATATCACGTTTATCTTTATTCTATCAATTGCCCAACAGTAATTTGTTTACCCAGCATGTGCTATTTATCTTATGGAGAGACACCTCTAGTGAACTGTGGACCCCGGTCCTATTTCCATCATATTGCTATCACCTGTTTACTTTACTCGCACTGTTTACTTTACTCGTATACTTCTACTGTTTTCCACTCGATACGCTCATACCCTTTGTTTCAAGCAAACCGGTGAGATTGACAACCTCATCGCAAGTTGGGAACAAAATACTTGGTTGTGTTGTGTGCAGGTTCCGCATTGCAGCTAGCAAGCAAAGCTTGGATGAGGCGCCATATATAAATTGTCCAAAGCTATCGCAAACTAGCAAGCATCACCTTCAGTCGTATTGTCCGCTCTTCTCCTGATCGACAATCCTTGGTTTCTTAACTGAGGGAAAACTAGCTGCTATATTCATCACACCTTCCTCTAGGGGTTCCCAACGGGCTGGTTATTTACCACGCATCAAGCCCTCAGCCCTGG
Source organism: Dactylis glomerata (assembly GCA_007115705.1). Taxonomy (NCBI): domain Eukaryota; kingdom Viridiplantae; phylum Streptophyta; class Magnoliopsida; order Poales; family Poaceae; genus Dactylis; species Dactylis glomerata. The sequence goes on from QXEO01000507.1 coordinate 454,142, forward strand.
GGGAGAACTACTCCCTCCTCATCATAGGATACAGCAAGGTTGGTGGAGATGGCGGTGAAGTCGATGGACACGACGGAGGAGGCAACGGCGTCGATGGAGATGGAGATGGATCCGGGGACACTTCCCTGTCCCGGCAGGGTGCCGGAACAGAGACTTCTGTCCCATGAAATTTGTCTTCAACAGCGGCGGTGCTGCGGAACTTTACTGGGGAAAACGCCGATTGTTTTAGGGTTTTCTATCGGATGCTTTATATAAGCGAAGAGGCGGTGTCAGAGGTGGGCCAGGGCCACCTCACCATAGGGCCACGTGGGCCAGGGGCGCGCCACCCTAGGGTGAGGCTGCCCTCTGCCCCCCCCCCCCCTCCGGCTCCCGTTCGGTCCTCGTCCTTCGTCCGGGCAAAATAGGAGTTCCAGTCTTTGTTTCGTCCAATCCCGAGAATATTTCATGTGTAGCTTTTCTGAAACACAAAAACAGCATAAAACAGGGAACTGGCACTATGGCATCTCGTCAATAGGTTAGTTCCGGAAATCCCATAAAAATGCCACGAAGTTTAAACAAAACATGAAGCAAATGGTGTAAAACAAGCATGGAGCATCAAAATTTATAGATACGTTTGAGACTTATCAGGATGCATGTTGTTTGGGTCTTTCATACGTTGCTGATCCTCCCGTGCTTCTGGTGTATCTTTTATCTTTCCATACACGCCCAGAAAGCCTAGCTGGTTCACGCAAACATTCTTTGTAATGTGCATCACGTCGATTGAAGAGCGAACCTCTAGGTCTTTCCAATACTCAAGCTCCCAAAATATAGATTTCTTCTTCCACATGGGTGCATGTCCGGTAGCGACGTCATTTGGAATAGATTGACTGCCATGACCCTTTCCAAAGATTACTTCTAGGTCCCTGACCATATCAAAGAAATCATCACCAGTACGGAGTTCAGGCTTTGACCGGGGATCTGCCACACCTCTAAAATGATTGCCTTTATTTCTTACGGAATGCGTGGTCATAAGAAATCGACGATGCCCCAAGTACACAATCTTCTTGCATTTTTCCAAATATATACCGTCAGCCTTATTTAAACAGTGCGTGCATGCATTGTATCCCTTGTTCGTTTGTCCTGAAAGGTTACTAAGAGCAGGCCAATCATTGATGGTTTCGAAAAGCAATGCTCGTAGGTCAAATGGCTCCTATTTATGCTCATCCCATGCACGTCCACCTGGTTTGGCCCACAACTATAAGAGTTCATCAACTAATGGTCTTAGATACACATCAATGTCGTCGCCGGGTTGCTCCGGACCTTGGATGAGCACTGGCATCATAATGAACTTCCGCTTCATGCACAACCAAGGAGGAAGGTTATAGATACATAGAGTTACAGGCCAGGTGCTATGACTGCAGCTCTGCTCCCCAAAAGGATTCATGCCATCTGTACTTAGACCAAACCTTAAGTTCCTTGCGTCGCCTGCAAAGTTCGGGTAGTCTCTCTCAATTTTTCTCCACTGCGACCCATCAGCAGGGTGTCTCAACATCGCGTCTTTCTTACAGTCTTCTTTGTGCAATCGTAACAACCTGGCATGCTCTTTGTTTCTAAACAGACGTTTCAACCGTGGTATTATAGGAGCATACCACATGACCTTAGCGGGAACACTCTTCCTGGGGGCTCGCCATCAACATCACCAGGGTCATCTCATCTAATCTTATACCGCAGTGCATTGCATACCGGGCATGCTTCCAAATTCTCGTACTCCTCACCGCGGTAGAGGATGCAGTCATTAATGCATGCATGTATCTTCTGCACCTCTAATCCTAGAGGGCAGAGAATCTGCTTTGCTTCGTACGTACTGTCAGGCAATTCATTATTCTTTGGAATCTTCTTCTTCATTATTTTCAATAATTTTTCAAATCCCTTATCAGATAAACCAGTCTCTGCCTTCCATTGCAGCAACTCTAGTGTGGTACCGAGCTTTGTATTTCTATCTTCATAATTTGGGTATAACTTATTTTTGTGATCCTCTAACATACCCTTTAACTTCCGCTTCTCATTTACACTTTCTGCTTCTCTGTGTGCATCAATGATGGCCCGACAAAGATCATCATCAGGCTCATCTGATGCCTCTTCATCTTCAGCTTCTCCTGTCCCTTCAGCTTCAGCATCCCCCGTTACAGTATCACCGTATTTAGGGTACATATCATCATCCTCTTCTTCTTCATTGTCTTCAATTATAACCCCTCTTTCTCCGTGCTTGCTCCAACAATTATAGCTAGGCATGAAACCTTTCCGAAGCAGGTGGGAGTGAAGGATTTTCCAGGAAGAGTATTCCTTCTTGCTCTCACAGTCAACACATGGACAACACATAAAACCATTCCGAATGTTTGCCCAAGCCACATCGCCAAAATTATGAAGACCTTCAATGAACTCCGAAGTGCGTCGGTCACCGTACATCCATTGTTATTGGTTCATCTGCGTCATATAATTAGGTTTACCAATACCATTACAGAACATCATAAATAGTGAAATGACCACTGTATATCGAAACATGCATTTATATCAATGACAAATGAAAGGATGGAGTTGCTAACCTCGATCGAGGAGGAAAGAATGAGGATAAGACCTAAGTATCGCTCGGGCACCTCATATCATTTTTATTTTATGTGAGCTTAAGTAGCATCATGCTCTTAAGCATTTCATCAAACACCTCTTGTGCATAGGGGAAAAATCAAACTAGCACACCCCTCTCACACCTTCCACGGGAAAAAAACAGAGGAGAGGGCTGGTGGGTGGGTGTATTTATTGGCAGGACCTTTAGCACCGGCCCGTGCCCTAAACCGGTGCAATAGGAAATCCTTTAGCACCGGTTCGTGCCACGAACCGGTGCTAAAGGTTTGGCGCCTGCCACGAGGCAGACGCGACACCTTTAGCACCAGTTCATGGCATGAACCGGTGCTAATGGTTCCTAACGAACCGGTGCTAGAGCTCCACGGGCTCCATTTAGCTTTCTGGCAGCTCGAACCGGTGCTAAAGCACCTCTTTAGTCTGAGTTCGTAAGCCAACCGGTACTAAAGCCTTTTACAACTTCAAATGAAAGCCCTAATTTCTACTAGTGGATGTCTGCGACGCGTACAAAATCGAAATCATTAAACATGTGCAGAGACATTTCTCGAGGCCACCGCTTGGTATGTGTCAACGCGCGGCTTGTCGGGCACTGCACTTAAATCCCAAAAAGACTGCTCGCCTCTTTTGTACGTGGTAAGGCCCGGCGCCGCAACGCCCCACGTCTCCGGTGGAGGAGGAGGAGCGGTCCCTTCTACCGCCAAGACAGTATAGATGAGATAGGAATTCATGGCAAGAGCGGATATTTGAGCACGAGGGGTTTGTAGTGGACGAGTGGTCGGCCTTGGATCTCTTCTGCTGGGAGATGCCCGGAGCTGCCATGGCCGTTGGCTTTGTAGATCTCAATGTGTCGGCACTGCGCTTTAACACGATCGTCACCGAACTGGGCCTTCTGCCGGATGGTCGCCACTCGAAACAACCATCATGGTCTTGCCGATCGCTGCTGGAGTGATCACTATGAAGCAGTCTTATGGCGTCAGCTCGCCCGTTCTCTTGGCGGTGATGCCGCACCTGAACGTGCGATCGTGAGCGGGACATGGGTGGGGATCGCTGGGTATACGTATAGTAATACGCGGGTGTACATGGGTAGATATGGGCTGATGCGGGCCAACGAATTTAATCCTCTAATTAGGAAAAACTTCTGAGGGGGTTGTACCAAAGCACGCCCCATTTGCCAGTCTACCTAGTAACTTCTGAGGGGTTGTACCAAAGACACATATATATATATATAGCCTAGCTATTCTACAACCGGTTGTAGATTAAGGATCTACAACCGATTTTGAACTTTTCTGTACACGCGGTTGAACTTTTCGCTATACTAGAAGCAAAACAGTCCTGAACTTCTCGTTATTGTACATGCAATCTACGTGTTTTGATTATAGTTTATGAACCATTTATCGGATTTACACAAATAATATACCGTTGGAAAGCTTATCAAATTTCGAAACTTTTCTGTTTTGAAAGTTTTCCGAAATTCTTTTTTTAAATTTATTTCAAAAACTAATAATCAGATTTTCGCGTCTATTTGTATTTTTGGAGAGTATTTTTGTTGCGGTTTTCATACCGTTCATCAGAATGATGCATATGATATACCGTTGGATTCGTACGGAAATTTCGAAACTTATTCATTTTAAGTATTTTTCGAAATTCTAGATGATTTAAAAGTAATTTTAACTATAGTAAACACTATTTTTCGTGGATTTTCTATTTTCGGACAGTATTTTGCTCGCCATTTCTAAATCGTTTATCCGATCGATACAAATAATATGGCGTTGGAAAGCTATAGACTAGGTGCAACATTTTTTGTTTTAGTTGTTTTTGCAAATTTGTTACAACTTAAGAGCAGTTTTCAAATTACTGTCCGCCTTTTTAGGGTGATGAGCAACAAACGATTTTTTTTACATTTTTGAAACAGCAAGCCGGAATGGTGCAAATGATATCACATTGGAAACACATCAATAGTACGCACATGTATCATTTTGGTCACTTTCGCCAATTTCTTATCGTTATAAAGTAATTTTAAAAGTTATACATCATGTTCTTGGTACATTACATAAGATGATCACATAAAATTGATAGGCTAGACCATTTTGATTCGTTGCAATATAAACTAGTCGATGATGTAAGACTCATATTATACCATAGAAGGTTTTGCAACTAGCGATTGATGTGTTTGGGGCTCAAAACATTGCAATTAGTAAAATATATTTTCGCCCCAGCAAAAAACAGAGTATTGAACTGCCCTCCACGTCTACCTGAACTTTCTTGTAGCATGCATGTGAACTGCCTCGAGTCATGGTTGCACTGTCTTGATTTACTACGTCTACTTTTGTGGAGTCACTACATGTACTTCCTAGACACCTTCCCGTACTTCCCGTAGTCACTACGTGAACTTTTCTCGCAAGTGCAATTGAACTGCCCGTTTTTTTACTAGGGCACCGCTAGGAATTGGATGCCGATTTAGGCTTCCCATCGGACCCCTATTTATCCGTCTAATCGAAATCTTCCAGACCATACGATCGCCACGCAGAGCAGTACGTCTAATTTCAAAATCATGGACAATTAAATGATCTCGTCTTAAATGCTCAAATTTTGTGCTTCCATGTTTGTGGTTTCCTTAATATACGTTCACTGATGTGGCTCACCTAGCCTCCATTAGTTGCTGATTTTAGGGAAATGAATTTTAACTAATAAGGAATTGTATTTTTTAGGTAACTATTTGTTCTAATCTCGCTTCCATAGTTAAGCAGGTTCGCTTTTGACTCATTCTTTTTGATCATTTTCTTCTGACATATTTTAATTTGCCCGTGTTTAAAAAATGGTCCTGGAGTCCTAGTTTATTGAAATACGATAGAGTTATGTTTCCATGTTGAATAAATTTTGTTTTTATGTAGTAGAAATAGTTTTCCTATGAAACAGGGTATTTTATTTCAAACATAAAACACCACAATAATATTTCGAGAATAGCTTCCTAGCAAAGAGTTGTAGAATTTTGGTAAATGCTTCAAGTTAATTGGGATTTGAGAGTTTGCTTCACTTAACACAATTTTCAACTGATAACCACATGTGTTCCCATTGTTTTGGGTTTTGCTTCATACACATGACATTAGAGCTTCCGATTCATTGCATATATGCAACGACCAATCAACTATGCTTCCAACAAGATAGATACACACTTCATGTCAATTAGAACAATGCTTCATATTAACAGTATTTAAATTCCAATTCATAATTTTCTATGTTTACATGATTTCTTCTATTTACTTCATACACACCTTATCAGTGCCATGTTATATTCGTGAATAAAAGATGCTCCCAACAAAATGTATTACATAGTTTCTACAAGGACTATTGCTTCAGGGGAACAATGTGATCATCCCCCGTTGCTGGACGAGGACAATTTTCTCGGTCGCCAACACACACCCCTCGACCACGTGTCGACTATTGTCTGGTCGTTTGCACTACTTTATGACTGAGCCTTGTGTCCATGAGGCAATGAATTGACTGCTCGTGCCATACATCATTTAATCCTCAACTTTTCCGGCGTATCGCTCGACCGCCGCAGAAGCAACGTCTGACTTAAATGTGAAAAAACTCGAGACAAGCCGAAGCGTCCGATTGTGATGGCTATTGACAACATCTATGCGGTCCGATGTTTGGATTTCAATCGGACCCCGTTGTATAGTATTTACCTTTTTACTATGTCTTGATAGATCAATGTGTGTACTTCCCTCGAAAACACACGTGAACTGTCTGATTACTCCCCTTATAACCACCTAAACTGCCTCGGGAGGCGTACCTGAACTGCCTCGGGAGGCGTACCTAAACTGCCGGGTGTCATGCATCGGATTTGCATTTTTTTGAACTGCCTCTTAGTGCACTTGAACTTCCCGGAGTCGAGCCCGCCTGTACTTCCCTCTTTAGTGCGCCTGAACTTTTCAGGGTCACGGTCCTGAACTGCCCACGCTAGTGCAATTGAACTGCCAGGAGTCGGGTTCTGCTACCCGCTTTTCACTATGTCTTGATGGATCACTGTGTGTACTTCTCTCAAAAACTTATGCGAACTGCCCGGGTACTCCCCTTATAACCACCTGAACTACCTCGGGAGGCGTACCTGAACTGCCGGGAGTCGTGCATTGGATTTGCGATTTTTTATAATTGTCGTCGTAGTGCACTTGAACTTCCCGGAGCCGAGCCTGCCTATACTTTCCTCGTTAGTGTGCGTGAGCTTCTCCCGGTCGTGGTCCTGAACTGCCCGTGCTAGTATAACTGAACTGCCAAGAGTCGCGCCTCGAAATTGCATTTTATGAACTACCTTTGTTAGTGCACCTGAACTTTCGAAAGTTGTGCACGCCTGTACTTCCCGTTAGGAAACAGAACTACTGATTAACTACACGTGCACTTTTCTTAACAGAACTAAACTGCCCATGTAATATTTTTTTGCTTTTCTCAAAATGTATATCTTTTTACTATTTTCTACAAATAAGAAAAATAAGTTTTCGTGGTTGAACTGCCGTGTTTGGTGCGCCTGAACTTCCACTTGCGCTCCTGAACTGCCTTTGGTGATAAAAGTTAAATGCGTGAAATATCCGCTTGGGAAAAATAGAGCACCTGAACTGCCTATTACATGCAGCTGAACTTTTCTGTATGTGCAGTTGAACTTCTTATTTGGTTAAACTAAAATCTGTTAAGAAGTAACTTTTTAATTTGTTGCAATCGAACTGCCCTCTTTTTCAAAGTGAACTTTCGCTCAATACAAAGAGGAATTTCCACCGTGGTAAAAAGGAATCCGAGAAAAGTGAAGTTCTGTCGTGTTCAAGGTGAATGGATGCGTTTAGTGCACCTGAACTTCCTAGAGTCACGTTCCTGAATTGCCTCGTTAGTGCACATGAACTGCCCACAAGTCAAGTTCTCTGAACTGTCATATCCCGTTAGTGCACCTAATCTTCCCGAGTTAAGTTACTGAACAACATCGTTGGTGCATTTGAACTTCCTGAAGTTTCGCCAGCCTGTAATTTCCTTATTAGTGCGCTTAAACTTCCCACAGTAGCGTCCCTGAACTTCCCGCATTACTGCACCTAAACTGCTTTGAGTCGCGTACTGCGGTCGAGTTTTCTGAACTGACTAGGTTTTTTTTTCTTATATGTGCTTGAACTGCCATATTTGGTGTACCTAAACTTATCGTAGTACCATTTCTGAACTGCACGCATTAGTCAGCTGAATTGTGTACGGTGATGAAATTGAACTTCCTTTCTATATTTCATTCATACCAAACAAAATCATATCATGTGCCCCTATGTACCCACGAATACGAAATTGTGTATTTCCTATTCCACACAAACGCCCATCTACACAGTGCCGAACTAGCGGATCTTCTCTGTCAATGAGACCACACAAAATAAAATAAACGTTTTAAAAGAAGTTCAAGCTGCTGGGGAACGGAGACAACAGGTCAACAGCGACGGCAAACTGAACTGCAAACTGAATGCTCTTTTGTCCTGCCGGTATCGGGAGTTTGGCCATGGCCGAACGGGCGGAGGTGACCGGATCCCGTGAACTAGGAGGACGGTCGCGGTGGTGCGGTGAGGGTCCCGCCCCAGCGCCGGCAGCGGGGGAGTGAGGGCTCGGTCTAGGGAGGCCGTCCGTGGGTGGCGCACTTGCGCAGAGCCCCATGGCGGCGGCGGACGGACAAGGTTTGCGGGCGGCGCTGCGAAAGGTCGAGTCCCGGCCGGCGGCGCCTAGAGCTCGTGTCTCGGCCGGCGCGGGTGTGCTGAGTTGTCGGTAGAGAGCAGCGACGGTGGTGCCGGTAGGAAGAAGGCGGCGCAAGGTCTGGCGGCAGGGCGCGGTGCTGGTCTGGTGGCTAGGCGCGCTCCTGGCTCGGAGGCGGCTATACGGCGGCGGGAGAGGCTCCCTGTCCGGCGGCGGGAGAGGCTCTTTGGCTGGCTGCGGGGGAGACGAGCGTTGGTCCGGTGGCTGGGCGTGGCCCGAGGAGGACGGTCGCGGTGGTGCGCCCGATGGTGGGGGAAGTAGGTGGTGCGGGTGAGTGGGTTGGGGGGATAAGGTAGTTTTTTTTCCGAATTCGACTGATCGCGTCCCTTAGAGATACCGTGGTTGTAGATCCATCAGTCGAATTCGGAAAAAAAACTACCTTATCCCCCCAACCCACTCACCCGCACCACCTACTTCCCCCACCATCGGGCGCACCACCGCGACCGTCCTCCTCGGGCCACGCCCAGCCACCGGACCAGCGCTCGTCTCCCCCGCAGCCAGCCAAAGAGCCTCTCCCGCCGCCGGACAGGGAGCCTCTCCCGCCGCCGTATAGCCGCCTCTGAGCCAGGAGCGCGCCTAGCCACCAGACCAGCACCGCGCCCTGTCGCCAGACCTTGTGCCGCCTTCTTCCTACCGGCGCCACCGTCCCCGCTCTCTACCGACAACTCAGCACACCCGCGCCGGCCGAGACACGAGCTCTAGGCGCCGCCGGCCGGGACTCGACCTTTCGCAGCGCCGCCCGCAAACCTTGCCCGTCCGCCGCCGCCATGGGGCTCTGCGCAAGTCCGCCACCCACGGATGGCCTCCCTAGACCGAGCCCTCACTCCCCTACTGCCGGCGCTAGGGCGGTCCCCTCACCGCACCACCGCGACCGTCCTCCTAATTCACGGGATCCAGTCACCTCCGCCCGTTCGGCCATGGCCAAACTCCCGATACCGGCAGGACAAAAGAGCATTCAGTTTGCAGTTCAGTTTGCCGTCGCTGTTGACCTGTCGTCTTCGTTCCCCAGCAGCTTGAACTTCTTTTAAAACGTTTATTTTATTTTGTGTGGTCTCATTGACAGAGAAGATCCGCTAGTTCGGCACTGTGTAGACGGGCGTTTGTGTGGAATAGGAAATACACAATTTCGTATTCGTGGGTACATAGGGGCACATGATATGATTTTGTTTGGTATGAATGAAATATACAAAGGAAGTTCAATTTCATCACCGTACACAATTCAGCTGACTAATGCGTGTAGTTCAGAAATGGTACTACGATAAGTTCAGGTACACCAAATATGGCAGTTCAAGAACATATAAGAAAAAAAAATACCTAGTCAGTTCAGAAAACTCGACCGCAGTACGCGACTCAAAGCAGTTTAGGTGCAGTAATGCGGAAGTTTAGGGACGCTACTGTGGGAAGTTTAAGCGCACTAATAAGGAAATTACAGGCTGGCGAAATTTCAGGAAGTTCAGATGCACCAACGATGTTGTTCAGTAACTTAACTCGGGAAGATTAGGTGCACTAACGGGATATGACAGTTCAGAGAACTTGACTTGTGGGCAGTTCATGTGCACTAACGAGGCAATTCAGGAACGCGACTCTAGGAAGTTCGGGTGCACTAAACGCATCAATTCACCTTGAACACGACAGAACTTCACTTTTCTCGGATTCCTTTTTACCACGGTGGAAATTCCTCTTTGTATTGAGCGAAAGTTCACTTTGAACAAGAGGGCAGTTCGATTGCAACAAATTACAAAGTTACTTCTTAACAGATTTTAGTTTAACCAAATAAGTAGTTCAACTGCACATTCAGAAAAGTTCAGCTTCATGTAATAGGCAGTTCAGGTGCTCTATTTTTCCCAAGCGGATATTTCACGGATTTAACTTTTATCACCAAAGGCAGTTCAGGAGCGCAAGTGGAAGTTCAGGCGCACCAAACACGGCAGTTCAACCACGAAAACTTATTTTTCTTATTTGTAGAAAATAGTAAAAAGATATACATTTTGAGAAAAGCAAAAAAATATTACATGGGCAGTTTAGTTCTGTTAAGAAAAGTGCACGTGTAGTTAATCAGTAGTTCAGTTTCCTAACGGGAAGTACAGGCGTGCACAACTTTCGAAAGTTCAGGTGCACTAACAAAGGTAGTTCATAAAATGCAATTTCGAGGCGCGACTCTTGGCAGTTCAGTTATACTAGCACGGGCAGTTCAGGACCACGACCGGGAGAAGCTCACGCACACTAACGAGGAAAGTATAGGCAGGCTCGGCTCCGGGAAGTTCAAGTGCACTACGACGACAATTATAAAAAATCACAAATCCAATGCACGACTCCCGGCAGTTCAGGTACGCCTCCCGAGGTAGTTCAGGTGGTTATAATGGGAGTACCCGGGCAGTTCGCATAAGTATTTGAGTGAAGTACACATGGTGATCCATCAAGACATTGTGAAAAGCGGGTAGCAGAATCCGACTCCTAGCAGTTCAATTGCACTAGCGTGGGCAGTTCAGGACTGTGACCCTGAAAAGTTCAGGCGCACTAAAGAGGGAAGTACAGGCGGGCTCGACTCCGGGAAGTTCAAGTGCACTAAGAGGCAGTTCAAAAAAATGCAAATCCGATGCATGACTCCCGGCAGTTCAGGTACGCCTCCCGAGGCAGTTCAGGTGGTTATAAGGGGAGTAATCAGACAGTTCACGTGTGTTTTCGAGGGAAGTACACACATTGATCTATCAAGACATAGTAAAAAGGTAAATACTATACAACGGGGTCCGATTGAAATCCAAACATCGGACTGCACAGATGTTGTCAATAGCCATCACAATCGGACGCTTCGGCTTGTCTCGAGTTTTTCACATTTAAGTCAGACGTTGCTTCTGCGGCGGTCGAGCGATACGCCGGAAAATTTGAGGATTAAATGATGTATGGCACGAGCAGTCAATTCATTGCCTCATGGACACAAGGCTCAGTCATAAAGTAGTGCAAACGACCAGACAATAGTCGACACGTGGTCGAGGGGTGTGTGTTGGCGACCGAGAAAATTGTCCTCGCCCAGCAACGGGGGATGACCACATTGTTCCCCTGAAGCAATAGTCCTTGTAGAAACTATGTAATACCTTTTGTTGGGAGCATCTTTTATTCACGAATATAACATGGCACTGATAAGGTGTGTATGAAGTAAATAGAAGAAATCATGTAAACATAGAAAATTATGAATTGGAATTTAAATACTGTTAATATGAAGCATTGTTCTAATTGACATGAAGTGTGTATCTATCTTGTTGGAAGCATAGTTGATTGGTCGTTGCATATATGCAATGAATCGGAAGCTCTAATGTCATGTGTATGAAGCAAAACCCAAAACAATGGGAACACATGTGGTTATCAGTTGAAAATTGTGTTAAGTGAAGCAAACTCTCAAATCCCAATTAACTTGAAGCATTTACCAAAATTCCACAACTCTTTGCTAGGAAGCTATTCTCGAAATATTATTGTGGTGTTTTATGTTTGAAATAAAATACCCTGTTTCATAGGAAAACTATTTCTACTACATAAAAACAAAATTTATTCAACATGGAAACATAACTCTATCGTATTTCAATAAACTAGGACTCCAGGACCATTTTTTAAACACGGGCAAATTAAAATATATCAGAAGCAAATGATCAAAAAGAATGAGTCAAAAGCGAACCTGATTAACTATGGGAGCGAGATTAGAACAAATAGTTACCTAAAAAATACAATTCCTTATTAGTTAAAATTCATTTCCCTAAAATCAGCAACTAATGGAGGCTAGGTGAGCCACATCAGTGAACGTATATTAAGGAAACCACAAACATGGAAGCACAAAATTTGAGCATTTAAGACGAGAGCATTTAATTGTCCATGATTTTGAAATTAGACGTACTGCTCTGCATGGCGATCGTATGGTCCGGAAGCTTTCGATTAGACGGATAAATAGGGGTCCGATGGGAAGCCTAAATCGGCATCCAATTCCTAGCGGTGCCCTAGTAAAAAAATGGGCAGTTCAATTGCACTTGCGAGAAAAGTTCACGTAGTGACTACGGGAAGTACAGGAAGGTGACTAGGAAGTACAGGTAGTGACTCCACAAAAGTAGACATAGTAAATCAAGACAGTGCAACCATGACTCGAGGCAGTTCACATGCATGCTACAAGAAAGTTCAGGTAGACGTGGAGGGCAGTTCAATACTCTGTTTTTTGCTGGGGCGAAAATATATTTCACTAATTGCAATGTTTTGAGCCCCAAACACATCAATCGCTAGTTGCAAAACCTTCTATGGTATAATATGAGTCTTACATCATCGACTAGTTTATATTGCAACGAATCAAAATGGTCTAGCCTATCAATTTTATGCCATCATCTTATGTAATGTACCAAGAACATGATGTATAACTTTTAAAATTACTTTATAACGATAAGAAATTGGCGAAAGTGACCAAAATGATACATGTGCGTACTATTGATGTCTTTCCAATGTGATATCATTTGCACCATTCCGGCTTGCTGTTTCAAAAATGTAAAAAAAATCGTTTGTTGCTCATCACCCTAAAAAGGCGGACAGTAATTTGAAAACTGCTCTTAAGTTGTAACAAATTTGCAAAAACAACTAAAACAAAAAAGTTGCGCCTAGTCTATAGCTTTCCAACGCCATATTATTTGTATCGATCGGATAAACAATTTAGAAATGGCGAGCAAAATACTGTCCGAAAATAGAAAATCCGCGAAAAATAGTGTTTACTATAGTTAAAATTACTTTTAAATCATCTAGAATTTCGAAAAATACTTAAAATGAATAAGTTTCGAAATTTCCCTACGAATCCAATGGTATGTCATATGCATCATTCTGATGAACGGTATGAAAACCGCAACAAAAATACTCTCCAAAAATACAAATAGACGCGAAAATCTGATTATTAGTTTTTGAAATAAATTTAAAAATGTACAGAATTTCGGAAAACTTTCAAAACAGAAAAGTTTCGAAATTTGATAAGCTTTCCAACGGTATATTATTTGTGTAAATCCGATAAATGGTTCATAAACTATAATCAAAATACGTAGATTGCATGTACAATAACGAGAAGTTCAAGACTGTTTAGCTTCTAGTATAGCGAAAAGTTCAACCGCGTGTACAGAAAAGTTCAAAATCGGTTGTAGATGCTTAATCTACAACCGGTTGTAGAATAGCTGGGCTATATATATATATATATATATATATATATATATATATTTGAAAATTAAACTATTAGAATAAAGTTATTAACATGTACATCACAAAATATATTTTTATTTGAGATATCTATGTAACATTATAGTTTTTTTATAAGAAGTTTATATTAAGGGTGTGTCTAGGTCTCAGTCTACTAAGCAATAGTTTATGGCTCAGTAGAATAACGTTATCATATTTCAGTTGCAACTCATGTTACAACTTACTATTAGCACGAAGCAATATAACGGACCGAATGTATAGTTTCTAGTTACAACATCACTTGCAACTGAAAAAATCTCAGTTGCAACTCAACTTGCAAATCAATTGCATGAATCACGATGCAAATCTAATGGTTTAGAATTCTAGCAAAACCGTTATATTAATGTAACATTATAGTTAGTGATAGTGTTTTCTAAAATATTCTTTAAACTATACTTTGCTTGATTTCTCTGAGAAAATATAAATCTAATTATTCATTGGAACGGAGAAAGTACATGCCTAATACTTGACTTTTATTCGGCCGTAAGTCCGTACCGCATGTAGTCTCTAGCTAGTACACGGCACTATTGATCGTTTTGCATCACCTTCTTCATCAGGAGCTCCAACAGGGCAGAGGGGCAACCAGTTTTTAGCAACAAACCCGTCCGATGAGACCACAGCATCTAGATTCCCAGGAGAAGAGAGCAACCTCCTGCACGCTTCTCGCAGAACGGGGCATCGGTGCCGCTCCGCCAACACCAGAGTGGCCGCCAGGGAGCCCGTGTCGACGTGCCGACACAGCTCCTTCTCGCAGACTAGCTTCAGCTTTTCCAGCCTATACCTATCCGCGGCAACGAGCAGCTTCTCCGCCGTCGTCGCCCTCTCAAGTAGAGGAGGGGAGTCGGTGTATATGAACTGGATCAGAGTCTGGAAGATCTCGGCGTCCATGCCATCGATGCGTAGATCGGATGTGAGCGCGAGATGTTCCTTGAGTACAGGGGATCGGGCCTCTAGCATCCACCGGTGCGCGACGAACGTCTCTCCGCCGACCTCGATCGTGACATCCGGCTTCTCTTTTTTCCAGATGGCTTCCACGAGGCCTCCATGCAAGTCGGATGCCCAAGGCGCCAGCGCCCAAATTGTGGGTTCCGGCGGAACGGCAACCTTGGTGCGCTCCCCGGCGAAGACGGTGAGGTCGCACAGGATGGTCAGGCAGTCGTCCTTGAGATGCTTCTCCTCGACGAGATCCTTGTGGCTGATGAAGTTATTCCAGCCAAAACCTTCGCTAAAACCTCGGCCGTAGACGGGGATCTCTGGAATAGTTTTAGTGTAGAATGGCATACCGGCCTGGTTGAGTAAACTCGCCTGGACTTTTATCGTGGCATCCTCCACATACTCTCCATAGCTCGTACGTTGAACGAAGAGGGAGATGTGGGAGCCCTCGTCCTTGTGAGAGCTGCCGTTTGGATAGCAATTGATACGCCAGTCGTAGCCGCAGACGCTGATCTTTTCCGATCTCATCCTCTTGCCCTTGCCCACCATCTTGCTGACTTCCGTGTATCCGTCGATCCTGAGCACGTGGGAGCCGGTCGCCTGCCTGGTGACGATGGTTGAAGCGGAGAGCTGCTGCCGGCCGGCGCCGCGCAGGGCAGAAAGGAGAGCTGACATAGACATGGTGCGGAAGGACCGTGGTGGAAGGAGTGGATGAGATGATTCCCAAATGCTGTTTGTGTTAAAATGGTTGCAATATCTGAGCTTTGATGATACATGTACAGTCCGAATATAATCTTGACTTGGGCTACAATTCTTTCTCACAAGTTTTGATTTTTTGGGAACGCCATCATGGCTAAATCAATCAGTATCTGATATTGCGCTATGGACATCTAAAATATACACAAAATGGATATCTCTTTTCTGTGCCCGACTAGTGGAAAAAAGGCCATTGGTCCCGGTTTGTAAGGCCTATTTGTCTCGGTTGTATCAACTGGGACTAACAAAGCGAGACTAAAGGCTGAAGCCTTTAGTCCCGGTTGTTTATTTTTTTGAAGGGTAAAACAGTGGGAGAGAGTCCCACTGCAATTTTTATAGATTGGGGGAATTTACAAAATGTACAAGTTTACAGGGTTTAAAAGTAAAGATAACCAAAAAAAATGAAAAAGTCTATGTTACATTGTGCAGCCAATCTACAAATTGATCATGAAACTTCTTCTTTATTCTGAAGGCTAGCATTCTAAGTTCATTCACATAAATAGCCTTCCAACTAGCCCATCTTGCTTCTTGGTTCTTGAAGATTTTATTATTTCTGATGATCCAAATACTCCAGGATGCTAAGATAATGATATCCATGCTGAATGGAAGGTTCAGTAAATCTTTCATGTTGGAAATAGCTTCCAGAACAGAGAGATTTTTTGTTCTTTGAGGGCAAATAAAATCCCAGCATTCATCAGCGAAAGGGCATGACCAAAAAAGGTGGACCAGTGTTTCTTCTTGTCTGCATTCAAGAGTTGCATAGTCATAACATGAAAGGACGAAATTTTTCCTCCCTAGCAAATTCCTTGTGTTTAATCTGTCATGAAGAAGCAGCCAGAAGAAGAATTTATGCTTTGCTTGGCAGCTGGAATTCCAAACCCAAGTGAAGTGAGGAGGGCATTGCTGATAACCAATCAAGGCTTGATATGCTTTTTGCGTAGAGAATTCAATTGAGTTCCAAATATAGCTCCATTTATCTGATTCACCCAAGTTTATTATCTCCTGAGTTGCCTCACATAATGTTTCCAAAGCTTGGAATTCAGAGTAAGCTTCCTGTGATAATGGTAAGTGAAAGAGGTCTTCAAGAAATTCAGCATGAATTGTTTCATGAACTGTTATGTCCATCTTCTTAGCAAAAGAGGCTAGATGTGGAAGTTTTTGAGATAGACAGTTATCTGCCCAGAGATCAGTCCACAAATATGCTGATTTCCCATCTCCAATGTTACAACGACTTATACCTTTAAATTTGTCCAGCAATTTTAAGTGTGCTTTCCACCAAAAGGATCCTTCCATATGATTTCCAGGTATTTGCCCATTACTGTAATAAGAATTCCAGACTAAATTTACCCATGGAATATCATGTCTGTTAAAGAATTTATGCAGGTTTTTGAGTAGAAGCACTTCATTATGGGTAGTAAGATTCAGCACCCCCAGTCCTCCTTGGTTTTTTGGTCTACAAATCTTATCCCATGCCACAAGGGCAGGCCCTCTTGACTAAACCTCATTGTTCTTTTTTCTCCAGAGGCAGTGTCTCATATATTTTACAATTTGCTTTTTGATTGAGACAAGAATATCAAGGCAACACATGAAAAAAATAGGGAGGGAAGAGAGAACAGATTTGACCATCAACAATTTTCCACCATAATCCAGAAAGTCAGCAATTCCATTCAACCTTCTTTCCACTCTTTGCACAATTGGCAAGAAAAATTCCAAGCTTGGTTTTGTGACCCCAAGTGGTAGGCCCAGATAAGTGAATGGCAAGCTGCTTTGTTTACATTGCAGAGTTCTTGCAAAATGGGTGAGCCTATCTTCATCTAGGTTGATAGGCATCATACAAGACTTTGAGTAGTTAACTTTTAGTCCAGTAGATTCAGAAAAGGCATGCAAAATACCTTTTAAGCAGATAAGCTGAGTAGCATTTGCCTTGACAATGATGAGAGTATCATCTACATATTGAATTACAAGAAAGTCTGGATTTGTATTTCAGGGTAAAGGTGGAATCATTACACCAGATTGCATTGCTTTATTCAGAATAGTTTGAAGGAAGCCAGCAGCAAGCACAAACAGCAAAGGTGAAAGGGGATCACCTTGCCTAACTCCTCTTTTGCAGTAGAACTTCTTCCCTGGAACACCATTCAGAAGAACCGAAGAACAACCAGAGCCCAAGATCATTTCTATCCATTTGATCCATTTCTCACCAAACCCTCTGGCTTTAAGAATTTCAATGATTATAGAATGTTTAATCTTATCAAAGGCCTTTTCAAAATCCAGTTTCAAAATTAAAATTTCCTCCTTTGATTTATGGCATTGAAAGAGATATTCAAAAGCCCAGCCTAGGCAGTCTTGAATAGACCTTTTCTTCAGAAAGCCATATTGATTACTGTGAACAAGCTTCAGAATTACCTTCTGCAATCTGTTTGCCAGTAATTTGGTAATGATTTTAAGAACACTGTTTAGCAGGGAAATTGGCCTGAAATCATTAGCAGTAACTGGATTATCCCCCTTTGGAATTAGAGTAATGAAGGAGGAGTTAATACTTTCTAAAGAAATTTTTCCATCATAGAAATCTTGTATTAACTCCTTCACATCTTTTGCAATGATTGACCAGCAGCTCTTAATAAACTCATTATTAAAGCCATCAGGACCAGGGGATTTGTCATTAGGCAAATCATCAATCACATCTTTGATTTCTTTCTCAGTAAAAGGACTCTCCAAAGTAGCCAAAGACTCAAGGTCCAAGCTTTGACCATACATCTCTGTCAGATTGAATTTAATGGAAGTTTTATCAGATTGTCCCATTCTCTCTTTGAAAGCTTTCCATAGCAAGGCAGCCTTACCATCATGGTCTGAAATTTCCACTTGCTCATCATTTAGAAGAATTGAGATATAATTGTTCCTGTAGTTGATGGTGGCTTTAGTGTGAAAGAACTTTGTGTTCTCATTACCCACTTTTACCCATTTTATTTTGCCTCTTTGCTTCCAATAAACATTCTGATTCTGAAGCAGCTTAAGGACATGAGATTTCAGAATATCTCTTAAATTCCATTCTTCAGTAGTTAAATCTCTCCATTCTTCCATGATATCCAAAAGGTCAATAGTTTCATTTACCTTGGCAATCAGATTCCTCATGCAGGGAATATTTTTAGCCCAAAGCTTTAATCCTCTTCTCAGATTTTTGAATTTTGCATTAATCCTCTTGGCACTATCAGGGTAATTGACAGGTATATTCCAAGCATTTTCCACAATATCTTTGAAGCTGCTGTGATTTAGCCAGTAATTTTCAAATCTGAAAATTTTGGCTCTTGGAATTTTTGTACCAATGGCAACCACACAGGGGACATGATCAGAAGTTGGCTTTGATAAAGGGTAAACCATGGTTGAGGGGTATGACAGGGTCCATGATGTAGAGGTGAAAAACCAATCCAATCTTTCAAGGAGTGGTTCTTTTTGCATGTTACTCTAGGTGAATTTTCTACCCTTCAGAGGTAATTCCACGAATCCAAGATTACTGATGGCATCATTGAAAAGAAGCATGTCATTAACATCTCCCCCAGGTTTATTTCTGTCATTTGGGCTCCTAATGAAGTTAAAGTCCCCCATCACAATCCAATCTGTGTCATCACCCATAGATATATTGGAAAACCAGTCTAGGAAAATGGCCTTTCTTTCAGTATGACAAGGACCATAAATGTTTGTTAAAATCCAAGAGTCCAGAGAAAGATTACTTGAGAATCTTACAGATAAGGAAAACTCATTTTGAAATTCAATAGTTCCATTGAAGAGAGAGCCATTCCATAGAATAATCATCCCACCAGATGCACCAATAGAAGGCAAAAATTCAAATTTACTGAACTTTTTCGGAGCAAATTTCCTTATGAATTGCATATCAAAATCATCTCTCTTAGTTTCCTAGATGCAAACAATATCACAACCACATTCATCAATTTTATTGGCAATGGCCAACCACTTCTTTTCTGAGTTAATACCTCTAATGTTCCAGTTGAGAATTTTCCATATTCTGTTGTGATTCATTGATAACAACTGGCAGATATTATTTGATATATAAAGCAACCCCACAAGAGTTGCTCTTCCCCAGAAACACAATCATCAAGCAATGGGAAATATAAAAGTTTGCACCATTGCACACATATATAAGGTTCAAAAGTGACACATCCATAGAGAGAAATAGTCTGCCTCCACAAGTCTTGGCAAACAAGATAACTAGTGGAATAATTACATAGCAGCGAAACAACAGGCCAATTCGCATCAAAAGAGATTTTGTGCATCATGATGGAACTATTTCCATTCTTTCTTCTTCCCCTTCTGGTTGCCACCATCAGCATCCAGTTTATCTTTGCCTTTCTCCAGCTTCTTCACTCTTTTCATCAGCTTGGAACACAGGTTATCCTCATCCACCTTACAGAAAGAGGTAGCCAAGTTTTTAACAATTTTAGATTTAAGGTCTGGAGGAGTAGAAGAGCATGACAAACAGTTCTTATCTGAACAACAAGAATGACTCTTAAATCCTTCATTAAGCTCAATTATTCTTGGGCTCCTCCTTACCTCAGTATCCACTAAAGGAGCCTTTCCCCTTCTTTTTCTCTTTGGGGCAGGTGGAGTGTTCAGCTGCATTTCTTCATCAACATCCTGAGAAGATTCTCCCAAAACAGAAATTGAGCATTTAGGAGCTTGACTAACAACACATTTTTTAGGGACAATAAAGGAAATGCAATCTTGTTCTTCATTTTCCTTAATTATGCTCCACAATGAGCTACTGAGAAACTTCTTTGTCCAATCAAACTTTTCTGGGGTAAGAAGCATTAAGGTAATGAAATTGAACCAATTAGTGGGAATTTCCAGTACCTTGCAAGAAGAGTTGTTCATCTGATCCATGATATGAGGAGCAAAATATTTCTCCCATAGGAGCATACCCTCAGAAGAGAATTTATCTGTGTCTTTTCTGGGAAAGAAATGGGTCTTGACCATTCCAAGCTGGAGGTGAGCAACTTCTGGAGGAACAAAGTCATTGAAATGAAACATCTCAAGATTTGGGTCTGAGATGTTGTCATCTAAAAGCATCTCATTTTCAGCAACAGGCTGAGGTACCTCCTCTTCAACCTCTTCTTCAGAATCAGAATCAATATCATGGTAGGCCATCATGATATTCTGCATTCCAACACCAAGCTGAATGAAGTTGTCCATGTTAAGAGCTTGAACATCTCCCTGGACATGAATAGGAATGACAGCATCTTCCTGGAAAAACTGCATGTTTTCATCCAATTGCTGATTAGCCTCTTCCTGATTGACTTCTTCATTTAGGCCATTTACTTGAGGGATTGGATTGTTATTGGACTGATCACCAGCAGATAAAGAAATGGTGACAGTAAGGCTGCTCTGTTCTGGACCTTCAGCATTTCCTTCCACATTGTCAGCTACATCAGCTAAATTATTCAGATTATTGTTTGCTTGTTGAACATCATGGTTCCATTGTTCATCACCCCACTCCATATTGTCTCCATTTTGCTGCACAGGTGGGGGCACAAAGTTAACAGGGGGCAGAGGGTGAGGGTCTGCCCCATCTTCAGGTGCAGGGTCTTCATCTTGTGGTCCTGCACCAAGCAAAGTCTGCTGCAACACCTCAATGGAGTAGGTCCAAGATTCAGTATCTGGATTGTATCCATCTGTCAGCCTGATGCTTTTAGGAATTTCTTGCAGCTCAGTGCATCTAACCTTGGCAATGATTCTTCCTTTGTTTCTTTCATCATTTTCCCAAACTAACAAACGGCCAAACTTACAAACCACAGCAGTGACATCCTCTGTGGACCAGTTGTCCAGAGGAGGCCCAACCATAAGAATCCAACACTCCCGGTTCAGATTAGCCCTCCTCCAGTTGGCGCCTTCATTGTGTTTAACAAAGGAGATAGTGATGTCCTGAAACTGATGAGGGCTCTCAGCAATTAACCTATCTCTGTCTCTGAAGTGTGCAAAGCGCACATACGCCTGACCAAACGGGCATTTCTGCACATCTCTAACTCCAACCCGAGCAACATTGGCCAAGAAATCTTCAAGAACATCGCGAACATTAGCAAAGAGAACCTGACCTTCCGGCATTGGGTGGATTGTTGCAATGGCGAACTCCTCATGGCGGCGAGGGCGGCGAGGCAGAACCACCCGATGAACCGCAGTTCGGCCTTCAATGTACTGAATATGAAACCCCGGTGGCACAAACGGCTGCGGGTCGATGGGGATGTTTGCCATTGCCGAGAACTTCGCCGGAGCAGCAGCCGAGGAGGGAGAAGAGCTGGGGTTTACTCTTCCTCTGGAAGGCGAGAAGGCAGGGGAATTTGGCGATTGACTCGAGCCAGAAAAGGAGAAAAGCTCTTTGAAGGTTGAAAAAACTCTAACCGGTTTCACCGGCGGGCCTTGAACCATGTATGGCAAGAAGAATCGGGCCAGTTATTAGGATCAGGAGCTGGGAAGGTAGCAAATCTCATAAAAGGAATCAAGCCCGGTAATGGTAAAGATTTTGCCTTTTTTGGTACCCAAATTTCCCGCCCATTACTATAAATTGAAGGGCGCATTGATTTGCGATTTATTTGGTCAGTAATTTTATTGCCACCATTGACCACCTAAGCGTAACTCTTGCGCTCATTGTCGGCATTATCACGTTTAATGCTCATAAATTTATTTGAATTGCCACTAATTCTGGAATTAGGTAGAGGAGTTACCGGCTCCATTTTAGGAGGAAATGAGAGACGATCAAAAACTGAAATTTTTCCAAAAGCTTTGCTTTTTGATCTTTGAACATAAGTCCATTCAGCATCTTGCTCTGAATAATATTTTCTTTCCTCAAATTCCCAATTTGGACCACCTTTGCCCCATAATAAGAAATGGAGAACAAAGTCCTTCTCAGAGATTTTGCCTGAATTATAAATCTCAAAACCAACTGATCTAGATGCAACAGCAAATTTGAACACTCTTCCACGAAGAAGTGAAACTTGAAAATGAGAAGCCTTGCCACCAAAGCAAGCTTGCAAAGATACACTGACCGTGTGCACGTCAAGTTTGAAATTTGAACGGCCAAATGCAGCCACCAAAAAAGAAAGGCCTCCACGTGGCCCGGGTCATGTGTTGCGGCTAGAGGACCTTTGGTCCCGGTTCGTAACACAAACCGGGACTAAAGGTCCGTTCAGAATAAATTTTTTATTTTCTTTTTCGGAATTTCCCTATTTTCTTTATTTTTCTATTTTTCTTTATTTCTCTAATATCTAATTACCTCTATTCTCATGTAAAATTAGATACTTATGGCTCTCACTCCATTCTCATGTCAAATTACATACTTGTGATCCTCACTTCCCGGTCGGTCACCCATCCTCACACTGCTCCACCCTTAGCACGCTTAACTTCTCCATTCCTTCCATAGTAGCTTCCAAGACTGTGCCCGCGACTTCTTGATATTGATATGCTACCAATTCTATTAACCTATACACTTTGGAAACATATAATATTACTTTTTTAAATTCCAAATAAATTCACAAAATAAGCAATAATGATTAAGTAATAATAAGCATGAATGACTTCCAAATAATTTTTATACATAATTTAATTATTAATTTTTAATAATTAAAATATTCAAAAAAAGCCAAAAAACTTGAAAAATCCAAAATTCGAAAATTAATAGACTTGTTAACCAAATAAGAGGGAGTACATTTTTTCATATATATATGCATACTCGCACACCACACCACACCACGCCACACATCTTGCTAGTAGCCTTCTAGCTTCCAATAACTCCTAGCAATCTCGAAGCCCAAGGGAGCGTCTAGAGCGGAATACAACACTTGCTTGTCACTCAATGGACTTTGGCCCAACCATATATAAGTTCATTTTCTTCTTCTTCCTCGTCGCCCTTCTTCTTGTTCTTCTTTCTCTTCTTCTTCTCAAGCTTTGTCCCAATAGTAGCATTGGACAGATCATATAGACTTGGAATTAGTTTCTTGGTGGGGTTCGGCATAATCACTTGGAGGTCGTACACCGATGGAATTTGAATTCCATATGATTGCAGCATGCGCACGTCATTGCCGATAGCCGCGCCGCAGAATCTAATGGTGGGGTCCCCAAAGAAATCCCTGAGTAGTTGTGGCACATGATCGGCCCGACATATTTGGAAGACCAAAACCTTTGACGCCACCGAGAGTTGAAGGATGATACGTCCATTTTGCATCACTATTTTGTATCATAATTTACTGTTATTCATTGATATATTTCACATTTAGAGATGATACTTATGTTATTTACTCTGTTTTTACATATTTGATGATCATTGGAGGATTTGCTGCCGGAGTCAGGATTCTACTGGAAAAAAGGACCGTCAAGACACCATGTTTCGGAAGATCAGGAAATTCCAAAAAAATACCAGAAAATTATATTTCGCCAGAAGACTGAAGAAGCCAGAAGGAGGAGGCGAGAGGAGCCACAGGGTGGGCTCACCCACAGGGGGCACGGGCCCACCCCTGGCCGCGCCAGCCTATGGTGTGGCCACCCTGGCCCACTACTGCCACCGCCCCTTCGCGTATATCGTCGTCCCCAGAAACCTAAGTGAAGGAGGGGCTCAGAGATAGACACCGCCGCCTCTGCGGGGCGGAAAACACCAGAGAGAGAAAAGCTCTCTGACAGGCAGGAATCTGCCGGGGAAATTCCTTCCCGAAGAGGGGAGATCATCGCCATCGTCATTATCATCGCACGGGACTTCATCAGGATCATCATCATCATCATTCTCACCACCAGCACCTTCATCTTCATCATCACCACGCCATCCCGCTGTAACATCTTGAGTTGAATCTTGTTAAATTCTTAGGAGAAACTTTCCCAGGTGTTGATTACTCTTGTGGTTGATGCTATTGAGTGGAACCGTTGAATTAAGGTTTATGTTCAGATTTTTATTTACCATTATTTCATCTCTGATCATGATCCATATGATGTCTTGTGAGTAGTTTGTTTAGTTCTTGGGGACATGGGAGAAGTCAAGATGTTAGTAGTGGAATTATGTTGAGTAATATTTAGTGGTTTGATATTTATTTGTTGTGGTGCTATTTCACTAGTGGTGTCATGTGAACGTCGACTACATGATACTTCACCATTTATGGGCCTACTGAAATGCATTGTGTATTTGGCTACTAATTGTGGGGTTGCTGGATTGACAGAAACCTAAACCTCCATTAGGAAACCATTGCACCAGGGAGCTTAGGATCTTAGAGTTTAAGGCTGTGGTTAGATTTATCTTAATTACTTTCTTGTAGTTGTGGATGCTTGCAAGGGGTATAATCACAAGTGTGTACTAATCCTAGTAAGGGTAGTGCGCTAGCACAGGTTCACCCCCATGACACTTATCAAACCAATAAAGATTATTTAGCGGCATGAAGCGAAAGCAGTTGACAGAAACTCCCGTGTGTCCTCGAGAACGTTTAGTCATCATAAGTTACACAACCGGCTTGTCCTTTGCTCTAGAAAGGATTGGGCCACTCGCTGCAATTGTTATTACTGTCTTTTATTTACTTGTACTTTATTTACTTGCATTACCAAATACCCCTGAAAACCTGTTTGCTAGTATTTACAGTGAAACCTTGATCAAAACTACTTGTCAACACCTTCTGCTCCTCGTTGGGTTTGACACTCTTATTTATTGAAAGTACTACAATACACCCCCTATACTTGTGAGTCATCAAGACTATTTTCTGGCGTCATTGCCGGGGAGTGAAGCGCTATTGAAGAGTGGAATTGGTAAAGGTAACCGTCGCTGTGAGTATTGTTTTTATTTCCGTCTTTTATTTTTATTTTATTTTGCTATGGAGAGTTCTCCATTTGGTTTCCTATTTGGGAACACTACTACCACAGTTGCGGATGTGGATGAACCACCACCAGCTCAATTAGATCCTTTTAAAATACCTATGAAAATTGTTGAACGTGTTATGGATAACTGCTATTCAGGAGATGGAACTGTCCATCCGGGCGATCATTTACTCTTTATACATGAATTATGTGAGTTGTTCAAGTGTGAATGTATTTCATTAAGCCAGGTTAAGTGGAAACTATTCTCTTTATCACTGAAAGGCAGAGCTGAAGAGTGGTATAGGCTGCTAAAGGATGGTCCATCTATTGCTTGGGAGGAAATTGTACCTCTCTTTTATTTCAAATTTTATCCTCCAAGTGAAATTCATAAGGATCGTAATCGAATATATAACTGTTGGCCTCATGATGGAGAGAGTATTGCTCAAGCGTGGGGGAGATTGAAGTTACTAATGCTCAAATGTCCCATTCATGAGCTCCCTAGTAATATTGTTATTGATAACTTTTATGCGAGGCTTGCTCTTCATGACAAGGATTTATTGGATGCTTCCTGTTTTGGATCATTTACCCATATGAAAGGAGAAGCTAAGTGGGATCTTCTTGACCGCATTCAAGAAAATGCTGAAGGATGGGAGAACGACAAAGGTAGAAAGTCAGGTATAAATTATGATTATGAATGCATTAAAGCTTTTATGGGAACCGATGACTTTCATAATGTTAGCACTGTTTATGGTCTTGATTCTCAGATACTTGCTAACTGTTTTAAGGTGTTTGCCTCTTATCTTGATGTTCCAAAGAAAGATTGGAACAAGAATCATGCGCCTTATAAAGATTCTATTAGTCATATTCTTGCTAAAACTACTGAAGTTTGTACTGTTGATCGCATTTTGCCTGAACCTTATTTTGAGAAGACGCCTTTCCCTGCTAAGGTAAAGGAGCATTCCACTTTGATAAGCGTACTTAATAAAAGTACCAAGAAAGCTGTAGAACCTGATGAGCAAATTACTATTAAGTCTCCTGTAGCTATAGTGAAGGACCTTGTTACTAAAAATGTGGGAGATGAACATATTATCTTTTATGAAGATGCTTCTAACATTGTTTCACATCCTAGTAGGCCTACGAAAGCAAGTGTTCCTGTTATTTCTGTCAGGACTGGCGATCATTGCTATTATGGTTTATGTGACATTGGCACAAGTTCAAGTGCTATTCCTTTAGAGCTTTACAAAGAAATCATGCATGAAATTGCCCCTTGTGAACTAGAGGAGATTGATGTGGTTATTCAACTGGCTAACAGAGAGACTGTCTTGCCAATTGGTATTGTTCGAGATGTGGAAGTTCTATGTGGTAAGACTAAGGGATTTCTATTTTCGTGCCCTCGGGTCCTTAGTTGTACTTAGTTTTCCCCAGCTCCTTAGTTTTTCCTCAGTTTTGTCCAAGCCCTTGGCTGAAACCGTCACCAGTGCTGGAACGGCCGGTTGCCCGACGGTTGAACACCTTTGACCGTTAACTGCTGACTAGTGGGGCCACGTAGAGCCCACAAAGACACGTCAGAGCATCCATCTTTGTTTGACCGTAAGCATCGCCGTATCCCTGACCAAAACGCGGACGAGTGGGGCTTCGGTATATCGAATGACAAGTGGGGCCATGACGCTGATACAGGGTGCAATACACGGGTAGGAATAGATTTTTAAACGGAGCTCTACAGCGATGGCACAGAGGAGGTGGCCTGCGGGGTGCCGAGATGAGATCGACGTCCACAAAGAACTGCATGAGGCGAGAACAGACGCATTAGATAGATATGAACTAGACGCGTTTAACCATGCAAAGAAGAGAAGAAATGGTCGAGGACATCGACGACGACCTCAACACTTTGACTGACGGTGTCGGACACGAACGCGAGCAATGTAGAGAAAACTAGTGTCTCTCCTTTCTGGCGTGTATAGATAGGTGCTAGGGGAGTGTGGTGGCGAAGGGAAAGACCTCGCGGTGGTCTGTGGCGTCCAGTATAGCGGGGTGACGTGGCCGTGCCCACAGCGGCGTGCATGTTCGGCATTGGCATCAGCATGTACGTTCGTCATTGGCCTCGGCGGTATCTCTGGTGTGTCAGTGATCGAATGAGGGGACGGGATTGAGGGTGCATCCCGACGGTGACCTAGCAGTGGCGGCGAGCATGCATACCCGTTCTGACCATGCCGATATCGGCATCGGCATCGTTTGGAGGCTGTGGTGCTCGAATCATGGTGGAAATTGCGATTCCCTATTATTTTTACATGCATAATATATAGAAAATAGCTAGATCTATAAATCGATGCATATGAAGCTACATATATATTCTTGGTCATAATCCCCTTAGATGCATGGCTTCACGTCGTCGTCGCTTTCATCGTCAGTATCTTCGTCGTCCGTGTAGTAGTACTTCCTGCACGTTGTTCCGTCAAACACCTTCACTGTGAGCACATAATCGCCTTCATATTTGAAGTGTAGGAAGCAGCCGAAATCCACACCGTGCGCGATGGCGAAATTCTCCCAGCCCTTGTCGAGGTACATCCGGCCTTGTCCGTCAAATAGGACCTCCACGGTCCAGAGACGAGGACCGCAGTCAGCTGCTCGCAGATACACCTTTGCGGGCTCCAAGCCGTCAAGATAGTCCGCAAACTTTTGTGGGAGTGCCTGCAAAGAGATCGAACGCTGATCGTTTGAAATTAAAGGTTTTTTAGAACATGCACATAATTAATCACATGCATCATATATGTGCGAACGCGTACGTACCTTCTTGGCCAAAGGGTCTTCATAGATGGTGATGAAGAACTCCTCTATGATCAATGGCAGTGTTGATGGTGGTGGTGGCAATGATGATGATCCACCACCCCAGCCGCCCCTTCCCCTTCCCCTTCCGGTCGGCGTCCGAGACATGGAAGCCATGGCAATGGATCAAGTGTATGTGAACGAAGAAGAGAGAGGCAGAAACGAAGAAGAGAGAGGCAGAACCTATTGACATGAGGGATGGCCGTTGTGGGGGTTTATAAGGGAGAGATGACCGTTGTGGGGTTTACACCATAAATTAAGGTAGAGATGACCGTTGTGGGGTTTACACAATAAATTAAGGAGGAGATGACCGTTGTGGGGGTGGTTTATATCTCAACAAAAAAGTAATGCCTAAAAGAAATGGAAATTCTTGAAAGTTCATCATTTTACCGTGAAAAGTAAAGCCTACAAGAAATGGAAATTCGTGATAGTTTATCATTTCAGCGTGAAAAGTAATGCCTACAAGAAATGGAAATTCGTGATAGTTTATCATTTTACCGTGAAAAGTAATGCCTAAAAGAAATGGAAATTCGTGATAGTTCATCATTTTACCGTGAAAAGTAAAGCCTACAAGAAATGGAAATTCGTGATAGTTTATCATTTTACCGTGAAAAGTAAAGCCTACAAGAAATGGAAATTCGTGATAGTTTATCATTTTACCGTGAAAAGTAATGCCTACAAGAAATTCGTGATTACCCAACTTTTTGAATCCGGTGGCAAACTCATCATTTAGCATACATAGAGGGGTAGTAGTTTGCCACCGACAGATAGAGAGAGGGTGGCACGATCCTACCCGTTGGATCATAGGATCGACGGTAGGTGGGCACGATCCGTGTGACAACAGCTCGACCAATCAGGCCAAGTTTGGGCTTCTGTGAGAAGGGAGAGGGTAAAACTGAGTAGTATCAAGGATACAAGGGCAAGTAAATAGTAAACAGGCTAAGGAATTCAAATAAGAGATTTATAAAAAGAAAAACACATGTTTTGTACAATGAAACCCAGGTTGGCCTACCTCAAAGTATTAGCAATTCAAATATACATGACTGTAAAAATTATGGCCTCATTCAGACAAACTATGTTTTGGGTATAGATGTTTTGAGAAGGGGTTTGAGTGGAAAGCCATGAACCTTCATAGCTACTAGTGATTTCAGAAGTGGCCATTTGTGTGAAAACTTGATTTATATATGATTGTTATGATTTTATTTTGCGCAAGAGTCGGAGGCACTATGATTTTATTTTTTTGAATTTTTTTGTGCATGAAATGACTCAATTAGATGGCTTAATCCCATCTGTTGAACAGCCACTTGAGGGTAAAACTGAGTATATTGCACTAGCCAATATTAGTACTCGAGGGGAAAACTGAGTACAGATATTTTTCCAGTGTAAGACTCGAGGGTAGAACTGAGTACATGTAACGGTGCTGACGTGCAGTCCCACGGACGCGTGTCGCGGTGAGCAGCGGTTGCACCGCGCTGAGACCAAAACGTCAACTGCCAGTACAGAGCCCCTCTCCCTCCCTCTGCACACAGTCTCATCATAACTCACGCACGCAACCACGCCTCTCACGTCCCATCACCTTCTCCAAAAAACCCCAGCCGCCCTACGCGCGCTCCCCTACCGGCGATGGAGAAGAAGAATGCGCCAGCGGCCCTCGCCCCCGAGCCCATCGCCTCCGAGCCCGTCGCATCCGAGGTCGTCGCCGCCGTGCCCGTCGCCTCCGAGGGCGGCGCATCCAGGCGCGGCGCCTCCATGAACTGGGCCTCTCTCAGGGCTGACGGACCACTTCACAAGATCGGCGCCTGCTTACTGGCGAACGAGGAGTACGTGGACACCTACTCTGCTTTGAGGCAAGTTTGTACTAATTGGCGCTCAGATTTACCTGAGCCCGACGTGCACCTGCACGAATGGATCATGGTAGAGCACACCCTTCCACGCGCCGCTGAGTTCTCCTTCCTCCACCTCCGCACATCCCGCTACGTCACCATCGATCTAACGGAAGTTCATGCAAGGTTCAAATTCCTCCATATCTATAGAGTTAATCCTTTTATTTCCAATCGTAAACATCTTAGTGCTGAATGTTATCTTCATCAATCCCATATATTTTAGATACTACTTCGTCAGCTTTTGCCGTGGCATCATCGTGCTTGCCCAAAAGAACCAGCCGCACAAGATACGGCTTCTGAACCCACTCACAAAGACATCGAACACTATATTTCAGGCGCAGATGCCATCTGTTATTCTGGAGTCAGTCACTGTAATGAAGTCCCCGACTATGCTCTTCGTTTCCACATATTACCCGGCAGAAATTGCTTGGGTCGATGAGAGCACTCCAACTAAGGGTATAGATGAAGATTGGGGAGAAGGAAGATTTTCGATCGAGTACCATTCTATGCGTTGCATTACCACGTTCAATGGTGAATTCTATGCACTAGCTGTGAACAATTTTGAGTTCGAAACATTGGTGTGCACCAACAATGTCCAGTTTGAGCAGGGCGCGAGCAATGTCAACATGGAGACACTATATCCTTTCCAGAACTTGGAAATGACAAGTTCTACCTTGTGAAGTCGGATGTTGATCTGCTGCTTGTGTTGTTGGGCGGTCATTTGGAGGAAGGTCAAACAGTGGTGTACCGTGTGGACACTGAGAGCCGCTCTCTCCATGCCGTCAGTAACATTGGCACTCGTGCCTTCTTCGTCCATCATGTCCGGTGTATCTCCGTCGACACCAGAGTGCACCCGACACTTCGACCTGGCTGCATCTACTACGCGGATTTGGGTTATATCAGAGGGTACTTTGATGATATGAACGCCTGGGATGAGTGGCCACTATATGTGGATAGATTACAAAAGTACGGTCTGAAAAAAGAATAAAGGCCATACCGTTTGGAGGATGTATTGGCTGCACACTGCAGACGGAAGGAGTTCAATAAATATTTCTTTCGGACCAGAAAATGGAGCGACGAATATATATATGATGAATGAAGAACAGATTCATTCATCCTGGGGTATCCTAATCTTCATGTTGGGCATACATTGCATCTTATATTATTTTCAGCTTAGTTTGTCATGAACATTAACATCGATATTGGCTGCTTTTGGCTGCTGTATGCAGTTTATGTATTATACTTAGTTTTCTAGATTTATTATGCTGCTGTGAATTTATCCTATACTACCTTCTAGATTTGCTACTAGATTTGTTACCATATTGGGCAAAAAACGAGGGCCAAAAGGCAGCAATCATTGAAGAAAGACAGAAATAGAAGCTTCTCTAGATTTGATACTAATTTGGTGAAAAGAGAGAGAACTGTTACACAGAGAGAGGGGAAAAAGGCGCTCTGAAAAGGCGCTCTGAAAAGGCAATGCCAATTTGGCCCGAGAGAGACAGAACCGAGCTCTCACGTACAACCAAACGCGGTCTCGTCCTGTCCCACGCGGTCCCTTTCTACCTGCCCCACGCGGCGCGGCCCCACACGACGCGGCCCCACACGTCAACACGAAACGGTCAACTAAATGGCAACCCTCCCGTCCGACCGTCTGCGAGGGGTTTCAAACTAGAGCGAGGGGAAAACTGAGGAAAAGTTAAGCGGCTGGGGAAAACTGAGTACAACTAACGACCTGAGGGCACGAAAATAGAAATCCCTAAGACTAAATATCCTACTGATTTTCTAGTACTTGGTAAGGAAGCTAGTAAAACTTGTCATATTATTTTTGGTAGACCCTTTTTGAATACTTGTAGTGTTGTGATAGATTGTAAGAAGGAGAAAGTTGTGACTAAGTTCGACGGAGAGTCTTATGAGTTTAATTTTTCTAAGTTCGCTAAAACTCCTTATGAAAATGAATTGCCTAATGAAAATTTTAGAGTTGAACAGCTTGCCTCTATTGCTCTTGCTCCTAATAATGCTTTGTAGCAATTTATGGAGGACCATGAAAGTTATGTCTTCAGGAAAGAAAGAGAAGAGATTGACGATATTCTTCTTCGTCAACCACCATTGATTAAGCGCAATTTTCTTGTAGAGGATCTTGGTACCACTTTGACACCTAAGGAAGATCCTATTTTTGAATTAAAACCTTTACCTAATGATCTTACGTATGCTTATATAGATGATAAGGAAATATATCCTATTATTATCAGTTCTAAACTTTTAGGAAAGGAAGAAGAAAGGTTATTGGAAATATTGAGGAAACACCGAGGAGTTATGGGATACACTCTTGATGATTTAAAAGGGATTTCTCCAACTATATGTCAGCATGCTATTAACATGGAGCCAGATGCAAAGCCAGTTGTTGAACATCAACGCTGCTTAATTCCCAAGATGAAGGAAGTGGTAAGAAATGAGGTATTGAAGCTCCTTGATGCTGGTATTATTTATCCTATTGCTGATAGTAGATGGGTTAGTCCTGTTCATTGTGTTCCTAAGAAAGGAGGTATCACTGTTGTGCCTAATGAGAATAACGAGCTTATTCCTCAAAGGGTAGTAGTTGGTTATAGGATGTGCATTGATTTTAGAAAGGTTAACAAAGTTACTAAAAAGGATCATTATCCTTTACCATTTATAGATCAAATGTTAGAGAGGTTATCTAAGAAAACTCTTTTTTGTTTTCTTGATGGTTATTCTGGTTTCTCTCAGATTGCTGTTAAAAAGCAAGATCAAGAGAAAACCACTTTTACTTGTCCTTATGGAACTTATGCTTATAGACGTATGCCGTTTGGTTTGTGCAATGCTCCTGCTACTTTTCAAAGATGCATGTCTGCTATTTTTTATGGTTTTTGTGAAGAAATTGTGGAGGTTTTCATGGACGATTTCTCCGTCTATGGAACTTCTTTTGATAATTGTTTGCACAATCTTGATAAAGTTTTGTAGAGGTGTGAAGAAACTAATCTTGTTCTTAATTGGGAGAAATGGGACTTTATGGTAAACGAAGGAATTGTTCTTGGACATAAAATCTCCGAAAGAGGTATTGAAGTTGACAGAGCAAAGGTTGAAGCAATTGAGAAAATGCCCTGTCCCAGAGATGTTAAAGGTATTCGTAGTATTCTTGGTCATGCTGGTTTTTATAGGAGGTTTATTAAAGATTTCTCTAAGATTTCAAAGCCTCTTACTAATCTTCTTCAAAAAGATGTACCATTTGTTTTTGATGATGATTGTAAGGAAGCTTTTGAAACTCTTAAGAAGGCTTTAACTACTGCTCCTATTGTTCAACCACCTGATTGGAATTTACCCTTTGAAATTATATGCGATGCTAGTGATTTTGCTGTTGGTGCTGTCCTTGGACAGCGCGTAGATAAGAAGTTAAATATTATTCATTATGCTAGTAAGACTCTTGATGCTGCTCAGAAGAATTATGCTACTACTGAGAAAGAGTTTCTTGCTGTTGTTTTTGCATGTGATAAGTTTAGACCTTACATTGTTGATTCTAAAGTTACTATTCATACTGATTACGCTACTATTAGATATCTTATGTCAAAGAAGGATGCTAAGCCTAGGCTTATTAGATGGGTGTTGCTTTTAAAAGAGTTTGATCTGCATATTATAGATAGGAAAGGTGTTGAAAATCCTATTGCTGACAATTTGTCTAGATTGGAAAATGTTTCTTTTGATCATATTCCTGTTAATGATAGTTTTCCAAATGAACAGTTGGCTTCAATAAATGTAACTTCATGAGACCTTCCTTGGTATGCTGATTATGCTAACTTTATTGTTTCCAAGTATTTGACTCCAACCTTTACAGCTCAGCAAAGAAGGAAATTCTTTTATGATTTGAGGCATTATTTTTGGGATGACCCACACTTATATAAAGAAGGAGTTGATGGTGTTATGCGAAGATGTGTTCCAGAATATGAGCAACAAGAAATATTGAGAAAATGCCATGGTAGTGCATATAGAGGACATCATGCTGGAGATAGAACTGCACAAAAGGTTCTACAATTAGGTTTTTATTGGCCAACCCTTTTTAAATATGCTAGAAAGTTTGTTTTATCTTGTGATGAATGTCAAAGAGTTGGTAATATTTCTATACGTAATGAAATTCCTATGAATTATACTCTTGTTATTGAACCATTTGATTCTTGGGAATTTGACTTTATGGGTCCTTTTCCTCCTTCAGAAGGTTATACTCATATACTTGTTGCTGTTGATTATGTTACCAAGTGGGTAGAAGCCATACCTACAAAGAGTGCGGATTGTGAGACCTTGTTAAAAATGCTTAAGTATGTTATTTTTCCTAGGTTTGGTGTACCTAGATATCTTGTGACTGATGTAGGTTCTCATTTTATTCATGGTGGTTTTAGAAAAACTCTTGCTAGATATGACGTTAATCATAGAATTGCTTCTGCTTATCATCCCCAAACTAGTGGGCAGGTAGAGCTTTCAAATAGAGAGATCAAGTCTATCTTGCAGAAGACCGTTAATAGATCTAGGAAAAATTGGGCTAGCAAGTTAAACGATGCTTTATGGGCTTATAGAACTGCTTATAAGAACCCCATGGGCATGTCTCCTTACAAGATGGTTTACAGAAAAGCATGTCACTTGCCCTTAGAATTAGAACACAAAGCTTTTTGGGCAGTGAAAGAGCTTAATAGGGATTTTAAACTCGCCGATATGAAAAGGTTGCTTGATTTGAGTTCCCTAGATGAGTGGAGAAATGAAGCTTACGAGAATGCCAGACTTTTCAAAGAGAAAGTCAAGCAATGGCATGATAAGAGAATTCTTAAGAGAGAGTTTCATATTGGTGAGAAAGTTTTATTGTATAGGTCTCGTCTCAGATTTTTTGCAGGAAAATTACTCTCAAAATGGGAAGGACCCTTTGTTATTGAAGAGGTGTACCGCTCAGGTGCGATAAAGATTGCTTCATTAAAAAATAACACTACACAGGTGGTGAATGGTCAAAGACTCAAACATTATATTGCTGGAGATTCTTATAATGAAGATGTTGATGTTATTCAAACGGTGACTCCAGAAGAATTCATCCAGGACAATATGCAGGAACCTGCAGAATTTGTTTTCGAATAGGTAACAGTTCTAGTCAGAAAAGGTTCGCGTTAAACTTTTCCATTAATATTTTTATTGTTTTTATTAAATATGAAAAATCACGAGACGAAAACGGGCAGGAGACGGAGTCCGGTGGCTCCTCACCACCAGGGGGCGCGGGCCCACTCCAGGCTGCGCCGCCCTATGGTGAGACCACCCCGGAGCTCGTTTCCGTCCCGGTTTCCTCCTGTGATTTTGTTTCAATGTTTAATTTTTACCCATATAACCCACCGGATTACCCAAGGTTTGTATATCGTGTTTTCGTTTCGATCTATTTCTGTCAAGAGTTGTTCTCAGTTCTAGGAGGATCATGGCTTCTTCAAGCGATGACAAGGGCAAAAAGCCTATGGAAGAGGACTACCAAGACCTCAAGTTGAAGGAAGAACAGGTGGCTGGAAGATCAAGGGTAAGAGACCCTATTTTTGTAGGATCAATGAATGCTGGGCGTGCCTTTTCTCATAATATGCAGGGACCAACACTACCAGTCTTGGATCTAAACTTCATGCCGGTAATTAAAGAGGGTCTTCTGGTCACTGACGAGCTTTGTGCCCAGTACCGAGTTCTGGAGAGGGAGATACAAATACTTCAAGAAGAGAATCTGAGGCTTCGCAGGATGCTGGAACTTTTCCTTGGTCTAAGGATGATCTTGCCATCGGCAAAGGAGTAATCCGTCATTGGTATAGGCATCCCCTTGGTTTGTTCCAAGCTTGGAGGAGTGCCACAGTATCACATCATTATCTTTTACTCATTTACTTTTCAAGTAGAGTCATATCATGAAGAGAGAAGTTATCTTATAGAATAGTTTGCAGTGTGGAAGTATCCTCCTTAATTGGTTATCTATGTATCCCTTGGTGTGAGTTGCAGTAATGAAATATTAATGAGAAGTTTTATCATTTACTTTCCGCACACTTTATTTTAGTTTGAAATTTTTATTATATGATTAGTCTTGTTGATTAGTATTGGTGTCACTTTGGGAGCATGAGTAAATTTAGTTGGTTTTGGCAAACTTAGCATGGTCAGTAGCAATATTACCTTGAGGTTTGAGTAGAAAAGAAGAAAGAAGTACTAGTGGATACATCATTTCAGCTTTCCTTCATGATTAGCTTATAAGCATTAGTATTCTCAAGTTAAAATCGTTTGTGCTTTCAAGGAAGTTTGCATGATTGTTCCTATTATATGTATGTTTGTTTGTTTCATGCAACTCTTATGCTTGCTACCCAGCCTTGCTAGCCAAAAACCTGTACTGAGAGGGAATAATTCTCGTGCGTCCAAATCCCAAAAACCAAGTTACTTCCAAAGAGTCCACTATAAATTCCTATGCATGGTATTTCAAGCCATTCCAAGTAAATTTTCATGTGCTATCTTTCAAAAACCTTCAAATACTTCTCATTTTGTGCCACTGTTTTTAGCTCATGAGGACGTAGTGGTTGGGTTTGTTATCTTCCATATTAAATTGAGTACCCCTTGACTAGGCAGCTTCATCTGCTCGTCATTAATTTGCAAGGGAGCTGGTCAGTCCATTGTAATCTAGTCTAAACAAGAAAAGAAAAAGAGCACTCCTCCATGGTATGTGAAAGTTGGAGGGCACCCAATGGAATCGGTTAGCCATGGTTTGAGAAAGGAAAAAAGGTGGGGAGGAGTGCCAAGCTATAAAAGAGCACAATTGTGCCAATTAATCAAACATCTCGGAACCGCTCTTACTTGTTTAGTATGGAAGATATCAAGAACTCCGTTGCTAGTTGTTGACAAAAGCAACCACCTCTCAAAACAACTTTTGCTTCTTTTTTAAAAATGAAAAAGCTCTAGCACATGTTTAATCCCTGCTTCCCTCTGCGAAGGGCCTGTCTTTTACTTTTATGTTGAGTCAACCTATTCCCTTCTATCTTAAGCAACCATTTGAGTTGTTATGTTTCACTCATCCATATGTTGATCCGTTCAATCATGCTTACTATCTTCCTTGTTTAGTATAATGATTTTATCTGAAGGAATATATCTTTGAAAGCTCTCTATGATTGCAAAGAGTTTGTTTTGTTGAGCATATGGTTTTTGCTATATTAGCTCTGTTTAAAAAGGCTCCGTTCGAAAATAAGTATAGTTTGTTCATTGTTCTCTGACCAAGAACTAAGGTTTGCCATCACCAATTATAATTTACCTTGTGCATCTTTATTTGTGATTCTCTTTTACTTATGCAAGTCTATATCATATAAAGGGTTGTTGCTGTCTATTATAATTTGTGCCTTGGTGAATGTGATGCTTCTTGTCCGTATTATGATTATCGACACTTCACTCCATAAATTTGTGGTCATGTTTACCTAGTTCAGTTTTTGCTTGGGGAGAAGCAAGGTCTAAGCTTGGGGGGGTTGATATGTCCATTTTGCATCACTATTTTGTATCATAATTTACTGTTATTCATTGATATATTTCACATTTAGAGATGATACTTATGTTGTTTCCTCTGTTTTTACATATTTGATGATCATTGGAGGATTTGCTGCCGGAGTCAGGACTCTGCTAGAAAAAGGACCGTCAAGACACCACGTTTCGGAAGATCAGGAAATTCCAGAAAATTATGTTTTGCCAGAAGACTGAAGAAGCCAGAAGGAGGAGGCGAGAGGAGCCACAGGGTGGGCTCACCCACAGGGGGCGCGGGCCCACCCCTGGCCGCGTCGGCCTGTGGTGTGGCCACCCTGGCCCAGTACTGCCATCGCCCCTTTGCGTATATCATCATCCCCGAAAACCTAAGTGAAGGGGGGCTCGGAGATAGACACCGCCGCCTCTGCGTGGCAGAAAACACCAGAGAGAGAAAAGCTCTCCGGCAGGAAGGAATCTGCCGGGAAAATTTCTTACCGGAGAGGGGAGATCATCGCCATCGTCATCATCATCGCACAGGACTTCATCGGGATCATCATCACCATCATCCTCACCACAAGCACCTTCATCTTCATCATCACCACGCCATCCCGCTGTAACATCTTGAGTTGAATCTTTTTAAATTCTTAGGGGAAACTTTCCCAGGTGTTGATTACTCTTGTGGTTGATGCTATTGAGTGGAACCATTGAATTAAGGTTTATGTTTAGATTATTATTTACCATTATTTCATCTCTGATCATGATCCATATGATGTCTTGTGAGTAGTTCGTTTAGTTCTTGAGGACATGGGAGAAGTCAAGATGTTAGTAGTGGAATTATGTTGAGTAATATTTAATGGTTTGATATTTATGTGTTGTGGTGCTATTTCACTAGTGGTGTCATGTGAACGTCGACTACATGATACTTCACCATTTATGGGCCTAGTGATATGCATTGTGTATTTGGCTACTAATTGTGGGGTTGCTGGAGTGACAGAAACCTAAACCTCCATTAGGAAACCATTGCACCAGGGAGCGTAGGATCTTAGAGTTTAAGGATGTGGTTAGATTTATCTTAATTACTTTCTTGTAGTTGCGGATGCTTGCAAGGGGTATAATCACAAGTGTGTACTAATCCTAGTAATGGTAGTGCGCTAGCACAGATTCACCCCCATTACACTTATCAAACCAATAAAGATTATTTAGCAGCATGAAGCGAAAGCACTTGAGAGAAACTCCCGTGTGTCCTCGAGAACGTTTGGTCATCATAAGTTACACAACCGGCTTGTCCTTTGCTCCAGAAAGGATTGGACCACTCGCTGCAATTGTTATTACTGTCTTTTATTTACTTGTACTTTATTTACTTGTATTACCAAATACCTCTGAAAACCTGTTTGCTAGTATTTACAGTGAAACCTTGATCAAAACTACTTGTCAACACCTTCTGCTCCTCGTTGGGTTCGACACTCTTATTTATCGAAAGTACTACGATACACTCCCTATACTTGTGGGTCATTGCTATGGCGGTGTGTGATAGTGTAAATCACCGTCCAGTTGGGAACCCCAAGAGGAAGGTTTGATGAGTACAGCAGCAGGTTTTCCCTCAGTAAGAAACCAAGGTTTGTCAGTCCAGGAAAAAGCCAAACTCCAGAAGGTGATGCTTGCTAGCCTAGTGACACTCCAACAAGGGCGCCGTTAACGATAATGTGTTAGCGTGTCTTCAACTAGTAGCGACATGGAACCTGCGCACAACACAACCAAATACTTTGCTCCCAACTTACGACGAGGTTGTCAATCTCACCGGTTTGCTTGAAACAAAGGTATGAACGTATCGAGTGGAAAGCAATAGTAGTATGCAAGTAAAGTAAATAGTGTGAGTAAAGTAAACAGGTGATAGCAATATAAAGGAAATAGGACCGGGGTCCACAGTTCACTAGTGGTGTCTTTCCATAAGATAAATAACGACATGCTGGGTAAACAAATTACAATTGGGCAATTGATAGAATAAAAACAACGTGCATATGTCGAGAGGATCACTATGAGATTTACTCTGGGCATTACAACAAAATACATAGACTGCTAGCCAACTGCATCTATGACTAATAATCCACTCACGGGGAATCAATCCGAGAAACCCACAAGTATTAAGTTGCAAACAACAGATAACTGCATTAAGCAAAGTGTGTAATGTAAACAAAGCATATGCCCTTGGACATACGAATGTTGTTTTCTCCCTAGTGGCAATAGCACATCTACAACCTTAGAGGTTTCTGTCACTCCTCCAGATTAAATAGAGGCATGAACCCAACTATCGAGCATAAATACACCCTCTTGGAGTCACTAGTATCTACTCGGCCAAGATAGCTACTAACAACGGAGAGCATGCAAGATCATAAAAAACATAGAGATAATATTCAGCACATCAACTCAATCATAACACCAATGTTCATCGGATCCCAACAAACACAACATGTAGAATTACATAACGGTGATCTCGATCATGTAAGGCAGCTCACGAGATCGAAACATGAAGCACATGGTGGAGAAGACAACCATCTAGCTACTGTTATGGACCCATAGTCCAAGGTAGACTACTCACTCATCACGCCGGAGGCAAGCATGGCGATGAAGAAGACCTTCGGTCGCGATTCCCCTCTCCGGCAGGGTGCCGGGAAGAACTTCTAGACCCTCCCGATCTCGGGTCGATGACGATGGCGGATCGCGATATGTTTCTAGAAAATTGATCGGGTCCTTAGGTTTTTCCCGTCGGGGGGTCTTTATAGGCAAAGGGGCGGCATCAGAAGTGGACCGAGGCGGCCTCACACATAGGGGGCGCGGCCAGGGCCTGGGCCGCGCCGCCCTACTGTGTGGCCGGCCTGTGGCCCCTCTCCGTCTCCTCTTCGGTTCTCTGGAAGCTTCGGTAAATTGCTGGATGTTTGACTTTTGTTTTGTCCAATTCCAAGAATATTTCCTGTGTAACTTTTCTGAAACACAAAAACAGCAGAAAACATGGAACTGGCACTATGGCATCTTGTTAATAGGTTAGTTCTAGAAAATGCATAAAAATGCCACAAAGTGTAACAAAACACTAAGGAAATAGTGTAAAAACAAGCATGGAGCATCAAAAATTATAGATACGTTTGAGACGTATCAACATCCCCAATCTTAACTCCTGCTCGTCCTTGAGTAGGTAAGTGATAACAAAAGAAATAATTTTTGAGGTGACATGCACCTACACAATCTTGACCATATATATAAGCGTTGTGCGCTGGGATCAAAAGAACTTAAAACATGGGCATGAAAGATATAATCTTGATAGAAGAAACTTAGCAACCATGTTATAACATGAAAAAGAACACAAACAAAAGATCATGAAAATGAAACAATGAAAGTCAAATGTGTGTTCAAATCATATGAAAAACATACAAATGGTTTTCAGCTTGTCCTTCATGAGAGAGCAAAACATAAATGCATATGACACCTTCAAGTTTAAGAGGGCGACTAGATATAAAAAATTTAAGAACAAGTGAAACCAACATCATGAATCAATCAATGAAAACTTTGGGACAATGCACATTATACTCAGAATGACAACTATGCTCTCTTAGATGGTGCATAAAGGTAGAAGGTGGTGACTCAACATAAAAGTAAAAGAAAGGCCCTTCGCGGAGGGAAGCAGTGATTGCAAGTTTTATAAACCTTCAAAAATTATGGTACTTACTAGCTTTGAGCTCTCATTGCCCCCATCATAGGCATCTTGAATGGTTAAAGTTAATGCGAATATACTTATGCTGCATATGCTTGACAAATTATAAGTTGAAAACCTCGTGTCCCGTGAAGTATGAATACCCAAACCTCATGCTACTCGACTTAGAGTCTCAAGCAAGCTCTTGTCATTGTAAGTATACACGTATCATCGAGAACCGCCAACGGGGTACCTCCGTGCCCGATGACATGGAACAAGCCCACATCAAAATGACAGGACAAACAGACAATAAACACCTCGGCATCTCTTTTATTTACCATTGGTATAGCTTTTTATTGTGAGATGCATCATTGAATGTTCACTATGGGCATGCTGTAAATTTCCACCATGAATTATGCATGGCTTAAATTAGCGGCCCAGGCGTTTCTCTAATACATATACGAACTCCATGATCCCGCAAGATTTCCAACTTATTTCACATCGCGAGTATCCATAAACAAAAGATCACGATATCAACTCAAATGAAAGAAAGTGCAATGTTGAAAGCTTACCCCATGATGGCATGGCTGGGCTAATTTCCAACTGACAACTTGCAAGCATAACAACTCAACATAAGAGAGCCACAATGTCAAAATTTTAAAGCGAGAAAAGTAAAGTGTGCCATCAGGTTTGTGAGAGCTTTACTGACCAATTTTTGCATAACACCAAAAAGAGTTTAATTTGAAGGATAGATAAAAGTAAGTCAAATGTACTTTGGAATAGCAAATTGCTAATAGGTATGTATGGTGCACACAATGGAACAACTTGGTTTTTAGGAGTTGGATGCACGAGTAGAGCTCATACTCAGTACAAAACGAGGGCTAGCAAAAGACTGGGAGCGACCAACTAAGAGAGCAATAACGGCCATAATCATGCAAAGCCACAAAGCAACATTAAAAGAAGCATAAGATGGCATCAAAAGTCAAAAACTAAATGATCATAGAGGCTTATGGCGACTTTGTATGAGTCTAACATGTGTGAGCATGCGCCAAGTCAACCCAAATAAAGCATCAAAGGAGAAAACCAAAATAATGCTTTCAAATAATTAAAACAACGCATGATTTTTTCAAAGGCTCATTAAGCAATCTCAGTCATTTGAGACAAGTCATGCTACAGCAACACCACTAAGCATACTATCAAAAAGACATCAAGCACGACATGCAAAAGCCTAGGCCACATTCTACACAAGCTCCTTTTTACCACTTTTTTGCATAAAGCCTTTTCTCTTTTCCAACACCATTCAAACCTTTTTTGAAACAACTCTTTTGATGAAAACCAACATGGACCAGAGGTCAAAATACACCTTGATACAAAGATATAACAAGATCTGAACAAAAATCAAGGCGAAAAACGAAAACTAAACGCAGTTCTAGAAAAAGAGAACACTCGTTGAATAAAATTCTCACAACAATATAACTATATTTTTTGCATTAAATAAAATATGGTTAAGCAACATTTTTTTACAAGTTTGGTTGCAACAAAAATCACAACCTATTTATACAAGGAAAACATATGATTACAAAAAAAAATTAAATCACTTGTTTTTAGCAACAATATTAAATCGCTAATCCAGCAAAATTATTAGATATTTATAACAATAGTCAACAATAAATTTAACAAAAAATGGGTTCTTCACAACAATAGTTAACAACAAAATTCTAGCTAACTCCACAAATCCAATATTAGGAAATTTCTCACCAAGATCTGTTGTAACATATTCCTAAATAAATGAATTTGTTAGCACTAAGAAAATAAAATAAATTAGTATATTTGATACATATAATTGTTCTCATATGTTCTCTACATGGAGCAGCTAGTAGTACCTGTAGTATGTGACCACAGGATGGAGACATAGTCTATGCCTCACAAAAAATCTACGGCAAAAAGCAGCATGCAACATAAACTAGTATTGTACATTGGATCCACTTGCTTGAAGAA
The DNA here is from genome assembly GCA_007115705.1 of Dactylis glomerata. Classification (NCBI taxonomy): domain Eukaryota; kingdom Viridiplantae; phylum Streptophyta; class Magnoliopsida; order Poales; family Poaceae; genus Dactylis; species Dactylis glomerata. The sequence continues at coordinate 497,168 of QXEO01000507.1, forward strand.
TTGTGAAGAGAGAGGAGGTACTGTGAGAACACAGCGATAGCTAGCAAAGGCAGGCAAAAGCATGCGGCATGCGGCAGCGTCAGCACGTGAAAATCTCGCAGAATGCACAGTGGCATGTGGCAGCGTGACGAATCAGATCGACCAGTGCGGCGGTCCGAGTTCGGTAAAGCTGTGACGTGGATAAATCGTGGTCAAGTGTTGCAGGCCCATCGTACGGACGAGAGTACCACCGAACGATGCGTGCGATCAGTCGGCCGATCGTAAGCATTTTCCATTGAAAAAATCGTTCGCCCATTGTTCCTAAAAAAGTTGTCCGACACGCCTCCTGATAGCACTGTTCGTTCAGGACTATGCATTGCATATCAGAATTAGAATTATTTAGGACACACGAGGAGGCCATGCCTACATCAGCTTGACATCCTCGGCTAGACCACACGGTGGCAGATCGGCGCCAACAACATCGCGAGGTAAGACAGCTTTGACGCCGGAGACTCCCAGGGACGAGACCGACGAGGTCGAAGTTGCCACATCCTGCGATTCGCACAACAGCATCCCGCGGTGGGCATATCTCTGCCGGTATGAGCCTAGGTCGCCTTTGTTCGTCAGTCGGCACCGGTAACGCTGCCTGTTGGTTCGCCCTGGCCGCGCAATCTGATTGCGGTGGTTGGCGTTGCACGTCGCCGTGCTTTCCTAAGCCTACGTCACATGATCACGTTCCGCTGTCACAACAATGTGGACACCGCGCCGGTGGTGGCCATGGCCACACGCTAGCCGATGAGGATCACGGTGGAGACGTAGTACGTGAGCCCCATGGCGAGCTCCAGCCACAGCCTCAGATAGCACTCATGAGTGTCCCCGACCGGCAACGCAGCCCGACCACGTTTGGATATGCACGCCGCCGGGCAAGCCCAGGTTGCATATGTTTGCCACCGGCCGCGCAACTTGACTGTGATGGTTGGTTGGCGTTGCACATCATCGTCGTCCCCGTTCCGCCTCGGACGTCGCTTCTGTATGAGCTGAGGTACGGTCATATTATCCTCATCTATGGTTCTCAATCTTTCTAGAGTAAATTCAGCTGAGTTCCTCTTCGATGCATAACAGTTCAGACCAGACAACATGCCTGGACCAACAGCCACAGTGGAAATCGCCATTCAAGTCTGCTCTGAACGGTTTTAGCTGAAAACGATTGTGGTTGTGGATCTCTTAGTCTTGCTTTGCTGGGTGTAGAGCGTGGACGCATCTATCAAATGTGCCACTAGCTTGATGCGTGCGTAGATCTGTTGTGCTACTAGCTTGATGGAATCCATCATTTGGTTATTTGGATCAATACAGTTTTGGGCGACAGATTTGGCTTCGTTATTTTTGTTTCTATTTTCTCTCAGACTGACGACCCGATCTTCTATTAAGAAATTTGATACAATCAAATCAGCAGCTTGTAGCAATGTTTTTCTTTTTTACGGAACATTGGTACTCAATTTAGGGGGAGCGCCTATTCTCCGCTTTTAGCAGAGTAATTCTTCGGGTCCGCCCAGTAGCGTCTGGGTTGGGCCGGCTCAGGTAAGGCTATTTCTTCAGTTTTTTTATTTTTTATTTTTTATTATTTCATTTTCAAAGAGATTCAAAAACATCATTAGAACAAATTTTAAAAGTTGAACAAATTTTAATTTGGAACAAATTTAGAAACTGACACATTTTGAACTTGAATATAAATTAAATTTGAACAAAATTTCAAAAAACAAATTACAACTTTGAACAAATTTTGAAAATTGAAACAAATTTCAAAATTGGAACAAATTTCAAATATTGGAACAAATTTCAAAATTGGAACAAATTTCGAAAATGGAACAAATTACGAATTGGAACAAATTTCGAAAATGGAACAAAGTAGGAATTGGAACAAATTTCAAAATTGGAACAAATTTCAAAATTGGAACAAATTTAGAAAATGGAACAAATTACAAATTGGAACAAATTTTGAAATTGGAAAAAAAATCGGAAATGGAACAACTTTCAAATTGAAACAATTTCAAAAAATGGAACAAATTACAAATTGGAACAAATTTGAAATTTTTCGAATTTAAACAAATTCCAAAATCAGAACATATTAAAATTTAAACATTCCAAAAATTATAACAGAAAAGAAGAAATAAAACAGAAAATAAATAAGAAATAAGGAAAATAAAATAAGAAAGCAAAAAACTAAAAGGAAACTAGAAAAACAAAAAAGAAAAGAGGTTACTGGACCTCGGCCCATACGGCGGGTGAGGCCGGTCTCTCTGTGCGGCGCCCCGGATCGAGGCCGCAATGAGCGGCGAATAGGATTCGCCCAATTTAGGAGACACGGTCGTACCTGAAAGTTGCATTTAGTGTGTCAGTTTGCTTCATACAAACATTGACTCTTTACAATTGGCCCATGAATTATTTGTTTGCTCACTTTATCTCTTCATTTACTACAGGTGATGGCATTGGTGGCAATATATATGGGGATGATCTGGTTGAGTTTAAAACAATTGAGTGTTTTTGCTATTTCTAGGTTAGTGATATTTAAGATGTTCTTGGATTACTCTTTAAGTATGATTTTTTTTTATGTTTTCATGATGAATGCAGAAAGGAGATAATCATGGCTACCGAGCACGGCCAGGGTCTAGCGCGTTGCCTCCTACCACGGCCAAGACCAGACGCGCGCAGTATCCCGCTGCCGCCTACCATGACCACGACCAGAGGATGTATCCTACCACAGCGACCTGCCTAATCTACGTTCGGCTAGGACCAGGGCTGTCCTGACCTGGATCATTCATCAGCGCATTGCCGACTCCGTCCCGACGTCCGACCCGCCAAGAGCCGCCGCCGTCACGCTTTCCTCCGTTCAGTTGTGTAGGACATGGGCGACCACCTCTGCCCTTTTGGCACTGTTTGAATTGAATTTTTTCTAGCTAGTCGCGACGCACGGGCATTTTGTGCTAGTTTTTCTATAACATTATTAGTCAAAACTAGACAAAGTAGAGCATCGATAATTTTCGATCCAAGGATTATATATCTCGGGATAGAGGCCATCACAAAATAGCAATATTTAACTTTGAAAGATATTTTAATGCTTATTTTTATTCCGCTATTATGCGAGAGTACTTATTTTTATTCGGCTGTAACGCATGTACGAGTAGTTATCAGTACACGATGCTGCTCGCTCTATTGCTCCTGCCGCATCACCTTCTTCACCACGAGCTCCAACAGAGCAGAGGGGCAGCCAGTTTTTAGCAGCTCAAACCCATCCGATGCAAGGACCGCCTCCAGATTCTCAGGAGATGAGAGGAACCGCATGCACGCCTCCCGCAAAACAGGGCAACGGTGCCGCTCAGCCAATACCAGAGTGGCCGCAATGGAGTCCACGCCCACATGCCGGCACAGCGCCTCCTCGCAGACAAGCTTGAGCTTATCCAGCCTATACCTGTCCGCCGCGACGAGCAGCTTCTCCGCCGCCGTCGCCCGGTCAAGTAGGGGAGGGGAGTCGGTGTAGATGAACCGGAGCAGAGTCTTGAACACCTCTGCGTCCACGTCGTCGACGCGTAGATCGGATGTGAGCGCGAGATCCTCCTTGAGCACGGGGGATCGGGCCTCTAGCATCCACCGGTGCGCGGCGAACGTCTCTCCGCCGACCTCGATCGACACATCCGGATTCTCCTTGCTCCAGATGGCCTCCACGAGGTCTCCGTGCAGATCCGGCGCCGGGGCAGCCTTGGCGCACTGCCCGGCGGCGAAGGTGATGTCGCACAGGATGGTGAGGCAGCCGTCGTTGAGATACTTCTCCTGGTGGTGGTGGAGTTCCTTGTGGCTGATGAAGTCGTGCCAGCCAAAGGGAGAAAGTTTGCCGTAGGGGCGGACCTCTGTAATAGTTCTGGTGTAGGATGGCATCCCGGCCTGGTCGAGTATACTCGCCTGGAACATTATCGTGGCCTCCTCCCCGTCCATTGGGTTGGTCTGGCTCTCATGTTCAACCAAGAGGACGATGTGGGATTCCCTGTGCTTCCAAGAGTAGCAGCTCCCGTTTGAATAGCAATTGATACGCCAGTCCTGGCCGCCGACGGTGATCTTGTCCGATGTCTTGATCTCACCATTGCCCACCATCTTGCTGACTCGCGTGTACCCTTCGATCCGGAGCACGTGGGAGCCGGTCGCCTGCCTCGTCACAATGGTTGAAGCGGAGATCTGCTGCCGGCCGGCGCCGCGCAGGGCGGACAGGAGAGCGGACATGGACATGGTGCGGAAGGAGCGTGCAGGAAGGAAAGGATGAGATGATGCCCCAAATGCAGTTTGTGTTAAAATGGGTATCAACAGATCACCAGGATAAAATATCTCCGCTTTGATGATACATGTACAGCACGAATATAATCTTGACTTGGGCTACAATTCTTTCTCAGAAGTTTTGTTTTAGGGAACGCCATCATGGCTAAATAAATCAGTATCTGATATTGCCCTATGGACGTCTAAAAAATCCACAAAATGGGTATCTCCTTTCTATGCCCGGCTGGTGTGGTATGATAAACTAAGGAAAACATATATTTTTGTCCCCCAAGTATTGGTCGATTCTGTTTGGTCCCAAAAGCAGGGACGGAGCTAGGGCGAGGCGAGCTGGGGCCATGGCCGTCCCTATGCTATTTTTTTTTTCAAAAAAATCCCCTAAAAAAATATGTAGACTGATCCTAAATTAAGCAAAATTTGATTAGATGGCTCCCTCCAAGTAAATTTGTGTTCAGTTGACCCCCTCTAAGTTGTAAAGCTGGCTCCGTCCCTGCCCAAAAGACCAAAACTCATTTACTTATCAAACGTATATGAGTACCACACATCTTTTTTTGGGGGGGACAATACCACACATCTTCGATAGTTAATGTTTGTTTCAAATAAGACAAAGCTGGTCTCTGACGTCATAAAAAATGGCGTTCCTCCGTTTCAACATGTAGTTAAGTCGCCCTTGATTTTTGTTGATCAACAAGAAAAATTTAGGGGAAGGCTCATATATTACTCTAAAACATTTTTTACAATATCCTTATGTGCTAGATTTACAATAGCATCTGAAAAAGAGCAACCCAGACATTACAGTGCTCATTACATGTAGCCAAACGAGCAAGTTCACGTCATATTGAACTTCCTCTTTGTGTGGGACACAATGCACCTGGAATCTGGGATCTTACATATTTTATATCCTTGTAGATGCCCCATATATTTGAGAGGTTGGTGTCTTTGGAGTTCACCGCATTGACTGCAGAACTGCAGTCAGACACTAGAACAGACAGATTCAGGTTTTGTTCAATACCAAACTGAAAACCAGCCTTGATCGCCTTAGCTTCTGCTTCTTCCGCATCCTGGCAGTGCCCAATCCTGTGGCTTAGCGCTGCAACGAGCTTGCTCGTGTCGGGGTGGATGAAGTTATGAAGGATTTTGAGGGACTGGAGCTTGAAATCCCTGGAGGTGAAGGGGAGGCGACACCGGGAGAACTCATGTGTGGCGCTACCATTCTATGGAGAAAGGAAAACATCGTGTTTCCAAACTGGGCGCCAAGGATCCCAACTCCTCCAAGGCCACCGACTCCCCCGAGTCCACGAACTCCTCCGAGGGACCCCAGCGTCAGTCCAGCTCGATCTCCGGCGCGTCATCCGACTCCGCCGAGGGACCCCAGCGTGAGTCCAGCTCGTTCTCTGGCGCGTCAGCCAACTCCGCCTGCTAAGTCCCGCGTGCAGAAGCGGAAGACGACCATCACTACATCGAGTAGTACTAGTCGGAAGAAAGCCAAGGTGATAGCCAAGGTTCCTCCTCCCAAGTTACCTTATACGAGCGCACTATGGAGGAATGTATTGAAATTTCAAATGCCGAGGTGAAAGCCCATTTTGCACCGAAAAAACCTCTACCAAAGCAAATAATACCACTGAAGATATCACGACACTTTGTGGATATGCTTGAGAGAAAACCAGGTCATGTGGAGGCCCTAGATACAGACTATGACCGCTCTATTGTCAAGTCACATTCGGAAATGCGAAAGAAGAAAAGCGGGAACCAAGTTCCCCAGCTCAGAGAACAGAAAAAGCAACCGATCTCCCCACTCAAGGTGCCTACTACATTGGAAGTATCAGCCGAAATAATGAAGTATGCTGTAGATTGCGGACTAGATATTGACCAAGTGTTCGGCCAAGGGCATATCCCTAGTGTTAAGCTAGCATAGAAATATGTCCACGGGCAGCCTCAGATCCCACCTAAGAAGAAGCCGTATATACAAACATGGATGTGACAATTGCATGACTGGTACACTCAGGAAATAGAGAAGGGGCGAAAGATGCTCATGTTGGGGTTAAAGAACAGAATTTCTTATATGATAACGACCTGGTATTGGAGGTTCAGGAATTATTCTATCTATTCAATCAAGACGCTCTCGACAAAGCTCTCATCAGTTGCTATTGTCTGTAAGTAATTTATTTATGTAATTAAGTCTCTAGCTCAGCTCGTTCATTCCATATAATTATCCTCACTACTTTCTTTTGTATGCTATTATGCAGAGCGAAGAATCTTGAACTCAAAAGAAAAGGAAACTATCGCACTGGGTTCATTGACCCATATATCGTTAATTCGGTTACGGTAGCTGATCACGCCAAGGACACAGAGGCTAACTTGTTAGCATTTTTCTTGAAACATAGTTGCAAACAAGAAATACTATATCTTATGACTTCAGGTGAGTGCTACTGTCTTTGTACATATTCTATTTTTCTTACTCCATGTTAAGTGTAATTGATGAGTTATATTCATACTTGCATAGCTCCCATTGGATTCTGCTCATCATAATACTTGACGAGGGTAGAGTTGATATCCAGGACTCGTTAGATAAGACCCTTGACAACTAGCGCAACCTGCTTGATATGCTCCAGAGGTAATTTCAATCATTATCGGCCACTTTCATCAATTTCCTTATGTCAAGTAATTAATAACTCCTTTGTTCATTTTTTTTTGTCGGACAAGGTTTAGAAATGCTTCATCAAGAAAGAGAAAGGTGAATGGAGGGAGGAGCTCAAGATTCAAAAGATACCGGTTAGTAGTACTTGGTCCGCACATCTCTTTAATTCTAGTTTCAATATCATTATCATGGTTGATTAGAATTTGATTGAATTCTATTCTCGTAAAGTCAACAAGGCAGGAACTCATCTATGTGGATTCATCTGTTGCGAGAACATTTACGTGTCCACCCGTGGGAAAGACTTTCATAATGACAAGACACTTGAAGTACGTAAACAATGCTAATAATTTTATTTCATTTGTTTTCATTCAAACATTGAGTTTCAGTCATAAATTTGTTTATGATGATTTCATATATGTACACACAACTCACATATTGATCTTCTTCTTAATAGACAGAAAAATTGTGGAACCAACTCCCAATGACAGAATGCGCACGAGCAATTCAGCAGTCAGCCGAGCCCACGTGGACCCTCTTTTAGTCCCGGTTTGTGGCACAACTGGGACTAAAGGGGGGGGGTTAGTCCCGATTGCACGGTCCCGGTTAGGGAACTGGGACTAAAGCCACTTTAGAATCGGGACTGAAGGCCATTTTCCTACTAAGAGACCTTACGACTATACTCTAGAGGAAACTGCGGTGATCGCAAAGGAACAAGTTGTTGGGGTTCGGTACAGATAACAAAAATTTATTCCCTACGGAATCTTGAATTGCCCAGATCTATCTATCTAGTAATGCTGTAATGATTAACTAGAGATCGGAGACTGATACGTCCATTTTGCATCACTATTTTGTATCATAATTTACTGTTATTCATTGATATATTTCATATTTAGAGATGATACTTATGTTGTTTCCTCTGTTTTTACATGTTTGATGATCATTGGAGGATTTGCTGCCGGAGTCAGGATTCTGCTGGAAAAAGGACCGTCAAAACACCATATTTCGGAAGATCGGGAAATTCCAGAAAAATACCGGAAAATTATATTTTACCAGAAGACTGAAGAAGCCGAAAGGAGAAGGCAAGAGGAGCAACAGGGCAGGCTCACCACTAGGGGGCGCGGGGCCACCCCTGGCCACGTCGGCCTGTGGTGAGGCCACCCTGGCCCACTTCTGCCATCGCCCCTTCGCGTATTTCATCGTCCCCGAAAACCTAAGTGAGGGGGGGCTCATAGATAGACACCGCCACCTTTGCGGGGCAGAAAACACCAGAGAGAGAAAAGCTCTCCGGCAGGCAGAAATCTGCCAGAGAAATTCCTTCCCGGAGAGGGGAGATCGTCGCCATCGTCATCACCATTGATGCGGTACGGTGTTGATAGCTTTTCACCGTCCAGTTGGGAACCCCAAGAGGAAGGTATGATGAATATAGCAGCAAGGTTTTCCCTCAGTTAAGAAACCAAGGTTTATCGATCCGAAGGGGAAGAAGTCAATACGACTCAAGGTGATGCCCGCTAGTCTAGTGACACTCCAACAAGGGCACCGTTTACGATCAAACGAGTTAGCGCGTCTTCAACTAGTAGCAACGTGGAACCTGCAGACAACACAACCAAATACTTTGCTCCCAACTTACGATGAGGTTGTCAATCTCACCGGTTTGCTGTAAACAAAGGAATGAGCGTACCGAGTGGAAAATAGTAATAGTATGCGAGTAAAGTAAATAGTGCGAGTAAAGTAAACAGGTGATAGCAATGTAAAGGAAATAGGACCGGGGTCCACAGTTCACTAGTGGTGTCTCTCCATAAGAAAAAATAATACATGCTGGGTAAACAAATTACAGTTGGGCAATTGATAGAATAAAGACAACGTGCATATGTTGAGAGGATCACTATGAGATTTACTCTGGGCTATAACAAGATACATAGACCGCCATCCAACTGCATCTATGACTAATAATCCACTTGTGGCGAATCAATCCGAGAACTCCATAAGTATTAAGTTGCGAACAACAGATAATTGCATTAAGCAAAGTGTGTAATGTAAACAAAGCATATGCCCTCGAGCATATGAATGTTGTTTTCCCCCTAGTAGCAACAGCACATCTACAACCTTAGAGGTTTCTATCACTCCCCCAGATTAAATAGAGGCATGAACCCACTATCGAGCATAAATACCCCCTCTTGGAGTCACTAGCAACTACTCGGCCAAGATAGCTACTAACAACGGAGAGCATGCAAGATCATAAACAACATAGAGATAACATAAGATAATATTCAGTACATCAACTCAATCATAACACCAATATTCATCAGATCCCAACAAACACAACATGTAGAATTACATAACAGTGATCTCGATCATGTAAGGCAGCTCACGAGATCTAAACATGAAGCACATGGTGGAGAAGACAACCATCTAGCTACTGCTATGGACCCATAGTCCAAGGTAGACTACTCACTCATCGCGCCGGAGGCAAGCATGGTGATAAAGAAGACCTCCGATGGCGATTCCCCTCTCCAGCAGGGTGCCAGGAAGAGCTTCTAGACCCTCCCGATCTTCGGGTCGACGGCGGCGGCGGATCACGATGTGTTCTGGAAAAGTGATCGGGTACTTAGGTTTTTCCCATCGAGGGGTCTTTATAGGCGAAGGGGCATCGTCAGAAGTCGGCTGAGGCGCCATCACACATAGGGGGGCGCGACCAGGGGCCAGGCCGCGCCGCCCTGTTGTGTGGGGCCCTCGTGGCCCCACTCCGTCTCCTCTTCGGTTCTCTAGAAGCTTCGGTGAATTTCTGGACGTTCGGCTTTTGTTTCGTCCAATTCCGAGAATATTTCCTGTGTAACTTTTCCAGAAACACAAAAATAGCAGAAAACAGGGAACTGGCACTGTGGCGACTTGTTAATAGGTTAGTTCCGGAAAATGCATAAAAGTGCCACGATGTGTAATGAAACACTAAGCAAATGGTGTAAAAACATGCATGGAGCATCAAAAATTATAGATACGTTTGATACGTATCAGCATCCCCAAGCTTAACTCCTGCTCGTCCTCGAGTAGGTAAGTGCTAACAAAAGAAATAATTTTTGAGGTGGCATGCACCTACACAATCTTGACCATATATGTAAGTGTTGTGCGCTGGGATCAAAAGAACTTAAAACATGGGCATAAAAGATATAATCTTGATAGAAGAAACTAAGCAACCATGTTATAACATGAAAATGAACACAAACAAAAGATCATGAAAATGAAACAATGAAAGTCAAACGTGTGTTCAAATCATAAGGAAAAACATACAAATGTTTTCAGCTTGTCCTTCATGGAGAGCAAAACATAAATGCATAGGACACCTTCAAGTTTAAGAGGGCGACTAGATACAAGTAATTTAAGAACAAGTGAAACCAACATCATGAATCAATCAATGAAAACTTTGGGACCATGCACATTATACTCAGAATGACAACTATGCTCTCTTAATGGCGCATAAAGGTAGAAGGTGGTGACTCAACAAAAAAGTAAAAGAAAGGCCCTTCGCAGAGGGAAGCAGTGATTAAACATGTGCTAGAGCTTTTTATTTGTAAAACAGAGATAAAAATTGGGTTTTGAGAGGTGGTTGTTTCATGTCAGCGACTAGCAATGGGGTCTTACTATCTTCCATAATAAACAAGTGAGAGCGGTTCCGAGTTCTTTGAAAATTTGGCACATTAGTGCTCTTTTATAAAGCTTTGGCACTCCTCCCCACCTTTTTTCCTTTCTCAAACCATGGCTAACCGATTCCATCGGGTGCCCACCAACATTCACATACCATGGAGGAGTGCCTTTTTCTTTCTTTTAAAATTAGATTGCAATGGTCTGACCAGCTCTCATGCAAAAAGCTGCCTAGTCGAGGGATACTTAATTTAATATAGAAGATAGCAATTCCGACCACTACGTCCCCATGAGCTAAAAACAGTGGCACAAAACGAGAAGTAGTTGAAAGTTTTGAAAGGTAGCACATGAAAATTTACTTTGGAATGGCTTACAAATACCATGCATAGGAATTTATAGTGGACACAATGGCAAACTTGGTTTTTAGGAGTTGGATGCACGAGTAGAGCTCATACTCAGTATAAAATGAAGGCTAGCAAAAGACTGGGAGCGACCAACTAAGAGAGCAATAACGGCCATAATCATGCAGAGCGACAAAGCAACATTAAAAGAAGCATAAGATGGCATCAAAAGTCAAAAACTAAATGATCATAGAGGCTTTTGGCGACTTTGTATGAGTCAAACATGTGTGAGCATGCGCCAAGTCAACCCAAGTAAAGCATCAAGGAGAAAACCAAAATAATGCTTCCAAATAATTAAAACAACGCATGATTTTTTCAAAGGCTCATTAAGCAATCTCAGTTATTTGAGACAAGACATGCTACAGCAAAACCACTAAGCATACTATCAAAAAGACATGAAGCACGACATGCAAAAGCCTAGGTCGCAGTCTACACAAGCTCCTTCTTGTACCACTTTTTTGCAAAAATCTTTTTCTCTTTTCCAACACCATTCAAACTTTTTAAATCCAACTCTTTTGAGGAAAACCAACATGGTCCAGAGGCAAAAATACACCTTGATGAAAAGATATAACAAGATCTGAATGCAAATCAAGGAAAAAATCAAAAACTAAACGCAGTTCTAGAAAAAGAAGAACACCCATTGAAACGAATAGAGTGAAAACCGGAGTGCTCTTGGCAAATGAAAAGCAAGGCAACTTCTCCAAAAGGAATTTGTTGGGGTCCAACCATTTATTGCAGCAAACAAAACAAAACTAAACTGAAAACTAAAACAACTGACGCTCCAAGAAAAACGCATAATGCATGAAGCAATAAAAATATAGTGTCTTGAAAGGTGACCTGATTTTTGCCGATGAAGAAGGGGTGCCTCGGGGGCATCCCCAAGCTTTGACGCTTGTACTTCTTGGATATTTCTTGGGGTGATGCATAGGCATCCCCAAGCTTGAGCTTTTGTCCATTCTTCAACTCATCTCATCATTCTCCAATCCCTACACTTGAAAACTTCCTTCATACAAAACTAAACACAAATCTATTAGCAACATTAGTGTAAGCATAACATAGAATCAACCCTTTTTGCTTCAGGTTTCAACTCAAAACTACCACATATAAAGTATATACTACTGTAGCAACTTCCCCAAAAGTTCCGTGATCAAAAGAACTCAAAAAGAAAGCGATAAAGCGGCAAACACAAATATTGGCAGAAATCTGTCAAAACAGAACAGCTAGCAAAGATCGAATTTTTAGAGGGTTTTCTGTTACTCAAATCAAAAAGTGTTCAACTAATGAAAGTTTGGATATAACCTGGGGCATATGCACAATAAATCGCAGGTCCAGAAGATATACAAAGAATTTTCATGAATTTTTACGGTGCAGCACCGAAAACTGTTTCAGGACAGCAACATCCCCAAATCTTACCTCACTCAAATTAGAGGCTTCTCTTGGCACAAAAACGAAATAAAAAGGATAAGGAGAGGTCATTACAGTAGTAATAACTTCCAAGACTCAAATAAAATAAAATAAACTGAATGTAAAAACATTGGGTTATCTCCCAAGAGTGCTTTTCTTTAACGCCTTTGAGCTAGGCGCAAAAAGTGCAAATCAAGTAATATCAAGTGATGAAGCATCAAGCTCATAATTTGCTCTAAGAATAGAGTCAAACACTAATTTATTTCTCTTTCTAGGGAAGTGTTCCATACCTTTCTTGAGTGGGAATTGATATTTGATGGTGCCTTCCCTCATATCAATGATGGCACCTACAGTTCGAAGAAAGGGTCTTCCCAAAATAATAGGACATGAAGCATTGCATTCAACATCCATGACAGGAAAATCAACGGGAACAAGGTTATTGTTAACCATAATAAGAATATCATTAATTCTTCCCAAAGGTTTCTTCTTAGCAACATCAGCAATAGGAATATCATAATAACACTTTTCAAGCGGCGGTAAATCAAGCATGTCATAAATTTTTCTAGGCATGATAGAAATACTAGCTCCTAGATCACATAAAGCATGGCAATCAAAACCATTAACATGCATATTAATGATGGGTTCCCAACCATCTTCTAACTTCTTGGGAATAGAAGCTTTTTGCTTCAACTTTTCATCCCTAATTTTCATAAGAGCATTGGTAATATGCTTAGTAAAAGCAACATTTAAAGAACTAGCATTAGGAGTCAAAGCAAGCTTTTGCAAGAACAAAATAACTTCAGATATATTGCAGCCATCAACATCAAAATCATTAAAGGAAATAGAGCTATCATCTCCTACACTCCGAAAAATTTCAGCACTCTTTTGAGAAAAAGTTTTAGCAGTTTTAGGCTTTTTAACACAAGGAGTGGGAGTTTTCTCTACACAAATCAAAGTAAGAGGATTGCTAGCATTAGGAGCAACATCATTAGAGGTAGTAATGGTACATACCTTCATCTCTCTAGCCATCTCATCTTCTCTTTCCCACCTCGCATGCAATTCTGCTAGCATCCTAACATTTTCATCAATTCTAACTTGGATAGCATTAGCAGTAGCAAAAGGATTGTTCTCTTTCACATCATTAGCAAACACTTTTAATTTCAGAAGTTCAACATCATGAGCAAGGCTATCAACTTTAGAAGCAAGAATATCAATTTTGCCTAACTTTTCCTCAACAGACTTGTTAAAAGCATTTTGCTTACCAATGAAGTCCTTGAGCATTACCTCAAGCTCGGAGGGCGCGGCCCTAGTGTTGTTGGAGGAATTACCATAAGAGTTACCATAACCATTACCATTGGTAGAAGGATACGACCTATAATTGTTACTAGCAAAATTGTTTCTATAAGCATTGTTGTTAAAATTATTATTTCTAATGAAATTTACATCAACATGCTCTTCTTGAGCAACCAAAGAGGCCAAAGGAACATTATTAGGATCTACATGAGTCCTATCATTTGAAAGCATAAGCATAATAGCATCAATCTTATCACTCAAGGAAGATGTTTCCTCAACAGAATTTACCTTCTTACCTTGTGGAGCTATCTTGGTGTGCCATTCAGAGTAATTTACCATCATATTGTTGAGAAGCTTCGTTGCGGCGCCCAAGGTAAGGGACATGAAAGTTCCTCTAGCAGCTGAATCAAGTAGGTTCCTCGAAGAAAATTCAGTCCTGCATAAAAGTTTGGACAATCATCCAAGTAGTCAGTCCATGAGTGGGACAATTCTTTATCATAGCTTTCATTCTTTTCCAAGCTTGAGCAACATGTTCATTATCAAACTGACTAAACTTCATAATATTGCAACGCAAAGCTATAATCTTAGCAGGAGGATAATATCTACCAATGAAAGCATCCTTACACTTAGCCCATGAATCAATACTATTTTTAGGCAAAGACAGCAACCAATCCTCGCTTTTCCTCTCAAAGAAAAAGGAAACAACTTAAGCTTAATAATATCACTTTCAACATCCTTATATTTTTGCATCTCACATAGCTCAACAAAATTGTTGAGATGAGCTGCAGCATCATCAGTACTAGCACCAAAAAATTGCTCTTTCATAACAAGGTTCAACAAAGCAGGCTTAATCTCATAAAAATTTGCAGCAGGAGCAGGTGGCGCAATAGGAGTGCAGATAAAATCACTATTATTCGTGCTAGTAAAGTCACACAACATGGTGTTTTCAGGAGTAGCCATTCTAGCAAACTAAAAGCAGACAAGTAAAAACAACTACAAAGGATTCTAATTTTTTTGGGTTTTTGATATAATGATGCAAGTAAAAATAAACTAAAGCAAAACTTAAAACAAAGTAAAGGATGTGCGTGCGAAAACTCCCCTCGCAGAAGTCTTCTTCTTCCTTCCCGGCAACGGCGCCATAAAAGAGCTTGATGCGGTACGGTGTTGATAGCTTTTCAACGTCCAGTTGGGAACCCCAAGAGGAAGGTATGATGAATATAGCAGCAAGGTTTTCCCTCAGTTAAGAAACCAAGGTTTATCGATCCGAAGGGGAAGAAGCCAATATGACTGAAGGTGATGCCCGCTAGTCTAGTGACACTCCAACAAGGGCGCCGTTTACGATCAAACGAGTTAGCGCGTCTTCAACTAGTAGCAACGTGGAACCTGCACACAACACAACCAAATACTTTGCTCCCAACTTACGAGGAGGTTGTCAATCTCACCGGTTTGCTGTAAACAAAGGAATGAGCGTATCGAGTGGAAAATAGTAATAGTATGCGAGTAAAGTAAACAGTGCGAGTAAAGTAAACAGGTGATAGCAATATAAAGGAAATAGGACCGGGGTCCATAGTTCACTAGTGGTGCCTCTCCATAAGATAAAATAATACTTGCTGGGTAAACAAATTACAGTTGGGCAATTGATAGAATAAAGACAACGTGCATATGTTCAGAGGATCACTATGAGATTTACTCTAAGCATTACAACAAGATACATAGACCGCCATCCAACTGCATCTATGACTAATAATCCACTTGTGGCGAATCAATCCGAGAACTCCACAAGTATTAAGTTGCGAACAACAGATAATTGCATTAAGCAAAGTGTGTAATGTAAACAAAGCATATGCCCTCGAGCATATGAATGTTGTTTTCCCCCTAGTAGCAACAACACATCTACAACCTTAGAGGTTTCTGTCACTCCCCCAGATTAAATAGAGGCATGAACCCACTATCGAGCATAAATACCCCCTCTTGGAGTCACTAGCAACTACTCGGCCAAGATAGCTACTAACAACGGAGAGCATGCAAGATCATAAACAACATAGAGATAACATAAGATAATATTCAGTACATCAACTCAATCATAACACCAATATTCATCGGATCCCAACAAACACAACATGTAGAATTACATAACGGTGATCTCGATCATGTAGGGCTGGAGGCAAGGAGGCAAGCATGGCGATGAAGAAGACCTCCGGTGGTGATTCCCCTCTCCGACAGGGTGTCGGGAAGAGCTTCTGGACCCTCCCGATCTTCAGGTTGACGGCGGCGGCGGATCGCGATGTGTTCTGGAAAAGTGGTCGGGTACTTAGGTTTTTCCTGTCGAGGGGTCTTTATAGGCGAAGGGGCATCGTCAGGAGTGGGCCGAGGCACCGTCACACATAGGGGGCGCGGCCAGGGGCCAGGCCACGCCGCCCTATTGTGTGGGGCCCTTGTGGCCCCACTCCGTCTCCTCTTCGGTTCTCTGGAAGCTTTGGTGAATTTCTGGATGTTCGGCTTTTGTTTCGTCCAATTCCGAGAATATTTCCTGTGTAACTTTTCTGAAACACAAAAACAGCAGAAAATAGGAAACTGGCACTGTGGTGACTTGTTAATTGGTTAGTTTCGGAAAATGCATAAAAGTGCCACGAAGTGTAACGAAACACTAAGCAAATGGTGTAAAACAAGCATGGAGCATCAAAAATTATAGATACATTTGAGACGTATCAACCATCGCACCGGACTTCATCGGGATCATCATCATCATCATCTCCATCACCAGCACCTTCATCTCCACCATCACCACGCCATCCCGCTGTAACATCTTGAGTTGAATCTTGTCAAATTCTTAGGGGAAACTTTCCCGGTGTTGATTACTCTTATGGTTGATGCTATTGAGTGGAACCGTTGAATTACGGTTTATGTTCAGATTGTTATTTATCATTATTTCACCTCTGATCATGATCCATATGATGTCTTGTGAGTAGTTCGTTTAGTTCTTGAGGACATGGGAGAAGTCAAGTCGTTAGTAGAATTATGTTGAGTAATATTTAATGGTTTGATATTTATTTGTTGTGGTGTTATTTCACTAGTGGTGTCGTGTGAACGTCGACTACATGACACTTCAACATTTATGGGCCTAGTGAGATGCATTGTGTAATTGGCTACCAATTGTGGGGTTGTCAACACCTTCTGCTCCTTGTTGGGTTCGACACTTGTCAACACCTTCTGCTCCTCGTTGAGAAGTCAAGTCGTTAGTAGAATTTATTTGTGTTACCAAATACCCCTCAAAACCCGTTTGCTAGTATTTACAGTGAATCCTTGATCAAAACCACTTGTCAACACCTTCTGCTCCTCGTTGGGTTTGACACTCTTATTTATCGAAAGTACTACGATACACCCCCTATACTTGTGGGTCATCAAGACTATTTTCTGGCGCCGTTGCCGGGGAGTGAAGCGCTATTCTTTATACATGTGGATGAACCACCACCACCACCACCTGCTCAATTAGATCCTTTTAAAATACCTATGAAAATTGTTGAACGTGTTATGGATAACTGCTATTCAGGAGATGGAACTCTCCATCCGGGTGATCACCTACTCTTTATACATGAATTATGCGAGTTGTTCAAGTGTGCAGGTATTTCATCAAGCAAAGTTAAGAGGAAGCTATTCTCTTTATCATTGAAAGGCAGAGCTAAGGAGTGGTATCGTGTAACATCCCAAGATTTTATCAAATTTTGGGGGGAAAATTTTTGTTTTTATTTTGCTTGCATTGATTGAAATTTCACAAGGATTTAAAACTTTTGAGTTTATTTGAAAGCTTTGTTTGAAAACTATTTAAAATCCTCTATTTATTTTTCTTGGAGAACTCCTTTGAGAAAGGTCAAATATCAAAATACTATTTTCCATTCTTTATTCAAACCTATGCAAGCTTGCTTGCAAAAATTAGTTTTACAAACCTTGCTTTATTCAATATGAGTGGCCTTTTTCAAACCATAATTGAGAGTGTTTCTCAATTATCATTTTATAAACTATTATTTTACTATTTTTGAAAGAATCGATTTCAAACTCCATTCCTATTTTCATGTTATGCAAGCAAAGTCCTTTTGCCAAGTTCATAAAGTTTCACTGGAAAAATCTTAATTTTTTTTTAAAAAAAACATGTTTCTTACTGTCCCACTTTGATACCTTGAATTCTAGAAAACATTTGCAATTGGTTTGAGGTCATTTGAATCAAAAATGCAAATTCTATGAAAGAAGTAAGAAAATAGAAAAGGAAAAGGAGAAAAGAAAATAAAAATATAAAACTGGGCCTCAGGGAACCCTTTCGGCCTAGAAGTGAAACCAGCCCGCAGCCCAGGAAGGGAAAACCCGAATCGGTATCTTCCCTCTCTCTTGCACGCTGACAGGTGGACCAACCCTGTCAGGTTCTCCTTCCTCACGCTAATCTCGCCGGCGACCGTTTCCTCACAGTAACTCTCCTCCCCGATTTATTTCCCGTTTAATGCCGGCCGTTTCTTCCCAGCGCCCACGCCTATAAGTAGCCGTGATCTTCTTCCCCATCTCCCTTTCGTTTCCCCTACACGAGACGCCGCCAGGCTGGCGGGATTTCTCGCCGAAGTCTGCAGACCCCGACGGCCTTCATCGTCGATTCCGACGCCATAAGGTACCCCGCCGCCAGATTTCTACACCTCCTCGACTCCTCTCTCCCACGCGCATCTCCTCATCATTTCTGTTTGCCCCAGGAAGCCCCAGAACGACATCCTCGACAATCACCGGAGCCGCCCGAAGCTAACGCCTCCTCCAGCCGCCTCCCTTCTCCTTGCCCGGAAGCAATCGAGGTCGGTGATCACGTTTTTGAGATCCCCGCCTTGCCCTGCACCTCGTTGTAACCCTGCCGTTGACCAGGAGCCTTCAGAACATCGCCGACATCCACCTCTGGCCGCTACCTTGACGACGGCCAGCCGGAACCCTAGCCGAGGTGAGACACTCTCCCAGACCTCTTCTCGTTCGTTTGATCTAGATCTAAGGGTCCAAAATAGATCACTAACCCGAAGGGGTATTCCCAGATCTAGAGCGTCCAGTCTAAGTTTAATCTGACGGCTCACAATCAGGATCCATCCGAATCGGTACAAGCCAATAGGAGGCTGCCACGTAGCCGTCCAGTCACTGCCCCAGTCAAACCAGACAACTTGAAATCAAATTCGAAATTTAAATTTCAGTTTCTGTACTAATCTTGTAAAATCGATAGAAATTAATCTACTGGTCCAAAAATAGCAAATAATATCTTGTTGGAATCCTTAGGAAATGTACAATCCATCAGTACAATAATATCTTATATTTTATGGGTTCAATTTGAAACTATTTTCAAATTGGAATCAAACCTTCTATTAGCTTGCTAAATTCATATCTTTTGAACCAAGTGTCCAAAAATTGTGAATTTGTAGTCTTTGGAATCCTCTCAACTTGTAGAACATCATAGGATCAAGAAAATCCAAATTTGATACGTGCACACACTTTGTGCATTCAAATTTGTCCAAATCACTACTCTGATCATAGTTTGAATTCTATAACTTATTTTGGAATGAATCCAATTGCAGTGACTTTGTATTACTGCAAGCTATCCAGTAGTATCACTCCCATATCTGATTGAAACACTTCACAATTATTCAAATTCTAATATGAGAATTTGAGTAGTTCCTATATAGATAAATTCTATTTCTATTTCATTTAATAATTCCTTCTACCATAGCAAATCTCATAACCATACCTAGTCATCAAAGCTATCTGAATAACATCTTGATCAAGATCATATCTACTTAGACCTATCTTATCTAGTTCACACATATTCAAATTACAATTGTGTTGTTTGAGTAAAGTGTGACACATCTCAATCCTAGAATCTACGCTTGCTATCCTTGTAGTGTTGATCAAATCAACATTATGGCACCTATCTGACACTCCTTGTACCTAATAGAAACCTTAAACCATAATCTCAAATGTTATCTACCCATACTCAATCATCTGTTCACCTAATCCTGATTTCATGTGTAGAGCTATTCAATTAACAAATGAGTTAATTGAGTAACTCAATGTTTCATAAATCCTTGACCCATACCTTGTCCAACTAGACATATTCTATCTAATTCATATTATACTCAAATTGCAATTGTGCTACTTAAGTAGAATATGAATTCATCTCAAACCTAGATTTTGCTAATGTGGAGTTATTATAACCCATACCATAGTATGTGCTATACACCATGTTGATCAATGAACCATTTGAGCTATGTCCTCAAATATCAATCATTCATACCCAATCCAATGCCTATTTAATTATGGTTCACATGTATTGAACTATTCAACTTGCAAATGTGCTAATTGAGTACTTCAAGCATTCTTAAAATCTAGCCTAGTGCCTAAGTGTGACATATGCTATTTAAAGAATAAATGTTGTTACACTTATTCAAATAGTATAGTGGTTGCACTATCCCACACCTATGTGATCTATTACACATGAACTATCCTAAAACTCATATATGCTTTAATAAAGCATAAAAGTTTCATCAATCATATTTGCCTAGTTCAATCCTCTCCCAGATCATATTGATCTCTCCCAACTAAGCTCTCCGATCCATATCTCACAGATCATGATCCTTTACCATATCTTTCTTGTCATAACATCTCAATAAATCTAAATTGTTAAACAAACACTTTTCAATTGTTTGATTTGTTTGATTGTGTTTGTATGGTCTGTTTATGGTATGCTATTTCTGTGCTATAGTTTGTGCGAAGAGCTACGTGCTTAGTTGAGAGAAGCGGAACGTCGTGATCTTCAAAAGGCAAGTGACACACATACTTCCACCTATCTTTTATTATATGCATTAGTGATTTCAATACTGTGCATGATATGAAAATTTTCAAAGTGGTTATGAAATGCTTAGCTCCTAGTAGTGGTAGCTATCCCTTAAACCCCACCTGCTAGGATTGCAAACTTGCTTTGCAAAATGATGCCATGCCTTGTTTTCAAATTGTTATGAAAATTAACAACCCAATGAATCACCTGGGTGCAATCTTGTGGCTACTCAGGGCCACACACCTGGCTATCAACCCAGGACATGTGTGGTGGTTATCACCTGAGGGTACACAACTCGGGGATACACACCTGGCTATCAACCCAGGACATGTGTGGTGGTTATCACCTGAGAATACTTTGTATTGGTTGTACCTAGGAACAGAGAGAGGACATGTCGATCGAAAGGAATCTCATCACCTTTTTAAAATATTTAAAACTTGAACAGTGACTACTTAGGGCCACACACCTGACTATCAACTCAGGATATGTGTGGTGGTTATCACCTAAGGGTCCTCACCAATCCCAAGACTAACTACTTAGGGCCACACACCTGACTATCAACTCAGGACATGTGTGGTGGTTATCACCTAAGGGTTACCTTGGGGCTTAAATTGAGTAACTACTCAGGACTGCACACCTGGCTATCAACCCAGGATATGTGTGGTTGTCATCGCCTGAGGGTTATTCTAGTTTTAATTGAGTAACTACTCAGGACTGCACACCTGGCTATCAACCCAGGATATGTGTGGTTGTCATCGCCTGAGGGTTATTCATGTTTTGTTGAGTTACTACCCAGGGCTACACAACTTGGCTATCAACCCAAGGCTTGTGTGGTGGTTATCACCTGGGGGTTATCTTGACCTTGAAGAAAAATCAAAATGTTTTAAAAATGTTTTGGTAGGATAAAACTTGCTTTAAGCAATTCAGCCATAAGATCCACCAGCCAAATGTCATGTAGTATAGTCTTTCCACAAAATGCCACCAAATATGTGTCATTTGCCAGTACATCATTGTACTGACCCCTTCGGGGATGCATATTCAAACGTGCAGGTTTTACATCGAGTAAGGAACCAGGAGTAGGATCTCGAGCTTACATTCCAACATGTCTGCCTGTGGCACTTGATGAAGATGGAAGCTCACTTTAATCTATGCTTTATGTTGTGTACTCATAAGGTAGAAGACCTATGTAACTGGATTTACGTTATAATATTGATGCTATTGCAATGATTACTATATTTTGTACTGTGGTGCTATCTACTGATCCAGGGAATGGCACAATACACAGGAGTTCTGCCTTTAGCAAAAGGCGGGGCATTACAAATGGTATCAGAGCATAGTGTTGCCTGTAGGATCGAGACCCTAGGTTTGGAATTAGAGATAGGAAGACCCTAAGATAAAAATCTCTATCTCATCTTACTTCTATTTAAAGAGAATGTTTGCATCTTGAAACTCCTTGTATTTCTCTCCTACTTCATTTTCAAATGGTTCCCTTAGATGACCCAACTCTCGGAACCTTCAAGAAAGGACAGAAGAACACAATGTGCTAGAAGAATGAGACTTCTACTTCATAGGTTGACCTTGATCCAACATGAAGAACTACATTGAAGACCAACAAAGAGCTCGAGGAAATGTGGATATGAAGGTTGCCCAACACCAACGATGCATTGGGAAGTGGAAATAAGAAATGGAACAATGAAACTAAAATAGAATAGACCACCAAGATTCTAGTTTATAGAACCAACGATTTATAGATGCTTCTATGATCATACAAAATTGGTGTATGACCATATTAATTGGTTAGCGTGTTTTTCCAAAACTTATCAAAAGGAATTTTCAATGATTGTTTGATTTTTGTTTGTTGCATGGTTTGTTGTTTGTGCATGGGTAGGAAAATTTTCTTCTTTAGTTCTATCTATCTATTACTCACCTTTGCTAAAACCACCTCAGATGCCGCCTCGCCGTGAAAACAACAACAACAACAACAACAACAACAACAACAACAACAACAACAACAACAACAACAACAACAACAACAACAACAACAGCAGCAACAACAATGACAACAACAAAAGTGATGTGGTTCAACAGTTAGCCACAGGTCAAGCCCAGCTCATGCAGATGATGACCCAATTGATCCAAGCAAGCACCAACCTCATAAACAACAACAACAACAACAATCCACCACCCCCGCCTCAAGTAGACCGATTAGCTCGTTTCCTGAAGCTCAGACCCAATAAGTTTTCATCTGCCACAGACCCAATAGTGGCCGACGACTGGCTGCGTTCAGTCAGTAAGGACTTAGTTACCTATGATTGCACAGATGCTGAAAAGATTAGATTCACTGCTCACCTGCTAGAGGGACCAGCAGCAATGTGGTGGGATACTTACCAAGTCACCAATCCAATTGAAAGTCTGGACTGGGATTCCTTCAGGGAAGGCTTTCGTAATGCTCATATCTCCACGGGCATTATGAATCTAAAGAAAGATGAGTTCCGCACTCTGAAGCAGGGTGATAGGACACTAAAGGAGTACATGGATGACTTCTGCTCTCTGTCAAGGTACGCACCAGAAGACATCGACACTGATGCCAAGAGGAAAGATAAGTTTCTCAGTGGACTCAAAGGGGAACTGAAGATACCTCTGTCAATAGCTTATGCTCCAAACTACCAGGCTCTGCTAGACCAAGCGGTTACTCTGGATAACAACATAAGGAAGGAGGAAAACCATAAGCGGAAGCTCAACAATGGCAGGAACCACACTGAACATTTCCACGAGAGACCCCACTTCAGTGAAGGCTATGGAAATGGTAATTTCAATGGCCATAGGCACAATGGTAGAAACTATGGAAACCACCCCAACGATCATCATAATGGAGACAATGGAAATCATAATGAAGGAAATGGACAACACCACTCCAAACCGGTGGTTAAGAAGGATCTCTCGACAATCACTTGTTACAAGTGCAAACAAAAGGGACACTATGCGGATAAGTGTTCTGAAAATGGTACTACAAGGCCTCAGTGAACTGGATGACCGAAGGATGCCGCAAAGTACAAGGAGAAGACACAACAAAGTATAGCCGACTTGAAAGAATTTTGTATGCAGCTACAGCCTTGTAATAAATATTGTAAGAGCTAAAGACAACCTTGTTGAATGAACTATACTTCTCAATGAAATGGCAAGCTGAAGGATTTGTAACTCAAGAGTTAAAGTCACACGACCAAGTTTGAGCAAAAACCTCTAGCCAGAAACGATAGATCTTGCTCAAAATAAGATTTGGGAACTTGATTTCAATTTCAATAAAACTTTTGTTTAAAAGCTAGTGAGGTTGACCAAGAGTTAGAATGCGAGATGCACCAAACCAAATACAAGGTAATGATTGGGTGCGACATGGATTGGCCCCCATGACGACTACTCATATTGTTCACTCTTGTATGAGGAATGGTAAGTCTAGAGAGACATACCTACATGAGAGATGACGTCTTTAAACCATAACCTTAGGAGGATAATATGTTACATCCCTTATAGTAAGCCAGTGGCCAAAACGTAGGAATACGGTGAGAATTTGACTTTTGAAC
Source organism: Dactylis glomerata (assembly GCA_007115705.1). Taxonomy (NCBI): domain Eukaryota; kingdom Viridiplantae; phylum Streptophyta; class Magnoliopsida; order Poales; family Poaceae; genus Dactylis; species Dactylis glomerata. Next base: position 521,252 of record QXEO01000507.1, read on the forward strand.
GACTACACATTAATCAGAAGCGTTTTGCTCAGTGGACCTTGAAGGCGAAGACTGTTCAGTTTTGATGACTGCCAGTTCAATTCACCTTTCCGACTCTTCGTTTTGACTCCCCACGCGGCCTATTCGACTACCTCCCTGAGCCTATAAAAGCGAGGTCACTCCTCTCCAGAGAGTCACAACAGAGACAACCACCACTACCTATGAGATCGCCTCCTAGTTCCAGAGCCCAACGCAACCGAAGTCTACCCCATCCCGACCTGCGATGTTATGAGGCAACTCTCCAAATCCCTGAGACTGTTTTCTTACCCATGAGAGCTTCATTAGATCCCTTTTCCCTGAGAAGGAGTTCATCTTTGAGATATGATCAAGTTGTTCAGCGCCTTTCAATAACTATGAAGACGGTTGCTAAAGGAATTATTAAGGACCATCTGGTACTTGTGGCAAGTAGCACGACTTGCTCCAGTAACTTGAATGGATTCAACAATGCTGGTTATAAGGTGACCTTCCGTCCCTTAAAGGTGCAAGTGCCTCTTACAGAGTCTACCTTGTTTACCCCTGTGAAATGCTTGAGAAGCCCGCAGAGAGATGCCATCCTAACTCATTAGGATGTGTGGTCTCATCATGTTCGTGGGGCAAGCATGCAGTACCTAGCACTGAGTTATCTTTTGAGATTCTGGAATGAAAATCAGCTAAAAAGCAACAAGGAGTATGGTGATGGCCTGTATGCTATCTTAGCCTTGGTGAGGACAGACCAAGAAAAGACTAGATACACATCCTTAGACGATGTGGACTACCTTGTTGAGGACAACGCGATGGATGATATCTGCTTATCACCAGAATTGGATGGAACCATTGGTATGCCCACTTCTGAACATAGTTGTGGACATCAGAACTTCTGAGAAGAGCGAATTCGAGGAAAATGACACAACGATGAATGCAAGCTGGGAACAAAATACAAGTGCCTAAGGAAGTATCAAGATACCACCAAGAGGAATTTTCTTTTAAGGGTGGTAGCCACCCAGATAACCTAAACCTACTTACTTCTAGCCTCTTCCAATCTCGAGGACGAGATTTCTTTTAAGGGTGGTAGTCTGTAACATCCCAAGATTTTATCAAATTTTGGGGGGAAAATTTTTGTTTTTATTTTGCTTGCATTGATTGAAATTTCACAAGGATTTAAAACTTTTGAGTTTATTTGAAAGCTTTGTTTGAAAACTATTTAAAATCCTCTATTTATTTTTCTTGGAGAACTCCTTTGAGAAAGGTCAAATATCAAAATACTATTTTCCATTCTTTATTCAAACCTATGCAAGCTTGCTTGCAAAAATTAGTTTTACAAACCTTGCTTTATTCAATATGAGTGGCCTTTTTCAAACCATAATTGAGAGTGTTTCTCAATTATCATTTTATAAACTATTATTTTACTATTTTTGAAAGAATCGATTTCAAACTCCATTCCTATTTTCATGTTATGCAAGCAAAGTCCTTTTGCCAAGTTCATAAAGTTTCATTGGAAAAATCTTATTTTTTTAAAAAAAAAACATGTTTCTTACTGTCCCACTTTGATACCTTGAATTCTAGAAAACATTTGCAATTGGTTTGAGGTCATTTGAATCAAAAATGCAAATTCTATGAAAGAAGTAAGAAAACAGAAAAGGAAAAGGAGAAAAGAAAATAAAAATATAAAACTGGGCCTCAGGGAACCATTTCGGCCCAGAAGTGAAACCAGCCCGCAGCCCACGAAGGGAAAACCCGAATCGGTATCTTCCCTCTCTCTTGCACGCTGACAGGTGGACCAACCCTGTCAGGTTCTCCTTCCTCACGCTGATCTCGCCGGCGACCGTTTCCTCACAGTAACTCTCCTCCCCGATTTATTTCCCGTGTAATGCCGGCCGTTTCTTCCCAGCGCCCACGCCTATAAGTAGCCGTGATCTTCTCCCCCATCTCCCTTTCGTTTCCCCTACACGAGACGCCGCCAGGCTGGCGGGATTTCTCGCCGAAGTCTGCAGACCCCGACGGCCTTCATCGTCGATTCCGACGCCATAAGGTACCCCGCCGCCAGATTTCTACACCTCCTCGACTCCTCTCTCCCACGCGCATCTCCTCATCATTTCTGTTTGCCCCAGGAAGCCCCAGAACGACATCCTCGACAATCACCGGAGCCGCCCGAAGCTAACGCCTCCTCCAGCCGCCTCCCTTCTCCTTGCCCGGAAGCAATCGAGGTCGGTGATCACGTTTTTGAGATCCCCGCCTTGCCCTGCACCTCGTTGTAACCCTGCCGTTGACCAGGAGCCTTCAGAACATCGCCGACGTCCACCTCTGGCCGCTACCTTGCCGACGGCCAGCCGGAACCCTAGCCGAGGTGAGACACTCTCCCAGACCTCTTCTCGTTCGTTTGATCTAGATCTAAGGGTCCAAAATAGATCACTAACCCGAAGGGCTATTCCCAGATCTGGAGCGTCCAGTCTAAGTTTAATCTGACGGCTCACAATCAGGATCCATCCGAATCGGTACAAGCCAATAGGAGGCTGCCACGTAGCCGTCCAGTCACTGCCCCAGTCAAACCAGACAACTTGAAATCAAATTCGAAATTTAAATTTCAGTTTCTGTACTAATCTTGTAAAATCGATAGAAATTAATCTACTGGTCCAAAAATAGCAAATAATATCTTGTTGGAATCCTTAGGAAATGTACAATCCATCAATACAATAATATCTTATATTTTATGGGTTCAATTTGAAACTATTTTCAAATTGGAATCAAACCTTCTATTAGCTTGCTAAATTCATATCTTTTGAACCAAGTGTCCAAAAATTATGAATTTGTAGTCTCTGGAATCCTCTCAACTTGTAGAACATCATAGGATCAAGAAAATCCAAATTTGATATGTGCACACACTTTGTGCATTCAAATTTGTCCAAATCACTACTCTGATCATAGTTTGAATTCTATAACTTATTTTGGAATGAATCCAATTGCAGTGACTTTGTATTACTGCAAGCTATCCAGTAGTATCACTCCCATATCTGATTGAAACACTTCACAATTATTCAAATTCTAATATGAGAATTTGAGTAGTTCCTATATAGATAAATTCTATTTCTATTTCATTTAATAATTCCTTCTACCATAGCAAATCTCATAACCATACCTAGTCATCAAAGCTATCTGAATAACATCTTGATCAAGATCATATCTACTTAGACCTATCTTATCTAGTTCACACATATTCAAATTACAATTGTGTTGTTTGAGTAAAGTGTGACACATCTCAATCCTAGAATCTACGCTTGCTATCCTTGTAGTGTTGATCAAATCAACATTATGGCACCTATCTGACACTCCTTGTACCTAATAGAAACCTTAAACCATAATCTCAAATGTTATCTACCCATACTCAATCATCTGTTCACCTGATCCTGATTTCATGTGTAGAGCTATTCAATTAACAAATGAGTTAATTGAGTAACTCAATGTTTCATAAATCCTTGACCCATACCTTGTCCAACTAGACATATTCTATCTAATTCATATTATACTCAAATTGCAATTGTGCTACTTAAGTAGAATATGAATTCATCTCAAACCTAGATTTTGCTAATGTGGAGTTATTATAACCCATACCATAGTATGTGCTATACACCATGTTGATCAATGAACCATTTGAGCTATGTCCTCAAATATCAATCATTCATACCCAATCAAATGCCTAGTTAATTATGGTTCACATGTATTGAACTATTCAACTTGCAAATGTGCTAATTGAGTACTTCAAGCATTCTTAAAATCTAGCCTAGTGCCTAAGTGTGACATATGCTATTTAAAGAATAAATGTTGTTACACTTATTCAAATAGTATAGTGGTTGCACTATCCCACACCTATGTGATCTATTACACATGAACTATCCTAAAACTCATATATGCTTTAATAAAGCATAAAAGTTTCATCAATCATATTTGCCTAGTTCAATCCTCTCCCAGATCATATTGATCTCTCCCAACTAAGCTCTCCGATCCATATCTCACAGATCATGATCCTTTACCATATCTTTCTTGTCATAACATCTCAATAAATCTAAATTGTTAAACAAACACTTTTCAATTGTTTGATTTGTTTGATTGTGTTTGTATGGTCTGTTTATGGTATGCTATTTCTGTGCTATAGTTTGTGCGAAGAGCTACGTGCTTAGTTGAGAGAAGCGAAACGTCGTGATCTTCAAAAGGCAAGTGACACACATACTTCCACCTATCTTTTATTATATGCATTAGTGATTTCAATACTGTGCATGATATGAAAATTTTCAAAGTGGTTATGAAATGCTTAGCTCCTAGTAGTGGTAGCTATCCCTTAAACCCCACCTGCTAGGATTGCAAACTTGCTTTGCAAAATGATGCCATGCCTTGTTTTCAAATTGTTATGAAAATTAACAACCCAATGAATCACCTGGGTGCAATCTTGTGGCTACTCAGGGCCACACACCTGGCTATCAACCCAGGACATGTGTGGTGGTTATCACCTGAGGGTACACAACTCGGGGCTACACACCTGGCTATCAACCCAGGACATGTGTGGTGGTTATCACCTGAGAATACTTTGTATTGGTTGTACCTAGGAACAGAGAGAGGACATGTCGATCGAAAGGAATCTCATCACCTTTTCAAAATATTTAAAACTTGAACAGTGACTACTTAGGGCCACACACCTGACTATCAACTCAGGATATGTGTGGTGGTTATCACCTAAGGGTCCTCACCAATCCCAAGACTAACTACTTAGGGCCACACACCTGACTATCAACTCAGGACATGTGTGGTGGTTATCACCTAAGGGTTACCTTGGGGCTTAAATTGAGTAACTACTCAGGACTGCACACCTGGCTATCAACCCAGGATATGTGTGGTTGTCATCGCCTGAGGGTTATTCTAGTTTTAATTGAGTAACTACTCAGGACTGCACACCTGGCTATCAACCCAGGATATGTGTGGTTGTCATCGCCTGAGGGTTATTCATGTTTTGTTGAGTTACTACCCAGGGCTACACAACTTGGCTATCAACCCAAGGCTTGTGTGGTGGTTATCACCTGGGGGTTATCTTGACCTTGAAGAAAAATCAAAATGTTTTAAAAATGTTTTGGTAGGATAAAACTTGCTTTAAGCAATTCAGCCATAAGATCCACCAGCCAAATGTCATGTAGTATAGTCTTTCCACAAAATGCCACCAAATATGTGTCATTTGCCAGTACATCATTGTACTGACCCCTTCGGGGCTGCATATTCAAACGTGCAGGTTTTACATCGAGTAAGGAACCAGGAGTAGGATCTCGAGCTTACATTCCAACATGTCTGCCTGTGGCACTTGATGAAGATGGAAGCTCACTGCAATCTATGCTTTATGCTGTGTACTCATAAGGTAGAAGACCTATGTAACTGGATTTACGTTATAATATTGATGCTATTGCAATGATTACTATATTTTGTACTGTGGTGCTATCTACTGATCCAGGGAATGGCACAATACACAGGAGTTCTGCCTTTAGCAAAAGGCGGGGCGTTACATATCGGCTGCTTAAAGATGGTCCATCTATTGCATGGGAGGAAATTGTGCCTCTCTTTTATTCCTAGTTTTATCCTCCAAGTGAAATTCATAAAGATCATAATCGAATATATAACTTTTGGCCTCATGATGGAGAGAGTATTGCCCAAGCGTGGGGGAGATTGAAGTTACTAATGCTCAAATGTCCCATTCATGAGCTCCCCAGTAATATTGTTATTGATAATTTTTATACGGGGCTTGCTCTTCATGATAAGGATTATTTCGATGCCTCCTGTTTTGGATCATTTACTCATATGAAAGAAGATGCTAACTGGAATCTCCTTGACCGTATCCAAGAAAATGCTGAAGGATGGGAAAATGACAAAGGTAGGAAGTCAGGTATAAATTATGATTATGAATGCATTAAAACTTTTATGGGAACCGATGACTTTCATAATGTTAGCACTGCTTATGGTCTTGATTCTCAAATTCTTGCTAACTGCTTTAAGGCTTTTGCCTCTTATCTTGATGTTCCAAAGAAAGATCGGAACAAATATCATGCGCCTTATAAAGATTCTATTAGTCATATTCCTGCTGCAGCTACTAAAGTTTGTACTGTTGATAGCATTTTCCCTAAACCTTATTTTGAGAAGATACCTTTCCCTGCTAAGGTAAAAGAGCATTCTACTTTGGTAAGTGTGTCTAATAAAAGTACTAAGAAAGCTGTAGAACCTGATGAGCAAATTACTATTAAGTCTCCTGTGGCTATATTGAAGGACCTTGTTACTAAAGATGTAGGGGATGAATATATTATCTTTTGTGAAGATGCTACTAACATTATTTCACATCCTAATAGGCGTAGGAAAACAAGTGTTCCTGTTATTTCTGTCAGGACTGCCGATCATTGCTATTATGGTTTATGCGACATTGGTGCTAGTTCAAGTGCCATTCCTTTAGAGCTTTACAGAGAAATCATGCATGAGATTGGCCCTTGTGAACTTGAGGATATTGATGTGGTTGTTCAGCTTGCTAACAGAGAGACTGTTTGGCCTCTGGGTATTGTTCGAGATGTGGAAGTTCTTTGCGGTAAGACCAAATATCCCACTGATTTCCTAGTACTTGGTAAGGAAGCTAGTAAAACTTATCCTATTATTTTTGGTAGACCCTTTTTGAATACTTGTGGTGCTGTGATAGACTGTAAGAAGGAGAAAATTTTCACTAAGTTTAATGGAGAATCTTATGAGTTCAATTTTTCCAACTTTGCTAAGACTTCTTATGAAAATGACATGCCTAATGAAAAATTTTGAGTTGAACAGCTTGCTTCTATTGCTCTTGCTCCTAATAATGCTTTGCAGCAATTCATGGAGGACCATGAAAGTGATGTCTACAGGAAGGAAACAGAAGAGATTGACGATATTTTCTTTCATCAACCACCATTGATCAAGCACAATTTACCTGTGGAGGATCTTGGTACCACTTTACCACCTAAGGAAGATCCTGTTTTTGAATTAAAACCTTTACCTGATGATCTTCAATATGCTTATATAGATGATAAGAAAATATATCCTATTATTATCAGTTCTAAGCTTTCAGGAAAGGAAGAAGAAAGGTTATTGGAGATATTGAGGAAACATCGAGGAGCTATGGGATATACTCTTGATGATTTAAAAGGGATTTCTCCCACTTTATGTCAGCATGCTATTAATATGGAGGAAGACGCAAAGCCAGTTTTTGAACATCAACGCCGCTTAATTCCCAAGATGAAGGAAGTGGTAAGAAATGAGGTATTGAAGCTCCTTGATGCTAGTATTATTTATCCTATTGCTGATAGTAGATGGGTTAGTCCTGTTCATTGTGTTCCTAAGAAAGGAGGTATGACTGTTGTGCCTAATGAGAATAACGAGCTTATTCCTCAAAGGGCAGTAGTTGGTTATAGGATGTGCATTGATTTTAGAAAGGTAAACAAAGTTACCAAGAAAGATCATTATCCTTTACCGTTTATAGATCAAATGTTAGAGAGGCTGTCTAAGAAGACTCATTTTTGTTTTCTTGATGGTTATTCCGGTTTCTCTCAGATTGCTGTTAGAAAGGAAGATCAAGAGAAAACCACTTTTACTTGTCCTTATGGAACTTATGCTTATAGACATATGCCGTTTGGTTTATGCAATGCTCCTGCTACTTTTCAAAGATGCATGTCTGCTATTTTTCATGGTTTTTGTGAAGAAATTGTGGAGGTTTTCATGGACAATTTCTCCGTCTATGGAACTTCTTTTGATAATTGTTTGCACAATCTTGATAAAGTTTTGCAGAGGTGTGAAGAAACTAATCTTGTTCTTAATTGGGAGAAATGCCACTTTATGGTAAATGAAGGAATTGTCCTTGGACATAAAATTTCTGAAAGAGGTATTGAAGTTGACAGAGGAAAGGTTGAGGCAATTGAGAAAATGCCCTATCCCAGAGATGTTAAAGGTATTCGTATTATTCTTGGTCATGATGGTTTCTATAGGAGGCTTATTAAAGAGTTCTCTAAGATTTCAAAGCCTCTTACTAATCTTCTTCAAAAATATGTACCATTTGTCTTTGATGATGATTGTAAGGAAGCTTTTGAAACTCTTAAGAAGGCTTTAACTACTGCTCCTATTGTTCAACCACCTGATTGGAATTTACCCTTTGAAATTATGTGTGATGCTAGTGATTTTGCTATTGGTGCTGTTCTTGGACAGCGCGTAGATAATAAGTTGAATGTTATTCATTATGCTAGTAAGACACTTGATGCTGCTCAGAAGAATTATGCTACTACTGAGAAAGAGTTTCTTGCTGTTGTTTTTAAATGTGATAAGTTTAGACCTTACATTGTTGATTCTAAAGTTACTATTCATACTGATCATGCTGCTATTAGATATCTTATGTCTAAGAAGGATGCTAAGCCTAGGCTTATTAGATGGGTGTTGCTTTTACAAGAGTTTGATTTGCATATTGTAGATAGGAAAGGTGCTGAAAATCCTGTGGCTGACAACTTGTCTAGATTGGAAAACATTTCTTTTGATCCTATTCCTGTTAATGATAGTTTTCCAAATGAACAGTTGGCTTCAATAAATGTAACTTCGCGAGACCTTCCTTGGTATGCTCATTATGCTAATTTTATTGTTTCCAAGTATTTGCCTCCAACCTTTACAGCTCAGCAAAGAAGAAAATTCTTTTATGATTTGAGGCATTACTTTTGGGATGACCCGCACTTATATAAAGAAGGAGTTGATGGTATTATGCGAAGATGTGTACCAGAGTATGAGCAACAAGAAATATTGAGAAAATGCCATGGAAGCGCTTATGGAGGACATCATGCTGGAGATAGAACCGCACAAAAGGTTCTACAATCAGGTTTTTATTGGTCAACCCTCTTTAAAGATGCTAGAAGATATGTTTTATCTTGTGATGAATGTCAAAGAGTAGGTAATATTTCTAGACGCAATGAAATGCCTATGAGTTACACTCTTGTTATTGAACCATTTGATTGTTGGGGATTTGACTTTATGGGTCCTTTTCCTCCTTCAAAAGGTTATACTCATATACTTGTTGCTATTGATTACGTTACCAAGTGGGTAGAAGCCATACCTACAAAGAGTGCCGATGGTGAGACCTCGTTAAAAATGCTTAAGGATGTTATTTTTCCTAGGTTTGGTGTGCCTAGATATCTTATGACTGACGGAGGTTCTCATTTTATTCATGGCGGTTTTAGAAAAACTCTTGCTAGATATGACGTTAATCATAGAATTGCTTCTGTTTATCATCCCCAAACTATTGGGCTGGTAGAGATTTCAAATAGAGACATCAAGTCTATCTTGCAGAAGACTGTCAATAGATCTAGGAAAAACTGGGCTAGCAAGTTAAACGATGCTTTATGGGCTTATAGAACTGCTTATAAGAACCCCATGGGCATGTCTCCTTACAAAATGGTTTACGGAAAAGCATGCCACTTGCCCTTAGAATTAGAACACAAAGCTTTTTGGGCAGTGAAAGAGCTTAATAGGGATTTTAAACTTGCCGGTAAGAAAAGGTTGTTAGATTTGAGTTCTCTAGATGAGTGGAGAAACGAAGCCTATGAGAATGCCAGACTTTTCAAAGAGAAAGTCAAGCAATGGCATGATAAGAGAATTCTTAAAAGAGAGTTTCATGTTGGTGAGAAAGTTCTATTGTATAGGTCTCGTCTCAGATTTTTTGCAGGAAAATTACTCTCAAAATGGGAAGGACCATATGTTATTGTGGAAGTGTACCGCTCAGGTGCGATAAAGATTGCTTCGTTGAAAGATGACACTACACAAGTGGTGAATGGGCAAAGACTCAAACATTATATTGCTGGAGATTCTTATAATGAAGATGTTGATGTTATTCAAATGGTTTCTCCAGAAGAATTCATCCAGGACAATATGCAGGAACCTGCAGAGTTCGTTTTCGAATAGGTAACAGTTCTAGTCAGAAAAGGTTCGCGAAAAACTTTTCTATTAATATTTTTATTATTTTTGCTAAATATGAAAAATCACGAGACGAAAACAGGGAGGAGACGGATTCTGGTGGCTCCTCACCACCAAGGGGCACCGGCCCACCCTAGGCCGCGCCGCCCTGTGGTGAGACCACCCCGGAGCTCGTTTCTGTCCCGGTTTCCTCCTGTGATTTCGTCTCGATGTACAATTTTTGCCTATATAACCCCCCGGATTACCCGAGGTCTGTATATCGTTTTCTCATTGTGTTTTTGTTTCGATCTGTTTCTGTCAGGGGATTGTTCTCAGCTTTGAGTTGCAATGTCTTCGTCCGGTCCATCCGAGGAGAACCCTCTTGCGGATACCATTAATCTATATATGAGGGAGCTAAAGATGCATCCGAAGGAGTTGTTGCTCAAAGATGGGGAGTTGCAGATCAAAGATGTCCAAGTCCCTAAGGGAGAAGGGAGTCTCGAAGCCAGGATGGAAGCACTGGAACAAGAAGTTTTTAAATATAAGAAGATGGACATCATCCATAGGATTAATCAAGAGCTTGTTACCAAGTACAAGAAGGAGACTACAGAACTCTGGAAGGACATCTTTTCACTCCATGAGACCACTAACTAATTACAAGCATAACTCTACGACTTGCAGAACCAAAACTGTGAGTATGAAGCTAGATTTCAACAAATGAGTGCTGCTGCAAGTTTCAGGATATTGGAGACCAAGACATCCTTCCTTGACGGGGGACCTCTACCTTGGAAGTACGATGATGATAAAGACTCACCACCACCGCCGAAGGAGTAATTCGTCATCGGTATAGGCATCCCCTTGGCTTGTTCCAAGCTTGGGGGAGTGCCGCGGTATCACAGCATTATCTTTTACTCATTTACTTTTCAAGTAGAGTCATATCATGAATAAAGAAGTTATCTTATAGAATAGTCTGCAGTGTGGAAGTATCCTCCTTAGTTGGTTATTTATGTATCCCTTGGTGTGAGTTGCGGTAATGAAATATTCATGAGAAGTTTTATCGTTTACTTTCCGCACACTTTATTTTAGTTTGCAATCTTTCTTATATGACTAGTCTTGTTGATTAGTATTGGTATCACTTTGGGAGCATGAGTAAATTTAGTTGGTTTTGGCAAACTTAGCTTGGTCAGTAGCAACATTACCTTGAGGTTTGAGTAGAAACAAAGAAAGAAGTGTTTGTAGTTACATCACTTCAGTTTTCCTTCATGTTTGGCTTATAAGCATTATTATTCTCAAAGTTAAAATCGTTGTACCTTCAAGGAAGTTTGCATGATTGTTCCTATTGTATGTATGTTTGTTTGTTTCATGCAACTCTTATGCTTGCTACCCAGCCTTGCTAGCCAAAAACTGTACTGAGAGGGAATACTTCTCGTACATCCAACTCCCTAAAAGCCAAGTTACTTCCAAAGAGTACATTATAAATTCCTATGCATGGTATTTCAAGCCATTCCAAGTAAATTTTCATGTGCTACCGTTCGAAAACCTTCAAATACTTCTCATTTTGTGCCACTATTTTTAGCTCATGAGGATGTAGTGGATGGGTTTGTTATCTTCCATACTAAATTAAGTACCCCTCGACTAGGCAGCTTCATCTGCTCGTCATTAATTTTGCAAGGGAGCTGGTCAGACCATTGTAATCTCAAAAAGAAAAGAAAAAGGCACTCCTCCATGGTATGTGAAAGTTGGTGGGCACCCGATGGAATTGGTTAGCCATGGTTTGAGAAAGGAAAAGGTGGGGAGGAGTGCCAAGCTATAAAAGAGCACCAATGTGCCAATTAATCAACATCTCGGAACCGCTCTCACTTGTTTAGTATGGAAGATATCAAGAACTCCGTTGCTAGTCGTTGACAAAAGCAACCACCTCTCAAAATAACTTTTTACCTCTGTTTTACAAATGAAAAGCTCTAGCACATGTTTAATCCCTACTTCCCTCTGCGAAGGGCCTGTCTTTTACTTTCATGTTGAGTCAACCTATTCCCTTCTATCTCAAGCAAGCATTTGAGTTGTTATGTTTCACTCATCCATATGTTGATTCGTTTAATCATGTTTACTAACTTCTTTTGTTAGTACAATGCTTTTGTCTGAAGGAATATATCTCTGAAAGCTTTCTATGAATGCAAAAGTTTGTTTCATTGAGCATATGGTTTTTGCTATATTAGCTCTGTTTTAAAAAGGCTTCGTTCAAAAATAAGTGTAGGTTGTTCATTGTTCTCTGACCAAGAACTAAGGTTTGCCACCACCAATTATAGTTTACCTTGTGCATCCTTATTTGTGATTCTCTTTTACTTATTGCAAGTCTATATCATATAAAGGGAAGTTGCTGTCTATTATAAATTGTGCCTTGGTGAATGTGATGCTTCTTGTCCGTATTTTGATTATCGACACTTCACTCCATAAAACTGTGGTCATGTTTACTGAGTTTAGTTTTTGCTTGGGGACAAGCGAGGTCTAAGCTTGGGGGGGTTGATACGTCCATTTTGCATCACTATTTTGTATCATAATTTACTGTTATTCATTGATATATTTCACATTTAGAGATGATACTTATGTTGTTTCCTCTGTTTTTACATGTTTGATGATCATTGGATGATTTGCTGCCGGAGTCAGGACTCTGTTGGAAAAAGGACCGTCAAGACACCATATTTTAGAAGATCAGGAAATTCCAGAAAAATACCAGAAAATTATATTTTACCAGAAGACTGAAGAAGCCAGAAGGAGAAGGCGAGAGGAGCAACAGGGCAGGCTCACCACTAGGGGGCGTGGGCCCACCCCTGGCCGCACCGGCCTATGGTGAGGCCACCCTGGCCCACTTCTGCCATCGCTCCTTCGCGTATTTCATCGTCCCCGAAAACCTAAGTGAGGGGGCTTAGAGATAGAATCTGCCGCCTCTGCGGGGCGGAAAACACCAGAGAGAGAAAAGCTCTCCGGCAGGCAGAAATCTGCCGGGGAAATTCCTTCCCGGAGAGGGGAGATCGTCGCCATCATCATCACCATCGCACCGGACTTCATCGGGATCATCATCATCATCTCCATCACCAGCACCTTCATCTCCACCATCACCATGTCATCCCGCTGTAACATCTTGAGTTGAATCATGTCAAATTCTTAGGGGAAACTTTCCCGGTGTTGATTACTCTTGTGGTTGATGCTATTGAGTGGAATCGTTGAATTAAGGTTTATGTTCAGATTGTTATTTATCATTATTTCACCTCTGATCATGATCCATATGATGTCTTGTGAGTAGTTCATTTAGTTCTTGAGGACATGGGAGAAGTCAAGTCGTTAGTAGAATTATGTTGAGTAATATTTAATGGTTTGATATTTCTTTGTTGTGGTGTTATTTCACTAGTGGTGTCGTGTGAACGTCGACTACATGACACTTCACCATTTATGGGCCTAGTGAGATGCATTGTGTATTTGGTTACCAATTGTGGGGTTGCTGGAGTGACAGAAACCTAAACCTCCGTTGGGAAACCATTGCACCAGGGAGCGTAGGATCTTAGAGTTTAAGGCTGTGGTTAGATTTATCTTAATTACTTTCTTGTATTTGCGGATGCTTGCAAGGGGTATAATCACAAGTGTGTATTTATACTAGTAAGGGTAGTGCGCTAGCACAGGTTCACCCCCATAACACTTATCAAACCAATAAAGATTATTTAGCGGCATGAAGCGAAAGCACTTGACAGAAACTCCCGTGTGTCCTCTAGAACGTTTGGTTATCATAAGTTACACAACCGGCTTGTCCTTTGCTCTAGAAAGGATTGGGCCACTTGCAGCAATTATTATTACTATCTTTTATTTACTCGCACTTTATTTATTTGCGTTACCAAATACCCCTCAAAACCCGTTTGCTAGTATTTACAGTGAATCCTTGATCAAAACCACTTGTCAACACTTTTTGCTCCTCGTTGGGTTTGACACTCTTATTTATCGAAAGTACTACGATACACCCCCTATACTTGTGGGTCATCAGAGACGTACCCTCGTAGACTGATCGCGGGGATTATGCCCCCGCACAGGCGTTGATGATGAAGCCGATGTAGCCAACCTCAAGGTCGTGAAGAACTCGACGTATCAACACCATGGTGCCTCGCGCCATGACACCAGTGCGATGGCACCAGTGCAACAACATAGTGTCGCATGCATAATACGTCATAGTATTCCCACACGTACGGTGCACCATGACTCCTTCCGGATCCAGTCCACCAATGCAGCGGAAGAAGAAGTATTTGGACTGGAGAATCCGGCAGCCTTTCGGCGTTCGGTATGAGGAGAATCCTCTAACTCGCTGGCACGACTCCAAACGAGGGAGATGAGCTAGAGGGAAAGAGGAAGAGAGGTGGCGCATAGGGAAGAGGAGAGAAGAGCTCTTCTAGGAACTCCCTCAATTCACTTGTATCAAACTCTCTTCCATGGGAGGGGGGTTATATAGGCGGATGGGGGGAGACCTTACCCCCCCCCCACCAAGGAACCTTGGGGCCGGCGGCTAGGGTAGGAAAACCCTAACCCTAGGGCATCCTAGGGTGGGCCTAGCCTAGCCGGCCACCCTCTTGGGCCCTTGGCCCTTGGCCTATGGCGCATGGACCCCATAGGGTCCATCTGGGAGGCCTGGTCGGCCCCTTAATGGGCTCTCCTTCTAGGGAGGGCCCAAATAGGTGGGCTGCCTATATTTATTAATTAAATAATGTTTATTAATATTAATTCATTAATTAATATCAATTACTTCTTTATTTAATTCCTCGCAGCTCCAAAACTGCTTCCGGAACCCTCCGAACAACTTTCGGATCTTCACAAAACTTTTTTGGTTTCCTCCTGTCAACTCCCTGACAATTCCAGAAACATCTTAATGTCATCACACCCTTAATTTGAGTTACCCTATGGCTCGGGAATGTTACAGACATTACCGAGACTCCTCTCTGGTAAATAATCATCGATTGGATCTGGACATCCAACTCCTTGATGATCCATGTGTATTCCCATGAAGGAATTTGTCGTTGCCGTAAATGTTAATGTCCTATTCCTTTTGCGATTGCGATAATTGCAATATCCGAGGTTTGATCATCGGCATCAACATCCAATGTATCTCCGTACCTGGTTCAACCTCGTTACCGATATTGCTATTCAACTCGTTCCCGTGATATCCCATCCTCCGTGACCTAGTCACATGTTGCAACATTGGATGAATCTCACCGAGTGGGCCCAGAGTATCTCCCGTCACTTGGATGAGCAAATCCTGCTCTTGGTTCACACTCCTCTACCTACTCCTTAAAGCATACCTAATATACACCTTTTCAGTCAACCTGTTACCTGAAGACGGTTGATGTAATTAAATCAGCCTCCAGATGTAGTGATTATCATAGTGACCTCATGGTCTAAGGACTAGGTCACAACATTTCTTATTATTGTAACATGAACATCGTGACACGATCGTGTTACATAATAATGTTGGGTATGTCACTTCATGGCATTTACACAATGGCATGAACCTCATTGTCAATTGACGTATTTGTCACATGATCCGGAGACTGATCATCAGTTGTCCAGTGAGCTAGTATAGAGGTTCTACTAGGGACTCTGGTTGTTTAATACCACACGTGTATCGGTGTCTCCGGACCCACACAGTTATAGCATAGTATTAAACTTATTATGAATTCTTTGGAATATGCAAATAAACCCTTTATTATTTTCCTTTAGGGCATAATTCCTTCACAAGTGCAAAACTTCTTTGCAAAGAAAAAGCCCGAGCCGCCTCTAGATCTGAAAAAGTGCAAAAAATGCTGAAGACCCTTCAGCAACCCGAGCCAAGGCTTTCATCAGACTATGATTGCTCTATTCTCAAGTCACATGAGGCAAAAAAAGGTGCGGTCGAGAAGTAGTAGTGCAAGCGTGAAATCAGTTCCCCAGCTCGGAGAACAGAAAAACTCGTGCCCCCCGCTCCAAGTGTTTCCCGATATCCAGTATGATCCGGAGATGGTAACACTATACAAAGAAGTGGCTAATGCTCATGGTTTGACTATTGCTGAGTACTTAAGCCAATGTGATTTCCCCACGGGTGATATATCACACACATACCAGCACGGGAACCCTCTCGTCGGATCTGAGGAGATCCTGCATCTACCAACAGAAATGCAAAGATTGCATCGGTGGTACATGGAAGCCTCAAAGGAAGGGAAGAACTAGATCATACTGGGAATTAAATATAAGCATTACTTCCGTGGAACTGATGAGATAAACATCAAATTTTCTGAATTATTTCAGTTATACAATAAAGACGCCCTCGAAAAATCCATCGCCAGTGCCTATTGTCTGTAAGTATTATTTATGTAATTAAGACTCTAGCTCAGCTCGTTCACCGCATGCATAATTATACTCACTATATTATGCAGATTGAAGATTCTCGAATGCAAAAAAAAAACGAATCTATGACATTGGGTTCATTGACCCATATACCGTGAACGAGTATAGTCTCCAATACCATGCCAAGTACACGGAGAATAACTTGGTATGGGCGTTAAGGTAACAAGAAACCAAAAGGGAAATATTATTTCCTTACGACTTCAAGTGAGTGTTACTGTCTTATACACATTCTATTTCGCTTACTCGATGTTAAGTATAATTGCTAAGTTGTGTGTGTCCGCAGGTTTCACTTTATTCTGCTAGTCATTCAACCTGACTGAGGAAGAGTAGAAGTCATGGACTCGAAACATAAATCCCTTGAGGTGTGGGGGGCATGATTGATATGCTTCAGAGGTAATTTCAATCATTATGGCACTATATCGGCAACTTTCGTTCATTTCCTGATATCAAGTAATTAATAACTCCTTTATTCTTTACGTTGATTCTATGTTTGCGAGTTCATTCGCCAGATGACCTGTGAGAGAGACAGAATTTTAGAACAACTTCGAGTACGTTAACACTATTCACAATTTTATTTTATTGCCATCAATTGTGTTGAGTTTCATTCATATATATTGACCACCTTATTTAAATTAGATCGAACGGATGCGGGACTGTCTTCTAGCAACCGATCGTGTACGAGAAATTCATGAGTAATTGGCGGAATTCTTACTTGACGAGGTCATAGCACCAACCGGAGAATTCCATCAGCAATATGATTTTGGACAATAGGGATCATAATAGAAACTATATTGTATATATGCATGAACATGTACCATTATGTAATATGTTCGACCAAGCACGATAAAAGAGGTCACTTCGATCTCTATATTCATGACAATGTTGTGTAATATAATGGTTTGTTGTATGTGTGCATCAACGTGTTTCAAATGGCGAGCCTTAGGCATGGCAGCGGGTTCTTCCGCGGCAGCGTTTTGGGGCAATCTGCTGCGGCGGTAGAACCCGCTGGCACACCCAGGGCTCGCCATGTGGTCACCCTTTAGCACCGATTCCTGACATGAGCCGGTGCTAAAGATCCTCCCGTCCAGACAAATGCTCGCATCCACGTGAAACCCCTTTAGCACCAGATCGAAGCACAACCGATGCCAAAGGATAAAGACTTTTAGTCCCAGTTTCTTTGCACTGGTTGTCCAACCGGTGCTAATGCCAGTTACTACTAGTGCCTCGTGTTTCACGAATTCTAATCTGCCCCATGCGAGGCTGTTCCCGTCGAAGGAGAACTTCCTTAGGCTTCGTTCGTTTAATCCCCGTGGATCGGCAGGGATCAGAGCAACCAGGGTTTAATCCCGCCAATCTCTAAAACTGTGTTCGGTTAACCCCGCGGAGTTCCCAACCCTGCCAATTCCGGCGATTTAGACAAAAATAACCCAAAGATGAAACAAATATAAAAAATAAACCATCGGTGTAAAAATTTCACGGGGCTAACCCTTTTTTGCAGCGCCATGCAGGGTGGCGCGGCAGATGCAGGAGCGGCGCCACTGCCTTTGGCGTGGCACATGCTGCCACGTCGGCATGGTGGGGCCGCATCGGTAGTGCGGCGCCACCCAGAGTGGCGCGGCAGGAGGCACTTTAGGGTTTGTTAACCTGCCCCGGCCCGCTCCCGACCGGCCCCCTCCCTCACTTCTGTCCCTCACCCCTCCCTCCCTCATCCATGTCGGCGGCGGTGGGTGTTCTCTCTCTTCCCCTTCTCTAATCCTCTAACAAGAAGGCTAGGTGGTGTCCTCAAGATCTCCACTAAGGTATTCTCCCCCCAATCCCCTTCTCTAATCCCCTAGTTTGAATCCTAGTTAGTGATGCATGGATTTATATGGTTGATTCAAATGAATGCTCTCAAATCCTAGTTAGTGATGGATGAATTTGGGAATCCTAGTTAGTGATGGATGGATTTGTATGGATTTGTATTGATTTGTATGGTGGACTTGTATGGTAGATTCAAATGGATGGATTTGTGTGATTGATTTATGTTGCTTGTTATTGAAATAGCAATTTTAGATTACTTGTGATGTGCAATTTGGGTGCTTCATAATATGTATGAAATTAGTAGGAATATTATTTGCATATTATATGGATGAATTGCTGTAAATTAATTGTTTGACTTATGTGCATATATACTCACATATATGTTATTGGGTTTTCTATTTTCGTGCCCTCGGGTCCTTAGTTGTGCTCAGTTTTCCCCAGCCGCTTAACTTTTCCTCAGTTTTCCCCTCGCTCTAGTTTGAAACCCTTTGCAGAGGCTCGGACGGGAGGGTTGCGGTCTGGTCAGAGGCCTTGACCGTTACCGGTGACGGCTAGGGAGCCGCGGTGGTTGTGAATTGACCGATGCTTTTGAATGGTGCTAACGGGTAGGGTCATGAGACACGTTGGAGCAGCCATCCATCTATCGCTGACGTGTGGGCCGTTTTATTTCCTGATTGTATACGCGGTGCTGCCAATGACAAATGGGGCCGCTCTATAGGGCTGCCACAGCCAATGACCAGTGGGGTCGTGTAATTTTTAGGAAAAGACATATATTGCCGCTCTGTGGGGCTGCCACAGCCAATGACCTGTGGGGTCGTCAATTTATTTAGAGAAAATCATGTATTGCCACTCTGTGGGGCCTCCGCAGCCAATGACCGCTAGGGTCGTCTATTTATTTAGAGAAAATCATATAGAGCCGCTCTGTGGGGCCGCCTCAGCCAATGACCGCTGGGGTCGCCCTTAGTGAAAAGGCATATATCCCTGCTTTTAGTTAGAGAGAAGCAACAAGTTCGCTAATTAATTTTTCTTAAGCTAGACCCAGCAGGTGACTATTTTCGCAGCTTCATCTAAAGTGAATCTTGTGCTAAACATGGCTGGAACCTAGTGTTGTATATCTCATTAGTCATTGAAGAACCGCTGGCAGCTCGTTCCCCACCCTCGGACGGAGCAGCCATCGCCGGTGCCTCGTCGCGCCGCTGGCTCTGTTCCCCGGCAGCGTCGGACGGACTGCGGCGCTGCACGTCAACCACGGTTCCAGCACTTGTTTCATCCGCACGCATTGTACCCACCGCAGAAAAGTCCGCCGCAAGCAGATCCGCCGCCCACGACGACCGGGATTTGCTCCGCCACAAGCAGATCTGCCGCCCACGATGACCTCCACTTCCGCCTCCCCTGCCCCCTAATCGATTCGGTTCCCGTAATTTATTGGAGTTTGCAGGTTCGAAATAGTCCTCAATGTCTGGTCGTAGCGGGTACACCGGCGAGGGTGGGGATTCGATCATGTCGTGGCCACGTTCTACTTCTCCTACCTCGTCGGAAGTGCAGGTATCTAGCTTCTGCTCTCTGTACTACCGTTGAATTTGAAGTGCCGCCATGGCCTGTTGGCGTGATTTCAGTTGTTCTTTTTTCCATTATTGTTACAGTTCGCCAGGCAAGCCGATGATCCATGGTACATTGCATACCAAGATGAATCAACCCAGTGGTGTAGCCAGAGGATGGATTTGGAGGAGAAGGTGGCCAATTTAGGTGATGAATTGGCCCGTAAAAACCTAATGATATTCGAGCTGAAGCGTACTGTGGAGGAAGAAAAGAAGAATTCAGAGCTTATTCGCAAGGAGAAGTTGATACTTGAGACAGATCTTGCCATATTTGATCAAGTGGTAGAAAATCTAGAACATGAACTTCAAGTGATGGGAGAGGCGAAAAGTAGATTCATCTGGGCAGTTTTATTAGGTGTCATCCCTGTCCTAGCAGTTATGTGGTTGTGGTAGATAATTTAGATAGTATAGAATTGTTATTCCGTAGATGGCTCTAACCACTGTATTTTGGTGTGGCTCTAACCACTGTATTTTGGCGTACAATTTCCTAGTTGTGCTAAGTAATGCGCGCGATAATTTTCATGCATGAACATCTTATAAAAGTGAAGGGATCCCAAAAGTGAAAGCATGTACCAGCCTCTCGGATCAAATACATATCAATCTTCCCAATCAAGTTGTGATAGAATTCAAATCATACATTCAGATGTACAGGGACACATCGAGAAAGTGGAGAAGCTTTTTTTGAGACGGAGGTAGTAGTTCGAACAATTTTATCCCAAATTGAAATTGAAAAATACAAATTTATCATAATTTATCCCAATTTGCTGCGTCGAACATGGCCACGCACCGATGGGCTAGAAGGGCCTGGACGACAGGCAGCTGAGGGGTGGTCATCTGCGCCATCTGCAAACTCGGACATGGAGGAGGGCTGGATCTGCGGCTTAGCAACCACTCTTGGCACCGCCGCCATCTTGGTGGCTGGATCTGCGCCATCCGCAAACTCAGACATGGAGGAGGGCTGGATCTGCGCCGTCGCAGCGATGTTGTGGATGATGGCTTCAATCGTCTTGGCATCGATGACCACTGTCGACACGGCCGCCGTCTTGGTGTCCATCAGCAACAGATCCGAGGAGGGCAACGGAAGTGAGACATCGGCAGGCTCCGACATTGAAGGCTGGATCTGCGCCGTCGCAGCGATGTTGTGGATGATGGCTTCAATCATCTTGGCATCGATGACCACTGTCGACACGTCCTCTGTCTTGGTGTCCATCAGCAACAGATCTGAGGAGGGCAATGGAAGTGAGACATCGGCAGGCTCCGACATTGAAGGCTGGATCTGCGCCGTCGCAGCGATGTTGTAGGCGATGGCTTCAATCATCTTGGCATCGGTGAGCACTGTCGGCACAGCCACCGTCTTGGTGTTCTTCATCATCAACAGATCTGAGAAGATAAACGAAAGTGAGACAGAGAGAGACATTTCAACTATTTCTGATGGTTAGATCCTCACCGACACTCTTAGATCCTCACCGGCACTCTTAGATCCACGCCGCCGCACGGTTAGATCTGCGCCGCCACACGCATGGTTAGATCCGCGCCGCCGCACGCTGTAGTTCTGCGCAGCCGCACGCACGGTTAGATCCGCGCCGCCGCACGCACGCATGCACGCTACAGATCCGCGCCGCCGCGACCGCCAGAGTAAGAGAGGAAGATGCGACTGGAATATGCGACTGCCAGGGTTGGTAGGTATGTGCTCTGCTCTTCTCTCCGTATGCATCCATCGAGGTAGAGAGAGATGTACAGGCCATCCAATCATAAATGATCCAACGGTGCAAGCGTACGTTGAGCTATCAACCAACCAAGATTCGTGTGACATGCATCTCGACCAATCAGAGATCAGCCAGTGAGTACAAGTGAGGAAAACTGAGTAGAACTAAGAGGGGGAAAAGTGAGGAAATGTTTATCAGAAGGGCAAAACTGAGTAGGACTGAATAAAACAAGTGGACCCGGAGGGAGAAAACTGAGTAAAACTAAGTAAAACAGGGGCACCCAAATAATAAAGGGAGTAAGCAAAATTGAAGCTTTTGGCATAAAAATTGTTAGATTGTGTTATTTGAACAATATAGTACATTTTGGCCGACGTGATATTGTTTGCAATTCAAAGATACACAAGTGTGACGAATTTGGACTCATTTGGACAAAGTTTGTAAGCATAGTGGGTATTTGGGAGGTGTGTTGAGTAGAAAGCCATGCATCTTCATAGCTAGTAGCCCATAGACTAGGAAGTGGTTTTGGGAAAGGGAAACTTCATATCTCTATATTTCCTTTTCCATTATTATTTCTCTAGGTTGTAGGTAACATAACAAGACTCCATGGGAAGGTTCCACCATGTTTTGAATTATTATGAATTAAAATAAACCCAAAACTATATTTTTTGAGTTTAGTCACTAAGACGGGGAAAAGTGAGGAAACCTCAAGCGATGAACTATAGCTAGTAGCTCATAAACTAGGAACTTATTCAAGCAAATAACACATACATTATTGTGATTATTCAACATACAAACTTGGGAACGTCACACTAGTTCGAATTCAACATACAAACTTGGGATCCCCAATACAAATTGTTCATACAAATTCAAATTAATTGTTCAAAATAAAATCTTTCTCTTGCTCCTGGTGTGACTCGCTGGGTCCACCACCTTACTCCGGGTAACCCTAACAGGGATATTACCGGTGTCTACCTTCCTTTTGCCATCTTTCTTGTTCTTCTTCTTCTCTTCGGGTTGTGCCAAGACCGAGACAACCATATCATACAAAGCTTGTGCTCTTTCTTCTTATGCATTTTCTTCCCTTGCTTCTACAATCTGCTCTTGATCCATCGGTTCACCCAGCTCTCGATCCATTGCTTCACTCAGCTGTCTATCCATTGCTTCAACGGCCTCTCGATCCATCTGTTCCCTCTGCTTCGGATCCATCGGTTCAAGCAGCTCTCGGTTCATCTGTTCAAGCAGCTCTCGATCCATCGGTTCAAGCAGCTCTCGATCCATCGGTTCAATCAGCTATCGATCCATTGGTTCAAGCAGCTCTCGATCCATTACTTCAATCTCCTCATGATCCATTGCTTCAATCTCCTCATGTTGAATTGCTGCTTCATTCTCCTCTGCATTTGCTGCTCCCGCCTGATCTTCCATTCCAAAAGCTGGGTCAACTGGATTTTTACAAAGCCTAGCAATGTGTCCAAGGGTTCCACAACGTTTGCACTTACGTCGTCGAATCGGTGGACAACCCTCTGCACTAGCTCTGATCCTATTTTCCTCGGCCTACCTGCCAGTCTAGTCAAAACTGGAGAGTACAGTTTGAAGCCTGGATCGACTTTCATCCATTGGTCTTTTCCCAACAAGGTAGGAACATTCATAGCATATGCAGCCCTAAATTTGGCAACAGAGAAATACTCTGACACATACTGATCAACTTCACCTTCTGCACCCGCTATAACACTCATGAAAAACAATGCGTGTATGCAGGGTATCCCACGGATCTGTCATCGCCTACAATGGCATGTCCTATCAACCAAACTCACTGGATACCTCCACTGCCTATTTTTACTGTCAGTGTAGGTTACCTCAGCCTCCATTCCTTTTCTGATGCATTTCATCTTCAATTGTTTTGCCCTGGCATGCAAAGACTTAATCAAAGATGGGAGCATGAGATGGCCAACATATTTTGTGGCTGCAATTCTTTGACGCTGATCGATCTTTATCATGATCATCTGCCTAATCTAATCAAATATTTGCCACAACATAAGCCCTTTCAGTGACTTGACCTTTGCATTGAAACTCTCCGCAAGGTTACTTGTTACATAGTCTACCTTGCAAATTTCATTGAATTGGCTTCTTGACCACACCCTACCATGATGTTCATCCAAGTACTCCTTCACCCCAGGTTTTTGTTTATACAACACTTCCAAATGAAATAGATGCTTCCTACTGCTGCATGTGTATGCAGCTGGCCATAGGTTGTTAGTATAAACTTTACCCTTGAATTTCTTTGTAAAATTCTGTACCAAGTGTCGCATACATTCCCTATGCTCCACTCCAGGGAATACTGCTTCTACTGCACTCTCCAAACCTTTGCAAGCGTCTGTGTGGATAGTAAGTCCTGGTGGATGACCTATAAGGTTGCGCAAATTCTGCAGAAACCAAGTCCAACTTTCCTCTGACTCAACCTCCAAAACTCCATAAGCAACAGGGAATATCCAATTGTGTCCATCAATTGCAGTAGCAGCAACTAGCTGTCCTTTAAACCTGCCATGAAGAGCTGTTGCATCCACGGCCAAATAAGGCATGCAACCGTCCAGAAAGCCTTTCTAGCAAGCTTTGAAACAAACAAAATCCCTTCTAAAACATTCCTTCTGCATTATCCTCCCGCTTTTCAATTTGTAGGGAACTGTATGCTTGTCTATCGCTACAACACTGCCTGGACTAGCCATCTCCACTTCAGCTTTGAAAGTGTAAAGCAACTGAAAGCTTTTATTCCATGGACCATTGATCCTGTCAAGAGCCATTTCCTTTGCATAGAACATCCTCATGTAAGGTATGTTTATATTAAACTTATCAGATATTAATTTTATTAGTGCTGTTGGACCAAGTGTTGGAGTTTCTCTCAGCCAATCTATGATTGCATCTGCCAACCACCTAGTCTTTGCTAGCTTTGATTTCTCCTCTGGCGCACCCGCTCGAGGTGGACAAGTATGGTCGATCGAGTTCTTCTTTATCTGAAACATAATTATAAGGGATGTCAGTAACAGTTAACAAATTTTACACCGTGATCTAAAATACACAACTGGTTGGCGTAGTACCTGAACCACGGTGCTTCTGAGCATTGTGGATGCATGCAGCCTCCACCTACACCTCTTGTATGGGCACTTAACTGTGAACCTACCTGGCTCACTTTTAATAACCTCATAATCATTCTTGGTGAGAATGCAATATGTAGTAATTGCATTACGGCAGTACATCATCGTTTGAAATACGGTGCCTTCTGCTAGCTGAGGATCCTCCCTGTTCCACTCAATTGTTGGCAAGTCATCACCTTCGTAATTGGCTAAAACAAGGCTGTCATTGTTCTCATCCTTCTCTTCATCATCAGTGTCATCAAATCTGGCACCTTGTGCAATATCTTCCATGTATTGATCCTCCATTGCCTACTTACTGCATCTATCTACCAATTCAGGAAACATCAACTCATCCTCATCATCTTGAGGAGACGGATCCTCAATCTCTGCATCGTCCTCCACATCGACCGCAGGAACGATCTGGCTACCACTAGCACAGGGGACAGATGGTGCTGTTGTGGAACTACAAGGAGCGGGGCGGCGCACACGATTAGCAGAGGCAGCAACACTAGAGAGACATGATGCCCGACCACTTGATGATGCCCCAACACCAGATGATGCCTGGACCATGTCCACATGGATACGAATTTTACCGACATGGCAAGAATCATTTAAAGCAAAAAAGCATTCCCAGATCCTCGTCGAAAATTAGTGGAACATATCTTCCCTCCGTGCTGTTGAAATATTGGAAAACAACTGAATCGCCAGCGCCCCAGGGGTACTGAGCGCAGATGTTATCTTTTAAATCCCTCAATGAGATGGTAGTTGCAACCACCGCTGGGATGTAAAATCCGCTCACATTGCATTCAGAATCACGCAAAAAGCTAGTATCCAGCCTAACCACCAGCCGAAAAGCCAGTGTTGGATCAATCCTATTCGAAAAGCAATGCAGTTAGTTGAGCAACAACGATTCACGCTCAATAACTGCCTACTCTTAATTCACATAGGCAGACGATGCTTACCCAGATGGAATCCATGCGTTAGATCCCTTCGATTCCCAATCTTCTCTGCTGCTGAGGGGCATAATCGGCACACCAGACGGATGTACAAACTCTACCGCCATAGGGGTAGATCTAGTGGAGGCGGAGCCCTCTCCGCCTCTCGGGGGTGGTGATGGGGGCGGGGGCGGCTCGGGGGCGGACGACGCCATAAGGTAGGAGGGCAGGACGGCCTGGCGGCGGAGGGGCGGTGTGTGAGCTCTTCCAGTCTCCGGCGGAGGGGAAAGCTTTGGGTGAGTGATAGACCGCCAGTCCGACGTGTCTCATTGGGTCAACAGTCAACACCATTCAAAAGCAACGGTCCATTCACAACCACCGCGGCTCCCTAGCCGTCACCGGTAATGGTCTAAGGCCTCTGACCAGACCACAACCCTCCCGTCCGAGCGTCTGCCAGGGGTTTCAAACTAGAGCGAGGGGAAAACTGAGGAAAAGTTAAACGGCTGGGGAAAACTGAGTACAACTAACGAACCAGGGGCACGAAAATAGAAATCCCTATGTTATATGGATGAGTTGTAGATGAATTTTATAGTTGAAGTTAATTTAAGATGAATTGTATAGTTGTAGATAAATTGTTGTAGATGAATTGCATGACTTATGTGCATATGTGCTCACATATTTGCTAATTTTTGTGAATTAATTTTAGATTAATGTTTTTCTTGTATGAGTCATGCATATATGCTCACATGTTAGTTGGAATTTGTTAGTGTATATGCAATTAGTTGGTTGGCTATATGCTCACATTATAGTCGGATTGTATAGGATGGAGGAGTTAACCAATGAAAGCATTCTCGAGGATCAAGTTGATGTTCGTCACCGTGCCTATATGATGATCGAGAAGAAGATGGTAATTAAAAAACCAATTACTCAATGTAATATTGGTATGCTTAAATTGATATGTGACACTGAAGCTTGTGTGTGTGCAGGTTCTTGGACCATTGCGACTTAGGTACCACCAGATGTCGTCAACGCCGATGAACTACGATGAGCGGTACACCCCGTACATCCAGAATCTTGGGCTTCTACCGTTCATCCATATGGTCACCCGGTCGACACCTCACATGAATCCTGCCACAATCACCGTGCTTGTCGACCGGTGGAGGCCGGAGACCCACAGCTTTCACCTCCGGACCGGCGAGATGATGGTCACGCTAGAGGACATGGCGATGATACTTGCGCTCCCCATCGAGGGGATTCTGCTTTGTATCGATACATCCTGTGATGATTGGCGTGGGAAGATGGTACATCTTATTGGGAAGTGCCCTAGGGATACTCTCAACAAGGAAGGAGTAAAGTTGAGGGTCGCCGCCAGGGCTACTTTTAAATGGATCTCAGATAACTTCAATACCTGCCCTGAGGATGCCGATGAGGATGTCGTCAAGATGTACGCCCGCGTGTACGTGTGGTATGTTATCACACGGACTCTGTTCAATGATGCTAGTGGCAAGACCGCGCACTGGCATTGGCAGAAGGCGCTCACCATTATGGAGAAGAAGTGGAGCTGGGGCACTGCAGCTTTGGCTTGGTTGTACCGTCAGGTAATGAGTTGTTTTGTCCACTCCGAACATTTGCTCTCCATTTTGGCTACATTCTTGTTATTGATGTTTGCTTTCATACCATGTGCAGCTTGACGAGGCTTGTTGTAGGACAGTGAGGGACTCTTGTATTGGTGGTCCGCTTCTTCTTCTTTCGGTTTGGAGTTGGAACGCTTCCCTGTTGGACGGCTGAAATTGTCTCCTCGAAATGACTATGAGGATTATGACAACCCCTACCGGCTTCCCACATGGGCTTACCAGTGGGACGTCCATTTTGAGTTTACTTCTGACCCACAATTAGCGTATCAAGCATATACCAACGAGTTTGACAACCTTGTCCCTGAGCAGGTAAAAATCTCTATTCCCTCACTCTCTCGTTTCCGGTTTGTAGGATCTTCATTATTGCATGTTTTAGGTGGAATGGCAACCATATGGTCGTGGAAATTCTTTCGGTGATGCTGCCTTCTAGCTTAACCCGAGTTGCACGGCAGAAAGAAATCTTTGGTATATGCGTTGCCCATTGATATGCATGTGGGCTGTTGAGTTTCACTTGATGCAGCGGGTTATGCGGCAGTTTGGTTTATTTCAAGAGCACCCGCCGATATATGAGGACACGGATCGTATGCTTCACCGGTATGAATCCTATTTATACCATTCCGCCATTTTATAATATACTTCTTGTGTGTTGATAGTGTGCTGTTTTAATATGCAGCTATGATAGGATCAAACATAGGAAGACGGATTGGCACAATATTCATAAGAAGCATGTGAGGACGTTTGAACAACGTGTGGCGGAGGCTAAGCGGGCAAAAGGAATTTGAGCGGGTCCTCATTCTGATGTTGCTTTCAACAACTATCTCCGTTGGTTTCAACCAAGGACTCGTTTGCAGCTTCTTTCGGATGCCTACACGGAAGACATTTTGGAAGAACCTTTGCCGTTCGACAAGCTTGGCAATCTTGCTTACAATAAGCTTGTCAGAGAAGGGCGCCAAGTCCCTTTTGCTTCCACGATTAACTTTATGGTAAGATTGTTCTTCTTTTTGTAATCTCACTACTATCTCCACTTGCCACTTGTGTCTTTACATATTCATTTACATGGTAGCGCACGGAGATCCAGAAGCAAGCTGTTGAATTCGAGGGGGCTTTGGAATTGCCACGGGACGAAGAGGGCTCTTCAAGATTGCGAGAATTCGTGAAGGTATGAACATGCATTGACCATCCGTTTGGTATTTTTGACATGTACTTACAACTATTTTCTTCTTATAGCATCAGGGCCAGAAGTTAGCAAGTGAGAGCAAGCGAGATGGACCAAAGATGGCCTCGCACATGTGCACTCGCAATTCCTTAGCGAGGCCTTGAATGCTCGGCCTCCGTGTTGGACACCATTGGCCGTCGTTCCTCCGGGCTCGTTCACTTGATAAATGAGCTCTTCGTTATCATAAACGGTGGCAACTTCAGAATCCGCCTTACGGGACTAAAATGTCATCCACTCGTCAACTTTGGGTGGGTACTTGTATTTGTGATTTTGTGTATTGTCTCCTGCAATCTGCCTATCCGTTTCATCTGAGTACTTCAAAAAATACTCATTCAACTTGTCGAATGTGTATCGTATAATTGCTGTCACGGGCAATGCACGGACACCCTTGAGCACCTTGTTGAAGCACTCTACCATATTGCTTGTCATTTGACCGTACCTCTGACCATTTTCATCGTAGGCTCTTGCCCACTTTGTTCTATCTTGGATGTGCCTATTGAGAAACGCTTGACCCTTAGCATCGAGCTTTCTGTTTGACTTCAATTTGATGTACAAGTTAGCGAAACGCCGGTCAGTGAAAGTGAGACAACAATCCTGAAGATCATCGGTCAACTCCTTGCTATCACATGCCCTATAGAAGTTTGAACAGAAATGCCTCATGCACCATCTATGGTGCAAAGGAGCATGCCCTAGAATTTCAATATTTACCGCTGCGAGAATTCCTTGATGTCGATCTGAGATGACACAAATTTCCCTTTGTGGCGGTAATACCTTGGTCCTCAAAAGGTGAAAAACCCACTCCCAGTTATTGTTGTTCTCCGCCTCAACGAAAGCAAATGCCAAAGGAACCAAACGGTTGATGGCATCATTTGCTATTGCAACCAAGAGAGTCCCCCTATATTGCCCGGTCAAAAATGTGCCATCAACATATATTACCAGTCTACAATGCTCGAAAGCTTTCACGCTTTGCTCAAAAGCCCAAAATGCACGGCCAAATACTTGGACAGTTCTTGCATTGTAAATCCTTGTTTCCTGTCCATAAGGCTCTACCACATGAACCATGCCCGAGTTTGCGTCGGCCATTGCTAACAACAACCGAGGAATTCGGTTGTATGCTTCTTTCCAATTACCATACAACATCCTGAATGCAGCTTGCTTCGCTTTCCATGCCTTGCCGTATTTCACGTCATAGTGAAAGAGAGCTTTCACAAGCTCCATGACTGTCTTGATGCTCATTATTGGAAGTGATGAGATTTGGTTGGAAAGTCTATATGCGATGAACTCAGAGGTGAGTTGCCGGTGATCGTGCTTTACTGCTTTGCCATCCACCCTCTTTCCGCGACACATGTGAGTTGGTACACACCTTGTTATGCGCCAATCGGGTCCTCCCTTCCATAGTCTTGCACGCACAATCCAAGGACATCCATCCTCCTCGCACTTAACAGTGTAACGCTTCTTCACGTCTGAGTGAAGCACCGTATAGGGACGATGATACTTAACCGAGTAGTCCTTGATCCATTGTTTAAATTCCACCAAGGTTTTGAACATCAAGCCTTTTGATATACCATTATTCTCGTGATTTCCATCCCGGTAAGAAGTAGGCCTAGGTCCAAGCACTATACCCTCGCCGCCGTCAACCGTGGCTTCATCCGCGAGACTAAGATCACGGAACAATGGTATCCGATGATCTCGCCCCAATACCTTCTCATGGACTTCGGCCTCATTGGTCGTGAACCCTTCCTCATCAACTTCTTCTTCGGGACCATCGTCATCCGAGTCCAATGCATAGCATCGCGAGTACGGGATGTCATGGTCCATGTTTTCTTGCGTATAGTACATATCCAAATCTCCAACATTGTGGTCATGAAGCTCAATATCATTCTCATCATCCCTGCACTCATCATCCTCCTCTTCCAATGCTTCGCCCTGCTTTGAAATTGGCCTTCTATCCGTCATTTCTTCTTGGTGGTTCGGTGGAGAATTCCTAGCATCAACCCGGGAGGCACTCCGGTTCAAGTCCAAATGCAAAGTACCACCAATCTTTTTGGTGGCAAATAACTCAAGAGCCTTGTCGAGAGATTCGACCACCACCTCCTTGTATGCACCCCAACGTTGCTTGGAGTTGATACGCATTATCTTCCAACTGAAGTGCATGCCAAATCCGGCGTTGTGCCTACCCTCCAACTCAACAACATCACTAGGGTCCATCCAATTCAACTCTATCCTAACTTGTTCCAAGACCTCGGCGTACGTAGGAGTACGCTCGAACACCAAGTCAAGCTCATCCGGGTCGGGCTCTATATTGCCTTTCAAATATGCTTCCTTGTCAACATGATGAACATGAACAATTCTCGCCATACCTATATTTGGTATAACAACAATAAGGTAAAAAAATTAATAAGTACCAATGCCAATATTGACTAACACATCATACTCCCAAACCGCCTAACATAACAAGAAAACCTTAACCCTAACCCTACTGACAAGGGTATAGTTAATAGAGCCCGTTAGTTGAGTACCCCTGAGGCCCGATAAGCTAGGCCCAATTGTAATGATAGTCGAATACGAGTTCTTACCGTATGTCGATATTGTAATCTGTATCGTACCCTACCCGATCCTTGAGACCTGGCCACCTATATATAGGGGCCAGGAGGGGACGGTGTAGGGCAGATTGAAAGAAAGCCAGGTTGAACACCCAAGTTTACTTTCGACACACACCTATTTCGACTAACTTTACCTTCGAGTTCATCCGACGCCCTATCTCCCCGATCCTAAGTTCTTCATCTAGGACATTTGTCGAGTTAACCCTCGTCAATTGGCACCGACCGTGGGGATCTCGGGCGTTGGAATCATGAATTCGACGGCTTTTTCGCTTTTAGCCAACAACAGTTCAGAAGTCGACGGAAGTCAAGAGATGGAACTAACCATTGGAAGTTTGAGCATCCTCATCGGGCCATCAGGCTCGTCTCGCCTTTCGGATCCGACGAAACAAGATCAAGATCCGTCGGCAAAAGAGCCTGAAGCAACAGCAATAATGGAGTATTCCGACGGCTCATCCAGTGAGGTAAACTCGCCGGTCAGCCTAGAAGAAGTGCAAAAAGGGAAAATTGCAGAAGACAACAAAGCAAAGGATAACTTCAATGCAGAAATCCAACTCGACGATCTCATGATCTGCCTCGACGATATCTCAGACAAATCAACAGACACATGGAAGACAGGGTTAGAGCTTTCTGAAGATGGCGACTCGATCTTCTCAAGTCTCAATGGCAACATCGGCAAGCAATGCCAGGTACTCGCCATTGTGGGAGACAACTCAGAGGAATTCGACGAAAATAACAACCCAGTGATAAATCCAGCAAATATCGATAGAGGAGCAAATCACCTAGCAGAAGGGCAAACAGTAGAATCCCTCACAGCCAGGGAAAAAATTCGACTATCAGTCGACGAGTGGAAAGTAATAAGAAAAGCCGTAGAACACGGCACGCCAATACCATCAAATTCCGGCAAAGACATGCTTTTTGGGTATCATTACGCCCTAAGGCAGCAAGCAAAGCAATTAGCAAAGGAGAAGACAGAGATACAAAGAAGGAAAAATTCAGCCATTGCAGCTAGCGAAGCTGCTCGTAAAGCACGAAGCGATGCATCATGCAGCAACGCAAGAAAAAATCGTTGACATGGCTCAAGGTACGATAACCTCGAGTACTCCGACAGGCAAAGTATTTCGAAAAACCTCGACTCATCCTTCCTATCGGTCGACGAGCTGGGGAACATCCTACCAAAAACCCCCGAAGCAGCGTTAGTAGCAGCGCAAGCATATCTGCTCACAACTCGACCAAGTCTAGGAGATCCTAGGGAGCACATGCATAGAGCAGCATTGAACGGACTCAACATGGTGGGCCACAAGTTATCAGCAAAAGGAGAAGAAGCACATCATTACAAGGAAGTACATAAAGCAAGATCACCTCGCCGTCACAGCAGTCCTCGGCATATAAGTAGCAAGCAACGATCTCGATCGCCATCACCTAAACAGCACGATGGGACTCGAAGATCGCGATCCCCAAATGGAAAACGCGACTATGAAGACGACAAAAAAGAGATGGGGGCATCATGCTTTACCCGCAGGGTTCGCACCACTCCAGTTCCCAAGGGATTCAAGCTACCTCATGATCAACAAAAGTACGACGGATCACAGGAACCACAATCGTGGCTCGCAGATTACTTACAAGCAGTTCAAATATTAGGAGTAACCAAAGAAACAGCAATGCAAAGTTTGCAACTACACCTCACCGGCGCAGCAAGGTCATGGTTGAGCAAACTAGAGAAAGAATCCATTGGAAGCTGGGAAGACCACACAAAGCAATTTACAAGCAACTTTAGGTCGACATACAAACGGCCAGCATCAATAGAAGAAGTCAAAGCGTGCGTACAGCAACGCGACGAAACACTACGGGCATACATCCAAAGATGGAGCCTCATCAAAAATTCAGCAGTCGAAGTTTCAGACGAAAGAGCAATAGACGCGTTCATCATCGGATTAAGGCGAAGAGACCTAGTCGAGGAGATGGGTAGAATCAAGCCAAAAACAGTATCAGACCTCATGGACACAGCAAACAGATTTGCAGATGGAGAAGATGCGTGCAACAACAAGCGAACACGATCTCCAGAGGACGACAGAAGAAACAGATATGGAAGCCAAAGGAGACAATCCCGAAACTACGACACCTACGGCTCGCATAGCCAAGTCGCCGCAGGATATAAAGATAACAGCTATCAAGGAAATGATCGCAGAAGCTCGGGATATCGAAGCTACGGAAAGGAGGACTATAAGAAGTTCCCTACAAGAGACTCAAGAGAGTACAACCCGTCACCAGAAGATATGCTCAACGGGCCTTGTCATATACACTCAGCGTTCGTCGACGGGAAGCGAGTATTAAGGCACGCAATGAAAGACTGCACAACATTCTTAAAACTACAAGAAGCGGCAATAAACAAACAAACCGAAGCAAGGCGACAAGGATTCGAGGGAAGCAACAATCCTCCGACAAACCAGCAAGGAAACAACGGAGCTCCTCAAGGACAAGACCAGCAAAACAAGGGACACGACGACGACGAAGGGTATGTCCCATCGAAAGGACATATCACAGCAATGATACAACCTGTGCCTAAGTCAAACAAAGAAGAAAAGAGTATAACTCGACAAGTCAACCTAGCAGTCACTTCGCCTCCAGCCGCAACAGAGTATGTGCATTGGTCCGAACAACCAATTGAGTTTAACAGAGAGGACCACCCTATAACAGTACCTCGGCTAGGAAACGCGCCTCTGGTACTCAAAGCTCAAATCGGCGCGTATGATGTCGACAGAATATTCATGGATCCAGGAAGTGGAATTAACCTGATATACGCAAAAACACTCAGGGCAATGCACATATCACTGAAATTCCTCAAACCAACAGATTGTTCCTTCCACGGGATCGTGCCAGGAAGTGCCAATTACCCGCTAGGTCGGATAGCACTCAATGTTTGCTTCGGCAACCGACAAAACTACAGGAGAGAAAAGCTCGACTTCGAAGTCATGGACTGGCCATCTCAATATCACGCAATCCTCGGACGGCCTGCGTTTTCGCGATTCATGGCAGTACCTCACTACACATATCTGGTACTAAAAATGCCAGGTCCAAGGGGAATAATTATAGTCAAAGGAAGTTTTGAAGTCTCAGACCTTTGCGACAGGGAGTTCCACAAGATGGCGCAAAACTTTGGCATGATATCCAACTATGCAGAAAAGGTGAAAAACACGACTGCAGAAGGCATCAAGCTACTCGAGGGACGCGCTACGAAGCCCGAGACGAAAAAACCTCAAGTAGAAGCATCAGGAGAAGACAAAGACGCAGGAAAAGAAGAACAAACCATGATAGCATAAGCACCAAAAAAGTAGAATAGAAAAGTAACGGCTGTAAAAGCCACGAGTTATACCAGGGGCAATGCCCTCTAGATCCAGAACACAGGCCATAGGCCGGATTTCTTGGGTCACCCCATGTATCTTACATTACAAGTATAAATAAAGACAAAGCGTTCCTCATATTCGAGTTTACTAGTCTTTCAACGAGAAGATGCGGCAAACGCACGAACCATACAAATACGCCTTGAGAATAAATTTCAGACATATAGTCACGAAATAAATAAACTCTCGCGTTCCACATACACCTTACAACATCGGGTTGTCAGAATCATCTACGCCTAAAGGATCTAGATAATGATACTCGCGGAAAAACGCAGCATCCGCCTCTAGAAGCCTAGCTACGAGTCTTCGAGCAGGTTGCAGCATGTTCTCCATATGAACCCGAAGGCTAGCTCCACCTGGAGCCAAACTCAGGGACATCGTGCTATAATTCAATCTGGGGTGCCACTTGCGTATCCACCCGAGAGCAAAATTGGCACCAGCCACTAAGTTCAGTTCTATCAACCTATGAATACGATGGCTGGATCTGAAAGTATCAAGAAGAAGTGGGAAAGTTATAGGCAAAGGATTACGGGGAAGCATAATGGAGTGCATAGTTGTGAGAGCTCGCCGGCAACCATCAACTGACTCGCCAATATGCTGGGCATGGTCTTGAAGCAATACAATGGCACTTCGGCGTCGAGGATCAGACCACAAAGTCTCACAGCCAGTCGACATTTTCTCTAAAGCCGCATTTCGTTCAGCAACTCGACGTTCTTTAGCAGCAAAATCTAAACAAGTACCTACAAATGGCAAAAGATGTCACAAAAATAGCAGTGCACAAGCAAGGAAAGAAGAGTTGAAAGAAAACTCACATCGCAACATCTCGCAGGCAGACTCGACAATGCCAAGGATGAAAGATTCGCATTCTTCATTATGAATAACCTTCGCCATCAGACTGGAAACCTTTTCATCAAGGGAAGAGATTTTCTTCATATAGCTACCGGCTTGGCTAGCCTTTTTAATAGCCATTTGTGCCTGACATTTGGCCAAAGTTAGGCGAGCCTCAAGGTCAGATATCCTGGAAAAGTACTCTGCGCATTGACAGCATCGACTAGGAGTCGATGAAATCTGAGGATCGAATCCACGAGCAGAGGAAGGAGCAGTAGCATGAGTCAAAGGACCATTGACGCGCGTCGACTGCAAGCCAAAAGGAAAAGAAAGGAGAAACAATTTTAGAGGCAGCATAAAACTTCATACGAAGAGGATATATTTACATAAGAGCACAACTCTATGGCTAAGGTTCTCGGGTTGCACTTAATTGAAATCTTTACATTCAAAAGGAGAAAACTAAAAAAGCTACAAAGAAGCTGAGTCTACGCCACCTCAGCATTGTGCTCCGTGGAAGAAGGGGGCGCGGCTAGTTCCTCGCTAGAAGTCGACGGTGGCACTGGATCTTTCACCGCTGGAGGTGGCGCAGCAGGCACAGCAAAGGCTGCCGAAGGAGAAATCGTTGTCAACAATGCAGGTGCCAACTTCTTCGCCCTCTCGAAAAACACCTTCATCTCGTCACGGGTGTAGCCATGGGGGGAGCTAACCCTCTCCCAGTCGAATTCTGTACCGTGCGCAAGAGAAAGTGCAATAGCACCATCGGCGCCGCGCTTAATGGACAGCCCTTTCAGCTGGAGAGTGGGCTCTTCAGTGGTATCGAAGGACTTGGCAAGTTCAGTCAGGTTGTCCTTCAGGATTGCCGCCCTTTTCTTCGGCCACAACCCAGCAAATAGCCGTGATAGAATGCGGCCAACCAACTCAAAAGTCTCCTGGATAGATATCCAGTTTTCCTCGAGTAGGTTAACTACATTCATCAGAGGATCATCGTCTGTTTGCAAAGCTGACAGAGATACCCCGGTAAATTCTGCACAAATAGAAAAGAAAAGAAGAGATAAGTGACAAGCAGGTACACCAGTGCAACAGAAGTCGAAAATAGAAAGACAAGTCGAAGAACTTACTTTCAGCGGCAGTAGACATGGTGTGAAGACGCTCTGCCACGGCTTGTTCCCGCTGAGCATGTTCCTTCTTGGCATCAGCTAAAGCCCTTTCAGCTTTCTTCGCCTGGCAAGCGCAGATTTCTGCGACTTCTCGGCAATTGCCTTAGCAGCAGTCGCAACGTCATAAGCTTTCTGCGAAGCTTTGAGTTCCGCCTCCAACGAAGCAATTTGAGCATTGGCGGTTTCTAAAGCAGCTGCATAAGAAGTCGACAGCGAGTCAGATAGATAACAAAGGATAAAGTGCAGAAGACAAGTGGTGATTGGACGGCAAAGTTATACCTTCGGAAGCTTTTGCAACCTTTAGGTACCCCACACACTCCGTGCCCAGGGCGATAAATCTCTTCACCAAAGCCTGAAAAAAGAAGTGTGTAAGAGTAGAAGTGCACGAATGGAAAGCAAGTAAAGAAGAATTGCTCACATCATCAGGAGAAACCGTAGATGCATGGGCCTCCAGAGAAATATCGGCTTCTTTGGCCTCTTTGAGCGTTTGGGATATCGGGCTTGAGGAACCTTCTTCACACCGGACCTGGTAGCCCTTGGTGCAACATCTGGTTCGATAGGCTCGTCAGTGGCCATAGGGGAAGGTGGTGGAGCAGCCATCGCATATGTCGGTGGTTCTTCATCATCACTGTATGAAAAATATAGGTCATGAGAACAAGGCAAGAACAATGCAATTGAAGAAACTCGACTACAATACTTACGATGCTAGCATGTCGAAGTACTCCATATCTTCTGCAAGAACGGGGGCTTTACCAGCCGCTGCAGAACTCGATGAAGCGATTTCGTCAACACGCTTCCGTTTTTTGTCGACACCGACATCTTCAGCAAGCGCAGGAGAAGGCGATGTCGATGAGCTAGTTTCCTCTTCTGATTCTTCGACATCATCTCCGTCCTGACTCTCGTCAGCCTCGGGGGCTTCAGATGCAGGAGAGGCCAGATTAGCCGGTAGGGGCCCTGCCTCTGGAAGAGGGGGACGAGAAACAAGGAATTGGTGACCCTGCATATAAATAAGTAAGCAGAGTGCAAAGTCAAATAATAATGCAAGTCGAAAAAAGCAAAGTTTGACAAAAAGTGGACGCGAAGATACATACCTCAGGAAGAGGGTGCACAGAGTCGAAAAAGTCAGCGGTTAAATCCGCAACTGCATGTTCCTTCGTGAGCTTGGTGAGATTTCGGACTCGCTTGTCGACATCTTCTTTCGATATCAGATCTTCAGATATGCGAGTCGGATCCTCCAAGCCGGAGTAATTCCAAAGTTTGGTAAGGCGGTGTTGTAGGGGTTGAACTCGACGTTGAATGAAAAACGCCATGAGTTGCATACCCGACAGAGCACCCCCTTGACCTCCTTTTAAAGACTTGATGCGGGAAAGAAGAGGAAGAATTTCTTGTGCTTCTGCATCTGAGGGGAGTGTATCCCATGATGCCAATTTCTTTACCTCCTGAGAAGCATCAAAAGGGGGTAGGCCATATTCGTCTTCAGGAGAAGATTTGCGGTCCTTGATATAGAACCACTTTGTCCTCCATCCTTGGACAGACGCGGCCATGGAAAATTCAAAGTATTGCGCCTCAGGGCGCACAGAAACGACGGCTCCGCCTAGTTCGGGTTTCCTAGCCAAAGAAACATTGGGGCGGAGTCGAAAGATTGATCTCCAAAGAAGGAAGTGGGGCTCAATGCCCAAGAATGACTCGCAGAGAGTCACGAAGCAAGCAATGTGAAGAAGGGAATTTGGTGTGAGCTGATGGAGCTGCACACCGTAGACAAATAGCAGCCCACGGAGAAACTCGTGGGCAGGAAGGGACAAGCCGCGGAGAAGGAAAGCAAGGAACATTACCCGGTAACCGCTCGGGGGCTTCGGGATCCGTTCAGTACTGGGAAATTGGATGGAATCCTGGGCGGTGATGAGGCCGTCCGCCGTGGCCTTCTTCACCTCCTTCTTGGTGATGGTGGAGCGCACCCAGTTGGTGGCAGAAGTTTTGGCCATGATGCTCTTAGTGGCCAGATGTTTCACGCGCATCCAGCACAAAGCGCGCTTGGGGGCTCCGCAAGAGAGGAAGAGGCAGAGGAGATTAGCAATGGAGGCGGCGGATGGAACGAGCTGGTAAACAGTACGATTCCCCACTATGCCATTTATATATCTTCTGGGAGAAGGATCGTGGGCTGAGACGTGGCGCAAAGATCAGAAACGGCAGCCCACCAACGGTCAAAAATCGTGCAGCCCACTAAACGGTCAAAAAATTGTGCAAGTTACAGTGTTTCCCATAAAACGGTTCGCACTGATGAAGAGCTACGTCTTCATTGACGTCATAAAGGAAACAGGATGGCACCGACAAATGCAGAATTGATAAAAAGGATCATATGTGAAGATTTTTTTGATTATAGCCTTGGGGGCTGTTATTTTCGAAGTTAAAGTATCTCGAGTTGAAGAACCTCGAAGTTGAAGTGTTTCGAGTTGAAGTATGAAGAGCTACATTATCTCTTGAGCCTATACTCGAAAAACTAGTTTTTTGACTATAGCCTCGGGGGCTACTCCCATCGGGAGCGCTGAGCGCGCACCCGACGATATTTATTGGTAAAGCATTAGAGATTGGAGAAGTGTAGGAGTGTTACTCCCATCGGGAGCGAGTTTTATGGTTGTAGAAACCCGAATATTTTCAGTCAAAATTTGACTGCGACATAAGATTCTCGAGTTGTGTTATCGCAACACGACTCGAATGCCGTGACTTGTCACGAAGGTAAGACCCCGGGATCCGTCCTGTGTGGCCTGGTATACGCACATGGATGCGCTCTGCTGGTATGTATCCATGTCTACGATGCGAAGAAAATCCTGGTGGACGCACTGGGTACCCTGAGAACCACTGGGATTCATTCTTTATAAGTCCTAAATGCGGCAAAAGAATGGATTTGACCGGTATCCCGAATTCAAGTCCAAGGGGATTGAATTTGAAGTAGGTGACAAGTATCTGTTCCGGCAGTTAACTGACCTCTTGATCCGTCAGAGTTGTCAGGCTTGCTCATCAAAACCCCTTGCGAAAGAATATCATGAAAATAAGTCGAAAAGACTAAGTCGAAGATTTGAAGATAAGAAGAAGTCGAAGAATTGATCAAGTCGAAGATTTGAAGATTAGAGATTCAACCTGAATCTACAATTCTGGTAGAATCTCAGGGGCTACTGACAAGGGTATAGTTAATGGAGCCCATTAGTTGAGTACCCCTGAGGCCCGATAAGCTAGGCCCAATTGTAATGATAGTCGAATACGAGTTCTTACCGTATGTCGATATTGTAATCTGTATCGTACCCTACCCGATCCTCGAGACCTGGTCACCTATATATAGGGGCCAG
The DNA here is from genome assembly GCA_007115705.1 of Dactylis glomerata. Taxonomy (NCBI): domain Eukaryota; kingdom Viridiplantae; phylum Streptophyta; class Magnoliopsida; order Poales; family Poaceae; genus Dactylis; species Dactylis glomerata. The sequence goes on from QXEO01000507.1 coordinate 560,988, forward strand.
GAGGGGACGGTGTAGGGCAGATTGAAAGCAAGCCAGGTTGAACACCCAAGTTTACTTTCGACACACACCTATTTCGACTAACTTTACCTTCGAGTTCATCCGACGCCCTATCTCCCCGATCCTAAGTCCTTCATCTAGGACATTTGTCGAGTTAACCCCTCGTCAAGTGGTGAATGGGCAAAGACTCAAACATTATATTGCTGGAGATTCTTATAATGAAGATGTAGATGTTATTGAAACAGTTTCTCCGGAAGAATTCATCCAGGACAATTTGCAGAAACCTGCAGAGTTCGTTTTCGAATAAGTAACAGTTCTAGTCAGAAAAGGTTCGCGAAAAACTCTTCCTTTATTATTTTTGCTGTTTTTACTAAATATGAAAAATCACGAGACGAAAACGGGCAGGAAAAGGAGTCCGTGTGATCCTCACACACAGGGGGCGTAGGCCCACCTCTGGCCGCGCCGCCCTGGTGTGAGAGCACACCGGAACTCGTTTCCATCCCGGTTTCCTCCTGTATAACCCCCGGAGTCCCCGAGGTCTGTATATCGTTTTCTCGTCGTGTTTTGTTTCGAGCTGTTTCTGTCAGGAGTTGATCTTAAGCTTGGGGGAGCCATGGCCTCTTCAAGCGATGACAAGGAGAAGACACCTCCAGAAGATGACACCAAAAACTTTCGGCTGAAAGAAGAGGTTGAAAGTGAAGACGAGGAGGAAGATCAAAGTTCAAGGCCAAACACCATGATTGCCAGCATAGGGGTGGTGACAGATCATGACAAGTTCAAGAAGAGTGCACGCATAAGGACCGGAGGGGGTGTGCCGCGTCACACTTTAGCTCCATGGACATCTCTGTCAGGCAACAATCCTTTCCATACTCTAATACACGAACATCAGTTTCAAAGGGTGCCTAGGTCGTGATTACCCTCTGGTTGGGATATAGATCGTTCTAACAGTGCAGGAAAAGAAAGTTCCAAGAATGAGGAAGGATGGGGAAATAATTCCAAGAGCTGGGATTCTCTTGCTGACAGGTTCATGAACCGTGTTGAGCACAATTCTGAGATGATTCGTAACCTCAGTCACAAGATTGATGATCTGAAAGATTTGATTGAGAAGCTTATTAAAGATTATCCACCGCCACCGCCAAAGGAATAATTCGTCATCGGTATAGGCATCCCCTTGGTTTGTTCCAAGCTTGGGGGAGTGCCGCGGCATCACATCATTACCTTTTTACTCATTTACTTTTCAAGTAGAGTCATATCATGAATAGAGAAATTATCCTATAGAATAGTTTGCAGTGTGGAAGTATCCTCCTTAGTTGGGTATCTATGTATCCCTTGGTATGAGTTGCGGTAATGAAATATTAATGAGAAGTTCTATTGTTTACTTTCCACACATTTTATCTTAGTTTGCAAAGTCTCTTATATGATTAGTCTTGTTGATTAGTATTGGTATCACTTTGGGAGCATGAGTAAATTTAGTTGGTTTTGGCAAATTTAGCTTGGTCAGTAGCAGCATTACCTTGAGGTTTGAGTAGAAAAGAATAAAGAAGTGTTTGTGGTTACATCACTTCAGTTTTCCTTATGTTTGCCTTATAAGCATTGTTATTCTCAAAGTTAAAATCATTGTACCTTCAAGGGAGTTTGCATGATTGTTCTTATTATATGTATGTTTGCTTGTTTCATGCAATTCTTATGCTTGCTACCCAGCCTTGCTAGCCAAAGACCTGTACTGAGAGGAAATACTTCTCGTGCATCCAAATTCCAAAAGCCAAGTCATTTCCAAAGAGTCCACTATAAATTCCTATGCATGGTATTTTAAGCCATTCCAAGTAAATTTTTCATGTACTACCTTTCAAAAACCTTCAAATACTTCTCATTTTGTGCCACTGTTTTTAGCTCATGAGGATGTAGTGGATGGGTTTGTTATCTTCCATACTAAATTAAGTACCCCTCGACTAGGCAGCTTCATCTACTCATCACTAATTTTGCAAGGGAGCTGGTCAGACCATTATAATCTCAAAAAGGAAAGAAAAAGAAGCACTTCTCCATGGTATGTGAAAGTTGGTCGGCACCCGATGGAATCGGTTAGCCATGGTTTGAGAAAGGAAAAAGGTGGGGAGGAGTGCAAAGCTATAAAAGAGCACCAAAGTGCCAATTAATCAAACATTTCGGAACCGCTCTCACTTGTTTAGTATGGAAGATATCAAGAACTCCATTGCTAGTCGTTGACAAAAGCAACCACCTCTCGAAAACAATTTTTATCTCTGTTTACAAATGAAAAGCTGTAGCACATGTTTAATCCCTGCTTCCCTCTGCGAAGGGCCTATCTTTTACTTTTTATGTTGAGTCAACCTATTCCCCTCTATCTCAAGCAAGCATTTGAGTTGTTATGTTTCACTCATCCATATGTTGATCCGTTTAATCATGTTTACTATCTTCCTTGTTTTGTACAATGCTTTTGTCTGAAGGAATATATCTTTGAAAGCTTTCTATGGATACAAAAATGTTGTTTCATTGAGCATATGGTTTTTGCTATATTAGCACTGTTTTAAAAATGCTCCATTCAAAAGGCTAGTATAGTTGTTCATTGTTCTCTGACCAAGAACTAAGGTTTGCCATCACCAATTATAGTTTACTTTGTGCATCTTTATATGTGATTCTCTTTACTTATTGCAAGTCTGTATTATATAAAGGGAAGTTGCTATCTATTATAACTTATGCCTTTGGTGAATGTGATGCTTCTTGTCCGTATTTTGATTATCGACACTTCACTCCATAAACCTGTGGTCATGTTTACCGAGTTTAGTTTTCGCTTGGGGACAAGCGAGGTCTAAGCTTGGGGGGGTTGATACGTCCATATTGCATCACTATTTTGTATCATAATTTACTGTTATTCATTGATATATTTCATATTTAGATATGGTACTTATGTTATTTCCTTTGTTTTCACATGTTTGATGATCATTGGAGGATTTGCTGCCGGAGTCAGGATTTCGCTGGAAAAGGACCGTCAAGACACCATATTTCAGAAGATCAGGAAAATTCCAAAAAAATACCAGAAAATTCTATTTTACCAAAAGACTCCGGAAGCCAGAAGGAGAAGGAGAGAGGAGCGAGGGGGCGGCCTCACGCACATGGGGCGCGGCCTGACCCCTGGCCGCGTCGGCCCTGTGTGAGGCCACCCTGGCCCACTTTTGGTCTCGCCCCTTCCCGTACTTCATCGTCCCCGAAAACCTAAGTCAAGGGGGGGGCTCAGAGAGAGACACAGCCGCCTCTGCGGGGCGGAAAACACCAGAGAGAGAAAAGCTCTCCGGCAGGGAGAAATCTGCCGGGGAAATTCCTTCCCAGAGAGGGGAGATCGTCGCCATCGTCATCAGCATCGCACCGGACTTCATCGGGATCATCATCATCATCATCTCCATCACTAGCACCTTCATCTCCACCATCACCACGCCATCCCGCTGTAACATCTTGAGTTGGATCTTGTTATATTCTTAGGGGAAACTTTCCCGGTGTTGATTACTCTTGTAGTTGATGCTATTGAGTGGAACCGTTTAATTAAGGTTTATGTTCAGATTGTTATTTACCATTATTTCACCTCTGATCATGATCCATATGATGTCTTGTGAGTAGTTCGTTTAGTTCTTGAGGACATGGGAGAAGTCAAGATGTTAGTAGTGAATTATTGTTGAGAAATATTTAATAGTTTGATATTGTTGTGGTGCTATTTCACTAGTGGTGTCATGTGAACATCGACTACATGATACTTCACCATTTATGGGCCTAGTGAGATGCATTGTGTATTTGGCTACCAATTGTGGGGTTGCTGGAGTGACAGAAACCTAAACCTCCATTGGGAAACCATTGCACCAGGGAGCGTAGGATCTTAGAGTTTAAGGCTGTGGTTAGATTTATCTTAATTACTTTCTTGTATTTGCGGATGCTTGCAAGGGGTATAATCACAAGTGTGTATTTATCCTAGTAAGGGTAGTGCGCTAGCACAGGTTCACCCCCATAACACCTATCAAACCAATAAAGACTATTAGCGGTATGAAGCGAAAGCTCTTGACAGAAACTCCCGTGTGTCCTCGAGAACGTTTGGTTATTATAAGTTACACAACCGGCTTGTCCTTTGCTGAAGAAGGGATTGGGCCACTTGCTGCAATTGTTACTACTGTCTTTTATTTACTCACACTTTATTTACTTGTATTACCAAATAGCCCTGAAAACCTGTTTGCTAGTATTTATAGTGAATCCTTGATCAAAACCACTTGTCAACACCTTCTGCTCCTCGTTGGGTTCGACACTCTTATTTATCGAAAGTACTACGATACACCCCCTATACTTGTGGGTCATCACTGGGTAAACAAATTACAGTTGGGCAATTGATAGAATAAAGACAACGTGCATATGTCGAGAGGATCACTATGAGATTTACTCTGGGCATTACAACAAGATACATAGACCGCCATCCAACTGCATCTATGACTAATAATCCACTTGTGACGAATCAATCCGAGAACTCCACAAGTATTAAGTTGCGAACAACAGATAATTGCATTAAGCAAAGTGTGTAATGTAAACAAAGCATATGCCCTTGAGCATATGAATGTTGTTTTCTCCCTAGTAGCAACAGCACATCTACCACCTTAGAGGTTTCTGTCACTCTCCCAGGTGAAATAGAGACATGAACCCACTATCGAGCATAAATACCCCCTCTTGGAGTCACTAGCAACTACTCGGCCAAGATAGCTACTAACAACGGAGAGCATGCAAGATCATAAACAACATAGAGATAATATAAGATAATATTCAGTACATCAACTCAATCATAACACCAATATTCATCGGATCCCAACAAACACAACATGTAGAATTACATAACGGTGATCTCGATCATATAAGGCAGCTCACGAGATCTAAACATGAAGCACATGGTGGAGAAGACAACCATCTAGCTACTGCTATGGACCCATAGTCCAAGGTAGACTACTCACTCATCTCGCCGGAGGCAAGCATGGCGATGAAGAAGACCTTCGGTGGCGATTCCCCTCTCCGGCAGGGTGCTGGGAAGAGCTTCTGGACCCTCCCGATCTTCGGGTCGACGGCAGCGGCGGATCGCGATGTGTTCTAGAAAAGTGATCGGGTATTTAGGTTTTTCCCGTCGGGGGGTCTTTATAGGCGAAGAGGCGGCGTCTGAAGTGGACCAGGGGGCCCACACCACAGGCCGGCGCGGGCCAGGGGTGAGCCGCGCCCCCTGGTGGTGTGGGCGCCCTCTGGTCCGGCTCCGTCTCCTCTTCGGTGTTCTGGAAGCTCCGTGAAATATCTGGACGACTCGCTTTTGTTTCGTCCAATTTCAAGAATATTTCCTGTGTAACTTTTCTGAAACACAAAAATAGCAGAAAACATGGAACTGACACTGTGGCATCTTGTTAATAGGTTAGTTTCCGAAAATGCATAAAAATGCCACGAAGTGTAACGAAACACTAAACAAATGGTGTAAAAACAAGCATGGAGCATCAAAAATTATGGATACGTTGGAGACGTATCAGCTACAAGTGTCTAACTTGAGCATTACTTGTATCATATTAATACATATTACAACTCCAAGTCCAAATGTTACCTAACCTATATATAATATTCAATACAAATAAAACAGACTTCACCTTGGTAAACATTATCCACGAACTTGAATTCATCCATGCGTCAAACTTTCATGTACTCCATACTTGAGTTATCTTCCATGAGTTTCTATGTTACCAGCAGACTCCACATTATTCCACTTGCAACTATAGTCTATTCTTTTCTTTATCATCATCACACACCAACCATTGAATCTGCGCAAAAAGTGTTTTCAACTTGAAGGAATTCCAGTGTCACTTTTTTGGTCACCTTGACTCAAATCTACAGTAGTCTCATCCTTTTTCTCTTTTTGCTCACTTTGATTCAAATTCATAGTTGAATCCACATATATTGATAAATATGTAATATTTGACGTACACATAACAATATGCAAAGTGTCGTGTATTCCAAACAAGGACCCAATCGATAGACTTTGGCTTTGACATCAGTTAGTATGCTCGTTTTAATTTATACTCTAGATGTTTGTATTCATCTGCTTAGCTAATTCTACACCACGAAACACTACAAAGATATTTGCTAGATCATACCCTTTAGAATATCTACCAAGTGATGTAGTGATATTAGAAAACATCACAAACATACTCTACATATATATATATTGAAAATTAATTAAAAAAGATGAGCAGTCTCATTACCTTTTTGCATACAAGCGTACGTGTGTTCAAGATCTTGATAAGGGATAATCTTTTTGAAAAGGAGAAAAAATAATGCAGTTTTTGTTACAACTTTGTTACAAAATGTAGCTAAAATTGTACATAACAAGATAAGTGTTTTTCGGTAACATGCATGGCAAAATGTAGAGCGAATTACACTATATGTAATATTTAGCAACATGGTTATGTGGTTAATTATGCTAACACCACTCATTAATAGTGTATAATGAAAATAAGATTTAAAGATGTATAAAAGTTAACTATAAAGTCCCCTTCCATCTAGCATTTTTATCATTCCTAGACTTGAGTAAATATTTCTTAATTGTTTATAAATAAAATATGTAGTCTAGAAATCATATGAGAAAATAGAGATGGGGGATGCAGAGGCAGAGGTGAAGGGGAAGGAGAGGGAAAAGGCAGCAACAAATCATTTTCATACTTTTGCTCGACCACGAACAAGGGCGCAGGAGCTTCTCCCTGCACGATGGCCGAGAATAAAAGGAGACATGGCGGTGCAAGAAAATGAGGGGAATTTGAAGTAAGATTATGGGTGGGGTTTGGGGAAGAACAGACCAAAAAATGAAGGGGATCTTAGATCTAGAAAGAGGATAATTTGGGACTAGGGTTTGTGGAGGTAGAAGGAGATGTGAACTGGTTTAGGTCCAAAACATTGTTAGGCTTTTGCTCGTTTCCTTTTATAAAAATGGGAAAACATTTTTGCTGAATTAACCACCTAGAAAATTATTTTTTAAAATTTAAAAATAATAAAAGGGTTGAGGGTTTTATTAAGCCGTCTAAATAATTAGCAAAACCAAATTAGGGTATGGAAAAATAATTTTAATGTAAAAAATACACAACAATATGATTCATGACGTCACGATGACGCAAAAAACTTAAAAACAAAAATCTAATAAAGGGTTTTGGGCCATTACAACCAACCCACTAACAAGGGATCTCGCCCCGAGACCCAAACTGAGATAAGGGGGATATTTGGGTGAACTGTCGGATCTTTCGCCATCGTGTAGATCTTGTTGACACCACCAAGAGGTTCTTGTTCACGTCGACGATGATGAGTAAGCCCCAAAGGCTCCAGAGAAAGGAAAACAGAAGTAGAGGCCATAAACGATAAAGTCACATCTATTTCCAATGAAAAAGAGTAGAAGTCACACATTGACCCACCAATTAAATATAACAAGAGGTTCCAGCCTCCATTTCGAAAAATTTAAATATAACAATAGCGAATAATAAGAGTAGTCGGTATGGTCAAGAGTCCATCCCTCACTCAAAGTATTACTCTGTTCATGAATATGAGAGTCATGTAAACTAACTCTCAAAATTCATACTGAAGATCTTGGCAGGCGATGGTTGCAAAAGATTTGGTAGAAAGAGTTGAAGGTGTTCTGCAAGTTCTTCTTTAGACTTGGGGTGGATAGTGAAGTTGTCGTCTTGGAAGTCACAAAGCATCGTGAAAGATATGAAGAGATGTCATGAATCAAGATGAGAGGGGTGACATATAAGACAAAGTGTGTACATTGAAAAGGAACATTGCAAAAGAAGCAAGCAACAGCCTAAAGGTACGACGGAAACCCCAATCACGAAAAACCTAAACTTAAAGAAGGGAAGAGAGCAGACTCAAAACACGCAAATATAAGAGGAGAATAGAATATGGATAATAAGTAAAAATACAAACTTATCTAATATATTTTTTGTAAAAATAGTTTGAACACTAGACATAAAAACGACTGTTGGCAAAGTTATCGTATAGGAAGAGCGGACCAATGGGTATCAACGAACTTGGCTCTGATACCACTTGTGACACGCCAAATTGGCACCTTGCGGACTATAGTGCTCATGCCATAACCTCCATGATGTCGCTTTGGAACCGCCCACTAAGCACCTCGTGCACGTCAAAACATATGTCCGATGCGATGGAATCAATAGTAGCATTACACAAGTTCACTATGAAACCCACAAAATAACATATATATAGAATAACGACTCTAACGAGCCAATAATACAAATATAAATTACAAATATCCGATCCATTCAAAAAGTAAAAAAAAAACATTCAAGTATGGAAAAGAGTATAAAAAGGCCGTAAGAGACCTGAAGATAATCGATGGCGTCCATAACCCTGCGCAGGACAAGCTGGAAGGGAGACCTGCTTGTTAACATCGTCACTCCCATACCTATGAACATCGGGCCAACGATTGCCAAAAAAGAGGAATAAAGATTAGTGAGTACTAAAGCGTGTACTCACGAGACTTAGAATCCAACTGCATGCGCCTACATATGTATGGAAGCGGCAGTGATGCAAAGCACTACACTACAGATACACGCCACAACTTCTGTCTATCTCTACCACTTATAAAAGAGCAAACTTGACAGGAAAATTAGATCCTGGCCGCTCAGCCGACTCAATCAAACGGACCAAAACCCTCCGTTCTCCCCCTCCCCTCCCCGCTCTTCGCGCATTGCTTTGCGATCGTCCGCTCGTGTGGCCCCACCGGGAAAAGCACAACGCCATTCAGATCAAACCAGAACGCTCCGCCCCCCACCGCCCGCTTTTCACGCATTTCTTTCGGAGACGCCGTCGCTCGCGCCTAGGCCCCGACATGGACACCACCACCTCCACGCCAGCGACCTCATGGTGGATGTGCAGTCCCGTTGCGGCAACACGGCCGGGAAGAAGTACCTATCGCCACTGAGCTTGGCGAGTATTTCTTCAGGGAAGTTGATGTCGGCGCTGCTTGAGGCCCCCATCTATGAGCTCCCCGATGCGGAATTCCAGGTGACCTTCGATCACCACCCGCACCGCACGCGCAGGGCCGCCTCGCCTCAAATCTCCATTAATTTCAGGATTTCCCAAATCCTCCGCCGTCGGTGACTAACCACACGTGTGAAGGAAGACGCCGGCCTCTTCGACCAACGGCCACCGCACAGGAGGAAGGCTACTCCTGTAGTGGCCCGCTGGGAGGGTGATGTGGTCAATGGTACTTCAGCTTCTCCCAGTCTACCCTCGCCGCTTCCCCAAAATCCGTCCTACAGGCCTGCCGTCCTCTTCTCCATCTTCTCCTTCCCAGAGATCCCATCCACGCCTTCCAAGGTACGTAGATCCTTGGGATGATTTCTGCATCAGAAGTTCTAATAAGTTTTAAGCAAACAACGTGTAAAAGAGAATCCCTTAACCCTGAGCTTTTTGTTAACATTTCTTAGGAGGGGTTTGATAGTTCTCTATTCTTATTGTGCAAAAGAGAATCCTCAATTTATGAATTTTTTATTTGTGCTTATTGGAACCTTAACTCAATGCAATCGATGGTTCACAGAATTCAGGTAGCGTAGTGGCAGAATCCATAACGGAATTCAGTCATTCAGTCAAACTCTGGTTTAAGAAAAATTTAGTCAGCTGAAGTTTCCTTATGTAGTATCTGTTGCGAGACATAATAAAGTATCTGCTGCGAGATATGTGGACGGGGATCATCTGACGTGCCTGATCCCTGCCATTGAGTTGCTGACAGGCGGGTCCTACCAGGCGTGGGGCCCACATGTCAGTGGCGGAAAGTCAGGGCACTGCAGGGATTAGAACGTCAGACGATCCGTGTCCGAGATATGTTGGCGTTACGTGAGTTACTCTGAAATAATAATGTATTGAAATCTATTTGAAACTCCACTTCATTTCTACCATCAGATATGCAGGCGCTCTTGAAGCCGAATTTGGTCTGGATTTTGCAAGTGTTTTCTGCCTGCATGATCTTGTCTAATCTTGAGCTTTTGACTAGCAGGATGGATGAGGTAGCATTGGTTTGGTCATCCCCACAGGGTAGCTCGAAAATCGTAAATTTTGAGGGAAGAAGACGGTTGGCATTGAAGCATATAGAAGCCTTTGTGCTGAGTGTGCATAGGCTAGACACAGACGAAAACCTCCACCGAGCTCTCCAATGATGTCTTGCTACGGAAAATATATGCAAAAAATGATCGCAAAAATGTGTCCCTGATCAGTCTATCCATATGCGCTACTGAATCATCCACAAGGTTGGTAAGGATTAACATTATGCACGTTCCAGTTTTGTTGCCCAAATTTTGATGGGCCTGTTGCATGAAGGAGCTCATGCTCAATCAAAGGTCATATTGCTGTCATTTTCAAGGGTATATCATTATGCTAAGTTGCTTCTTTTATATATATGAATTTGGATGATATGTCAGGGAGTGAAAACTCACACACAAATCTGTTAGATGATATGTCAGTGAGTCAGTGTTTTCTTCAGGTTAGTTGACATGCTCCTAAAAAACACATATGATTCTACAATTTGTGTTATTCTCACTTGTCAATCTAAGCCATACAATGTAATTAACAAGATTGTGTGGCCCCTAAATATTCCTAGGGTATGATGTTTGTAATTGTTCATGATATATACAGGCTCATCTTGCATGAAGTTGATCTAGAGTTCACATATTTGCTACTTCAGTTATATGATATGTTTCTTTTGTTTTGCAGTACACTCTTGTAAAATATCCGGTGATACTACCCTCAAAGTAGGTCTCAATAGAGAGTATAGGTGTCGCATTCGTGAATGACATAATTCTCTCCCTATAATATCTATACATTGTCACCATCACTGATGTAAAGTTATGCATCGAAGAGTTTGTCAGGTTTCAGCAGTCAAAAACGGATGGCTGCCGACTCCGACTTTGAAGCCGAACATGCCTACTAGCATACCATTGCAGCATACACAATTGAATCGTTTTTACATAGAAAGTTTGATACTATAGTGGCTAAGATAAATAAAGTATATTTCCACTCCGTGTGAAGTACACATTCCGTTACTCCAACTCACAATTTGATGGTTCATGGTGGTTTGTAAACTAGGACTATGTTGTTGTGAAATTTTAAACATGGTCCAATTTCTGGGCTCAATAATCTTGATGTACTGACTATTGATGTTGAATGCATTCTAATCATGCATTTCATAAAATGCCAATTCAGTTGTGATATTCTTAGTGTGAACCTTCAAGAAACCAAATTTCCTATAATCAAATTGTAGGGTGTTGTTAACAATTTAACATGGGAGGATTATGAGAATTGGGGATTGTACAATGAGTTGGATCTTGAGTTGTGTCTTTTAAATACCAGTGAAATTATTGAATGGTGATATGATGATAAATGTTGTTTCCGATTAGAGTTGAGAGGTGAATTTGATTGGGAGAAAGAAATGAAAAATAGGAATACATGATTGTTCAATAGGAATACATTAATGAATGGAGACGTGCGTGCACGTGCATACTTACTAGTTAAAGAAGGTAAGAGAACCCATAAAGGAACCAACTGGATTCTAAAACCAAACATAGCCCAACCAATGCATCACCCATTCACGACCCCATGAAGGAGCAATATCAAATGCACTCACATAGTTGGCAATCTTATAGCTTATAGTTGTAGTAGAGCTACTTAATACACAAATTATTATTAATTAGGTGCAAGTTGTTCTATGATTGAGTTAAACAACTACATGTGTTTATAACCATGGGCACAGATTTTTGAAATGATTACTCTGCAGGGATACACACACCGATGTACCCATCGCACGATCAACCCAGCCTAGCAAGGGAAGGATATCACTGTAAGTCTGTTTCTAGTTTTAGAGCCGAGTTTAAAGGGGACACCACCTAAGCTACCCATAACGAAGTCAGTCGAGCTCCAAAGACAAACCGAGAGGTTTGCGACAACGGCTAAGTCTGTTAGAGGAATCATCCATCAGAGAATGGTATTCCATCTTCGTATAAAAACGTCCCGTGGAGGCAAATAAATCGGTCAACCATTAGAGGCGGTGCAACCACCCATCGGAGGGGCTAAAACCCAAGCACCATCGGAGGTAGCTCGAACCAAATGAAAATACAAATGCAAATCCGCCTTTGTGGCCCTGGTAAACTAAACTCGAGAAAATGTAGTAAATCAAGGAGAGGCCAAGAAACTCAGTCATGTATAATACTATGTGTATAGCTTATAACTTATAATAAAAAATAAGGTCCTAGGGGACACAAGTGAACCGCTACAAAACAAGCAGTAACTTACAGATGCCTCTGATTTAACAGGTTTAATTGTAACATGAAAGTAAACCATATTTATCTCTAACATCTCATATCCAACTCATAACCATCTCATAATCATCAAGTAGAGAATGTTCTAGTTTTCCAACAACCATGATAAAATAACCCAATTCGAGCAACTTAAGTATGCCTACGACTCACATTGCCAACTCAAACAAACAAGTAAAAGGTAATAGAAGGTGTGGTGATTGTATGAACTGCTTACGGTAACCATACCTGGGCATCTTATCGGGCTGGGCCAGGTTGGACCGGGCCAAGGAAAAGCCCAACACAGAAAATGGCGGCCCAGGCCCGGCCTGGCCCGACTGTCGAGCCTAAAATATCTGCCCAGGCCCGGCCCGAGTGAGGTGTTTTTTGTTGGGCCGTCGGACTTTCGGGCCAGGCCTTCCCAAAAACTTCCAAAAATACTATCCAGGCCCGGTCCGAATCAGCAGTCGAGCCGTGTTTCTGCTGCCCAGGCCTGCCCATCGGGCCAAAAAATACGACCCAGGCCCGAGATTTTTGGGCCGGACCGGGCTAGGCTTGTCGGGCCAGGCTGCCCATGCCCAGGCTTGACGGTAACAGGTGGATATGACAGATAACTCGAGAAGGGCGGATGATATGGTCTGGTGTCTTGCAACATGGGATTTGAACCCGTATAAAGTTTTTCTTTTTTCAAAAAAATCCGTATGGAGTTGAGATCGACACTGAAACCATTCAGACCGCTTGATTATTATCATTTTACTAGGAAGCTCTGACGCGGCGGCACGCCGCGCCCATGGAGTCCTATCTATTGGGGTGTAAAGGTTCTGCATCACTGTTAAATTGTTTCACCTGAAGAACATGTACAGGTATAAAAGCGGCTAAAAGGTGCTTAGTCCAGTGAGGAATGCATGAGACGTTTGCTCGCTTATTTATTTCGTACCAAAAACTAACTGAACACATGCATAGCGGCATTGCAGAACTACATAAAATGAGGAACTCTGTAATCTACACCATAGAACAATGTATGTGGTGTGCTCCATTTAGATGAAGTTATAAGTGACTATACGATCTTCCAGTTTTTGTCAATGGGATGTAGACGTGACGCTATGAGGTCATGAAGAACGTAACAGGTCATCTCCATTTATATCCTGATCTTTCCTCTAACTTGCACAATGGTAGAGCAATTATTTGACAGTAGGGAGGTTGTCTTGCAGAGAAGGAGCGTCTGATTTGCTGATGTCGTGTCATGTCGCACGGTTGTTGTATCAAAGGTTGATTGTCTATGTCAGCCACCGTACTAAGTTAAGAAGACCTCCAGGTAGCCTCTCTACGATGCCAGCCTCACTGCATGACAGAGTGAGGAACGACCAAACTTCCCAATGATGCAAATTATTCGAAGAATTGGGCATGAAGTTATATTTATGTGAGCTAGTACCGATGAATAGAGATTTCTTACTGATACGTGTGCTTGCAACATTTTCATTGGCACGGTCGGGTTGCTAAATTGACAACTCTTCCCTGCATTCAAATGTAAATATTACTACTCATGACTGAAAAAATAAAAAAAAATCTGAGCAGAGCTTATTGTAAGTCACGGCAAGAGTAAAATAATTGTGTCTTAAATGACACAAATATTCCTCCACATGCCTTGTTTACAGGCATCTATTTCTTATGGTTATGAAGTATTGCAGAAATCCCCTATACCCCATGGGTGCAGGTAGAAAAGCATTTCCGTTTTTCAGCTACATATAAATTAGGGAACAGAACATAACAATCCAACAATGACAACAGACCTTGGCAATGCTATCAAGCATTCGTGCTTCTGCTAGAATCAAATAGACAGTCAAGAATACCAAGTCATTTTTAACCTTGTATCTTGAAAGGAGACCGGGAGAATTATGTTACGATGGCTAAATCCATATGCACTTATAAGAATTATTCTGTCAGATAATGAGCTTGTTTTTTCTATACCTCATATATAATTTCGTAATACTATCTAATTAGTGCGTTCATGTATTGACCTAAACCACCAAAATATTTTGAAGTTGCAGTTGAGTTCAACAATTCCAATCGATCAATTAATTTTGTACATAAAAAACCTAAGCAAAGGCATCATACTAAATAGCAATGCACTGGAACTAAACAATTCACAATGCACAAATTTAATGTACATGGTTTCATTGTCTACTCCATGGAGTAGAACGACTTGCCGGACCTGGAAATTTTACGGCGGCAAAGAGGTAGGCAATATAATGCACTGACATTTCATTTTGTTTTCCATAATAGCATTGTATTATTAATTTTTCCACAGCGTTAAAAGAGGGGAATATATGGCTGGTTGGTCGATTTTGTCTCGTAAAGGGAAATTTAGGTGGTTTATTGAATATATTCTGATAAGCACATGATACAAAGGCTGTCATCTTTAAAACTGGACAATGTGAGTTTGGGACAAAAAAGGATCCAAGTATTATTTGCTATTATTGTTATTTTCATGAGGATAGATAATTATTATATTTCACTGACTCGATATATGATGTACGGTTAATGTACCTGGTAGTATAATGTACGTTAAGCACAGTAACGTGCGGTCGACCACAATGAAATATAATTGATACAGGTTACTGCATGTTTCCTGATGGAATCCCGGATGTGGGAGACGTGCACAGGGATCTTCCACTGATGGTCTTGCAGCGAGACATGTTGGACTAAAGTGGTCTGCATTATAAGCATCACCGATTAAACCTGCATATAGTTATTTGTATTTAGTACGGAAGAAGATGATTCCTGTTAATGTAGTATATGAAGATTGCTTCATGCGTAAACTGATGTCTAGTGCAGCCACATATAAAACATAAAGAGCTGTTTAAGCATTATTGGCACTTCCCAAATTAATACTATCCTTGAGGCTTTTGGCTTCGAAATTCAACCACAGAACTGAAACATCAAAAAGGTAAAGGGACTCCTGAAGCAAAAATTATTCAATCTGAAAAGAATCACATGAATTGTTGAATAAGTTGCACTTTATATTAGGATAGACTAATGTTAGTAAGCCAAAATCGTGGTCCTATAGATTAATGTTAGTAAGCCAAAATCGTGGTCCTATAGACTAATTATAGACTAATGTTAGTAAGCCAAAATCGTGGTCCTACAGGAGCTACACTGAATCATATATGTAATATCTATAAAGAGACTTTCGAGAGCTATCATTAATTTGTACCACTGTTTAAATGTTACCGTTCCAGTTCAAACATCATATAGGTCTGTGGAGTGGTGCGAGCACTGATAGGGCATAATCAGACTATACAGAAAAAAATGGAAATAATGAATTGGTGACACCGTGACAGTAAGTAGAGAGAATATCATACCACAGTAAAATAGACAAATACTGATAAAATAACCTGCTGGTAGTCTTGCCATTTGAACTGACCTCCAAAAAGTAACCGAATTGAACTGAGTCTCCGCAATGAGTCAATAACAATAGTATAGCCTATAAACGCCCCAGAAACCGTGAGCAACAGCAGTAGCCTATAAGGGCATGTACAACGCGGGTGCTAAGCCTGGGCGCCAGGGTTCCCTTCCCAGCCGTTAGACTCGATTCCCGGCCAGTCCCAGGAATTCTTGTTGCATCGACGCCTAACTAAGCGTTGGGCGCTCCGCCTATTTTTCCCTCCAGCAAACAGTTTTTCCTAACAGCGGACGCTGTGGATAGGTAGAAAACAAATGATTGTTAGCGCCTTGATTAGCGGCTTCCGTTGGAGGGTGGGGCGCTTGGCTACCTTTACTTTTCCGTAGTATTTTTTATAATCACTTAAGCGCCTTCCTAAGCATCTCTCATTGTACTTGCCCTAAAGGACTATGAAAAATTAAGCCGTGAACACACAGATATCAGAAACGCCCAAGGAAATTATTAACCACACAAACTTCAGCCTGGAGCAATCGCGTACCAGAAGAACGCGCTGACCGCGGACGGGAGGTGCCACGACATCGACATTTCACGCTGTGCGCCGCCGACGCGAGGACGGAGGCAGCAAAATAGAGAGGCGCAGCACGCCGAAGCAGACGGCACCAACGATCTGCAGCCGGGAAAAACAATAAGAACGTCATCAACGGAAGAAAGTAGCAGTGGCCGGTAAATCCACAAAGAAATCAGAAACCAAAAATCAAAGCAAGCATAGATCGAAGAAATGGAAAGGGAGAGACATCAAACTGGGAGCAGGCACGCGCGAACCAACCGGTGGGGTGGGTGGCCGCCGTCGATGTGAGCAGCTGCTGCACGAAGCCGAAGCGCCTCGGTGATGGCGTCCGTCATTTCGAACGGAGTTGTTACCTTTTCCTGGAGATTGTCCCACCACTGTCGTTGTCGCTCTGAGGCAGCGAATGGCCTCATCGAGCACATCCGGATCCGTAGACGACGCCGCCACGACGGCTCCTCCACGGCCGGTGAGCCAAAGACTCGTCCTCCAATATGGTGCGGCCGACGGCCGGCAATCCTGGTCGTGCTCCTCCAGTCGTCGCTCCCGGCGGCCGCGGTGAGTCTCTCCGTTGAGCGGCGCTGCCGTGGAATCCCTCCCTCGAGAACCGGTCGTCGAGCACGCGGGGGCGGCCAGGATATCGATCTGCATCCAAGAAAATTGACGTCAAGAGGGAGATAGAAGAGAACGGTGGAGGCCTCCTGCCGAGCACGGTGCATATCGAACTCCTCCGCCAGGACTCCTCCGCAGTACTATCGACCTGCTCCTACAGCCGGCTTCTGCCACCGGACGCCGCCTTGGCCCCCATTTGCCGACGTAACCAGGTGAGGCCGCGCTCTCAGATCAGGAGCACGCGGCGGCGCTGCCGGTCGTCGAGCAGCAAGACGTCGGAACAGCCGGTGAGTTCGCGAAAGCCATCGGCCACGCGGCCGTCTCCATCTTTGCCGCTCCCTACTCGCCGTCCGCGTCCATGCCGACAGCGGCGCAGCCACCTAGCTTCCTCCAGAGGTCCGGCGGCACCCAGATCGACACATGACGTCGCGAGCGGCACTGAGCAGCAACCGGCGGACGAGTTCCTGCAGTGAGCCGCACCACTTTGTGTAGAAGAGAAAGAGGTTGGGGACAAACTGTCTGATTCTATTGTTTTGTGGTGTGATTCGTGACCGCTTTGTCAGCTGCCGCTTTGACCAAACCAAAAGAAGATGGGAAGACGCGTAGGTTACGAAGAAGACATGGCAACCCAAGGACCTAACGAATATATCGGTTGTGGGCCGCGCTGGTGGGCCGAGCGATGCGAACCGCACCGATAGGAAAGAACGATCTAAATGTAAAAAATAGTATCACCTTAGATAGGAAAAAATAAACAATGAAAAGTATATCGTGTCAGCTTGTGAATGGTAGAAAGTTGCCCATCTACAGTAACAGGATCGTTCAGAGCGCAGGAAAGCTCATCTCCTTTATATATGTATCTATCTATAATATATATATATATATATATAAATAATAGTATAGTATAGCATAGTATGATAGGTGTGATTTGTTGTATTCCATAGTGGAGATGTGCTATCAATCCGTAGCATCGCTGCGACAGTGCAACAACTCTCCTTTTTCCCCAGCGACTCAACGCGGAGTCGCGGAACGTGCAGAGCGAGGGAAACGGTCTCCCGCGCCACGCGTCTCCGTCGCGACGGAACTCAACTGGGGAAAAGCGACCAAACTAATCTTTTTCCCACTTGCCTCGCCGCCGTAAAAAACAAGCAAACAAATCTTTCCTCTCCTTCTCCCTCCTGCTCCCCGCTGCCAACCCCGAGGAGCAAGCAACCCTGCCGGAGCCCGGAGAGGACCCCGTCGAGGAAAGGCCTCTAGATCGAAGCTGACTGAATCTTGGATCTTACACTCGCTGCTCCGGGGGTGGCGGCGGCGGTTGGTCTTCTCCTGGCCTGCAGTCCACGATCTGTTTCTTGATCCCGGACTGTTTGGAGCAGGGCGGGTTTGGTCGTCTCTCGTGGTTCAACCCATTGGTTGCTGCTGACCTTGTCTGTCTGGATCTCCGCTTTCATTAATGCTTCGTGATATCGGCTGCCCATTGGAGACAAGGTGTTTGGTGTTTGGTGGCAGAGGGCGCTGAGCTTGGCAGCTTAGCTTCATTGTTGGTATTTGTGGATAGGTTGTTGTCTAGACAGATAGGTAGATCTGCTCAAAGTGGGTGCCGTTTGATAGTTGCGGTATCAGAGATACATAGATAGGTAGATCTTGTGAGAAGCTGATTGTTGTTCTGCTGTTGCTTGCTGATGACCGGACGGTGTCTGCTGATGCCTAGCTCTGAAGCTTTTACCATGTTGAGGAATCCTTGGTAGGTGTAGGTGTGGATAGCTTTCACACAGGAGGTTTCCAAAGCTGAACCAGGCTCCTGTTGCTTATCATCAGTATCAGTAATTCAGTCATGTGGAGACCGTTCAAGCAGCTCCTGCCCAAAGAGCATTCCGGGCCATCCGGCGGCCTCGAGGGCCGAACCATCGACGTCGGCAACGTCAAGGTGCACGTCCGGGAAGCCATCGCCGAGGGCGGGTTCTCGTGCGTGTACCTGGCCAGGGACATGGCGAACCCGGCGAAGCAGTACGCGCTCAAGCACGTCGTCGTCCAGGACAGGGAGTCGCTGGACCTGGTCCAGAAGGAGGTCACGGTGATGCGGTCGCTCAAGGGCCACCCCAACGTGGTCACGCTCGTCGCGCACACGGTGCTGGATATGGGCAATGGCAGGGAAGCGTTTCTGCTCATGGAGTTCTGCGAGAGGTCGCTGGTTTCTGCCTTGGAGAGCAGAGGTGCGGGGTTCTTTGATGAGGAGAAGATCGCTCTGATATTCCGGGATGTCTGCAATGCGGTCTTCGCGATGCACTGCCAGACACCGCCGGTTGCTCACAGGTCTGCCTTTCATATTCCAATCTGTGAAATTGTTGTGATTGTTTTTTTTACAGTAAGCAGCTCTCTGTCTTGCATACGTTTTGGTGCTTTTGTAATGAACATTTTGCATGAGTCCCATTGCTTTGTTGGATAGCATGAGTCTAGTCCCCTGACAAGCAGCAGAAAATCATGTGCTAGTCACTCTTATCATATCTTGAGTATATTGTTTCATCTGTATCATAACAATGTACTGCTATCTGCTGTACAGCCTTAATATCTAGATAGGACTCAAGTACTTACCACTCACACCATTGTGTGGCAGATTAGTTTGTCATAATTCTATGTTGTTCCATATATCTTTTCCATTCAGTCTTGAATTGCTTTGTTTCGTCTAATGCATTACAAAGTCCAGTTGGTTGTACATTGCAATTGACATTTCATTGTTACCCATTCTTGTTTTAACATTGTCAGTCTGAACCCTCAGAAAGGCATCACATCAAATGTATTCTCTGTGCAGGGACCTAAAAGCTGAAAATGTGCTTCTTGGTGCTGACGGGGCTTGGAAATTATGTGATTTTGGTAGTGTATCAACCAATCATAAGTGCTTTGATAAACCAGAGGAGAGGGGCATTGAAGAAGACATCATCAGGAAACATACCACTCCTGCTTATAGAGCTCCTGAGGTTCAAATTGAGTTGCTATTATGATCTCATTCTCAAGTCTTTTGACATATTTATTCACTGTAAGCTTGTTTACTGACTGCAGATGTGGGACTTGTACAGGAGGGAAGTTATTAGTGAAAAAGTAGATATATGGGTAAACCATCTTTGCAGCCATTACACTATTTTTTTTTCAGTTTCCTGTATTACCTAAATAACTGCATAACTAAGGTGTTGGATCTTTTCAGGCTCTTGGATGTCTTATGTACAGAATCTGCTACCTAAAATCAGCTTTTGATGGAGAATCAAAGCTCCAGGTACTCAATGGGAACTATCGTATCCCCGAATTACCGAAGTACAGTTCTTCTATTACAAGTCTAATAGAAGAGATGCTTCAGTCATCTCCAGAGGCTAGACCGGACATTACACAGGCAAGGGCTTTGCTTGATTGGCCATTCACTTCCATGAATTTAGGTTGGTCTTAACTAGTGCATATGACTGAAATTTAAATGCGTCTGTCTCTCTAATGTTGGTCCTGTACTGTTATAGGTATGGTTTCGTGTTAATGAATTACTGCCTTTGGAGCTGCAAAAGGATTTACCTGATGGATCCCCATCTGGATCAGCATTTGAATTGCATACTACTGAAGATGAAGGTTTGGCTTCTTTGATTTTGCCCTTTTGAAGAATGGAAGCCACTGCTGTAAGCATGGTTTCATTTTCTCATGTTGCTAGTTTTATGTCTAGAAAGATAAAAAATGTAAGGAATGCCGTAGTGCGAAAGCTTATCTACTTATATAATGCAAGGTGCCAAGGAAGCCATGTTTGTAGCTAGTGCTAGGATGCCAAGGAAAAGCCATCTTTGTAGCTAGTGCTAGGATGCCAAGGAAAAGCCATGTTGTTATTGTAGTTTCTCAGCTCTTCCTTTTCTCAATTCCGTCCACTATTTTTATATTTCATAATGTAATACTGTGTATTTCAGCGTCAAGGCGGTTGCCTGATGGGAGCTCCCCATCACCGTCAAGAGACAACGTGAGGAATACACCGCCCAAAGATCCTTCCAGTCTGAGGTCGCAAGTTCCTTTAGCAGCTGCGGAGAGTAAGGGTTCTGTGGGTGCATTTTGGTCAACTCAGCATGCACAAGAGCTAGCTTTTGTGAATGACAAGGGTCCAGCTTTTGATCAAGAGCCCGTATGCGAAACCACATTGAAGCAACCACAGGTAAAGAACCAGAAGGCAACACAGAACAGACAGTCTCTTTCTGCATCTGTTGAGAGTTCTCCTGGGGACTTTGAAATTAGGTTTTCTCCAAATGGTTCAGAATATGGCCTAGAGAAAACCAAAATCACGAAAACAGATGATAAACCCACTGTACAGGCTGCCGCTTTTAACTCCTTTGTGGCGGACTTCGATAATGTTAAAGTGAGATCACAGGACAACACCAGCAGTTTAAAAACGACAAGTCAATTGAAAGAACAACAGTTGGAAGCTGAAGTAAACTTACTCAAGGAGCAATTGAAGATAGCAAACTTGGAGAAGGAAGAAATTTCACTGAAGTTGGATAAGTTGTCAGCCATTTGCTCCTCTCAGAGGCGAGAGATACAAGAACTTAAACAAGCCCTAGCCACAGCATCTGCAACACCGCCTGTTAAGGAGTTGAAAGAAAAATTGCAAGTTGAATTCACCCCACCCAGCAGAAGCCTTGACACTCCGGTATGATTTATTCTCTTACATGCCTAACTAAGCTTCTCACTGTAGTCAGTACTATCCAGGGTTCAGATTTCATTTCCTGACTGGGTTAACTTGCCAAAGGGCAGGCAGAATGAATAAGTTGAATTGGCCACCTTGGCCAAGTCTGTGTAATTTTCAACTTTAAGCTATTATGGTCTAGTCCAGTGTACCCAATTAGGATAGCTAATCACCCATTACTGCAAAGATTCTGAACCCTTTGTACCATCTGATTTTTATATATATATTAGGAAGCTGACTTAGCCTTGCTTTTCACAGCCAAGGGAAAAGATTGCAGGAACCCCACCAGAGCTCCGGCAAGGTCTATTTACATCAAGTCCAGGGACACCAAGTCCAGGGACACCAAGTCCAGATCTGAAGCCATTGTCGGCTTTTCCTGAAGAGCTGAAAGCACAACCAGTTATGAAGAGTGCCCACCCAAGGTCAGTCAGAACTGTGAGGGCAAACAGCAACAAAGTCGGCTCGCTTGGACAGTCGAACAAAAACTTTGGTGCTGACCCCTTTGCCTTTGGTCAAGATAGCTTTAAGGCTGTACCTTCTGGAACTGTGCCTTCTGAGATGTCAAATTTAGGTGATGCTTCTCAGTCTCTCAACGGTATGAAAACTGAAGCGAAGAAAGATGCACCCTACCAACCAGCTGGTTGGACTGGGTTTTAATGTGCTACCGTCAATAAGGTTATCAGATATCCGATGAGACTATACTCCAATAGAATTACAGAAATATGGTCCACCAACTTGTATCATAATATAAATTGTGTGGTGTTGAGAGAGAGCAAAAGGAGCACAACTTAGGAGGCCAGAATTGACGTAGGTACGTTTGCCGATGCTTTTTGTACAGTTGTTTTGTTACTGATGAATCCCTATTGCAAAAGCATCCTACTGTAATTTAGTGCACATGTATGTTGGAACTTTTGAATAATTTCCTGAGAACTGTATGGTCAGGTTGAACAATAATTTGCCAGATATTAGAAATACAAAAGAAGATTTTTCTTTTTTGTTTAGTCAAAGCGTCTTGGTGTCACATTTATTATATCTATGATTAATCTGGACACCTGTGACATGCTATATATATCTATGCTATATAACATGTTCAAGCGATGTAGTACTATCAATGCTTGGACATATTTACCAGTCTTGGTGATTTCTTGTTGTCTTTTGAAATGATTATTTCATAATAACATGTAATGTTGTGAATTCTTTTCTATTTCGGGGTCAAGACATACATCTTGCAAGCATGACAATCCACATTTTTCTTCAGGCTTCCTTGCACTGATGATGTAACCTCATCCTGCAAGCACATAAAAACCACACGCACAAAAAAGGTGGTTGAAGAATACTTTGTATGCAAACCAGAGAACATTTTATGGGTTTAACCATGGGGCTCCTATGATTAGACAAATGCTTACTGTCCACAGGTCACTTAGACCAATGTTGCTCCAACTAGCAGTAATAGGTGCTTCAGCAAGCCCTCTGTTCCACAGCACAAGAGGAACTCTGCCTCCACTTAATCGACTGGCCCAAACCTAAGCCCAAGTTAATCAAGTATACATTACTAACACTTAGTTAATCAAGTATAGATTACTAATACTAAGTGTTAAACATGATATTCTACTATATGTTTTTTCCAATCACATGATACTATATTATAAGAAAGCTTATGTTCTATCCTCATACTTCTAGAAATCCATCTTGTTGCACTTCTAGCCCTTGTACCCCAAGCTCATCTGATCATGAATCAGTAAAGCTCAGTACCATCTTTTTGGAGGAGTTTCTACCTTGGTTACTGCAATGACATTTCGGGTTCCTAAGTATTTCCTTGGTTTCATTGCTCATCGAGTGAATGCCACAACCAATCAGCAGAGGTGCCTGGTTGAATCCAGATGAACATCATAATCTTGTGAAAATTCTTGTCTACCACTGCTGTTCCGATGATTACTTTTTTTATGTCTAATGCAATTAAAGGCATCTCATCATTACCTTGACTAGAGCCCATATGCTGAAATGGGAACTATACTCTTCCGTTGTCATCCCCCCTGTTTCCTACTTCCAGCATGTCTGGGTCTGAAGCAGAACATTCAAGAGAGGTCACTGTGAAAACTTTTGTCGGGAACAAACTCCAGATCCTACATTCATGTCCCTGCACACTTAGCATGCTCATTTTTTTTTATCAAAGTTCTGAAAAGGCTAACCATTCCATCCACCAGGCCCTGCATATGATGCCCACTTGTTGCTCTGGTCAGCGTTGTTCGTCATGCTGCCCAATTTGCCATAGTATGTCAGGACAGGAAGAATATCCACCTTGACCATGTAAACTTCTTCACCTTGACCATGTGTCCTTGATGTCTACTGTTGTCCTCCAACTGTTTCCTATGTCACCTGCCCATGTTGCTGGGTCATCCACACCCCTGCACAACATTGTATTTTCGGAACAGATGAATCAGATTCAAACCCTCCATTTGATCAGTTGAAAGGCAAGAATCAGTTACCATTCGCAAGGGAGAAGAAAATGTTCCTTCCAGAATTCAGTAGGGCTTCACTCCTTGGTATATATGCATCTTCGTTGTGAATAGATCCATTTGAATATATGAATTCAGACAGAATGATAAATTCCTATATATTCTTGCAAAGGTTACCTTGTTATCGGGCTGTTTTTTGGGCTGTGGCAGTTGTCATACTTCAAGTAGTCAATCCCCTTGTAACACAACTATTTGTGAAAAATAGATCCTTTGGAAACCATAGCAGGAATGCTATTTTTACATGCGTAAGTTTTCAATGATCAAGTAAACACTTAAGTTGGTTTACCCAACAGGGTCAGTTCCTGCATCTTGCTCTTCGTATCCTTGCGAACCAGGCATCAACTTGCTGCAAGATCGCGCTCTGAAAGTAGAGGGAATGATGTGATTGGAGCTAGAGATCCACTGGGAGTGTGTGAACTTATCATGTGTTCTGAATTATACCAGGAATATTTGTACTGAATACTTGAGTGACTTTGCTAGTTTTCTGTCAAGTGCATTGCGTCAACGTGGATTCCAAGTTTGAGCCTTTTCCCGTGCATATAATCTGCCAAGGCCATAATTCTTGATGGAAATGTTGATGCATTTGCAGCTAGAGTGCCCTGTAAAAGAACAGTAGTCTTTAAAAATATATGATGAAACATACACCCTTCTAATATTGCAGAAATTTAAGCTAGTTTTATACGAACAAGTATCAAAAAAAAAGATTTTAAATTTTGTTGTGCTTCGCTCTTTCTGTTTGCACATATATCTATTAACATTTAGTCACCTGAGAGTCTCTGTTAAAATCTGCCCAACAGCCATCTGCAGTTTCAGAGAAAGACATCCTTAAACATATCAATAGAGAAGTCAATTGTGGGCAATGCAGTTCTGGTTATTAAACATAAACAATCGAAAAAAGGGAAAACAGACAGAGTAAGAAATGTAAAGAGATTACCTATGTTAATATACTCATAACCCAGCTTTGCAAGACATAATATGATTTGCAGCAAGGTAAGGGTTAATGAAACGTGCATTCAGCTGTACTGTTTCGCCTGGCTACAAGCTGGAGTATTTCGACACAAGGGATCTTGATTTTTCCCACTGCTCAAACGTCTTGAAAAAATCCTTTATTTTCATGGTGCAATAAAACAACCTCATGCGCAAATGAAATCATGTAAGACTAAAATGGACATGAAATTGTGCAATCTTGTATTTTCATATTCCGCAATTTAGGAATTTTGCGTATCAAAGAGAAAGACTGGATGTACTTACAGAAAATTTAATTCTAAATCGGCAGAGTATATTATAGTCATGTTTGATTCGTGGCAGTCTTGTGTTTGGTTCACTGCCACTGTTATGGCTTGCCACACCTTTTTAGCCATATGGTTCACACATGTCATACTCTCAGTTTCTTGCCAAATCTTGCCACATTTGTAGTGTTCACTTTGTTCACCACACTTTTTGTGGTAGCCACAGTTTGCCTAAGGGCTAAGGTTAGTTGTGGCGAAGTTAGTCATAAATCAAACATGCCCTAACTAGCTAAATACCTATGTTTTGCCATGGATGATAAATAGAAAAGGATATCACGTTGAGCCACATAATGGTCGTTTTAGTCCGCTCAACAGCTTGGCAAACAACCGCTCTCAGTGACTTCCACCGAAGGCCAGGGCCACTCCTATGCATTCGTGCTCCGTGTTATGCTCCATTTTTTGTTTATAATTTAAAGATGTACTACCTTCGTTCCATGCCACGACATACTACTCTCTTCTTTCCAAATTAATTGACTGATCAATTTTGTCTGAATTTGCACTAGATTTAGTGTAAAATCTAGACAAAATTGAGTCAATTAAATTGGGACGAAGGGAGTATATTGTAGAACAGAGGAAGTATTCCTAAGCCCCGTAATATAGGATATTTATTACAACCAACTACAACCTATATTTATTGTAATGACATGTTATATTGTGAGGCGGGGGAGTACTAGTTATTTTTTACGAAGGATCTGAATTATCGTTTAGCCTGCTAATTTGTTATTGTTTGTATGGAGACTATTTAGCAAGGTGGGAGCTCCAGAACGTTGATAAACCATGCCTCTAAAATACTCCATTCTATATATAATAAAGATTAGCACCTTGATAACTCACGGTGTTTGATATCATAATATATGTCAAGAAGTTTCTAATGCCGACGCTTGAGGAAAATTTAATCATGACTTGTAATAAAGTTGCTTGAAGCATAAAAACACAAATATATCTAACACAACATTTGGTTGCTACTGTTAGAACTCAGAAGATTGAGAGTAAAACTTCTGTTTATTGCTTGTGGGCAAAGCCCTATTTATACAAGGATTTTGGGGTGCCTCCGAAGAGGTGCCTGTTACAAGAGACATGACTGTTTACAAGAGATGCAACTGCTGAGGGAGAGAGAGAAGAGGTGTCTATACACAAGAGACATGTCTGTACAGAAAGGGTGCTTTGGGCATACTAGTAACCGCCTAGAGCGGTTGTAATTTATTCCTAACACTCCCCCTTGCACAAAGATTCTTCTTGTATGTCTTGTATTCCTTGTATAATCTTGAATGTAATGACCTTGATCACAAGCGATAAATTTTCTTGAATAAACTCCCCCAAAAACCCTGTGGGAAAAATATGAGGAGACTAGAATTTGATATGTTGTCAAAAACTCCTTTAAAACCCAGTGGGAAAAGTAAGGAGAAAATAGTACAACATATAATGATTATTGTCTCTTTGATAACTTATATGAGAAAACCTTGGAAGGATAAAATTCATTGGTAAGTTTAGAGAACAATTAATATGTCTTGTATACATCCGTTAAAAACCCCGGTGGGGAAAATAGGAGGTATGACATATATTCTTGTGTTGATATTACCTCATTAAAAACCTCGATGAGAACCATGAGAGTAAACTCATAAAGGAAAAAGAGTGTAATATAATGTTTGAATGGGTTATGGTTCAGAGGGATACTCCCCCTGATCCTTTCAAATCTCGAAGTCGTCTCATACCAATTCCATGAACATACTTTTCAAATGTTGAAGTTGGTAGTGACTTCGTGAATAGATCAGCAAGATTATCACATGATTTGACTTGCAAAATGTTTATATCTCCACTTTTCTGTAATTCATGGGGATAAAACAATTTGGGTGCAATATGTTTAGTGATATTGCTCTTTATGTAACCCGTTTGCATTTGAGCAACACAAGCAGCATTATCTTCATAAATAATGGTCGGAGATTCGATAGAACCTTTTCCACATGATTGTTGTATGTGGTTTATCATTCTGCGAAGCCATACACATTCACGTGATGCCTCATATAATGCAATTATTTCAGAATGATTGGTGGATGTAGCCACTAAGGTTTGCTTAGAAGACTTCCATGAGATGGATGTCCCACCATGTAGGAACACAAAACCGGTTTGCGATCTGGCATTATGGGGGTCTGATAAGTAGCCAGCATCGGTATACCCAATCATATCAATGTCCAGATTTCTCTGAAATTGAAAGAATAGGCCAAGATCCTTTGTGCCTTGGAGATATCGAAAGATATTCTTAGCTCCCATCCAATGTCGTTTAGTAGGAGCTGCGCTATGTCTAGCTAGTAAATTTACTGCAAATGCAATATCAGGCCTGGTGCAATTTGCAAGATACATAAGCGCTCCAATAGCACTGAGATATGGAACTTCGGATCCCAGTATCTCTTCTCCATTATCCCTTGGTCTGAATTGATCTTTCTCTACGTCTAGAGATCGAACAACCATGGGAGTTTTGGATGGATAGGATTTGTCCATATTGAATTTCTCCAATATTTTCTGGATATAGGCGGTTTGATGAACCAAAATACCTGAGGGAAGGTGCTCAAGTTGTAATCCTAAGCAAAATTTGGTTTTACCCAAATCCTTCATCTCAAATTCCGTCTTTAGGTGATTGCGTGCTTCATCAATATCTTGTGTGTTGCCAATGATATTAAGGTCATCAACATACACTGAAATAATGTAAAATCCTGTTTCAGACCTTTTGATGAAGACACATGGACAATCATCATTGTTGGAGTACCCCTTTTTCAATAGGAACTCACTAAGTCGGTTGTACCACATGCGTCCCGACTGTTTTAAGCCATATAAAGACTTATTTAGTTTTACACAATATACATTGCGTTTTGCATTTGGATTCGGAATTGGGATTCCATCAGGAACCTTCATATAGATGTCCGAATCAAGTGATCCGTATAGGTAAGCGGTCACTACGTCCATCAACTGCATAGATAGACGATTTTGTACTGCCATAGATATGAGGTATCAGAATGTAATACCACTCATTACCGGAGAATAAGTTTCATTGAAATCAATGCCTGGTCTCTGCGTGAAACCTTGGGCTACAAGCCTTGCTTTATATCTCACCACCTCATTGTTTTCGTTCCGCTTACGAACAAAAACCCATTTAAATCCCACAGGGAAAACTTTGGGAGGTGTAGGTATTGCTTCAGTGAATACCTTTCGTTTATTGAGCGAGGCTAATTCTACTTGGATTGCATCCTTCCATTTAGGCCAGTCGGAGCGTTTCTCACACTCTGCCATGGTCTTTGGATCATGATCATTTAGAAGGTTGTTTGCAATTGTAGTAGAGAAATTTATGTCGACAATTGTAGACTTACGGTTGTAAGATTCTCCAGAGTCTATATAGTTTGTGGAAATTTCATTTACCCTTGTTGACTCGTCGTGATTTCCCAATATGGTTGAGTCTGGGTTTTCCGATGTCCCAGTCATTGAGTGCACAACTGAGCTGGGTTGTGGAGGTTGTCCTTCCACTGGATTATCAACGCTAGGTTGATTTACATTTACTTCTTCAGAGGGTTTCTTCCTCTGTTTCCTTTGTTGCTTGCGAGGAGCTGAATCCTGTTTTACATTTACTTGTTCAGAGGGTTTCTTCCCCTATTTCCTTTGTTGCTTGCGAGGAGCTGAATCCTATTTTATGGCCGTACTTCTCCCCCTCTTATTTTGAATAGGGGGTTGAGTGGTTTTTGTTGGTACCTCCACTCTTTCATGCGCATTTATTGCAGGATTGTAGGATTTAGTGACACCTTTATAGTCAGTAAATGAATCTGGCAGATTATTTGCTATATGTTGCAAATTAATTATCTTCCGAACTTGAAGTTCAGTTTCTTGAGTACGTGGGTCAGAGGAGGAAATGCCTTGGGCATTCCAATCGATTTCCGGGCATTCTTTTTGGTACTTGATATCTCCCCCTAATGCCGGGAAATGGTCCTCATTAAAGATGCAATCAGCGTGACGGGCTGTGAATAGATCCCCTGTAAGGGGTTCAAGGTACTTGATTATTGACGGTGATTTGTACCCCACATAGATCCCCAGTTTCCTGTGTGGGCCCATGGATGTACGCTGCGGTGGTGAGATTGGCACATATGTGGCACATCCAAATTTACGCAGATGGGAAATATTAGGTAGATTTCCACGTACTAATTGCAGAGGGGAAGTGCTGTGATATGCAGTTGGTCGCAATTGAATTAAGTCAGCAGCATGTAAAACTGCATGACCCCAACATGAAGTTGGTAAGTTGCAATTCATTAGCAAAGGTCGTGCTATGAGCTTAATTCTCTTTATTAGAGATTCGGCCAAACCATTTTGAGTGTGGACATATGGGACCGAGTGCTGAACTTCAATTCCTAGTGCCATGCAATAATCATTGAAAGCTCGTGAAGAAAATTCAGCAGCATTGTCCATTCGAATTGATTTGATTCGATTCTCGGGATAATGAGCTTATAATTTAATAACTTGTCTCATTATTTTGGCAAATGCATGGTTTCGTGTGGATAATAGACACACATGGGACCATCGTGTAGATGCGTCTATGAGAACCATGAAATACCTAAAAGGTCCAGACAATGGTTGGATAGGACCACAAATATCACCTTGAATTCGTTCAAGGAATTGGAGTGGTTCCGCTTGGATTTTAAGACGAGAAGGTCTTAAAATGAGTTTCCCAGTAGCACATGCAGTGCACATGAAATCTGAAGATTGTGGGAATTTAGCTTCATTTAAGTCATGACCATTGGAATTGCAGATAATTTTTCTCATCATCCCGATACCAGGATGACCTAGGCGATCATGCCAAGTTTGAAATGCATTGACATTTTGAAAAAATTACCTTGTACGCAACATGTGCTATGGGTTTTATGTATGTGTAGTACAATCCTGATGATAAAGAAGGAATTTTCTCAAATATTTGTTTGCCATATCCGTTATCTTTGGTAAAGAGGAGATATTCCTCTTTGTTGTCCTCATGGGTTTCAATATGAAATCCATTTTTACGGATATCTCTGTAACCAATGAGGGTACGAGTTGAATCGGGATACAATAGAGCATCCTCAATTATAATTTGCGTACCCATAGGGAGGGTAAATATGGCACGTCATGTGCCAACAATTACCGCATCGCGTCCAACGATTGTTAAAATATTTCCATTTAACTTTTTGAGAGTTTGAAAATACTTTATTTCCCTAAGTATAGAGTTTGTGGTACCACTGTCCACAAGGCATATTTCCTCCTCCATTTGGATTGACTCCCGTAGAAATCTATATATTAAAATGTAGAATTTTCAGTGATGAAAATACTTCTATTGAATATATAGAATACATACAACTTTCTTAATATCAAAGTGCTGATACAATACATATTGTGCTTTACAATATAGGGTGATGACACCAACAACACTAATAATATGTTTGATACAATACATATTATTATTATTATTTTATTACAACAATCTGATGGATGTAAATAAATATATTATCTAAAGGAGTTGATTGACTAGTCAAAGTCCCCGAACACGTCGTTTGAGGCGTATTCTATCATCATGTTCTCCTTGTCCATGGAGTCCTGTGGTAGATGGAATTCTTTGGTGTTGCTTGGTGTTCCTTGAACATCTTGCGAACATCCCGCTTCCATGTTATTATCAGGTTGAAGATTGAAGTGAGCTTCATATCTTGCTCCTTGGGCATGTCCGTTACGTCCCATGGATTGCAGGTAGAGGTTTACCAGATGTCTTGGGGTGCGGCATTTCTTGGTGACATGCTTGTAGCATCCACATTTCTGGCAAAGAATTGTCTTATCGAACTTGTTCTTTGCTTTGCCCTTCCCCTTATCTGAATTGTGTGGCTTGTTCTTCTTGTTGCGGTTGCGGTTGAATTTACCCTTGAAGTTCTTGGTTTGGCCTTTAAATGAGCCATTGAACTTATTGTTTTTCTGAAAATTTGCATGTACTTCGGGGAGAGGGGCAGCCCCAACCGGGCGTTGATGACTATTCTTTAAAAGAAGTTCATCATGTTTCTCAGCCTGGAGGAGTACATGTATAAGTTCAGAATAAACTTGGTAATTCCTAGCACGATATTGTTGCTGTAGGATCCTGTCAGCAGGGAGCATAGTTGATAGAGTCTTTTCTATCTTCTCTAGTTCTGAAGGTTCCTTCTCGCAAAACCGCAATTTAGAACAAATCTTATGGACTTCATGGTTATAAGCTCCAACGGATTTGAAATCCTGGAGTCTTAAATGGGTCCATTCATGACTAGCTTCAGGCAGTATGACGGCCTTTTGCTGTTCATATCTTGTTTTAAGTGATTGCCACATATTGCTTGGAGATTCCTCCATCAAATATTCAGATTTCAAATCTGGGTGAATATGTTGCCTTATAAGGGCTAAGGCAGTATATTTTTGTTGCTCAGTTACTTGTGCATCTCCCTCCTGAGGAGGATTCTCAGGTGGTATGAGTGCACCTGCAATGCCACGGGATGAAAGACTAATCTTAACATCCATTGCCCATGTAGGATAGTTATGTCCGTCGAGCGCAAGCTCTTCAAAATCTTTAGCGGCCATGTTGTCCTACATGAATGAGAACCAGAGATTTGATTAATTTACATGTATGTAAATTAAAGTCATCTTGGTTGTGTTGTAATAAAATTTGCAAAATCTTGTAAACTCAAGTGAACACTTGGGTTTTAGTGTAGGCCTCAAATCATCTATCATAACACATTGTAGATAATCACCATATTTATGGAGTACATCTCTCAGCACCAAGAAGCATAGTCTGACCCAAGTCAGTAGATGCTTTTTTTTCTTAGTACCTTATGTTATGATTTGATTTAAATATATGGGAGAGCACATTGAAGGTAGTCATTGTGTCAATTTTGACAAAATGTAGACCTCACAATATTGTGGATAATCTGCACATTATGCAGTAGATGCCACATTACCTTGTGATCCCATATATAAATTTGAAGTAGTCATTTTTTGAAATGATTTTGCGTATCAATTCACTTCGAATTAAGTCAATTTTGTGTCTTTCGAGACATTTTTGGACTTAATTGATGGTAAAATTGGTATATAATTTTGCAATAAAAATGCTCAATTGCAAAATAATATTATTGTACCAATATATATATATATATGTTATAGGGATTGCAAAGTGCAAACACATTGAACATATAATCATTTATAGACATAATATGGTCTTTCCTTCTTATTCCGGCGATCGCCGGAGTCTATTGCAAGCACAAGTGCTAAACTGTTGTTTGTAATTTTCAATAAGTCTCAAGGCTAAAACAGGAATTACATGGACTTATACGGGCGTGTCCTTTGTAGATTCCTCAAAAACCAAGAATCTTTTTGAAAAAAAAAAACACAAAGAGATAAGGCTCTCTTCTTCCTCCCGAACGGTTCCCAATTCCCCTAGGGGAATAACCGTCACCGACACTGATGTTCCGTGGTTGACAGCCATGAGCCGCGCCGCCGGCAAAGCCTCACCTCGGGCCTCCTCTCTTGGCTGTCGGTGCCCCAAGGACTGGGCGGCGCAGTGCAGGCCCCTGGCCTCCACAGACCACAGTTACAAGCGGCGGTGCCTCTTGGAGCCGATCCGCCTCTGTCGGTTTCCGCCTCGCTGGGAGATGCGTCCGCGTAGGGAGACACGGTCGCCGTTCACCAGGAGGAAGTCCCCTCCGCTGCAGGAGGGGCCACTGGCGCCGCCGCACTGCAAGAGTCGGGCCGGTTCCCGCCGGGAAGTCCCTGGCGGTGGAGAGCACTGCTGCGTGGCGTCACGCTTGAAGACGCTTCCACCCGGGAGTCGTTGTCGCTGGCGCCATGTGACATGGTCGCCTGAAGCCGGTAGTGGCCAGTGGAGCGATGTGCCGTCGCTGTTTTCGACTTCTCGTTGCCTGTTCACGTGCATCCTTAGGACACAATTACTTGATCGTGTGGTACGACGTACGATGCATGCCGGTGCAGCCGATTCTTCTTTTCTGATCGGAAGACGCAAAGTAAACAGTGCATGAATTAGTTCACCAATTCCAACGAAAATAGATAGTAAACTAATCAATTGATGCGACTAATGTTGAATTAGCAAACGCAATTGCATGGAAGCAATCGTATTCTAATCGATCTACGGAGATCAATTTTTTTCAACATGTCTGCATGTTTCCAAGGCAAGGATGAGTTTGCCCCGTCATCATATTTTTCTTCCGATCTTTGCCGAACTCGCTGGTTCGAGCGTGCTGATAACGTGTTAGAACTCAGAAGATTGAGAGTAAAACTTCTGTTTATTGCTTGTGGGCAAAGCCCTATTTATACAAGGATTTTGGGGTGCCTCCGAAGAGGTCCTGTTACAAGAGACATGACTGTTTACAAGAGATGCAACTGCTGAGGGAGAGAGAGAAGATGTGTCTATACACAAGAGACATGTCTGTACAGAAAGGGTGCTTTGGGCATACTAGTAACCGCCTAGAGCGGTTGTAATTTATTCCTAAAAGCTACTAGCATCTTCATATATAAGCTGAGAAGCATAATCCTTTTCTGTCTGCATTCTAAAAAAAATCACAATTCTGTACCTGTATCCTTAATAGTTAGTTACTTCGACTATTAGAGGTACCCTTAGAGTGGCGTTTTACATCACATGCTTATATCTTTCTCTCTTGAAGCACCACATATCATCTTTTTTCCAGCGTAGCACCGCATTGTGGCACAATTGTTGATGTTATGTGAAAACATAACTTGAGAAATACATGCCAATTCGGTTAGGCTTTGAATTGGAGCATATTCATTGCCCTCAGAGAACATGAAAACAAAAAATATCACCACATGATTCGCCACTTCTAATTTAAAGAAACTGAAGAAGTATATTCACTATATTCCCACGATGTATTGTTTCCGGACTTAGCTAGTGTAGGCGAAAATAAAAGGTAAGCAAGAGTGGCAAGCGATGGTAAACTAGTTGGTATGTTAGACTTTGGTCACATTTAAATTGAGGAGGTCTATCTCAACTGGTAATATTATAAAAATTTGAGTACCATAGTGTATGATACTACTTTGGTTTATTTTATGAGGATATGATACTACTTTAATTACTACATTACCATCACATAATATCAGTGTGGCAACTTATTCGTTAATTTTAGAATCTCAATGTAAAGTGTGAACAAAATATATTTGTCATTAAATTTTCTAGCTACGTGAACTATGATACGCTGTTACATTACCATAGTACAAGCGATTCTCTCTTGCTTTATCCCCTAGCTTTATTATGTCAATGCCTAGAAACGATGTAACTATATTTGATCATCAACAAAGCTCGCTGCTGGTAGACAAGAAATACCTTTTGCCATTTAATGCTTTTGTACATCAGCTTTACACCTACAACCTACAAACACTAGCTCTGCATGATACTAGCGAATAGCGATGCACACAATTTGGTCAGGCTACAATTTGGACCGTGGCAAAAGCCTTACATGACAATGAATGGATCAACAAGCTATCCTTGGAGGCTACAATATCTATGGAGCACCTTACTCAATTTGTGCTCCTTTAGGCCCTCATCCAAAATGTGCATTTGAGTGGGGAGGAGGATGACATCTTTTGGAAGCTCACGAGCAATGAACAATACTTCACGGCATCCATATACAAGTTGCAATTCTTCGGCCTTATCGAGTCTCCTTTGAACAACCTTGTTTGGAAAGTTTGGACGCCTCCTAAAGTTAAAAACCATGCGTGGCTTGCGTTGCAAAATAGGCTTTGGACGACGGATAGATTGAGAAGACGGGGTTGGGAAAATTGCGGCCTTTGCCCTCTTTGGAAGCAAACCAAAGAAACTAACAACCACCTCGTCGTCCATTGCCGCTTCACCGCTAGAATTTGGGAGCTCCTAAGAGATTGGCTTGGCATTCAAGGAATCCACCCGCAAGATTGGGCAGGTTTGGACATTCAACATTGGTGGGCCAATTTGGCGGAAGGATCGAAACATCTACGGAAGGGCATGGCTTCCCTTGTCTTGCTCACCGTGTGGGCAATTTGGCAAGAGCGTAATGATAGGATATTTCGCCGGAAACTATCTCCAAGCTTTGTAATCCTTGACAAGATAAAGTGTGAGGCTAGGTTGTGGGTGCTAGGAATTGGGTTATTTAATGCCGGGAGAGTAGGCTTGTAGCATTTGGTGGACTTGGTCTCACCCTCTTATAAACTCCTTCTTAATTAATTAAATAAGGGCAAAGCTTTTGCCCTCGTTTCCTTAAAAAAAACAATCGTTCCATGCACTGACAGAGGCACACAATGTCGCGTCTCTCATGAAGTCATGATCTCCCTCTGGAATGGAGGCAACGTCCCATCTCTCTCTTCAATAAATGACATGCCATATTATCAAAATGCCTAGTTAGCATTGCATGTACCTTATGTTACTACTACCCCCTCCATATCGGATTATAGGGCAATTACATACTTCGAGGCAAACTTTGACCTTTAATTTTAGTCAAAAAAATATAAGATATATTATACAAAAATTATACCATTGGATTCATATTCAAAAGAACTTTCCGATGGTATAATTTTTATGTCAAATATCATATATTTTCTTAACTAAAATTAATGGTTAAAGTTTGTCTTAAAATACATATTTGCCCAATAATCCGATATGGAGAGAGTACTTAAATTACTTTCCACTATGAGCAGTCTCATCAAATCATCACACACGCATACACTCTCAGCCGTCCATCATCCACGCGTACAAGATCTGGACCACATCCGTCCAATTTCTGATTACCCCCCTCTAACTTTCCCCTCTCGCTCCTCGAATCCCCACGTTTTTTTCCTCTCTCTCGGGACGGAAGAATCTCCTCTTCCCGAGCACTCCGTCCCCTTCCCCACTCGGTCGGCCCGCCCCCCAAATCTCGCCGGATTCCGCCGCCGCGCCGCGCGATTCCGCCGCCCGCCCGCCCGCCCGAGGTGAGCCGGCCTCGGATCCGCGGCCGCGCGCCGCCTGGAGCTTTTCCCCCGTTCGCCGTCCGGAGCTAGCGAGCGCTGACTCCTTCGCGTCGTGTTGCAGGTTCGCGGCTAGCTCGGCGGAAGCTCGCGTTTTTATCCTCCCCCCACGGCTGGTGCGCCGCGGCGAGCCGTCATGGACTACGGGCCCTCCGACAGCAGCGGTGAGTGGGGTTGCTCGGCGCCGTTCCGTCGTGCTAGGGTTTCGAATTCTAGGGTTCTTGCTTGCTTGCTTGAGCTGCTTGCTCGTGGACGCGGGTTGCCCGGGGAGGGGTTGTCTGTGAGGGCGACGAAAAGCCGCGTTTTTTTTGGGTGCTTTGGGAGGTTTTAGGGCGCAATTTCTCGGCGTGAGCTAGGGTTTGGGATTGCGTGGTGGCAGGCTAGGATTAGTGCTATCGTGGGCTTTCACGGGGAAATACTGGAGCTTTCTGCGGGGTTAAGGGTTTTATGGCGATTTCTGGCTCAAGCTGTTGGTATATGGTGGTGAACTCGGTACAGTTTGCTTAAGTTCGTGTAGTTTGAGTGTTTTTGGGGGGTCAGCCTCCATTCGTCGCGGGCCTGTTTGATGCGGAGTTGTATTCTCTTGACTTGCTTGGGCAACCATTGTATCATATAGAAGGCGGGCTTTGCATTCAATTGCTCTGGTGTCAATTTGGTACCTTTGGGCTTGGCATAGCTGATTAAGAGAATTGTTAAGCTCTGATGCCTTTGTGGATTTTCCCCAAGTTAGCAAACCCTTCTTTAGGTTTGCCCTAAATTTGATTATGAACTATAAGTTTGTCTTGTGAGGGGGTTATGGCAACATGAAATCACTTGAGCCTTAGACCAGTACATGGAAATATCAGTCTGTTCCTAAATATAAGATGTTTTTGGAGTTTTCAATTTGAACTCCGAAAACATCTTATATTTAGGAACAAAGGGAGTACCCTTCTGCTCACCTGGTCGTTCATTCTTCCCGGTAGCTGCACTGCATGCACAAAGCCCTAACCTCTCTTTATATTGCATTTGCATTTCGAAGAAATGTTTTTGTGATTAATAACACATATCTAATTATACTTTGCACATCAAAGTTATTATAACTACGCCGATATGTCCATAGAGATATGGCGAACAAAATGAAGGATTAGGAACACATAAGAGGCACATATCTCTCCTTGAGGAACGTGATGGTGGAGGTCGATGGGTGGAGTAGAGGCCTCTAGTCTATAATATCATGATATTTCAATGCAGATGCTCAACAGGATTATGTAGGGGAACATGTATGCTATGATAGCATAATTTCAAAAAGTTCTACTGCGTTACAAGAACCGCTCAAAGTTGCAGATCACAGGTTTACCACGAGACACGGGTGAATGCTGAAGACTCCCTTAAGAGTTATAGAAACGCCATGGTATCCTCTTAAGTAGTTGCGAAAGAGTACACAGAGAAGGCCCGTAGTTGCATCGCATGATTGTGGGCCATGGCTGGCTGTCGAGGGGCTACCCATTGAAGCGCCTGTGCATGCATTAGTACTTAACATGGGCCCACCCAGAATAACCAGCAAAAAGATAAATAACTTTACAAACAAGTCACATGTCAGTCAATATTATTGATATTATTGGAGGAACATATTTGAAAAAACATGGACATGAAGAAATGTAATCTTCATTCATCTCTGTAACTGCCTCTGGGGCAAGTTACGAACAGATTGTTAGACTTAGTGAACAACATGCCTTTTGATTCTGTTTTATGTTGCTTTTTGATCAGTTTTGCTTGTGATACTCACAAAAACAATATGAACTGCTTTCTGCTACTATGTGATCAAGTGTGGATTTTTTCTGCTGTGAAGCTGGTATAGGGACAGCTCACAACTTGCACTAATTGCTGGCTCCTCAACTTGAATGTGATTTACAGGAACTGATGATGATCTTCCACCATCATATCCAAATAATAGGGGTATAAGA
This sequence comes from Dactylis glomerata, assembly GCA_007115705.1. Taxonomy (NCBI): domain Eukaryota; kingdom Viridiplantae; phylum Streptophyta; class Magnoliopsida; order Poales; family Poaceae; genus Dactylis; species Dactylis glomerata. The sequence goes on from QXEO01000507.1 coordinate 599,384, forward strand.
GGAAGTGGGCGTGTCAGTGGTAATGGAAGAGCTCTTGTTCCTGTCAGTGGTAATGGAAGGGCTATAGCTCCTGCTAGTTCATACCCTAGAGCACAGACCGATATGGAAACACAAATTCAACAGCTTGAGCAAGAAGCATATTGTGCAGTTCTTCGTGCTTTTAAAGCTCAGTCTGATGCCCTCACATGGGTTGGTAGCGCTAAACTTGTGCCTGTTCATTCAGGTGTTTGTGCTAAAATTTATATATTGTTTCTCAAAGCTGACCTTAGATCAACTCTATCCCTTTGCAGGAGAAGGAGGGTCTGATAACCGAACTTAGGAAGGAGCTAAGGGTTTCCGACAAAGAACACAGGGAGGTTCTAAACAGGGTCAATGGAGATGATATTATCCGCAGCATAAGGTAGAATAGACAAATATATATTTTCCATTCACTACAGTGTTCATATTTTTTCTGTTTCCAGCACCCTAAATTCCTGCCTTCATTCGAATTAAGGGAATGGAGATCAACAGGTGGCCTCCAGGCAAGCTTACCAAATAATCCTCAGCCTATACATCATGATCCTGCCCCTAGCCCTACCACCTCTGGTCGTAAGAGGCAAAAAACATCCCAATCAGTTCCTGGCCTAGCTGCACCACCTCCTGTTATGCATCAACAACCGATGGCTACACCATCACAACAACCTCTATCTTCAGCACCTAAAAAGGGATTACTGCCAGGCCCCAATAAAGGCAAAAAGACAAAACCAGTAAGCAGATATTTGATGACTTCTTCTCCTAAGAAGCAAATTGTTTATTTTATTTCTTGATGAAATATCATGTACTTCCAGGGCCAGAAGATACCAGGGGGCTCTGCAGTCAAGTCCATGCCACCTTCAGCAGGTCCCAGTGGAAGGGGACCACAGATGAACAGAAACTTTCCTGGCCGCCCTCCTGCTCCTGAACCTTCTCAGGGACAGCATGTTGATCCATTAATTAACCAAAGAGTCATGACTCGATGGCCCGAAGATAATAGTTTCTATGAAGCCACTATAACTGATTACAACGCAGAAAAGGTGTGCTTTTAGCTCATTAGGATTGTAGTTTTGTTAATCGAAGTCCCAGCTTTTCTGAGGGATTCCATTGCAGGGCCTTTATGCACTAGTTTATGACATAAATACAGCTAACGAGACCTGGGAGTGGGTTGATTTTAAAGAGGTACATGACCTTTTTTTATGTGGACATTCTGATAATTCTTCACATTTTCGTACTTATCAGGTCTTTTATGGTTTTAATATTGGCCCTAAAAACCATTTGTCTAGTAAATATTTTTAGTTGCAAGCATGATAGCGAATAAGATTACGTGGTTATGCAGGATTAGCTTTTAAAACAATTACAAATGAACATGAGTGGCAACATCTTGATTTTTTGACTCTTTAATATAAACTAATCCAATTTAGAGTCAAGAATATTGCCAACTTGGCCATGTGATGAGTACCCACACCATTCTTATTTAAAATGGGCATGTATTAGTGAACTAAGGTAATGGAACTGATCTATTGGGATACGTAACTGGGTTGTGTTACTGTAGTGCAGAGTGCCAACCTTGTGCTTACGGATTTTTGGCCATTTGATATGGTTCTGATTGCCAGTAGTGTGCTGCCAGGAGGAGTACCATCCAGTTAGCGGTTCACTCCATTTTCTTGCCTAATCTTGGGCAACTTTTTTATAATAGTGTGTCACATCTATGATTGTCCTTGAGAACTGTGTCAAAATTGTAGAGAACAGTCTGGTACACTGGTTCAGTCATTAAGATGTAACATGTAGCTAGATTAAGATTCTAAAAAAAATGTTCTCATTTGGCGAGGAATGTGCGACCTCATAGTGTTTCACCATTCTTATTGTATTTTGCACATGCCTTGTAATGTTTGTGTGCATAAACGCTCGATTACTGACAGTTCCTTGGGCATTGAGTACAGATGAAACCTGATGACATAATATGGAAAGACGGTGATCCAGGGTTATATCAGGGAGGTCGTGGTGCTCAAGGTAGCGGGGGTAAGAAGTCAACTAGTCGTGGTATGTCCACACCAGGTACAGGTAGGGGGAGAGGATCCCAAAAGAATATGTCGAGAAAGGACTTTCATCGTTTGCAAAATGGTGTTGGAAAGAGAAGTTCTGATGACATAGATATACTTCACACCGAGAGCCTAATAAAAGAGGTTAGTATTGAAGAAAGTTTGCTAGCCTCTCTGATCATAAATATCAGCTAACCCTGTACATCTCACATAGGTGGAAAGGGTTTTTAGCGTTAGTCATCCTGATCCCGTGGAGGTTGATAAGGCAAAGAAAGCGCTGAAGGTAAGCTCAAATATACACATGCCTTATTTGATCAGGAAGCCTTTGGTTTTGACTAATAGGCTATGCTTCCAGGAGCAAGAGCAATCGTTGATTGATGCGATTGCAAGGCTTGCAGAGGCATCAGACGGCGAAAGCGGTAAATACTGAATCATTGTTCCTTGACAAAATGGGAGGATCTTTCTGATGTTTCAGAAAACTCTCAAGACTATTTCCTATTTAGGACGATTACCCTTGACACGGGATCATTCTGGCTGCCATACATGTATTCCCATCTTTCTTTGTATTCACTACTTGGTATATGATTATACTGAGTTTCCACTTTAGAGAGGTTGGATCCTTGTAACACAATGGACAGTTCCCCAGAATATGCCCATTTTTAGATAGTGTTCCTGCTATGTGGGAGATATGAGGTCTATCCTTCATGGCATACTGATTACAAATTCTGCATTCCATACAGCAAAGATCCACTTTACTAGTTATGAGATCAACATTATAAATGTCTTGTAGCTATGTCCTTTTGACGCCCTGTCATGCTTGGCACTCATTTCTTTTGTTGGGAACAGATGAGCGCAACCGTGGCCGAAGGATGGCACCATATAGCGGGAGCCAGCATCAAGCCAACTATGCAGATGCTATGGCCGTTGATGGTGACCACATGGTTGGAGGTGCTGCCTCATAGACAATCGCTTGCTGGAACATGTATACACAAGTCCATTAGAAGCCTGTCATGTTGTAAAATCTTAAGCTGATGTTTATTTAAAACTTAGCTCTAGGTTCAGACCATCTGGTTTTGAGAGAGGATCATCTTTTGCCTTTTTTGGTAGAACCGCTTAACGTGTTGTAAAGCTGCTCTGTGGAGCTATTTGTCGACCCTTCTTGTTATTGCACAAGTGATCTAATATCAGTGCATTAGTAATTGATTGACTTTGACACTCAGTTTGTTCATTCGAATGCTGCTAACCTGTTTGTTCCGAAATCGTATCTTATAACATACCAAATCGTGTGACAATGTCAAAATCTACAGTTTGCCTTTTTTGGTAGAACCGCTTAACGTGTTGTAAAGCTGCTCTGTGGAGCTATTTGTCGACCCTTCTTGTTATTGCACAAGTGATCTAATATCAGTGCATTAGTAATTGATTGACTTTGACACTCGGTTTGTTCATTCGAATGCTGCTAACCTGTTTGTTCCGAAATCGTATCTTATAACATACCAAATCGTGTGACAATGTCAAAATCTACAGCAAAACATATTAAGTCCTGTTTGCACGATATTTGCACAATAATAGCCTGGTGAGTGATTGATTCCGATCAAAGGAGGCAAGTCTTGACTCCTCACAAGGATGCAATTTTCCAAAACTGTGATTTCGTTGTAACATTGCAACACTGTAAAACATAAATGTATGCCAGTTCTATTGAATAGTAAAACTGCAATTCTACCTACTCCCTCCATCCCAAATTACACATTTTAGTGTGCAGGTACAACGTTGAAATAACTAATTTGGGTTGGAAGGAGTAGTTATAATTAGCATGAAGCTTTTAAATCTACAATTTTTCTCAGATTTTGTTATTTTTGTGTAGCCTAAAATATAATTAATTTCGTAATAAAATTTTGCATACTTGTAGATTACATCATTAACTATGTTCTAATTTATTTTTATAATTTTTTAAAATTAAACTATGATTTTTTATAAAAAAATAACTGGAGGGAGCACTGGTGCCCCGGGAGCCAAAAACAGTTTTCGACCCTTTCATAATCGAGATCTGCAACCCAAATGCTGGCACTGCGAGCGCCAAATCCTGCTGGACCGGGCCAGCCAGAGCCAGGTGCGCCTTGCGGCCTAGCCAGTGCCCAGTGCGCCGCCCTTCTCTCCCACTACCTCCGCTTCTGCGCGCCGCCGTACTGTATCTGTATCGGCTCTACTGCAGTCGCCGTCAGCCGCCGCCACTGTCGCGCAGGGCAGTTCGATGTCGACGGAGCCTTCTGCAGCGGCTGGTGGTGCTCGCATGCCCCGGCTCCGGGACCCCCTGTTCGTCGGCAGCGGCCAGATGGTAAGCAATCTCTGATTTCATGTTGAACTGGAGCCAAGTATTTTCTTGATTTCTTGTGCGTGGTAGAGGACTAGCAAAACACGAGAGACGCTCGTATAAACTTATCAGTAGATATGCATCTGCCAGGCATCTTACTGTTTGGGATGATGTTGCCGCAAACCAGTCTAGTGGTGTTTACTCATCAACTTTGAAGCCTGATTTTGTTTCTGTCGAATTAGGTGTGCATCTGTGAATCTGCCAGACATGTTCTGGATGATATCGCTTCAAATCAGTGTAGTGGCTTATGCACCAGCTTACTCCGGGATTTAGCTGAATTTCTCTTAGGTAAACTAATAAATAAAAGAAATGGAAATTCGGGACAAGGTACCAGTCACTAGAGTGTGGTTCAAAGGTATTTAACTATTGATAGCGAGTCCAGTCACAAATCTAGAGGTAGACTCCGGGGCAGGGAGAGACTCGAGGAGGTAGCTCGCGACCGTGCCAAAAAAGTGGTAGTAACTTTGCAACATCTCACCGAGTTTGTGGATCTTTGGACAAGGGTTAATGAGGTGCATCTTGTGGAAGGCACCGCGGACGACATCACTTGGAAGCTCTCCAACTCGGGCTCATACACGGCGGCTTCGGCATACAAGGCTCAATTTGAAGGGATGACAAACTCATATTTGTTGGATGCGGTATGGAAGAATTGGGCGCCCCCAAAGTTCAAGCTTTTCGCTTGGCAAATCTTGCAAAACCGCGAGTGGACGGCGGACCGGCTTCAAAAGAGAGGGTGGGCAAACTGTGATGTTTGCCAATTGTGTAAGAGAGAGCAAGAAACCGCGGCACACATTCTTTTCAAGTGCCGCTACTCCTTGAGAATTTGGAATGCCCTTCTTACTTGGCTTGGAATCAATATCATTGACACATCTTCTTGGGGTGTTATGGACACGGTCAAAGATTGGTGGCTAAGTTTCATCTACCCCAATGGCATCAAAAGAAAGTCTTTCGCTTCCCTCATCATGCTTGCATCGAGAGAGATTTGGTTGGAGCGCAACGCGAGAGTCTTCCGGAAGATCTCCTCCTTGCCAAATGTCGTTATTGATAGAATTAAAGGAGAGGCCGCTCTTTGGAGCTTGGCGGGTGCTAAGCACTTGGGGTCCTTGATGCCGCGAGAGTAATTTGTATGGTTTGCCGGGCTTTTGCCTTGGCTTGTAACAAACTCTAAACTCCTTCTTAATTAATGAATGGGGCAAAGCTTTTGCCCCTTTTCCCTTTTCAAAAAAGTGGTAGTTGGCATTTCGAGGTGGCGATTGGATATGCGTGATTTTAAAAGAATAGCTTATTCCTTTTCCTGATTATTCAAATTTTATGATTTTATTTTTTTGTTGAGTGTGCTGCTATGTGCGTGAAACCACTGCCACCTCATCCATCAAACTGTTTCATGTCTGAAGAGGCACCAAAGTCCTTTTCTCTAATATGATACGTGTATCCTAGGATACCATGCACTCTTCAGAGGAGGCAGTATCCTATCGCAAGGGCGTCATGTTTGCATTTCTATAACTGTGACACCTGTGAAAACTAATATGCAATGTGTTGGATTCCTGGAAATGGGAAGGAAGCAAACTCAGAAGGAAAGAAGAAGAGGATTCAGCACTACACTTGTCTACGTGTTATGAATGTTTGGAAGGAACACATCAGAAGCATGAGAGCCTAAACCCAGGGATGGCATGTCCTTCCTCACCCAAGAGGACATTGGTCAAACCCAGTTATGGCGCGTCCTTCCTCACCAAGAGGACATTGGTTTGTGAAAGGTAGAGTCCATCATTGAGTAGCAGTGTAACAGTGCACCTTTTGCATATATTCCTGTTGTTAATGAAAAAGCAGTGCTCTGGATGGTTCCGATCAAAACATACAAGAATTCCAGCAAGGCAAAAAGGGCAACCTTTGAGCTGCGTGCCTGCATGAGTGCGACTTAACAGGATGCTCTTTTTAGGATAACATAAACAATTTCCTTCCTAATCATCTTCATTTGTTTATAACTCCACCATGTCTCTTGGTTTGTGTAGCATATGAGGCCTTGCCTATGGCTGCTGATCTAAGTTTTAGTTTCGACCAACGAGGTAGTTGAACACCTAAACACTCTGAAGAACACAACCATGGCAGAAGCTGTTGTAGGATTGCTGATAGGCAAGCTCGGTAAGGCTTTGGCTAGCGAGGCAGCAGCCTTAAGTGCATCGCTGCTCTGCAAGGAAGCATCTGCTCTCAGGGGCCTTTTTCGCGAGATCCTTGAAGCCAAGGAGGATCTTGAGAGCATACAGGCTTACCTGCAAGGGGCAGAGCGGTTCAAGGACACTGACGAGACCACTGGCATCTTTGTGAGGAAAATCAGGGGCCTCGCTTTCGAGATCGAGGATGTCGTCGACGAGTTCACCTACAAGCTGGAGGACAAGCATGGAGGATTTGCTTCGAAGATGAAGAAGAGGATCAAGCATGCCAAGGCATGGTGGCGTCTAGCACATAAGCTGCAAGACATCAAAGGCAGGCTTCGAGGTGCTAAGCAGAGGAAGAAAGATTACGCCATGGCAGAGATGGGCAATTGCCCTGGAGACAGTGCTTCTCACCCTGGAGACAGTGCCTCACATTTTACAAGGGACGAGGATCTTGTGGGGAATGAAGAGAACAAGGAGAAGCTGATGCAGTGGTTGACATGTGACTTGAAACAGAGGAGCAAAGTTGTCACGGTTTGGGGCATGCCTGGTGTGGGGAAAACCACCTTGGTTGCTCATGTGTACAACACCGTGAAAGTGGACTTTGGTGCCGCTGCATGGGTAACCGTGTCAAAGAGTTTTCATGTCGAGGATTTGCTGAAGAAGATTGCTGGAGAGTTGGGCGTGACAGGTGATGTCTCTAGCATGGAGAGGAGAAGCCTAAGTTTGACCATACATAACTACCTCCAGGGTAAGAAATACATGTTTGTTTTGGATGATGTTTGGACTGCAGATGTGTGGTCATACGTAAGGAATGTCTTTCCTACTGGTTGTACTGGACGGATTGTATTCACATCAAGAAATCATGAAGTATCACTACTAGCAAGCACAAATTGTGTAGTTCACCTGGAACCGCTAGAAGCATATCACTCTTGGGTGCTATTCTGCAAAGAAGCCTTTTGGAATGATGAAGATAAAGTGTGCCCTTTGGATTTGCAGGAATTGGCACAGAAATTTGTGAGCAAGTGCAAAGGCTTGCCTATTGCCATTGCATGCATAGGACGCCTATTGTCGTGCAAACCTCCAATACCCGCTGATTGGGAAAATGTGTACAGAGAATTAGAGCTGCAGTTGTCAAAAGATGTGATCCTTGATGTTGACATGATCCTGAAAGTCAGCTTGGAGGACCTTCCATATGATCTGAAGAATTGTTTCTTACACTGTGCATTATTGCCAGAAGATTATGCGATAAAGAGGAGGAAAGCAATGAGACACTGGATTGCTGCTGGATTCATCAGGGAAAAAGAGAACAAAACATTGGAGGAAGTGGCAGAGGGGTACTTGACTGAGCTTGTGAACCGAAGTCTACTACAGGTAGTGCAGAGGAATGGAACTGGACGGTTGAAATGTTGCCGGATGCATGATGTCATACGCCTTCTTGCTCTCAACAAAGCCAAGGAAGAATGCTTTGGTAAAGTTTACGATAGCTCTGGAGCATTCTCTGTAGAAGCCACACGTCGCATATCGATCCAGAGTGAGAATCTTGAACACCTGAGTCAGTCTGGTACAACAAGTTTCCGTGCACTCCATGTTTTTGAGAGGTATATCAACATTGACCTGCTCAAGCCTATCCTAACCTCTTCGCGTTTGCTGTCGACATTGGATCTAGAAGGTACTCATATCAAAATGCTGCCTAATGAGGTATTTAACTTATTTAATCTGCGGTACTTGGGACTAAGAGACACTGCTATTGGAATTCTACCTGAAGCAATAGGAAGGTTACAGAACTTACAAGTTTTGGATGCCGTCAACTCAGATCTGTCGTATCTACCAAAAAACGTCGCAAAACTTCAGAAGTTGAGGTACCTGTATGCAGGTACTGTTGCTGGAGCAGTGGGAGCTAAACCTTTTGGTGGAGTTAAAGTGCCAAATGGAATACGAAAGTTAACAGCGCTGCAGGCTCTGCAATCTGTGAAAGCAAGCTCAGAGATTCTGTGTGAAGTCAGAGCCTTGACAGAGCTAAGAACATTTGCTGTCTCCAATGTGAAAACGGAACACACTGTTAACTTGAACAATGCTATCATCAAGATGAACCATCTTGTTCATCTGGAGATCGCAGTTCTGGGGCAGAAGGAGGTGCTGCACCTGGAAGGGCTATGTTTACCTCCAACCATTTCTTGGCTTGCTTTAGAAGGGCAACTAGAAAAGACATCAATGCCCCAGGTTCTTTCATCTTGGTCCCACCTTAACAACCTCACTCGGCTGCACCTTTCACTCTCCGAAATCGACGAGGCTTCATTTTCTGGCCTGCTGATGCTACGTAACTTATGCTCTCTTGCGCTTATCAATGCTTTTGAAGGGAAGAAGTTGCACTTCTGTGCAGGGTCATTTCCAAAGCTTCGGTATCTGTTTGTGCATAACGCACCACGCCTCAATCAATCTGAAATTGAAGAGGGCGCAATGCAGTGCCTTGCATTGCTGGTGTTTAGAGACTGTCCAGAACTAAAGCTTCTCCCTCATGGCATCGAGCACCTTACAGACCTTGAGGAGCTACGTCTGGAAGAAGCATCAGAAGAGCTCCTGAATAGGCTTCAGCAAAAGGGAGAACCAAATGGATGCAGTGAAGATCTTTTAAAAATTAGCCACATAAGAAAGGTTACTGTTGAGCTAACCAAGAAAGGCATATCTGAAAGGATCAGATGATGGCAAGACGTTGCAACTTCTCAAAGTAAGGGTTTACAGTTTTCTGTTGAGAACAATTTACTGCTGGGGATTGGGGATGTTTTGGACCCGTTCTTAAGCAGAGACAAAAGTAGTGCTCGGAGGAATACACTGTAAGTAGACATACTATCCCAATGTAGTTTGACAGAAAACAGCAACCCTCATGTCAATGTAGTTTGACGTTCTACCAACACAACATGTTGCACATGTTCGACAAATCATCGCACACCCTTTTTCTAAAAAGAAAAATCACCACAATGAAATGGTGCGATGTAATTATTTTTTCGTTTAATGTGTTCTATCCGCTCGACATCTTACCACTTGCTCTTGTTTTACTGTTGCTAAGGTTTAAGCGCATGAGTAGGAGGAAGGAGCAGGTGGTGTTCATGCGGTGCTATCTCTTTGGCCTCTGGAGTCTCACTGGAGCGTCACCAGTTCCAGCAGCGGTGGGGTTGCCCGAAACGATTTGTCCAGAAGCAGGTGCAGCTTCACCATGACTTGTCCCTATGATCTAGTCTTCTCCTTCTTCTGATTGCTTGTTGCTCCCGTTGCGTTGGGTTCGAGCTTGTCGGATCTCGCATGCTAGGTGTTGGTTTCTATGGCTATTTTTGGGTATGATCAGCGTTTATTTTCCAGAAATGTTTATTTGGACTATTTGAGATGTATTTGTCAGAAATGTTTAGTTAGACTACTGAATTAAGGAAAAAATTGTTTTGCGAATGAAAACCCTTTTGTAATTGATGTCTAGTTATTCACAACCCAGATGAGAAGCAAGTACCAAAGACCGAATGTGCAGATGAAATCAATTGGCTGTTGATCGTATATAAAATGCTCCTCACTGCAAATAATCATCATTGTTTTAAAGCAGCAAGATAAAGCAATGAGTGAAGTGAAGACCACAAAGCCTTGTAAAAACAATGAATGCGCGAACATACCATCTGAGGCCTTGTTACGATCTGAGAATGTGTTTGTGAAATTTCTTTGGTGCGATCATACAATCGATCTTGTACAACCAGACTTATTTGGCCCTTGTTGATCACAGCCCAGTTCCGATTTGCCTTTGCCTCGCCGCACCCGTGACAAGGAGTGGGTCTATGGGTGGATCGGGAGGTGGTACACTGCCGGCCGCGTCATGCCCGATCTGCCGACTTGCAGTCGCTAGCTCGTGAGCTGTGATGGTGGCCTACTGTCAAACCATAATTCAGGACCAGCTGCGATATGATATCGATCAACACATGATTTCGAATCAACAGTCGGCGATGTACCCCTGTCCTATCGACTTCACAGAGACAGAGACACATCAAGTTAAGTTGGCTGTAGCTAATCAATGGATTATCGATGTAAAAGGAAACATAACAAATACAGTAGTATACATCGAACCACAATTCGCATCGCAGTAGCAATGCTGGTACATGTCCATCTCTCCCCATCAGGACCGGAGTCCGGAGGATCATATCGCATTGCACAGCATCTGCAATATAGCAACAGTTTCCACACTAATCACAGCAAACATTCAGCACTCCAAGCAACACACAAGAAGAAATTTCGGATACAGCGGGCGGTTCACAAGGCGTAGCTAGACCTCGGCCTCCGCCGCGTGGACCTCGGTCTCGTCGTCGTCGGCGGCGCGGGCCTCGGTCTCGTCGGCAGCAATGGCGGCCGCGCGGCCGTCCTTGGCGACGGCGGAGTTGTGGCGGATGGCGTCCAGCTTGGCGGCCTCCACCTCCTGGAACCGCTCCTCCTTCCTGGCCTCCGCCGACGCCTGGCCGGCCGGGTCGTCGCGCGCCTTCACCTTGTCCACCTGCTCCTGCACCACCGCCACCGTCTTCTCCTTGCCCGCCCACGCCGACGCGCCCAGGTTCGCCGCCGCTTCCTTTGCCGCGCCCGTCGCGGTCTCCCCGCCCTGCATCATCGAGCCCACTTTGCCTCGATGTTGATCTCTTGTGACCTGGTAGTCTGACTAATCCACACCATGGCCTTGGCTGGTTCGAATATATAGTTCCGTAGCCATGGCCATGGTGGAGGAACGCTCAGGCGTGTGGACCGAGGGTCGACGCGTGTCCTCCTGGTCGGCACGTCCACTGTTGCAGCCCGGCAGTTGGGTTGAGAAGCCGCATCCTCTGGAAGATGAATCGGTTCTCGAAAGTAACAGGTATTAATTGGTTTTGCTGACAAGCTCCAGCTAATTCTCTTACTGCAATCATTATGATAACCTTTTCCAAACTTGCCAACTTACCAATGTCTACGAGGCTGCTAGTATTATAGATAGTATCATGCATTTTTATACATGCAAAAAGCTGATGTGTCCCATAATTAATAATGAGAGACTATAATAATATCATAGATAAATACTGTATCATATCACATATAACTAAAAAAAAATACCAAACAAATCTTGTACATAATTTTGCATCAAAATTCTATAAGGCTAGCCCCAATGCTAGCATCATGAGTAGTATCATGCATGCCATGTTGACAAAAAAATATTATGTGGCACACTAATTATTGAGGAGAGAGATCAGAGTAGTACTATTATATTATGATACTATATCATAACATATAAAACTAGAAAGTTTAGTGGCAAATACATCTTATACACATATATTTGCATAGAGATTTTATAAAATATTAAATATGACAAAACTATGATACTACTATATGATATTATGCATTGTAGGAGTAATATCATGAACTAGTATCATATGCATAATACTAAATTATGATACTTTGCATTGTGACCAGCCTAAAGAGCAGTGGCGGAGACACGCTTTGGCTGTGTAGTCGATTGACAACACATTTGTTTTAGTAATACAAGCTATAAGTATGTAAAAAATAATTAAAAATCACACGAATACATATATTTGACTACACAACTTAACCTGACTACACATGATTAATATCCTGGCTCCGCCACTGCTAAAGAGAATATGATACTACTACATGTTAATCATGCATTGCGAAGATAGTATTATGATGTAGTAACATATGCATGATATCACAATATGATACTATGCATTGTGACCAGTCTGAGATACGCAACGTGCCTTGATTTTGCACCCAGAGAAATGTTAGAGTTGCCCGCTCTAGCTAATAGTAGAAGCTTCGTAACCATTTGTATAACATCCACCAATCGCATCAATTCGATATAAGGTAATACTCTTCCGATCAAAAATAAGTGTACTTAATTCCAACCGGAGGAAGTAATATATTGATATCGATAAAATATCATGTATCTAAAACGTGTGACAACTCAGAATCACGGGTAACTCGAGATATATATAATGCACAAGTCATCGCCGGATCCAGCCAAAGACTAGATCCTAGAATGTCACTTGGAGAGCAAGACCGAGCAAATTTCATGCAATGCCTTTAGCAAGTTAACTATGCCAAAACATCGCCATTGTGAGATATGACTGGCCAAGGTCAAACCAAGGGTTTTCACCCCGGAGATCTAGTCCCGATACTGAAGTTGCACCACAAATCTCAACCACGATGTGTCGTCACATCCGTTTGACCACCATCTTCGTTCCCTCTAGCCTTGCCACTACCGAAGCTAGACACACGACCGTACTGCTGCACATATGAGTCGTGTCCTAGACCATTTGGCATTGAATATCGTGCACAAGATCCATGGAACATGACATAACACTATATCTCCGGCACAAGAATGAAATCTTTCAAGTAATGCCCAAACACACAGTTAAGACATGGGCCATGCGACAAAAAACTATACAAGTATGAGCTTGTTGACAAATGACGGGGAGAATGACATGCAACACCGAAACCCACGTCAAGGGCTCCTCTAACAGACCCATTCCATCCTAACCATCGGTAGGTGGCATACTCCAAAATAGTGAAATCCCCTTTAAAATTCCTTTCGTTGTGTAGGCGCAACCACGATCACACAATGAACCAATATGCAAGCTATAACGGCATAAAGAAGCAATGTCCTTCCTTAGGCCGGGCCACAACCATTGAGCGATATACCATCGCTACCATGGCTATCGACTAAACCTTCGATCCTCTTGTTGTCACTTCACTTGTTGTTGTAGCCGCTGCTACCAGATCCACAGGCGGCCGCTATGCTGCCCATGCAACCACCACAGCCATGCTACCACCAAATTCTAGGTCACCACCTCATTTTTTGAGATCCGCCTAGCACGACGCCGAGAGCCGACCACCATTGTCAGCTAAGGAGGCTTTAACCCTCGGCTTGTTCCTACGGGGATGGGGTAGATGAGTTAAATATAGGAAGATGGGGCAGCGGATAGGGTTTCACCCATACACGCACCTATTCTGCTTGTCCCAAAAATCAGATGTTAATGGAGAATAAATTAAAAAGATCATTTTTGGCCATAAACATAATTATTGGAAGCAATGAAGGCCTTCCAAATAGTCACCAACGCACCCAAGGGTTGAGCCAAGGAAGAAATTCACGAAACAGTGGCAACAAGAGACTTAACGACCACTGGTATGGTCGGGCCCGCCCATATGGATTGTCGGTGGTTTCGTCTCATCAACTACTTTCACCCCATGCTTTTGGATTAGAGATCCAAGATACATAGCTACAAAAAACCACGAAACCTCACCTCCCGAGAGAATATGGATGGGGAGCTCGGAGAGGAGAATCCACTGCTGCCGCTGCTTGGATCTTGGCGGCTTCGATATCGATCTTCATCATCACTATAATCATCTTCATCAACACCTTCATCTATCTTGTTGTAATTTAAACCCTAGTGTGGATGTGCTCGTGTACTTGATTAATCCCTCATACTCCATTTATATTATTATGATGGTGTTGTTTGCCTCCATGTGTGAGTGGTTACATTTGTTGTTGTGTAGATAGAGAAACCACTAGCACTATCATGAACTCAATTAAAGATTACATTGTCTTCATTTATATTAATTATTATATGTAGTGGTTTTCTTTAACGATGTTGTGTAGATTTTGACCACACAATATTTGGCCCATAGGTTGTTGGAGGAAATCATTGTTATATGTGGTTGATGTTTAGTGGACATAAGTGACAGAATTTTCCGCTTATGGTAACCATGTATTAACAGGGAAGAACATAGATCCAAGAGGATATCCATAACCATGGTGAGAATCATATCTACTATTGAACTTTGGCTGCTTGCTATGCAGGACTAGTGGTGCTTATGCATAATAGTGTGTCTTGTGTGCATCTTTATTTGGGACCCTGCCCGCACATATATATTAAAAAGACATCATCTATCCCAATCATGTTTTACCAATAATGTTAGTGGTGAATCTGTAACTCCCTGATAACCTCATTGCAGATTCATATAATTTATACTACCCACTCTCAGTTTCCACTCTAACTCATTTCATTCATTATTGATTAATTCACAACATAATCACAAAAACTCGCATTAAACATAGTTTTGCTTTGAATTGAGAATAACTTGTAGGTATATCTTAGTGAAGGTAACAAGAAGCATTAAAGCTTTATCAATTAGCTTCACCATGGTTCGATACTCTTCTTTTGAAACTAGCTACAAACATCATGTGCACTTGCAACCATCAACCGCCTAATATTTGTTGTAAGAACATGTGTGCACGCCATGCTCGCGTGTCATGGATTTAGACTTGAGCTGGGCTTATTTTTGTTGTTCAAGAAAATTTTAGTTTTGACAAACATGCCACTTTCAAGCCAGTTCAGGTCACTTCCAAATCATGGGCTACTGTAACCGACCCAAACGTGTGTACATGGACTAGGCCTATGTTCTACCTGCTAGGGTTTTGATGTCGTTCTATATAAAGGTCTTGCTGACCTACGCCACGCCACAGACAACAGAACTGAGCTAGGGTTTTGCCTCATGTCGTTGCTTGTGTCGTCAGTGTAGTCTACTCCACCCCGAATGCTAGGATGTCCCGGCAAACAGGAGAGCAGGAACCACTTGCACTTGTGATCTTGTACGGGGAGGGCGAATTAGATTTTTGGAAACCGCTCTATGCGACTGCTCATGATCTTTATCACGGCTCTTCAATGTTTGGCTACGGCTAGGTTGCACCTTCGTCGCCAATTCGCCGTTGGTGCTGTAAAACTATTGGCTTCACCTACAAACAATCAATACATGCTTTGTGCTCCTATTTACCTGTTCAACATATTTTCTAACTACATGTTTAGGTACATGTTTACGTTCATCATGTTGTCGAATGCATCTAGTATGTTGTAATTACACGTGGTACTAGCTGTTTTTCTCATGATTTATATTCCAAAATTAATCATGAAATTATTGTCCAATTCTCCAACATCCACCGCCATACATACGTTACTTAGAATTTAAAGGCATTTCTTCTATTTACTTCATGTAAAATATACACAGGCATATGTACAACTAGTAGCTCGTTAACACATATTGCTCTACGCAAATTTAAAATTTAAAAAATCTAACGGCTGGGATTTCCCAATAGCATTACATCAGCGGCTCGGCGCCATTTCATTTCTTACAATCTCCGGCGACCTTCCGGCACTGTCCCGGCGGGCACCGGCCAACGCCCGTGTCTCCTTCTCCCTGCCATCCACCGCTTTCGCCCGGAGTTCCTCCACCTCCTTTCTCAGCTTCTCGTTCTCCCTCCTCACCTTCTCCACCGCCGCCTCCTCTTGCGCCACAACCTCCCGCGCGGGCGCCGGCTTCCTCGACCGCGTCTCGACCGTCACTTTGCCAAGAACCAAGAACGGAAGCCTCCGCAGCATCACCCCAGCCGCACCTGACTCCCCGCCGGCGGTCACCTCAGCGGGTATCCTCACCCCCCACCGGATCCTCACTGCCGCCCCGCCACCGCGCACGGGCACGACGCTCCTCATCGTCACCTCTGACGCAGACATCCCGCCTCCTCCGCCATCTGAATAGAACCGCTTACGCACGGCGAAGTCACCGAGCGAGGGCTTGAGCTTGAGCGAGAAGGAGACGGCGCCCGCGGCGCTGACCTCGACGGCCATGGTGATGGCGGAGGCACTTGGCGCGGAGGGGCAGCCGCCTGGGCCGGTGCCGAGGACGAGGGCCAGGGACAGCGGGGAGGAGCCGGCGGGGCGGTTCGGCGCGTAGGAGAGGCGGAGGGACGGGAGCGCCGGGGCGGCGGTGGCGAGGGAGAGGCGGAGGTCGGCGGGGTCGCCGGCGGTGAGCGACGCGACGGCGGGCACGGAGAAGAGCGCGACGGGGAGCTTCGCGCGGAGCAGCGGCCCCGCGTCGTCCCGGAGCTTCAGCGAGGCCTTCATGGCTCCGTGGCCGAGGAGCACATCGCGCGTGGACGCGTGCTGCCCGTGTCGAGCGTACGGTTCGCTGGCCGTCGCCGGCGACGAGAGGGTAGCTTGGGTGGTGATGTAGGTCGTCGCGCACGGCAGTCTTACTTGTTTCTTGTTGAGGTCTGGTCGGCCGGCTGTTGGTCGGCGCCGGAGTTGGGGGATCGTCGGTGACACGTGGATCTGCGGTTCGGCTATAGGTGGGGAAATGCGGATTACGTGGAGCTGAGCTCGCGTTTAATTCGTGGACATGGGCGCGTGTTGTTTGTGGCCATGGGCGCGTGTTGTGAGTTGATCAAGCAATTGAACATCCGAAAATTATACAGTATTTTTTTCTTGCAAACATAGAAGGAGAATACACCTCCAATCCAAAATACTTATCGTGGTTTTTAATTCAAATTATGAGAATAAAACCACGACAAGTATTTTGGACTGGATGGAGTATAACGTATATTAAGAAAACAAAGTCAACTAATAAATAACATAATTGCCCTTAGAACATAATTAAGTGTTTGAAAATATAATAAGCTAATAAATCATGTTGGGTGTGGTGCTTGTTTCTCTATGCCTACATACAACTTTCACATTAATAAGCTCTATCTTACCGGGTAGAAAAATGAGTAAGGGCTCGTTTGGCTCCCATCATTTAGGGTTAGAATCAAAGAATTTATTTATAATTTCAACAGTTAATTGTTTGGTTGCCACGGAATTGGTTATGGAATTCATTTGCAATTCCATGGTTTTTCATCCCATGTCTAATCATAATACCTTTTGAGAACCTTGTTATTTATGTGGATTTGCCAAAATGAAATGATATCATCATGTCATGTCATTTCATTTCTACCAAATAAAATGAAATGATGGGTGCCAAACGAGCCATAAGTGTACGGATTCAAAAGTGTTCATAGTTTTAAAATGTTGTTCATAAATTAAGTTCACTGATTAAAAAATTGTTCACAAGCACGTTCATAAATTATCAGGATTTCAAAGAAGTGTTATGTGTTAAACAAAGTAGTTCACGGATTAAAAAAAAGTCACGGGTTTAAAGGAAAGTACGAGTTATGGTTATAGAAGAAAATAACAGATTTAAATATATTGATACATACAAACATGAAAAATAATTGAAATGTCCTAGTTAAAAATCGTTTGGCGCGATACAATAAATCATCCACCCTGATATATTAATCTATTTGCAAGAAATGAAAATAATAATAGTTGTTTATATTATTTCTATGCTATTATTTCTTCTTAATATGTTCCACGCAATCGCTTTTTTTCATGCTCTATGCCATGTTCACAAAATACAATTTATTACTACCTCAGATCCTTATTATAAGACGGTTTGCGGAAATGCAATTTTGATCTGGGCTGCGTATGTTCCCTTTATCCAAAGAAAAACATTTTAAAATATGAAAAAAATCTGAAATAAAATTTTGCGCATACATCTCAACATTCAATGTGCATAGGAAAAAGTTCCATGGTAAACCAATATTTTTAGTGTCCTGTGTAAAAGAGACCAAAACATGTCACATGTAAACTCTTATTTTAGCACCAAATATTGTCATTTTTACCAAGTCGGCACAAAAAGTCGTTTTTCGTGAACTACTTGGTTGACGTATAGGTTGTGAAGAAGTCAATACAACACGTTTTTTGAATTTTTTTGACAATTTAAAATATATTTGAAATAAAGGGTGCATATGCAAAACGCCGCGTCAGTTTTGAATTGAACTGCCAAAACGTCTTATAGTTGGGAGTAGTATTTTTTTTGAGGTACCAAGTTTTTAGCCATGACCAATAACTGCTGAAAATAGTATCCTTACTACATGGAACACACCTTTTCAGTATAAAATCTTAATCTATTTACTTTTTTATAAGCACAAAAAGATGGATTGCAGACGAAACAGAACAGACTGAATAAGTCAGAAAAAAAATCTTTCTTTTAGATTCCTGGTATTTTACGACTCTTTTTCACACTAATTATGAATTCTTTTCTTGGTCATTGAGATTTGTGGATAATTTAGAGTACTATTTAGGGATAAATCGTTCCTCTTTTTTTATCCCCTCGAACAAATCGAAATGATTGAAGTTTTTCTATTTGGAATCGTTTTAGGCCTAATTCCTATTACTTTAGTCTTTCCTAATCATAAACGGGGCGAGCCCACAGCATTGGAGTTGGTACCGGACACGAACGCGTCGTGATATGCCGCATATAGATAAGCGCTCTCCCGTCGATCGGCCCCAATAAAACGCCATCGTCCCCAACCCTAACTAGCACTTGCCCTTCCGATCTCCCTGCGTTCCACGGCGGAAGAAACCCACTGATCCATAGCATCTTTCGTCGACTTCAAGGTGCGTCCGAAGCTGTTTTTCTTTTCCTGTCTCCACTAGTAGTCGCATCCCTATTCATGGTGTTCGCTGATCTCTAGAGCCTACTGTCAGTATCTGTTAGGGTTTTAGTGGAGCTTTGCCTCGTCGAATTTGCGGCTCCTCATATATGGTTCGATAGATATTAGGGTTGGTTGGATGCAGAATAGTATGATTGTTCACCGTTTGACTTGCGGGTAAAGTTGTTCACCTACGGAACGGTGGAGTGGAGTAGATTAGATATGAGCTCCTATTCTGTGTCCTTGACACAAAATCTGACAAATTAGATACCTTTCCTTTTTTATATATACATGAAGGAATAGCAAGATAAACGATGGTTGTCCAAATCGTTATGTGTTAATACGCCAACCTTTGAAGATAAGCGCATGTGCTGTTAATTTTAGTTGGTGTTGGAAATTTTAACGGCTGCGTAGTTAGATTGGTACTACATTGTAGCAACTCCGGATTGTGAGCTAGCTTCTGAAACGTCAGTCTTAGCTGATTTGGCATTCGCCTGAGATTGATTCTGAATTCCATGTTCTCTTTAATGTACAGAAGATGTATTGTCTCTTGATTGCTCAGGACTTAACTTTGCATGTGCAGAATATTTCTGTTAGTAACAGAATTCCATGTTCTATTTAATGTACAGAAGATGTATTGTCTCTTGATTGTCTCTTCACGAATACTTTTAGTACTGTTTTAGATAACCATTTATTGCTTCTATTATAGTCTATATAAGAAAAGCATCTTTTTTCTAATCTGTTGTGTGCTCGTTCAGAATGCAACTATTCGTGAAGAGCCCCACGGGCAGGACAATCTGCCTCAAGGTCCAGCCATCAGATACCCTCTACACTGTCAAGGCAAAGATCCAGGAACAACACCGCCTTTTCTTTGATGGAGTGCAGCTAGATGACAACCTTACATTGGCTGATTATGGCATAGAGCATAAGTCCACGATTGACCTCCAAGAAACTATGCAGATATATGTAATGGAGACCCTAGCAGGCAGGACCATCACTCTTGAGGTTGACAGCTTGGATACCATTGAAATGGTGAAGTGCAAGATTCATTCTAACGAGGGCTTTCCCAAGAGTCGGCAATGCCTCATCTTTGGCAACAAGCAGCTGGAGGACGACCGAACCATGGCAGACCTCAACATTTGCAAGGAGTCCACTCTTCTCCTTGTTCTCCACCCTGCCAATACAGGAGGTACATTGCCCATCTACGTGAGCACCATGGAGGGGAAGGGATTCCGTCTTCAGGTTGAGGGCTCAGATACCATCGACGATCTCAAGTTGAAGGTCTATGAGGTGAACGGCACTCGCCCTATACAGCAGCGCTTTGTCTATAATGGCAAGCGGATGCAGGACGACCGCACCCTGGCGCACCACAACGTTCAGAAGGAAGATACTCTCGTTTTGGTCCCCTGCCTTTGTGGTTGTTGAGATGGAAGCTTCGTTCTTTCCAGTAGTTTTATTTCTAGTATATCTATATCAGTAAAAACTACTGTTGCAGTCTGTCTTTCCGAGTGATAGTAAAACTAGCATGTCTAGTAAGTAGCGTGACATCTTCTTACATCAAGTGCCCCTGGATCTGTCTTAGCATGGATTGATTGAGTTATATATAGTCTGGAGTGCCTTGCTCTAGTTCCTGTTTGTTTCCTCGTGCACTCCTTGCTCTCTTTATAAAAAAGTAATCAGTCTTACCTTCTTTCCCGTGTTGTATGCAAATATTTTATTGGTACAACTATCATTCAGTACCATTGCGAAGTATACTCGTTAAGACTTTTCGAAAAGGGGTGTCCCAGCCTTTGCATCAATCGATGCATATAGCTTTTTATTAAAATTATTTAAACATCCACATTATTACAGTTTAAGGATC
Source organism: Dactylis glomerata (assembly GCA_007115705.1). Lineage (NCBI taxonomy): Eukaryota > Viridiplantae > Streptophyta > Magnoliopsida > Poales > Poaceae > Dactylis > Dactylis glomerata. The sequence continues at coordinate 620,190 of QXEO01000507.1, forward strand.
AGAGAGAGTAGATACATGAATAAACCATCTAAAGATACAATGTGACAAATCCAGGCGATAAATCAACATGTCAATCTTCTATCAGACTGACGTCCGAATCGGCTGTAAATATTCCGAGCAACCATTGCCAAACGGTTGCACCCAATATCTATGTCCTGGCGTTGCTCCATCGGCCGGAAAAAAGACCACATATGGATCCCGTGGATAGCCAAAGGAATAACCTGCAAAAATGATGGAAACTTTGATTTGTTAAATATAAATTCATTTCTAACATGCCATATTGTCCATATAAGTGCACATATTCCCACTCTTATGTTAACTTTCTCACTTTTGATGATGCCATTCAACCAATTTCCGAAAAGATGATTAATACTGGTAGGAGGAGTAATATTAAAGGCCATATGAACTATTGTCCAAATAATCTTGGCAAATGGACACTCAATGAAAAGATGTTGTACTGTCTCCTCATGATCACAGAAACAACATGTTGGACTCCCTTGCCTGTTCCTTTTTATCAAATTATCTTTCGTTAGAATTTCTTGTCGGTAAACGAACCACATAAAGATCTTAATCTTTAGTGGAACTTTTATTTTCCAAATATATTTTTTTAGAAAAATTATGTTATCATTCAACATATCAAAATACATGCTCTTGACCGAAAATCTACCGAACTCAACAAGATTCCATTTGAAGACATCATTATTTGAGTTTAGCTGAATGGACATTAATTGCTGAACTAAATGAATCCATCTATCCCATCTCCCGCCCGGTCAAACTACGTCTAAAACCTATGTTGAGAGGTGTTGTCGTATCTTCTCAAAACCTGGTGCTCATGCCATTGTTAACAACAAACGTGCCTCGCTTAAAAAAATAATCTTTAACCTTTATTAGCCCACACCAGAATGGGGAGTCATGTGGTTGCACCGTTACTTGAGACAAAGTTTTGTTGTTAAGATATTTGTTGTGTAACAATTCCTGCCATACCCCTTTTTGATTAATCAACTTATCGAGCCATTTGCTTAGAAGACACCTATTCTTAATTTCAAGAACTTCGATTCCTAAACCCCCATGATCTTTAGGGCGGCAAATAATATTCTATTTTGTCAATCGGTATTTCTTTTTGTGTCCGTTGCTCTGCCAAAAAAACCGGGACCTAAAAAAATCAAGTCTTTTACGAACTCCCTTTGGAATTTCAAAAAAGGACAACATAAACATCGTTAAGATGACACATAAGTTGCATACATAAGCTTGCTGAACGACCAATAAATGTGTACGCTACCTCTAGACAGTCCCCCGATCTGAACACTAGACGAATAACTGAAAGCAGAACAAGATCGACAAACATAAACATTGATCCCCCTAGACCTAACACTTATTCACACATGATAATCGCGAGGCCGATGCTTTATTATTGCCTTTTAGGGAGCCTCACTTCATGTGCATCAGGAATTCAGGATGACAGGGTTGCGAAGAGGTTAAGATAGCCAAACCAGTGCCACGATCTTAAGCAGACCTGGTTAAAACCAACGTCAGTGCCCAGAAGGTTGCAAGGGGTATGACGCAGTGCAATTGGAACAACAAACCTTGACATACGACTCCTCGCTCATACTGCATAGTGCATTTGATGGTGACGGCGTATTGCTCATGCCACTCTCAAAAGTTGCAACCTCCGGCACCCTGATAAGATGATGATCAAAAAATGAGGCCACCGAGAGTCTGGAGGATGATAAATTAATTATAGGAATTGATGATCACTTCAAAAGACTCACCGAGTTGGGACACTTGTAGAAGCGTCGACCCTGATATATTAAATAATAAAAATATCCTAGTTAAAAATCGTTCAACACAATACAATACATCGTCCACTCTAATATATTAATCTATTTGCAGCAAATGAAATAAAAAATAATTTTATATTATTTCTATGTTTCTATTTCTTCTTAATCTGTTTCACGTAATGGTTTTTTAACATGCTATATGCCCTGTTCAAAAAATATAATATAGTACTGTGGTAAGTTTCTAACCATGACTAATAATTGCTGAAAATAGTATCCTTACTAGCTGGAACACACCTTTTCAGTATCAAATTTCTTCATCTAATATTTATTTTTTAAGCACAAAAATCCCGACAGCGGATATTTTTCGACTGACCAAAACAGTCGTTCAAAATGGAATGGCGAAACAGAACAATGATAGGAAGCAGTCTTTCCTAATCATAAATGGGCCGAGCCCAGCATTGGAGGTGGAACGCAGACGCGTGCTGATATATGCCGCCTCTATAAAAGACCATCCGTCCCCAACCCTAACACTTGCCCTTCCTTCTTCCAAAAAGAAAATACACTGGCCCTTCCGGCTTCCGATCTCCCTGCCGCTGCGCTCCACGGTGGGAAAAACCCACTGATCCTTAGCATCTTCGTCGATTTCAAGGTGCGTACAAAGCTGTTTTTTCTTTCCCATCTCTACTACTAGGTACTAGCTAGTAGTCGCATCCCTATTCATGGTGCTCGCTGATCTTTAGAGCCACTGCCAGTATCAGGTAGCAGTCAGGTAGGGTTATAAATTGAGGCTTGCCTCGTCGAATTTGCGGCTCACCTCGTATGATTCGTTAGATCCTAGGGTTGTTTGGATGCAGAATATTATGATTGTTCACTGCTTTTCTTGCGGGTAAAGTTGTTCACCTAGAGAATGGTGGAGTGGAGTCGACTAGACATGATCTCCTCTTCTGTGTCCTTGCCATAAAATCTTACAAATTAGATACCTTTTCCATTTTGTATATACATGGAGCCATGGAGAAATAATAGCAAGATAACCAAGGATTTTCCAGATCGTTGTGTGCTATTTGGCCAACCTTTCAAGATATTCTACCTGTTAGGACTGGTGGGTGTTTTGTGTGTTGTTTTATTGCCTAAATAAAAGCTGGGCGAAAGCACGTGCTGCTAATTTTAGTTCGTGGTGGAAATTTTATGGGCTGCATATTCTGTTTTCTCATTTAAATTGGTAGATTGTAGCAACTCTAAAATGTGCGCTAGCTAATGTAACGTTTAGTCTTTAGCTGATTTGACATTCGCCTGAAATTGCTGGTCAGTTAATCATGAATTGCATGCTTTCTTTAATGTACAGAAGATGTATTTTATCTTGATTGTTCAGGGCTTAAACTTTGCATGTGCAGACTATTTCTGTTATTGCTTCTGCTGCATTTAGATAAACAGTTAATTGCTTCTACTATGGCCTAGTAAAAGCACTTTTGTCTAATTTTAGTTGGTGTTGGAAATTTTAATGGCTGTATATTCTGTTTTCTCAATTAGTTTGGTACATTGTAGCAACTCCGGAGTGTGAACGTTAGTCTTAGTTGATTTGGCATTCACCTGAAGTTGCTAGTCAGTTAATTGTGAATTGCATGTTCTCTTTAATGTACAGAAGATGTATTTTCTAACTTAGCATGTGCAAACTATTTCTGATATTGCTTCTGCTGTTTTTAAATGGCCAGTTATTGCTTCTACTGTAGCCTAATGAAAGCATATTTGTCTAATTTGTTGTGTGCTAGTTCAGAATGCAGCTCTTCGTGAAGAGCCCCACCGGCAGGACAATCTGCCTCAAGGTCCACGCATCAGATACCCTGTATACTGTCAAGGCAAAGATTCAGGAACAACACCGCCTTTTCTATGATGGAGTGCAGCTAGAGGACAACCTTACATTGGCTGACTATGGCATAGAGCATAAGTCCACCATTGACCTCCAAGAAACTATGCAAATATATGTAATGGAGACCCAAGCAGGCAGGACCATCACTCTTGAGGTTGACAGCTTGGATACCATTGACGAAGTGAAGTCAATGATTCAGGATAACGAGGGCTTTCCCAAGGGTCGGCAGTGCCTCATCTTTGCCAACAAGCAGCTGGAGGATGACCGCACCTTGGCAGATCTCAACATTTGGAAGGAGTCCACTCTTCTCCTTGTCCTCCACCCTGCCAATACGGGAGGTAGGTTGCCCATCTTCGTGAACGTCACGAGTGGGAAGAGAATTCGTCTTCAGGTTAATAGCTCAGATACCATCGATGATATCAAGGTGAAGATCTATGAGGTGGACGGCACTCGCCCAATACAGCAACGCCTCCTCTATAATGGCAAGACGATGCAGGACGAACGCACCCTGGCGGACTACAACGTCCAGAAGGAAGATACTCTCGATATGGTCCCCTGCCTTTGTGGTTGTTGAGATAGATGGTCATTCGACGAGTCTTCTTTCTTTCCGGTAGTCTTATTTCTAGTGTATTTATCAGTAAAACTATTTTTGCAGTCTTGTCTTTCAAATAGTGGCAGTAAAACTAGCATGTCTAGTAAGTTAAGATCTCCATATTTTCAACCAAAAGAAAAAATTACACCTTACTATATCATGTGCCTGTGGATCTGTGTTAGCATCAGTTGATTGAGTGATATTATAGTCTGTGGTGTTTTGCTCTAGTTCCTCTATTTCCTCATGCAGTCCTTGCTCTCTTTATGGAAAAATTGCAGTCTTCCCTTCTGTCCCTTAGTTGTATATATGTTAATATGCTATTGGCACAACTATCATTCAGTACCATAGTGAAGTAGTCCCTCCATCCCGTTTAAATCGACGAGAGGGGATTACGAGCACTGAACAAATCTGGTCGCGTGGGGCAGCGCTATCTAGTTGGTGGCGTCCACTAAAACAGAACCCAGGGAGTACTAGTTAAGATCTAGCGAGTTACATACACAAGCTAGGTAAACGACCTTTATGACATGCCATGTCCAACAACCAACAAATGCGTCCATGCCTCTAGACAGTCCTGATCAAAATCTTTCTCAGTTAGATTGGTACATTGTACAGTAGAACCGAAGTCCAGTTGACAGGAGTATTTCTACTACACCACAACATAGAATAATCCAACCTCTTACTGAACTGCAGTGTTCAACGTGTGCTTAATATTAATTACTTGCTCGTTCTGTGGTATATAACTTCAATTTGCATATTAATAATTTGTGGGCTCATACTTTATTGTTTGTATACCCATAGCTTTGTTGAAAATACATTTCTTTGTACAAGAGTCACGTGAATGTAATTGTACGAATCTGATAGTAGCTCGGTGCCTCGGTGTGACATTGCTGTCTTTAATTACGAATTTGTTGATGATATTCCTTGTTTTTTTTTTCCAACCGGGCTTCCACCCCTTTCCATTACTTGAACGGAAATAACAAAGTCTGGAACAATAAAACGGAAGTTCTTGAGGGGGGGGGGGGGGGGGGGGAAGCTAGCTGAGCAGTATCAGGAAACCCACTGTGTGCGCTCGCCATCGAAACGCACACTATGGGGCGAAAACCTGATACCACTAATTATTACTAAGTGCAACTTATTACAGACCAGGGACCAGGAACACCAGAGTCTAAAACAAAATAGATAGGAGAACAGCCGACCGAAACAGCAGAGCTAGCAAAGGAACTTCAGGTCATCGTCACAATTGCCAGCTGGTGAGAGTCTTCCACCTGACGAGAGTACACCGAAGTCGCCACCTGCTTGAGCCTGTTAGCCCCCTCAATAAGCCTCTCCTTATCCGCAGCATCCTTCTGAAGACCCGCCCAGTAGATAAGCAAAGAAATAGAGTAGAAAGTAAGTACACTAGGGGATTTCAAGTGAAACTTATCAAAAGTAACTCTATTTCGAATATTCCAAATGGCCCAGCAAATGGAAGCCAGGATAACCATATGATACTTCTCAAAACCTGGTAAAAAGGAATGGAACCAGGCCATAGCTTGCCAAAAGGAAACAGGAACAGAAGTGGAATCGAAAGCTTTGCCTAAAACCCCCCAAACAACTTTAGAGATAGGGCAGGTAAAGAAAAGGTGGTCGTTAGTTTCCTCCAGGTTGCAAAAGGAACAGACAGGAGCTCCAGGCCATTGCCTTTTTTTCATATTCTCTCTAGTCAACACAGCATCTTGGCATAATTGCCAGAGGAAGACTTTAATTTTCAAGGGAAGCTTAGCCTTCCAAATCCATTTATTATGGGAACCAGCAAGATTCCTTTCCAACCAAAGGTATACTGACTTAGTGGAGAAACATTTCTTAGGATTCAAAGACCAAGTGATGAAATCACTATCATTTGATCTAGGAAGATTCCTCAAACTGTCTTTGATAGTATTCCAATGCAGCAAATTATCACCTCTCAAGGTTCTTCAAAAAGGGATATCAATATCAGAAGCATCCAGAATAGTGCAATCCTTGACCAAGCACAAATCAAAGAGCTCAGGAAACTGCAAGGAAAAAGGAGGCTCACCAGAGATAGAATCTTGCCAAAGCCTACAAATATTACCTTTCCTGATATTAATTTTCCTCCCAACCATATAAGTGTCTTTAACTTTGAGGAGACCTTTCCAACAAGGAGAATCATTAAATCTAGCAGTTACACTAGCAACTGATCTATTCCTTAAGTACTTGGCTTTGACAATATCTTGCCATAACCCCTGCTCAGTGTCTAACTTCCACCACCACTTGCACAGCAAGCTAATGTTTTGCTTGTGTAAGTCAAGGACCCCCAAACCACCTTTTTTCTTGGATCTGCAGACCTTAGTCCACTTCACCATATAGTAACCTCTTTTTAATTTCTTCCCATGCCAAAAGAAACGCCTCCTATGTTTATCCATTTTCTCCAGGAAGGTTTTACATAACATAAAAAGAGACATGAAATAAGAAGGAAGACTAGACAAACAAGCATTAACCAAGGTTAATCTGCCACCAGAAGAATTAGCCCCACCAACCCAGGCATCAAGCTTCTTAATAAACTTCTGGTCCAAAGGATCCAAGTCAGAGACTCTAAGGTTTCTGAAAGTGACAGGGACACCAAGATACTTCATAGGGAAAGAGCCAACTTGACAACCAAAAAGAGAAGAATAGAACTCGGCAGTGTTATTGTCCCCACCCACCAAAAAAATCTCACTTTTTTGATAGTTAATCTTAAGACCAGACATTAACTCAAACAAATATAACAGCAACTTCAGGTTTAAAGCTTTCTCAGGATCATGAGAGATGCAAAGAACAGTATCATCAGCATATTGCATGATTGCCACACCTTTATCAATAAGATCAGGAGCCAACCCCACCAGCAGATCATTCTGCTGAGCTTCCAAAACCATTTTAGCAAGACATTGAATAGCAGCATTAAAAAGAAAAGGAGACAAGGGATCCCCTTGTCTAACCCCTTTAGCACTCTTAAAGTAGGGGCCAGTTTTATTGTTAATCTTAACAGAAACCGTACCATCAGTAAGGATCTTCTCAATCCACTGATAGAGGAGATCAGAGAAACCCATGGCTTTAAGACAGTTCAAAAGAAACTTCCAATTCACTTTATCAAAGGCTTTTTCGAAATCAAGTTTCAAAACAATCCCAACATGCTTTTTGATATGGGAATGATGAAGAATCTCATGTAAAGACATAATACCATCAACTATACACCTTTTCTTCATAAAGGCATTTTGATTTTTACCAATCAACTTAGAGGCATATGGCTCAATTCTCAAGGTTAAAGTTTTGGTAATAAGCTTGTAAATACATCTGAGAAGACAAATAGGCCTATATTGAGTGATCTTGTCAGCCCCAGATACTTTAGGTAAAAGAGTAATGATCCCATAGTTTAACCTAGCCACATCTAAGGATCCAGCATGAAAGGCATGAAAAAGGTTCATAGCACCCCACTTGATGATGTCCCAGCAACACTGGTAAAACTCAATAGGGATATTGTCCGGGCCAGGAGCTTTGTTGGGAGCCATAGAGAATAAGGCGGCTTTGACCTCGTCCACCGAAAAGGGTCTAGTTAAAATCAAGTTCTCTTGCTCAGAAAGCTTCTCATTAGGGTTCCACATGTTAGGATCAAAATCCAAGATGTTACCAGGAGCAGGGCCAAAAAGATTCTTATAGTAAGTTGTAGCATGAGAGATAAGGTTATCAGTTCCTTCAATAAGGATATCATTGTCTTTTAGGGAGAACATAGTATTTTTCTTCTTCTACCATTTGCCACCCTATGGAAATAGCTAGTGTTCAAATCCCCTTCCAAAAGCCATTTCTCATGAGACCTCTGATACCACAAAAGTTCTTCTTCAGCAAAAAGGGCAAAAAGCTTCACTTGAATATCAGTCTTTCTTAGATTTAACTCAGGAGAAAGATCATTCTCCTCTTCAAGAGCCTCAATACTAACAAGCTCCTCTTTTAACTCTCTTTTCAGCTTTTTATTATGACCATAAAGATTTGACCCCCAACCTTTAAAATATTTCTTAAAATGTTTCAACTTAATATTAAGAATGTCAATAGGATCATTACTATGAACAGTTCTGTTCAAAACCAAGGCCGCAGAATGAAAGAACTCAACGTTCTGGAACCAGGAAAGATCAAAGCAAAATTCCCTAGAAGCATTAACAGGAATAGCATGAGAAGCAGTATCCAGAAGTAAAGCATTATGATCCGAAATTTCCCTAACCAGCTTTCGGACAGTAACAAGAGGAAACAAATCCTCCCAATCAGGAGACATGAGCACTCTATCTAACTTTTTAAGAGTAGGAGAAGCATGATTATTTGACCAAGTATACTTACCACCATGCATGAAAATCTCTCTCAGCCCAAGAGTATGAATAATAGAATTGAAAAGATCAGAAGAATGATTTTGAACAAAGGGGGTATTTTTCTCTCCACTATGCCTAAGGATATTGAAGTCACCACCAACAATGAAAGGAGTAGAGACATTATTACAGAAGGCAGCTAGCTCAGTCAGGAAATCATTTTTCTACTCTTCTTGAGCTGCACCATAGGCAACCAAAAGGGACCAGGAGACTTTTTTCATCTTATCACAGAGCACAAAATGAAGCATGAATCTACCAGTTTTGAAAACACTAACTTCCAGAGATTCATTTTTAATACCACAAAGGATACCACCAGACCTTCCAACAGAAGGAACCCACTTCGAGAAATAGCTGTCACCAGGGTCAATCTTTCTGAAAAAACTTCTATCATAATCTTTTTTGATAGTCTCTTGTAACCCAATGAAATCAAGACAGTAGTCAAACATGAGATCCTTAACGCAAGAAATAGCACCTTTTTTACCCACCCCTCTAATATTAAGGAAGACACCTTTCATTGTAACTTTTTGGGTTTTGATCTAGTTCTACTAACTCTGCCAGGGGACAGGGCACAGTTAGTAGATTCAGCTTTTTTATTTCTCTGACTTCTAGTTATAGGTCTAGAGGTCGAAACAGAGGATTTCCTTTTCATATTTTTCTTTTTCCTACTTTCAACAAGGGTAAAAGATGAATCCTCATTATCATCAGAAGAGATCCAATCCATCGATAGGGGAGTAGTAGTGCCTTCATTACTTTCAATAAAAAGAACAGAAGAAAGGGGTTTAACAGACTTGTGCTTGGAGTCCAAGGAGTTTCTAGCAAGTTCTAAGTCTCTCACTAAATTGACAGTATCAAAGTTCCCATCAGGAATCTTAACTCCCATTAAACTGGCTTTTGCCACAATCTGATTATCAGACAACACAGCAAAAGAATTACTACTTAGAGGGTTTGGAGCAGAATCATGGTTACCTTCAAGATTCCTCTTCTTTGAGAGAGCAGAAGCCTTCTCCATAGTGTCAGAATTGACAGAGTCCTGGAGCCTAGAGCTGAACCTTGGCCCACATGATTCATCTTGCACAATATCAGGGGAGGAGTCAGGAGACTGAACCAAATAATCAGGAGATCCAGTCAAAGGAGAAGAGGCATCCCCAGTGACTTCAGTGATAGTAGGAAGAGAAGGCCAAACTTCATCAACATTAGATTTGTCACAATGAAATAGAAGAGAGTTGAAAGTTTCCAAGGTCATACTCTTGCAAGCCTCCTGGGAAATAGGATTGGAATTCAGAATAGGACAAGGAATCAACCACTTGTTTGAAGCAGCCATAGTAGCAGCTTCATTTTCCTTATGGATGGTATCCAGCAAGAGATCATCCCCAATGTTGCTGTCCTCTTCAGATTCTTGTCCAACAGGCTCATTCTCTGGAATGGAATCATAGTTAGTCAGGTGTCTGATTGATTCAGTCTGGCTGCCTTGCACAAATCCCTCAGAAGTTTCTTCAGTATTGGACTCAGTAAAATCAGTCCTGGCTCTCTTTGGAGAAGCGGTCTAGAAGCACCACCCACTCTTGTAGCATCCTCAACTCTAGGGGGCCCAGCAACCACAATCTTGTCAATCTCATAACCAAAGTCATAAAAATTGTCACCCAAACACCCTTCAGCCATGTGAGGAATTCTTTCCACATCTCTACATCCAATAAGGACTTTAACAAACTCAGGCTTGTGCAGAGTTGCAGGATCAAGGTCAAGAGAAACACCAACCAGAGAACCCACATAGAAACAGTTTGCTTCAGTTCTTCTGTCAAGAGGAATGTTGCTGATTCTAACCCAAGCTTTCTGGAGACAACCCTTGGAGCCAATTGAAGCAGTCCAAGTAGACAACCTGACAGTAGCATCAACAGTCTTCAGCTTCATAGAGGAACCATAATAAACAGCCCTTTCCACCTCCCTGGGATTGGGAAACCTCATGATGAACTGATTCTGCCCAATGGGTCTAGCAGTACATCTCCACCCATCCCCAAAAACCAGGTTGAATTCTTGTTTGATCTCTCTGAAGGAAGCTGCACCCTCAATAACAGTAATGACCACACTGCTAAATCTTTCCTTACTTTGCTTCTCAGAACTGTTGTCAGGAAAAAAGAAGAAACCCAAGCCTGGAGACTGAAAGCCACACATAGCAGGAATGCATTCCCAGGGAAGGATAGTCTGACAAATCTGAGCAATATGGCCTAACTTCCTACAGCGCTCACATCTGATAGTGGGACACTTGGCAGTAAAATGCCCATTGGAGTTGTAATTGAGACAGAGAGAATCATCATGCCTAGAGTTGAAGCCAAGATTCACAGATTTGTTACCAGAGGAAATACCAGTACCACCAGCAGATGAGTTAGCCTCTTGTCGACGCATCTCAGAATCTCTTGCAGCTTTTTCCCAACGATCTCCAGAGCCAGAAGTCCTGGCAGAGTTGGAAGAGGCCTGAGGCACATCCTCACGATGCCAGACCATCTTCCCCTGGCCGCTGTTGTAGGTACTCCGGTCGTTGCTGAAGCCACAACCATGAGCACTACTGAAACCCCCACGACCGCCACCGTCTCCCATGCTTGCCGCAACTTGAGAAAAGGAACGCAAATCTCCCGCAACCTTCCCAGGCCACCAGCCAAAGGATTCGGAGTGAGTGTGATGGTTAGGGTTTGGAGAGGACCAGAGGTGGCGGAAGATATGATCTAGATCGGACCAGGGGGCGGCGGAAGCGGAATAAGTAGTGTCCGAGCTAGGGTTCCCAAGTGGGGTAGGGGCCACCTATCTGCGACTGGGAGGAAGGGAACCGTCCATCTGAGGACCCGATCGCTTATCAGAAAAAGAGCCAGGGGCAAATCAGAAATAGGATGCGAAACAGCCGCACCGGCGCCCAACTCCGACGAGCACCTGCGACCTTTCGCCGGATCTCATAGGAAACAACGAGGAAGGACTCAACGGAACCAGGGGAATCCGAATCGAGAACATACCAATCGAAACCGGACCTCCCGTGCTGAACACCTCACCAGGGAGAAAATCTCTTGAATCAAGGATGCGCTCGGTATCATCAAGCAAGGTTACCAATCTCAAGTCATGGCGAATAAGAAGGATACCATCTAGGAAAGGGGAATTCCTCCCAGTAATCATGCGCGCATAGGTAACCCGCCAGCTCATGAATCGAGAGGATGAGGCATACTCACCTTCATTCACCGGCGCCGATTGAGCTCCGCCTCCATTTCCGCGATCCAAGGCAGCAGATCGCCATCTGGAATCGGCGGCCGCCACCCCCGTGGCTCCGCCATGGCCGATCTGATCTGCTCCGAACCAAGGCACATGTAGAGGAGGTAGTAGCGCTGCACCTGCTTGTGTATGCACCATTTCTTGTGTATGCGTGGGGAATATGCCCATTTTTATCCGTACTGCACCATGCCCGAATTTGACAGAATCCGAAACAATACACTATTCAAATCCGCATGTGTCCCCGACCTGCTTCTGAATCCGATAAACATATGAAATATGGTAAGTATTGAGCACTATCTAATTCAATCCTCTCCAAGTTCACCCACAGTTTTGTGGGTAAGCTTACTAATCTGTTCCTATCAGATTGTCCGAAGAGCGCTTCCCGTGCTTCACAGTGTTGTCTTAGAGTCAGAGCTACCATGGAGGGGGCCTTTGGCCCTTGGCGGTGATCAAGACAGGAGATGAGTGGTCAGTTGCAAGGCTTGAGTGGCCTAGTTGTTGTTACGAATCGTTTGAGTTGTTAGCATGGGCCTACTCGAGTTTTCGACATCTCTTCGGCAAGGATTTCAACGGTGTGGCCGTCAAAGGTGAAGTAAGAGTCTGGTTGAGTGATGACGATGAATGATGATACGAGCTCACACTTGATGGTGGTCTTTTTTCAAAAGAGCGTGTGCAGGCTTTGTGTTGTTAGCCAGGTCGGCCAGTTGTAGTGGGCGGGTCATGCATGTTCCATGGCGACCGATGGTTTTTGCTCCTTTTTTCACTGATTAACCACACAACTCTTATTCTTATAATTAAAAAAATGGCAAGCCTTGCCTTCTTTTAAGGAAAAAACCTGGAGTTAGGAAATTTGAAATTAACAAACAGTGAATATGTTTGTGATCAAGCACCAAATGCATCTGCATGATCAAATCAAGAAGACTCTAGATACCAATCATCAGCGAAATAAATATAATCAAACCAGGAAGTCGCACACTAATAACACATCAAGTACATGCATGGAGCCAATAAGCTGCTGACAGCAAAGCAGAGCATCTAGCAACCAGCGGGAAAAAATAATCATGGATCACTTTCGGAACAACTCTTAGCTATTGATCATATTTCGAGTCAATCGCAGCGGTATAGGTTAGTGTTGTAGTTCAACTGGCTCAAGTCAAGAAGGGAACGGCGCCAACCAGGGTCACTTCCTTGAGACGGATGGCGGCGTGCATCACTCGCCTCCTGGGCATTTTTCGTAAAGTTAGCAAAAATGGGCAGTTAGCACGTAATTAGAGAGACTGTGGTAGGTGGTGGTCGTCGGAGGTGGTACTTGCAATTGGCCAACGTGATCTCGATTCAATCAAGTCGTCGATACGCCTAAAGTTACCCTGATCCTTCTTGGATCCCCACTTCTCGGTGCATCTCGTCCTGTATTTAAGGAGTGATTTTGGTTGAGGATTACTCCCTCCGTCCCGGTGTATAGGTCCTGCACGTATTCTTAGATCCTCATTTTGACCAAAGTAATATAAAATTATACTACAAAATATATAGAACAAAGTCTATTTTTGCCCCCTAAACTTTTTATTTGGCTCATATTTCCCCCCTAAACTTTTACTTGGCTCAATAAACCCCCCTAAACAATATTTATAACCCATTAAATTTGGCTCATATTAGTCATGGTCATGTGTTTGTATGCGACTAATTGCATATTTACGAATATACGGTCATAAGCCCACTGTTTGGCTGAGTAAAATCCTAAATTAAGGGAGTAACATAGACCATTAGTGATAGTTTAGGGAGGTATAGTGAGCCAAGAAAAGTTTGGGGGGCAAACATGAACGATGTGAAAAGTATAGGGGGAAAAGCGAACTTTGTTCAAATATATATCACTGGAAACTACAGATTATGTACTTTCTAATGGTATAATTTTGTGTTGTAAAATTTGTATTATATTTGTCAAAATGACAACCTAGGAGTACGCGCAGGACCTATACACCGGGACGGAGGGAGTACCATGTATTCAGGCAACAACACTTCCTCTATTTAAGAGTGTTTTCGGGAGCCAATGCAGTGCTCAAGGCGCTTGCCTTGATTGCGTGTTCTTGCAATGTTTGTGTGACTTCTAGATGCGGCGTTAAACTTGTGCGATAAAAGCCTTTTTGTTATATAAAAAGATTTCAGCATTATTATATTCAGCCTCTGCATAACGAGATGTACACAACCGCAGCAAATCAGAATATATTTTTTAACACAGATAGGCGCCGGGGACGCCAACTTATATTCAGCTCAAATACAGTTTACAACTTGCAGTACAATTCTCTGTGGAGAAAGATTTTGCAAAGAACTAAGTACAAGGCATCTGCTATTTTGATGAGCTGAATTGAAGCATCTAAATGTAGGCATAGACTGTAGATGTCTAATTGCGTGATGAGCACATTTGTGGGCTGCCTTATTGAATTCTCTTTTTAGGCAGTAGACTTATTTATCAATGTTCCTGTTGGCATGCATGAAGCTAGCAGACTGTTCTCTGATTTCCCAAGGAATATGCGGGTTTGAAGCTCTTTTGGAAGTTGCAGCTCTAGAAAAAGTAAAGTTGTCCGTCAAGAAAGTGACCTGCTGAAGCTGTAAGCTGTTGGCAATTTGGGCTTCTAGAGTGAGAGAGCTATGGCTTCAGCCTGTAAAGGTGAAGGAGTCCTTGAGGTAGAAGCTTGTACTAGGATTGTAGCATTTAGTTGGTCATGCTGTATTTGGCCAAAGATTCCTAGTCCTGTGTGAATGTTTTCGTGAGTTTCTGTTGCTTCTTTTGTCTTCCACGCTGCATCGGAGTATAACCTGTTTCCTTTTATTGCGAGGTCTGATTTTATTGTTTCTCCTAGCTTCATTGTTTCCTCCCTGATTCCTTCTTCTTCTTCATTCATGTTATCCTGATCTTGTGCCTTTAACCTGTTTGATTTCAGAATCTGCACAACATCCACCGTCTTCAAATTTTTGTTAATAGCATTAGCCATGTGGTGTACCTGAGTTGGAAGATTTTCTTTCCTATTGAAAAGGCAGTCGTTTATAGATTTCCAAGTACACCACATAAATGTTAGAATATTACTAATGTTGGCATTTGGATGGTTTATATTCAGAAGTCTAAGAATTATTTGTGTGATGGAATCAGTGTTAGCCGTGAGAATGTCAGTCCTGATATACCAAGGCTCACTAAACCAAGAGGCTCTAGCAAAACTGCAGGTGAAGAAAAGATGCTTTTCATTTTCCTCAAAGTCATACCTGCAACAAGTTTTTGGAATGTGGTTTGTGTACTTACCTGCTCTTGCTCCTGTTGGCATGGCTTTTTGTAGTAGCCTCCATCCAAAAGTTTGCACTCTTGGAGTCATCTGTCTGTTCTTCCATATTTGTCGAAGAAGCATCTTGGTGTTAGAGTTAACTTCTCTTGGTTTTGGTTCTCCTTGTTCCTATAAACTTTGAAGGCAGGTATGGTATGCACTTTTGGAGTTGCACTTACCAGAAGGGGTGAGTTTCCAACATAAGAAATCTTCCTCCTGTGAGAAAATGATTGGAGTGTTATTGATAGTATCGGCCATTTGGGTTTGAAAAAGGTTGTCAATTAAATCATGGTTCCATCTTCGTTCATTTGGTAGCCAGAGGTCTTTAACTTGAGAAGGATAGTTGTAGTTGTCTGACTAGATGATTAAGTTATCATAAATATTAGCCCAATTATTACACCAGGGAGTGCTCCAAATGGAAATGCTACCCTGTGAAAGCTGGTAGAAAAAATGGGTTTTGAGGATAGGCATTACCTTTCTGATGGAGAACCAAAAGGCTGATTTGGGGGTGCTGGGCTTTGGTCGCCAAATGGAAGAATCTGGAAAGTATTTTGATTTTAAGACTACATGAAGAAAGTTATTTGGCTGGTCTGCAATTCTCCAGGCAGCCATAAGAATGAGACCTTGATTCATTGCCTGTAAGTTTCTTATACCCAGACCTTCATTTTTCGGGGAGCAAATGTCTTTCCAAGCTTTGAGACAAAGGCTTTTTAAATTTGTTTCTTCTCTTATTCCCGTCCACCAGAAGTTTCTTATGATAGAAGTAAGTTTAGCTTTAAACTTTTTTGTAAACAGGATATTTGACATGTAATAAACAGGAATAGAAGAAAAAAAACAGATTTTATGAGTTCAAGTCTAGCGGCGTGTGAGAGTTGATCAACCTTGTAGGTTGAAAGTTTGGATTTAAATTTCTCAAACACAAAGTCGTAAGCAGCTCTTCTATTTTTACCAGGGATTATTAGGGGTGTCCAAGATGAGTAAAGTTATTATCTATGTCTAGTATAGGAAAGATATGTTTAATAGCTACTTTAGTACTTATCGAGACATTTCTGCTGAATATGATTCCAGATTTCCTCTAGTTTGGAGTTTTCTGGTTGCAGAATTCTTGTAGGATTTATTTCATTCTTGATCCTTCTTGTTCCGTTGCTTGGCCGCATACTAGAAGATCATCTGCAAAAAGAAGGAAATCAGAATCCAAGAATACTGAAAAGGTAAAGTAAAACAAATTACATATCATAATAAGAAATTATAAAATATCTAAGATGGTTAGAGCCAATCCGTAGACTATGCTGCCTTCCATATCGTGAAAACAGATCTCTCACCATATACTCAAATCACGTACACACCTCTGAAAAGAGGTCGTGGTCCTTCGCTCGATGTAGAGCCGACCATAGCTGGAGTGTGTACCTGTAGATTTCCTGCAAGAGAGAAAAAATTGCCATTAAACATTTTATTATTCCTACATAGCTATAGCGATCAAATTAATGCAATCGTTCTCACCCTAAGAAGAATTCTATACTTGTGATCTATATCATATAACTAGTTTCCAAAAATATTGGTGATACTGGTAGGTGAATACAAGCCTGAAGCTGCTTTGGTTACTAACCATTGAGCAAAATTACATTTAAAATATAAGTGTTTAATTGTATTATCATTAGAGCAGAAAACACATGCCTTACTCTCAAACCAATTTCTCTTAATAAGATTATCTTTAGTAATAATAACCTCGATATAGATATCAAGCAAAAAAAATAGTATCTTCATCGTCTAAATTTTCTTCTTATTAGTACTGGTAAGTCCGTTTAGATTGTATATGGAAGCAACTGTAAAATTTCTATTCTCATGCAAATTCCATCTAATTCGTGCTTCCCAGGTATTAATTAGACCTATGCCAAATGCTGAAGCAAGGCGTTCCAAGAAATTATTCTAGTGCCAAACAAATTCTGCGGTGTCATAAAGAGAAATTATTTTAGTGCCAAACAAATTCTGCAGTATCATCTTTATGACGCACAATAGCATACAAGTGAGAGTGATATTACCTAACCGCTTATCCTTCTAAAAGCGAATCTCAAATCCATCCTTAATCAAAAAAAGACCCAAGACGGAAGAAACTCTACATGATATATATACTAGAGGCAAAACTTTTTGTTGTGCAGTTGAAGCTTAAGACTAATTTCCTATAGTTGAGCCATTACATTACATAAGAGTTTATTGGTCCTAGTGGTCCAAAGAGGGCATTATAATCAAAGTTTACAGAATTTCCTCGCATCATACCAGTGACCACAACAATACATAAGTTGCTGATCTTCTTCAATATTATTTTACACGAAAATAAAGCTAGTCCGAAACTGAGGTGAACCAAGTATATCGCTACACCATGCCTGTGCTGCCCAAAAATTCAGAACCACAACACAGAAGTATACAGCTCTTCAGAGAGTTCAAACCAGACAAGCCAAGCCAACAAAGAACCAGTACACAGCAGCGAACTGTGAGAACAAACACAACGCTCGCTAACTGCCAGGCAGGTTGCCAAGCAGGTTACATTTTACACGCAGATCACCGCGGAGAAAATCTCGGACGATCACGCGGAGCGGCCGCTGGCCGTGCCGCGCTTATGCAGGGTGCCCACCGCGTGCCCCGCCCCGGCAGGCAGGCGGCTGTCGTCGGTGCTCCCCGCGCGCGGGGCCGCCGCGGTCTGCGCGGGAGCGCCCACCGGCGCCGGCCCCTCCACCTCGATGGCGCGGTCCTCCGGGGCGGCGGTGGGGTGGTGGGTCGCGGCGGCGGCGTGCTCCTTGGCGGCGGCGTTGTGGCGCATGGCGTCCTGCTTGACGGCCTCCACCTCCTGGATCCGCTCCTGCTTCCTGGCCTCGGCGCCGGCCTTGGCCGCCGGGTCGTGCGCCTTCACCTTGTTCACCGTCTCCTGCACCACGGCCTTGGTCTTCTCCTTCCCCGCCCACGCCGACGCGCCCACGTTCGCCACCGCCTCCTTCGCCGCGCCCACCGCGCTCGAGCTCTTCCCGCCCTGCATCGCGCTCTCGCTCGACGAGGTGTAGGTGTGCTTGCGTCGAGAAGCTGATGTGGGTCCGTGTGGAACCCCGTGTGCAGTGTCTGGAAGATGAATCAGATTCGCGAAAGTAACAGAAACTAGTTTAGTAGTAGCACCGTTATGACTTTCTCGTCGTTTAACTTACTCATGATCAATGATCAAGAGGAACGTAACCAAAATTTAGGTACGCGTACTAAGTACTCCCAGAGGGACGGACTACCTTTTTATCTACGTGAGAGATCTCGAACTAAAACTCAAAACTCATGAGTTAAATGAGTAACTAATAACTCGAGTCGTACTCATCTCAAGTATGGCTTAGAGTGAGCTGGGTCAAATTTTGTTTATAATTGTTAAACGAGCTACTCACAAGTTAACTCGTAAATGTAGGGAAACATTGAATTTTTCATCTATGTGATAAATTATTCATAGTTACATTTTATCAATTATATATTATTTGATAATGGTCTAATATCATTTATTATAATGATGATTACAACATACATGCTAAATAATTAGAATTTTTTATAAAAATCTATTATGTGACATATTGACATATTAATCGAGCTAAATGAGCTACTCGATAACCTACCGAGTCAAGCCAAGTTTCATTTCTAAACTTGTTCACTGACGGCTTCGATATGCTGTTAGCCCCAGGACAGTTTCACAATATCAAAGCTATTTGACCAGGTCAGTCCAAACTAAAAACAAATGACGGAGAAGCAGATGAAATTACCACATGCAATCTGTTTTATTACTTCTCGTTTTCTTTTCATTATTGTCTCCTCTTCTAAATCCACGGGATAACATGATAAAACAAAACAACGGACTGCACTACACACTTCTATTAATGGAAACAAGGCACACTATCTTCCATGCTCCAGCAACTTTTCTATCCTCAAAGCTACCATCTCTATCTCTCTTACAAATTCGTCCCAACAATCTGGTTTCAAACTACAAGGACAGCCTCGTTTGGAGCGGAACAGCAATGATCACTCCAGTTCAAAGTTCAAACTCACTACACCATATTCAGAACTAAGAGAATGTTTAGGTGGATAGAGTAGGGCTATCGACCGCGAGAGCCATTGTGTTGAGTCCGTTGTCGACATATACAGTTGAGCCAGTGATTGCAGACGCCAAGGGAGAGACCAGAAATGCTGCTGCGTTCCCCACTTCATCTGTCCAATATGCAACGATTTATAAGTAAATTGTACTAGAAGAGAACACATCAAGAGTGGCAGAGGAGTAGAGCAAGATGAAAACAGAGACAATATCAACCTGCCAAGAGTTCCTTCTGCAATGGTGCATTAACGTAGGAGTACTCTATCATCTTCTCAATGAACCCAATAGCTTTAGCAGCTCGGCTCCCCAATGGACCTAAGGAAATAAGTACACATTCATGCATGAATCATGATGATAATGATGAAGTGACACGCATAGAACTGCTACTGAATTGTTAAAACTGAACTAGATGCCCTAAACCACTATATCTGTTAATTTAGTACACAGATGACGCTTTCGAATGGAAAGCTTATGCCAAAAGATTTCCTGGAAACGGAATAAATGTTTAATTCTTTGTAAACAAGATACCTGCTGAAATGGTGTTCACTCTAATTTTGCCTTTTCGACCTGCTTCATAAGCAAGAACCTGCATAGAAAAGACGGCTTTGAAGTTAAGTACGCACAACAAAGCACTTATGTACAGCATACTGAATCATGTCAGAGTACATACTCTGGTATCACTCTCAAGTGCTGCCTTAGCTGAACTCATGCCGCCACCATACCTGCAAAGCAACCACCAAACATGCAAACAGATCATAAGTACAAGCAATTAACTTCATAGCCGTGAAAATATTAAAAGAAGATTTACCCAGGAATTGTCCTTTCTGAAGCAATGTATGTCAAAGAGATACTTGCACCTCCTATTAAATATTGAAATTACAAAACAACGTAAGCTGGGTCACCTCCCGTTATATAAAGGAATAAAAATAGACGTTGCAAACTAAATATTTTCTAATCTGACTAAATGAAATGGTCAGTCCTGTTTGATTGTTTATCACACTATTCACCACAGCAAAATGCATATGCTGTTTACTTTCATTTGACCCCAAAAAGACAAGCATAGCAAACTTGGCATTCTGCTGATGCTTGGCCAACTCACACACGAACTTGTTGAATGCCAAAGTGATCGAAAATAAACAATGGCCATATTATACCATCAATTTTTTTATGTGGCAAGTTTTTCCTACAACTAAATATATAGTTGTTGCATCTAATGTAAAATGACATTATATACCCCTGTCATTTATGATGATTAACTTTCCATGCACATAATAATTCATAAAAGGCATCAGGCAGATTCACATTGGCATTCGCCCTTTATCCAACAATTAATCCACTCGAAGGGCAAGTGTACTAGATTAACGTTGATAAGCTTGAATATTCAAATTCAGATGGTAGCAGAACAGCAAAAGAAAACATCACCAGAATAAGAACCGGGAAAGCATATCAGTAGGGAATATTACCTGGATTCATGATGGGAAGGAAGTGCTGGAGTAAAGAAATATACGAGTAACTAGATGCTGAAACTGCAGCAAGATAGCCACTTCTTGATGTCTCCAGCAAAGGCTTTGTTACCTTGAAAGTAAAAACAAATGAGGTTAACCAAACAAAAATAACTGGTACCAATGGTTGTGATGATTGATATCAACAGTGATGGCACGCGTGTGTGTCTGCATCTGTTCATGAGAGAGGCTTCACCTCAGGACCATTGGCAAGAGAATGAACAAGGATGTCAATGCTGCCAAAATCATCCTTCACCGTCTCAGCAACTTCCTATCAAATGAAGGCATATATAGGAGTTAGACCGTCGATAAGAAGTATTATTCCTGCATAGTCTTCATCATATCACTGGTATGAGTTTAAGAGGCGTGTTGCAACTCACCTTCACAGTCCATTTTGAGGACCCTGCGTACCTTTTATTTGTTTTAACCTTCAGCACGAATAGAAAGTGTCAATAAAACAAGAATTGTAATTGACAAGGAGAATATCCTATATACATATGAGCATTACATGTTCAGGAACATCCTCCAGGGTGTCATAAACTGCGTCCAGTGGATACACTTTAGTAATCTCCATAAGAGATCCATCAGGCAGCCTGTACGCAATGATTTATGATTGTCAAACACTAGACAGAGGATAATAGATCCAACAAGGAACACTGAAGTGGACAAAATGGAATTATGGTAGAAGAGCTAGATGGACATACTTCCGTGATTCATCAAACTTTCCACGTCTCAGGCTCGTCTCAAATATGTTCAGTGCCTGCAAATGCAGATGGTCTGTAAGATTGTTCACTAGAATAACCACCACAGTAAATGAAATTTCATGAAAGAGACCAACTTACAGGCACCCATGTACCAACTAGAATTTCAGCGCCAGCTGCAGCAAGAGCCTTGGCTATTGCCCAGCCATAACCATTATCATCAGCAACTCCAGCAATAAACGCTCTTTTACCTGAAACGATAGCACATGAACTAGTAAATTTAGAGTACTTAGGTGAGATTGTCCCTAAAAAATAAAACAGTTTGAGTTGGTTTTATGGTTGCGAAATTCACCACTCAAAATTCTGAAAGTGTAGTGTTAATAAAGGCCTCATCAATTCACATGTTTTTGCTACTAATAAAAAGAATCAATTACTGAATGTACCAGATTTGTTAGCAACCATCTCTTGGTTTTATTTTTGGCAACTGAGCTTCAAAAAGATGGTACAGTAACGTCCCTAACTCACTATCATTAAATTTGCTAGTCCTACCAATTGTAAAAGACAGGGAGATGTGCCAGCCTTTTGGGGTACCCTAGATCTACACAGACTAGAAATAATTAAGTCAGAAAGTACCAGCTCCATGCAAGTAGCTCTCCAAAGTGTTCTAATCATAACTTCTGGTAGAAAGCAAGGCAAGTCCGTAAATGTCAATTATGGTGAATGTTATGCATATACGCATTCTCCTGAGCTCATTAATGAATCACATCAGAACAGAAGGACCAAATTGGTAAACTAAATAACCTCTAGAAAGATAAAGGGACCCAATTTCCCAATGAAAAAGGATCTGAAACGCAAATGCACGTCTATGGACCTGTGGTGAAAAATATTCCGAAGGGAAAGCATTAAGCCGCTTCATTGCAAGCTTGTCCACAAATCTGGGAATCGTATCCATGACCAAGACAGCACAGCCATGAAAATGTGAGGACTTGGGATTTACAATAACCAGGCTCAATGAGGCAAAGAAACGTTTTATGGTTTTATCTCCTTCGGGTTTTTTTTTTTTGAATATTTGGAACTTTCTTCTGCCCAGTCAAGCAAAGCTTAATTCAGACTGTATGTAATATTGTAGTTAAACAGTTTTGACTGGTATATTATAACCTTCAAGATATGCTCTTTTTGCCTGCCTAGTGGCATTTAATTTGAATGTTGTGTTTAGATTCTAGTGGGATCTCATTTGAATTATCTCTGCATTCCATTTCCATATTTTCTTACGCATTATACAGAATTCGTAAGTCCTGTGATATCCGGCAGGCCACATTAGCTGAAGCAATATCCATTGCACTTTCACAGTTCTGGAGGGATAGAAAGATGCTAATGGCAAAAGGCACGGTAGACATTTTCACCTAAATCTGAAGTGGGACTTGCTCAGTTGTATAATAGTATGACGTAGACACAGGACACATTAAATTATCATCACAGAAGCACAACTGAAGCATGTAGCACCATATAACAACAGAAAGGGTACCAAATGACAAGAACAAGCAATTGACGAAAACACATTCACTCTCAGTACAGCAACAGCCATCTATCATACTGTAAAATTTCTTGAGCAAAAAAGCAACTGAACTGAATCTTACCTCTGAGATCAATGGGCAGTCCTTGGGAAGCTCCCTGAGACATGGCCCTCACAGCAAACGTCTTGTTCTTTAAAGCAACAAGTGGTCCCGCCGATGCAGTCTGCACACAGCTTGCAAAGCCAGTCCTGGTACTGAGTGCCCTCCCAAACGCAGAAACGACAGATCGTGACCCAAGCATCCGCTGGCAAGCAGGGATGCAAGGGCTCGCCGCCACCATCTGCATACCGGTAGCTGCAGATGCGCCCATTGTGGTTTATGTGGAAACACAGCAGACGTGAACTGCAAAACGAACAGAGCGCGTGTGAGCATGTCATGTATGAACCGTAAAGCATGAATGATTTGGTTACATCTTTGAGTTTAATGGATATTTGGTTACAGGAGTAGTTTCAAGATTATCCTATAGCAGGTATGCAATCTGCAGGTCTGATAAACGGTGTAGCAAGCAGAAACATAAAAGTGATGCTTCTGCTGTTCTACAGAGACTACATCTGAAATTCAAACTCTGGTAGTACTGAAAATCAAAAGGCAGCAGCTGTATGCACCCAAGTCGAAACCCAAGCACTGAACCAGCTTGCTCCCCGAACTTCCCGCGGGCAGCGGGAGATTCGGCGAGAGAGCCTCGCAGGTCGCAGCGGAGCAGAGGGAAGGGAATGCGGGGCGTAGCTCCTCACCTCGCCGGGGGAACGGGATGCTGCGAGGACGGCGCGGGCGCGGGCCGGGGCGGGGATCCGATCCGATCTGGCGCGGCGAGCAGGAGTGAAGTAGAAGAGCAGAGAGGATTGTGCTTGTTGCTGCGGTGGCGAGGGGTTTCGATGAGACCGAGGGCGGGGGGGTTTTGTTCGGGCTGGCTGCGGTCCAGCGCCAGACGGGTTGGGTTTAGGGCTGGACAGGACAGGGTCCGATCGGACCACAATTGCGGTGGAACCTGATCTGCTACCAGGCCCTGTTCAGAACGATTTAAACTGAAAATTAGGTTAACCTCAAGTTCGGTTTGGATTTTCGATTTTTTCTGACATATAAATCGGTTAGCCCGTATAACCGACCAGATTTTGTACCAAGGATCTAAACCGATAATTAGGTTAATAATTCTCTTGTTCGGTTTAAATTTTTTATTAAACGGACAAGCCAAAACGAAAATCAGTGGTTGTTAAGCCGGCAAAAGATTTATGGTCGACCGCCTATGCGGATCATGCTGGGAAAATAAGAGATCTCGAACGGACAACAAAAGCACGTCTATAAGGACTGTACGTAGAATTGGCATTTTCTATTGGCCTTTGGCACCCACTTCATCGGCGAGGCTAGTGACATCAGGAGGGAAATGTGAGACAAATGACTTGTATTATAGGGGCAATACGACATATATGTGAACGATAATGATGTCAACTATTGAGCACACAAATGACGATCTATATTTGCATGGCCAAGGTCTAGGAACACTGGTTCATCTATTACATAGAGACGGATAACATGATAGCATAGTTAGCTAATAAGTTCCCCCGTCCGGTAATTTGATACCTCCTCTTTCTTAACATACAAATTAACCTAAAATTCATCCATGGACACTAGATATTTGAGTTCGATGAACATGCGAGGCCGAATCAATGCCTGGAAGTGAGTTGAGGTTACCAAATACATATATGTGCCGCGTCTTGTTTTTCGTTCGATTGTGTTTTCCTTTTGTTACTGCCCAATGAACACACAAGACCCCCAAATTTTCAAAGAAAGACAATGCCCAAATTCATTTTTTACTAAATGGTATGTAAATCTTGCAAATAGGACCCATTCAATTTTATGGTAAATGCAGCTAGGTGCTATTGGTGTCCACATTAGTCATAGTTCTTTAGGATAGCATTTTACAACACACATGGTCAATTGTACCCCCTTTTTTATGACATGGGACATCCTTCTTAATATCATTTGACGACAGTTGCAATTTAACCTACTGGAAGACATATGACCTATATCTTTTGTGAGGGGGGCCCAACAACTTCACCCTACTGCCTTCACCCAAGGGCTATATAAGGGAGAGTGGGACGACAAAGTTGCACCAAGTTTGAAATGTTTTTTATAGCTCATTTCATGTTTCTGAGAGTCAGTTGCATCTTATTCCGGTCGTTATTTGTCATTCTGTGCAGCAAGGTGTGATGGGATTTGACAGATTTGGGAATGGAGGATGTCAGAAAATAAACCTAGTTGGTGCGTTGAAGCCAGTATACTAAGGTCGTTCGTGCCAATGGTAAATCTACAACAGTTATGTCAAAATCATTCCAAGGTTCAGCGACTGGGTTCGCTCCGTCGTTCCATAAAGAAGAAGGCATGTCGTTGGTGCTTTGATGAATTCATTGTTTCTTGCTTCTAGGGTTGTAAACTTAGCCCATGGGCACCAACACTTCACATACTAGTATGTTGCTGATGGAGTTACTAGTTCAGCACAAGTCGAAATACCATGTATCTGCACCTCTAGTTCGGTTTCAATTTTCAATGAAAGGGGCAAACCAAGCAGGTAGAACCAGTGGTTGACGACAAGTGAAAATCAGTTGTCGTCAAGGTGGCCACGGATTGATGCTTGGCCGCCTGTGCGACATGCTGGGAAAATGAGGCGATCTCGAACAAACAACAAAAGCACGTCTATATGGTCTGGATGTAGAACTAGCCTTTTCTATTAGCCTCTGGGACTTATTTCACCGGCAAGGCTAGTGAAAACACGAGGGAAATATAATGCAGGTCAAAATATGTGCCCAATAATTAATGATGCCAACTGTTGAACCCCAAATCACGATCTATGTTTACATGACCAAAGTCTAGGAGCACCTTTTCATCCATCATATATATTATGCCTCATCTATCTTAACGTACAAAGTCAACTAAATTTTTCCGTGGACTCTAGACAATGAGAACGATGGAGATGGGAGGCTGAATCAATGTCGGTGAGTTGAAGTTACCAGATACATACATGTGTTGCATTTTGTGTTTCCTTACATTGTGTTCTCTTTTGATATTGTCCACTGAACACGCCAGATCCCCAACTTTTCAGGTAAATGCAATGCCTAAATTCATTTTTTACAAAATATTACATAAATCTTACAAATAGGACACATTCTACTTCGTGGGAAATGCAGCACCGTGCTGTTGATGTCAACATTATTCACACTCAATTCTTTAGGAAAGCATTTTACAACACACGTGTCTGACTGTACCCATTCTTCTTTGACATGGGAGATGGGACATCCTTCTTTATGCCATTTACATGGGCAGTTGCAATTTGACCTACTACTCAAAGCTCTCTTTTGCGAGAGAGGGGGGGTAACTTCATGCTACTGCCTTCCCCAGTGGCCATATAAGGAAGACCGGGAGAGCGGGACAACAAAGTTGTACCAGATTTTAATATTTTGATAGCTTATTTCCTGTTTTGTCGTCACTTGCATCGATTTTTCATCCAATTTTGTTCCTTTATTAGTCGTATTGTGCAACTAGTTGATGGGATTTTAGACTTGGGAATGGAGGGCTTCGGAAAATAAACCTTGTTGGTGTGGTTAAACCAGGACACAAAGGCCGTTTATGCCAAGGGCGGAGCTACAACGGTTGTGTCAAATTCATTCCAAGGCTCAACATCCGGGTGATCAAGCAGTGAACCGTCACTAAACCTGACCTTTGCCAGCTCAACGAACTTCTTAATGCAGCTAGTAATTTGGTAACTCACTCATCTGTCTAGATACCACCACTAGTCGTCCATGGCTCCGGATAACTTTGGGCTACGGCGCATCACTGTCTCGCTACTTCTTTGGTACCACCGTCTATAGCTAGGCTGCTAGGGTGTGCAAATTTGGGCAGCTCGACCAAGTACGCCCAGCCTATCTAGCAAATTGGGCACATGGAAGATGGTGACGTTGGGCCTGGGAGCAGCCTCTGAACGGAGGACACTGCCGAGTGCCGAGCAAGGCGGTGGAGATCAGCCATGAGCGGCGCTTTCGGCTGGCACATCGCCAGATGAGTGCCACCTCGTTGCCGTGTTGAAGCTCCGACGGCGTGCGTCGACGTAGAGTAAGTTGAGTATAATGTGGCCCCTGATGATCAATCATGTGAGGGCAGTGCAATACCTAAATTATTTTTAAAAAGAGATTACATTTTGGAACGGAGGTATTACTACTATGTAAAATCTGGTGTAGTATTGCGCATCTTGACCATCGGATGTCGAAAATAAGTGGCCCATATTCGTCTAATGTACCCTAAATGAACTATTTCTGGAGTCTCTTCGTCCTACATCGGCAAATTCCAGCATTACCCTACGACTCGTGCTTGCAGTTTGAGGCTACATCAGTAAATTATTTTGTCCAAAACTTTTCTCAGTTATGATCTACCAAGTTAGGAGAATACATGACGCTAACTTGATCAAGCAAAATCAGTTCCATGCAGGACTTGTTTCTAAAATAAATCATGTACATGTTAGATTTTCTCCTAGCTAGCTGTCATTGCTAAGAGTCTGACAAAGTAATAAATTAATAGGCTAATTTATACGTCTTCCGTATATAAATATAAGAGCTGCAAGAGGCCAGGATGGAGATGCTACCATGGGGGCGATGTTGCGGATGGTGGCGACCAGCGCAGCTGCCAGCCATGGAGCAGTGGTGCTCTGGTGCCACCATCGGCGGGTAGCCTTGCTACAAGGAGGAAGAGGCGGCGCTGCAAGTGAAAAGCGGTGGTGCTGCCGGCCATGGTCGCCTGTGCTACAAGGGGGAGGCGCAGCATCGACGATGACGTTGCTCGAGGAGAGATTGTGGATAGATCGACCAGCGACGACCGCGTCGGGGCGGCCGGAGGAGCAGCCAACCGCTCTTGTACAGAAGCACCGGACACACCCAGCGGGCGGCGGTGAAGCGGCGTGTTGCTCTGGACATGGCGGAGGAGCATCGAAGAGAAGTAGGTAGCCGGGGAGTTGAAGAGTCAACCACTCTTGTACAGGAGCATGCTGGTAGGTCGTAGGGAACTAGGGATGGATTTGATCTGCGTCAACGGAAAGGAGAGGGAAAGAGAGGGTTTCGTGTTCATCCCTCGGAGAGGAAGGGAGAGGTCGCACGAATTAGCGATGGTGGTTATCCGTTAAGTATGGTTTTATTAAATAGATTAAATCAATGTTTTTAGTTCTAGTCCCACATATTTTTAGTTCCGATCCCACATTTTTAGCAACGTTGAGTTCCGTCTATTTTGTTCCGTTTAGTTTCGTCTATTTTAGCACCGTTAGATCGGGTGGATAGAAGGTTGCTAAAAATGCCAATCAATTTAAATCTTATAGTCAAAGAATGAATCTACACACTAAAAATAGACAAGATATATATCAAAATAGATGAATATATAAAATTTTAAAACATCTTATATTAATAAAAGGAGGAAGTATTAAATACTCTATAAAACAAGGGAATGATGAACACTTGAAATGAAGCACAAGTAAGCCAAAGTAAATATGTTTTGCAACTTTATTTCCAAGCATGTCATAGAACATAGCCATGGTGTTTAAGTACGATGAGCATGCACAAGGACTAACCTCTATGTCTACGGATGCGGGGGCATTAACTACAGGTTTACTCCAACTAACCAAAGTACCAACATCTTGATGCAATTGCTTTGCATGCATCCGATGCTTTTATAAGGAAGCAAAAGTAGAGTTGGGGTATGCACAATAGAGAAGCACGCACGCGGCAGTGACGAGTAATCCTTTTAGATCTTGCATTCTCAAGCATGAACAAAACGGACAAATATCAGCTATTTCCTTTGTTCACATTTTTAGTACAATATCCTTCTACTTCATCTGTGAAAGTAGGCATTTTGATTTGATTATGGCAATGGAAGGCAATAGGAATTAAGCCTGACGGGTGTTTGATGAGGGATGTGAACCTATGTAGTGCGGCTAGTGCCATAAAGGTTGACTGTAGGATCCTAGATCCAACTTGAGCAAAGGCGAGAGAATATTATGGACTTGTCGTTCCTTGATCGCTGGTGTAGACCATGCTAGGAAAATGAGGCTCCCTGATAGACGTCAAAGCGCGTCTAGATGGACTGGATGTGGAACTGACCTTCTATTGGTCTTCGACACAGGATTCGTCGTTGAAGGCGGGAGGGGAGGCGTGGACAACAACGAGGGAACCAGAAGAGGCTTTTTTACAATAGGGGCTAAGAAATATTGACCGTCCATTTTGCATACAGATTGGACAATACTTGTCCGCTAGAAGAGTAGTATTTTTTCATTACGTAGCAGATTTGGTAGGTGCAAAAACACGGGTTCATATAATATAGAAAACTATCTTACTAGTTTCTTTTGGTTAACCTTTCTTATAATAATTTATTTATTTTTATTCATTGAAAAAATCCGTGGAAAGTGTCCCTCAAATTTGGATCAACTCATCGCGACTTGTAAAGAAAATAAAACTATATGTGGGTGCCAATAATTGCTACTTCTCTTATGTCTCTCATGAACGAGAATTTCCCTTCTTTTTATTGATTGCTATTATTTCACCCGACCTCTTTACGCCGATCCTATTTCCTGAACGGACCAAACATTTGTCTGATTTGTCCCTTTTTATTGTACAATTTGTAAAAATTTATAGCAAAATTTAACATTATTGGAAACATTTATAGCGATTTAGTATTGCAAATTAACAAATGACATCATCCACGAATTCATCTCAATTATATTGCTCTCCTCATTCTCTCTTTGGTATATTTAGCTAGCTAGCTAGCAGCTGACAATAGGTTCGATAACTAGTTGTGGGTGCACCTTATTGTTGCATGCCATACTTTAAGTGTTAAAAATATGTGAGATAATTCATGGACAAAGGTTATGGTGTATGTTATGCACCCCAAAAAAATTATCTCAAAATATGACAATATTTGACCTGTGTAAAAAAGAGAAACATGTTTGCTAAAAAAACACATCAGCTAGCCTGCTTGCTCGCACAATAGCTACCTAGCTTTCCCACGTACGTCTGTCCCGCTTCCATCCATCTACTTAGGGTGTATTTGGTAGCCTGATTCAATAGAGAGATTCTCATCTCAACCTATCCCAAGCCATAAATTGTTGTTTGTTAGTCCGGCTCAGGCCAACTCAGCAATACCGACCTCATGCAAAAAAATGCCCCTCAGCCAGGCTAAGTTGCGAAGTTCAAATCAAGCTTCACAACTCGCCCAGGTTGAGTCCATCCCCGCAGCCCCACCTCTCTTTCTCTCCCATTTCCCCCATCTTCTCCCATCCCGTCGGCCCCCAGCTCTCCGCCCTCCTCGCACCGCCCCACTCTCTGCCTTTATCGCGCCGCCAAGCTCCAAGCCAACCGCCTCCTCGCGCCGCCAAGCTCCGACCAGGATCCTTCTCGCGCCGCCAAGCTCCGACCAGGCGCCTCCTCACACCGCCAAGCAGAGGCGCGGCCCAAGCTCATCCGCCCCGTTGTGTCCGGTCCGATCTGCACCATGCCCGCCTCGATCTAAGCCGCCCCTGCCCTGATCTGCAGCGGAGGCCTGTCCCCTGCGCCGATTCGCACCGCCCCCGCCTTGCATCTACTTCTCACGCACGAACGCCGAGCTCGTCCGCCCCAGTGCAAAGCATAGGGATGCCGGCCATGGGGAAGAACACTGCAGAGGGACGGGCGATGCCGACAAGCAGCGGTTGAGGCACCGTCGCCGGCGGCGGCGCCGGAGCCGAGCCCAACCTCCAAAGGATCCGATTTCCTTTTATTTTGTAAGGCAAGGACCCAATTGCTTTTATTTTGTAAGGCAGGGACCCAATTGCTATTTATTTTGTATACAAGGACCCAATTGTGTTACATGTTTGCATTTAAGGATCTTTATGTAAATTTTAGACCTTCTCAGCATCTCTCACCCCATAGAACCTATTGAAGTATAAATGTATTATCCAATCTCTTCCATCAGATCGGGTTTTTTGTCGCATTGGGTAGAGCATGCAGTTTTACATGGTATCGGAGCCAAGAGGTCTTGAGTTCAAGACCCGCCTAGCGCGATATTAAACAAAGATATTGCAGCCCACTTTCGGTCCACGTTTAGGCCTGAGAAAGCCACACGTGAGGGGGAGTATTGAAGTATAAATGTACTGTCTAATCTCTTCTATCAGATCGGTCTTTTGGTCGCATTGGCTAGAGCATGCAGTTTTACACAACCTACCAAACAACAGATGCACTTAGAACCTCCTGACCAATACAACCTATCAAACATAGGTGAAAATCTCAGCTCAATCTAGCTAGAGTCAGCTTGTATGAAGGTAGATAGCAATTCTCTATAGACCTAGGCTACCAAACACACCCTTGTCCGGGAGCGCACAACGGAGGCTAGCGAGAGGGGAAGGCGGCCGTCGCGACCACGCATGGCATCGTCCGGTCCGCGTGCGTGTGTGGAGCAGCAAGGGGGTAATTCACAATTTCACATTGCGCTGCAAGTTAGGCAAACGAAGCGGCCGACGTGCGCATCATGCTGCCAGCCCAGCGGCGTGGTCCTGTTAGCATAAAACCAAGACTTTACAACTCAAATTTCAGAAAACTATGACTTTACGTTTGAATCGCATAAAACTACGACATTTTTTGAAATTGTTCGCAATATGCACTGATTCCGAATTGATCGCGAATTGACACCGAAACTGGCAGGTGGGGCCCACCTATCAGCGCTGATGTGGCATACATTGCTTAGGTGGACTGGAACCCATCATGTTAGATCAGGTAAAAAATCTATTTAAAAAAAAACCCCACTGTCTCCCCACCCGCTCCCCCCGCACCACCCAGAACGCCGCTGGCCAGGCTCCGCCGCCGGCCAGGCTCCGCCGCCGGCCATGCTCCGCCGCGGGCCAGGATCCGCTGCTGGCCAGGCTCCGCCATGGACCAGTGCGGCGGCCGGCGGCGCCCCCACCAAGCCCTCGTCGAGCTCCTCCGCCGCCTGCTGTTCACAGCCTCGTCGAGCTCAGACCGGAGCGGGAGAAGACGGCGTCAATCCGCGATTCCGGCGCGGTGGAGGAGGCCCTCGCCGGCGCTGGGCCCTGGCGGCGCGGGTACGGGTGGTGCAGGGCCTCGGCAGTGTTCGGCCTAGGAGCGGCGCTGACGCGACCTTCTCAGGGCGCGGCGAGCTCCAGGCACGGCAGGCGAGGGCGGCGAGGTCGGGGAGGGCACCGGCGAGCTCCTCCCTGTCTAGGTCCACGGCCATGGCGCGGCGGCGGGGACTTGCTGGGAGGAGGGGCGGGCCGGCCGGCGGCGAGCTCCGGGCACGGCAGGCGAGCGTGGCGAGGTCGGGGAGGGCACCGGCGAGCTCCTCCCTGGCTAGGTCCACGGCCATGGCGCGGCGGCAGGGACTCGCTGGGAGGAGGGGCGGGCCGGCCGGCCATGGCGCACAGCGGGGATGTCCAGTAGAGTTTTATTTATTTATTTTTATAAATAGTTTTTATTTCTTGTAGATATTTAGATAATCTTTTTTTATTTTTTATTTCTTTTAAAAGAGATTTAGGATTTTTTTTATTTGGCTGACATGAGGGCCCTGTCCACCTCAGCAAATGAACTCCTTTCTTGCCACATCAGCGCTGACAAGTGGGCCCCACTTGCCAGTTTCGGTGTCAATTCGCGATCAATTCGGAATCCGTGCACATTGCGAACAATTTCAAAAAACGTCGTAGTTTTATGCGATTCAAACGTAAAGTCGTAGTTTTCCAAAATTTGAGTTGTAAAGTCGTAGTTCTATGCTAACAACTCCCCCAACAGAGACAAATGTCTTTAACATTGGCTGCTTTTGCACGATCGAATCGCACGACGGGCGACGCAGGTGTCGGGGCCCTTTGACAGCACTGGATGGTTTCCGGGGCGGTTATGGCGAACCTGCCGGCTGCCGGTGGCGAGGCCTAACTTGGCGGCCGCGGGTGGCTCGCATGAACCAATCCATCAATTGGTAATGAACACCAACCCAGAAATAGTCTGCTTGCGGTTTGAGGCTACACTGATAGTTATTTTGTCCAAAACTTTGCACGGTTAATTATGATCTACCAAGTTATGAGAGTATACGACTCTAACTTGATCAAGCGAAATCATTTCCATGACTTGTTTCTAAGATAAATCATCTCCATGCATGTTCGATTTTCTCCAAGCTAGTTGTCATTGCTAAGAGTCGGACGAAGTAATAAATAGGTTAATTTGTATTAGTTACTCTATATAAAAAGCATGAGAATGATGAACACTTGAAATGAACACTTGCGGAACATAACCATGGTGTTAACCTCAAATGTCTCCGGATGCGGGGGGCATTAATTACGGGCCAATTCACTCCAACCAACCAACATCTTGATGCAATTGCATTGCATCTGATGCTTTTATAAGGAAGCAAACATACAGATGTATGCACAATAGAGAAGAACGCACGCGAGAGTGATAACTAATCATTTGAGAGATGTTGCATTCCCAAGGATGAACAAAACGGAGTATAGCGGTTATCCTTCTACTTCATTCGTAAAACTAGTCATTTTGATTTGATAGACATAACAATGGAAGGCAGCAGGAATCAAGGCTGGCACGTGGGTGACGAGGAACGTGAAAGTATCTGAAAATGAGGCATTGCGAAAAGGAGGCGATTTGAGGAGATGAGTGTACGGACAGGAATAGGCGATTTGAATGGCGATTCGAATGGCGGAGGCGCTCCGTCCTCGCCCCAGATCTCCCGTGGCGCTGACCCGGGTGGGCTGATCTCGCGGCCTTCTCCGGGGGAGGGGATGTGCCGGGGACGCTTCTGGGCGTGGCCGCCGGGGCGGGACGACGACGAGGTGCCCGAGCTGGTGTCCTCGGATTCGGAGGTTGGGGATGCGTGTGCGAGGTCGGAGGGCGACTCTCCGCTACGTTCCCCCACTCCGGCCACCTTGGGTGGCTTCATCGCGCGGGCCGAGGAGCTGGGGGGCTCGCTCAGGCACCAGCGCCGGTCGGCCTTCGCGCCCGGGGGCAAGGGCTCCAGATTCGGGTGTGGCGGCTCGCCGCGGTTCCGCCGTCTGGGGGACAGGGCCCCTTCTAGCGGCGGTGGCTTCAGGGAGAGGCGTTCTCCGCCGGTTGTGGCCCCGGTGCGGACGAATCCGGCTAGGGGGTCTTCGTCGGCGCCGCCGGCGGCGGAGATCCCGCGTGTTGACCAGGTGCGGGTCTCGCCGGAGCAGAGCAGGGTGAACGTAATGGGCTTGGGCCCCGTTACGTGGTCTGGGCCGTTTCTTGGGCCGGAACACCCACTTCTGCTCCTTTCTTCGGCGCC
Source organism: Dactylis glomerata (assembly GCA_007115705.1). NCBI lineage: Eukaryota > Viridiplantae > Streptophyta > Magnoliopsida > Poales > Poaceae > Dactylis > Dactylis glomerata. The sequence continues at coordinate 654,567 of QXEO01000507.1, forward strand.
GCAGGAGGGTACCGCTTCGCCTGGGGGCGCGTGGGCTGGGCCGAGGCCCCCTCCTGTTCTCCTCTCTAGCGTCCCTTCGGGCCTAGAGGGTGACCTGATCCGGCCTGCCAGTCCTGGGGGATTTAGGGCTCTCTGGATGAGGAAGGGATCACTTGATCCATCATTAGGGTTTCCAGCCACAAGTCTTGAGGTGCGGCGGCGGCTGGCGTTCTCTCCCCTGCGCTCTCTCACTCGCTGCTCGCCTCCCATCCCTCTCACTCGCTCTTTCGCTGAGGTTGTGGCGATGGATCGCTACGACGGACGCAACAAGCGCCGGCATGATGGGTTCGGGGAGGCGGATGGGAGGTGGTCGGAGGGTGGCAGAAGGTCCCAGCCACCGGAAGACGACTATTGGCAGGGTGGATACCAGCAGAGAGGCTACCAAGATGGCGACGGTGGCAGAAGGCAGGGTGGTGGGGGGCGTGGGTCGGAGGACTGGGGACCCCCGCCATGGTGGATTGCAGAATAAAAAAGGAAGAAGAAGCAGGCCGAGGCAGCCAGGAAGAAGGCGCCGTCCCAGGGAGGGAATGCGGGCGCCACTGCGCAGGGCGGCAAGGCCAAGGGGGCAGGTCAGGGAGACCGGCCACTGAACCAGCAGAAGCTAAAGGAGAAGGTGGGCGAGGCGGCGCCGGCGCTTGGCGGGGAATGCTTTCGATGCGGCAGAGCCGGACACTTCCAGATGGACTGCAAGTTTGATCCGGTCTGCGTCATCTGCAGCAAGGAAGGACACGTCTCTGCCAACTGCCCAACCAGGGGTAAGCTGATGATTCTTCAAACCATGGGGCATGCCATCTCCGGCGGCGGGTTCTTCAACATCAACGTCGAGCCGGTGCAGGACGTCTCCAAGGCGGAGGTGTTCGCCGCGGTCATCAACTTCAAGGTCAAGGCCCTTTCCGAGGTGCAGTTGACTAGTGAACTCAAACATCTGATGGATGATTTGTGGGACTGGCAGGTCCGGAAGCTCTCCGAGACTGAGTTTGGGGTCTCCTTTCCGTCTAGGGAGACGCTGAGGATGACCACCAGAAGCGGCCGCCTCTTTTTGCCGCTGAGCCAGTCCGATGTTGGTATTCGTGAGGCGTTTCTGGAGCCGAAGCCTGGCAAGGCGTTCCCCACGGCATGGGTCCAGCTTACCGGGATTCCTACTGACCTGCTGGAGGTCGACCGGCTCATGGCGGCCATGACCATGATTGGCAGGCCCCTGGAGGTGGATGTGCTTTCTCTCAGGAAGTGGGAGACGGAACCAATTCGCATGCGGTTCCAGTGCAGGTTCCCGGAACGTATCAAGGGGTCGGTGCAGCTCTGCGTCAATGGGGAGCCGTTTACCATTGGCGTGCAGGCCGAGCTTCCTGGCAGGGGTGGCGGGGTTTCTGGGGCTCCCAAGCCCCCTCCTCCCCCGCCCCATGATGACAACCTGGATGATGACTCAGATGACCGTAGCACTGGGGATAGGAACTGGAAGCGGCGAAGTGGAAAGGAGAAGGAGCAGCCAGGCCAGGGCCAAGAAGTGAACTCTCAGGGTCCAGGAGGGTCTGGTAGCGTGCAGATGTCGGGGCCGGGCGCTACCACTGCTACGCTGGTCGGCCTGGATACCTCCACTCAGTTCAATGACCCGATGGACTGCATCAACCAGTACGGCTCGAATGCGGCGGCAAGTGTGGCTTTGCTGTCATCTTTGGAGAAGGGGAAGACCTCGGAGATAATCCGGTCAACGCAGGGGCTATCCGGGGAGGATCCGGCCCTCGGCGCGTGTCTTGAGCTGTCGGTGGTTGAGGCCGACGGCGCCCAGGTCTCTACGGAGACAGGGTCCCAGCTGACCGAGCAGGTTTCCTGGCTGCTCGATCCGCTTGGTGAGGAAGGGGAGATGGTGGAGACGCGTGAGGGGATGGCGGTGAAGGGCGCCCCGGCGGACCTGCAACAGGAGATGTCGGCATCCATCTCCCTCGCGAAGGGCAAGCGCACCAAGATAGTCGTCGTCCCGGAAGACAAGGTGCTGGTGAGGAAGAGCGGCAGGAACAAGGGTGCGGAGGCCAACACTCTGTCCATGGCAAAGGCGCAGCGGCTCACCGCGGAGAAGAACTTGGACAGAGGTAACGATTTTGCTATTCTTGATCTCCATTCTGATGCTCATCTCTCCTCGGTAGTTCAGGATAGCTGCATTGTTTTTGTGCCAAGCGCGGGCACTCCCAGTGAGGCTTTGTCCTTGATTCGTGCCAAGGAGGCTGTGCAGGCTGCCTTAGCAGAAACCAGGTTTCGCTTGGACCGTGAGGCAGCCACCAAAGCAGCCGGGGAGGCTGCGGCGGCCGCGGCGGCCCATGCCGACTCAACAGCTCCCAGCGAGGGCCCTGGGGGTCCCTCCGGTGGGGCGGCGGTGGCCGGCCGGGAGAGCCTTGCTGAGGCCGGGCCGGATGCGGTGATGGACACTGCGGCTCATGATCCAGGGGAGGAGGTTACGGCTGCCGGGGAGGGCAGGGTGGACACCTCGGCCTCGCGCATCAAACCGCGACGCAAATATGTCAAGCGTTCGACGTTGTCGGTGCGAAAGGGAGAGGGGCCAAATCGCGTAACTAATGAGGGCTTTAAGTTACAACATTAGGGGTTTCGGACAGCAGGGGCGACGGACCCAACTTAAGGATTATCTACGCCAACTGCGTCTTGATATAATAGGCCTGCAAGAGACGATTAAACAGGACTTCTCGTTGGCGGAGCTGAGGAGTTTAGAAATCGGGGGTCAATTTGTGTGGAATTGGCTCCCGGCCAATGGTCATTCTGGGGGAATGCTATTGGGTTTCCGAGAAGATAAGTTTGAGGTGGGCTCGTGGAGAAAGGGGAACTTCTTCTTGAGTGCCACCGTGCTCCAACGGTCCTCTAATATGAAATGATGTTTCATTCTTGTATATGGACCGGCGGATCATAGTAGGACTGAGGAGTTCTTAGGGGAGTTGGTTGGGGAGGTTGGCGCTTGCTCCCTACCGATTGTTATGTGCGGGGATTTCAACCTCATCCGGTGTGCGGGAGACAAGAGCAATGATAACATCAACTGGCCTAGGGTGCGCCGTTTCAACGATGCTATCGCTGCTATGTCTCTCAGAGAATTAAATCGAGCGGGGGCTCGGTTCACTTGGACGAACAGATAGCTTTGTCCTATCCGTTCGGTTCTGGACAGAGTGTTTGTGTCGCCCTCTTGGGAGTCGGTCTTCCCTCTGTGCTCGGTTACGGCAATCACTAGGATCGGTTCTGATCACTGTCCGCTGATTCTCGACAGCGGGGAAGAGGTAACCTGGAAGCCGACCAGGTTCTTCTTCCAAACCTGGTGGTTCGAGGTGGCTGGCTTTGGGGAGCTGGTTGGGCAAAAACTGCGGAGCTACCTAGGGGGCAGGGGTGCCCTATGGGGCTCTATTGATCAATGGCATGAGATCTCTAGGAATACTAGACAATTTCTCAAGGGCTGGGGAGCCAACTTAGGAAAAGAAAAAAGGGATCTCAAAGCAGATTTACTCAGACAAGTGGTGCTGCTGGATAAGTCTGCAGATGGGGGGGGGGGCCTCGACGAGGAGGGGTGGGCTCTCCGCTATCATTTGGAGGACCAACTCCTACATTTTGATAGAATTGAGGAGGAATATTGGAAGCAGCGCAGCAGGGTGCAGTGGCTGCTCAAAGGGGACACCAGTACGGCCTACTTTCATGCCATAGCCAATGGGAGGCACCGTAAATGCTCTATTCCCCGACTCCTCACCGACCAAGGGGAAGTGTCGGATCAGAGTGATTTGGAGAAGCACATATATGAGTTCTATGAGGGGCTGATGGGTACGGGGGGTGAAGAAAGGGTCTTCTCTCTAGCACCTGGCATCTGGCCTACAGAGAAGAGGATCTCCGGGGATGAGAATAGGGAGCTCGAACTGACCTTCACGGCAGAGGAACTGGAGTCTGTGCTTTTGGGAATGAAGCTAGACTCCGCCCCGGGCCCGGATGGCCTGCCGGTGATTTTCTTCAAGAAATTCTGGGGAATTTTAAAGGGCCCTATTCTACAGATTCTCAATGACTTCGCCCTAGGGAGGGTTGACATCGCGCGTCTTAATTATGGGATTATCTCGCTAATCCCCAAAGTTAAAGGGGCGGATTCGATCAAACAATATAGGCCCATCGCGCTAATTAACGTCATTTTCAAATTTGTCGCTAAGGCTTATGCGGTTAGATTGGCTCCGGTAGCTAATAGGACTATTGATCGAAGTCATACGGCTTTTATTAAGGGATGCTCGCTCCACGAGGGGGTCCTTGCGCTTCATGAGATTGCGCACGAGTTAAAAGTTAAAAAGCTTGGGGGGCTTACTACTCAAATTGGATTTCGAAAAGGCTTACGACAGAGTGAACTGGGAGTTCCTCAGGGAGGTTCTTGCTCGCAAGGGCTTCTCGGATATGATGGTCCATCGCCTAATGCAATTGGTCTCCGGGGGCCACACGGCCATTAATATCAACGGAGAAGTTGGGCCTTTCTTCCGGAATGCTAGGGGAGTACGTCAGGGAGACCCGCTATCCCCGATCCTTTTTGATTTCGTGGTGGATGCTTTGGCGGCCATGTTGTCCAGGGCAAACGAAGCGGGGCACATACAGGGTGTTGTGTCCCACCTCATCCCTGGGGGGATTACTCATCTCCAGTATGCGGACGACACCATGATTTTGATTGAGCCTTCGGACGAGGGTATCGCCAATCTCAAGCTAATCTTGCTTTGCTTTGAGAATATGTCCGGGCTTAAGATCAACTTTGACAAAAGCGAGGTAATCATAACAGGGGTTACGGAACCAGAGCAGCACAGGGTTGCTAGCATGCTAAACTGCAAACTGGGATCGTTTCCCATGAAATATCTGGGCCTCCCAGTTAGTGATCGACCGCTAAGGGTGGCAGACTGGTCATTTCTACCGGAGAAGGTTGGTCACCGTGTCGACCCGTGGCAAGGGTTGTTCCTCGCCTTGGCCGGTAGACTAGAGCTCACCAACTCTTGCTTGTCGAGTCTACCCATGTTTGCCATGGGTATATATATGCTTCACGACGCCACGCACTCGGCGCTCGACAAGCCCCGCGCCCGTTTCTTTTGGGAAGGGGTGGGGGACAAGAGGAAGTATCACATGGTGGACTGGGCTACTGTGTGTAAACCTAAGGAGTTCGGGGGTTTGGGGATCCTCAACACCAAGAAGATGAACATCGCCTTAATGCTCAAATGGATCTGGAAATTATATCATAATGCCGAAGGTCTTTGGGCTGACCTGATAAGGGCGAAGTATTTGGGCAACAAGGACTTGTTCTCTAGAGAAGCCTCGCGTAAAGGCTCCCAGTTTTGGAATTCCATCCAGAAAATCAAATGGTACTTCAAAATGGGAGCCAAGCACAAAGTGGAAAGCGGCGCGAGGACCTTCTTCTGGCTCGATTGGTGGACCGGGAGCGCGCCACTTCGAGAGAGATTCCCTCGCATCTTCGATTGTTGCGAGACCCCGTTTATAACGGTGGAGGGCGCTAGGGTTGACCCTGGTACGCCTGGGGAGTGGCGTCTTCGCTTCCGTAGGCAATTCGGCCTTCACGAGGCAGTCGAGTGGGAGAACTTGTGCAGGGAAGTGCAGGCTCTCCCCGTCTCCAATCGAGATGACGTGATTTCATGGTCTCTCGAGCCTTCAGGGAGCTTTTCTACTAGATCTATATATCTTAGACTCTCGCATGGGGCAGAGATTGTCCTTTTCAAGGATGTGTGGCGCACTAGGGTCCCTCCCAAGGTGAAGATCTTTCTTTGGCAGTTGATCAGGGGGCGGCTCCCAACTTGCGAACAAATAGCCAAGCGTCACGGCCCATCTAATGGTAGATGTGCGCTGTGCGGTGAGATTGAGGACTGCAACCACATTTTCTTTGGTTGCCACCTGGCCAAATTCCTCTGGGCAGGAGTTAGGGAACTTTTGCAGTGTGACTGGAACCCAAGTGGGATTGGGCATTTCATCACACTCGCCCAAAACCTCTCGGGACCCCTTCGTAGCTTAGTTTGGTACACCTTTGCGGCCCAGTGTTGGGCTCTTTGGATTATTCAGAATAAGCTTACGATAGAGGGTAAACTGATCGGTAACCCGGCTGATGCTATTTATAAAATGTCTATCTTCATGCAGCAGTGGAGGGCTCTGGTCAGACCAAGGGAGAGGGCGCTGGTGGATGCGGCGCTCGGGGAGGTTAGACGACTTCATGCGAGATCCAGAGCAGATGCTTAGTCTTCGATAGGCCTCTTTTACTCTGCCTGGGTGTGTCGGCATTTTCAGTTGTCTCTCTTGTTTGCTAGGGTGGGAGAAACCCTGTCATCATTCTTGTATTATCGGATCATGAACTTGTTGTATGTCGTGTTGCTTTATTAATTTAAAGCTAGGCCAGCGGCCTTCCGTTTAAAAAAAAAAATGAGGAACGTGAACCTAACTAATACCAAGGAACGCGTGACTAGTCGTTGCTTGACCGCTAGTGGATATCATGTTGGGAAAATGAGGCAATCCCGGACGAACGTCAAAAGCGGGTCTAGATGGATTGCATGTGGATTAGATCTTCTATTCGCCTCTGGCACTCGATTCGCCGGTGAGGGCATGAGGCCATGTACGATAGAGGGAAAACATAATGCAAGGCAATACATCCTTATATGGGCTTGGTAAGGATGCGAACCCAAATGTCAATCTATGTTTGCATGACTAAGGTCTAGGAGCACAAGTTCATCTATTACAGAGAGACTAAGTTTCCCCCATCCGGATATCTGATGCCTAATCTTTCTTAATATAGGAAGTCACCTAAATTAATAGATGGACACTAGGCATTTGAGTTTAATGAACATGGAAGACCGAATCAGTGTCGTAGGCGAGTTGAATTTACTAAATACAGATTTATGTTGCCTCTTATATTCCGTTCCACTGGATTTTTCCCTATGTTAGTGCATACTGAACACATCAGATCCGAAGCTTTTCAAAGAAAGACAATGCCCAAATTCAATATATATCGAATGGTATGTAAATCATGCAAATTGGAAGCATTCAACTTCATGAGAAATGCAGCTCCATACTATTGGTGTCCATATTATTCATACCATCAATTCTTTAAGATAACATTTTTATGACACACATGTTCAACTGTATCCAATTTTGTTTGTCAATGAACGTCCTTGTTTATACCACTTATAAGGAAATGCAGCTTTATGTCACTTGCGTCGACTTTTTCATTCAATTTTGTGCTTTGTCTACCATAGTTGTGCAAGCTAGGTGATGGGATTTTACTTATATGGGAATGGATGACGTTAGAAACTATAAAATCGTCGGTGGAAGCTCAGGAGCTTTTGAGATATAATATGTTAATTACCTGTTTTATAGATATACTTCTACCACAAACTATCTAACTATGAATAAATATATTATATCATTTCATAGGGCCTATTTAGAATGGTGTAATCTTTATCGGCCTTGATATTTAGTTCTAAATTGATTTCTTGGTGACTCTATGATAGATAAACGACTGAGGATCTTAACGATATCAATGGTATTACATGGCATGAAGAAGTAATTTATAGGTTAATTTGAACTTGCCTACATATACTCGAGAACAATGAATACTCAAAAATTGTCACAAGTAAGATACACTTAATAGGTTTCAAACTCGAAAATAGCCAGGAGAACACGAGTCTAGGTGGATCTGATTTTCCATGACTTTTAAGAATGGTACGAGTAGTTTTTTTTTTTGGAAAAACTAAAATAAATCACACAAGTACATGTTACCTTGATACTAAATTGTGTAAAATATGAGTGTATATGGCCTACACAAAAAATGAGAAATTTGAACTTTATATTTTTAACAGTCTAAATACAGTCCTTATATTGTTACTTGGAAACTTTACATTTTTTTTGCACAATTTATATACTTTTGTATTTTAATTTCAAACTTCACGTGCACATACCTGCATACATTATCTACATGAATGATTTATTTATATTCGTTTATTTTATTTAAATTTAATTTTTTCTGTTCATAAAGGGTCCACCCGCACCCATGTTCACCAAATCTGCATCCGTTCCGCACTCCACTTTATATACTAGATTTATGTGGGCGACCATGCCAACTTCTAATCTCAAATGATGATCCATGTCTTCGGACGCATGAGCATTAGCTACTAATCTATGAACCTCTTGATGCGATTGCCCATACAGGACTTTTATAAAGAAGAGAAAGTGGCATTGGGGTTTTTTCCAACAAAGGAGTTCATGTGAGAGGATGATTAACTATTTAGATCCTGTATTCGAAAGGATAAATAGAACGGAGTGTACCAACTTTCCCATACGTTTCCCAACTCTTTAGTACAAAATCCTTGTACTTCATCCATAAAATTGAACATTGGATTGGTAGACATAACAATTGAAAGCAACAGAAATAAACCTTGATACTTAGGTTTCGACTTGCGAGTAACGTGAACCTAAGAGCATCAGTGGAGCATGTCTTGGTGTTACTTTCTTTTCTAAAAGCTAAAATAAAGAGTAGTACATCTCAACTTATGTGTCGTTGACTCTCTTCGTACACTAGCAGTACGAGAATAAACTAGCCAACCTGTAAGTCCACTGTGACTTTGAGATTTTCCAGAATTTTATTTGATCAAATGGATCACAATTCATAAGATGAAATGGAACATGAACCATAAAATCTAACACTAGGTGATTAAATAGTAGTACATAAATTGTTTCCTAGAATCTTAATACTATATCAGTAGACCATTAATGCATTGCCTCTTAGTGCACTCTCCTAACTCCTAAGAATACATAAGATCTTTAGAGTAGTTGAGGCATGTTTCATTTTAATTGGTTTAGGGATCATACTTGTTTTCAACATAGTGGCCTAGTTGTTCGAAGAACAAACACTAAACAGGTTTCCACACCCATGCACGTGCGCACGCACACACAAACACACAAGAAAAATATATAGGAACTAAACATTTAAAGGCTTCATAAAAAAACTATCATTATCATTAAAATGTACCAAAATATATTTTGGTCTAAGTGATTTAATCTTAATAGAGTAATTCTGGACTTTAGAGTCTCTTCATAGTACATAGGAGAAATCTGGCATGCCCCCATGAATGAACACCAAGTCAAAAGTAGTCATGCTTGCGGTTTCAGGCTACATTAATAATTATTTTGTCCAATTTTTTCTCACTAGTAAATGGGCATGTGCACGCACGCGTAATTGACAATTTTTCATTTTTGTAAATATTTAAACAACATCGACAAAGAGATAAAGGGGTCATCTATTGGGACTCCGCTTCTATTGCCAAAACATAACAACATCTATAGGGGTATCTAACAATGTACTGATAGAGAGACAACAAGAACAAAATGAAAAAAAAAATACACATGATGACAAACAAATTATTGAACAGAAACTAGATGGCAATGCTCAATACAAGATTTTATCACAATGTAAAACATTAGAAAGTTTGTTTCAGAAACTCATCCTAGAACAAAATGTAAAATCAAGATCCTTTGGCATTGTAAAATTAAAGAGCTTTGTTCAATATACAGGGATGTAGAAATATCAGGTACGTAGTTTATGTACAATATAATATTTTCTTTAGCTATATGTATTATTTCCAAGAAATATAAGATCAAATTAATTGGCCAAAATTTTGGTTTCGTTCGTATGCTCTTCTTCCAAGTGACAAACTCCAACAGGAACAACAATTGCATGCAGAAACTGTAGTGTCGTGCTCGTACTATGCAATAATTGTTTGAGTAGCATGCCCATTTTCAGAATATATCGACTGGAGATGAACAGCAACAAGGGCGCGCTGATGTAGTGATGTGCCATTCCATAAGTAAACAATTTCATGAGAATTCATGCACTTCAGGGTAAGTGAACGAAATATTGTAAACGGGATTTTTTTCAGGCTGGCAATCAATGTGAGATCAGAAAAGGAAAAAACACACTCTGCAAGGACAATTGCGTACTGCAAGTTTCAGATGGAAGAGAACTAAACTAACGTTCTAGAAAAATGGATGGATGAGAGGGCCAGCACGATCGTGGAGAACCTGCAGCGACCAAATCATGGTCGTTGGCAGAAGGCCGGCGGCCCTCGGTCGAGCCACCATCCAGGCGTCGCTTGCGGTGTGGGAGCATAGGCTTTTGAATGGGGCGTGCTGGTCGGCGTCACATTGGACGAAGGAGGCGTCGGACTGGGTTAGGCCGGGAGCGCGTCATAGCGGCGTAAGCGAGCCGGCGGCATGGTTTGCGTCCGGGGGGTAGATTAGGGAAAGAGAAGAGAAGACGCGTCCCCTCGGTAAACAATGTATCTGGCTCGTCGATTGCGTGTCCGCCGGCAGAACATTTAGTTAGAACCGTTGATTTGATTGACGGACAATGGATGTAACGTGAACTGTTAGATTAGTTTAAGGTGATTACATTTGATGGTTTTGGTTATCCTGTGCACAATTGTTGGTGTGGCTTTAGAGAAATTTAAGTTTGCTCTTTTATTAGTAGTTTAGATTTATGCTCTACAATGTTATGAGAATATACGACGCTAACTTGATCGAGCAAAATCATTTCACTGACTTGTTTCTAAAATAGATGATCTCCATGTTAATTTGTTTCCTAACTGTCAATGCTATGAGCCGGTTCGACGGGTTAATTTATACTCCCTCCGTCCCATAATGTAAGCCGTTTTAGCTAACTAAAATAGTTTGCTAAAAAGCTTACATTGTGGGATAGACTGATATTAATTACTCTACAAACAAAATAGTAATGACCACTTGAAATAAAACAAGTAAGCTAAAGTTATGTTTTGCACTCTTCTTTAATTTGCAAACATATCGGTGAGCAGAACATAGCCATGGTGTCAACTTGAATTAAGTAGGACGAGCATGCAAAGGACTATCCTCAAATGTCTCCGGATGCAGGGGGCACTACTAGTCTACTCTTACCAACCAAAGTACCAACATATGCGATTCCTTTGCTTCTGACGCTATTATAAGGAAGCGAAAGTAGAGTTGCGGGTTTGCACAATAGACAAGTACGCACACGAGAGTGATGACTAATCCTTTAATATCCTTCATTCCCAAGGATGAACAAAATCCTTCCACTTCATCTATGAAATTAGTCATTTTTGTTGATACGCATAGCAATGGAAGGCAGCAGGAATCAAGCCTGACACCTAGGTGACGAGTAACGTGAATCTGTGTAGAAGCTTGGCTACGGACTCCTAGATCCAACTTGAGCAAAGACAAGAGAAGATTTAGGACTTATTGTTGCTTGACCGCATGCCATATCATTAAAGAGCACCAAGCTCCCTGGAATTGAAGCGTCTTGGTTGATCGGTGAAGTCGGTCGTTTGGACGGTGCGTAGGACGCTATGCGTGTGGTTCTGTGGAGCCATGGATAGTTGCATGTCGGTTTGCTGGGTCGGGTGGAAACACGTGGCTAGTATAGTTTAAAAGACCGGACGTTCGGACAGCTGGTTGAACCGGAGCTACCACACCAGTTTGTTAGGCATACTGGACCTTCAAAGGAGGAGAGCCATTGAAAACTTGTCAAACCGCAGTCCAGCCGGCCTCTATCGCACTAAACCGTCCTCCGGATCATTGGATCAACGGGCTCCTTTTGCTTTCGTTTGAAAAATCTATTTGCTTGGTGTGGGAATATAATCTAGAACCTCCTGCAAGGAATTAATGAATGTTTGGACGTGCCGGGCGCAAGCAACTCTGCTACGGCTTATCGATGATACATTTGATGGGAAACAATATCGTCATACTTAATTTTGTGCGGTAGCAATGATGTGGATGTGGAACCACCCTTCCATGTTTTCATGACTATGATCTAGGAGCACTAGTTCATGTATTTCGGAGAGGGGGACAACATGGTAGCAAAGTTGACTAAGTTTTCCCCATCCGGATATCTGATGCCTCATCTTTCTTAACGTACAAAGTTGCCTAAATTCATCCATGGACACTAGGCATTTGAGTTCAGTGAACATCAGCTGAACCAGTGTCAGTAGGCAAGTTGAAGTTACCGAATACATATGCATGTTTCCTCTTACTTTTCGTTCCATGCTGTTTTCCCTATGTTAGTACATATTGATACACCACATCCGACGCTTTTCAAGGAAAGACAGTGACAAATTCAATATTTATCGAATGGTATGTGTAAATTGTGCAAATATGAACCGTTCAACTTCATTGGAAATGCAGCTCCATACTATTGGTGTCCATATTTCATACCATCAATTCTTAATATTACATTTTTACAACATGTGCCCGATTGTATCCAATCTTGTTTGTCAAAAAGAGCACCAAGCTCCCTGGAATTGAAGCGTCTTGGTTGATCGGTGAAGTCGGTCGTTTGGACGGTGCGTAGGACGCTATGCGTGTGGTTCTGTGGAGCCATCGATAGTTGCATGTCGGTTTGCTGGGTCGGGTGGAAACACGTGGCTAGTATAGTTTAAAAGACCGGACGTTCGGACAGCTGGTTGAACCGGAGCTACCACACCAGTTTGTTACGCATACTGGACCTTCAAAGCTGGAGAATCTTATCATGAGTAGGATTGACAGAATTTTTTGTACAACAAATTTTGAGGCTTTTTTTCCTTTAGCACATGCTAGAGCCTTACCCAGGCTTGGGAGTGATCACACTCCTATAATTTGGGATGCTGGTTTGGGTCAGCATCCAAAGAAAAGTAGCTTTAAGTTTGAAAAATGGTGGCTCTCTAGACCTGATTTCAAAGATTTGGTGCTTAAAGCATGGTCCCTTAATAGAAAAAGAGGTCAGAACAATCTTGATTGCTGGCAGGATAAGGTTAGATATTTCAGGAAACTAGCTAAAGGGTGGAGTGCAAATTTAGAAGCTGATATTAGGAAACACAAAAAAGCTCTGATGGAAGAGTATGATGCTCTAGATATCCTGTCAGAATCTCAGGTTCTTTCTGATCAGGATAGAAGTAGGATGTCTTTTATTCTAAGAGATCTGAACTCTTATTGGATCATAGAGGAAACTAAAGCTAGGCAAAGATCTAGGGAAAGAGACATTCTGGAAGGGGATAGAAATACTGCTTATTTTCATGCTGTAGCTAATCAAAGAAGAAGAAAGAAGATGATTCATGTCTTAGATGGTCCTGATGGACCTGAGACTGAAACTGACAAAATGCTTAAAATTGCTACAGGTTATTATAAAGAGTTGTTTAAAAAAGAATCTAGGCCAGATATTAGGTTAAAAACTGATTTTTTTCTCTGATGATGAGAAAATCAGAGAAGATGAGAATATTATGCTAGAAAGTAGATTTTCTGAGGAGGAAATAAAAGAAGCTGTCTTCAGTTCTTATGCTGATGGGGCTCCTGGTCCTGATGGCTTGTCTTTTATGTTCTACCAGTGTTTCTGGGACATAGTTAAGTATGACCTGGTCTATCTGTTTGAGGATTGGTTTGAAGGAGAATTAGATATTTTTAGACTTAACTTTGCTATGATCACTCTCATTCCCAAAGAGAATGATGCTAGGGAAATGAAGAAATTTAGACCTATTAGTCTGTTAAATTGTAGTTTTAAAATCTTTACTAAGGTTTTGACTAATAGGATTGCTAGGATTCTAAATAGGTTGATTTCCTTTCAACAATCTGCCTTCATTAAAGGGAGATTCATTTTAGAGAGTGTTGTAACTGCACATGAAATTATTCATGAGGTATATAGTAAAAAAGATCAGGGTTTAGTTTTTAAGATTGATTACGAAAAAGCTTATGACAGGGTTAATTTAGATTTCCTTTATGAGATTCTGGTTAGTAGAGGTTTTGGTCCAAAAATTATCCAGATGATCAAACAGGTGACTCAAGGGGGGTCTGTAGGTGTCAAACTAAATGATGTAGAAGGGGATTTCTTTTTGACTGGAAAAGGTCTTAGACAAGGAGATCCTTTAGCTCCCCTTTTATTCAATTTTGTGGTAGATATTTTCTCTAGAATGGTTAATAAAGGTTCTTCTACTGGGATTATTAGAGGATTGTGTAGTCATTTAGTGCCTGGTGGAGTAGTTAGTCTACAATATGCAGATGACACACTCATCTTCCTGGAGAGAGATGAGAGGAATGCAATTAATATGAAATGGCTTTTAACTTGCTTTGAACAGATTTCTGGCATGAAAATAAATTATCATAAAAGTGAACTCATGGCCATTAACCTGTCAGCAGATGAGCTGAAACCTTTTCTAGATATTTTCCAATGTGTAGCTGGTAAATTTCCTATGAAATATTTAGGAGTACCTTTACATTTTGAGAAACTTAAAAGAGAGGATTTACAACCTCTGATAGATAGTCTACTTGGTAGAATGGCTGGCTGGAGAGGAAAACTTTTGTCCTCTGAGGCAAAAAGAATTCTGATCCAAACCTGTCTAGCTAGCATCCCTATTTATCTTTTATCCTTTTTTAGATTTCCTAAATGGGCTCTCCAACTAATTAATACACAGCTAGCAAATTGCATGTGGAATGATGAAGAGGGTCATAAGAAGATTCATTTAGCTAATTGGCCTTCAATCTGCATGAAAAAGGATTATGGGGGTTTAGGGATTCCAAATTTACAGGACCTTAATGTTTGTTTAATTGGGTCTTGGATTAGAAGATATATAAAAAGTGAAGGTAGCCTCTGGAAAAGAGTAGTAGATGCTAAGTACAATACAAAAAACCCTAACATTCTTTGTTGCCAAGACACACACCCTTCTATCTTTTGGAAAGGGGTTATGTGGGCAACCAGAGTTGTTAAGTTTGGTTATAAGTGGCTAGTTGGGGATGGTAAATCCATTAAGTTCTGGGAAGATTCTTGGCATGGAAATGCTCCTCTAGCTGTCACTTATTGGGATGTGTATATGTTGGTTAACCAACAAACTCAAACTATTAATGAGTTATGGGATGGTCAACAACTCAAGTGTACTTTTAGAAGGATCTTTGATGATGATCTGATGGTCCAATGGTTGGAAATTCTTGAAATTGCCAAAGAAATTAACTTCAATGATTCTCCTGATCAACTGATCTGGAAGTATGAGTCAAATGGAGTATATTCTTCTAAGTCTTTATATGCTATTGTTAATTTTAGGGGTGTTCAACCCATTTACCTTCCTGCTGTCTGGAATCTAAAAATTCCTCCTAGAGTTCAAAACTTTCTTTGGTTATTATCTCAGAACAAGATTTTGACTAGAGATAACTTAAGGAAGAGAGGTATCCCAAAACCTCTAGAATGTAGTTTGTGTAAGGAAATTGAATCGGTTTCACATCTATTCTTTGAATGCATGATTTCTGATCTGCTTTGGCAAGAAGTACAGGAAATTTTTGAGATTAGAATACATAATTTTCTGTCTTTAGCTTCTAAATGGCTGTGCAGTAGGAGATTTTTGCAATTCAATATTGTTTCATCTGCTGTCATCTGGACTATTTGGAACAATAGGAATAGCATTGTGTTTAACCGTTGTACGTGGCTAAATATGAAGCAGGTTTGGCAAAGGCTCCTGAGGTACTTGAAGGAATGGAAGGTTCCTTTCAAGGACCAGAGCTGGGATCTCGTGGACCGTTTCACCCAACTCCTGATTGCAAGACTCAGGGCTCCGCTGGTGCTAATGCCGCCTTGACGTGTACATCCTTTGGATGGACAACGACCTGGAAGTCCTTCTCAGCTCCTACTCCGCTTGGTGGTCGTGCGACTGAAGCTTACCTGAAGTCCCACCCGGAGGAGGCTGATGATATTCATGTGATCGTTGGGTGAAAGTGTGCTCGCTGGTTTGATCCAGCTGTAATAGGCTAGTCTTTCTCTTTAGATGGGCTGTGGTGTTGCTCTGGTCCGGCTCAGCTTTTGAACTTAGTTTTACTCTTTTGCAGAACTTGTTCAGTTCCTAGCTCGCTAGATTGCAGACTTAACTGTGTTAAGCTGCTGAATCGTTTTGACTGTGCGGTTTCGTTTCGTTGAAATGGAACTGGGGTGGATCCCTGATTTTCTAAAAAAAAAAAAAACTTGTCAAACCGCAATCCAGCCGGCCTCTATTGCACTAAACCGTCCTCCGGATCATTGGATCAACCGGCTCCTTTTGCTTTCGTTTGAAAAATCTATTTGCTTGGTGTGGGAATATAATCTAGAACCTCCTGCAAGGAATCCTTCAAAATATTGCCGCCAGCTACCCCGGGCTCTCAGGCGAAGTGTGTTCCCATCCGTTAGATTACTCGCTCGAGTGGATCGTAGCCGTTCGCTGGGTCCTGTTTGGCTGAGATTTCCCCTCCCGACTCGTGCGTTCAGCCAGCCACAGCCACTGATTTCTGGGGCCACCGCCGAACGTGTCCCGCTTGTCAGTGAAGTATCCGCTTGGCACCGTGTGTGTATGAGATAGGGAGGAGAGAGCGCGGTGGCGCCGCACGTGGTTCCACCTCCTGCCCGAGGGTAAAATTGACAATTCGCATATCAGTCTGTTCCCCCTCCTGTGGAGAGGACGAGCGTGGCGTCGTCCCTGCGGTCGTCGGGTACGGCGATCCCGTCTTCCCGGCCGTGGAGGGCCCTGGGCTGGCCGACGGAGAGAGAGGTGCTGCCCCGGGGTGTAGTTATCTCCTCTGGCCGGCGCTAGCTGTGGGACTTCATCTACAGGCGTCCTCGACGTGGAGAGTCCTCGACTCCTCGTAGATGGCCGGGTACTCAGCTACAGGCGTCGGCATGGCCGTGGAGGCATGCTCTCATCTACAGGCGTCGGCATGGCCGTGGAGGCATGCTCCCCATCCCTCCCCATCCCTGATCTCCCCTTCTTATCTGAGCCAGCCCATCTCCTTCTTCCTTCCTCCCTTTTCTCTCGTTTCTTTTCTTCTCTTCTGCTTATCCTCTGTTCATCGCCAGATCTGCTCTCTCTTCCCCTTCTCCCACCAATGACTTCCATTCGTGCTGGAGCCGGTTGAGGTGGGTTATGCCCGTATGAGTTTCCCCCTTCTTCTTCTTCTGTTTGTGCGGATTAGGTTGTGCAGAGAACGTTGAGGTGGTATTTGTATGCCCTTCTAAGCTTTTTCGCTTTTGTTCTTCTTTTTTGCAGTTGCAGGTACCTTCGGTGATTGGCTGTTCTTCGAGGATTTCATCGTAGGATTCTTCTTCCTGTCAGGTACGTGGTACATCTGCTCTTGCACATGGATTGATCTAGGTTCAGTTATGACTTTTGGACTTTCTGCTCTTGCATATGTATACTTGTGTTACTTGCGGTGAGCGTCCTGTAGAAGAACTCCATCTGGGGTGTTGCTTGTATTACTGCAAGCTCTGACAGCTGCAATGCCTCCTTTTGCATACTGATAAATAAAATCAAGACATGGATTAGGGTTAGGCTGAGAAATTTTTGGGCAAAACCCACAAATTTTAGATGCTTACTGTATTTATTGGCTAAACAGTCATCAGCGCATACACCTATTCAGTATCTGTGTCTGCCTGAAGAATTCAGCAAAAAAATCTTTGAGAAATTGTGATTGCAAGAGCGTCACAAGACATGGATCTGTGTATATTTATTGGTTCCAAGTTTGTGACTTCTGTTCTATAGTTCACAGAAAGTTGGAATGCATTTAAGAATTTCAAAAATTAATTTGCAGCCTCGTAATCACCGCAGCAAACAAGTACTGTAAACCATGAGAGCACGCACTTGCACAAGACAGTAACAAAGAAACAAGAAAAACAAGCTCTCTAAAATTCCTCGTTTTCTAATCTATTCTCTCCTCCTAAAACATAAAAAATATTACTATTTCTTGATGAATATTGCTTTTGGACTGTAGAAACCAGGCTTTATAGTTAAGAGGATTACTTTAAGTAATTTAATCTCAGTATTTATGTAGACCATCTAAGCTAACCTTTTCAAGTTGAATGTCTAAATCCAATATTAAAAAACACTGACTTTGCCAGTGCTGAAACAGTAGAGACTTACCTTTCGTCACTAGGGACAAAAGAATGCTTTGATACTGAAAATTTGCTTGATGGTAGTCCCAGTCCATCTAACAGAACCTCCAGCCCTCCGATGCTTCTGAAATGATTCTGTGCACGAGTATTTTCAGATATTGTTGATCTAAGAGCATACAAATTTATAAAGTGAAGTGACAAGTCAGTCCACTGCTCTTTCAAATTCAGTCTTCGAATGACCCTTAGGAGTTCTGCAAAGGACAATTTCAGATACGTTAAGATAATAACGATTGAAATATGTAGTTTAATTAAAGATAATATCAGCAGCTTCTGAGGAGTTCAGTAACCATGCTTTCCTGGATATGCTGCTAGCTGATACGAAACTACACTACTGATGTATGGCATGACTATTCAACACGCTGCTGCGGCATTAGTAGGATAGCAGCTGCCATAACCATAGTTAGAGTCCAGTTCAATTACTGCAGGGAGTAAACAATTAGGAGGATAGCAGTTACCATAACCATAGTTAAGAGTTCAGTTCTTCTAACCTGTTAGTTTATTCAGTGATTATTGTCTTCTGATGCCTGCAACACTTTCCCTTGTAGTTGTTTCCTTAGTTAATCTTTTGGCTTACAGTTTGGATATGTTTCTTTGGTTGAGCTGGGGGTTCATGTGATTTATTGTAGCTCCTTTAGTTCTTTTTGGATGGTTTGGTTGAGCTGGGGGTTCATGTGATTTATTGTGATGCCTGCAAAGTTACATGTATGCTCAGTTACATCTTCTTGTCGTGTGAGCCCAATCCCAATCTGATTTCTTTTACTGCTTTTTGGATGCTTTGGTCATATTCTGTAGTTTGTTCCTGTTAAGCATTATGTGCCCTGTTGCTATATAACCCATTCTTTATTTTACTTGTTTGAAATGCATTGAGTAGGTTGACCTGGCCCTAATCTATTACCTTTTTTATTTGTATAGGTTCTGGGGTCTGTTAATCAACAGGTTGTTCTCTAAGACTTGCGGTTGTATGCTCTGTTTTCAGCAGATGATGAACTGATGGTCAAGGATCTTCCCTTGGTAAGTTACTTGACATTAACCAAGTCATTTTCCTTTGTCAGCGACAGACACCTGCTTCTTTTGATGATATAGCTGAAAGTCTAATTTAGGCCTTGAGTCATTCATCATTCCACACGATGGAGCTTGCCTTATAGTTCTATTTATATTACAGTTAGGTGCTATCATGTCTGATTAGTAGCAAAAGTGATTTTATTTTGTCACGATTCGATTACCTGCACATGTCTTCCTTGCTTATCTAAACTCACTTCTGATTCTTCTGAGTACAACTTATCTTGTCCTTATTTATTTGTTCTGTCATTTTTTATTTGATACTGCCATGACAAATCTACCTAGCACTATTTATTTGTTATATAAAGAGCTGATACCTAATTTTGGATCTTTTTCCACGAGAAACTAAATAAGGTTATTTCTGTTTGTTTTGTCAATTCAAGCTATCTATTCCTTGTGCTACAATCACAATTACCAATAAGCATGTGCTCAAAAAGGCTGCAAAGAAACTTGGTGTTTCTATCTATGGATATGAGTTCACATCACTGGATAATGATGATATAACAGCATCAGTCACAATGGATGTACCACCGCACAGGGGAAGTCCGTTCACAAAAAAACAGCAGTTCTACGGCCAATGGTCTAAGTTCGGTAGTGAGGCAAAGGAATCGGCATGTCTCACTGCTTTAACATTTCTAAAAGACGAAGGTCTGATAAAGGTGAATGACACAAGCTCCACTGAACTTAAAAAGTACAAGCAGAAATTTGAAGAGGAGCGGTTCTGGTCATCCATGCTTTATGACCGCGCATTTTCCCTGCAAGGAGAAGTCTCTGGGAAAGCAACAAAAACTACTCCAAATGATAAACCAACTGTATGTAAATCATCTATGACATATTTCATTGAGGGACCTAAAGTTCCTTATCTTAAAAAGAACATCATATATAATTTTCATGTTTTTATTACATTTGCTAGGCCTTCTTTGTTGGAACGCATGAATCAACACCACCCTCCAGTACCGTAGATGCATCTACGAGGTAATATTCAGAAGTTCTTAGAAAATCACTTGGTTTAGATTCTAACATTGCCTCAATTGATATTAATATATTCACCGATATTTTTCGTTAACCATACCTTTTGAAACAGCCTGAAACAAAAGAAGGACAAATCACAGCCACGTCATGAAATCCGTAGGTCACTTTTCCCACATAACTAATGATGCCTCTTCAAGCCATAAGGTAACCTGCCGTTCTTACTTACTTAAAATCATGTCACATGGTTTATCATCGTGATAACTTGTGTCATTACTTACTTTTCTTACCAGTCGGCGCACCGTCGTTACAACCGAGCGGCACCGCGGCTTCATCAGCATCTATGTCATCTATGTCAGTTCTGGACCGCCTATTGTACCAGATCATTATTTCTCCTTTCCTTCAGCTGTTGGATCTTGTGCCTCCGTATTTACTTTAAAAAGACTTTCTCTAAGTCATGTATGTGCACTGTGATCTATTATATGTAGCATGTAATCAGAATGAATTTGCAGTTCTCCCAAATCCTTATTGCAATAACCTGTTATCATGTTGGTGATCTGATTTGACACACTACTCAATGCCTTGATATCATTTTTTACTCCTACACCATCTAGCACTACTGCTTCATATACACCATCTAGCACTACTGCTTCATAATACCATGAAACAATATTTTCGTTGCTTTATTTTTTTCACTGCGCTTTCTTATACTTGCTTGCTCGCCGTTAGGCGGGCAAGCGCGCGGCAAGCCGCGCTACCCTACCTAGTTAATGAATGTTTGGACGTGCCGGGCGCAAGCAACTCAGCTACGGCTTATCGATGATACATTTGATGGGAAACAATATGGTCATACTTAATTTTGTGCGGTAGCAATGATGTGGATGTGGAACCACCCTTCCATGTTTTCATGACTATGATCTAGGAGCACTAGTTCATGTATTTCGGAGAGGGGGACAACATGGTAGCAAAGTTGACTAAGTTTTCCCCATCCGGATATCTGATGCCTCAAGTTTCTTAACGTGCAAAGTTGCCTAAATTCATCCATGGACACTAGGCATTTGAGTTCAGTGAACATCAGCTGAATCAGTGTCAGTAGGCAAGTTGAAGTTACCGAATACATATGCATGTTTCCTCTTACTTTTCGTTCCATGCTGTTTTCCCTATGTTAGTACATATTGATACACCACATCCGACGCTTTTCAAGGAAAGACAGTGACAAATTCAATATTTATCGAATGGTATGTGTAAATTGTGCAAATATGAACCGTTCAACTTCATTGGAAATGCAGCTCCATACTATTGGTGTCCATATTTCATACCATCAATTCTTAATATTACATTTTTACAACATGTGCCCGATTGTATCCAATCTTGTTTGTCAAAAAGAGCACCAAGCTCCCTGGAATTGAAGCGTCTTGGTTGATCGGTGAAGTCGGTCGTTTGGACGGTGCGTAGGACGCTATGCGTGTGGTTCTGTGGAGCCATCGATAGTTGCATGTCGGTTTGCTGGGTCGGGTGGAAACACGTGGCTAGTATAGTTTAAAAGACCGGACGTTCGGACAGCTGGTTGAACCGGAGCTACCACACCAGTTTGTTACGCATACTGGACCTTCAAAGCTGGAGAATCTTATCATGAGTAGGATTGACAGAATTTTTTGTACAACAAATTTTGAGGCTTTTTTTCCTTTAGCACATGCTAGAGCCTTACCCAGGCTTGGGAGTGATCACACTCCTATAATTTGGGATGCTGGTTTGGGTCAGCATCCAAAGAAAAGTAGCTTTAAGTTTGAAAAATGGTGGCTCTCTAGACCTGATTTCAAAGATTTGGTGCTTAAAGCATGGTCCCTTAATAGAAAAAGAGGTCAGAACAATCTTGATTGCTGGCAGGATAAGGTTAGATATTTCAGGAAACTAGCTAAAGGGTGGAGTGCAAATTTAGAAGCTGATATTAGGAAACACAAAAAAGCTCTGATGGAAGAGTATGATGCTCTAGATATCCTGTCAGAATCTCAGGTTCTTTCTGATCAGGATAGAAGTAGGATGTCTTTTATTCTAAGAGATCTGAACTCTTATTGGATCATAGAGGAAACTAAAGCTAGGCAAAGATCTAGGGAAAGAGACATTCTGGAAGGGGATAGAAATACTGCTTATTTTCATGCTGTAGCTAATCAAAGAAGAAGAAAGAAGATGATTCATGTCTTAGATGGTCCTGATGGACCTGAGACTGAAACTGACAAAATGCTTAAAATTGCTACAGGTTATTATAAAGAGTTGTTTAAAAAAGAATCTAGGCCAGATATTAGGTTAAAAACTGATTTTTTTCTCTGATGATGAGAAAATCAGAGAAGATGAGAATATTATGCTAGAAAGTAGATTTTCTGAGGAGGAAATAAAAGAAGCTGTCTTCAGTTCTTATGCTGATGGGGCTCCTGGTCCTGATGGCTTGTCTTTTATGTTCTACCAGTGTTTCTGGGACATAGTTAAGTATGACCTGGTCTATCTGTTTGAGGATTGGTTTGAAGGAGAATTAGATATTTTTAGACTTAACTTTGCTATGATCACTCTCATTCCCAAAGAGAATGATGCTAGGGAAATGAAGAAATTTAGACCTATTAGTCTGTTAAATTGTAGTTTTAAAATCTTTACTAAGGTTTTGACTAATAGGATTGCTAGGATTCTAAATAGGTTGATTTCCTTTCAACAATCTGCCTTCATTAAAGGGAGATTCATTTTAGAGAGTGTTGTAACTGCACATGAAATTATTCATGAGGTATATAGTAAAAAAGATCAGGGTTTAGTTTTTAAGATTGATTACGAAAAAGCTTATGACAGGGTTAATTTAGATTTCCTTTATGAGATTCTGGTTAGTAGAGGTTTTGGTCCAAAAATTATCCAGATGATCAAACAGGTGACTCAAGGGGGGTCTGTAGGTGTCAAACTAAATGATGTAGAAGGGGATTTCTTTTTGACTGGAAAAGGTCTTAGACAAGGAGATCCTTTATCTCCCCTTTTATTCAATTTTGTGGTAGATATTTTCTCTAGAATGGTTAATAAAGGTTCTTCTACTGGGATTATTAGAGGATTGTGTAGTCATTTAGTGCCTGGTGGAGTAGTTAGTCTACAATATGCAGATGACACACTCATCTTCCTGGAGAGAGATGAGAGGAATGCAATTAATATGAAATGGCTTTTAACTTGCTTTGAACAGATTTCTGGCATGAAAATAAATTATCATAAAAGTGAACTCATGGCCATTAACCTGTCAGCAGATGAGCTGAAACCTTTTCTAGATATTTTCCAATGTGTAGCTGGTAAATTTCCTATGAAATATTTAGGAGTACCTTTACATTTTGAGAAACTTAAAAGAGAGGATTTACAACCTCTGATAGATAGTCTACTTGGTAGAATGGCTGGCTGGAGAGGAAAACTTTTGTCCTCTGAGGCAAAAAGAATTCTGATCCAAACCTGTCTAGCTAGCATCCCTATTTATCTTTTATCCTTTTTTAGATTTCCTAAATGGGCTCTCCAACTAATTAATACACAGCTAGCAAATTGCATGTGGAATGATGAAGAGGGTCATAAGAAGATTCATTTAGCTAATTGGCCTTCAATCTGCATGAAAAAGGATTATGGGGGTTTAGGGATTCCAAATTTACAGGACCTTAATGTTTGTTTAATTGGGTCTTGGATTAGAAGATATATAAAAAGTGAAGGTAGCCTCTGGAAAAGAGTAGTAGATGCTAAGTACAATACAAAAAACCCTAACATTCTTTGTTGCCAAGACACACACCCTTCTATCTTTTGGAAAGGGGTTATGTGGGCAACCAGAGTTGTTAAGTTTGGTTATAAGTGGCTAGTTGGGGATGGTAAATCCATTAAGTTCTGGGAAGATTCTTGGCATGGAAATGCTCCTCTAGCTGTCACTTATTGGGATGTGTATATGTTGGTTAACCAACAAACTCAAACTATTAATGAGTTATGGGATGGTCAACAACTCAAGTGTACTTTTAGAAGGATCTTTGATGATGATCTGATGGTCCAATGGTTGGAAATTCTTGAAATTGCCAAAGAAATTAACTTCAATGATTCTCCTGATCAACTGATCTGGAAGTATGAGTCAAATGGAGTATATTCTTCTAAGTCTTTATATGCTATTGTTAATTTTAGGGGTGTTCAACCCATTTACCTTCCTGCTGTCTGGAATCTAAAAATTCCTCCTAGAGTTCAAAACTTTCTTTGGTTATTATCTCAGAACAAGATTTTGACTAGAGATAACTTAAGGAAGAGAGGTATCCCAAAACCTCTAGAATGTAGTTTGTGTAAGGAAATTGAATCGGTTTCACATCTATTCTTTGAATGCATGATTTCTGATCTGCTTTGGCAAGAAGTACAGGAAATTTTTGAGATTAGAATACATAATTTTCTGTCTTTAGCTTCTAAATGGCTGTGCAGTAGGAGATTTTTGCAATTCAATATTGTTTCATCTGCTGTCATCTGGACTATTTGGAACAATAGGAATAGCATTGTGTTTAACCGTTGTACGTGGCTAAATATGAAGCAGGTTTGGCAAAGGCTCCTGAGGTACTTGAAGGAATGGAAGGTTCCTTTCAAGGACCAGAGCTGGGATCTCGTGGACCGTTTCACCCAACTCCTGATTGCAAGACTCAGGGCTCCGCTGGTGCTAATGCCGCCTTGACGTGTACATCCTTTGGATGGACAACGACCTGGAAGTCCTTCTCAGCTCCTACTCCGCTTGGTGGTCGTGCGACTGAAGCTTACCTGAAGTCCCACCCGGAGGAGGCTGATGATATTCATGTGATCGTTGGGTGAAAGTGTGCTCGCTGGTTTGATCCAGCTGTAATAGGCTAGTCTTTCTCTTTAGATGGGCTGTGGTGTTGCTCTGGTCCGGCTCAGCTTTTGAACTTAGTTTTACTCTTTTGCAGAACTTGTTCAGTTCCTAGCTCGCTAGATTGCAGACTTAACTGTGTTAAGCTGCTGAATCGTTTTGACTGTGCGGTTTCGTTTCGTTGAAATGGAACTGGGGTGGATCCCTGATTTTCTAAAAAAAAAAAAACTTGTCAAACCGCAATCCAGCCGGCCTCTATTGCACTAAACCGTCCTCCGGATCATTGGATCAACCGGCTCCTTTTGCTTTCGTTTGAAAAATCTATTTGCTTGGTGTGGGAATATAATCTAGAACCTCCTGCAAGGAATCCTTCAAAATATTGCCGCCAGCTACCCCGGGCTCTCAGGCGAAGTGTGTTCCCATCCGTTAGATTACTCGCTCGAGTGGATCGTAGCCGTTCGCTGGGTCCTGTTTGGCTGAGATTTCCCCTCCCGACTCGTGCGTTCAGCCAGCCACAGCCACTGATTTCTGGGGCCACCGCCGAACGTGTCCCGCTTGTCAGTGAAGTATCCGCTTGGCACCGTGTGTGTATGAGATAGGGAGGAGAGAGCGCGGTGGCGCCGCACGTGGTTCCACCTCCTGCCCGAGGGTAAAATTGACAATTCGCATATCAGTCTGTTCCCCCTCCTGTGGAGAGGACGGGCGTGGCGTCGTCCCTGCGGTCGCCGGGTACGGCGATCCCGTCTTCCCGGCCGTGGAGGGCCCTGGGCTGGCCGACGGAGAGAGAGGTGCTGCCCCGGGGTGTAGTTATCTCCTCTGGCCGGCGCTAGCTGTGGGACTTCATCTACAGGCGTCCTCGACGTGGAGAGTCCTCGACTCCTCGTAGATGGCCGGGTACTCAGCTACAGGCGTCGGCATGGCCGTGGAGGCATGCTCTCATCTACAGGCGTCGGCATGGCCGTGGAGGCATGCTCCCCATCCCTCCCCATCCCTGATCTCCCCTTCTTATCTGAGCCAGCCCATCTCCTTCTTCCTTCCTCCCTTTTCTCTCGTTTCTTTTCTTCTCTTCTGCTTCTCCTCTGTTCATCGCCAGATCTGCTCTCTCTTCCCCTTCTCCCACCAATGACTTCCATTCGTGCTGGAGCCGGTTGAGGTGGGTTATGCCCGTATGAGTTTCCCCCTTCTTCTTCTTCTGTTTGTGCGGATTAGGTTGTGCAGAGCACGTTGAGGTGGTATTTGTATGCCCTTCTAAGCTTTTTCGCTTTTGTTCTTCTTTTTTGCAGTTGCAGGTACCTTCGGTGATTGGCTGTTCTTCGAGGATTTCATCGTAGGATTCTTCTTCCTGTCAGGTACGTGGTACATCTGCTCTTGCACATGGATTGATCTAGGTTCAGTTATGACTTTCGGACTTTCTGCTCTTGCATATGTATACTTGTGTTACTTGCGGTGAGCGTCCTGTAGAAGAACTCCATCTGGGGTGTTGCTTGTATTACTGCAAGCTCTGACAGCTGCAATGCCTCCTTTTGCATACTGATAAATAAAATCAAGACATGGATTAGGGTTAGGCTGAGAAATTTTTGGGCAAAACCCACAAATTTTAGATGCTTACTGTATTT
Source organism: Dactylis glomerata (assembly GCA_007115705.1). Taxonomy (NCBI): domain Eukaryota; kingdom Viridiplantae; phylum Streptophyta; class Magnoliopsida; order Poales; family Poaceae; genus Dactylis; species Dactylis glomerata. Next base: position 681,061 of record QXEO01000507.1, read on the forward strand.
ATTGGCTAAACAGTCATCAGCGCATACACCTATTCAGTATCTGTGTCTGCCTGAAGAATTCAGCAAAAAAATCTTTGAGAAATTGTGATTGCAAGAGCGTCACAAGACATGGATCTGTGTATATTTATTGGTTCCAAGTTTGTGACTTCTGTTCTATAGTTCACAGAAAGTTGGAATGCATTTAAGAATTTCAAAAATTAATTTGCAGCCTCGTAATCACTGCAGCAAACAAGTACTGTAAACCATGAGAGCACGCACTTGCACAAGACAGTAACAAAGAAACAAGAAAAACAAGCTCTCTAAAATTCCTCGTTTTCTAATCTATTCTCTCCTCCTAAAACATAAAAAATATTACTATTTCTTGATGAATATTGCTTTTGGACTGTAGAAACCAGGCTTTATAGTTAAGAGGATTACTTTAAGTAATTTAATCTCAGTATTTATGTAGACCATCTAAGCTAACCTTTTCAAGTTGAATGTCTAAATCCAATATTAAAAAACACTGACTTTGCCAGTGCTGAAACAGTAGAGACTTACCTTTCGTCACTAGGGACAAAAGAATGCTTTGATACTGAAAATTTGCTTGATGGTAGTCCCAGTCCATCTAACAGAACCTCCAGCCCTCCGATGCTTCTGAAATGATTCTGTGCACGAGTATTTTCAGATATTGTTGATCTAAGAGCATACAAATTTATAAAGTGAAGTGACAAGTCAGTCCACTGCTCTTTCAAATTCAGTCTTCGAATGACCCTTAGGAGTTCTGCAAAGGACAATTTCAGATACGTTAAGATAATAACGATTGAAATATGTAGTTTAATTAAAGATAATATCAGCAGCTTCTGAGGAGTTCAGTAACCATGCTTTCCTGGATATGCTGCTAGCTGATACGAAACTACACTACTGATGTATGGCATGACTATTCAACACGCTGCTGCGGCATTAGTAGGATAGCAGCTGCCATAACCATAGTTAGAGTCCAGTTCAATTACTGCAGGGAGTAAACAATTAGGAGGATAGCAGTTACCATAACCATAGTTAAGAGTTCAGTTCTTCTAACCTGTTAGTTTATTCAGTGATTATTGTCTTCTGATGCCTGCAACACTTTCCCTTGTAGTTGTTTCCTTAGTTAATCTTTTGGCTTACAGTTTGGATATGTTTCTTTGGTTGAGCTGGGGGTTCATGTGATTTATTGTAGCTCCTTTAGTTCTTTTTGGATGGTTTGGTTGAGCTGGGGGTTCATGTGATTTATTGTGATGCCTGCAAAGTTACATGTATGCTCAGTTACATCTTCTTGTCGTGTGAGCCCAATCCCAATCTGATTTCTTTTACTGCTTTTTGGATGCTTTGGTCATATTCTGTAGTTTGTTCCTGTTAAGCATTATGTGCCCTGTTGCTATATAACCCATTCTTTATTTTACTTGTTTGAAATGCATTGAGTAGGTTGACCTGGCCCTAATCTATTACCTTTTTTATTTGTATAGGTTCTGGGGTCTGTTAATCAACAGGTTGTTCTCTAAGACTTGCGGTTGTATGCTCTGTTTTCAGCAGATGATGAACTGATGGTCAAGGATCTTCCCTTGGTAAGTTACTTGACATTAACCAAGTCATTTTCCTTTGTCAGCGACAGACACCTGCTTCTTTTGATGATATAGCTGAAAGTCTAATTTAGGCCTTGAGTCATTCATCATTCCACACGATGGAGCTTGCCTTATAGTTCTATTTATATTACAGTTAGGTGCTATCATGTCTGATTAGTAGCAAAAGTGATTTTATTCTGTCACGATTCGATTACCTGCACATGTCTTCCTTGCTTATCTAAACTCACTTCTGATTCTTCTGAGTACAACTTATCTTGTCCTTATTTATTTGTTCTGTCATTTTTTATTTGATACTGCCATGACAAATCTACCTAGCACTATTTATTTGTTATATAAAGAGCTGATACCTAATTTTGGATCTTTTTCCACGAGAAACTAAATAAGGTTATTTCTGTTTGTTTTGTCAATTCAAGCTATCTATTCCTTGTGCTACAATCACAATTACCAATAAGCATGTGCTCAAAAAGGCTGCAAAGAAACTTGGTGTTTCTATCTATGGATATGAGTTCACATCACTGGATAATGATGATATAACAGCATCAGTCACAATGGATGTACCACCGCACAGGGGAAGTCCGTTCACAAAAAAACAGCAGTTCTACGGCCAATGGTCTAAGTTCGGTAGTGAGGCAAAGGAATCGGCATGTCTCACTGATTTAACATTTCTAAAAGACGAAGGTCTGATAAAAGTGAATGACACAAGCTCCACTGAACTTAAAAAGTACAAGCAGAAATTTGAAGAGGAGCGGTTCTGGTCATCCATGCTTTATGACCGCGCATTTTCCCTGCAAGGAGAAGTCTCTGGGAAAGCAACAAAAACTACTCCAAATGATAAACCAACTGTATGTAAATCATCTATGACATATTTCATTGAGGGACCTAAAGTTCCTTATCTTAAAAAGAACATCATATATAATTTTCATGTTTTTATTACATTTGCTAGGCCTTCTTTGTTGGAACGCATGAATCAACACCACCCTCCAGTACCGTAGATGCATCTACGAGGTAATATTCAGAAGTTCTTAGAAAATCACTTGGTTTAGATTCTAACATTGCCTCAATTGATATTAATATATTCACCGATATTTTTCGTTAACCATACCTTTTGAAACAGCCTGAAACAAAAGAAGGACAAATCACAGCCACGTCATGAAATCCGTAGGTCACTTTTCCCACATAACTAATGATGCCTCTTCAAGCCATAAGGTAACCTGCCGTTCTTACTTACTTAAAATCATGTCACATGGTTTATCATCGTGATAACTTGTGTCATTACTTACTTTTCTTACCAGTCGGCGCACCGTCGTTACAACCGAGCGGCACCGCGGCTTCATCAGCATCTATGTCATCTATGTCAGTTCTGGACCGCCTATTGTACCAGATCATTATTTCTCCTTTCCTTCAGCTGTTGGATCTTGTGCCTCCGTATTTACTTTAAAAAGACTTTCTCTAAGTCATGTATGTGCACTGTGATCTATTATATGTAGCATGTAATCAGAATGAATTTGCAGTTCTCCCAAATCCTTATTGCAATAACCTGTTATCATGTTGGTGATCTGATTTGACACACTACTCAATGCCTTGATATCATTTTTTACTCCTACACCATCTAGCACTACTGCTTCATATACACCATCTAGCACTACTGCTTCATAATACCATGAAACAATATTTTCGTTGCTTTATTTTTTTCACTGCGCTTTCTTATACTTGCTTGCTCGCCGTTAGGCGGGCAAGCGCGCGGCAAGCCGCGCTACCCTACCTAGTTAATGAATGTTTGGACGTGCCGGGCGCAAGCAACTCAGCTACGGCTTATCGATGATACATTTGATGGGAAACAATATCGTCATACTTAATTTTGTGCGGTAGCAATGATGTGGATGTGGAACCACCCTTCCATGTTTTCATGACTATGATCTAGGAGCACTAGTTCATGTATTTCGGAGAGGGGGACAACATGGTAGCAAAGTTGACTAAGTTTTCCCCATCCGGATATCTGATGCCTCAAGTTTCTTAACGTGCAAAGTTGCCTAAATTCATCCATGGACACTAGGCATTTGAGTTCAGTGAACATCAGCTGAATCAGTGTCAGTAGGCAAGTTGAAGTTACCGAATACATATGCATGTTTCCTCTTACTTTTCGTTCCATGCTGTTTTCCCTATGTTAGTACATATTGATACACCACATCCGACGCTTTTCAAGGAAAGACAGTGACAAATTCAATATTTATCGAATGGTATGTGTAAATTGTGCAAATATGAACCGTTCAACTTCATTGGAAATGCAGCTCCATACTATTGGTGTCCATATTTCATACCATCAATTCTTACTATTACATTTTTACAACATGTGCCCGATTGTATCCAATCTTGTTTGTCAAGGGACGCCCTTCTTATACATCATTTATAAGGGAAGTTGCATTTTGACCTACTCGAAGACATATGGCCTCTCTTTTGTGAGGGGGACCCGACAACTTCATGTTACACTGCCTTCATTCATGGGCAATATAAGGAAGACTATGGGCGCGGAATAACATAGTTGCACCAAGTTTTCAATAATCTTGATAGCTTATTTCCTGGTTTTACATCACTTGCGTCGAATGTTTTCATCCAATTCCTTGCTTTGTCTACCGTAGTTGTGCAAACTAGGTGACGGGATTTGACATATTTGAGAATGGACGACATCAGAAACTAAGGGTGTGTTTGGCAGCCTGGATGAACCCAGATATTCTCACCTCACCCTGGCTGAGCAAGCTATTTGTTGTTTGATAGCCTGGGTCGGGCTACCTCAGCACTGCCCACCTCATGCAAATAAGGCCTCTCAGCTAGGCAGGGTTGCGAAGCTGAAATCGAGCTTCGCAACCGAGCTTGGTTGAGTCCATCCCGCAAAACGCCTCAGAAGTCCCGCATGTGGGCCCGCGCACGCTCGCCCCGCTCGCCCCTGCTCTCCCCAGTCGCAGAAACCCCCAAATCTCCTCTCCGCCTTCTCTCCCACGATGCAGCACCGGTCCTTCTCCCGCCCCCCTCCCGCGCCACCCCACCGCCTTCCAGCTTGTCTTGGCCGGCTCCTGAGCAGGACCGTCGACCACGGCATGCGAGCGAGGTGGGCTCATGGCGGCGGCTGCTGGCGAGCTCCTGGCGGACAGCTGCAGGCGTTCGGGCGACCTCCTGGCGGACGGGCGAGATCTCGCGGGCGGGCTCATGGCGGCGGCTGCTGGCGAGCTCCTGGCGGCAGCGGGCGAGCTCCTCGCGGAGGCGGACGAGCCCCTGGCGGCGGCAGGCGGGCGACCTCCTGGTTACGACGACGCGCCTCGTTGCAGCTCGACGGAGGTCGACGGGCCACTGCAACTCTCGCCAGCGCCGGCCGGCCGGCCGTGGAGTCGCCGCCATGGGTCCGATTGCTTTTATTTTTCATTTTTCAGGACCTGATTGCTTTTTGATTTTTGTTCAAGGACTTGATTGCTTTTTTATTTTCTGCCCAAGGTACTCTGTGTAAAAAAAATTCAATTCTCAACTCATACAATCCATCAAACAATATCTCTGTCTAACTTGTTTGAACACACCCAACCTACCAAACATTTAAGAAAATCTGAGAAAAGCTTGTATGAGATTAACATGTTTGAGGTGAGAAAGTCTTTCTGTAGTGATACAGGCTGCCAAACACACCCTAAGCCTAGTTGGTGCGTTGAAACCAGCACACAAAGATCGTCCGTGCTAATGGCTGAGCTACAACAGCTGCGTCATCTTTTCCAGTCTCAGCAACTCGGCTTGCTCCACCACCGGTCGTGCCACTAAGAAGGAGATGCTTTCGGTACTCCGAGGAATAGTCATGGTTATTTCTTTCATCTAGCGCTGTGAAGTTATCCCACGTGGGCACTAACACTCTAAATGGCACGAGAAATACTAGCACGTTGTTGCGTAGCTCTGCTTCAGTTTCGCCCCCAGTTGTGTTGATAGTATTAGTTTGTTACTAAACGACAAAGGTCTTAGAAATACCTCTACTTTTTTTTTCTGAATTTCGGTCCCATGGCTTCCTTAAACATAACACCGTGCGACACATAAGTTGCTTTGTAACATGATTTACACATTCTCAAGCCTTACTGTTTTGGCCATAACCAATAAACAGTTGAACAAGATAATATAGCGCTTCTATCTGCTAGGTTTGGATGCATATATACCTACTCCCTTCACATGACTTAGGCATCCAATTGTACGGAGATGATCGATCCCTGGCTTCATAGGGAGTCATTCCCCGCCGCAGTTTGTTCGCAGAGCCCTGGATTCGGGTTTTTTTTTTTTTGAAACGGCGAATACCCCCGGCCGCTCTGAATTCACATTCATTTCAGATTCCACTAATGTCCGAATGGCCTCCATTGCCCCATCCTTTCTCTTAACCGACACTATCGACATGTAACATGTGAGATATTATCGTCAACCATGAGTACGAAGTACTTCTCCCATCAAAGGTGGCGGTGAGATTGGGACGAAGTGATCACGGTAGAGGACCTGCAATGTTTCGTCAGCTAGGTACTTAGCTTTGACTGGAAACTGATCGAAACACTATTTTTTATAAGAAGTATATGTTAATATCAAGAAGATATCAAGTATACCTATAGTTACGTATCGTAGTATCTTATAATTTTACAATACTACCGTGACAATCGATATGTATCGTGATGGTATCTTAATCTGATTATATCTTACTTGTATCTCAATACGTATCTTGATACAAAGACGATATTATATGATCCCATATCTATGCTAAAAAATAAGGACACAACAGTGTGGCAAACTTAAGATTTAAATGTAATTTACAGTTTTAAAACTAACTAAGTATATAAACAATACAACATACATTAGTTTGATTGAGATGAGTATAAAAAGATGTTTGTACATAAAAAAGCAGCAAACTATGTGTATTAGTTTTGAAGTATATGGACCTTGTCTTTTATTCTGTGGGCCCATAATTAGTTATGTTTGTATTATGTATTAGGGCAATAATTATAATATATATATGCATCATTTACATGACCAGCATCTATGAAATATATAAAATATGCTAGATATTCAAAATAAAAATCTCATAGTATCGTGATACTACGATACGATAATGCTGACAAGAAAACGATACTACGTAGTATCCCGATACTGAAAACCTTGATTAAACATAGCCTCTACAACAATGCAGTGCCCTAGCAGCATTATAGATGCACACAGCTAAAAGGAAGAAGAATTATAAAAAAGAAAAAGTCCCGCTATAGTGATTAATTTCTGTTAGCAGCAACACTAACATCATCGAGATCACACTAGAAGTCCAGCTTCTCCAAAAGCGACGCATCCAAGAAGGAAACAATGCACGAACGTCGTCGTCGTTCGATAGTAGATCTTAGATTTCCACCCTAGAGAAAGTATTCGCTCACGAAACAATGCCTCCCACAAGGACATTGCCAGGCACAACAATTAAGGCCAGACCTTGGATTTTTAGCATGAAAGGTAAGACTTTGAATTTCTCCTGTGTTGTCGCTCCCACTTTCGATGCCGCTGCTCCAAGTCACCAATCACCAAGCCAATTCCATCGTCCAAAAGAATCGAAACACCATCCTCAAATCTTGGCTTCCATGACATTTTCCGCCAGCTGACTTCACCATGGAATGAGAAATCGTACCACATGATGGTACCAACCAGCAGAACTTCGCAGTGCTCCCTCTGAAACTAAACGGTCAGATAAGAACATGGGTGTATTACGACCGAATTCCATCCGACTCAGCAATCTTCAGGCATGAATCTCCCAGTGGAGTTCGCTGGTTGAGCATTCCGGAACATGACACTCCATATCATCGGGGACGAGCGTCCGGTAAATCTTCATCTTGACGCGAGAAGGAATCCTAGGACCGCCTCCTTTATTCGAACCGAGCAAGCAGCCCCCACGCCACCCATCGGAAAGACAGAGGAGAACGACCAGGCGTCATCGACCGTTGGTCCCCTCGCTACTGGGCAAGGCGTGTGAACCAGGCTCAACCTGTTGGGCCCAGATCGGACCCAAATAGGGTCTAGTCTAACGCCTCCTGAACACTCCTGTGTCGCATGTACAGCACTCGGTGCCAGGACGTCCCCCACGTGCCGGAATAGCCATGTCCCGCTGGCCCAGATCAGGCCCGGATGGAGTCGCGCAACCGCCGGCCCAAGTCAGGCCCGAACTGACCACACCGTCGTCGCGTGGCCACGGACCCGCACCACCGTGCATCGGCACCATAAGGGAGCAGCGCACGGCACCATACTTGACCGTGCGCCAGATATCATGAGCAGCGCACGACTCACCGGCCCAGATCGATCGGACGGACCGCACCGCCCGAGCCGTCCACGCGCATCACCCAGCCCCGCTGCCTCCCTCCCACCTTGTCATCCTCCTTGCGCGAGCGCCGTTGCCAACCCTCACCGCACCGAGCCACCGACAACCACACCCCCAAGAGCCCTCCGCCAAAACGGCAAGACGAGCGCCGCCACGGCCACTGGCGCAGGCGGCGGCAGCTTCCAAGGGATCTGCGGTCAGGGAGGGAGGTTGCCTAGGGTTAGTGGGACCTCCGGAGTCGCCCGTGCGGGAGCGACCCGGGAGGGATTTATGTTCCTTTTCCAAAAACAAATTTAACTCCTATCGAAACACTACTTGCCAACTAGGCAGCGGTCATTAAAAAAATCCTATATAATCAACCCTCAGAATCCCAACCACAAGACTCCCTAGCTTGTGCTAGCCGCTGAAGTGTATTGAAGCTTAAGCTAACGCGCCTATACCTGGTGTGCCACGACAAGCAGTCACACTGCATTTCTGCCGGGAGACAAACCAACGGTGTAGGCTCAATGCTCAATGTATACGGTGGGTTCTTTGATGCTCTTGCTTCAGCCAGTAGCTTGCGTTTTCGACCAAGGACGATCTTAACAGGTCAAAATATACTTCTACTCTTGTCCAACTCACTGCCGCCGCTGCTCCTCTTCGGGATCAAATTTGTGTGGTTATTGAATTTTACATTATGAATAATATAAGGTTTTGTGCATCATGCAATGCAGAGGTCATGGCTCTGTTCCCCTTCTTAAAAACGTGATGATTGTATTATTTTTTGAGAACTTGCGCGCTTTATTACTCAACGTCCAAAGTTACAGGTATTGAGACAATGTTATGGGGTTCAAGGAGCCACAAATGGCGCCCCTATCTAGAGATAAAGCTAATCTAGCTAGACTATGAGCCTCACAAATTGATCTTCTACCCTCAAACTTGAAAATTACATCACTGAAATTGGACTGAGACAAAGAAATTTCTCATACAATAGCAGCATATTTTCCTCATGTTCCATCAGCAATATTAGCGATGACCTGCTTGCAATCACTTGCAACAAGAAATCTTCGATAAGAGAGGTCCACCACGAGCGCTTTAGCTTCTCGACAGGCGAGCGCCTCTAGTGTGGCTGGGTCCAAAACTCCTGGAAAGATTGCCGATGATGCCATATATAGTCCAGCGCGGTCGCCAAACACTGCCGCTGCAGCTCCCGTCGAGATACTTCTGTTGACAGCCCCGTAAACATTTGCCTTCAGAAGATTATCTCGTGGCGCAATCCACCTTGGTTCGCGCACCCGCGTAACCATCGTGTTAGGCATTGAAACTGGCTTAGCTAAAAGAGCGAGGTCATCCAGGAACCGCCGGACAAAGCAATGCGTAGCCATCGGACTTTGGAACTCCGCTTCGTGAATAGCCTTGCGGCGTGCCATCCAGATGGCCATGCGATGATTGTAGGATGTTGTTTAGTTGGGCTTAAATTTGGATTTTAGCTTTGGGCTTATAAGCCACAAAAGCACCTAAAGAGGTGCTTTTGATTTTGACTTTTTGCTTATACTATCATGCAACAATGTCTAGACCAAAGCCAAAATATTTTAATCCATCGAGCTAAGAGCAAGGAGAACGAAGCAGTATCCACTTTCAAACGGGTTGTTTTTCTCAGATGCGAGCGATGTCTTTCCTTTTTGAACCTGTTATATGTTGAGGAGTGGCATGTCTTGTAAATATGATTGAAGGCCGGGGGCGAATTCCTATACCGTTTCGCTACTTGAGCTGAGAAGCTCGGGAATCTGCTCCCTCGCCGTTTCTGGATTTGCACGTACGTGCGGCTTTGCGGTCAGAAGAAGCGGTTCAACCGCTGGAGAGTTCTTTTCGGCTTGTGCTGCCCACCACCCCGAAGCTGTGTCAGAAGCCCTAAAGAAGTCCCCCTTAGGTGCTTTTGTGGCTTATAAGCCAAAATCCAAAAGTCATAAATGGATATAACACGGCCCTACAAAATTATTCCTACAAAATGGATATAACACGGCCCTACAAAATTATTAGTACTAACTTGGATTGTTCAATAAATGAGAGGACACTCAGCACTCAAAATTAGCATAAGTAAGCTAAAGCTAGTATGTTCCGCGGTCCTTGTACTTGCAAGCAGAACATGACCAAGGTGTTTACTAGAACTGAGTACAACAAGCATGCCAACGACTAATCTCAAGTAATGATCCATGTGTTCAGACGCAGGGGCACTACCTATCGGTCTACCAACCTAAGGACCAATATTTTCAGGCGATTGCTTTCCATTCGGGACTTCTATAAGGAAGCGAAAGGGGCGCTAGGCTTTGCACAACAACAAGTGTGCACACAAGAGGGATGACTAATCATTTTAGATCTTGTATTGGCGAGGATAAAGAGAACAGAGCGTGCCAGCTTTCCCTTATGTTCCTTATTTCCGATACAAAATCCTTTTATTTCAACTATCCAAGAAACTATGCATTGGATTGATAGACATAGCTAGAAGTGGAAGGCAGCAGGAATAAACCCTCATACACGGGTTGCCCGCAACGTAAACTCAGGAGCGTTCGTGGTGTTACTTTATTTTCTAACTAGCATGGTGGCCCTCGCAAATGCGAGAGCGTCGCCCTTTTACCCCCATGATCAAATATACTAAAACGTACAATTTTAGTGACGTTGAAAAAGGTAGATGATGTAGAATTTTCTACTACCTCACTGATTTATTACAAAGTTGTATAAATCAGCATGGCACAGAGGAGCTATAAACCAACAAAGCAATTTTCAATAAAGCATCAAAGCATCCAGGTGTCAATCCGATGTATTCCATTTTTTCCCTAACTGTATTCCCTAACTATATATACATAAGTATCACAACAATTATGTGATCACAATTTTACCTAAAAAGATTACACACATGTGCTAGACGAATGATTAGGTCATATTAACTTGGTAATGTTTAGCAATCTGTTCTAAGAATTGAATTTGAGTTTTTTTTTTGAAACAGAAACAAAAGCTTTGCCTCATTCGATTAATTAAGAAGAGGTTTTACAAGTATTTAAAGGTATGACACAAAAGTATACTCTCCCAGCATGATACTGCCGAATTTATTTGCCCCCGCTAACACACATGAGCGTGCTTCGCTTTTAATCTTAGCAAGAAATACAAAGGAATTGAATTTGAGTTATCACCGCACATACTTTGGAAAGATGTCATAGCCACCTTTGCTTGCCTAGCCTATCGTCTAATTTGTTATATAGATTCTCTTTATCCTAACATATCAATTGTAATATATATTTTTTAAGAATATTATTTTCTCAGGCTAATGCGTAGCCTTATATTTTCTGTAACATCAAGTTGTGTTTTTACAATAATGTCATAAACTTCATAGAAAACCTTCGTGCCTCGCCTAGCTTGCAGTCTCTAAACATATGTCAATAATTCACAATATTGTATGTATGCAAAACATGCCTCGTATTTCTTTTTCTATTAAATAGGATCTGTTTGATTTATGTATAATTTATTTCCAAACAACCAATGCTAGACAAACCTTCATGATTCCATTCTTTTTTGCTTGCGTAAAAATATTGGAATTTTTAAGTACTTTATTTTCTCGTGCGAATGTGTAACTTATTTTTTCTAGTAACATGAAATTGTGCAGATATCACCGCACATACTTTGGAAAGATGTCATAGCCACCTTTGCTTATACCTAGCATGTCGTCTAATTTGTTATATAGATTCTCTTTATCCTACATATCAATTGTAAAATATAGATTTTTTGAGAATATTATTTTCTCAGGCTAATGTGTAGCCTTATATTTTCTCTGTAACATCAAGTTGTATTTTTTTTGCAATAATGTCATAAACTTCATAGAAAACCTTCGTGCCTCGCGCCCTCACATAGGTTGCAGTCTCTGAGCATATGTCAATAATTCACAATATTGTATGTATGCAAAACATGCACGTATTTCTATTTCAATTAAATAGGATCTGTTTAATTTATGTATAGTTTATTCCCAAACAACCAATGCTAGACAAACCTTCATGATTCCATTCTTTTTCGCTTGCGTAAAAATATTGGAATTTTTAAGTACTTTATTTTCTTGTGCGAATGTGTAACTTATTTTTTTCTAGTAACATGAAATTGTGCAGATTGGAAGGGTGTCTTGTAAAGTAACATTTTACACTAATTAGTTATAGGATGGTCTTTTAATTAGTTCAAACTATTTACTCCCTCTGGTCCAAAATACTTGTCCAAAAATGTGTGTATCTAGACGTGTTTTGGAGTGTAGATTCTCTTATTTCATGACAAGTATTTTGGATCAAAGATAGTAGTAGACATGTTACAATGTTCACTGCCTAGTAAGGTTTTTCTTGAACGTTTTCAGATTAGCAGAACGCCCATTTTAAGTTGTTTAAAATATACAGACTCTTACTTGGATTTGTTTTGTGGTAACTGTGATGGGACGGGCCACAACACGTCCAGCCTTTTCTTTCCACTATTCCACGTACAATTAAATTGAGAAGTCCAGGTTAGTTCAAATACTCATACGTAGTCCGATCAGATACAGATATGAGTCTTGGTGTATCTTGTCCTACCCGTTTTTTGTTACACATAACACGTACATATATGTGGAGTCAATGGGTTTATATTTTTTCTTTTACATGCTGGTTTATGTTACGTGGCAGGTTGTACGTGATAATTTTTATGTAACATCTATAGGTTTTAAATCTCAACCACATATTTTAGATCTAATCATCAAAATTAATTAAGATGATGTGGGTTAACATGGTAAGTACTAACTTACCTCTAGCTAATTGGATCCTTGTAATTACATGCTGTATTATGCCCTCTATAATGCATGATGTATCCAACTATTTCATTATTTTAATGGCTGGTCTTAGTATGCCCTCTACCTCTCCATGTACATGCTCCATAACACGTTGTGTGGGAATGTCATCCATGTGTTAGCTGGTATCGCGTTGCTTCATATGCAACGTCACAATATACTCCCTTCATCCATAAAAGAGTATTTTTCTAAATAATTTGGAGAGTTAAACATTTTTAACTTTGATCAAGTTTTCACAAAAAACTAATGAAATCGCTATACAATGAAAATATATTTTATCATAAACCTAATGACACTAATTTGGTGCTTTTTATTTAAACACGATAAAACACTTAAAAGTTTGACTCTCTAAAATAATAGGAAGTATACTCTTTTGAAGATAAAAGGAGTAGTCGCCAATGCGTCTAGCATACACACACACAGATAATTGTGCATGTATTTTAAGGGTCCTCAACACACGGGTGTAAGAAATAAATCAGAAAAGTTATCATGGGACTGATAGATTTGGAGTTTCAAATAGCATGGACTCTCCAAAAAAAGTCCTTTGCAGAACGCTTTTGGAGTTTCAAACGATACAGACTCTTCAAAAAAAATCCCATATCTTTTTGAGTTTTTAAACACACGTTAGAGTTTTTTTCTACAGGAATCGTGTTGAAACACACGTTAGAGGGAAACGTGTTGGTATTTGCTGAGACCTCACGTAGGTATTTTTTTTGACACGTAAACTAAGTCTCTTTGGTTGTAACTCCACATTATGTTACGTAATTTTTATCTGAATCATAGCCGTAAATTATAGATCTAACCGTTCAAATAATTCTAATGATGTGGATTAACGTGGTGTCTCTATTTTAGACCCCCCGTATTGTGCTTTTAGTATATAATAGATGCTACAAGGAATAGTAGTAGAATATCATTGTTCCTCCACTAACGTACGAGACAGAGTAGTCAATGTTAATAACATGTAAATCCAATGTGACTTTGAGGTTTTCAGGATTTTGTTGATTAAACGGCTCGCGCCCGTTAGATGAGATGGGACATGAACCCTAATTTCTAACACTAGCGAACTATATAGTGGTGTTAGGCTGCTCGCAATGCAATGTCTCTTAGCACACTCTCTTAGAATACAATAGACTTTAAGAGAGAACTACCCAATGTATGTGACATTGTAACTAGGTTTCAGTTAGTTTGTTTAGGGGTCATATATAAGTGCATTTAACCTGGTAATCAAATTGACTATGACCTGATGACCAAATGATTACATTATAATCTTGCAACTAGTGTAAAATAATTATCAAAACTTATCCACATGAGATATAGTTTTGGATATTTCATCGTGATAAAGTCAATCACAAAAACAGATTTGAATAATGACTTACGGTCCGAGAAATTATTGTTTAAAAATGAAACATAAAGGGAATCTACATAACTGATTGCATGCGTGCATGCAAATGCTCGGTTACTTGATTCTGAGACATGCCTATAGAAGGCTAATCTGGCCCACGTGCCCTTATTAGCCTTTTAGCATGGTCTATGAGTATAGCTTAACTTGAGTTGTTCTACGTGAACGAGAGAACAATACAATGAACACTCAAAATTATCATAAGCTAAAGATTATAGAGAGTGGATTCTGTGCTCACGTGGGTACCTACACACCCCCTTTCAAAAAAAAATTCAAGACAAATTAATCCATTTTTAGTTTGTTTTCCTAGTAGAGCACGGGATTCTGGTGTAAAAAAGTGGTTTCAGAATTTTGATTTGAATTTTTTTTCATCAAAGTCAACTCATAAATAGATTTTTTTCGTTGACTTTTTGTTTTTGGGGTTGACTTTGACCCCAAAAAATTCATACAAAAAATTTGAAACCACTTTTACACAGCAGTATTTCGTGTTCTACTAGAAAACCAAGCTAAAATAGGTTAATAAATTTTGAATCAAAAGTTGAAGGGGGGAGGTGTGTAGGTACCCACGTGCACAACGTTTTGTTTTCGAAAGATTATATGTTCTGCACTCTTATATTTATTAGCAAGCATGTCGAGCAAAACATGGTCATGGGGTCTACTAGAATTAAGTTCGGTAAGCATGCAAAGGACTAACCTCAAATGATATTCACCAACCTAAAGGAACAGCATGTTGATGTTAGACATGATTGCTTTCCATCCAGGCTTTTATAAGGGATCAAAACTGGACCTGGAGTCTGCACAACAAACGAGTGTTCACATGAGAGTAATGAATAATCCTTTGAGATGTTGTATTAGTGAGATAAACAGATCATAGTAGACTAGCTTTCTCTTTTTTTAGTTTTCACAAAATTCTTGTACTTCATCCGTGAATCTAGAATTTTGGATTTTACATATATATAGCAATGGAAGGTGGCAGGAATCAACCCTGATACATGAGTCCCAAGGAACGTGAACCTAAGTAACGCTACAAAGGTTGGTAGTAGAATCTCGTATCCAACTTGAGCAAAGACCAAAGAAGAGGAAGTACAAGTCGTTGCTTGAACGCCATCGCGAATCATGTTGGTGAAATGAGGCAATCTTGGACAAACAGCAAACGCACGTTGAGAGGGAGAAAAAATTGTTGGATATAGAACTGACCTTCTAATATGGGCCTCTGGGCTCTAGCACAAAATTCACGGGCGAGGCCAAGGTAAACAAAATGCAAGAAGACATGATCTCTCTACATATTCCTAGTGAGAATGTCAATAGTTGAACTCAAATGGCGATCTATGCTCGCGTGACTAAGGTCAATGGGCAGTACTTCTATAGTTCTATTAGGAGAATCTGCAAGAATAATTGATTGAGTTTACCACACCCATATATCTTAGACCACTTCTCTCTTAACATATCAATTCACCTTTATTCATCCATGGACACTAGACATTTGAGTTCGATGATCATGGGAGGCTCCGGGAATCAATACCAGTAGGTGAGTTAAAGTTATATGATGCATTTCTTCGCATTTCCCATTCCCATATGTTTCTCTTTGTTGGTTCATGACAAACACGTTAAATCCTGAGCTTTTCAAGGAAGAAAATGTCAAAACTCTATTTTTATCGCACGGTATGTAAACCTTGCAAATAAGATCCTTTCCACTTTAGGGGAAATGCAACTCCATAATATCGGTGTCCACACTATTCATATATACCATCAGTTCTGTAGGATGGAATCTTTACAGCACATGTGTTCAGTTGTACCCAATCCTCTTTGACAATGTGCCATCCTTCTTTATCTAATTTATAAGGAGTATTGCAATTTGACCTACTCGAATAGAAATGACCTCTCTTTAAGGGGGTACACACCAACTTCATGGTAATGTATTCACCCAAGGGATATCCATATTTGTATAAGGAAAACCAGGAGAACAGGATAACATAGTTCCACCGAGCTTTCAATGTTTTTGATAGGTTATTTAATATTAATATGTCACCTATGTCAATTTTTTCTATTTCCATGCTTTATTTTCCGTAGGTGTGCAAACTAGGCGATGCCTCTAAAAAAACTAGGCGGTGGGGTTTGGCAGCAAACATTCAAGTATTCTAAGAGATGACATTTGTCTTTTCTCTTGAAACAAGCTTTCGCCATGCGTTAAAACAAATTTGCATGATCAAACTGATACAGAGTTCATGGCAATGTCTTGCCCAAGGGATATCTATATCTATATACGGAAGACTAGGGGAACGAGACACCATAGTTCCATCAAGCTTTTGATGTTTTTTGGCAGCTTATTTCATGTTTTTATGTTACATGTGTAAATGTTTTAATCCATTTCCATGCTTTATTTTCCGAGTTGTGCAAACTAGGTGATGCCTCTAAAAAACTAGGCGGTGAGGTTTGGTAGCAAGTATTCAAGTGTTTTGAGAGAAGACATTAGTCTTTCTCTCGAAACATCCTTCCACCCCGCGTCACAAACAAATTGGCATGACTGAATGATACAAAGTGATGGGAAAAACCTACTACAAAAGCAAATCAAAGATAAAGAAACATTTGAGATACTAACTAGAGGAGTAACCATGCCTTGTCAAACTGCCAGACATTATGGCCTCGCATCCACCAGGTTTTCCCGGAGAGGAACGCCTACACTCTCTATATGGATCGTGGAGCGTCGATCTTGCCAGCGAACAACGAGTACCAAGAATAGTGACAACTAGCTAACGTGTAGATATAGATGCCCTTCCGTCCCACGCCAGGACTGATGAGTTTCAAGATAGGAACCAAGAATTCCCACCAATGTCAATGTGTAGGGACCAAAAGGTACAGGAGATCCACGCAACGCCCCCAAGAGGGTGACGACGCAACATGGTGACGACGCAACGTGTTTTCGCCGTGCCATGCTCCAAAAAAGGTAACCACAAGGGATCTCCCATGAGGGTCATCAAACCCACAAGCATCATCATTATTGGTGCCAAAGTGCCGGTCTTGCACCCAAAACCACTTCCGCATCACACCTAGATACAATGGTTCACCTGCTGCCATGAAAACAAACCTCATTGACATGATCTAGGAGCCACCACTACAAAAAGCACTTCTAGCAATAGTATCCCCCCGCCGCCTGCTCCTCGCTCTCTAGATATCAAAAGAGAGAAGTCATCACCACCGCAACACGCACGCAGAAGGGCCTACAACGTGGTTCACCTTCCAGGGCCACCACCCCGGCAACCAAGATCTTGTGCCCACAGGAGCAGCACACCACCTCCAGTATGGAGGGGAAGCCGACATGATATCCAAACAACTTAGTTTAGATCTAGTCAACATGTGGGTGACAAGGATGTGGTGAGCAGGACAAACACAAAGACTGATGACAAACAAAGGTGCCAACTCATCAGGACTCTAAGTGCAGAGTGTTGTAGCAAGAGTAATTTTTCCCCACGAGGGAACTCGGGGTTTCATATCGAACTCTCAGGGAACAGTTGAAAAAGCTCTTGTCGTTCTTCTTCAAGCAACCTGCAAAACAATTTCCTTGTCTTGTGTCCCCAACTCCACCAAGTGGTTGTCAAGCACAAGGTGTAAATGTAAGAAAAATAAAATATGATAACAAATATAATAAGGTAAATAACAATGCAATAAAGTAAATATGATGCGGTAATGGTGTTTTTGGGTTCTGGTTGTGTGTGCAAGAAAGTAAATATGTTTTTGTATTTTCGGAGTAAAGTGATACTAAAAATAAAGTGAATGTAAATGCGTCGAAAAGGTGTTTCTTATGGTTAAAATTGGACCGGGATTCATGGGTTCACTTGCCTACTCTCTCGTGAAGTTGTGGTGGCATTAAGCGCAAGGTGGATGACTGAAACGTTGACATAATTTTTATTATGTTAACTTTATAATATTCATATGGTCATCATGTCCTAATTTAAAGATAATGCAACACACCTTACTTATACTCCACTAGAAAGGAATAAACTTCAAGCAATCTAGTATTAACAATTAACAGAGTATAGCCTTAGGTACTTTGACATGATGTTGAACAATAAATATGCTACCACTTGGACATATTACGATAGAAACTTTGTCAATGAATGTCGCTCGGGATTCTTAGTTGTCACTAGAAATTATAACACATGCATTCTCTTTATCCCTAGTGAGCAAACCGTGGAAGAAGGTAAAATACCCTAGCAGATCATGAACATTGTCTCTATTCAATCACTACTACCTAGTTACTCCATCTAATACACACCATCCCCCTCTCGCGCTCTCGCATACATGTTGGACCAGAACAAGTAATAAAGAACGGGGTAATAATATGCATCTACTCATACATCAAGAACCTAATAACATATCACATGTCAACAATCATCCAATAAATAAAGATCCACCACATAGGAATTACATAATATGCATCATAATCATGTTGGGCAGCTCATATGATGTCTAAACATTGAAGCATAAGAGAGAATAGGACAAGCTACTTCCACAAACGCATAGTCCAGAGGTGGACTACTCCCTCTTCATGGTGGTGATGATAGTATTAATGTCAGAGAGGGTGGAGAAGCGTCTGAGGGCGACTCTGGCAGTGTTTCCCCCTCCAATCTTCGCTAGAACAGCCTTTGTTTCTATGTTTTGTGTTTCTCCGCCGCCTCGCTTCATGATCGTCGAGGGGGGGTCTTTATAGGCGTTTTTGGGTCAAGCTGAGCATCTGAAGACGAAGATGGACAACAGCGGAGGCTCGAGGCCCCAATGAGTATGGGTGGCGCGGCCTGGCAGGGGGCCTGCACTGCCTGTACTCGTTTAGCCCATGGGCCTTGTCTCGTTGACTTCTTCTCCTCCAGGTGATTCTCGTGATAAAATATTAACGCTCCAAAAATCCCAAGTCAATTTGAGTTCGGGAAGGTTCCTGAAACTTAAAAATACGCAAAACAGGGTTTTCCTGTTCTGCAGAGTTATAAGGAAAATAAGGGTGGTCGATGGAAAATCCCCATAAACATTATAAAACATGATTATAACAACTAATAACATTATAATATATAGGAATATGCATCAATAAACTACAAAGTTCATACATGTATTTTGCATGCATCAACGACCTCTGAGCTTCTCGTCATCGTTGTTGCAGCATGAGAAAATAAGGAGCTAGAAAATTGAAAAATGTCCCATAGCTCCCAAGGCGAGCTCGGGCTTCATCCGCAGCCCCTCGGAGACGTGGGGTAATGGGAGGCATGACCTATGGCGCCTAGGGTCCCTTGTGTTGCTAGAGGAGGGCGACACTGCTTTGTGAGCAGGGGTAGGATGAATAGGGAGGCGTTTCAGATATGCTCATGAGCTTTAGTTCTGGACCTTGGATGGGAGAGGGAGAACGAGTTGTCAAGGTAGTCATGCATGAGCGAGGCAATGTTAGGCCTCTGCGGCCATAGGTAACAAGGACCTATTGGTCGAGAGGTTGGACACAACATAATCGAAGGGGGCAACATACCATCAAAGATCATGTTGCCAACTAGGTCATCCACCACCTCCAAGGTTGCAAAAATGAGTTCCAAAGTGGTTGCATAATAGAGTGAGCAAAAACCATATAGGGTGGATTTGGATGGATTAACTTTAGATCTTAGAGCATCTTTAGCAAATCCCGTGTATATTTCTCCCTCAAAATGCTTATAAAGGGCGATGCATGATGGCGGTGCGGTGTTGACGGACCAGTTGGGAACCCCAAGAGGAAGGTGTGATGAGCACAACAGTAAGTTTTTCCCTCAGTATGAAACCAAAGTTTAATCGACCAGTAGGAGAAAGAAACAACTTTCGAAGGTTGATGCTAGCTGACTTTTGGCAAGGCGCACTACCGGCGCCAGCAGCAACGTGGAACCTGCACACAACACAACCAATATACTTTGCCCCAACTTGCAATGAGGTTGTCAATCTCATCGGTTTGCTGAAAACAAAGAATTAAACGTATCGTGTGGAAAAAGATATTTGTTTGCAATAAAGTAAATAATACTTGTAGAAAGTAAGCGGTAATATATATGTAAAAGAATGGACCGGGGTCCACAGTTCACTAGAGGTGTCTCTCCATAAAGATAAATAACATGATGGATAAACAAATTATAGTTGGGCAATTGATAGAATAAAGAATGCAAAACAATGCATGTACATGTCATGAAGATCACTATGAGATTCACTTGGACATTACAACATAATACATAGACCGTAATCCAACTGCATCTATGACTAATAATCCACCCGCCAGATATCATCCGAACAACGGTTGGGTATTAAGTTGCAAGCAACAGATTATCGCCTTAAGCAAAGTGTGTAATGTAAACAATACAAATATCCTTGAACACAAGATTGTTGTTTTCTCCCTAGTAGCAACAGCACATCTATAACCTTAGAAGTTATTGTCACTCTCCCAGATTACTAGAGGCATGAACCCACTATCGATCATAAATACTCCATCTTAGAGTCACTAGCATCTACTCGGCCAAGATATCTACTAGCAACGGAGAGCATGCAAGATCATAAATAATATAGACATAATAAATCAACAATCAACTTGACATAGTACTCAATATTCATCGAATCCCAACAAATACAACATGTAGAATTACATAACGATGATCTTGATCATGATAGGCAGCTCACAAGATCTAAACATGAAGAACATGGAAGAAAAGACAACCATCTTGATACTGCTATGGACCCATAGTCCAAGGTAGACTACTCACACATCACTCCGGAGGCAGGCATGGTGATGAAGAAGGCCTCCGGTGATGATTCCCCTCTCCGGCATGGTGATGAAGAAGGTCACACCACCTGGTGGCGCGGCCAGGGGGTGGCCCGCGCCACCCTATGGTGCGGCTGCCCCTTGGTTCGTCTCCGTCTATCCTCTGGACTCTGTCTTCGTGTCAGGTAAATAGGAACTTTGGCTTTTGTTTTCTCCAATTCCAAGAATATTTCCTGTGTAACTTTTCTGAAACACAAAAATAGCAAAAAATAGGAACTGGTACTGTGGCATCTCGTTAATAGGTTAGTTCCGGAAAATGCATAAAAATGCTACGAAGTGTAATCAAAACACAAAGCAATTGGTATATGATGGCGCGATGTTGAATGGTGCCAGAAAACTTGTTGGCATGTAGTTGATGATGTAAATGACCGGCCAGTTGGAAACCCCAAGAGAAGGTTTGATGAATATAGCAGCAAGTTTTCCCTCAGTTACGAAACCAAGGTTATCAATCCACTAGGAAAAAGCCAAACTCAAGAAGGTGATGCTTGCTAGCCTAGTGACACTCCAACAAGGGCGCCGTTAACGATATACTTGTTAGCGCGTCTTCAACTAGTTGCAACGGGGAACCTGCACACAACACAACCAAGAACTTTGCTCCCAACTTACGATAAGGTTGTCAATCTTACCGGTTTGCTGTAAACAAAGGAATGAGCGTATCGAGTGGAAAGCAATAGTAGTATGCGAGAAAAGTAAATAGTGCAAGTAAAGTAAACAGGTGATAGCAGTATAAAGGAAATTGGAACGGGGTCCACAGTTCACTAGTGGTGTCTCTCCATAAGATAAATAATACATGCTGGGTAAACAAATTAGAGTTGGGCAATTGATAGAATAAAGATAACGTGCATATGTCAAGAGGATCACTATGAGATTTACTCTGGGCATTACAACAAGATACATAGACCACCATCCAACTACATCTATGACTAATAATCCACCCACGGGGAATCATCCGAGGACCCCGTGAATATTAAGTTGCGAACAACAGATAACTGCATTAAGCAAAGTGTGTAATATAAACAAAGCATATGCCCTTGGACATAAGAATGTTGTTTTCTCCCTAGTGGCAACAGCACATCTACAACCTTAGAGGTTTTTGTCACTCCCCCAGATTAAATAGAGGCATGAACCCAACTATCGAGCATAAATAACCCCTCTTGGAGTCACTAGTATCTACTCGGCCAAGATAGCTACTAACAACGGAGAGCATGCAAGATCATAAACAACATAGAGATAACATAAGATAATATTCAGCACATCAACTCAATCATAACACCAATATTCATCGGATCCCAACAAACACAACATGTAGAATTACATAAAGGTAGTCTCGATCATGTAAGGCAGCTCACGAGATCTAAACATGAAGCACATGGTGGAGAAGACAACCAACTAGTGATACATCTCCAACATATCCATAATTTTTTATGCTCCATACTTGTTTTTACACTATTTGCCTAATGTTTCGTTACACTTTGTGGCACTTTTATGCATTTTCCGGAACTAACCTATTAACAAGTCGCCACAGCGCCAGTTCCCTGTTTTCTGCTATTTTTGTGTTTCAGAAAAGTTACACAGGAAATATTCTCGAAATTGGATGAAACCAAAGCCAATCGCCCAGAATTTCACCGAAGCTTCCAGAGAACCGAAGAGGAGACGGAGTGGGGCCCCGAGGGCCCCACACAACAGGGCGGCATGGCCTAGCCCCTGGCCGCGCCCGCTATGTGTGAGGATGCCTCAGTCCACTCCTGACGATGCCCCTTCGCCTATAAAGACCCCCCGACGGAAAAAACCTAAGTACCCGATCACTTTTCCAGAACACATCGCGATCCGCCGCCGCCGTCGACCCGAAGATCGGGAGGGTCCAGAAGCTCTTTTCGGCACCCTGCCGGAGAGGGGAATCGCCATCGGAGGTCTTCTTCATCGCCATGCTTGCCTCCGGCGCGATGAGTGAGTAGTCTACCTTGGACTATGGGTCCATAGCAGTAGCTAGATGGTTGTCTTCTCCACAATGTGCTTCATGTTTAGATCTCATGAGCTGCCCTACATGATTGAGATCACCGTTATGTAATTCTACATATTTGGTTTGTTGGGATCCGATGAATATTGGTGTTATGCTTGAGTTGAAGTACTGAAATTTATCTTATGTTATCTCTATGTTGTTTATGATCTTGCATGCTCTCAGTTGTTAGTAGCTATCTTGGCCGAGTAGTTGCTAGTGACTCCAAGAGGGGGTATTTATGCTCGATAGTGGGTTCATGCCTCTATTTAATCTGGGGGAGTGACAGAAACCTCTAAGGTTGTAGATGTGCTGTTGCTACTAGGGGGAAAACAACATTCATATGCTCGAGGGTATATGCTTTGTTTACATTACACACTTTGCTTAATGCAATTATCTGTTGTTCGCAACTTAATACTTGTGGAGTTCTCAGATTGATTCGCCACAAGTGGATTTTTAGTCATAGATGCAGTTGGATGTTGGTCTATGTATTTTGTTGTAATGCCCAGAGTAAATCTCATAGTGATCCTCTCATCATATGCACGTTGTCTTTATTCTATCAATTGACCAACTGTAATTTGTTTACCCAGCATGTGTTATTTTATCTTATGGAGAGACACCACTAGTGAACTATGGACTGCTACTCGTGTGATGATGACGCCAGAAAAGAGCTGTGGCGTTTAATTGACGTGGGAGCAGTAAGTCCTTGTGCGTGGTGAATGACCAGCCCGTTGGGAACCCCAAGAGGAAGGTATGATGAGTGTAGCAGCAAGTTTTCCCTCAGTTAAGAAACCAAGGTATATCGAACAGGAGAAGGGAGACGGTGACGATTGAAGGTGTTTGTGGAACCTGCACACACACAAACAAATACTTTGTTCCCAACTTGCGATGAGGTTGTCAATCTCACCGGTTTGCTTGAAACAAAGGTTATGAGTGTATCGAGTGGAAAACAGTAGTAATATGCGAGTAAAATAAATAGTGCGGGAAAAGTAAACAGGTGATTGCAATATGATTAAAATAGGACCGGGGTCCACAGTTCACTAGTGGTGTCTCTCCATAGATAAAATAACATGCTGGGTAAACAAATTACAGTTGGGCAATTGATAGAATAAAGATAATGTGATATGTCAAGAAGATCACTATGAGATTTACTCTGGGCATTACAACAAAATACATAGACCGCCATCCAACTGCATCTATGACTAATAGTCCACCCCTGGGGATATCATCCGAACACCCTAGAAGTATTATGTTGCGAACAACAGATAATTGCATTAAGCAAAGTGTGTAATGTAAACAAAGCATATGCCCTTGAGCATATGAATGTTGTTTTCTCCCTAGTAGCAACAGCACATCTACCACCTTAGAGGTTTCTGTCACTCCCCCAGGTGAAATAGAGGCATGAACCCACTATCGAGCATAAATACCCCCTCTTGGAGTCACTAGCAACTACTCGGCCAAGTTAGCTACTAACAACGGAGAGCATGCAAGATCATAAACAACATAGAGATAACAAAAGATATAATTCAGTACAGCAACTTAATCATAAACACCAATATTCATCGGATCCCAACAAACCAACATCATAGAATTACATAACGGTGATCTCAATCATGTAAGGCAGCTCATGAGATCTAAACATGAAGCACATGGTGGAGAAGACAACCAGCTAGCTACTGCTATGGACCCATAGTCCAAGGTAGACTACTCACTCATCGCTCCGGAGGCAAGCATGGCGATGAAGAAGACCTCCGGTGGCGATTCCCCTCTCCGGCAGGGTGCCGGGAAGAGCTTCTGGACCCTCCCGATCTTCGTGTCGACAGCGGCGGCGGATCACGATGTATTCTGGAAAATTGATCGGGCCCTTAGGTTTTTCTCGTCGGGGGGTACTTATAGGCAAAGGGGCGATGTCAGGAGAGGGACCAGGTGTCCTCACACAGGGGTGGCGCGGCCAGGGGCCAGGCCGCGCCGCCCCCTTGTGTGGGGCCCTGGTGGCCCCCCTCCGACACTTCTTCGGATGTCTGGAAGTTTCCGGGTAAAATATGACTTCAGGAACTTGTTTCGTCCAATTCCGAGAATATTTCCTGTGTATCACTTCTGAAACACAAAAACAGCAGAAAACAGGAAACTGGCACTGTGGCACTTCGTTAATAGGTTAGTTCCGGAAAATGTATAAAAGTGCCACTAAGTGTAACGAAACAATAGGCAAATGGTGTAAAAACAAGCATGGAGCATCAAAAATTATAGATACGTTTGAGACGTATCAAGCATCCCCAAGCTTAACTCCTGCTCGTCCTCGAGTAGGTAAGTGATAACAAAAGAATAATTTTTGAGGTGACATGCACCTACACAATCTTGATCATATATGTAAGCATTGGTGAGCTGGGATCAATAGAACTTAAAACATGGGCATGAAAGATATAATCATGACAATAAGAACTTAGCAACCATGTTGTAAACATGTAAATGAACACAAACAAAAGATCATGATAATGAAACAATGAAAGTCAAACGTGTGTTCAAATCATAAGGAAAAACATACAAATGGTTTTCAGCTTGTCCTTCAAAGAGAGCAAAACATAAATGCATAGGACACCTCAAAGTTTAAGAGGGCGACTAGATACAAATAATTTAAGAACAAGTGAAACCAACAATATGAGTCAATCAATGAACTTTGGGACAATGCATATCACACTAAGAATGACAACTATGCTCTCTTAATGGTGCATAAAGAAAGAAGGTGGTGACTCAACATAAAAGTAAAAGAAAGGCCCTTCGCAGAGGGAAGCAGTGATTGCAAGTTTTATAACCTTCAAAAATTATGGTACTTACCGGCTTTGAGCTCTCATTGCCCCCATCATAAGCATCTTGAATGGTTAAAGTTAATGCGAGAACAGTTATGGTGCATATGCTTGACAAATCATAAGTTGAAAACCTCGTGTCCCGTGAATACGAGTACCCAAACCATGCTAATTTACTTAGAGTCCCAAGCAAGGCTCTTGTCATTGTAAGTATATGCATATCATTGAGAACCGCCAATGGGGTACCTCCGTGCCCGATGACATGGAACAAGCCCACACCAAAATGACAGGACAAGCAGACAATGAACACCTCGACATCTCTTTTATTTGCTATATTGTTTAGCTTTTTATTGTGAGATGCGTCGTCGAATGTTCACCATGGGTATGCTGCAAATTTCCACCATGAATTATGCATGGCTTAGATTGGCGGCCCGGCGTTTCCCTAACACATATAAAAACTCCATGATCCTCACAAGATTCCCAATTCATTTCACACAGCGGGCATCCATAAACAAAAGATCACGATATCAACTCAAAAAGAAGTGCAATGTTGAAAGCTTGCCCCATGACAGCATGGCTGGGCTAGAATCCAACTTACAACTTGCAAGCATAACAACTCAACATAAAAGACCACAATGTCAAATTTTTAAGAACAGGAAAAAGTAAAGTGTGCCTTCCGGTTCGTGAGAGCTTTACTGACCAAATTTCGCATAACACTGGTAAGAGTTTAATTTGAAGAGAATATAAAAGCAAGTCAAATTTACTTGGAATAGCAAATTGCTAGTAGGTATGTATGGTGGACACTTTGGAAAACTTGGCTTTTAGGAGTTGGATGCACGAGTAGAGCTCATACTCAGTACAAGGCGAGGGCTAGCAAAAGACTGGGAGCGACCAACTAAGAGAGCAATAATGGCCATAATCATGCAAAGCGACAAAGCGACATTAAAATAAGCATACGATGGCATCAAAAGTCAAAAACTAAATGATCATGAAGGCTATTGGCGACTTTGTAAGAGTCTAACATGTGTGAGCATGCGCCAAGTCAACCCAAATAAAGCATCAAGGAGAAAACCAAAATAATGCTTCCATACAATAAAAACAACGCATGATTTTTTTTCAAAGGCTCATTAAGCAATCTCAGTTATTTGAGACAAGTCATGCTACAGCAAAACCACTAAGCATACTATCAAAAAGACATCAAGCATGACATGAAAAAGCCTAAGCCGCAGTCTACACAAGCTCCTTCTTGTACCACTATTTTGCACAAAGCTTTTTCTCTTTTCCAACACCATTTGAAATTTTTATAAACACCTCTTTTGATGAAAACAAATAAAGATCAGAGGCAAAAATACACCTTGATGAAAAGATATGGCAAGATCTGAATGCAAATCAAGGCGAAAACGAAAACCAAAAGCAGTAGCGGAAAAAGTAGAACGCTCGATTTTTAATAAGAGTGAAAACTAGAGCATTCTTTGCAAATGAAAACGAGTAACTTCTCCAAAAGAAAATTTGTTGGGGTCCAACCATTTATTGCAGCAAACAAACAAACTAAACAAACTAAGAAAACTAAAATGATTGACGCTCCAAGAAAAACACATAGTGCATGAAGCAATAAAAATATAGTGTTTTGAAAGGTGACCTGATTTTTGCCGATGAAGAAGGGGTGCCTCGGGGGCATCCCCAAGCTTTGACGCTTGTACTTCTTGGATATTTCTTGGGGTGATGCATGGGCATCCCCAAGCTTGAGCTTTTGTCCATTCTTCAACTCATCTCATCATTCTCCAATCCCTACACTTGAAAACTTCCTTCATACAAAACTAAACACAATTCTATTAGCAACATTAGTGTAAGCATAAAATATATTCAACCTCTTTTAGCTTCAGGTTTCAACCCAAAACCACCACATATAAAGTATATAATACTGTAGCAACTTCCACAAGAGTTCCATGATAAAAAATAACTCAAAAGAAAGCGATAAAGTGGCAAAAATAAATATTGGCAGAAATCTGTCAAAACTGGACAGCTGACAAAGGACGAATTTTTGAGAGATTTTCCGTTGCTCAAATCAAAAAGTGTTAAACTAAGAAAAGTTTGGATATAACCTGGGGCATATGCACAAGAAATCGCAGGTCCAAAATATATACAGAGAATTTTCACGAATTTTTACGGTGCAGCACCGAAAACAGTTTCAGGACAGCAATAACCCCAAATCTTTACCTCACTCAAATTAGAGGCTTCTCTTGGCACAAAAACGAAATAAACAAGATAAGGAGCGGTCATTACAGTAGTAATGACTTCCAAGACTCAAATAAAAGAAAAAGTACTGAAAAGTAAACAATGGGTTATCTCCCAAGAGTGCTTTTCTTTAACGCCTTTGAGCTAGGCGCAGAAAATTGCGAATCAAGTAATATTAAGTGATGAAGTGCTAGGATCAGCACGTGCCTTACGTCTCCCTTTCTTACCTTTGCTCTTGACTCTAGGAAAGACATGGTTATTGCAAGGTGGAGTAGTAAATGTTATATTGCCTTTTCCCACATCGATAACGGCGCCAAGGAGCTTCAGAATGGATCTTCCAAGTGTGATTTGTCCTTTTCCTACACATTCAATAACAAGATAATCAGTAGATATCATTCTTCCTAGGATTTTTGTAAAGACTCCTTCAGCTATTCCAAGGGGAGATATGGTGGCATTGTTAGTAAGAAAAATTTCTTCTCCTCCCTCAGAAAGCTTCCAAAGGCTCAAAGATTCAAAAACATCCTTTGGCATGAGACAAAATTCAGACATAATATCACAGCGAGCATGAAAAGTTTCACCACTAATGGTGATTTTTATTGTAGGATACCAACTCGAAGGCTCGGAATTTATAGGCACATAATCAAAATGCTGGCGCAAAGTATTGTAGCAAGAATTCAAACTAGCAGTGTGAGTCTTAAGAGTATTAAGTCTATTAAAAATGCACACAAGAGAGGAATCAAAATAGGTTGGCATGCTATAAATTGTAATCAACTTTTTAATAATATTGAAGGCTTGATCTCCATCACAATGAAGGAAATCTCCTTCTGCAGTAGCATCCAAAGCATATCTATAACGAAGAGAAAGTCCAAAGTAAAAGCTACTAAGAAGCAAACTCAAAGTCATTTTAGGTTCAGTTTTTCCATGCCAATCATAAATTCTAGACCAAGCTTCTTTAAAACTTTCCTCATCTTTCTGCTTAAAGGTAAAGATCATGTCCTCGGGGGACATAGTAGTAGCAACTAAACTAGACATGATAAACTAAAAGCAAAGAAATAACAACTACCAAGGATTCTATTTTTTTTGGGTTTTTGATATAAAAAGCAATGCAGGTAAAATAAAATAAAGTAAAGCAAAACAAATAACAAAGTAAAGAATGTGTGTGCGAAGAACTCCCCTCGTAGAAGTCTTCTCTCTTCCCCGGCAACGGCGCCAGAAAAGAGGCTGCTACTCGTGTGATGATGACGCCAGAAAAGAGCTGTGGCGTTTAATTGACGTGGGAGCAGTAAGTCCTTGTGCGTGGTGAATGACCAGCCCGTTGGGAACCCCAAGAGGAAGGTATGATGAGTGTAGCAGCAAGTTTTCCCTCAGTTAAGAAACCAAGGTATATCGAACAGGAGAAGGGAGATGGTGACGACTGAAGGTGTTTGTGGAACCTGCACACACACAAACAAATACTTTGTTCCCAACTTGCGATGAGGTTGTCAATCTCACCGGTTTGCTTGAAACAAAGGTTATGAGTGTATCGAGTGGAAAACAGTAGTAATATGCGAGTAAAATAAACAGTGCGGGAAAAGTAAACAGGTGATTGCAATATGATTAAAATAGGACCGGGGTCCACAGTTCACTAGTGGTGTCTCTCCATAGATAAAATAACATGCTGGGTAAACAAATTACAGTTGGGCAATTGATAGAATAAAGATAACGTGATATGTCAAGAAGATCACTATGAGATTTACTCTGGGCATTACAACAAAATACATAGACCGCCATCCAACTGCATCTATGACTAATAATCCACCCCCGGGGATATCATCCGAACACCCTAGAAGTATTAAGTTGCGAACAACAGATAATTGCATTAAGCAAAGTGTGTAATGTAAACAAAGCATATGCCCTTGAGCATATGAATGTTGTTTTCTCCCTAGTAGCAACAGCACATCTACCACCTTAGAGGTTTCTGTCACTCCCCCAGGTGAAATAGAGGCATGAACCCACTATCGAGCATAAATACCCCCTCTTGGAGTCACTAGCAACTACTCGGCCAAGATAGCTACTAACAACGGAGAGCATGCAAGATCATAAACAACATAGAGATAACAAAAGATATAATTCAGTACAGCAACATAATCATAAACACCAATATTCATCGGATCCCAACAAACCAACATCATAGAATTACATAACGGTGATCTCAATCATGTAAGGCAGCTCATGAGATCTAAACATGAAGCACATGGTGGAGAAGACAACCAGCTAGCTACTGCTATGGACCCATAGTCCAAGGTAGACTACTCACTCATCGCTCCGGAGGCAAGCATGGCGATGAAGAAGACCTCCGGTGGCGATTCCCCTCTCCGGCAGGGTGCCGGGAAGAGCTTCTGGACCCTCCCAATCTTCGGGTCGACAGCGGCGGCGGATCGCGATGTATTCTGGAAAACTGATCGGGCCCTTAGGTTTTTCTCGTCGGGGGGTACTTATAGGCGAAGGGGCGATGTCAGGAGAGGGACCAGGTGTCCTCACACAGGGGTGGCGCGGCCAGGGGCCAGGCCGCGCCGCCCCCTTGTGTGGGGCCCTGGTGGCCCCCCTCCGACACTTCTTCGGATGTCTGGAAGCTTCCGGGTAAAATATGACTTCAGGAACTTGTTTCGTCCAATTCCGAGAATATTTCCTGTGTATCACTTCTGAAACACAAAAACAGCAAAAAACAGGAAACTGGCACTGTGGCACTTCGTTAATAGGTTAGTTCCGGAAAATGTATAAAAGTGCCACTAAGTGTAACGAAACAATAGGCAAATGGTGTAAAAACAAGCATGGAGCATCAAAAATTATAGATACGTTTGAGACGTATCATGGACCCCGGTCCTATTTTCATCATATTGCTATCACCTGTTTACTTTACTCGCACTGTTTACTTTACTCGCATACTATTACTATTTTCCACTCGATACGCTCATTCCTTTGTTTACAGCAAACCGGTGAGATTGACAACCTCATCGTAAGTTGGGAGCAAAGTATTTGGTTGTGTTGTGTGCAGGTTCCGCGTTGCAGCTGGCAAAGCAAAGCTTGGACGAGGCGCCTTATAAATTGTACTGAGCTATCGCAAGCTAGCAAGCATCACCTTCAGTTGTCTGTCTATTCCCCTTCGGATCGATAAACCTTGGTTTCTTACTGAGGGAAAATGTTGCTGCTATATTCATCATACCTTCCTCTTGGGGTTCCCAACTAGACGGTGAACATTAACCGTACCGCAAGCATCAAGAATTTTTCTGGCGCCGTTGCCGAGGAGGAAAAAGAAGACTTCTGCAAGGGGAGTTTCGCACGCACATCCTTTACTTTGTTTTAAGTTTTGCTTTACTTTATTTTTACTTGCATCGTCTTATCAAAAACCCAAAAAAATTAGTATCCTTTATAGTTATTATTTCTTTACTTTAGTTCATTATGTTTTTCCCTAAGTACGTTTTGGAGGACCTCTCAGTAGGAAGTGGTTCAATTATTGGGAAAGATAACATTGAGGAGTTCTTTAATCATATTAGCATGCATAAAGAAGTTGAGAAAAAGTTTTTGGTTGAGCTTGCTCCTAGTTATGAAGTTGCTTCCGCTTATTTAGTTCACATGTTAGAAGCTAGGTTTGCTAGCCTTAATCCTTTTTTGCAATACATGTTCCTTAAGCTTCATGAAATTGAAGATCCTGAAAAAAAAGCTTTCATCTTGGAAACTTTGCGCATAGAATTTAGAGATGTTGTCATTGAGGCTAGGAAAGTTTTTAAGAAATTTAATAAGCTTGGCTCACCTGTAGCGGTTGTTGGTACACCCAATGAAGATTTTAGAGTGCCAATACCTTATAAACTTGTAGGAATTCATGATGTTTGGGAAAAGAATTCTAGTTGGATTTGTCCTGAAAATCCTTTCGATGAAAGTAGTGTACCAAAGCGTGATCATAAAGGATCTTCAAAAACTCATTTGGACACAATTCCCTTTATTTTTGAAAAGACTCCTATAGTGGATCATAATGCTTCTTTCATAATTACTTGATTTGCACTTTCTGCGCCTAGCTCAAAGGCGTTAAAGAAAAGCACTCTTGGGAGATAACTCAATGTTCTTACATTCAGTTCTTTTTCTTTTATTTGAGTCTTGGAAGTTATTACTACTGTAATAACCTCTCCTTATCCTTTTTATTTCGTTTTTGTGCCAAGAGAAGCCTCTAATTTGAGCGAGGTAAGATTTGGGGATGTTGCTGTCCTGAAACTGTTTCCGGTGCTGCACCGTAAAACTTCGTGAAAATTCTCTGTATATCTTTTGGACCTTCTATTTCTTGTGCATATGCCCCAGGTTATATGCAAACTTTTATTAGTTGAACACTTTTTGATTTGAGCAACAGAAAACCCTCTAAAAATTCGACATTTGTCAGCTGTTCTATTTTGACAGATTTCTGCCAATATTTGTGTTTGCCGCTTTATCGCTTTCTTTTTTAGTTCTTTTGATCATGAAACTTTTGGGGAAGTTACTACAGTAGTATATGCGTTATATGTGATGGTTTTTAGGTTGAAACCTGAAGCAAAAAGGGTTGATTCTATGTTATGCTTACACTAATGTTGCTAATAGATTTGTGTTTAGTTTTGTATGAAGGAAGTTTTCAAGTGTAGGGATCAGAGAGTGATGAGATGAGTTGAAGAATGGACAAAAGCTCAAGCTTGGGGATGCCCATGCATCACCCCAAGAAATATCCAAGAAGTACAAGCGTCAAAGCTTGGGGATGCCCCCGAGGCACCCCTTCTTCATCGGCAAAAATCAGGTCACCTTTCAATACGCTATATTTTTATTGCTCCATACATTATGCGTTTTTCTTGGAGCGTCAGTTGTTTTTAGTTTTTAGTTTAGTTTAGTTTTGTTTTCTGCAATAAATGGTTGGACCCCGACAAATTTCTTTTAGAGAAGTTGCCTTGCTTTTCATTTACCAAGAACACTCCATTTTTCACTCTATTCGTTTCAATGAGTGTTCTCTTTTTCTAGAACTGCGTTTAGCTTTCGATTTTCGCCTTGATTTGTATTCAGATCTTGTTATATCTTTTCATCAAGGTGTATTTTTGCCTCTGGTCCATATTGGTTTTCATCAAAAAAGGTGTTTATAAAAAGTTTGACTGGTGTTGGAAAAGAGAAAAAGCTTTATGCAAAAAAGTGGTACAAGAAGGAGCTTGTGTAGACTGCGGCCTAGGCGTTTGCATGTCGTGCTTGATGTCTTTTTGATAGTATGCTTAGTGGTTTTGCTGTAGCATGACTTGTCTCAAATAACTGAGATTGCTTAATGAGCCTTTGAAAGAATCATGCGTTGTTTTAATTATTTGGAAGCATTATTTTGGTTTTCTCCTTGATGCTTTATTTGGGTTGACTTGGCGCATGCTCACACATGTTAGACTCTTACAAAGTCGCCAATAGCCTCTATGATCATTTAGTTTTTGACTTTTGATGTCATCTTATGCTTCTTTTAATGTCGCTTTGTCGCTTTGCATGATTATGGCCGTTATTGCTCTCTTAGTTGGTCGCTCCCAGTCTTTTGCTAGCCCTCGCCTTGTACTGAGTATGAGCTATACTCGTGCATCCAACTCCTAAAAACCAAGTTTGCCAAAGTGTCCACCATACATACCTATTAGCAATTTACTATTCCAAAGTAAATTTGACTTGCTTTTATCTACTCTTCAAATTAAACTCTTACCAGTGTTATGCGAAAATTGGTCAGTAAAGCTCTCACGAACCGAAAGGCACACTTTATTTTTCTCATTCTTAAAAATTTGATATTGTGGTCTCTTATGTTGAGTTGTTATGCTTGCAAGTTGTAAGTTGGGAATTAGCCCAGCCATGCCGTCATGGGGCAAGCTTTCAACATTGCACTTCTTATTTGAGTTGATATCGTGATCTTTTGTTTATGGATACTCGCGGTGTGAAATGAATTGGGAATCTTGCGGGATCATGTAGTTTGTATATGTGTTAGAGAAACGCCTGGGCCGCCATTCTAAGCCATGCATAATTCATGGTGGAAATTTGCAGCATGCCCATATTGGACATTCGACGGCGCATCTCAAAATAAAAAGCTATACAAATGGTAAATAAAAGAGATGTCGAGGTGTTCATTGTCTGCTTGTCCTGTCATTTTGATGTGGACTTGTTCTATGTCATAGGGCATGGAGGTACCCCGTTGGTGGTTCTCGATGATACGTGTATACTTACAATGACAAGAGCTTGCTTGGGACTCTAAGTAAAGTAGCATGAGGTTTGGGTACTCGTATTCACGGGACATGAGGTTTTTAACTTATGATTTGTCAAGCATATGCAGTGTAAATGTTCTCGCATTAACTTTAACCATTCAAGATGCTTATGATGGGGGCAATGAGAGCTCAAAGCCGGTAAGTACCATAACTTTTGAAGGTTATAAAACTTGCAATCACTACTTCCCTCCGCGAAGGGCCTTTCTTTTACTTTTATGTTGAGTCTCCACCTTCTATCTTTATGCACCATTAAGAGAGCATAGTTGTCATTCTGATTATAATGTGCATTGTCCCAAAGTTTTCATTGATTGATTCATATTGTTGGTTTCACTTGTTCTTAAATTATTTGTATCTAGTCACCCTCTTAAACTTGAAGGTGTCCTATGCATTTATGTTTTGCTCTCTCTCTCATGAAGGACAAGCTAAAAACTATTTGTATGTTTTTACTTATGATTTGAACACATGTTTGACTTTCATTGTTTCATTTTCATGATCTTTTGTTTGTGTTTATTTTCATGTTATAACATGGTTGCTAAGTTTCTTCCATCAAGATTATGTCTTTCATGCCCATGTTTTAAGTTCTTTTGATCCCAGCTCACAACACTTACATATATGATCAAGATTGTGTAGGTGCATGTCACCTCAAAAATTATTTCTTTTGTTATAACTTACCTACTCGAGGATGAGCAGGAGTTAAGCTTGGGGATGCTGATACGTCTCCAACGTACCTATAATTTTTGATGCTCCATGCTTGTTTTTACACCATTTGCCTAATGTTTTGTTACACTTCGTGGCACTTTTATGCATTTTCCGGAACTAACCTATTAACAAGTCGCCACAGTGCCAGTTCCCTGTTTTCTACTATTTTTGTGTTTCAGAAAAGTTACACAGGAAATATTCTCGGAATTGGACGAAACCAAAGCCAGTCGCCCAGAATTTCACCGAAGCTTCCAGAGAACCGAAGAGGAGATGGAGTGGGGCCACGAGGGCCCCACACAACAGGGCGGCGTGGCCTGGCCCCTGGCCGCACCTCCTATGTGTGAGGACGCCTCGGTCCACTCCTGATGATGCCCCTTCGCCTATAAAGACCCCCGACGAAAAAAACCTAAGTACCCGATCACTTTTCTAGAACACATCGCGATCCGCCGCCGCCATCGACCCGAAGATCGGGAGGGTCCAGAAGCTCTTCCCGGCACCCTGCCGGAGAGGGGAATTGCCACCGGAGGTCTTCTTCATCGCCATGCTTGCCTCCGGCGCGATGAGTGAGTAGTCTACCTTGGACTATGGGTCCATAGCAGTAGCTAGATGGTTGTCTTCTCCACCATGTGCTTTATGTTTAGATCTCATGAGCTGCCCTACATGATTGAGATCATCGTTATGTAATTCTACATGTTTGGTTTGTTGGGATCTGATGAATATTGGTGTTACGCTTGAGTTGAAGTACTGAAATTTATCTGATGTTATCTCTATGTTGTTTATGATCTTGCATGCTCTCCATTGTTAGTAGCTATCTTGGCCGAGTAGTTGCTAGTGACTCCAAGAGGGGGTATTTATGCTCGATAGTGGATTTATGCCTCTATTTAATCTGGGGGAGTGACAGAAACCTCTAAGGTTATAGATGTGCTGTTGCTACTAGGGGGAAAACAACATTCATATGCTCGAGGGTATATGCTTTGTTTACATTACACACTTTGCTTAATGCAATTATCTGTTGTTCGCAACTTAATACTTGTGGAGTTCTCGGATTGATTCGCCATAAGTGGATTTTTAGTCATAGATGCAGTTGGATGGCGGTCTATGTATTTTGTTGTAATGCCCAGAGTAAATCTCATAGTGATCCTCTCATCATATGCACGTTGTCTTTATTCTATCAATTGCCCAACTGTAATTTGTTTACCTAGCATGTGTTATGTTATCTTATGGAGAGACACCACTAGTGAACTGTGGACCCTGGTCCTATTTCCATCATATTGCTATCACCTATTTACTTTACTCACACTGTTTACTTTACTCGCATACTATTACTATTTTCCACTCGATACGCTCATTCCTTTGTTTACAGCAAACCGGTGAGATTGACAATCTCATCGTAAGTTGGGAGCAAAGTATTTGGTTGTGTTGTGTGCAGGTTCCGCGTTGCAGCTGGCAAAGCAAAGCTTGGACGAGGCGCCTTATAAATTGTCCTGAGCTGTCGCAAGCTAGCAAGCATCACCTTCAGTCGTCTGTCTGTTCCCCTTCGGATCGATAAACCTTGGTTTCTTACTGAGGGAAAACCTTGCTGCTATATTCATCATACCTTCCTCTTGGGGTTCCCAACTAGACGGTGAACATTAACCGTACCGCAAGCATCAACTAGCTACTGCTATGGGCCCATAGTCCAAGGTAGACTACTCACTCATCGCGCCGGAGGCAAGCATGACGATGAAGAAGACCTTCGGTGACGATTCTCCTCTCCGGCAGGGTGCCGGGAAGAGCTTCTGGACCCTCCCGATCTCGGGTCGACGACGGTGGTGGATCGTGATGTGTTTCTGGAAAAGTGATCGGTGCTTAGGTTTTTCCCGTTGGAGGGTCTTTGTAGGCGAAGGGGCGGCGTCTGAAGTGGACCGAGGCGGTCTCACACATAGGGGGCGCGGCCAAGGCCTGGGCTACGCCGCCCTGTTGTATGGCCGGCTCATGGCCCCTCTACGTCTCCTCTTTGGTCTTCTGGAAGCTTCGTTAAATATCTGGATGTTTGGATTTTGTTTCGTCCAATTTCGAGAATATTTCCTGTGTAACTTTTTTGAAACACAAAAACAGCAGAAAACAAGGAACTGGCACTGTGGCATCTTGTTAATAGGTTAGTTCCGGAAAATGCATAAAAACGCCACGAAGTGTAACGAAACACTAAGCAAATGGTGTAAAAACAAGCATGGAGCATCAAAAATTATAGATACGTTTGAGACGTATCAAACATCCCCAAGCTTAACTCCTGCTCGTCCTCGAGTAGGTAAGTGATAACAAAGAAATAATTTTTGAGGTGACATGCACCTACACAATCTTGATCATCTATGTAAGCATTGTGTGCTGGGATCAAAAGAACTTAAAACATGGGCATGAAAGATATAATCTTGATAGAAGAAACTTAGCAACCATGTTATAACATGAAAAAGAACTCAAACGAAAGATCATGAAAATGAAACAATGAAATTCAAATGTGTGTTCAAATCATACTGAAAAACATAGCAAATGGTTTTCAGCTTGTCCTTCATGGAATAGCAAAACATAAATGCATAGGACACTTTCAAGTTTAAGAGGGCGACTAGATACAAATAATTTAAGAACAAGTGAAAACCAACATCATGAATCAATCAATGAAAACTTTGGGACAATGCACATTATACTAAGAATGACAACTATGCTCTCTTAGATGGTGCATAAAGGTAGAAGGTGGAGACTCAACATAAAAGTAAAAGAAGGGCCCTTCGCAGAGGGAAGCAGTGATTGCGAGTTTTATAAACCTTCAAAAATTATGGTACTTACTAGCTTTGAGCTCTCATTGCCCCCATCATAAGCATCTTGAATGGTTAGGGTTAATGCGAGTACAATTATGAAGCATATGCTTGATAAATCATAAGTTGAAAACCTTGTGTCCCGTGAAGTATGAATACCCAAACCTCATGCTACTCGACTTAGAGTCCCAAGCAAGCTCTTGTTATTATAAATATATATGTATCATCGAGAACCGCCAACGGGGTACCTCCTGCCCGATGACATAGAACAAGCCCACATCAAAATGATAAGACAAACAGACAATGAACACCTCGACATCTCTTTTATTTACCATTGGTATAGCTTTTTATTTTGAGATGCGTCGTCGAATGTCCACTATGGGCATGCTATAAATTTCCACCATGAATTATGCATGGCTTAGATTAGCGGCCCAGGCGTTTCCCTAACACATATAAGAACTCCATGATCCCGCAAGATTCCCAGCTTGTTTCACATCGCGAGTATCCATAAACAAAAGATCACGATATCAACTCAAATGAAAGATAGTGCAATGTTGAAAGCTTACCCCATGACAGCATGGTTTGGCTAATTTCCAACTTACAACTTGCAAGCATAACAACTGAACATAAGAGAGCCACAATGTCAAAATTTTAAGAACGAGAAAAGTAAAGTGTGCCATCAGGTTTGTGAGAGCTTTACTGACCAATTTTCGCATAACACCAAAAAGAGTTTAATTTGAAGGATAGATAAAAGCAAGTCAAATGTACTTTGGAATAGCAAATTGCTAATAGGTATGTATGGTGGACACATTAGACTAACTTGGTTTTTAGGAGTTTGATGCACGAGTAGAGCTCATACTCAGTATAAAACGAGGGCTAGCAAAAGACTGGGAGCGACCAACTAAGAGAGCAATAACGGCCATAATCATGCAAAGCGATAAAGCAACATTAAAAAAAAGCATAAGATGACATCAAAAGTCAAAAACTAAATGATCATAGAGGCTTATGGCGACTTTGTATGAGTCTAACATGTGTGATCATGCGCCAAGTCAACCCAAATAAAGCATCAAGGAGAAAACTAAAATAATGCTTCCAAATAATAAAAACAATGCATGATTTTTTCAAAGGCTAATTAAGCAATCTCAGTCATTTGAGACAAGTCATGCTACAGCAAAACCACTAAGCATACTATCAAAAAGACATCAAGCACGACATGCAAAAGCCTAGGCTGCAGTCTACACAAGCTCCTTTTTGTACCACTTTTTTGCATGAAACGTTTTCTCTTTTCCAACACCATTCGAACCTTTTTTAAAACAACTCTTTTGATGAATATCAATATGGACCAGAGGTCAAAATACACCTTGATGCAAAGATATAACAAGATCTGAACAAAAATCAAGGTGAAAAATGAAAGCTAAACGCAGTTCTAGAAAAAGAGAACACTCGTTGAACAATAAGAGTGAAAAACGGAGTGTTCTTGGCAAATGAAAAGCAAGACAACTTCTCCAAAAGAAATTTGTTGGGGTCCAACCATTTATTTCCGAAAACAAAACTAAACAAAACTAAAAACTAAAACAACTGACGCTCCAAGAAAAACGCATAGTGCATGAAGCAATAAAAATATAGTGTATTGAAAGGTGACCTGATTTTTGCCGATGAAGAAGGGGTGCCTCAGGGGCATCCCCAAGCTTTGATGCTTGTACCTCTTGGATATTTCTTGGGGTGTGTGGGCATCCCCAAGCTTGAGATTTTGTCCATTCTTCAACTCATCTCATCATTCTCCAATCCCTACACTTGAAAACTTCCTTCATACAAAACTAAACACAAATCTATTAGCAACATTAGTGTAAGCATAACATAGAATCAACCCTTTTTGCTTCAGGTTTCAACCTAAAAACCATCACATATAAAGCATATACTACTGTAGTAACTTCCCCAAAAGTTTCATGATCAAAAGAACTCAAAAAGAAAGCGATAAAGCGGCAAACACAAATATTGGCAGAAATCTGTCAAAATAGAACAGCTGACAAATGTCGAATTTTTAGAGGGTTTTCTGTTGCTCAAATCAAAAAGTGTTCAACTAATGAAAGTTTGGATATAACCTGGGGCATATGCACAAGAAATAGAAGGTCCAAAAGATATACAGAGAATTTTCACGAATTTTTACGGTGCAGCACCGGAAACAGTTTCAGGACAGCAACATCCCCAAATCTTACCTCGCTCAAATTAGAGGCTTCTCTTGGCACAAAAACGAAATAAAAAGGATAAGGAGAGGTTATTACAGCAGTAATAACTTCCAAGACTCAAATAAAAGAAAACGAACTGAATGTAAAAACATTGGGTTATCTCCCAAGAGTGCTTTTCTTTAACGCCTTTGAGTTAGACGCAGAAAGTGCGAATCAAGTAATATCAAGTGATGAAGCATCAAACTCATAATTTGATCTAAGAATAGGGTCAAAAAGTAATTTCTTCTTCTTTCTAGGGAAGTGTTCCATACCTTTCTTTAGTGGGAATTGATATTTGATGGTGCCTTCCCTCATATCAATGATGGCACCTACAGTTCGAAGAAAGGGTCTTCCAAAAATAATAGGACATGAAGCATTGCATTCAACATCCATGATATGAAAATCAACGGGAACAAGGTTACTGTTAACCATAATAAGAACATTATTAATCCTTCCCAAAGGTTTCTTCTTAGCAACATCAGCAATAGGAACATCATAATAACACTTTTCAAGCGGCGGTAAATCAAGCATGTCATAAATTTTTCTAGGCATAATAGAAATACTAGCACCTAGATCACATAAAGCATGGCAATCAAAACCATTAACATGCATGTCAATGATGGGTTCCCAACCATCTTCTAACTTCTTAGGAATATAAGCTTTTTGCTTCAACTTTTCATCCCTAATTTTCATAAGAGCATTGGTAATATGCTTAGTAAAAGCAATATTTAAAGAACTAGCATTGGGACTCAAAGCAAGCTTTTGCAAGAACAAAATAACTTCAGATATATTGCAGCCATCAACATCAAAATCATTAAAGGAATAGAGCTATCATCTCCTACACTCTGAAAAATTTTAGCACTCTTTTGAGAAAAAGTTTTAGCAGTTTTAGGCTTTTTAGTACAAGGAGTGGGAGTTTTCTCTACACCAATCAAAGTAAGAGGATTGCTAGCATTTGGAACAACATCATTAGAGGTAGTAATGGTACATACCTTCATCCTTCTAGCCATCTCATCTTCTCTTTCCCACCTAGCATGCAATTCTGCTAACATCCTAACATTTTCATCAATTCTAACTTGGATAGCATTAGCAGTGGCAAAAGTATTGTTCTCCTTCACATCATTAGGTAATACTTTTAATTTTAGAAGTTCAACATTATGAGCAAGGCTATCAACTTTAGAAGCAAGAATATCAATTTTGCCTAACTTTTCCTCAACAGACCTGTTAAAAGCAGTTTGCTTACCGATGAAGTCCTTGAGCATGACTTCAAGCTCAGAGGGCGCAGCCCTAGTGTTGTTGGAGGAATTACCATAAGAGTTACCATAACCATTACCATTGGTAGAAGGATATGGCCTATAATTGTTACTAGCAAAATTATTCCTATAAGCATTGTTGTTAAAAATATTATTTCTAATGAAGTTTACATCAACATGCTCTTCTTGAGCAGCCAAAGAGGCCAAAGGAACATTATTAGGATCAACATGAGTTCTATAATTAGAAAGCATAAGCATTATAGCATCAATCTTATCACTCAAGGAAGAGGTTTCCTCAACAGAATTTACCTTTTTACCTTGTGGAGCTCTCTCGGTGTGCCATTCAGAATAATTTACCATCATATTGTCGAGAAGCTTTGTTGCGGCGCCCAAGGTAAGGGACATAAAAGTGCCACCAGCAGCTAAATCCAATAGGTTCCTTGAAAAAAAAATCAGTCATGCATAAAAAGTTTGGACAATCATCCAAGTAGTCAGTCCATGAGTAGGGCAATTCTTTATCATAGA
This sequence comes from Dactylis glomerata, assembly GCA_007115705.1. Taxonomy (NCBI): domain Eukaryota; kingdom Viridiplantae; phylum Streptophyta; class Magnoliopsida; order Poales; family Poaceae; genus Dactylis; species Dactylis glomerata. The sequence continues at coordinate 722,826 of QXEO01000507.1, forward strand.
TTTCATTCTTTCCCAAGCCTGAGCAACATGTTCATTATCAAACTGGCTAAACTTTATAATATTGCTACGCAAAGCTATAACCTTAGCAGGAGGATAGTATCTTCCAATAAAAGCATCCTTACACTTAGCCCATGAATCAATACTATTTTTAGGCAAAGATAGCAACCAATCCTTAGCTTTTCCTCTCAAAGAAAAAGGAAACAACTTAAGCTTAATAATATCACTCTCTACATCCTTATATTTCTGCATCTCACATAGCTCAACAAAATTGTTGAGATGAGCTGCAGCATCATCAGTACTAGCACCAGAAAATTGCTCTTTCATAACAAGGTTCAATAAAGCAGGCTTAATCTCATAAAAATTTGCAGCAGGAGCAGGTGGCGCAATAGGAGTGCAGATAAAATCACAATTATTAGTGCTAGTAAAATCACATAACTTGGTATTAAGGAGTAGCCATTCTAGCAAAACTAAAAGCAGACAAGTAAAAACAACTATAAGGAAACTAATTTTTTTGTATTTTTGATAAAACGAAGCAAGCAAAAATAAAGTAAAGCAAAACTTAAAAAAAGTAAAGGATGTGCGTGCAAAACTCCCCTTGCAGAAGTCTTCTTTTTCCCCGGCAACGGCGCCAGAAAACTTGTTGATGGCGCGATGTTCAATGGTGCCAGAAAACTTGTTGGCGTGTAGTTGATGATGTAAATGACCGGCCAGTTGGAAACCCCAAGAGAAGGTTTTACGAATATAGCAGCAAGTTTTCTCTCAGTTACGAAACCATGGTTATCAATCCAGTAGGAAAAAGCCAAACTCAAGAAGGTGATACTTGCTAGCCTAGTGACACTCCAACAAGGGCGCCGTTAACGATATACTCGTTAGCACGTCTTCAACTAGTAGCAACGTGGAACCTGCACACAACACAACCAAGAACTTTGCTCCCAACTTACGATAAGGTTGTAAATCTCACCGGTTTGCTGTAAACAAAGGAATGAGCGTATCGAGTGGAAAGCAATAGTAGTATGCGAAAAAAGTAAACAGTGCAAATAAAGTAAACAGGTGATAGCAATGTAAAGGAAATTGGACCGGGGTCCATAGTTCACTAGTGGTGTCTCTCCATAAGATAAATAACACATGCTGGGTAAACAAATTACAGTTGGGCAATTGATAGAATAAAGATAACATCCATGATGGGGTCTATGTATCTTGTTGTAATGCCCAGAGTAAATCTCATAGTGATCCATCCAACTGCATCTATGACTAATAATCCACCCACGGGGAATCATCCGAGGACCCCGTGAATATTAAGTTGCGAATAACAGATAACTGCATTAAGCAAAGTGTGTAATGTAAACAAAGCATATGCCCTTGGACATAAGAATGTTATTTTCTCCCTAGTGGCAATAGCACATCTACAACCTTAGAGGTTTTTGTCACTCCTCCAGATTAAATAGAGGCATGAACCCAATTATTGAGCATAAATACCCCCTCTTGGAGTCACTAGTATCTACTCGGCCAAGATAGCTACTAACAACGGAGAACATACAATATCATAAACAATATAGAGATAACATAAGATAATATTCAGCACATCAACTCAATCATAACACCAATATTCATCGAATCCCAACAAACACAACATGTAGAATTACATAAAGGTAGTCTCGATTATGTAAGGCAGCTCACGAGATCTAAACATGAAGCACATGGTGGAGAAGACAACCAACTAACTACTGCTATGGACCTATAGTCCAAGGTAGACTACTCACTCATCGCGCCAGAGGCAAGCATGGCGATGAAGAAGACCTCCGGTGGCGATTCTCCTCTCCGGCAGGGTGCCGGGAAGAGCTTCTGGACCCTCCCGATCTCGAGTCGACGACGGCGGCGGATCGCGATGTGTTTCTAGAAAAGTGATCGGGTGCTTAGGTTTTTCCCGTCGGAGGGTCTTTATAGGCGATGGGGCGGCGTCAGAAGTGGACCGAGGTGGTCTCACACATATGGGGCATGACCAGGGCCTGGGCCGCGTCGCCCTGTTGTGTGGCCAGCTCATGGCCCCTCTCCGTCTCCTCTTCGGTCTTCTGGAAGCTTCGTTAAATATCTGGATGTTTGGCTTTTGTTTCGTCCAATTCCGAGAATATTTCCTGTGTAACTTTTCTAAAACACAAAAACAGCAGAAAACAGGAACTAGCACTGTGGCATCTTATTAATAGGTTAGTTCTGAAAAATGCATAAAAATGCCACGAAGTGTAATAAAACACTAAGCAAATGGTGTAAAAACAAGCATGGAGCATCAAAATTTATAGGTACGTTTGAGACGTATCAGTATAAAACAAGCATGGAGCATAAAAATTTATAGATACGTTTGAGACGTATCAATGCAAATGCGTTAACTATTTTGCGCGGGCTCTGGTCAAATAGACCAACATATTGAAACCGTAAAATCGAATGTTCAAGTTTATGATTTCTTATTCGCTTTTACAATTTTGATATACATGATCTGTTTGACGGTAAACCCCGTGTGAAACTGTTCATAAGTGTTTTAAGAAATTTCACTATTTCAGCTCATAAGTATGATTTCAGCACATGTGTAATTGGTAGCAAGCTTAACTAAATTATCACAACCCAAACCGACATAGCAAAATAGTCTCATTTGAATCACTATAACCACAACAAATACTTCACTAATAATAAGTGGTTCACAATTACTACATGCCAACAAATCACACATCACGGATTACCTTGTTCGTCTTCAACTTGTCATTGTTTGCATCACTAGCTTTGAGCAAATCAAAGAGCATGTACTCAAAGCTTCTTCTTTCTCTCGTTCATAGCATCTTTTCTTCATCGATTCATCTCATTCCTTCTGCCTAACAATAATTATTTCTGGTTGGGATTTCCGGACCTGCTTGAGCACACGAAGTTCGTTCTTCAGCTATTCCATCTCATCCTCCTCCATTCATGGGGTTCTTCACATCAGCTAAGACACTAAAGTATTTCTTCTCAATCTTCTTATCTTCATATAGCCCCCCATGAACCTAGTATGCTAAATCGTACCACCAAGCCTAGCATTGTTGCCTTAATGATACTAGATATAGGTGTGCGCCTTGGCGCACGGTCCCGTTAAATTTGAGCTAAATTTAGTGACTATAGGTGAGCAAATAATAATACATTTTTGGTTAACTTCAAGGCTTAAATTTGATAGACAGTTTCAAATGAGGTTAAATTTAATGGCGATATGAACAAATTCAAAAAGATGTGTTCATAGTAAGGACATATATTTTAGCAGACCTAGCCGGTACAATTAAAATAACAATTATACCAGTGTGCAAAAACACATGGAAATCACACCCGTAGAAAATAGTGAATTATGACTAATATCTCATGATATGTATAAAGGTACGCAAAGATCAGCCGGCAGCATAAGATAAGATCTGATTAGCCTTGTGGGCCTCTTCTACGATCCGCCTGAGGATCTACTTAACATGCAAAACAGTATGTATCTGCAGAACATAGCAAAGAAATAACGTCTATTGGCCAAGATACACAGCCAAATAGAGAATAAATAATATACATTGTTGGGCCACACTTACACACTCACACCACACAACACAAGGAGAATCTATCGCCAAACATTATAACCCAAGATTTGATTATTGTATTAAAGAAATATATTGGACCCAGCTCAGACCACCGACACACTCAAACCACACAAGCAAAATTTTATCTCCACTCGTTGGAACTTGCGACGCTGCGTCCAGACGTGGACAGCCCCGCATCTATTCCCCGTCCATCCACACCTAACCTCTCCATCACCATCCACTCCAGTTCTCCTGCTGCCAGACATAAGGTAGAGCACTGAGGCAACATCTTCGTTGCTTGATGGTGCGAGCACAGCACAGGTACGGCGCGGCCGCATCGCGGCTGACTCCGATGCTAGCATTTGACGCCTCCTGACGATGAGAGCTTCCGACATCACTGGTAGTATGCTGGTATGCTGCAGCACCAGGCCACCGTCTCCACCAGGTGCATCTTTTGCTTCCCCTCAGATCTCCCACAGTTTTGCTTAGCTTACAAAAATTGGTAAATCAAAGCCCGAGATGTACATCCTAAGCATACAATGTTCCTGTGCATACAAATAATGAAGGTAGAAATTAAAGAGTACATCATTCAGATGATTCAGTCTAATAAATCTGAAGAGTATATAGACATCACTAATAAATCTGAAGAGTATATAAACATCATACCTGCACTGGTGCCGCGAATAACAATGAAAGAAACACAAGAATTTGTAAAATCTCACCGCTCCACCAGTCCAGGCTATACAGATTGATCACAAGGATAGGGTAAAAATACCAGACCAAGACTATGGATATTACACAATTTTGCAAAAGAATAAAACCAAATGTAGGCATATGTATTTATTCTCTACTTCAGTCGCTTCATACCTATCCCATATGACAAAACGCCATAAGATTGCTAGCAAAGAGAACCAATATTACTTTCAATCCTAATTTTCGGATTACACTCGGAAACAATGCTTCTTAAGTGGCAGCATGCATGATGACCCTATCAGACTACACTAAACAACTACCGCAGCCATTGTCAATAACCATAATTAGATGAAATTGTTAGCTGAAATTTAAAAAGCAGTAAGAAAAATACATTTAGCAATAAGCAATAAGCGACAAGTGATCCAAGGTATCAATCCACTTTCAAGCACTGATGTGAAAGTACATTAAAATCATATCAATATGCACAAAACGGCAGTACTATACCAGAAAACATACCAAGATAGTTCCAAGGTTGTATATTACCCGATGGATAGTAGATTGCAACTGGATAGGAACACAGAACTGCCAAGATAGAAGATAGGTGTCAGCAGATTATCACCAGTTGAGCAGAGCATTTCTTCTTTTGTACTCCATCCAATAACTATACGAGGAAGCAAAAACATTCTAGATCACTAATAGAAAATGAACAAATCCATCCAAGTAGCAAGGGGGGCAAGCCTCATCCTCTTGTAGCAGCAAAACATACCTTCAGCTTCTCCAATCCAATTAGAACACCCTGCAAGGCACAAGTTCAATGGAGCAATTTTCTCTTGTAAAATCAAAAGGTTAGCCATGCAATATGTTCTTGGTTAAGAATGCACCATTGTTATACAACCTGCAATTTAAAATATTGATGATCAGATATGCATACTCACTCTAGTGCATCTCAATGGGTTGTATAAACATCATAGGAAACCACAAAATGGAACGTGTGTGTCTAACACACTGAAATTTCAAATATCCAATCAAACTTGGTGTTACAAAAGCAATGAAAGCGTAGCGTCATTTGATATTTCCTGTGATTTAGTATAAACATGCGTAATTCAGGGGTCAAAATTGTTTTCCTCGTCATCGGGTGCACGGATATGTATGTAAAACATGATGCATATATAAATCCTGGCTTTCTCAAAATCTTTTGTCAAGGTTCGTTTTTGTTCCAAAGGAAAGAAACAACCTCACTCCAATTTAGTAGTGTTGGAAACACTAACGGAAAATCATCTAATATAAAAGATGCTAGGTTGCATCAAACTAATAGTGTAGATAGCAACAGCCTTTTAGTGATCAGATGATGTAATCAAACAGAAATACATGGAAAATAATATAAAAGCGGTTGATGTACCTCAACATTTGTGAGACACATAATTAGAAGCAGCAAAATAATGAACTGTAGCCATTAGAAACAACCAATAGCCTTGGCGCACGATCCCGTTGATTTCATTCCAATTTTTACTTCGTACATAGAAGGCAAAATTTAGCTACAAAATATGATACTACGACTCTTGGGTTTACAAAACGATGCTGTTAGTACAAAATTACAAGCACACATTGGCATGTCCCCTGGTCTTCCAGGTTGGTAAACGATTGATAATACACTATGATAAGCATGTATAAGAATTCAATGGTAAGTAAATGTCTTCAGTATGAACAAACCATTGCAAAGCTTACAGTTGGTACCAAGGATTCACCTAAAAATAAGTCACTGGTCCAACCGTTACATAATCCAAAGAATATCATTAAAAGAAACAACTGCAATAGGGAGAAGACAATCCCAGTCAACATAGAGAGAATACAATCTCAGTTGTAGGGTGACATTTAGTTCAGTGAAAATGTTGAAGCAAAAATATCATTTTGTCCTCAGGAATGGTGTGTGCTTGATTAACGGTCATATGTTCGATCAGCCATGAACAATTATTCTAATATGTGCGGTCGGCAGTGCCAAAGGAAATATAATTTCATGACAATTACGGAATAGAACATATAGATGAAGGCACATGCCTCATGTTTCCAAATCAAGCTCAATTAGCTCAGCATGTTTTTGTCTCATGGTAAACCTGTCCCATTTTCTCAGCATCAGATTGTCTTGGAGGTGAAATACGTTAGATATCCTGGATAATATTCTGTAACCTGTAGGCGTAAAGAAGGCCCGGTTGCCTGAACCATGTATTTATTAAGTGAAATCTATACACATAGCACAAAGACAATGTAGCAATAATTTTGTTATTCCTTGCAATATAAAGATACAATCACAGAAATGACTAACTGCTATCTTTTGTTGAGCAGATAAATCAATATTGATTCTTTATCTTTTGTAAACCAAGAGACCCAAAGAGTATATTAAATAGAATATGAGAACAAGCATCTACATGATAACATTCTAAGCACTCATATATTTAGTGTAGTGGCAGGATCCTAATACAAACATGGGTAGTTCAGTTCTTGTCCAATCACCATGCGCATCACACAAGCTGAACCCACATTTCTAAACATACTGCAAACCGATAAACCAATGACTCGAGTTACCAATTGATTTGGGCTAAACTTTAGAAAACGAAATTATCCAGGAAAAATAGAGTAAAGGTACATTCCAAGGAGTGTCACGAAGTGGTAGTAAAACTATGGTCACACTTGGCTGCGAAGTGATAAAGGTACAGCAATGATCCTACAGAAATTACAGCAAAAAAAAGTACCAAGTAAAATGGTGTTCATGTCTTGCTCTCAATTCAGGACTTCAGGCAAGCAGCATGTGGCAGAGAGGTGCAAAAATCCAAATACATTATATACCAAACAATAAGTACTTCATATTCTTCCTCAAAATACACCTGAACCAAAATAGACAGAGTTCAAATCAGATCAATATGAACCATAAACCCATTATCTACCATAAACCCATTATCTACTTATTCTGATGTGACCATGGAGTCCTAGAGTTAGGGGCTACGCTTCTCTTACTAAGTGATGACAACAGCGATGGGGCTACGCTTCTCTTACTTATTCTGATAAACACACCTGAGGTTATATGCTAAGTTAGCTAATCAAGGTCCATAGAAAATTTGTGTGACAAACCACAATCTTATAGGACACTAACTAAACTGAAAGGAACTCAACATGTATATTTTGACAAATTGTCCTGCACCTGTTCATCTGTCTAAGTGGAACCATCTTGCAAGTGAAACATCTCACCAACAAACTTACATAATCAATAAATTCTTACATATTAGAGAAGATACATATCACAAATGGTAGAGCATTACTGAAGTCCCTAGCTGATTGTTGAATAGCATAAACATTATAAATATGCCCTTGATTTTGTGTTATTATGATTATACACAACAGAACCCACCTGAGCCAAAAACAAACTAAACGGTTCAGGAAATAATGGGGAATAAGAGCTTTGCATCTACCAAGCAGAAGTGTGCTCATTGCATCGATAGTGGTAAATCCTTGAGATAGATTGTTTACCTTTAGTTGTTTATGCAATGCACCATATTCATGGCTGCACACCCTCCGCATCATAGAAAAGAATTCTCTCTCTCACTGACAGCTTTACCTTAGATAAGAAAGCTTATAACCTGAAGACACATTCGTAGCTGCAAAATTTCCTGAAGAACAATAATTTTCTTTAGGCTACTTGGATACGCACACTTACAGTTATTATGTCTATGATATATACCTGAATTTTCAGTAAATATTACTCAGAAATAACTATAAGTGATATAGCAAGAAACACTCAGCATGGATCAAGTGCCGAACTTAATGATTGCAGTAAAAGTTTAGCCCTACCAGCTTAGAAACATAATCTACAGAAATAAAGTGTGGTCAATGCTAAGCTTAGCAACTCGATGTGAAGAGACAAAAGTTGTCCCAACTTGACCTGACCGTAGGCAGAAACAAGTGCCAAAGATACATACCATAGAAAGAAAATGATAAATATGAAATTAGTACCTGCGCCTTGTGAATTAGTCCGACGTCGTCCAGTGCAGCGGCAACCTTGTGCTCCTTCTCTAGTAGAGGATTGAGAGCAGGTCAGGCGCTCCTTTATAATAGCAAGTCATGCGTTTAAAACAGCAAGTCATGTATGTAGCAAGATAGTAAAACAGTAGGTCATGCAAATAGCACATCAAATAATCTGAGAGGAGAAAATGGAGAAGATAAAATAAATTATTGCTAAGAATAACTTCAAATTAACCGCAATACATGAAGGCCATTTTAGGAAATCCTAGTTCTGCTATTAATCATGGTCACAACTCACAACCTTGCAAGTAATAAAAAGTAAAGAAAAATGTCAGGGAAGTTTCTCTTATTCAGCTCTGACGTATGCAACAATACCCATTTGTTCAATCCCACAAAATTATGAAGAGGAAAAAGCTCTTATTGAACCAGAGCTGAGATACGTATAGACTCATACCTGAACGCATCAAAAACTGCAGGCCTTTATGTGCTTCTCTACTGCGGCGTTCTTTTGCAGTACATTGCTTGCAAGGCCATGCCCCGCCGTCCCCATCACACTTTTCTCTGTCGGTGGAGGCCAAGGTGTCAAAGATGTCGGTGCAGGTTGGGCTCGGTAAATAATTAAAGAGAGCAAGAAATCACAAAAAAAATTGTAGCTTACCAAGAATAGAGCATAACCTTAAATTAGGTCGAACAGAGTGAAAATATCATCCACGAAACCTCCTGACAACAATATCCAGCAAGAAGACCACCTGCAAAAAGAAACATCCATGTCAAGTTAGTACTCGCGAGGCACCGACGCACCACCATAGATCGTGAATCACAGAGCCAGTGCGGCAAGCGGTGCAAGCAACAGTCTGCTTTGCTCCCACTGGTTACACTCTTCTTATTGCAGTGAACTAATAATCAAGAAAGGACCCTCTCACTATGTTCAAGACCACATAAGCATGAGCATATCGATATACTAATTGCATAGCTGAATAATGAACAAAAAGAGTGGAACTAACAGTAGTCACTGCTCTAATCTAATGGAAGAAATATTAGGTACAAAGAGTCCATGATTGTAATGATATTTCGACAAATAAGTATATATTCATGAGTGCACATCACATTGGTAACTGGAATAAAAGATTCAGTTAAGAAAACAACTCATTCAAAGTGAACATAATTTAAATCACCTTTACTTATTCTTAAAAGGAAACTTTCATAGAAATAAACATGTAACCATCTAATAATTAAAGAAAATAATCATATTTCATTATGGCACTGCCAATATGCCAAACTTAAATAAATACCATTTAAAAGAGCTAACAACAGATAGATATTTAAGAAAGAAACCTTTTGCATGGAAACTGAACATTCTCAATCAGAAAACAGACATATAATGTACTTTTTGCAAGCCCATATCTAAGGTAATTGATCCTACAAATTTCAAAAAAGGGCCTATGACAAGAAGAAAGACATGGAGATAATTTAAGAATGAATCAGGGAGTCGTTCCTAATTTTCCGGTAGGAAAGACAGCCACGGATCACCTACAATGACGCCTCATTTAGGTGATAAACGTGACCTAAGACATATTCTTTGGCATGCATCACATGAAAATTTTGGTTTGTGGAACCTAATCAGAAAATTAAATGGTCTACTGAGGTACAAATTTATTTTCCATTCTCTGTATAAATAGTATGCTCTAAATAATGATTAAAAAGGTTTGTTTCAGGAATATAATCAGATGTACAAACAATAGGAGCTCCAATAAACAGGCTACAGGAAGAAAAAAGCCAAGCGACGCAAGAGAAACACAAAAGGTACCTCTGAAAAGAAGATTTGCACTGTACAGAGTCGTTCATGAAGCAGTTAACCACCGATTTACTAACCTCCCCATCAGATATATACAAATCATTAGCTGCAACAAATAACTATTGTTAGCTGCTGGGTAAAATCAGAAAACTTACTATGGTGAATAGTAACCAGCTGCGCAAGAATTAATCAAAACTGATCAATGAAGTATTAGAATTTAGACATCACATCCAGAGAAGCTGAAACCCATTCTTTTAGGAATTTAGATCTCAAACCTGAAGTGGATATCATTGTACCTGATCTCTCCTCGGCTGCATGCTGCGTGCGCCCACTGTCGCGTCCGCTGCCAGCCGCAGCTACGTCGCCAGACGCCCCTCCGCCACCTGCAGCGCTGCCACCCGCGTTTCTCCACTCCCCGCCTCGCGGCCGCACCTGCTTCTCCGCCTTCCAGCCGCGCCCGCGCCTCTGCGCATCCACTCCAGGGGCCCCTCCGCTACATCTTCCCGGCCTCGGCTTCGCGTTGTTCCTTCCTGCGCGCCCCAGCCAGTACCTGCGCCGGTGTCTCCGCAACTTCCCGCGTGCGCGCGCGTGCCCGCTCGCCCCTTTCCCTGCAGTGCCCGCGCGGCTCCTCTGCACCCGCACCTGGAGCTCCCTCGAGCGCACGCCCGCGCTCGGCCGGCCATCTCCGCGCTGCTGCTCCTCCCGGCGGCTACGCCCCGTCGCGCCGCCCCAGAGCTCCCTCGAGCGCGCGCCCGCACTCGGCCGGCCTTCCCCGCGCTGCAGCTCCTCCCTGCGGCTAAGCCCTGTCGCGCCGGTCCGGCTCCCTCGGCCTCCTACGCGAGTGGCGGCGGCGGCGGCTGCAGAGGGAAAGAGGTGGCGCCGTCCGGCTAGACCAGAGGACGACGTGGGTGGGGATTGGGGAAGGCAGGACGGGAGCGGATTGGGGAGAGGCGTGTGGGTGTGGGTGTGGCTTTTTGTCTCACTGCAGGGATTGGGGAGAGGCGTGTGGGTTTGGGTGTGGGGAGCGGATTGGGGAGAATCCGCATGCAGCTGCGCTGCTCAGCCGTCGCAAGGACGGCGATGGAGGCAGCGAGGCGGCGGCGGCGCGAGCAAGCGGGCGGGCGAACTGGCGGCGGCGCGAGCGAGTGGGGAGGAAGGAGAGGAGGCATCGCGGCGTTGCTGCGCGCGGCGATTGGGGGTGGGGTGGGCGCGGGGATTGGGTTAGGGTTTCACCCGGCGGCCGTTTTATACCGGCGCGGTGAAAACGAACGGACGGCCGAGATCTATACCTAATAATAAAGGACGTAAGGTTTCCGTGGTTCGTTCGTCGGTTCGTTCGTCCAACATTTTTTCTGAACCGATATACCCTTCCACCAAAATACATATTACCCTCAATGCCACCGGTAAGTGAAAAAACTGTTCACCAAACTACATATTACCCTCAATGCCACCGGTAAGTGAAAAAACTGTTTGATTTATTTGTTGATTGACCCCGGGCAGGCCTTTGTGCCATGGGCTTAACGATTGGCACCGAGCGAAAAAAGGTTCACGTAAAAAGAAAAGACCTGAGCGATACATAGCCGGCTCGTCTATCCCATGGGGCGCCTCCGCTCCCAGCCGCCCGCAGGTCAAACCCTAGGTACAGCCATCGTTGCGCCCTCCTCCAACGGGAGGAACGGAACTGCTCGCCCCCACCTCGACGTATCCCTTCCATGGTGCGGATTCCTCCATTGGACGTTCGCTGGGTACTGGGACGCACGGGAACGATGGTACACCCAACTGCGACAGTCGCCGGAGCGACGACATGTCGAGAAAGGGCTCTGGGACCTGCGTCCGCTTGCGAGGATGTCGGCTGATTCAGGGGAAAGGACCGGGAGGTAGTAGTGCAGGCAATTCGATGAATACCGTCATGACGAGCTGCCGTCCGCGCCCATCGATTAGATTGATGCCGTTCGGAAGCAGAGTGCTGCCTGGATGTTTGCAGGAAGCGATGAGAGGGACACGAGTCTGGTCTAAGATTGGTCCTTTGCCTGATTCTTGAGGGCTTGAACATGCTTAGCAAACCATCAACCACAATCGTGCACCAGCCGCGCATGTGCAGGCACGGCGCCGATGTGCAGATTCTGGTTATGTCCACAGACAGTATGCTTCCAGCCCCGATTATAATGCAGACATCAGTGGCATACTGAAGCTCCAGTGCTCCAAGGACGTGCTCACGTATAAACCTGTAGGTACCAGTATGCGGAGATCAGGTTCTGACATGCTCACCTATGAGCTGCAAGCAGCAACAACGCTCCTGGCATTGTGCAACACCTTGCCATCATCATCGTATGCAGCGGTTGCAGTACAGACTAGAGAATAAGCCTATTAGTTGCAGTCATGGAGCTGAAAGATTGTTGAGAAGAATACTACAAGGATTGCTACTGCTTGCATATCAGGTCTTTGTCGCCTAAGCTTTTCTGCCCAAAGAAAGAAAGAAAAGCCTTCTTAATATGTGTAAACAGAGGCAGGTTTTGAATTTACACTAGGAGGAAGACAGAGTCAGTTTAGTTTGCAATTTGTGGTGTCATTTTTCCTGTCAGATTTTGCACGATTTCAATATGTTTTAGAAGAACGTAAGCTCTTGTTCAATTTGCAGCCAACGAGTTGACCGAAAGAGCTCAACCCCTTGGCAGACCTTCTTGTATATTCCTACAATTTTCTAAATGCTACCCATACTTTGTCAATCGGCGATACTTGAACGTATCTGTTGGTTGCGTGGAACGATTTATTCTAAAACATCGATCCGATGGCTGTTTTTTGGATATAATCTTCTCGGCCCCACCCGTCAGAGCCTTATAGACCGCGGCCCACCTGTCACCAGTGGGCATGCATGCTGTACTGTAGGCGCAAGTGGGAGGGGCACCGCCCTATGACCACTGGACCCCGAGAACTCGTGTCCACTCGTCATTGACCTATTGGCTGAAATATCCGGTCCAAAAATAAACACTATACAGCTCAGTAAAAAAACGATCGCGAATCAACGGCCGAGATGCTCCCGAGGCGGCGATCGGACGGCCCAGAATGGCTAATCGCCGTGGAGGCGAGCTGTCTATGCACGAATTATACCTTTAGATATTCCGCAGAGTTTTGGTAGTGCATTCTAGAGTGTTCTGTCACTATCCGTCTACCCAACAAACAAATCCGCATTTGTTCCCTTCATGCAATGTGGAACATTGTAACACATCTAAATTAGCATGCAACATCTAGTGCACATAAACTTAACTATGTCTACTAGAAGCATTATTCCTCTGTTCAAATATGGAAGAATTGACTCATATTTTGCACCGAGCACATGTAGAACTGGTCCCTCAAAGGTGACGCACTTGACCAGCTCAAGCTTGTGGACACGGCAAACTTCTTCACAACCCACCGCTAACTCGCTAAATGTGGGTTCTTTGCAGGTATTGGGGCAGATGTCATGTCGGTGAGGTCCTACTTGACCACAAATTGCAAAGAAATGGAGCTAAATTGACCACTCCCAAATCATAAACCCTAGAAAGAGATTAGAACAGTGAAGGTTTACCCCTATATCAAAGAAGAGTCATCGTTCTAGCTGGGCATCCCGATCAACGATAGGCCTGCAAGGAACCAACGGCCGGCTAGGAACATGTGGCAGGGAACGAGCAGCTGGCACGGTCGATTTGTGGCGGCGCAGACGAATCATCGGCAGAGCGACGACTTCTGCTCCGGCGCGTCTAGGTGAAATCGAGAAGGTCCCTTGCCAGGGCCGAAAGTTCCCTCCCGCCAAGGCTCCCACTAAATAGAGGGCATCGACGGGTCGGCTGCAAAACTCTCGTTTGTGTGGGTTGGGGCATTTTCCAACCCCCTTAAAAATTTTAAAGGGTCACAGGATTTTAGCATATATGTTCTCCGTTTGAAATATTAAAACCGCGATTATTTTAAAGATCGCATGGTTTGGACGTCGAGTTTTCCGAGCCCCTTAAAAAAATTGAAGGGTCACGCAATTTTAGCGTATAACTAGCAGAGTACCCGTGCGTTGCCACAGGTTAAAAAATGGAAATAAAGTAATATCTAGACGAAAAATCCTTTGGTTGTATCGGATGTGATGAATTGCTTAAGAAACTTGTAACAGATTACAAATTGCAGCGATACTAAGGTTCGACAATAAATCATGTGGCAAAGTATGACATGAAATTGTGGATAGTCTAAAGTACTGAAGAAATAAATGTTGAACATAAACACTAAGCTACACCAACCAGAGCATTTGTTGTTTTGCTTCTAGAGGACACAAAATAGATGTACGTTATTACATGAAAAACAAACTTTAATTTTTGTGTGATCGTTCATTCATAGGATTCCAAGATATTCTGGTGCTTTTTGGTGACCTCTGGTATAAACATCTTAGCTAACTCTTCCAACAATAAGGATGGAAAAAATAACACATTTATGTCCTGATACTAAAAACAATTTAAACTTAATTGATTTTGTATAATGAGAACATGCTAACAATAACCTTTTTTACCTACAGTGCATAAAAACTAAGAAATATGTGTGGGAGATAATGGCATTTATCCTGTCATGTCGCGTAGATAGTTCTCTTTGCATTTTTATCTTCAGTAGTGGTATCAACAGCTGTTGGATCATCCATTCTTCACACTATTGTGCTAAGCTAAGATTTATAAAGCAAAGTAAGACAATTAAGTGACACGAAACCAGACATCAAATGAGGATGGTTCTTGCGGAGTCAACCATACCTCATAATTAAGCTAAGATTTATAATGATTCAGACTATTAGAAAATCCCCGATTTGGTGCAGTGAATCATACCTCGTCATGAGTTGCGCATCCAACACCATGAATTGGTCCAGAGAATATTACTACATGCAGGCCAAATTCCGTGGAGGTTAAAGCTAGCCTTGATTTTCTTTTGATATAGAGACTCAAGCCGCCGGGAATCCTCCATATTGCAATTCGGATTTATACAAGTCAATGCACGACCGTCCATGATCTCCGAACTGGAAGCTTTAGCACCCATCGTCGGGGAATAATTTTGCAAAAGCATTCCATGTGATATTCAAATTACAGCGTGATCACTGACCAATGCCAAAACTAATTCGACATCTGACCATACCGGTGACCTCTTTCTCCTCTCCCCTCTGGAAAATTGAGGAAAATTAATTCAGAATAAAGATAGCAAATTTGGTAAAATTTAATCTGACGAACTTGGATATGCATATCAGAACTACATAGACACACATTTGGAGGATTCTTATCAGTAATTAATCAATCGTGTTCTCTCTGTTTTGGTAGTAGAAAAGTGATAAAAACACACCTACATTGTATACTTGGATTTAGACTTCAGCAGCACCTGCACACGTATCAGGAATTTTCTCATGTCAACATGATGTAAGCCTCCGTCTTCAGATACCTGTTGATGATCCATCAACCTCAGCGACTGAGCACTATCTGATCGAGGAATCCCTACATCTGAACCTCCTGCACCCATCCTTCACGCTCGCGGCTGGCACATCCCGCTCGGACAGAAAGAGCCTGGCCTCACGTGGGGTGTAGGGCGGCGAACGGCGCCTATTGGAGCACCGCACTTGCCGGATCCCAAGTCTCAACCAGAAATCCCGCGCCCTCGTCGTCGCCCAGGAGGCCAGGATAGCGAGGGGAGCTTGTCCCGGCAGGTCCATCTTCATCCGTCTTGCCGCGGGACGACATGAGGGGTGGGCATATAACCCGAAAACCAATTTACCGAACCGAGTTAACCTGAACCGAAGCCGAAGTGACCGAAACCGAATTTCTCAGTGCTAAACTCGGTTAGCAAATATAGAAAACCGAATATACTTCGGTCATTTCGGTACTGACCTGCTGTCCACCGAACTGACCGAGTACCCGATGCTCTCCCAGTATTCCCTTGGACACAGATCCTCTAACGTGCTAACCCTGCAGTGCCCCTGACGTTCTGTTGCTGACGTGCGGGCCCCACGCCTGATGGGCCCCATCTGTCAGCAACACAAAGTCAGAGTTGGGCACCTCAGGGGATCCCCGTCCTATTCCCTTCTCAGGCCTCAGCCTCCACTTGCGGACGAGGCGGGGCTATCCAAATCAGCTGTTCACTAAAAAATCCCCTCCCAGGCTCCCAGCAATCACGGCGACGAGCGATCTGTGCTGTCTCGCGTCGCCTAATCTTCTACCTTCCTAGTTCGCCTGATCTCTTGCCTCCGGAATTAATTATATGAGCGGCAATTCGCTGGAGCGCCGATGCATCAGTGGCGCCGGTCAACGATTCATTCCTTAACAGCAAGCGACGCCGCGATGGCATCGTTCTCGTCCAGCCAAATCCCACATTAGTAGATAAACTGCTGCACGAATCGCACCGCGTGAAGCTGCTACTGCTAGCCTCAGTAGCCTGCAAGCTGGAATGGAAGTACTGATCTGTTCAATCTCGTGTGGCATGTGCTTCGATATCTATTGTTGTACTACTCTGAATGAGTACTGTTCAATCTTGTTGCCAACTTGCCATGAACTTCGATCCGTCTTTGTGCGAATCCTTGTTGATTTTTGCCATGTCGTTTTTAATTTAGATTCCGTCCCAGATATTGGAGAAAATGAGGACAAACCAAAACCACACTGCAAGCGTTGAGGTGGTTCTACCTATGAACCTGGAGAAGGCCAGGCGGTCGGCGATGTGCAAGCGGCAGAAACAGGAACAACCACTGGTGGCGCTGGTGAGACGCACGCAGCGGAAGCGGGGAAAGAGGATGATGATGTCTGTTCGGTCAGCTCGGTTGACCGAACCGATTTGGGAGGGGATCGGGTCGCGACGACGTTCTTTCCATCCGGATGGTTTTTTTTTTGCGGGCGATGGTTTCTTTGACGTACGAAGAGGTTCGTTTGAAGTACGAAGCGGTTCGTCCGGGTTTCTCACGTATCATCCAACGACACTTCTCGAGACCGGACCGAAGACGCACACGAGCGAGCCAATCCCGCGTGACGGACAGACGACGGAAAATCCGGTTTTTTTTATGGACGAAATTTGTTTTTTTGACATACCATGGTTTTGTGACCATCACGACCTCAAGCCGTATTATTAGTAGAGATATGTTCTTCGTTCAAAATTTTAAAACTGCGGTTATTTTAAAAATCGCAATTTTTTTTAGGGATCCCTTGCGGTAAAAAGAAAGGAAACACGCACGCAAACCCTAACCAATCGAGGAGGGATGGAGAGCGGCAGCGCACAAGCCGTCGCATCCTCGAAGGCTCATCACAGGAGTGCGACCCTGGGCGACGAAACCTCAATCGAGGAGAAGAGAAGAAAGATCGAGAGCGGCGCCGCACAGGCCGTCGCGGCGGCTCAGCGGAGCGGGGTGCCCTTGGGCGACGACGGGCGTCCGCTCGATGGCGTGACGCGTGCCAAGCTTGTTCGGCACTTGAGGCATGGTGATGGCTCTATCTACACAAGCAACGGATACTATGCTAGAGTTTATCGTCTCCATGACACCAGCGAGAGTACGTAGTTCATTCCACCTTAATTTGTTGAATGACTTACTTGATTATCATCAATTTTACCTTTGTTCATCTAGGTGAATTATAATTTTGCCAAAATCCTATGTCTTTTTTCAGCGTAGGAGATTGGCTCCCAATTCCCTTACTAATGAGTCTTGAATATATCTATTTTCAGAACAATATTGCTAAATTTTGAATAGGATCCACCAAAGTTTTAATAGAGATTGCATATCCGGTGTTTGTTTCAGTTGTAATTAACTTATTATTAAATCAGGATTGCCCTTTTGGATGGGTAGGAGGATGTACCAGTTCCAAGCCAGCCCATTTTAATCAATAACGACCCACTGTTTTCGAACGCTGCACTGCTTATCTTAGAAACAGACCACATGATCGTCAACAATGTTCGCATAAAAAGATGTGCAGCTATATCTGAGACAGGTTTTGCAGTTACACACTCACGCTACATATTCAGTGCGCAAAAGCTTGAACGGTTACATTTGATGAAACAAACACGCACGCTCCAAAGGTTCAATGTATTTTGATTTCACTTCTTTCTGAGATATCTTACCAGGCCACATGTGCCATGTGATTATTGTAAATTTGTAATCCCATTTTCACCTTGCTTGTATCAATCCATGTATCCTCTTGTTCTTTTTGTCTCCTTTCAGTTGAAATTTAATAAGTTTTATAATGTACTGCATGTACAATTCCTAATGTATGCTTCTCAATCAGCTTGTCTGGAGCCAATGATGATGACAGAGCCATCGGCCTCTTGCATGCTTGACGACAGGATGGTTTGCCAGAGACATGAATTTCGGACCATGATGCAGATATTCTACTTGAGGCTAGCTTACACTTGTTCATATGTTAGTGCCCCACCTGAGTTGTATGGATACGTGGCTGTCAGGGATCTGTTAAACCCTATGCGTAACTACATCTTTAACCGCCCAAGAGATGACCCTTTCATCGTCGGACATGACGGCCTTATACAAATGGCTGGCCCTAAGCGAGGCATCAGAATGGAGGCTCATGTGCTAATCGAGTTCGACCTGAAGATCAAGAAAGGGGGACAAGTACTAGAAGAGGATCTACAGCTCATCGACTGCGTTGCCTCCTTCAGCCACAGAACCTCAAGACATGCGACAGCAAACAGAAGACGGATTGATGGTGACTATGGGGCGGTGGACATAAGCTACACACTTTTGGACATCGCCGTGGAGGCCACTGTACAAGTCGGGATATCAGAGATGGCGTCGCAGGAACATGGCTTGAAACTGAAAGCGGCAGCGTTCTACACTTCACAGTTGAGTGGGCAATTCGATCTGTTTGATGGAATCGTAGCCGCCGAGGCATCTGAGCTAAGCAGGACTGTGGTTGCTGTGGTGAAGGGAGGTCATTTGCTCGTAGCGTTGATACTCAGTCAGACTGGTGGCGGCTCGGATCGTCGTATCGTTCAGAAGTCATGTACCTTCCCTGTTCAAAATCATGGAAGCCGTGTCTCCGTTCTCAAGCTTGGGCTGGCCACTATCGAGGTGAAGGTAACCTGGTCTACTTTGGATCTCCCCAAGAGCCGTCTTCTCGGCCTAAATTGCTTCAAGTGGGAGTATATGGCAGCTGAGGTTGAGTATGAGGGTGATTAAAGAACAACAATGTCACTTTGTTTGTGGTGTCCTAAATAATCCTGCGCTGTTTGTTATCAGCTGGATGTCAGATTGTCTGTTGTTCACTCAGTAGTTATCCCATGATTGAATGTTGTGAAACTCTCCTATGTGTATGTGACATGGCTGCATTTTGTGCTTTACTAATGGTTCTACTCTTTCTTTGTCCGTGCTTGATTTTTCCACTTTCCGCTGTTGTTTGGTTGCCCCTCGGTTTGGTATATTCTGTTTCATTTTTGTTTTGTTTTGCGAATGATATATTCTGTTTCAATTGACTGTATACTGCCCCATTCAATTAATTAAGAAGAAGTTTACAAGAAAGTAAAGGAAAGTCACAAATATAAGCATACTCTCCCGACATCATGTCGCCCAACCTCTTTGCCCCGGCTAGTACCCACAATCTAGCCTCACACTTAATCTTATCTAAAATTACAAAAGTTGGAAATAGTTTGTGTCTAATGACTCTTGCGTTCCGCTCCTTCCAAATCTCCCGAACGGTAAGCAAGGCTAGGGAAGCCAAGCCCTTTCATCTCTTGGATAGATAGAGAGGGAGGGCAGAGGCCTTTGGTGTCCCGTTTAGTCAAGAATTGGGGCTTCACAATTACTAGCCAATATTTATCTCATGCCTTTCCTCGTTCATGGTTCGATATTCTGGTGTCCTAGGCGTAGAGGAACCACACCAATCCATCCCGAATTTGGTGGTTAAACTCTACTGCGGTGACGATACTGTAGGAGAGGTCCTGCGACAAAATAGCTTGATGCCAAAATGATGAAAATCTTAACACCTCTTATTTTACCTTTTCACTATTTTGAAATGTCGCAACAACTGTAAACATTTGACTCAGGAATCTGAAAGTGAGGTGTCTACCCCCGCAAAAAGAGAAAGAAAGTGAGATGTCTAAATTGCTCAGATAAAAAATGGCAAATATAACCAGATTAAGAGAGGTCATTGTTAAGTTACATCAGAAATTCAAGGGCCCTTGATTTGGACCATCTGTTCTGTAACAAAAAAAAAATACTCACGTGACAATATTATTGGAAAGGAAAGCAAGGATGGTGTTGGGTAGACCTGATTACATTCATTTTTTTAAACGAGGGAAAAACTTTGCCTTACTACTACAAAAAGACTTCATGTTTCTACACATAAAAAAGGAGAATGCACATTCAGCAGAAAAATGGGAAGCAAGAAGACAGGAAAATGATCTTAACAGTAAACTCAAACAATGAAACAAAGTAAGCATCATGATCTCTTCAAGATCTTTGTTCATGTATATATGAGCACTGAGCTGTAGCAATCGAACTGTCTAGTGTGACAGATTGCATATACTACCGTTCCAAAGTAAATAACTCGGTTTTGTCTAAATACAGATGTATATTACACACATTGCAATGTGTAGATCCGTATCTAAAAAAATTTGAGTCACTTATATAAAACAGAGGGGATATATCTCTGTTGAGTTTATAGCCTCTAAACTGTATTTGGTATAATCATGTACTGATGTGTAAATTGTAAATGTTAGGAGGACAAAACTGTAAAAGGAAGATAAGATAAGGGGAAGTGGAGACAGAGTCGAGAAGAAGCTCGACTTCTCTGTCCAGAAGTTCATCCTGTACTGTGAGCCTCTCTCTCTCTAAAATCCTATTCTATTCACATCAAATTAGATTGTTTCTTGAGGGATTTGAACATGGTATCAGAGCAATCGATCCAGGGGCGTGTTCCTGATCCGGATTTGGTCTGATTCGTGCTGCAATTTGTCGGAGTTAGTAGTCGCAGTGGTTGTGGCCGCCGTTGTGTGTCGTCGCTGTCTTCGTCACAGGCCGTGCGCCGTCGCCTCCTCTCCATAGGTTGTGCGCCGTTGTCCCGCAGTGCTGTGCCGCGCCACCGCCGTCGTCCCGCAGTGCTGTGCCGCGTCGCTGCCGTCGTCCCGCAGTGCCGCGCCGCTGTCTTGGTCCTGCAGTCCCGGTCTGAAATAGTTATTGTGCTGCACGAAGGTGGAGTTATCTGAGTTTTTTGAAGAGCACTCTGTAACAGTTCAGTGGTCATGGGAGATCCAAGCAAGGATTCTGGGATGGAAAAGTTAGTGGAGAGTATGCAGCGTATGATGGCCCAATTGTTGGAGCAAGCACAGTCACGTACAAGCAGTAGTTCTGATGTTCTGAAAAATCTGGAGGCTAATCCAGTAAGGCTGACCGGTCCAGGTGATTTCTTTAGTTGGTCTCGTAATGCATTGCTGATTCTAGAATCACATGGTTTGGAGAAATTTTTAAGAGAAGATGTGAAAAAGCCAGCAGAACTTCCACAAGATCAGTGGGACCAAAACCAGAAGCGAGTCATGGTGTGGTTACTCGGTTCAATGGAGAAAACTGTGAGGGAACAAGTCGAAGGATTTCAGTCTGCAGCTGAGGTGTGGACAAGCATTGAGAAACAATTCTCGGGGAAATCAAACAAAATTCAAGTAAGTAGAATTTTCCATGAACTGCGACATATCAAGCAAGAGGAGAAGACAGTGACTGAATATGCAGGAGAAATCAAGAAACTCTATAGAGACCTGGAGTATTTTAGACCATTTAAAGCACATGATCCCAGAGATGTTCCACTCCTTCGTGAGTGGTTTGAACCATTGTTGATTCAGACTTTTCTTGATGGCCTCAACCCCGAGTTCAATCTCCGTTCCCAGCTCATACAAGCCACACCAGACTGGCCTACACTGGACCAGACCATTGCTAGTATACTTGAGGAGGAAACAAGATTGGCGAATCAGATCACAACTCCACAAGCAATCATTGACAATCGGGCTGCACTATCTGCAGCTAATCAAATTCAATCAAGAAATTCTCCGGCGGGTGCTCATAGATTTGACTATGCAAAGAGGAGTAGGATTGTGTGTGACAATTGCAAGAAACCTGGGCATGTGAAGACAAATTGTTTTGACTTGATTGGTTACCCTCCTGGATGGCAACGTAAACCGTCTAACAGGTTTACTCGTGGTGATGGTAGTATGAGGAGGACGGATCGCGCTCACTTCACCTCAACTAGAGATGAACAATCTGCAGTTACAGTCCAGGCACTGGAAGAGTTTAAGACAAAGCTTATGGCGACTCCTGCAGCTGGACCTTCTGAGACTACCCCTGATTCTCATACCGGAAAAGGTGCGAATCAGCCTTTAACATCTTGGATAATTGATTCAGGGGCTACAAATCATATGACGGGCTCATCTAAGTTTTTTTCGACATATATCCCACGTTCCGGTAGAGATAGAGTACGAATAGCTGATGGGTCCTCAGCTCCGATTATGGGTTCTGGGAACATCACTTGTACTCCTTCTCTTTCTTTGAGCCCGGTCTTACATGTCCCAAATTTTCCAGTGGACCTCCTATCTGTTAGCTCAATTTCAAAGTCGCTTAACTGCAGGGTATCTTTTGATCCTAAGTCATGTATATTTCAGGACCTGAAGACAAGAAGAATTCTTGGGACTGGAGTTGAGCATGAGGGCCTCTACTACCTCAACAATACTCAAGCTCCATATGCACTTAGTGTGAAGGGTATTTTGTCAACCGATGAATTACTTTTAATGCATTATAGACTAGGGCACATGTCGTTCCAAGCCCTTAGTCGTATGTTTCCATCTCAAGTCAAAAATCAGTGTAAGGAGAAGCTTTTGTATGACGTGTGTGAATTGGCTAAACACACTAGATCCAATTATCCGAGTAGTAATGAGAGGAGTAAGCTTCCTTTTGATGTGGTGCATTCAGATGTATGGGGTCCATCAGTTGTAACTGCCCTAACAGGGGATAGATATTATGTGACCTTCATCGATGGTTTTAGTAGATGCACATGGCTGTACCTGTTAAAGCATAAGTCTGAAGTTCTGCATGCATTTAAAGATTTTTTTAACATGGTGCGTAACCAATTTGGCGTGAATGTCAAAATATTACGCTCTGATAATGGTACTGAATATGTCAATGGTGAGTTTAATAACTTCTTGTCTTCTTATGGTATTATACATCAAACCACATGTGTAAATACTGCAGAACAAAATGGAGTGGCTGAGAGAAAGAATAGACATTTGCTCGAGGTTGCACGGGCTATCATGTTCATGATGAATGTGCCAAAATTCCTTTGGGGAGAGGCAGTCAAAACTGCTGCATATCTAATAAACCGTATGCCTTCTAGGATTTTGGGACAAAAGACTCCAACTGAATTGTTGCATGGGTCTAACTCATTTATTGTGCCACCAAAAATATTTGGATGTACTTGTTTTGTTCATGATTACAGGAGTTCAGCGGGAAAACTTGATCCAAGATCCGTCAAATGTATTTTTGTGGGATATTCTCCCACAAAAAAGGGGTATCGCTGCTGGTCTCCCGCTGAAAGGAAATTTTTTGTGAGTATGGATGTTACGTTTCATGAAAAAGAACCGTTCTACTCCTTTAAACAAAATGGCAGTGATACATGTAGCAAGGGGGAGAATCTCATAAAAGAGAGCAATAATAAGGGATCTGCAATGATACCTATTGTGGACATTATTCGCTCAGAAAATGAAACAGAGGGGGAGAACACTGCAAATACAAGCGAAGAAGGTGAAAATACATTTATACCTGAAGTGTATGAAAATATTTCAGGTCAGCACGGGGTGGAGAGAAATGATGGCGAAGGTATACCTCTGGACATTGGTGAAGGAGCTACTAGTCAGCCACAAGTACTAGAGGAGGCACCAATAAGTGAAGACATGGCCCATGATGAGGGTGGTGATGAAGGTATTGAAACTCATTTACCATCTTCTAGTACTGAAGTAATTGATGAACCAATTGCCTTACGAAAGAGGAAAAGAATAGTAGATGTACCTGCACGTCTAAAAGATTGTGTAGGATATAAACATGATCTTGCAAAAGTTGTTTCATATGACAGATGTAGTTCTCTTTTTAGGAGCTTTATTGCATCCTTGGATGCTACATCAGTACCTAAAGAATGGAAGGATGCAGTGAATGATCCTAAATGGAAGGCAGCAATGTTGGAGGAAATGAATGCTCTCGAAAAGAATAAGACATGGGAACTGGTAGAGTGGCCAAAGGGCAAAGAACCGGTTGGATGCAAATGGGTTTATACTATCAAGTATAATCCGGAAGGTAAAATAGAAAGGTATAAAGCTCGGTTGGTGGCCAAAGGTTACACACAGACTTATGGTGTAGATTATGAGGAGACATTTGCCCCTGTAGCAAAAATGAATACAGTAAGAACCTTGATATCTTGTGCAGCTAATCTTGGCTGGAATTTATTTCAGATGGATGTAAAAAATGCATTCTTGCATGGAGAACTTCAGGAGGAAATTTATATGCATATACCACCTGGTTTCAACACAAGACAAACCGAAGGCAAGGTCCTGAAACTCCATCGTTCACTATATGGCTTAAAACAATCACCTCGTGCGTGGTTTGATCGATTTAGAAAAGCTGTGCTAAAATTGGGTTTCATGCAGAGCAATGCTGACCATACTTTATTTTATAGAAGATGTGGAGGAAAACTGACAGTATTAATTGTCTATGTTGATGATATTATTATTACAGGAGATGATGATCAAGGTATTGAAAAAGTGAAGCAACATTTGACCAATGAGTTTGAAGTAAAGGATCTAGGACAAATGAGATACTTTCTTGGAATTGAAGTCTCACGAAGCTCAAGAGGTATCTATTTATCTCAAAGAAAATATGTGCTAGATCTTTTGTCAGAAACTGGTATGTCTGGGTGTCGTCCAGCGTCAACACCAATTGAAAAAAACCATAGATTGACTAGTGAGTCAGGGGAACCTGTTGACCGGGAGCAATATCAGAGACTTGTTGGTCGCTTAATTTATTTATCACATACTCGTCCTGATATAGCTTTTGCCGTAAGCGTGGTCAGTCAGTTTATGCATAATCCTAAAACTCACCATATGGATGCAGTAAATCGAATCATTCGATATTTAAAAGGGTGTCCAGGTCGAGGTTTATTGTATAAGTCATGTGGCAACCTAAAAATAGAATGTTATACCGATGCAGATTGGGCTGGTTCATTAGATGACAGGAGGTCTACATCAGGATATTGTACATTTCTTGGAGGAAATTTAGTTACTTGGCGTAGTAAGAAACAAAATGTTGTTGCAAGGTCTACCGCCGAAGCAGAATACAGAGCTATGGCTCATGGAGTATGTGAAGTCTTGTGGCTGAAAATCATACTAATGGAGTTGGGGCTATTTCACGCAGGACCACTGATGATGTATCTTTTATATCTATATAAGAGTCCCCCACTACCTTATTTTTCTGCTCTCTGGTGAGTCCACGTCACCATATTCCCTTGCGCTGCCCGTTCCTGTTCAGTTTCCATAGATTTGATCAATCCGTGCATGCTAAAAAAATCGCTACAATTATAACAAGAACCAGCACATGAAGCCCAGTTCAACCCGCAAACAATGAAGCCTTGCAAAATGACATGGGCCAGCCCATTTCTATTGTTCTTCTTCATCGACATGTGCAACCAGCCGATTCCCCTTCTCCGTGATCTTCAAGACGAAGCAATTAATCTTCAATTCCCCCATGATCTCCATGAGAATTAAGTGAGCAGGAAACTGACGCACGCATACGGACAGTCGATCAGGTCCACCAATATCTGACGCTGTCTTCTCCCCTTCCCATTAAATTCACAATTATATCTTCTCCTTCACTCCATCTTCTTCTCTCTTCCTATAAATATCAGGCCGCCATATCTTTGTGTGATGACCCCTTATCGTCAGAAAGAACAACAGTGAATCTATCAACAGCCATTGCAGAAATTTTTCTCTATCTATGCATGTAATTGCTTTGTCCTCCAATATTAGTGAGGCCTCCTGAATCTCTCTAGCCATTGTCGTTGTATACTTCTTTAGTCACTGAGGATTGCCACGGTAATAGGTAAACTGAGCTCTGCCTATGTATTCAGATTGGTTATGTTGGCATATCATTAGTAAAGCTTCCACCTGCTGCCGTATGTATTGTTAATCTACTAAATGTCAAAATCTGCTTCTCATCCTTTTTGCTTACCAGGTGCTTTGTAAAGTTCACATGTGAGCTGACATGCTTTCGTGCATCAAAGATTGTGGATGAAGGTTCTCCTTTCCGTGTACTCTCAATGTGCACCCGTTAGATATACATTACTGAATTACTGCATTTTTTCCCTTTTTGGATGTTAAGAGTGATAAGAGCAAATAACAAAAGAAACACCTGCTGTTTTCATCATGCAGTGTCTGAAACTCACGGCTCTGTCCAGCTTATTTTACAGATATAATTGTGTCCGCTTATCTATCATGATATACATCCTGGTCGATGTTGTCCAAAGTCAGTCATCAACCCTCAGACTGCCTGGACCATCAGTCTAAAACGGGGCTTCTATGCATATGGCTGCTCAGTTCTATCATTCTATGCAAGTACTTCTCACGATTATGTCTTTTTCAGTGATATTCAGCCAGTTTTTATTTACCTACTAAGATGTAGTCTGGAAGATGAATGTGTATACTGATAGCTAAGTCTGTTCACATATATATTGCAAATATTCCTGTTAATGTATATTCTACGCACTCACACTTCTATTTTTTTTCAAGAATTATATAATAACTCCATAAAGAAGGCATGCACCATTTAGCCATTTTTTATATTGTTCGTCGTTCAACATGCGAGGTGAAGAATATTGAACCTTCCTACACATATCCTTATTCAAATACTTATCTAAACTATATATTTAAAGTAACATACAATTTAGATTGGTGAACGGCTCCACAATATCCCTTAATTTAATAGTATCTATCATTTTATCTTTTCCTTTGTGTGTTTTCTTATATGCAGTTTAAGGTTTATGGATTGAGTGTCCCGCTGCAACGCGCGGGGCATCATCTAGTTGTGATAATAAGGCTGCACTAGATATAGCACATAACCCAGTACAACATGGTAGAACAAAGCACATCGAAATTGACCGACACTTTATCAAAGAGAAACTAGACCAAGGAATAATATGTATGCCTTATGTGAGTTCTTCGAACCAACTAGCAGATATTTTGACCAAAGGTCTAGTTGAAAAGGTGTTTTCTAGCTTATGTAGCAAGATGGGGCTATACGATGTGTTTGCCCCATCTTGAGGGGGAGTGTTGAGTTTATAGCCTCTAAACTGTATTTGGTATAATCATGTACTGATGTGTAAATTGTAAATGTTAGGAGGACAAAACTGTAAAAGGAAGATAAGATAAGGGGAAGTGGAGACAGAGTCGAGAAGAAGCTCGACTTCTCTGTCCAAAAGTTCATCCTGTACTGTGAGCCTCTCTCTCTCTAAAATCCTATTCTATTCACATCAAATTAGATTGTTTCTTGAGGGATTTGAACAATCTCTACATAAAGTTTTATATGCTCCCACGAAAAGGATTCGAAGAACGTTATGGAGTGGCATATTGTCTATTATGACCAAGGAAAAAGTATAACATGTAGGAACATTTTATGACAAGTCATATATACATATATCACAGAAAAAAGAATCCACGCGCTGGACTACCAGTGCAGTTACATTTCTTTGTATTCTCTTCGTTTTAAAACAAGTGACTCAATTTTACATAGATATAGATATATCGACGCATTCCCCGTTGTTTGAAAAAAAATCTAGACCTAGAAAAAGTTAAGTCACTTATTTTAAAACAGAGAAAATAACATTTCTTTTTTTTAGAAAAAATGGTACTTTCCGCTTCATATTAGTTGTCAGAAAACATAAAAAAAACTCTAAAAAGAAAAAAGGAAACACAAAAAAAAAGGTCGGCCCCGACAGCAGCAATCCAACCTGACGGCAGTGTCATGTCAAAAAAAAAAAAAAAAAAAAACCTGACGGCAGTGACGCCGAAACGCAACACCACCGCCCCGCCCGCCCGCCCGCCGTCCCTCGCTTCCCGCTCTTTTCCCCTTCCTCCCCCCTCGAGCTACTCGCCAAACCCTAACCTTCTCGAACCTTCCATCCCTTCCGAAGACGTACAGGCGAGCCATCTCCATCTCCATGGCCTCTCTCCCATCCCCATCCTCCTCCTCCGGGAAATCTCCCCCTCGGCCGCAGCGCTTCCCCCAAAATCTCTTCGTACTCGAGAACACCAGGCCCGAGGATGAGCTCACCCCGCAGATCTTCCTGGCGGCGGGGGAGGGCAACATCGCTTCCATGAGGAGTAAGCTCTCGCGCTCCCTTCGTCGATAGGTTTCGGTGGCGCCCGTCGATCTGATGCGGTTTCTGCTCTGTGGATTTTGCAGAGCTGGCGGAGGGGCTGGCCAGGGAGGGGAAAAGCGTGGGCGCGATGACGGTCAATGACCCGCTGCGCAGGAGGTTCGGCCCGCTCCACTTCGCCGCATTCTCCGGGAAGCTGGAGATGTGCAGGTTCCTCATCAAGGATCTCCACCTCGACGTCGACGCCGACGCCGACCGTGGTAATTAATGTTCTGTCCTTTTTGTTTTCTTCTGCACCATCTTCGAATTGCACAATACCATCTAGCTAGGAGTCGTTGTATGCTATTTGTGTGCACATGTTGAGTATGGATACAGAGCAAATCTGTTCTTTTTTTAGTGCAATTGCACTTTGATTTTGCTAAGGTTTGCAAATGCTAGTGTTGCCTGGCTGGCCGCTTTGTGCTTCGAGGGGCCAGAGGCCATCGTAATCCCACAAACTAATTTTGAAAAATATACACTAGTGATGTACTGATGTCTCAGGGCGACTAGCTTATTGGAACTACGATATGCAATTGTTTGTTCCTTTTGTTTTTGTGCTGTCAGTGATACGACGCCGTTGACAAGCCTTTTTGTGCTATATTGTTTTTCGTTTAGAAGCAGGGAGTTACCCGTGTCCACATCAAAAAAGTTCTGCAGATATTGCATGTTAAATACTCGTAACACATCTTTTTAATAGAAACATATGAGGTAGCATGGAAGTAGAGACCAATGATGTTGCTGTGAGCGATCGCACTTGCGATTCATTTAATTTTTATGGCACGACTCACTTGTACTCCCTCCGTTCAATGATTGTGATGTGGTCGTAGTTCAAATTTGAATTACGGTCACATCAAGAATTATGGAATGGACGGAGTACCAGATTGCGCCATCTTGAGCTTGTATTTTATAGGTTTAATCGCTCTTGATTACATATCCCTTTTTTGCTCAGAAGATTCTGAGGAACTGCTTGACATTTTCTTGTGTTCTTGCTAGGTTCGCCACCTCTATTATTTGCAGTATGTGGTCGTGCACCTAAAGAAACTGTGAGGCTTCTACTTGATCGTGGTGCTAATCCAAACATAATATGGAGCAAAGGATATACTGTGCTCCATGTTCTTGCAACCATGACAAAGCGAGGTTCTCTCTACCTGCATATCCACCATTTCAGAATTTTGTTTTATTTAGGTTTAACCTGTCTTATCTGATCTCTGTCATATTTAAACCAAAACGGGTTGAATTCTCTGTCCTGCAGTAACATTCTGTTCTTTTGATTGTTTGTCTTTGCAAAGTGCACTTTTTCTGCTGACTAAAGTGGTAACAACCTTAAATCAGGGAACCCTGTTGGTGCTATTATCCAGGTTCGCCGGTATAGAATCAATAAAACCACTGTTGCATATACTAGTTTCATTCATCAGATAGTCATTTCAAGTTTGATCAGTATTACTAGCAACTGACTGTTTTGTCAACGGAAGAAGCTTTATTCCCCTGCTCTCGGCATCAGTTGTTGCAGATAGCCAAGGACACATACTCAAAACATATAAATAGTTCACAACCAGAAAAAAAGGATACCGAGAGCTTCAAAAACTTGACTCAACACAAACCAACACAGAGCTTTAATAGTCACAAGGTTCCTCCGTCTCTTATCTATTTTGCCAAATAATTCACCAGTGGCGATCTCCTTTCTCCTGCTCACATGGGTTGTAGCTTCCATGCTATCCTGATGCTGATTACTAAAATCTGATGCGCATTAGCTTTTCTATCAAACATGACGTATAAGTGAATTTGAGCAAGACTCATATTGGATTGTGATAAAAAACAATACATTATGTTTTGGTCCCATCAGGCTGGCATTACCTGAATCTAGGCACTAGTGCCCATAGCTGGGAATCACTGATAGTAAAGTCTGTACCGCCTAATCGCCTATAACCTTATTTGTTTGCCTACGCTTAATCATTGTTGTGGGTCAGGTTCTGTTAGTCAACCCAGAAAAGCTTTAAGCTATGTTGCAGTAAATTTCCAAGTTATCTTAATGCTCACTGTCCTGCAAAACCATGTTATTTTAGCTTATGGGTTTATTGAAATGCCGTATGTGTATTATAAAATATTTAGTTCCTCGCCATGGTTTGATTTTAATTACAACATTATTCATCTGTTGTATCCTTCATGGTAATGTGATGCAGTGAAAAATTTCATGTATTTTTTCCAGATTCCAGTGAGATAGCAGAGATATTATTGTCCAGAGGGGCCAATGTTGACCCTATGTGCAAACTAGGAACCCCACTACATTTTGCAATTGAATGTGGAAATGCTCCAATGGTGGACATGCTGTTGCGGTATCAGGCAAATGTAATAATTGTCTTCTTTCCATCTTTGCTATGCTCTTTCTGGTCAATATTAGATGTGTTGTGTACAGTATTGTATCCATGATAGCTGAGAAGTTGTGGCCAGGAGTATTTTGGTTGGGCCCATAACAATTCTTATCTTTAGTTTCTCCCAAGATACATTCCCATTCCGTCATTGGAATGGATGCTACTTTACCTCATTGAACGGACTGAGCCAGCTTCTGTTTTTCTGCTCTCTAGTCCGGTGTCTCTTTACGTTCTTTTCTTCTTTCACCATGTGTATCCTTTGTTCATGGGTCTTGTGGGTCACTGGCTCTTCCCTTGCTTAAAATGTACTATTATTATATTCTTGATGACTGTACCAGATCGTGGTCAGATAAGTTTCCAGTTTAATCTACTATGCCAATGTGGCAGGGCTCACCTATCATCCAAATTTTCCCCCACTTAGCCCAAATGACTTCTTACGTGCTGGTCATTCTGAGTGCTGCTGGTGCTTGGTATTTTGCATGCACGGTTATTTGCACATTAATGAGCATTGGGCAACATTTGCATATCCTTAAATTACCTTGATTCTGTTCCCTTGCTGTTCAAGTATTCATCTGATCAATGTAGTGGAAACAGTTGCTAAAAGGCTCCATCCAGAAATAGTGGTGCTAATACCTTCTTATGGCCAATGATACATTTGGAAAAACAATAATGAATAAGCATTATGGTTGACTTTTCTAAGGGAATTTGACTTAAATACGTAAAACAAAGTTTTTGTTTGTAATGTTTTTATTTGTTCAACTAATAATTGCATGAAGAGCTGATAGTTTATTGTTTGTCATTATCCATTGCGTTATGTTTCTATAAGTGATGTGTTGTTTGCCTTTTGTCCAGCCTAACAGAGTTGTGCGTTTATTCTATGCACCACTGATATTGGCTATCTTTGCTGCTTCGTTGAAGTGCGTGGAACTACTTATTAAGGTGCAGTCACAATCCCTTTAGAGCATCTACTTACCATTGATAGTTTTTGCCAAAGGAGCTCAATGAATTTTGTTATATCATTCCTATAATGAGCACAAGTTGCCGCATATTATACTAACAATATCTTTAACATTATGTGGTATTCAATGTTTCAGGCTGGTGCTGATGTCAATGCCGGTAGGCCTGTAACTCCATTAATAGTAGCTGCAGCTGATGGCTTAGCTGACTGCATCAAGTGTTTGTTGGAAGCTGGTGCTGACGCCAATATTCCCGATGAAGTGAGTTTCTGTGGGCTACTTAGGTTGTTGTCAGTTTGTCTCTCTAATGTAGCTTCTGAGCTGGCTTTTTTTTGTCAAACTTGTGAAACAACTTTCCTGGAGTGTTAGAGATGAATGGCTGATTGTCAGTCACACGATTTATACATTATATATAATAACATGAACAAATTTAGTTCATTTGGTAAATGTCTGTAAAAGATGTCGCATGTTGTTATTTGGCGTTTCTAAGGTTTCAAAAGTCATTTTTGTTACTAATCTGTTTTATGTGATCCTCTCGTTTATATGATTTTTTGTTTCTGTATTACATCAATCCCGCTTTAGGCGAAAAAAAGAGCAAAAGCTGCTTCTTCAAATGAGGACCAATACTTATTTTTTAATGCAGAAGAAAAGGTGTGATGTACTGTATATTGTGGCTGTTATGCATATGCTAGAAAATAGGCTAGAAGATGGATCGTTGCTCTTATCCGTTTCTTATTTCGACAGTATGGTGAATTGCTTCCTTTTCGAGATTTAGCATGGTGAAATGTTATAGTCGCAAACTTAAGTATTGTGAAACTCTGTCTTGATAAGAGAAGTTTAGGGTAAAATGTGCTACACTGAAGGCCTATGCCTGGTGCAAATAATGAATCATCTAGGTACTACTGAAGTTCGCGTCCTCTGTGCTTTGTACATAAAATAAAAGAGCAAAGGGAATAAACATTCATGGACCTGTTTATTTTATACACATATCCAGGAGATCTGGCTGGTATACTGTAGATTCTTTCATATTCTACTATACATTGATACTGCACAATTGTCTATAATTCCTCATATTTTGGATCTTACAGTAATATGCTTGAATGTAATCCTTGAAATGTTCGTTAACAGATTGGCAGAACACCATTAGAAATAACTGCAATCCAAGGATGGAAGGAATGTGTTGAGCTCCTTTTTCCTTTCACATCCCGTGTAACAAGATTTCCAGACTGGAGCATTGATGGGATAATGCAACATGTGCAATTTGGGAGTTCAAGAGTATGAATAAAATCTTCCCTTCTCTACTTATTACTCCTGCTGGATTGATTTCTATCGGTTGATCACTAAAAATGAAATAAATCTCTTAAAGATTTGTCACTGCAGTGCACTCTATACGCTATTTGACTTTCATTTACATTTGATTTAGGATTATAAAAAAAGTGAGGGTTCTGCTTTAAAAGCCCAAGGGGATGCTGCATTTAAGGGAAAGGATTATCCTCATGCATCGGATCTGTACACCAAGGTAAAATCATTTGTCATATGCACCTACTTCCCCGTAGCTGCATATTAGTACATCCTGATGGCTTGAAGAAATACTTGGTTACCTTATCATATATTGAAGTTCCTGGCGAGGCAAATAATGATTTTTGTAAGGCACATGCTGAGATCTGTGTGCTCTACTTCCGTACAGCTTCTATTAACCACCTTTTAGGACAATTTTCTTTCTTTGTAGAATTATCTGTACATCTGCAGTATCCAATTCTTGTGTTTGTTTTCTTTATCCTTTGATTATTATTTAACTAGGTTTCTAAGACAGGAAGGTGTGCTAATAGCGTCTTTTACAGCTTTCTTAATCTTTTTGTGGGATATTATTGATGGCTGCAGGCAATGGAGACTGACCCTAACGATTCAACCTTGTATGCCAAGAGGAGCCTTTGCTGCCTGCATATGGGTGAAAAGGACAAGGCTTTGAATGATGCTAATACCTACAAAGGCATGGATATGGATTTATCAAGTTCCTGCCGTGAGCAAGCAGCAGCTCTAGTACTGACGAAGGTACAGTTTTGGCAAGTTGCAAACACCTTTTGTTTTCCATAATATGTTGTATTCCCTATTACCCTGGCCATGCATTGGTTACTGTGTGTTTAGGAGTATGGCCTTGCATGCAAAGCTCTCGTTTCTGGCTTGAAATTGGACTTTGGACGAGGTCCTATTGGTGAAGTATCTAAGGTAATCTCTGCTCTTGTCCTAGTAATGTTTGACAAGATAGCTTGAGGTTGTTAATTTTATCAGTTACTCAAACATGGTAAGCTCGGTTAGATACTACTAGATCGTTCTTCCTTTGTTTTACTGTGACATCCACAAATAGTATCACTTGTTTGTGACGCCACCATCTGTTCATTGTAGTTTCTCCCATGCCCACTGATGACGTTGTAAGGTAGGGCATGTTGAACCTTCATCTTCACTTTTCCCATCATCATTTGTTTTTGTTTTCGGATCATATGTCACACAGAAGAAGATTTTGCTGATTAATTGTCTGCTTATTCATGCTTTCTTCTGAACTTTTCATGAATGACCAGTGATTTAAATGTATATGCCACTGAACTTTGGATTAAAACTTGCAGAGAGGGGAGAATGCATGAAGAACGGTTAGGTGTGTTACTGCCTGGACATGTCAAGCGTCCACTGAAGTTGTGACGGTTAAGTTTTTGTTCGATCCTGCATATTAACAGTAGTGTGTCCATATTTTGTGAGTAGAGATGTACCCAGCATGTAAACTATAATCTGGAAGATGAATCACCTTGATACCCTGATCAGGGATGGCCTCGCCATTATTATGTTGGTAGGAAACAAGATATATGATTGGATCAGAAGCTATCAACGAATCACGAGAAACAGGCAATAGTCGGGATATTGCCGAATCTGCTACAGTTGCCTATTGCCAGCATATATGCACAATATGCGTTATTTGTAACAAGATGATGCCTACATGTGTGACGTATGGTATGAGTGAACTATGACATTAGTCCTTGTTGATGCCTACATAGATGATGTGGGAGCGTAGGTACTGAAGTTGATTCAAGCTGCAAAGACTAAGGGCCTGTTTGGTTCCCAGCCATAATTTGCCAAGCCAAAGTATGGCTAACCATAAAAGTGTGGCAGCTATAAAAAGTGTGGCTAAAAAAATTGAAGCCAAACTTTGGCAAGAATTGGCAAAGACAACAACTCTATGACAAGTGGGTCATATGAGAAATAAAATATTACACGCCAAAGTGTGGCAAAAATCAAACACCTATCAATAAAACTGTGGCAACCAAAATTTGGTTTGGCAAAGTGCGGCTGTGAACCAAACAGGCCTTAAAGCTGTTTATCCCTTGCTCTTATCTGTCTGTGGGGGACTTCACGTTTTGCAAAAGTTTGGTTCAACTAATTTCCAACCGTTCCAAATTATTTCTTGGTTCATGCAAACTCAAACTTGTAAAAATTATTTCTTGGTTCATACTCCCTCCATTTCAATATATAGGAGGTATAGTTTTTTGCACGAATATTAACGCAGAAGTGTTAGGCAGTTAATTTTCGGAAAGTGGAGATAAATAACAAAACTCTTGATCTCTTCTCTTTCCAGATCAGATTTGTTTATGTAATATCTCACGCGGGAGTCAACTACTCCACAAATACAGCGGTACATTTGGTGGGAGTCTTATATTTTGGGATTTTCCCCAAAAAACTATATCTCCTATATATAGGAAAGGAGGGAGTACAAAAAAAGGGAAGTAATAACCCAAGCAAGTTTGGTCGTGTGAGTTAAGAGAGCACATGTAAAAATATGAAAATTTGTTCCTATAAACATTCAGGGATGTTCGAACACAATTAAATATGTGTCTATTAGCATAGTTCTTTAGCATTCTTAAATATGTTTATGTGTTGGTGAATGTTTGTACATGGTGTAAGAATGTTTTATATACGGGGAAACAATGTCATGAGCCCGTATGAACAAAATTTAGTAACTAA
Source organism: Dactylis glomerata (assembly GCA_007115705.1). Classification (NCBI taxonomy): domain Eukaryota; kingdom Viridiplantae; phylum Streptophyta; class Magnoliopsida; order Poales; family Poaceae; genus Dactylis; species Dactylis glomerata. The sequence continues at coordinate 758,634 of QXEO01000507.1, forward strand.
TCACATTTCTTATAATAAAAAATGAGTTTTTTCCTTGTGCTATAAATAACAAGAAAATATTCTTTACGATTCTGTAGAATGTTCGTATTTTAATCTACTCCCTCCAATCAAAATACATGTGATGAAATGAGCGAATTTACACACATAAACACTTTTTTTTTCATTTTGAGACAAGTATTTTGTACCAAGGGGGAGTGCAATTTTTCATTTTTATATTCACTAGTATGCGTGCACGTGCAACGCATGTCTTATAATTGTATCCAAATCTTATTTCTCTTCTGTCGACTCTCTTTTTACGGAGAAAGTGTCCTACTGGTTATCTACAGTCATACAATTCATGGGATATGTGTTATTTGTGTCACATTTTAATTCTCGATTTCTTATATTACCATCATTCAATTCCGTATCCACTAAAGTGATAGCTAGTTTTCTTCTGTCATGCTAACATATCAAAGTATAATAATTTTTATGTACAGTAAGCGTGTACACATGTGGATCCACGATCAGTCATGGGGGTTGCAGAAGATGTACAGTAAGTGTGCACACTGATGGATCCACTACTTCAAGTCAACAAAAATAAACAAGGGATGTTCATCCATTGTCAAAGCCGAGTACGTTGCTCGATGTGGTATCTACAAGGCAATTATTGACCACAACACATAGCCAGTAGTATGGATTAGTTTTATGCTGTGTCTAGTGAATTAACTTTGTAACATGAAGCTAACAAAACATAAACATTAAAATTGCATACATAATATCAGTTTCCATTAGAAAAATTACAATTAATGCTCCTATTCAAATCTTTAGATAACATGAGTACTCAATTGTGCAAGTATTGATAAGAACAACAAATATAAATTTTAAAAAGGTCTTATGTCATACTTGCAGATGCTATATCCACTTCCTCAGAACAACAGTTCATCATAGGAATTCAGCACTGTATATAATCAAAAGAAAGATCTCTGCAGGAGTCAATAAGGAATATCTAGCTTTCCCATATGGCACATATGATTCACACTTTAAAATTTCTAGTATGGACCCGTGTCATATTTGGTATTCCTCCCTTCAAAACACAATCAGTAGAGTGTACGAAACCGCATTAGTACTATGCAGATAGCTTTACGGTTTGTACAACTACAAATGCTTATATCTGTTCATTGGCAAAAAAAAACAGATCGATATTAAGCTGACATTTTCATTACTCATCTGCAGCTCAGAAGTTCAATCTTACCAGGCGTGGGAAAAAATTTCCAGCTGAAATATGCATGCACATACGATCATTTCGAGAGAAAGAATAGCAGGGTTCCAAGAAGGTTTTTAAAGGAAAGAAGAATAGATATTTGTTCCTTCGCTGATGCTTGTTGTTCTTCTAGTTGTGCTCAAATCAACATGAAGAAGGATCAAAGGCGATAGTTACCGCGACAATGTGAGGGAGACGATTAGCAGTCAGGGTGGAGGACCTTCATAGGCGACAGGTACGGTGGAAGATTGGCGGCTGAACGTCTCGGTGGCTGGGCGTCGGCAACATGACGCCAACTGTGGCTGGGTGGCTAGGCATCAGTAGCTCGGTGGCTGGTCGACGTCTAGATGTCAACATCTCAGCTGCTGGGCAGCGGCAAGGCGGCGTCTGGATGTCGCCAGCTTGGCGGCTGGGCGTTGGCAACACGGCGGCAACGGTATGGCTGGGCGGCTGGGTGTTGGCAGCGTGGCGGCTAGGCGGTGGACGGCGGCAACCTTGCGGCTGGAGGGCGGACGTTGTAGGATCGTGATCCGTAGTTTGGGCAACCTGATAGGGGGAAGTTTGACGTTTTTTTTCTTCTTTCCTTCCTCCTTTGATGGAGCGATTTATTTCCTTCTTCATTTAATTGAGCGATTTTATTTCCTTCTCCTTTGATGGAGCTAACCGTGTGGTTTTTCAAAATCTGTTGAGTTGTGCTTAACATTGGAGCAACGCTGTCCGTTCGATTGAAGGTGTTGGACGAACGTGATCAGTTGTATCAAATACATGTTTGTGCCTTTATAAGTAGTGGAGATGGAGATGAAAAAATTAGCTTGTTTTTGGTAATTAATCTACCCTTTTTTATTTGTAGGTGATCTGCTTTTTTTTATATGTACTGTAAGTGATCTGCTTTGTTTAGTGGAGAATCTGCATATGTTGAATATAAGGATGATGGAAAAAATAGGCTAGTATGCTAACTAGGCCCATCCGGCCCATCCGTTTTTGTGTGCGTCTCAGGTGGCAGCATATATAGACAGTCGGTTACGGGAGCCCAACACGCCAACAACCACCGCGCCCAGCCGTCATCTGCTTCCCGCTCTTTTCCCCTTCCTCCCCACCTAGAGCCTTCTGGAACCTTCCATTCAATCCGGAGCTGTGGAGTCGAGCCATCCCCATGGCCTCCTCCTCCTCCTCCTCCTCCTCCTCCTCCTCCTCTTCCTCCTCCCGGCGTTTGCCCCCTCTCCGAGAGATCCTCCTTCTGTCCTTCAAGCCTCGGCTCTTCCCGGCCACTTTGTTCGAGGTCGACACGGTGCCCAGGCTCGAAGACGAGGCCGGGCAGATCTTCCGGGCGGCGTCGGAGGGCGACATCCCTCGCATGAAGAGTAAGGCCCTGCGGCTCCTGCTGGATTGGTTTAATTTGGTGCTCGTGCTGGATCCGATGCGATTTCTGGTTGCTGATTTGTGCGGTGCAGAACTGGCGAAGCGCAGGGAAAGTGAGGGGAAAAGCGTGGAGGTGGTGGAGGAGTTCCAGGGCTATCAGAAATGCAGGGGCCTCGGGGCGCTCCATGTGGCGGCCTTCGCCGGGAAGCCGACCATGTGCAAGTTCCTGATCAAAAAACTCCGCCTCGACGTCAACGCGGCTGCTCAGCACGGTAATTAATTAACCCGTCGCTAGTAAACGTTATCGAATCGGAACCGTTGTGCGTACGATTATTATTTCTCCAGTTTAGTTATGCGAAATTGTATCACGAGATTTGGGGTGCAATCCTGCTCAGATTTTTGTTTACTTCTGCAATTCTGCAAATGCTAGTGCTCCTTGAGTTACGTCATTATGTTTTCCGAGACTGCTAACTGTACTCATTTAATTGCAAATAGAAAGTAGCGATGCTGAAGGTGTGACTTACTGGGGGTTATGGTATATACGATCATTAGTTCCTTCTGTGCTGATGGGGCGTCATTGACAAGTCTGTTGTGTTTCTACTGTTTTTGTTTTAAGCAGGGAGGTACTTGTGTTTACGCCACAAAAGTTCTGAGGATAGTTGGTTTCTTGAAAATGGAATGTTAAATAATGGATTCCTAAAATAGGAACATTCGAGGTGCATGAATGTAGAGACCAATTGTGGAAGTGTGAGTCAATGTTATCTCGCTTCATTTCATTTTTATGCATGACTCACTTGCGGTGCACCTTCTAGTATGTGTTTTGCAGGTTCAATCTCTCTTGGTTACATATCCCTCTTTTGGTCGGAAGAAGGAACGGTTGCTCATTCTGACGAAGTGTTTATCATATCTTGTGCTCTTGCTAGGTTTATCACCTCTAATATGTGCAATATATGGTTCTGCACCTAAAAGAATTGTGGAGCTTCTACTTGACCGTGGTGCCGATCCAAACATAGAAAGCAGGGAAAGGGTTACTGTGCTCCATGTTCTTGCAACAAACACAAAGCCAGGTTCTCTCTGCCCATATATTTGTTTCCAACTTTTGTATTTGTAGCTTTAATTACGATTATACTGTCAAATTTTATCTGTCATATCAAATCCAAAACTGGTTGCAGTGTCTCTGCCCAAATATACTATGAAATGTATTTTTCATATCTATTGTATCCTTGATGTTAATATGACGCAGTTAGTATTTTCATGTATTTTATTCAGATCTCTTTGGAATAGCGGATATATTGTTATCCGGAGGGGCCAATGTTGACTCTATGAGCCCAGAAGGAACACCACTGCATTTTGCTGCTCAGTGTGGAAATGTGGGAATGATGGAAGTACTGCTGAAGTATAATGCAAATGTATTAATTTCCTTCTTTTCATCTTGTGTATGCTCTTTCTGGTCAATATTCACTATGTTTTATACGTTCTTCTATCCATGATAAAGAGAAGTCGTGGCCAATAGGTATTCACTTGGCCCATAAATGCTACTCCCTCCGTTCAAGAATATAGGACGTTTTAGCTCTAGGAAAGTAGTGTATCTAGATCCCTTTTAGTGTTAGGATCACTTTGAATCTAATACTAAAAGAGATCTAGATACACTACTTTTATAAAACTAAAACGTCTTATATTGTTGAATGGAGGGAGTATTACCGTTCTTTCATCTCAAGGAACTATCACAATCCTGCCTACTTGGTGGAATGAATGCTATTTTTACCTCCTTGGCCAAACTGAGCTAGTGCTTCTCTTTTCTTTGCTGGCTCTAGTCTTTTGTCTTTACGGTCTTGTCTTGTTTTACCATGCATCATTTGCTCATGGGTCTTTTATTCTTCCCTTGCTTACAATGTGTTAGATTCTTGATGACTGCCAGACCGCGGTCAGAACAAGTTCCTGTTTAATCCACTATCCCTTTGTGGCGGGGCTCATTTCTCCACACCTAGTCCACAAAATTGCTGATGCTGGGTAGTTTGCAACTTTGTGCGCAGCTTTACTCGCATGCTAGCAGATATCAAGCATTGGTGATAACTGATAACAGCAACATATGACCTTAAATTACCTTGATTCTTTTGCAGTGCTCTTAGATCCTTCATCTGATGCATGTAGTGGTAATAGTTGCATAAGGGCCTTTGTTACTGAACACTTTGAATTTCTTTCCAAAAAGATATTGGGTGCATACTCTTATGTCCAATGATTCATTTGGGAAAGCAAAGATGATAAATAAAGCTTATGATTTCCTTTCGCATCTATAGCTTTTGTCTGGAAAAGTAAATAAAGTACACCCAAACAGTATTTTTAGTAATTTCTGTATTTGGGCAGCTAATAATTGCATAATAAAGAAATGATAGTTTATTGTTGTTCATTGACTACTGTGTTATTGTTGCTCTACTACTAATGTGATGTTTGCCTTTTCTCCAGCCTAACAAAGTTGTGCAATCATTCTATGCACCACTTACGTCGGCTCTCTTTGCTTCTTCATTGAAGTGTGTGGAACTACTTATTAAGGTGCAGTGACTTGTACCTTTAGAGAATGTACTTACAGTGTAGATATTTTGCCAAGGGACCTGATTTTTTTGTCATGTCATTCCTATTATGAGACAAGTTGCAGAATATTACAAAACACTATCTTCACAATTCTGTGGTAAATATTTAATGTTTCAGGCCGGTGCTGATGTCAATGCTGGTAGCCCTGCAACTCCACTAACAATAGCTGCAATGGATGGCTTAGCTGACTGCATCAAGTGCTTGTTGGAAGCTCGTGCTGATCCCAATATTTCTGATGAAGTGAGTTTTTTGTGCTGCTACTTAGGGTATTAGTTGGAACTCTAACTGAGCTTCTGAGCTGGCTCTGTGTTGTACTTGCAAAATACTTCATGGTGTGCTTGTGATGAATGGCTTATATCTCCATTTTAAAGATTATATTATATATGGTCCTATCTAATAACATGAGTAATAAGCTATTTGATAAACATGTGTAACAGATGCCATATCTTGCTATTTGGGTGTTTATTAGGGTAGAAATATTATTGTTTGTGACTAGCCTGTTTTATGCAGAGTTTCCCTTCTGTTTATCAGTAGTTGTTTTATCTGTGTTACTTCAATCCTGTTCATTACAAAAAAAGGCGAAGGTTATTTCGTCGAAAGAGATATCTGTTAGCCTGTTTTAAGTGTTCAGTGCTACCCTGCTATGAACCACTATTTCTTTTCGACTGCAGCAGAAACAGTGTGGTGTACTGCATGTTGAGGCAGTTATGGATATGATAGATAATAGGCTAGAAGCTGGATCAGTGCTCTTATCTATTTCCCCCATTTCAACGTATAGTGAAGTGTTAAATTCACAAACTAAAGTATAGTGAAACTCAGTCATAGTAAGTAGAATTCTTTCTATCTCAGATCATTATATGGTAAAATATGTCACCCTGAAGTCCTATGTGTGCTCTCTTCAAATAATGATCTATCTTGCTGTACTGAAGTTCACATCATCTGTACTTTCACAGAAATGAGAAAAGCAAATCAACTACTCCCTCCGATCAGAGATAACTGTCGGGACTTAGTTTAAACTTTGTACTAAGCTAGTACAAGATTGCCGACAGTTATTTTCGATCGGAGGGAGTAGTAAATATTCGTGCACCTGTTTAATTATTATATCTATAAACATGTCCCGGATATGTTGGGAAGCTGGAAACAGGTATATTGTAGACCGCTTCATAATCTACTATACTTTAGTACAGGCGCTGCATAATCGCCCATAATTTCTCATAGTTCGGATGTTATGGTCTTATGGATATGCCTGAATGCAATGCCTTTGCTGCATACTCCATTTACTCTCCCGTGCTTCTTCTACAATTGATCCCTGTTATTGTTAACAGATTGGTCGAACGCCATTGGAGATAGCTGCAATCCATGGATGGAAGGAATGTGTTGAGATTCTTTTTCCTGTCACATCCCATGTAGCTAGATTTGCAGACTGGAGCATTGACGGAATAATTCAACATGTGAATTCTGGGAGTTCAGAAGTATGAATAAAATATTTCATATTGTGCTTATTTTTCCAGTTAGGTTGATGTCGATCAGTTTTGCACAGATCAAGCAAAAATTGAAATTAGCTTTCTTTGAAAGTTTATCACTGCCATGCATTCTATGTTCCATTTGACTTCAGTTACACATTTGATTTAGGGTAATCTTCATAAAAGTGAGGAACCTGCTTTGAAAGCGCTAGGGGATGCTGCATTTAAGAGAAAGGATTATAGTCATGCATCAGCTCTATACACCAAGGTAAATTCTTTCATCAGATCAGTGGCTGCATATTAGTACAATAAATACTTGGTTAACTTATTATATATTGAAATTACCAAGGAAGCAAATAATCATCTTGTTAATAGTGTTGCAGGTTCGGGTGTTCTACTTGGAAACAAACAACTTTTATTAACAAAATTTGAGGACCTAGTTTTTCTATTCAGATTTTGTACATGAGATATCCGATTGTTGAGAATACGATTTTTTATCATATATTTGGTTAATGTTTACATAAGTATTTACAGGACAAGGAGTGTTAGTGTAGTCATTTGCAGCCGTCTTGATCTTTTTGTGGGATACCATTTGATGGCTCCAGGCAATGGACACTGACCCTAAGGATTCAACCTTGTACGCAAAGAGGAGCCTTTGCTGGCTGCGTATGGGTGAGAAAGACAAAGCTTTGGATGATGCCGATACCTGCAAAAGTATGTGTGAGAAAGACAAATCTTTGGATGATGCCAATACCTGCAAAGGTATGAGTCTTGATGTATCGAATTGCTGTCCTGAGCATGGAGCAGCTCTAATACCAACAGAGGTACGGTTTTGGAATGTTTCTAGGGCATTTTATTCTCCATAATATGTTGTGTTACCTGGCCATGCATTAATTTTTGTGAGCTTAGGACTATGGCCAAGCATCCGAAGCTCTTATATCTAGCTTGAAGTTGGATTCTGGAAGCGGGCCGATTGGTGAAGTATCTAGGTAATCTCTGCTCTTTGCTTGACAATGTTTGGTTGGATAGCTCGAGGTTGTTATTTTAATAGATTGTTACTGTCAATCACTTCACAGCAAATTTTATCACTTGTAAAAGGGACATCATCGTATGTTCATTGCTATTTCTCCCATGCCCATTGTTGGTTCTGTACTGTTAAACCTTCATCCTCCATTTTGTCCTCTGTCATTTGTTTTCGTTTTCAGATCATATGTCACGAAGCATAGAAGAAGATTACATAGATGAATCTATTTTCCTATTCTTAATTTTTGATGAACTTTTGATTAAGGTCCAGTAATTTAAATTGTGATATGTATACATGCTACTATTAACTTGGGATTAAAACTTGCAGGGAGAAGGATAAGTGAACAAAGGTTAGTTACTGCCCGGACATGTGAAGCGTCCACTGAAGTCGCTAGTTCTTGCACGTTTTACTGTATATCATGTCCATATTCTTGTGAAGAAAACAACACAAGCTGGAGATTTAAGTACCTATACATAGCACAGAAGAGTAGCTGGAGATATACCTAGGATAGGTAATGCCTAGGTGTCACATATGGTACTGAGCAACGAAACTGATCCATGTACCTAGCATAGTTGCTTACTTGTCACATTTGCTACATTACTGCGAATTTGGGCCAATAACTGTACAGATATGTTACATATTGGAATTGAGAATGTTGGGAGTTTAAACATGCTGATTTTTTTAAAGTTGTGACTCAGATTATTGAAATTTCAAATCTGTATAATTTTCTGAAAGCTGTGTTTTATTTGTAGATTCAGTACATCTTTTGAAAAGATATTGACTGAATATTTTTGCTGAAAATTGCGATGAAGATTTCATGAAGTTTAGTTTATTAGGTGAAAGGTGAGTCAGATTGCATCTTCAGTTTTTAAAAGCCCATCAGTATTTTTCTTTTGAAAGTTCCTGGCACAATTTTTCAGAATGTCTTTCTTCAGGATTTGGAAAGGTCATCAAAACTACTCCCTCCGATCCAAAATACTTACCGTGAAATGAGCCAACCTACACACTAAAACGTGTTTAGACACATGCATTTCTAGATAAGTATTTTGGATTCGAAGGTAGTAATATATAGTGGAGTTTCCGAAACCACAAATGGAGCCTGAGCTCCATGGTAGCCATTTTTAAAATTTTCAAAAAATGGCATTTAAAAGTTTCAATAAAAATAAAAAATTGTAGATGTATATAATGTTGAGATCTAGCCTGCAAATTCTCAATTCAATATTCGTTGTATTCTAGGCTACAGAAAAATGACAAATCTGGCAAAATTTGATGGTTTGAAAATGTGCACGGTTTTGTCATTTTTTGTTGAGCCTAAAATACAACGAATTTGAGTTTGATTTTTGGCACACTAAGATCTCCTTATCTCTACATCTAGAATTTTTGTTTCATTTTTTTGAAACTTCCAAATGCCATTTTTGAAATTTTAAAAAAACGATCTCCAGGGAGCTCGAGAGCCATATATCCATGCCCAGAGTTTCCTTCCATACTTTGCACTTGTTTTGAGATTTGCAATGCAAGAGGCATTGCAGTGTGGATGCCTGCTTTAGCGCACCCACTTCGGACTTAAGTGTAGAGGACTTCTGATGCACCACGACGCATGGACTGGAACATTCTTTGCATCCTAGCGGGTTCTACTCCTCACCTCCTCCTCCAACGCCTCTATATGCACTGTGAGTCTGTGACTGCCTCCTCCATCTCCCGCTTCTCCACCTCTACGTCCTCATGCTGGCTCCGCCTCGCCTCCACCACCGCCTTGCTCACCTGGTGGTGTGCCTCCACAAGGGAGAAATGCGCCGGCGTCGCGTTTGGTGGCGGCCGCCCTCTCATCTAGGATGTCCACCAGGGCTGCCACCAGACGTTAACCATGAGCCGGCGGGTAGACTCATCCTTGTGGGCGGTCTAAAAAATATTTTCTAACTAGTCTAAACACTACAACTTAATTTTGACAAAAAAAAGGTCTTTTAGCAATTAGGAGAGCAAACTTTGGGCCTTATGGCCAAATATGCTCTACTTGAGACCCTCTGAGTCACTGAGTGAGATGCAACGAACTTGCATACCACAAAGTCATAAGCCCGCACACGGCCATCTTGTACTGCTCCATCCGTTCCAAATTATTTCTGGCTTCATGCAATCTTAAACTTTGTAGTGCTTAGTATATATAAAAATATCAACATCCATGTATTTTACATGTTGATATATTTATATATATATATTTGGTCAAATTATACAAAGTTAACTTTCATATATTGATTTTTTTTGATTTTAATGCCTTTCATCAATAGGTTTTCTTCTCTTCATATTATTAATATTCCCATTGTATGTATAGTTTGTTCACAATTATATACATAGTATTGTTCATATGGTGATTTTTTAGTTTTACAGGAAAATAACACAATGTCGCGCATCGCGTGATTTAAGTGAGGACTTCTAAAAATGTATAGAAATTTTTTATATACACATGAGCATTCCATGGATACCCGAACACAATTAAAATATGTGGTTATTATCGTAGAGTACTTCTGTGACATTTGTAACTACTTGACGAGTCGAAGTGAATATTTGTGCGTAGCCTAAGAATATTATATATATGGGAAAAAATATCATGAGCCGTATGAACAAAATTTAGTAGCCAATTGCATCCTACAATAAGAAAAAAGGTTTTTTTTTTGCCTTGTGCTGTAAATATGAAGAATTTTTGCTTACGATTATGTAAACTATGCGTCATTTTAAACTATATTATTTCAACCCTATAATCGGGAGAAAAATGAGGTTGTTTTGATAATTAATCTGCCTTTTAATGGTTTTCAGGCGGATATCTGCTTCGTTCAGTTTTTATATAGTAATTCGTTTTGTTTAGTGGAGAATCTGCTTATATCTTAAATAAAGAGATAACAAAAAGGCTAAGTATACTAAATAGGCTCATTCGATTTTTGTGTGCGTCGCACACGGGGGCGCCTATAGGGCAACCTGGCCGTTCTCAACCAGGCGCCACACACCCTTAGTGTCGTGATGGGCCGGCCCAATCTTTAACTCCTTCCTCCCTGACTGCTTCTTCCTCTCGTGACCAGTAAAAGGCATACCCTGCCACCGTTATTCCTCTTGCTTCCGACCTTGCCGTCGATCTTCCTCCTTCCTCTCGAGTGCCCCCGCCTTCGCCATCGGCTCAACCGCCTGCCGCCAAGCCACAACCTCCGCTGGTTCGCCACCCCCGACTGACCATCCCCTCTAACCCTCCTCCTCCATCGCCGATGACCCTCTTGCACCTCCCGTCGATGCCGATGAGCCTATCACCAACCCTAAGTTTTAGGGCTTGCTCCACCACCTTCACTGCGGCCAGCTGCGGCGTCGGCAAGTTCATGGCACCACAGCATCATTGGCCCCGGCGCCTCCCCTTGACTCTCCTGGTCGTCTTCTTTCTTCCGACATACTTTAATGGGCCTGGTCACACCGGCGTGGGGGTGTGCGGCGCGGGGTTGGCGCCGACCTGGTGCACACGCTGCAAACACAGCCGCAATAAATAGTCCGTTACGGGAGCCCAACAACCAGCCCGCCCAGCCATCGCCCGCTTCCCGCTCTTTTCCCCTTCCTCCGCCTCGAGCCTTCTAGAACCTTCCACCCATCCGGAGCCGTGGAGGCGAGCCATCTCCATGGCGTCCTCCTCCTCCCCCTCGCTCTCCTCCACCTCCGGATGCAGCATCTCCTCGGGGAGATTCTCCTTCCAGCCGCGGCTCTTCCCCAAAACCTTATTGCAGCTCGACCCGGCGGCGGCGGACCTCACCCACCGGGCCGCGCAGATCTGCGCAGCGGCGATAACGGGTGACATCCCTAGGATGAAGGGTAAGGTCCCGCGACTCCTCCTGGATGCGATTTCTGGTTGCTGATTTCTGCGTGCAGTGCTGGCGGCGCTGCGGGAAGCGGAGGGGAAAAGCGTGGCGGTGGTGGAGGAGATCAAGGACGCGCAGAACTGCAGGAGCCTCGGGGCGCTCCATGTGGCGGCCTACTACGGGCAGCTGAAGATGTGCAGGTTCCTGATCGATGATCTCCACCTCGACGTCAACGCGGCTGCTCAATACGGTAATTATTAACCTGTCCCCAATACACGTTATTGGATTGGCAGGGGGCTGTCGGTCCTGATCAAGGATCTGAAGGATTTGAGGGATTGTTGCAATCGGACTCAGCATTTGCTTATTTTTGCAATCCCGTAAATGCTAGTGCTACTTGAATCACGCAATTGTGTTTTCAGAGGCTGAATGCCTTCAGCCCACCACCACCTGCCTTGTCGGGGTTAATGCATGTGATCATTAGTTCCTTCTGTGCTGATGGGACGTCTGTTTTTGTTTCAAGCAGGGAAGGTACTTGTGTTTGCGTCAGACAAATTCTGCAGATAGTTGGTTTCTTGAAAACGGATGTTAAATAATGGATCTGTATAAATAGGAACATTCGAGGTACATGAAACTAGATACCGATGATGGCATTGTGAGTGAATGCTCTTGCGCTTTATTATATTTCTATATATGCATGACTCACTTGTGGTGCCTGCTTGTGCCAACTTCTAGTATGTAATTTGCAGGTTCAGTCGCTCTTGGTTACACATATCCCTTCTTTGGTCGGAACAAACAACTGTTGCTCACTCTGACAAAAGTGTTTGTCATATCTTGTCCTCTCGCTAGGTTCGTCACCTCTAATGTGTGCAATATATGGTGGAGCACAACCAGTTGTGAAGCTTCTACTTGATCGTGGTGCTGATCCAAACTTAGCAAGCAGGGAGGGATTTACTGTGCTCCATTTTCTTGCAACAAAGAAAGGTTCTCTCTGCCTATATATTTGGTTCCGACTTTTGTACGTATCTGTGGTAGCTTTAATTAGGATTATCCTGCTAAATCTTATCAGTCATATTTAGTCAGAACTGGTTGCAGTGTCTCTGCCCAGATATACTTATCAAGAATTCTATGAAATGTATATTCTTAATCTATTGTACCCTTGATGGTAATGTGACGCAGAGAGTATTTTTCATGTATTTATCCAGGTCGCCTTGAAATAGCAGCTATATTGTTATCCAGAGGGGCCAATGTTGACTCTATGAGCGAAGAAGGAACGCTACTACATTTTGCTGCTCAGTGTGGAAATGATGAAAGTACTGTTGTATTTTAAGGCAAATGTATACATTTCCTTCTTTCCATCTTTTGTATACTCTTTCTGGTCAATATTTGGTATGTTTTATACAGTCTTGTATCCATGATAAAGAAAAGTCGTAGCCAAAAGGTATTCACTTGGCGCATAAATATCAATATTATGTTTCTTTTCTCTCAAGGAACTGTCCCAATCCCGCCTACTTGGCGGAATGAATGATATTTTTACCCTTTTTTTTAGGGGTCGAATGCTATTTTTACCTCCTTGACCAAACTGAGCTAGGGCTTGAGTCTCTTTACGTTCTTTTCTTGTTTTACCATGCATCATTTGTTCATGGGTCTTTTGTTCTTCCCTTGCTTAAAATGTATTATATTCTGGATGACTACCAGATCGTAGTCAGACCAAGTTCCAGTTTATTCACTGTCCCTGTGTGACGGGGCTCACTTCTCCCCACCTAGCCCACAGAACTACTTAATTGTTATTCTGGTTTCTGACTTTCTGAGTGCTGATACTGGTTACTTTCCAACTTTGCATGCAAATTTACTCACATGCTAGAAAATATGAAGCGTAGGTGATAATGCAACATATAACCTTAAATTACCTTGATTCTTTTTTTGCGGTGCTCTTAGGTCCTTCGTCCGATGCATGCAGTGGTAGTAGTTGCATAAGGGCCTTTGCTACTGGTCCTTCCAAAAAGATATTGGGTGCATACTTTTATGTCCAATGATTAATTTGGGAAAACAAAGCTTGTCTGGAAAATAAATAAAGTACACCAAATGGTGTTTTTAGTAATTTCTGTATTTGGATAATTGCATGATAAAGAGTTGATGGTTTATTGTTCTTCATTTACTAATGTGTTATTGTTTCAAGTAATGTGATGTTTGCCTTTGTATCAGCCTAACAGAGTTGTGCAATCATCCTTTGTACCACTTACATTGGCTCTCTTTGCTTCTTCATTGGAGTGTGTGGAACTACTTATTAAGGTGCAGTTACTTGTCCCTTTAGATCATCCACTTACAGTAGAGATATTATGCTGAAGGGACATGATTTGTTTTCATGTCATTCCTATTATGAGACAAGTGCAGATTATTGTACTCCCTCCGACCCATATTACTCTTCGCTAATACGGATGTATCTACCACTAAGATGTGTCTAGATACATCTATATTAGCGAAGACTATTATGGGTCGGAGGGAGTAAAACAGTATTTTAACAATTTTATGGTAAATATTTAATGTTTCAGGTTGGTGCTGATGTCAATGCTCCTAGGCCTGTAACTCCACTAATAATAGCTGCAAGGAATGGCTTAGCTGACTGCATCAAGTGCTTGTTGAAAGCTCGCGCTAATCCTAATAGTCCTGATGAAGTGAGTTTTTTGTGCTTCTACTTAGGCTATTAGCTGTAACTCTAATTGAGCTTCTGAGCTGGCTCTGTTGTACTTGCAAAACTACTTTCGTGGTGTGTTTCTGATGAATGGCTTATCGCAACATCCGCTTATCTATAGATTTTGTAAATTATATTATATGAATGGTTGATCAACGACCGAATAACAACGATCCGCTATCGCTATAGATTTTAATAAATTATCAATATATTGGCAATTTATCGCCATAGTGTGAAGCTACTGCCTTTAGCAACACACCAAACATTACTCTGTAAGCTGGTATAGATATTGTTTCGGCACACCTATTTCATAGGTATAGTTATCTAAACTAAATTAGGTGGTCCTCAAAAAGAAGCGAAAGCCTGTAGGATGGACACACAAAACCAAGGATATATTTTCAGTTCCGACAGTCTCATGGTTCCAAAATTGTCCTGCCAAGAAAAGTTAAAACATGAGTTAACAAGCAGATATATGATCTCATGTTTAGTGTGAAAAGTAGTGTATACGATCTTAACATATAAACATCGGGACCTTAGCAACATACTAAACACTACTTTTCCCACGAAGTTTCTTAGAAATTGTCCTGCCAAGAAAACTTAAAACATATGTACTCCCTCCGATCGGAAATAAATATTGGTAATTTTATACTAACTTAGTATAAAGTTTGTAGTAAGTCATTGACACTTATTTCCGATCAGAGGGAGTAGATAATATGATAATCTCATGAAGTTTCTTAGAAAGGGGTTAGTACAACCGTTCCCATTTTAAAATAATTGAACATCTAGAATTGTTGCACAACTTTAAGTTCGTTTACGTTTATAAAAAATATAGCAATATCTAAAACACCAATATAATTTCATTAGATTTATAGTAAAATATAATTTCATTAGATTTATAGTAAAATATATTTTCATACTATACAGATTTGACGTGGTAGATATTAGCATATATTTTCATAATTTTGGTCACACCTAGAGAAATTTAAATTAGAATGATAAACATGAACTTGAAAGGTTCTTATTTGAGGAAGTACAAACCGTAGATTTCAATTATGATGAGTGGATTGTTCAACTCCCAAATCAACAATTTTTTTGGAAATCATCTTTCTATTCAAAAAATATTTATGATCAATATCCATGACTAACTCCTTTTTAAAACAAATACAAATCTATATGTTGACATCAGTATAATTAAATGAATGAACTCTTTGAAATATGAAAATGTACATTTGATTGATCACATTTTGCAAATAAAATATATTTGTAAATGCTAAGATAAAATTCCAGTCTAATACATTATTAGTAAGACAGATTTATCCTCGCAAAAAAAGTAAGACAAGATTTATAAAAGATAATACAAACTGCTCTATGTAATCACAAACGTTTCTTGCATTTCATCTAATAAACTATTGCTGCGCTTTTACCAAGGCTGCCTTCCTTTTCTATCTCCATCACATTTCGTGGTCGTTTGCTTAAAAAATGTTCACCGGTCCCTTGCTACTACAGTGCTGCATGCACGAAATAGCTGGAATATTCGGGAGAGACTGCCAGCTGACAGCTTGCTGTCGTACGAGTGGTGGCAGAAACACAGCGCTGGAGTGAGGCGCGAATCCCTGCACGTTAGGCCGTCAGATTCTTCTATCCAACGGCACACATGCAGCCATGTAGCTCTTTTTCTCAAAGCCAGTACACGTGAGCCGTCTGATTGGAACGATCCAACGGTGAATATAGCTTGCTATTCGTATACTATATAGGAGTATATAGATATGGTAGCATCTAATAACATGAATAAATATACGGTTTTGCTATTTCTCAGTAAATCCGTGAGATCTTCTACCGTTGATCGGGTGTGTCAAGATTCGTGCAAAACCTTATCCTCTTCCCCACCTCTTCTTCCTTCTTCCTCCACGCTGGCTTCATGGCGAGGATGCTCCCCGGAGCCATCGACGGCGCGGCTGGCTGCGACGGAGGCGGTGGAGGAAGCAAAAAATCTTAGGGTTGGGGGTGGGGGCGTGCCGGCGCCGGAGAAGATGTGGCCACTCGCTGGAGTTAGAGGGATGGCCGGGGCGGCACCGGACCGGCGGAGGCGGAGCTTGGGGCAGGGCGGTGCGGCGAGGTACGCGGGAGCGCGCTGGCCGCCGGCGGGGTGGATGGCGGTTTGGCCGGCGGTGGGGCGGCCGGAGGTGGAGAAGAAGGGCTGTCTACTGAGCCCTAAAGAGACCCATAAAGTTGCAAACTAGCCTTCTGTTTATCTGAATTTTTCGTACCTGTGTTACTTTAATCCTGTTGAATTATTCCTAGCATCTTACTGTTAATTATGCCACACTGAAGTCCTTTGTCTGTTCTCTTCAAATAATGATCTATCACACTGTACTGAAGTTCGCACCATCTGTGCTTTCACAGAAATGAGAAGAACAAAGGAACTAAACATTCATGCACCTGTTTAATTATTCTATCTATACACATGTCCAGGATATGTTGGGAATCTGGGAACAGATATATTGTAGACCGATTCATATTTTAGTACATGTCCTGCAAAATGGCACATAATTTCTCATATTTCAGATCTTATAGATATGCCTGAATGAATGTCTTTTCCACATTCTCTGTTTTGTGCCATTCCCTATGCTCTCCTGTGCTTATTCTAAAACTGATCCCTGATACGATTGTTAACAGATTGGTAGAATGCCAGTGGAAATAGCTGCAATCCATGGATCAAAGGAATGTGTTGAGATTCTTTTTCCTGTCACACACCGTGTAGCTAAATTTGCAGACTGGAGCATTGATGGAATAATGCAACATGTGATATCTGGGAGTTCAGAAGTATGAATAAAATATTTTATATTCGACTTATTGTTCCAGTCGGGTTGATGTTGATCAGTTTTACTGAGATCGAAGCAAAATTATCTTTGTTTGAAAGATTTGTCCTGCCATGCATTCTATGTTCTACTTGACTTTCAGTTACACATTTGATTTAGGTCCATCCTCATAAAAGTGTGGAAGCTACTCTTAATGCACCAGGGGATGCTGCATTAGAGAGAATGGATTATGTTCAGGCCTCAACTCTATACACCAAGGTAAATTCTTCCATCAGATCAGTGGCTGCATAGTACATCCATAGGGCTTGAATAAATACTTTGGTTACCTTATCATATATTGAAATTCGCAATGAGGCAAATAATATTTTTGATCACAACACTGTAGATCTGGTTGCTCTACATTTATAGTTTTTATTACCTACTTTTTGATTCCCAGTTTTTGTATTTAGAACTATTTGTACATGTGCATATCTGACTGTTGAAAATCTTCTCTCTATCATATTTGATTAATGTTTACACAAATATTTTTGGGACAAGAAGGCATGTTAGTGTAGTCATTAGCAGCTGTCTTGATATTTTTGTGGGATACCATTTGATGGCTCCAGGCAATAGAGACTGGCATTGAGGATCCAAACTTGTACGCAAAGAGGTGCCTTTGCTGGCTTAAGATGGGTGAGGAAGACAAAGCTTTGGCTGATGCCCATACCTGCAAAAGTCTGGGTTTATATGTATCAATTCGCTACCATGAGCAAGGACCACGTATAATACCGACAGAGGTACGGTTTTGGAAAGTTGCTAATTTTTCATAATATGTCGTGTTCCCTGGCCATGCATTAACGTTTGTGTGCTTAGGGCTATGGCCAAGCATCCGAAGCTCAGTTGGATTCTGGAAGCATCCCGGTTGGTGAAGTATCTAGGTAATCTCTGCTCTTTGCTTG
The DNA here is from genome assembly GCA_007115705.1 of Dactylis glomerata. NCBI lineage: Eukaryota > Viridiplantae > Streptophyta > Magnoliopsida > Poales > Poaceae > Dactylis > Dactylis glomerata. The sequence continues at coordinate 776,579 of QXEO01000507.1, forward strand.
GCAATGTTTGATTGGATACCTCGAGGTTGTTATTTTTAATAGATCATTATTGTCAGCCACTTAATAACAAATATAACACCTGGCTGTACATGATTTCATCATATGTTTATTGTTGTTTCTCCCATGTCAATTGACGATTCTGTAATGTTAAACCTTCATCTTCCTTTTATCCCTTTATCATCTGTTTTGGTTTTCAGATCACATGTCACCAAGCATAGAAGAACATTATGCAGATGAATCTGTTTGCCTGTTCTTGCTTTCTGCCGAACTTTTCATTAATTGACCAGTGATTTAAATTGTACTGTATATATATGCTACTATTAACTTGGGATTAAAACTTGCAGGGAGAAGGATAAGTGAATAAAGGTTAGTAATTGCCCAGACATGTCAAGCGTCCACTGAAGTTGTGTGGGGGTGTGTTTTGTTTGATCCTACATGTTGTACTGTATAGCCTGTCCATATTCTTGTGAAAGAAAACAACATAAGCTGGAGATGTAAGTACCTATACATACCACTGACGAGTAGCTGGAGATATACCTAGGATGCCTACATGTCACATATGGAACTGAACAGAGCTACAAAACTGATCCATGCATGTAATAGTTGCTTACATGTCACTTAGGGTACACGAATTTGGGCAATTAACTGTACAGCTGTTTACATATTGGAATTGAGATTGTTGGCAGTTGAAATTTCATATAATTTTGTTAGTAATTTTCACGAGATTATTGGAAATTTAAATCTGTATATTTTTCTGAATGCTGTGATCATTTTTTTTTAGAGATTTAGTACATTTTTCTGAAAGTTGTGACTGAATCGTTTTGCTGAACATTGCTGGATACTTCTGAAAGTTTTATGTTTTAAGTTTTGCCCTTTAGTTTCGAAAGTCCATCACTCCTTTTCTGAACGTTCCCCACACAATTTTTCGGAATTTCATTCTTGAGGTTCAGAAAGGTCATGAATTTCCATTTTTCTGCACGACCTACAAGGAAAAGTGATGCGTGCCGGTGGCTTGTCCTGGTCTTTTGTCAGAAAGAGATCGCTGGGAAAAACGTACTTGCCAAACTTTGTTTCTTACTCATGTTTGTCGCAGCTTGCAGGTTTGGTTAGTTATGGATTTGGTCCGGCCAATGACATAATTGTAAGGATGGTTTTTTTATGCTGTCCTACGAGCGTATCACAACGCTTAGGTAATCTCACCAAACTAATATAGAAATTTATATGCATGATTTGCCTCAAGGTACGACTCGGGAATTTTGCTTCGACTATTTCATAGATACTCCATTATTATCGACAAGCATATTGTTTTCACCGTTCCAATGATCAAATAAACTAGCAGAACTCGTAATAATTAACGAAACAAGAGAAATTAATAAGCAGCTGCAAAGATGAAGTAATGTCCTAGCTAGGACGTCTACTCGAATGCCCACTTGTTCTGCTCTCGGACCTCGGCCTCCTCCTCGGGCGTGAAGTCGTTCTCGATCATGAAGAACTCGCGGATTTGCTCCGGCATGTAGGGCGTGATCATGTCGGCGACCTTCTGGCAGCTGAGGTCCAGGAGCCCCTTGATGTCCAGGTAGTTGGCGGCAAGGATGATTTCGAAAAGCGTGGAGCGGTCTTGCTTGATGAATTCAGCGTCGAAGCTCTTGAGCTCCTCGGCGGAGGTGGCCGTGCTGTTGTCGGAGCTGTTTCCTGCAGCGGCGGCGGTGGCGGCGACCGCGGCATGCTTGTTGCAGTACTCGATGACCATCGCGAGGATGTTGGATTTGACATTAGGGAGAGGGACGCCCTTGTCGTCAACGCAGTCCTCCTCCATCATGTGCTTGATGGTCTGCGACATCGCCGCCGCCTCGTGCGTGATCTCGAAGCCCTCGCCGTCGGAGCTCACTAGGGTGACCACATTGCTCTTCTCGCCCACACGGCATCGTCGACATTGCTCTTCACAACCTCATCGACGTTGCTCTTCTCGGCCACGACCTCGTCGACGTTGCTCGTTACAACCTCGTCGACATTGCTCTTCACAACCTCGTCGACTTTGTTCCCGTCAACCGCCGTCGCCGCCATAGCCCTTGCTTGATCTCTCGTCGAAACACTAGGTTTTTTTTTCTTTTGGAGCGCTCGATCGATCTAGATTTCGTAGGCTTGGTCACTTGGATCGATATGATGCAGGGCAGCCGATCGCTCCTGTATTTAAAGGTTCAGAGAAGGCAAGAAGAGGCCGACTGGGATTCAGTAATGCACGGTTTGCATCGGCCTCTTGGCTCTTGTCCGACACGGTTACGATCTCAGAGATTCAGTAATATACACGTTTTGATGCATCAGACAAGCTTTTCAATCGAATCTGAATCCACGATGGATTTGATTTCTTGACACAAATACACGGTCCAAATTCAGTTTTGAACGTGCACATTCCATGGCGGCACTACTCGAATTGTGTCCTATTTGTTGCTGCGTGCGCCGGCGAAGAAAGCGAGGGCGCCAACGAGGGGCGCGTTGGTGTAGGTAGACGGCTCAGCCTGCGCGTAGTTGTCGCGGCTGTCTGTGTACCCGTCGCTGTGATCCGGGCCACCCACGACGGCGCCGACGAGCACGTTGCGGTCCGGCTCCGACGAGTGCAGGTACTGGAACCCCTCGTCGCAGCCGATGCGTGCCGGGTGGTCGCGCACGGACGGCATGGACGCGCCACGGTGGTGCACGCGCTGCGGGTACCGCGCCCCGAACCCTACCATGTATGACATCCCCGCCGGGTTCGCGCCCAGGATGTAGTCCACCTGCCTCCTGGCCAGCGAGACCAGGGCGGAGGGCGCCACCGCCGCCGAGCCGCCGCAGGAGACTGCCGCGCCGCCGCCGGCGGAGCCGAGGAACTTGGCGTAGGCGAGGAGCAGGAAGGCGGTGGACGTAACGTACTGCATGTTGCTGTCGCCCTCCTTGAACAGCAGCCCGCCCGGCGTGTACTGGGACTGGAACCCGCTGGCGCCCGGGACGAGGGAACAGATGTAGTGGTCGGCGTGCGCCTTATACTTGCTCAGGCCGTCCACCCTGTTCTGCAAGAAGACCTGCAAAAGGAACGAGGGGATTTAGCTTCTGATCATCGGCGTAACGGCCGGTCGGCGCGCTGGTGTCCGTACCTTGGAGAGGAGGACCTTGGTGGCGACGCGCTTGTCGTCCCAGCTGATGGTGTAGTCGTCCTGCTCGCCGCCGAGGTTGCCTCCGTTCGTGCTGATGTACGACATGTACTTGCTCTGCGAGGACGGCGATGGCGACGACGCCAGGTGCAGCCACGCCGCCGCCCAGAGGAGCTCGTCCTGCACAATGCATTCTCGCCGTTAAGTTTCTGGCCGGAGTAATCCGCGGCGGCGAAATCAAATATACTAGGGGACAAGAAGGGCATTACATTGTATCCCGAGTAGGAGCAGTAGAAGGGGCACGCCACGGAGGAGGCACCCCTGTACCTGTCCGCGAAATCAAACACCTGCCGCGCAGCGGCGAGCAGCCTGGACGAGTACGCCGGGTCGCGTGCCCGGAACACGAGTGATGCCGCGGCCAGAGCCGCCGCGGTCTCTCCGGCGACGTCCGACCCGGGGCTCTGGGCCGTCACCTTGTACGCGTCGCGCGGCGTGTCCATGTCCTCCGGCCGCTCCCAGCAGTGGTGGTCCTGGTTCGGGTCCGCGACCTGCACCCACAGGGCGCCCGGCGTCGCGGTCGCCGCCTTGAGCAGGTAGTCGGCGCCCCAGCGCACGGCCGCCTCGGCGTCGGCGTGGGAGGGTGGCGGCATGGCGCCGCCGAACTCGAGGACGCTCCAGGAGAGCATGGTGACGGTGAAGGCCATGGGCAGGCCAAACTTGACGTTGTCCCCGGCGTCGTAGTACCCTCCCGCCAGGTCCACCCCGGAGGCGGAGCCGTCGGAGAGGGCGGAGTCGGCGCGCCACGCCACGCGCTGGCCCGGCGGCAGCTTCCCGGAGCGCTGCGCCTCGAAGAAGAGGATCGCCTTGTCGAGTGCGTCGGCGTAGTTGAACGCCGCCGCATGGCGCGCGCCGGCGATGAGGCAGAGGGCCGTGACGGCGACGGAGACGAACAGGTGATAAGCCCTGGACCTGGAGGACATGGTGCCTGGATTGGATGCGCTACGGTATGATCTGAGAGTTCAATGGCGAATGGCTGAATATATATAGTGGTCATGCATCAAAGGTGAAGGCATGGAGGAAGGTCAAGTGACAGTTATGGAAGTTGTAATTCGTCCGAGATCGGAAAGCAACCGAAAAGCGTGGCGTTTGTCGAGGATTCGCATGGCAGGGAATAGCTACAATCCGTCGTCATGGACCGATCCGTCAATGCAGGCGATAACTTTTACCGTTTTTATAGGGGAAACAGAATTCACACGAACACGCTACGCAATGCTCGCCTTGATTTAGTGCTGCTTGCCTTGATCTAGTTCTGCATTCTATAAATAAAGGGAATAATTTGTGATCTTTTTTTTTTGACAATGAATAATTTGTGATCTCGTTTCCCGTTTTAAGGTGACATTGTAGTTTCTGCCGGCGTGAATCCAGAGTCTGGCCGGTCCGCATGAATTAATACAAATCGATTGCGTTAATCAGAACGATTCTGCCTCCGCTTAATTTGCTCGCCTTAACTAGCTTTTCGCTTGCGGCTAATTTCGGCCGTTTCATGAAAGGTGGAAGAAGGCAGGCACATGTTTAGCTTCAATCCTTTTTTTTAGATTGCCCTGAAATCTTCGATAAGTACTTAAGTAAACACATAAGCTCAAGATGCACTTTGATCACGCTCATGAAGCACATGTCAAGCTAGGGGTGGGCATCGGGTCATGACCAACAATTCGGTTTATTTTAAATTTGGTCTATTTTAAATTTGTTCTTCTAAAATAAAGACCAAAATATTTTTGCCAATTTTGCTACCCGGAAAATCCAGGTACCAAATAATTCGGTTTCGGGTTCGGTCATGACCAAACAATATCGTCTATGTTGTCAACGCAAAACTTGGACACTATTTAGTAAAAAAATACCATGCCAGTTGTGTTCTTTTTTCTAATACATATGGCATGGTGACGACCGCATTAGTGAAGTAGCTCCGGTGCGGCGGTTAACACCATACCTGAAGCGTGTGCCATTGGTAGACTCATGGACGAGGAGTATATGGTTTTAAGATGTGCTAGGCTAACCGATGTAGTGTGTTGTGGTTGTTCGGGTGCTGTGGTCTTAAAGGTGAGAGAGGGGCTTGGAGTTTTTGGATGATTTATGAAGGAGGAAACGACGAATCTAAACTATAAGGTTTAAAGCATACGAGGGGTCGAAGGGGTATTTTTGAAGTGTTTGTAACTTTGGGGCGCGAAATATTTCTGGGTTAGCGGGACATTTTGCCACTGGATGATTTTGATTTTTTGCTATAGCGCAAGTAATAATAAAAAATTATAGATTGTACTGCCCCTGCTTAAGATTCAAAAGATTATAGTAACATCAATTCATTATGAAAGGCCGAAAGTCACATCAAGTCATCGACATATCATCATGTCAATTTTTTGGTAGTACTATGATCTCCAATTTAAAAATGCATATGAATATGGTGTATCAAGGGCTAAGTGATTAGTAGCCGAACCTCCGTTCCAAAATAATTGAGACAACTTTGCCTAGATGATGTGGGTGTAATTAATCTAGATGCATTTCAATGTGTATGGTGCATCCTTAAATTGTACTCCCTCTGTCAAGAATTACCTTGCATTCTGAGTTTAGTCAAAGTCAAACTTTATAAACTTTAACTAAGCGTATAAGAAAAAACATTAATATTTATAATATAAAATAATCATTATTAGAATTATCATAAAATATATTTTCATATTGCATGTATTTGGTTTCATAATTATTAATAGTTTTACCAATATGTTTGGTCAAAATTTGAAAAGTTTGACTTTGACCAAACACAGAATGCAGGGTAATTCCTGACGGAGGGAGTACTAGAGTAAAAGACTACGCGCTATGCACGAGGTGGTTGATGATCACGCCGAGTAATTACACGTATACATATTAAGAGATAGAAACTAGAAAGATACTCTCGCACACTTAACAAAAACTAGTACTCCTACTACATACTATTTCGTAGAAAGATAAAGATACTCTCAGACTCTTGAAAAACTACTCCATTGAAAGATTTCACATTAGTGTAAAGTGGGCTCGCGCACTACACAGTTATGACTACAAAGTTCCTTTTTACATGACTATATGAATTTCTTGGCTGTCCTCATTTTCGGTGCACATCTGTCATCTGTGCATAGTTGGATAACTTATATTTGAAACTGATAAGTGAATGGTATTTACCATGTGAAAGAAATCAACGGCCAAAAATTGTATTACACGTCATGGTGATGGCCAGTTAAAATTAAAATCAGTTTGGTGTCAGCCCATGGAGAGCAACGTTAAATAATAATCTAAATTAGATAAAATCATGAAGAAAAAAATACTATTACATAATATTATAACACATACATCAACTTTGGGAAACTAAAATTGCAACTAGTTCCCGCACCCCATGTCATGCTGCACTTTTATATTTTCAAAAAATTAAATTGATACACTAATAGAAAAAAGGGCTTTCGTTCGACCCCTTTAGTCCCCAAACAATTTGATCCGCGACTAATATGAGCATTAGTCCCGGTTCAAATGAAAATGTGGGCCAGGAAGCATTAGTCCCGGTTCAAATGGAGGCTTTAGTCCCGGTTTGTGGTTCAAACCGGGGCTAAAGGTCCGGCGCCCTTTTGCCTCTCATTCCTACCCCCCCCCCCCCCCGCGCAGAAAAAACGTCTAAAACAAATAAACGAAAATGATAAAAACTTCAAATTTCAAAATCCTTTGACATGCATGTACCTCACACAACCAACTTTTATGGAAAATTTGAAAATTTTAATTTTGATATTTTTTGCAAAAAAAGGTTGTTCCAAATTAAAACGGCTATAACTTTTGCATACGGACTCAAAAAAAACGTATAATATATGAAAAACTATCTACACAAAATTTTACATCCGATTTCAACAGCCTACGGCTGTTTGCACAATTTCTTGTTTCTCAAAATTCCAAAGGGAAATATGAAAGCAGGAAGATTTTAGATTTTGTCAGAAATAATAAGAAAAATGATTTTTTTTGGATTTTTTCATTTCTTTTGTTGTTTCTTCTACTTTTTGGTCATTTTGAAGTTTTTTATTAATTTTAGAATTTTGGAATTTTTTAAGTTTTTTTTATTATTTTTTGAATATTTTGAGTTTAAAAATTAATAATTAAATTATGCATAAAGATTATTTGGAATTCATTGATGCTTATTATTACTTAATCGTTGTTGCTTATTTTGTGAATTATTTGGAATTCAAAAAATTAAAATCATATGTTACCAAAGTGTATGGGTTAATAGAATTGATAGCATAGCATTATCAAGAAGTCGCGAGCGCAGTGTTGGAAGGTAGTAGGGAAGGAATGGAGAAGTTAAGCGTGCTAAGGGAAGTGAGGATCATAAGTATGTAATTTGACATGAGAATAGATGTGATTAGAGATTAAGTGGAGAGTAGAGAGTGGAGACTGTTAAACAATTCAAATATTCAAAAATATGGAAATTTAAAAAAATCTGAAAAAAATTTGGTCTTTTTTCAATAATTCTACCAGAAATTATACCAACCGGGACTAAAGGGTCCTCCAGCCTTCTGCACACGACCCGGACCACGTGGAGGACCTTTAGTCCCGGTTTGTGAGCAACCGGGACTAAAAAGGAGGGGCTTTAGTCCCGCTTTGCTAGTCCCGGTTGGACATCCGGGACTAAAGCCCCTTACCAACCGAGAATAAAGCCCCTTTTTCTACCAGTGATATGACATAAATCATGGGAAACAATTATGCTGTATATTATGCATCTGCGATTTAATTTGTGGCTTCTGGAATAAAATAACAAACGTGTGAATAACAAAAAATACTATTCATTTGGAGTTTTTTTGGTTTCTTTAGTGACCACATATGGTCATATTTTCGAACACACACGTACAACAACGACAACTTAATCACATGAAACAAAGCAACCGGACCATCAGTAAATAACACCCCAAAAAATAATGCATGTCTCCTGCTTCACCAAGACAACCAAATAAAAATTATGGTGGGCTAGCTAGCCCGAGTTCAAATCTGAACTCTGGCTACAATTATAATGATCTCTAGTTTCTAAGAGATCACTCGTTCTTTTCTCTTATGATTTTAGATATATATGGCGGTGACAACATGTACACTGTATTTACTTCTATCATGTCTAGTTGATGTCGACGTTGTACTTCTAGTAACTGAATTCTTATTGCATCCAGCATGTACTAATATGTGAAAAAAATTATAAACTCCTTTTGTGACTTTTTTTGAACACTTACGACTTTTTTTTACCGATACTACATACAAATAATATAGTAGCAACTGTACCTGTTGCACGTGCGAGTGTGTGTTTGAACGTTTGAACCTTGGAAATGATGTATGCAAGCTCATCGGTAAATACTGCACAGACCACCTGTCAAACCCAAAAGGATGATGAATGTTTCCTCCAATATTAAATAACTGTTATCATTATAAACGCATAGTTGATCTACCGAGGACGAGAAATCACAGCACGATAACGACACCGAGATTTGGTAACGCAGTTCGGCGATCAACACCTATACCCGTGGGGCATGACTACAGACGTTCCTCCCCATTGATACCGCAACACCGGTCGCCTTGGTCGCCGGCACAAGCCGCCGGCTCCCCTTGCGCTCTAGCTGCTATCAAATCGTCATAAGTTACAACGGTGCGGTGCCCCCTCATTATATGGGAGGCCCAGACTGTGTCTGACTCAAACACTACTCGTACCTATCCGCACCTGATACAACTCATAGTCCTAATATAACCCAACTCGTACATAATATTTGACACAAACACAACAAACTCCACCTTGGCGAATATTGTCCGCCACCTTGAGTTCGTCTAAGCATCAAACTTCCATGTACTCTGGACTGAGCTGTCTTCCATGAGCTCCATTGCTACTTGTAGCCTCCACGCGACTCCACCTGTAACTATAGTCCCTTCTTCTTATTCCGCACTATCACACACCGACCAGTGATCTACGTGACAGTTAAATAGCTTGAAGGAATTTCACTGTTGCCTTTGAATCACCTTGAGTCAAATTCACAGTCATCTCATTAAGACTTTCTCAGATTCTTCATGATCGACTCTTGTCCATCACTTGACGTTAGTCCCGATAGACCCAGTCACCAACATCAACCTGGTGCTCACCAACACTGCTTCAGCACCCCTGCACACATGTCAAACCAGCTGTCTGACCAATTATGCCCTAGTCTGTCACTGTGTTCCGTGCTTAATTACCGCATGCCTCGCCGCTATTACCGCGTTGAGCATCTGCAATCTTGGCCAAGATCCACCGGGTAGCTAACTCACACCATCTCCGGCCCCACTGCAGACAACCATCAGTCATATCCGACCGATGCCGAGTTCCACGCATCCCTCGAACCCTGAGCTCCAGTTCGAGCCAATGTGCTTCTCGCCTTCCCGCTGACTAGGTTTCGACTCTCTGCATGCTTACACCATAGCCCCTGCATCAAACGAGTGGAATCTTCCGTTAGACTCCAGCTCTACCTTCAACATGACTCCTTGGTAGATGATCAATCCACCCCGCGCCCTGACGACTTCAAGTTCTCATGTGTGATCACCGTCTTTAATCAACTCCGTGCCATTGCATGTCGAAGCACGCACCCGTCAGGTATGCGCCACGTGTTTCCACGCCACAAAATTCGGACATCATCAGCCCTCACGCTCCTACATCTTTGTCGCCGATCTTCATCGTCTTCTATCTCCATCAAACTGTCTAGTCCGACCCAGCCGAACGTCTCGACTGCAACCATGCTCCACCACACGTCATATCAGCTCGAACACTGTCGTGCAATACTAGACGACTTTTGATACATGATCCTTTCGACGCGCTAATAAAAACTCCGCTGCCACAAACACTGCCTGTAATATGGATGAACAATCCACGTACAAAATAGAAACACTAAAAGATATTTGCCCTGGTAGCCTTCCTCGTGTGTCCAGAAAATCTAACACAGGTTGATAGCATCAACCATAACATCACCATACACACGTAGCTCCTTTGCACTTTCTTTTTATCTGTTTCAGCATATGCACTTGCTCCCAATCCATCCAATGACCTACACCTGTTGCTCCTGCAGCTATTCCCTATGCGCCGCCCCGTTGGTTCCGATCTCACCCGAGGTCAGCCTTTTTATCTGTAACAAATCTCCTGGTCCAATCAATGGATTCTAAGCGCAAACATACTCCTCTCACTTGCCACAAAATAATGGAATTTCAAACTATTGTTTGATCCGAGCTAATCATCCTCATAAATTGTTGTTAGAAGAATGGGGTTTCACCATTTTAGGTTTCAGTATCCAGCAATGCATTCAGATGAACTAATTATGTGGTGACTTTGTTGCGCTAATTAATATTATTAGATCAAGCACTTATGCATAGGTGTGGTTTTGTTAGCCGAACTATGCCACTAGTGCAGATCTTGTGCTGAGTTGACTTGCAAGTATTGCTAGTTCACATTATTTGGCCCAATAAAAGGCCTAGTAGTATCTGGGCTTGCTTGGGCCAAGAAGGCTCAAAGCTGAACCCATTATGGCTTGGCGGTGGAAGGCTGGAAAATAGCCCCAAGCGTGTGCTTTGCCAGCTTTGGTAAAAGGGCTAGCATATTTAGTCCCACCTTGCTAAGGTAACGAGTTTGAGATCGAGAAATACAGAGGGGCTCCCGGGTGCAACACGTCCTGATATTTAAATTTTTTAGAAATACTATTTAACTATCTCAAAAAAATCTAAAATAATTCACGGCAACTCATGTCACCTTAACACTTACTCGTGTAAATTTCCAAGAAACAATACTATGGTATGTGGTCTACATAAAAAAGAGAATCTAAAACTTTGTTACACTGCGAATAGTGTACGTCCATTCCTCATACTAGGAACAATACGATTTGTCATTTTTGTATAGGTCACATATTTTTATATTCTAGGTTCAGATTTGGCATGCTTATACCTGGACATACTATCTCCAACCATGATTTATACCGAAATTTATTTTTTATTTCTAGTACCTTTTTCGAGGAATCATGATTTATGGGGGTGTGGTGCACCTGAGAGCCAAAAGTCCGCGTTACTTTGAGATCAACATATAAGGAGAGCATTCTACTACTCTCTAGTTAGTATAGAACCGTGTTAGGTACGTATTGATAGCGCGTGCGCTCACGTGAATATCCGCGACTTGACTTTGGACTTGCAGATGGCACGGCTAGCCTAGCAAATAAAATTTATATTTTTTAATTTTAAAAAGATTATTACTATGAAATTTTATCGTGGTTCATTTTCTTGCAACAAAGCAAGGTTCTCCCCGCCTATATATTTGGTTCCGACTTTTGTATTAGTGAATCATCAGCCGCAATTACGTGTCAAGGACTTCCAATGCATAGAAGAACATTATGCAGATGAATCTGTTTGCCTATTCTTGCTTTCTGCTGAACTTTTCATTAATGACCAGTGATTCAAATTGTATTGTATATTCCATCCTTCTCATGGTATAAGGCGTAAAAATCTGAGCGCATGTTTTAAGGTATTTATCGATAGAGAGAAAAGAGTGGCAAGTTTCTCTTCTTACCCCCTACAAGCTTCAATAAATACTTTGGTTACCTTATCATATATGCTAATATTATCTTTCTTTTCCCGTGCAAGCTTCAATAAAGCTTCTCTCTATGATATTTGATTAATGTTTACACAAATATTTTTGGGACAAGAAGGCATGTTGGTGTAGTCATTTGCAGCTGTCTTGATATTTTTGTGGGATACCATTTGATGGCTCCAGGCAATAGAGACTGGCATTGAGGATCCAAACTTGTACGCAAAGAGTTGCCTTTGTTGGCTTAAGATGGGTGAGGAAGACAAAGCTTTGGCTGATGCCCATACCTGCAAAAGTCTGTTTTTTTGTATCAATTCGCTATCATGAGCAAGGACCACCTATAATACAGACAGAGTTACGGTTTTTGAAAGTTAATATTTTTTCATAATATGTTGGGTTCCCTGGCCATGCATTAACGTTTGTGTGCTTAGGGCTATGGCCAAGCATCCGAAGCTCAGTTGGATTCTAGAAGCATCCCGGTTGGTGAAGTATCTAAGTAATCTGTGATCTTTGCTTGGAAATGTTTGATTGGATACCTCTAGGTTGTTATTTTTAATGAATCATTATTGTCAGCCACTTAACAACAAATATAACACCGGGCTGTACATGATTTCATAATATATTTATTGTTGTTTCTCCCATGTCATTGACGATTCTATAATGTTAAACCTTCAACTTCCTTTTCCCTTTATCATCGGTTTTGGTTTTCAGATCACATGTCACCAAGCATAGAAGAACATTATGCAGATGAATCTGTTTGCCTGTTCTTGCTTTTTGCTGAACTTTTCATTAATGACTAGTGATTGAAATTGTACTGTGTATATGCTACTATTAACTTGGGATTAAAACTTGCAGGGAGAAGGATAAGTGAATAAAGGTTAGTAATTGCCCAGACATATAAAGCATCCACGGAAGTTGTGTGTGTTTCATCCTACATGCTGTACTGTATCGGGTCCACAAAGTTCCAATGCGCCCAGGAAGAAGCCCATCCGGGAGGAGCATGAGGCCCACAAAGGTTCACTGATGGTGCAACCCATGAAGTCAAAACTATTGGGGTTCGGTGCAAATAACAAAAATTTATTGGCTATGCAACCCCGAATTGCCTAAGGACCTACCTATTAGTAATGCTGTAATGGTAAGCAGAAGTTCGGAGACGTATCCTTATAGACCGAACGCGGGGATCACGCTCCTGCACAAGCGTTGACGATGAAGACGATGTAGCCGACCTCAAGGTCGATGGAGATTTTGGAGCAACGACTCCGGTGTCGCACGAGCGGCACCTCCGCGTACTCGCACACGTACGGCGATCACGATGACTTTTGGATTCCCCGTTCCAGCCAAGATTGCGGAAGTAGATGGCGTTGGACACAGATCCGAAAACTCCATAGTACGACGCCGTGCAGCAGTGGTGAGATCTCTTCTCCTACACGCGGTAGAGAGGGGGGTGGAGGTGGCCGGCGGCTAGGTGGAGGTGGAGGGCGGCGGACAGGGGAGGAGGGGCTCATGGAGTTGTGTTGTGCTCTCCTCTAATGGGCCCCCTCTTTATATAGGGGTGGAGGGGTGCACCCTTGCCCCCTCCCCAAGCCACAAGGGCAGCGGCCAAGGGGGAGAGGAGGGCGACGGTGGCTGGGGTGGGGCCGGCCAAGCCGGCCCCCAAAACCCTAACCCTAGCCAGCCTGGGCCAGGGTTCCAATGCGCCCCTCTCTTCCTTCCCTTGATGAGCTTCTTTCCAGAAGATGGCCCATTAGGTGTTTTCCTATTTTTAATTATTTAATTAATATTAATATTCATTTAATTAATATCAATTAACTCATAACTAAATCTCCGTCACTCCGAAACACTTTCGGATTTTATCGAAACTCTTTTGATTTCCACCGGAACTATTCCAAACTCCACCGAAACTATTTTGGACTTCATCGAAACTATTTTGGAATCCGCCAAAACTATTTCGGACTTAATGGGAACTATTCCCTCTCTCATAAATCATCACACAATGTTTCCAAATATTACCAAACCATCTCGAGCATCGAGATCCCTTAAGTGTGTTACCCGACGGTTAGAGAATGCTACAGACATTGCCGAGAACTCTCTCATGTAAATGATCATCAATCGGATCTAGAGATCCGTGATGACCCTTGTGCATTCTACGAAGTTCTTTCAGTCATTGAACCGTAAGCATCGATGTACCTTTCCCTTTGCTTCGCTGATACTAGCATAACCTAAGATCTGATCGCCAATATTCCTAATACCTCGTTCGATCTTTATTACCGGCTATTGCTGTTTACTCGTACCGTGATAATCTATCTCCGTAGTCACTTGCCGCGCAGCTTTGATGTATTCTCACCAAGTGGGCCCAGAGTATCATATCCGTCATGCGGATGAGAATATCCCGTTGTTGGTCTATACGGTTCAACCTACCCCTTTGGAAACCCAAGAGACACCTTTTCAGTTACCCTGCTATGGTGTGACGGTTGATGCAGTCAAAGCTTCCTCTGGAAATAGTGATTAAATATAACCTCATGGTCTAAGGATTAAGTTACAACGCTTTCTTCATATTGCAACGTGATCATCATGACACGATTGTGTTGCAATACTAGCTTTGGGTAAGTCCACCATGGCATTTACCAAAATGGCATGATCTCATTGTCAATTCGCGTAATGCTCCATGATCGGGAAACCTCGATCATCAATTGACCAATGAACTAGTAAATAGAGGATTACTAGGGACTCTTTATCATTTAATACCACACCTATATCAATATTTCCGATTGACATAGTTATAGCATAGTATTAAACTTATTATGAACTATATGAAATATGCAAATAAGTCCATTATTATTTTCCTCTAGGGCATATTTCCTCCAGTCTCCCACTTGCATTAGAGTATAAATAATCTAGTCGCATTTTGTTTACCGATCATGGAACATATCAAACATATGGTCCTTTAATCATGCTTGCTTGTGAGGAGCCTTCCTTAGCGATCTACACAGCTCAGATCTTTTATATCCTTTGCAACTTGTCACTTTTCTTTGACATTTATCATCATCTCATGATGTCGTTTAAGTTTTTATTTGGTAGAAGAGTGAGACTTTGTATTCTAATTTCGCAATGGTGTTTGGTCAATCACTTTGATTTTCTCATTTAACCATGCGGGACAGAAACACATTCATCTAGAAGTCGAACTTTCTCTAACCAAACATTTATACTTTGCCACTTTCCAGAGCAGCTATTAATTTATGTAGATTTAATTAAAATTGCATCATACAATCTCAATGCCCAATCACGCTTTCTTTAGCTTAGTCTCTGAAGGAGTTTTATTTCCCAAATCTCTGAATCAAGTGTACGCTCACTTTTCCAGAAATTCACATTATTTCTTTCCCAAGAATTCATAGGATAGACCCTTCTTGGTTTTGATGATTCTCTAATCATCTCTTACCGAGCCTTTCAACTTTTGGACTTGGGATGCATTGTTTATCATAATGTAATATATGGTTTTGGATAACGCAAACAATGAGACGCATCTATCAACCATTATTGAGTCTTGAATCAATATTTCCTCACTCATTTTAGTCAAAACTTCTGACTTTATTCATTCTGGACATTGAAAATTATGACCAATATACATTCTAACTTAATGATTTTAAAATTTGCCTTAATAGATGTAAATTTCTCTAATTATTAATTCTAATTAATAATTATGATACCGAATGTACTTTATTCATAATATGTCATTTACATAAATGAATTTGTCATAGCTCCCACTCAGAATATGTACTATACATATAGAGCAAGCTCCCACTTAGAATATGTACTCTTACATATAATGTGAGAATAAAGCTATTTTTCATTGCTCCCAGTCAGTTTAATGTAAATAGGTTTATCCCAAAAGTTTTGGAATTTTCCAAAAATCCTTTGATTATAAATCAAATCGAGATACCTTGAATGCGAGTCTAATTTCAAAAATGCGTTAACCATTGCCTTATCTTAAACTGATTTAAGAACTTGCAATTTTAACAATTTCATGAAATTTGAAGACTTTTAAGCAACACTACATCCTATAGTCAATCCATTTGAATTTGTCTAAACTCATTTATGACAAATCGTGCTTTTATGTCTTTCATTAAAGATTTATTTCTTCTCCACAATCTTGCATTATTTTGAAGAATAAAGTAATACATTTTACTTAATAAGATTGAGTAACAATTACCTCTTACACGAAATCTTTAATTTTAACTCTAAGTTATTTATCACATTTAGGTCCGCCATCTTTTCTTCATGGTTCGTAGGTATGTCTAGTTTCAATAACTTAACATGTAAATTATAAATCATGAATTACACTTTGCGAACCGGCGCAATTTTAATTCATGAATCCTATTCAATAAAGGACTTAATTATATGATTTCTATCATTAATTCTCTTTTCTAATATATACCTTTGCTTCAGAACTTATTCTGTTGCGCTATTCTGATATTATAAAGATTAATTCAATTACTCTTAATTGATCCTTTACTTTTTTCCAATTAACACTTTTACCGAGAAAACATTTTCTCTATAGTGCACCAAATCTTATGCAATACAAATTTTGCATCTTTTGGGTTCCAGAAGATATGTCCATATTCATATAAGGACTTTTATGAAAATTTCTTTCAATTTCAAATTATCAAGAATAACTCAAGATCTTTTATAAATCCCAATAAAAATCATATACTCCCTCTGTCCCGAAATAACCTGCGCGGTGGCAGTTTTCCAAAATCACCCCTAAAATTTTTCAACTGAAGATTTATGTCCCGTCACCCTCCTCCCATTCCCTTTCTTCCCATCGTCGACTGACACTTCCACCTTGTCGCCGTCCTAGCCGTCTCCTTTTTGCCACCATCCTTCTCATCCTCGTCGCCGTACTTGCCGCTGCTCCCTCTCTGGACACCACGCCCTCACGCGAGCAGCCCACCCTCGCTGGCCACCACGCCTGATACGTCTCCAACGTATCCATAATTTTTGATGCTCCATGCTTGTTTTTACACCATTTGCTTAGTGTTTCGTTACACTTCGTGGCATTTTTATGCATTTTCCAGAACTAACCTATTAACGAGATGCCACAGTGCCAGTTCCCTTTTTTTTTGCTGTTTTTGTGTTTCAGATAAGTTACACATGAAATATTCTCGGAATTGGACGAAACCAAAGCCAGACGTCCAGATATTCACAGGAGCTTCCAGAACACCGAAGAGGAGACGGAGCCGGACCAGAGCGTGGCCACACCACCAGGGGGCGCGGCCCACCCCTGGCCCACGCCGGCCTGTGGTGTGGGCCCACTGGTCCACTTCTGACGCCGCCCCTTCGCCTATAAATACCCCCCGACGGGAAAAACCTAAATACCCGATCACTTTTCCAGAATACATCGCGATCCGCCGCCGCCGTCGACCCGAAGATTGGGAGGGTCCAGAAGCTCTTCTCGGCACCCTGCCGGAGAGGGGAATCGCCACCGGAGGTCTTCTTCATCGCCATGCTTGCCTCCGGCGCGATAAGTGAGTAGTCTACCTTGGACTATGGGTCAATAGCAGTAGCTAGATGGTTGTCTTCTCCACCATGTGCTTCATGTTTAGATCTCGTGAGCTGCCTTACATGATCGAGATCACCGTTATGTAATTCTACATGTTGTGTTTGTTGGGATCCGATGAATATTGGTGTTATGATTGAGTTGAAGTACTGAATTTTATCTTATGTTATCTCTATGTTGTTTATGATCTTGCATGCTCTCCGTTGTTAGTAGCTATCTTGGCCGAGTAGTTGCTAGTGACTCCAAGAGGGGGTATTTATGCTCGATAGTGGGTTCATGCCTCTATTTAATCTGGGGGAGTGACAGAAACCTCTAAGGTTGTAGATGTGCTGTTGCTACTAGGGGGAAAACAACATTCATATGCTCGAGGGCATATGCTTTGTTTACATTACACACTTTGCTTAATGCAGTTATCTGTTGTTCGCAACTTAATACTTGTGGAGTTCTCAGATTGATTTGCCACAAGTGGATTATTAGTCATAGATGCAGTTGGATGGCGGTCTATGTATCTTGTTGTAATGCCCAGAGTAAATCTCATAGTGATCCTCTTGACATATCACGTTGTCTTTATTCTATCAATTGCCCAACTGTAATTTGTTTACCCAGCATGTGTTATTTTATCTTATGGAGAGACACCACTAGTGAACTGTGGACCCCGGTCCTATTTCCTTTATATTGCTATCACTTGTTTACTTTACTCGCACTGTTTACTTTACTCACATACTATTACTATTTTCCACTCGATACGCTCATTCCTTTGTTTACAGCAAACTGGTAAGATTGACAACCTCATCGTAAGTTGGGAGCAAAGTATTTGTTTGTGTTTTGTGCAGATTCCATGTTGCTACTAGTTGAAGATGCGCTAACTCGTTTGATCGTAAATGGCGCCCTTGTTGGAGTGTCACTAGACTAGCAAGCATCACGTTCAGTCGTATTGGCTTCTTCCTCTCCTGATCGATAAACCTTGGTTTCTTACTGAGGGAAAACCTTGCTGCTATATTCATCATACCTTCCTCTTGGGGTTCCCAACTGGACGGTGCTTTTCATAATCAACACCATGCCGCATCAAGCTCTTTTCTGGCGCCGTTGCCGGGGAGGAAAAAGAAGACTTCTGCAAGGGGAGTTTCGCACGCACATCCTTTACTTTGTTTTAAGTTTTGCTTTACTTTATTTTTACTTGCATCGTTTTATCAAAAACACAAAAAAATTAGTTTCCTTTATAGTTGTTACTTTATTACTTTTAGTTCGTTATGTTGTTCCCTAAGTACATTTTGGAGGACCTCTTAGTAGGTAGTGGTTTAATTATTGGGAAAAGTAACATTGAGGAGTTCTTTAATCATATTAGTATGCATAAAGATGTTGAGGAAAAGTCTTTGGCTGAGCTTGCCCCTAGTTATGAAGTTGCTTCTGCTTATTTGATTCACATGTTAGAAGCTAGGTTTGCTAGCCTTAATCCTTTTATACAATACATGTTTCTTAAGCTTCATGATATTGAGGATCCCAAAAAGAAAGCTTTTATCCTTGAAACTTTGTGCATAGAATTTAGAGATGTGGCCATTGAAGCTAGGAAAGTTCTTAAGCGTTTTAATAAGCTTGGCTCACATATAAGGGTTGTTAGTACGAACAATGAGGGAACCAAAATACCTATACCTAGCAAACTCTTGGGATTGTATGAAGCTTTTGAAAATAATTTTGATTGGACCTGTCCCAAAAATCTTTTTAGTGATTTGAGTGAACCAAAGCGTGATCACAAAGGGTCTTCAAAAACTTATGTGGATGAAATACAATGCCTTATTGAGAAGACCTCTTCAATGGATCTTAATGCTTCACTTGATGTTACTTGATTCGCACTTTCTACGCCTAGCTCAAAGGCGTTAAAGAAAAGCACTCTTGGGAGATAACCCAATATTTTTATATTCAGTTGTTTTTCTTTTATTTGAGTCTTGGAAGTTATTACTACTGTAATTACCTCTTCTTATCATTTTTATTTCATTTTTGTGCCAAGAGAAGCCTCTAATTTGAGTGAGGTAAGATTTGGGGATGTTGCTGTCCTGAAACAGTTTTCAGTGCTGCACCATAAAAATTCGTGAAAATTCTCTGTATATCTTTTGGACCTGCGATTTCTTTTACATATGACCCAGGTTATATCCAAACTTTCATTAGTTGAACACTTTTTGATTTGAGCAACAGAAAACCATCTAAAAATTCGACCTTTGTCAGCTGTTCTGTTTTGACAGATTTCTGCCAATATTTGTGTTTGCCGCTTGATCGCTTTCTTTTTGAGTTCTTTTGATCACGGAACTATTGGGAAAGTTGCTACAGTAGTATATGCTTTATATGTGGTGGTTTTGAGTTGAAACCTGAAGCAAAAAGGGGTTGATTCAATGTTATGCTTACACTAATGTTGCTAATAGATTTGTGTTTAGTTTTGTATAAAGGAAGTTTTCAAGTGTAGGGATTGGAGAATGATGAGATGAGTTGAAGAATGGACAAAAGATCAAGCTTGGGGATGCCCATGTCACCCCAAGAAATATCCAAGAAGTACAAGCGTCAAAGCTTGGGGATGCCCCCGAGGCACCCCTTCTTCATCGGCAAAAATCAGGTCACCTTTCAACGCACTATATTTTTATTGCTTCATGCAGTATGCGTTTTTCTTGGAGCGTCAGTTGTTTTTAGTTTTCAGTTTAGTTTAGTTTTGTTTGCTGCAATAAATGGTTGGACCCCAACAAATTTCTTTTGGAGAAATTGCCTTGCTTTTCATTTGCCAAGAACACTCGTTGAACGATAAGAGTGAAAAACGGACTTGGTCGAGTGTTCTTCTTTTTCTAGAACTGCGTTTAGCTTTTGATTTTCGCTTGATTTGTGTTCAGATCTTGTTATATCTTTTTATCAAGGTGTATTTTTGTCTCTGGTCTATGTTTGTTTTCATCAAAAGAGTTGTTTATAAAAATTCGAATGGTGTTGGAAAAGAGAAAAAGCTTTATGCAAAAAAGTGGTACAGGAAGGAGCTTGTGTAGACTGCGGCCTAGGCTTTTGCATGTTGTGCTTGATGTCTTTTTGATAGCATGCTTAGTGGTTTTTCTGTAGCATGACTTGTCTCAATTAACTGAGATTGCTTAATGAGCCTTTGAAAAAAATCATGCGTTGTTTTAATTATTTGGAAGCATTATTTTGGTTTTCTCCTTTGATGCTTTATTTGGGTTGACTTGGCGCATGCTCACACATGTTAGACTCATACAAAGTCGCCATTGCTTGTATGATCATTTATTTTTTGACTTTTGATGCCATCTTATGCTTTTTTTAATGTCGCTTTGTCGCTCTACGTGATTATGACCATTATTGCTCTCTTAGTTGGTCGCTCCCAGTCTTTTGCTAGCCCTCATTTTGTACTGAGTATGAGCTCTACTCGTGCATTCAACTCCTAAAAACCAAGTTTTCCAAAGTATCCACCATATATACCTATTAGCAATTTGCTATTCCAAGTACATTTGACTTGCTTTTATCTATCCTTCAAATTAAACTCTTTTTGGTGTTATGCAAAAATTGGTCAGTAAAGCTCTCACGAGCCTGATGGCACACTTTACTTTTCTCATTTTAAAATTTTGACATTGTGGCTCTCTTATGTTGAGTTGTTATGCTTGCAAGTTGTAAGTTGGAAATTAGCCTAGCCATGCCGTCATGGGGCAAGCTTTCAACATTGCACTATTTTTCATTTGAGTTGATATCGTGATCTTTTGTTTATGGATACTCGCGATGTGAAATAAGTTGGGAATCTTGCGGGATCATGGAGTTTTTATATGTGTTAGGGAAACGCTTGGGCCGCTAATCTAAGCCATGCATAATTCATGGTGGAAATTTACAGCATGCCCATAGTGAACATTCAACGACGCATCTCACAATAAAAAGCTATACCAATGGTAAATAAAAGAGATGTCGAGGTGTTCATTGTCTGTTTGTCTTGTCATTTTGATGTGGGCTTGTTCCATGTTATCGGGCAGGAGGTACCCTGTTGGCGGTTCTCGATGATACACATATAATTATAATGACAAGAGCTTGCTTGGAACTCTAAGTCGAGTAGCATGAGGTTTGGGTATTCATACTTCACGGGACACGAGGTTTTCAACTTATGATTTGTCAAGCATATGCACCATAAGTGTTTTCGCATTAAATTTAACCATTCAAGATGCCTACGATGGGGGCAATGAGAGCTCAAAGCCGGTAAGTACCATAATTTTTGAAGATTTATAAAACTTGCAATCACTGCTTCCCTCCATGAAAGGCCTTTCTTTTACTTTTATGTTGAGTCTCCACCTTCTACCTTTATGCACCGTTAAGAGAGCATAGTTGTCATTCTGAGTATAATGTGCATTGTCCCAAAGTTTTCATTGATTGATTCATATTGTTGGTTTCACTTGTTCTCAAATTACTTGTATCTAGTCGCCCTCTTAAACTTGAAGGTGTCCTATGCATTTATATTTTGCTCTCTCATGAAGGACAAGCTGAAAACCATTTGTATGTTTTTCCTTATGGTTTGAACACACGTTTTACTTTCATTGTTTCATTTTCATGATCTTTTGTGTGTGTTCTTTTTCATGTTATAACATGGTTGCTAAGTTTCTTCTATCAAGATTATATCTTTTATGCCCATGTTTTAAGTTCTTTTGATCCCACCGCACAATGCTTACATAGATGATCAAGATTGTGTAGGTGCATGTCACCTCAAAAATTATTTCTTTTGTTATCACTTACCTACTCGAGGACGAGCAGGAGTTAAGCTTGGGGATGCTGATACGTCTCCAACGTATCCATAATTTTTGATGCTCCATGCTTGTTTTTACACCATTTGCTTAGTGTTTCGTTACACTTCATGGCATTTTTATGCATTTTCCGAAACTAACCTATTAACGAGATGCCATAGTGCTAGTTCCCTGTTTTCTGCTGTTTTTGTGTTTCAGAAAAGTTACATAGGAAATATTCTCGGAATTGGACGAAACCAAAGCTAGACGTCCAGATATTCACATGAGCTTCCAGAACACCGAAGAGGAGACAGAGCCGGACCAGAGGGTGGCCACACCACCAGGGGGCGCGGCCCACCCCTGGTCCACGCCGGCCTGTGGTGTAGGCCCCCTGGTCCACTTCTGACGCCGCCCCTTCGCCTATAAAGACCCCCCGACGGGAAAAAAATAAATACCCGATCACTTTTCTAGAATACATCGCGATCCGCCACCGCCATCGACCCGAAGATTGCGAGGGTCCAGAAGCTCTTCCCGGCACCCTGCCGGAGAGGAGAATTGCCACCGGAGGTCTTCTTCATCGCCATGCTTGCCTCCGGCGCGATGAGTGAGTAGTCTACCTTGGACTATGGGTCCATAGCAGTAGCTAGATGGTTGTCTTCTCCACCATGTGCTTCATGTTTAGATCTCGTGAGCTGCCTTACATGATCGAGATCACCGTTATGTAATTCTACATGTTGTGTTTGTTGGGATCCGATGAATATTTGTGTTATGATTGAGTTGAAGTACTGAATTTTATCTTATGTTATCTCTATGTTGTTTATGATCTTGCATGCTCTCCGTTGTTAGTAGCTATCTTGGCCGAGTAGTTGCTAGTGACTCCAAGAGGGGGTATTTATGCTCGATAGTGGGTTCATGCCTTCTATTTAATCTGGGGGAGTGACAGAAACCTCTAAGGTTGTAGATGTGCTGTTGCTACTAGGGGGAAAACAACATTCATATGCTCGAGGGCATATGCTTTGTTTACATTACACACTTTGCTTAATGTAGTTATCTGTTGTTCACAACTTAATACTTGTGGAGTTCTCGGACTGATTCGCCACAAGTGGATTATTAGTCATAGATGCAGTTGGATGGCGGTCTATGTATCTTGTTGTAATGCCCAGAGTAAATCTCATAGTGATCCTCTTGACATATCACGTTGTCTTTATTCTATCAATTGCCCAACTGTAATTTGTTTACCCAGCATGTGTTATTTTATCTTATGGAGAGACACCACTAGTGAACTTTGGACCCCGATCCTATTTCCTTTATATTGCTATCGCCTGTTTACTTTACTCGCACTGTTTACTTTACTCGCATACTATTACTATTTTCCACTCGATACGCTCATTCCTTTGTTTACAGCAAACCGGTGAGATTGACAACCTCATCGTAAGTTGGGAGCAAAGTATTTGGTTGTGATGTGTGCAGGTTCCACGTTGCTACTAGTTGAAGACGCGCTAACTCGTTTGATCGTAAATGGCGCCCTTGTTGGAGTGTCACTAGACTAGCAAGCATCACCTTCAGTCGTATTGGCTTCTTCCTCTCCTGATCGACAAACGTTGGTTTCTTACTGAGGGAAAACCTTCCTGCTATATTCATCATACCTTCCTCTTGGGGTTCCCAACTGGATGGTGCTTTTCATAATCAACACCGTGCCGCCTCGACCTCCCCCGCGAACCCTAAGGCACACCTAAAACTCCATAATTTTGCCCTCACTGGAACTGCCGCTCCTCCGAACTACTGTTTCTCCACTGGATCCGGTGACTGCCCCTACATCAGCTACCTTCTTGCGCATGTTGGCGCCAAGGATGAAGGTTGACGACAATGTCAGTGCGATGGCTGAGAGACTTCTCTTCTTTGACAGGCGGCGGATCCGTAGCGGCGATGCCTCTCCATTTGTGCCGGCGGTGGATCAGTACAAGATAAGTTCATCTCTTGCTCTGATTTAAGTTTCTTCTCCCGTAATTTCTCACCTTGATTTTTGTGTGTGTCAATTTAGCACTGCAATTGTTGCTCTATTGCAGTACATAGATGAATACTACTCCCTGCTCAATTTGTATATGGACATCCTCTCCATGGCGGGGAACGGGGAGGAGGAGCCTCTGGCAGTGGGCAAGGGTGGTGGCGACAAGCTGATCCTGTGGGGGATGCAGTTCCATGGGTTCCACGGCGTGAAGCAGGAGGAGAAGCAGCTCGGGAAGAAGTTCGTCATCGATGTCGATGCCTGGATGGACCTCGCCGCTTGCGGCATCTCCCACACCGCCAGCTACACCGACATCTATAGGTGCGGTGCTCTACCTCTGCCCTGTCTCAGTCTAGTCCAGTCCAGCGCTTCATTTATTGAATCCAATTTGTTTTTACCCAAAGTGTAAAGAGTCTTGATTGATGTACTGAAAGAAGCAAAATAGAGCCATACCAGGAAGACATCATTCTTCCTCGGTGGAGCGGCGACGGCGAGTCGGCGAGGGAGCTGTGGAGGCGTCCTACGAGCTCCTGGGGCCAGTTGCGGATGGTGGTGGTGTAGAGAGCTGCGGATGGTGGCAGAGCAGCGATGGCGAGGGAGCTGTGGAGGCCTCCATCGAGCTTGTGGGTGTTGTTGAGGATGGCGATGAGGGATCGGCGGAGGCCTCCATCGAGCTCGAGCGCGTCGCCTCCGGCAAGCTCTTGGGCGTCGTTGCAGACAGCGGCGAGCAGAAGCTGATCACTGGCGGAGCTTGTCGTGGGAATTTAGAGATAGTAGCCATGGGTAGGCTTATCGGAGGGGCTCGACGGTGGAGATGAGGGGCCCGGCTTGGGATTATGCCTACTGAGACACCATGGTTTACCCAGGTTCAGGGCCCTCCCGGGTGGAGGTGAAACCCCTACTTCCTGCCTGCTTTGTATTGCTTAGACAGTATCGATTACAATGCTCCTCGAGCTGTTCGGGCTAGAGGAGGAAGAAGAAGATCGGATCTCCCCTAGACTAAGGGTCTAGGCCCCCTTATATAGACGGGGGCCTGGTTACAGGTTTGGTAATGACTCGGCCGGCTGCCGGCTCCTCGGCGGCGGCGTCCTTGGCGTGATCTTCTGGCCCTGCTCTGACAAAGGCACTTTATAAAGTGCCTTTCCCCCGGGCCGGCATCTGGAAGGCATATCCCTTCTCTTTTGCCTCGGATCCCGTCGTGGGGAAGGACCTTCGATCTCTGATTGGCTGAGGCCGGTCGTGGCAGGCGTCATCCCATCCTTGGCCTCTGTCGCTCCTGTTGGGGCCAACCTACTTTTGGCAAAACAGCCGTTGGTGGGTTCTTGTCTTCGTCGCCCGGCTCCGGTCTTCCTCGGTGGAATCGCCAGCCGGCTGCTGGCACAGCCGGCCCTCCGGGCCGAGCCGGTCTTCTTGTCTTCGAGCCGTGGAGACTCCTGGGACGCCAGCCGGCAAATAGCTCGGCACGTGGCATGCCCCATAAGTCATCCCCCCGACACTAGCCCCTGAAACTGGCGAAGTCTCATGGGCTAGCATGGGGCTTCGGCGGGTTGCTCTTCTCGCCGAAGTCTTGCTCGCTCTCGTCGAAGTCCCAGGGTTCTTTATTTGACTAGGAAGCGATTGTCCTCGAGGTCAAGTCCTGTGGAGTGTCACCAGCCGTCTCGGGACAAACCGGTTCTGAGACCAATCCGGCTGGCGACTGCCACGCGGCCGCCCGCCGTGGTCTGATTCCTTGGGACTTGCTCCCTCAGGGGCTGGACCGTGGCTCCACTTGTCCGCGTGCCGTCGCGTCGCGTCCAATCGGCCCCGGCCCACGATCTTTTGCGGCAACCACGGCGGTTGCCCAATCCCTACGCGGTCGTGGCTCGTGGCGAGAGGGGTCAGTTGCCAGCCCATCGTGGGTGAAATAGGCAACTGACCCGCCCCCTCGCTTTTAAACCGGGGACCGTTTCTGAAGCCGAGCACCAGTCGCCCGCTTCTCTTCTTCCTTCGGCATTCGCTCCACCCGAGGTCCTCCGCTTCCTAGCTTCGTCCCCACGAGACTAGGGTTTCTCGTCCACTCCGCCACCATTCCGCTCATCTAGATCCGCACCCGGATGGCTCCCAAAGCGTCCCGGCTCAAAGGGAAGGGGGCGGCCTTCGGCAAGGATGCCGATCCGCCCGCTTTGCCGAAGGGATCCTGGGAAGGCTCTTGGGTGAAGGAGAAGCAGATCGAGCTACTGCGCCGAGGTCGGGTGCTTCCGCCCGCGGATCTCGTGGGCTGCCGCCCTGCTGGTAGCGAGCGCATCCCCGCTCCGAAGCTCGGGGAGGCGGTGGTCTTTTATGACCATTTCCCCCGGGGCTTTGCGCTGCCCGCCAGCAGCTTCATGCGCCAGTTCCTTGATCATTTCCATCTGCAACCGCACCACCTCGGGGTGAATGCGATGATGACGCTGGCCGCGTTTGCGGCCCTTTGCAAGGCATACTTGGGCATCTGGCCCAACGTCGAGCTGTTCCGTCGGCTGATCTACTTCAAGACCCAGACGGCGGAGACCATCCCAGTGATATGCGGCACCGCCTCCTTTTATGCGCGCAAGACCGCGGACTTCCCGAGCATAAAGGGGAAGGAATCTTGCAAGAAATGGCAGCGCTCCTTCTTCTATGTGAAGAATCTAAAGGAGGGCGCGGATCATATCAATCTGCCGCCCTTTGATGCAAGCGGGCCCGAGCGGGACAGCTGGAGTATTTCTCTTCCCCATCCCACGCCGGACATGGAGAAGATTCTTCAGCGGATTTCCACTATGCATACGGAGGGCGGCCTGGAGCCGGCTGACCTCCTGCTTGCCTTCGTGGTTGCCCGCGTGTCGCCACTCCAGCGCCGTTCACACAAGATGTGCTTCCTGGGATCCGCCAGGGATCCCACTCGACACTCCTCCAAGGCGCTGTCAGCACTGGAGGTGGCACGGAAAGTGAACCGTATCGCTGACGTCAAGCTTCAAGCCTCGTGGACATGGGGCCTGGAACCTCATGACCGAGACAACCCGATTGCTGAGGTAAGCTTGCCGGGTTTGGTTTTCGCCGCTCCCCCCTTTGCAATTCCGTTCATCTGACCTTTGTCCACTTGGCCCATGCAGAACCTGTTCGCCCTGCAGGACGCGGAGAACTCGGCCCAACGCCGGGCCGGCTTTGCCGCTGATAGAGCAGAGTCGGATGACGAGGTCATCTGGGACGACGTTGAGGAGATGGAGGATGCTGGCTCCCAGGCCGCCGTCAAGAGCTCGAGCGCCACTCATGGCGATGAAGGGAATGATGAGCTTGTAGACTCGGGCGAGCCCCTCGATCACTCCAGTAAGCTCCCCGGTCCCTCTCTCCTAAGAGATCGATCCAAGGATGGCGATGATGATGCAGGATCAACTGCTACCCTCGGGGGCATAGCTCTTCATGTAGCCGCCGCAGCAGCTACTGGAGTTCAATCTCCCCCGACCGTGGATCTGCCAGAGTCTCCAGAGCAACGTCCCGTTGCTCCGGAGCCGGCAGACCGTGAAGAGGCTGAAGGAGAGCCGATTGGCGCCAAGAGAAGGGCTCAGCCGGCTCCGAACGCGCCAGCCGAGAAGCGCAAGAAACCAGAGCCGGCGGCGAAGAACCTGCGCCGTATTAAGACGAAGAAGGTGACCAAACGGCGAGCTACCACCGTAGCCGGGTAAGCTTCCCGCCTCCGTGCTTCTTATCCTTAGTTGACCACCGCAGCTCTGATTGACTCGATCGTGGGGCGCCTTTTTTGTAGGTCTCCCCTTTCCGTTGATTTGGCAACGCAACCTCCCCCCGCTCCTTCTTCCGGGGAAACCGTGATCTCGGCTCCCGACCCCTCATGCCACAAGAGGGCACGCAGGGATGAGGTTGGCAGCGACTCGGGTCGCATTGAAGATGATCGCCACTCCCCGCGGTTGGAGCCTATGGCGAGCGAAACTAGGGCAGAGGAGCCTGTCCGCCTGGAGGTGTCTGCGGATGCTGTTTCCAGCCCGATTGCTGCGCCTGAGGTTGATTCCACACCAGCTGGGGCTGCCGCGCCCCTGCCTCCCGCTACTGAAGGTGTCGCGACGGGAAATGGCGCTGCCGCCTGCGCGTCCTCTGACCCACCCAGCCAAGAGGGTACGTGCGAGGTCGCGATGAAAGCAACAGAAGAGACCCCAGTGGGCGCGGGGTTACTGGAGCCCCCGGAGCCAGCTGCCGGGACCCCTTCTAGCCCCAGGCTTGTGTTGAACATGCAGGCTATGGTGCCTGCAGCTGGGACAGGGGCTGGCGCGACTGCTGGTTCCCTGCTCTTCAGGCTGGCCTCCAGCTCTGGCGAAGCTTCCCAAGGACTCCTCGCCACTCGGGTGACGAGGAATGAATGCGATAACAACTCGCCAGCTCCTGAGGTTGTGACCAAGGGTGCCTCCAGTGGAAAGGCTCCTGCCGCTGTGGCTGGGTCCGGCGTTGGAAGTTTGAGCTCTGCCAGCCAGCTTCAGCAGGAGTGGGCGGACACTGCCTCGAGCGCCGATGCTGGAGGAAAACTTAAGGTCCAGGGCAGCAAGCCAAACTTGGCGGAGCTAGACAAATAGTTCTCCGTGGTCAAGGAGTCGCTTCAGAACGTCAGCTTCCAACTTCTTGATGCTATACGAACGACCAATGTGAGTACCGCGCCATCAGCCTCTGACTTCTTCTGTTGGTTGAGAGACATGGCCTACAGCTCCGTGGCCCATTTCACCATACGCCCTAGCCCTCGAGTTTCGAGGTAGCTGTAGGAACAGCTACCTCGAAAATGAATTTCGCTAAGAATCATTGCCTCTCTATCTTCCCCAGGATCTGAACGCACTTCGAGCCAATGTCTTCCAGAAGCTGCTGGCGAAGTATCGCGCCGGCAAGGTTCAGTACCAGGATCTGAAGAGAGAGCTGGTGTCGGGGGAATGACCCCCGGTAGGGTCAAGAGACTAGAAAGATGCAAGGACTATGGTTGACTTTTATGCTGGTTGACCAAGGAAGGGCCTGGCCGGAATATAAGAGCATCGGCCAGGCCGGCATATATGTGTATCCCGGCTAATGTTCGGATATGCCGGTATAACCGGAATACTTATTGAGAGGTGCCGGCATATGCATAGATATGCCGGCCTAACTTATTTGATATGTTGTGCAGGAGCAGGGAGGCCGGATTACCCGTCCTTCATAGGACGATGGTCCGGCATATAGGTCCGGGATATGGCCAACGGTCATATCCGGGTTACGTAAGTCAACCAAAGAGTCACATCCCTACAATCAAGGATGAAGACATCTTAGCATGGAAGCAGTGCATGGTGACAGGGTGCACAGTGGAGGTCTACCTACCCTAACTGTGCACAAGAACAGCCCTTACCTCAGAGTGGTAAGCTCACAGTCCAGGAAGTACAAGGTACAGCAAGGGTGAGTCCCATCGAGAGCAATCAGGGAGAAAGTCAAGGGCGTGTGCCTTCGTCAGCTTGCCCTATTTGGAGTGTAGTTGGTGTCCCCTGGTCTCAGGTGACCATTGTAACCCTGGCCACCACTATATAAGGTGGCACAGGGAGCCCTAGGAAGGGGTTGGTCACTGAGTATTCCTACACTTAGCAGTTCATCTTCCTCCTCTAGCAGAGAGCTTGGAAGCACCGTTGTGGTATACTCCATCGATCCAAATAAATAACCAGTAGAGCAGGAGTAGGGGTGACGAGGGTTAACTCGACAAATGTCCTAGATGAAGGACTTAGATCGGGGAAGAGCAACGACTAGAGATTCCGGGATCGAGATTGGCACACGATGTACCTAGGTTCACGTCCCCGCGGTGGAGGATCGCTACATCCTGCTAGCAATCTAGTAGATAATCACAATGGTGTTTACATGGTGCCGCCGTAGGCGGAATATTGTATCTAGTCTATGTCTAATCTATCTTGTCTAGTTGAGATATTGCTAGTCTATGATATCCAATGTCTATGAGATTGTCTGATGTCTAAGTTGTAACTTGTCCCTCTAGGGGCGCCCCTGCCTGGCTTTATATATGCAACCGGGCAAGAGATTACAAGAGTCCTAGTCGAATACGGATTAGAGCCTTCCTTCTTCTACTCCAAGTCATCTTCGAGTCCTTATTACAGTCCACCTCCATAATGGGCCGGGCCCGGTATACTAATCTGCGAGTACCCGAAGGGTATTCCCACGTCAAGGGGTGTTATCTCCTTACGAGAGCCCCGAACCTGGGTAGATCTGTGTTCCTTTCTGTCGTGCTTTTCAGCTCGTTCCCCTCTCCCGAATCCTCCAGCATCTAGTTCGGCCCCCATTTAAGCCATCCCATGGCATATGTTGTTTCACCACGACGACATTTGGCGCCCACCGTGGGGCTGATCGATATGCTGGGCGGAGTGTTTATTCAGACGGGGTCCGTGATAGCAGCTTCGGGAGTGCGCGTGGTCTCTGGCCTCGTCTAGAGGCTAGGCTCGCTCAGCTTCATCAGTGACAATGCCGGATGTCTCGGCGGCCGGCCGTTCCCCAGGGATGGCCGGATCATGTCATTCGGTTCCCACGAGGTGTACGTGGGGACTGAGAGAGTTTGCAGGGAAGAGGTGCTGATGGCGGCAGATCCGCCGTCACATCGGCTGGCTCACGCTGGGCGTAGTGCTCGCTCAGTAGAGTCGGCCGAGGTGATGATGGCCGGCACATCTGTGCCGCCGGCGGAGGGTGCCGGCAAAGCAACAGCAGCAGCAGCAGGAGATACTCCCCCGGAGCCGCCGAAGGCCAAGAGGTCGGCGCGTCCTCCGTTGGAGCGCATTGAGAACCTGGCCGGCACTTCCGGTGTACCGGCTAGGGGCCAGGTGCTTCTTCCCATCATCGATCGGCTTCTCGAGCCAGTTCGATCCGGCGATGATCCGGAGCAGACAAGGGAGGTCCTGGAGGGATCTCGTCAGGCCCTCATCGACGAGGCCCTGGCCATGTATCAGGAGCGCGAACGGTTTAACCGGCAACTCCGTGAGTATGAGGCAGCCCATGATTTTACTCCTGTGGTAACCCAGCCTAGCCGGATAGATGAGGTTAGAACTAGAGGTAGAGATCTTAACACTGAGCTAGGTAAAGATGCTAGAGCTAAGAGTCATACTGCAACTAGCACTGTGCCTAAGGTAGTCTATAGCTCACCAGTGAAGAACCTTAGAGCAGCAGCGGAGGTAGCTAAGGACTTATCTAATTTGTCCGGCGAAGCACTGCATGAGCAGCAAGCCCGGCTTAACCATCTTTTGTCTGAAGCTACCAAGCAGCAGGAGGCCTTTAAGAAGGCAAACCCAGGTGCCGGGGCATCCCAGTACAGTTGCGTCGGTAGGAGGTGCCGGCGCAAGGTCAAGAGGGGAAGCTTCGTCCCCGCATCCAAGCGCCCGGCGTGCCGGAAGTGTGACCTCTGGCCGCCGGGACAAGCAGATCTAGGTGTATGATCCGGCAATCGCCGGAAAGCAAGCAATAGTTTAAAAGAGTGCCGGCCAAGCTGACAAGTATGTCGGCAGCAAGAAGGCTGGCCAGAATATGCCGGCCGGGCAAGGAGCAGTGTCGGCCGGTGGTGGCCGGAGTAATAGTGCTGCTCGGCGTCAGCAGCAAGGCGCCGGGGGCGCGGCACAGCAGCAAAGCGCAGGTCAGCCGAGACATCGGGAAGATGATGGGAACTCCGCCCTTGCCAGGGCGGGATATCAGCAGCAGCACCAGCAAGGCCAGCAGTATCAGCAAGGCCAGCTAAATGAGCAGTGTCAGCCGGAGCAGCAGCAGCAAAAGATGATCGCGGGCCCAATTGCATCCCGGCTAGGACCTCGGTCCTTGGCAGCAAGTGATGCGCGCTTCAAGCTGGACAGGATTCACCAGTCAGAGTTGGTGGAGAGGCAAGGAGCTCCGGGTCCTATGTGCTTTGGACCCTGGATTATGGATGAGCCGGTACCTTACTACTTCCAGCTCGCGCGTGGCGCGAGGACATACAACGGCAGTACAAAGCCGGAAGATTGGTTGGAGGATTACTCCACCGCAGTGAACATTGCCGGAGGAAACCTCAGATGGGCGGTACGATATGTACCGCAAATGCTAGAAGGACCAGCCAGGATATGGCTGAATAATCTGCCGGCCGGAAGTATCAACGGCTGGGTTGATTTCGAAGAGCAGTTTGTGTCAAACTTCACCAGTACAAACAAGAGGCCTAACCGTCCACAGCAGCTGGCCAACTACCGGCAAGGAGTAAATGAGACCGACCGTGACTACCTGACCAGGTGGTGCACATTGCGCAATTCCTGCGAAGGAGTTGTGGAGCAGCAGGCCATCATGTGGTTCGCTCATGGGTGCCGGCATGGCACCATATTGTGGCAAAAGCTTCAGAGGGAAATGCCAGCCACGTTGGCCGAGACAATCAAGATTGCCGATAGTTATGCTCTGGGAGATCCCATGCAGCCCACCCTTGATTCACAAGGACAGGGGCAGACCCAGGGGAACACCAACAGCGCCGGCAGACCAGGGCAATACTATCGCTCTGATAACCGGAACAAGAGAAGGGATGAAAGGCCGGATTACCGGTACGGAACGTCACAAGTAGCAGCTTTGGAGGAAGAGCAAGAGGGCGCCGACAGTAGCCAGCGTCCGAGATATGAGGGCAATCAGCAGCCTCAGCAGTAGCAGCAACAGCCACAGCAGCAAGCGCAGCCCTTCCAGAAGAAGAATGTCTGGATCAACAAGAATGCCGGCGGCAGCGCCGTCCAGAAGAAGCAATGGCCGAAGTATACGGTAGGTCTGGCCATGGACAAGCCTTGTGTGTTTCACACGTTTCAGCCGGGTAAGCCGGCAAATCATTTGACGAGAAACTGTTCATGGCTGGACGACATATTAGCAGGTCGTGCAGGTCCCTGGGGACCGGCTAGACCATCTATCCCGGCAGCTCCATCGCCGTTGACAGGCGCAAATACAGTTGCAGTCCCGCCCAGGCCGGTTATTCCCGGGAATCAGAGCAATACCGGAAATGCCGGCGTAAATCAAGTAGATCAGAACTATAACCCGGAGTACTATGCCGGAGGCCCAGCAGCGGGCCGGAATGAGTACAAGGAACATGATCAGAGCTACATGGTCTTTGAGACCGAAAGAACAGACAAGCAGAGCTTGTACCGGCGGTGTTTGGAGGTGAATGCCGTTATGTCGGCAGTTCCAAAGCTAATGTACTGGTCTGACCAGGCCATTGGCTGGGACAGGGCAGATCATCCCAGGATCATGCCAAACCCCGGCGGGTATGCTCTGGTGATGGATCCGACATTCGTCGGGCCGGCTAATAATGTGAGATTCAGCAAGGTCCTCATTGACAATGGGAGCAGCATCAATATCATGTACCGGGATACGATGCAGAAGCTGGGCATCAAGGAAAATATGCTGGACCCAAGCAAGACCACATTCCACGGCATTGTGTCGGGACTTTCGTGTGCGCCGATGGGCAAGATCCGGATGGATGTCATGTTTGGCAACCGGGATAACTGCAGGGTGGAGAACCTCATGTTTGAGGTGGTGGATCTGG
This sequence comes from Dactylis glomerata, assembly GCA_007115705.1. Classification (NCBI taxonomy): domain Eukaryota; kingdom Viridiplantae; phylum Streptophyta; class Magnoliopsida; order Poales; family Poaceae; genus Dactylis; species Dactylis glomerata. Next base: position 810,154 of record QXEO01000507.1, read on the forward strand.
AAAGCCCCTATCATGCTTTGCTGGGAAGGCCGGCACTGGCAAAGTTCATGGCCTCTACGCATGTTGCATACCTGAAGATGAAAATGCCGGGGCCCAAGGGAGTGATTACCATCATTGGTGATTACAAGCGTTCGATGGCATGTGCAACAGCCGGATCTAATCTGGCCGAGACTCTGATCATTGCAGAGGAAAAGAAGAGGCTCAAGCGAGCAGTGGAGATTGCTGAAACAGTCGTGACCGGCACACCTTTGCCGGGCATGACAAACCCAAGTGGCGGCACTTCTTTTCAAGTGGCCAAGGAAGTCAAGAAGGTGCCTCTGGATGAGGCTTTCCCGGAGCGCTATGCCCTCATCGGGGCAGGTTTGGATCCCAAATAGGAAAGCGAGCTCATCAGTTTCCTCCGTGAGAATCGGGATATCTTTGCATGGTCTACTTCAGACCTGCAAGGTGTGCCGAGGGAGCTGGCTGAGCACGCATTGCATGTGAGACCAGATGCTAAGCCGGTGAAGCAACCGCTCCGGCGGAATGCAGGTGATAGAAGGAAAGCCATTTGGGACGAAGTGGCCAGGCTCCTAGCCTCCGGCTTTATCAAAGAAGTGCTTCATCCGGATTGGGTGTCTAATCTGGTTTTGGTGGAAAAAAAGAAGGATGAGCCCGCCATAGTGAAAGTATGGCGGATGTGTGTCGATTACACCAACTTGAACAAGGCATGTCCTAAGGATCCATTCCCGCTACCTCGGATCGATCAAGTGATTGATTCCACGGCCGGATGTGAACTGTTATCATTCGTAGATGCTTATTCTGGTTTCCACCAGATCCCCTTGTATGAGCCGGATCAAATAAAGACATCCTTTATTACCCCATACGGGGCTTATTGCTATCTCACTATGCTGTTCGGTTTAAGAAATGCCGGAGCAACTTACCAGAGGTGCATGCAAAAGTGTTTGCATGACCAAATAGATAAAAATGTGCAGGTATATGTCGACGATGTCATCATAAAAACCAAGGAGAGCAAGACTCTCGTAGATGACCTCCGGGAAACCTTTGCAAACTTGAGGAGATTCCGGATGAAGTTGAATCCGGCTAAGTGTACCTTCGGTGTGCCGGCAGGCAAATTGCTCGGTTTCCTGGTTTCCAGCCGGGGAATTGAGGTGAATCCCGGCAAGATTCGTGCCATAGAGAGAATGAAGCCGCCGACAGATTTGAAGGAAGTACAGAAGTTCACTGGGTGCCTCGCATCCCTGAGCCGTTTCATAAGCCGGCTGGGAGAGAAAGCTTTGCCGTTATATCAATTGATGAAGAAGTCCAACACATTTGTTTGGACAACGCAAGCAGATGTAGCTTTCAAGGAATTGAAACAGATGTTGTCAACAGCGCCGGTGTTGGCATCTCCGAGGCCCAGGGAACCAATGCTGCTCTATGTAGCGGCGACCAACAGAGTTGTCAGTGCGGTGGTGGTAGTAGAGCGAGAGGAAGGAGGCAAAACCGTGCAGCGGCCGGTATATTATTTGAGTGAAGTCCTCTCCACCTCAAAGCAAAACTACCCCCATTATCAGAAGATGACGTATGATGTTTATATGGCGGCCAAAAAACTCAAGCATTACTTCCAGGAGCACCCAATCCGGGTAGTGGCCGAGGCCCCTATCTCGGAAATCATAGGCAACAAAGATGCCAGTGGCAGGATAGCCAAGTGGGCAATAGAGTTGTCACCATATACACCTCAGTATGATAAGAGGGATACAATCAAATCCCAGGTGTTGGCTGATTTCTTCATTGATTGGGCCGAGATACAATATGAGCCACCATTGCCAGATGCAAATTATTGGAGGATGCATTTCGACGGTTCCAAGACAATACATGGCCTGGGTGCCGGCATAGTTCTCAGTTCACCCAAGAATGACCAATTGAGATATGTTCTGCAGATTCATTTTGCAGCATCAAATAATGTGGCGGAATATGAGGCACTTGTGCATGGCCTGAAGGTGTCTAAGGACATAGGAATTCGCCGGATTATGTGTTTCGGTGATTCTGACTTAGTGATTCAGCAGCGTTCCGGCATATGGGATACGCATGATGCAAACATGGGATCCTACCGTTTCCTGGTACAACAGTTGAGCGGTTACTTCGAAGGTTGTGAGTTCTGGCATGTTCTTCGGGCTCAGAACGATGCAGCCGATACATTGTCCAAGCTGGGATCTTCCAGAGATTCAATCCCGCCCGGCATTTCGTTGGAGCATTTGAGGAAGCCGTCAATCAAGCCCTCGCCGGAATCATCGTCCATTTATGTCCCACCAAAGCCCGGAGGATGCAGTTCCGATGGAGATAGGTGCCGAAGTCAGGTCAGATAACCCGGGGACTGCTCTCTCAGTCCCGGGGACTGGGCCGACATATGCAGTGAGTGCAGTATTCCGGAGCAGAAATAAAGGCAAGGGTAAGATGTACCAAGGAGTTGTGCCGGTATACCCGGGGACTACTCCGGCATACCCGGGGACTGATCCCTCAATCTCGGGGACTTCGCAGCCCATGGAGATCGATTATGTGTCGGTCGAAATGATGGAGATAGATCAGGCAGTATTCACTGTCAGGGACGTGCCCTCATGGGCACGTCCAATCATGGATTTCCTGGTGAATGATCAAGTGCCAGCGGATGGAAATGAGGCCCGCCGGGTTACAAGGAGATCCAAAGGATATACCATCATCAACAAGGAAATATACAAGAGAAGTACCATCGGAGTGTACAGAGATGTGTTGAATCTGCTGAAGGCTTGGAGATGCTCCGGGAAATTCATCAGGGGGAGTGTGGTCACCACGCTTCGTCCAGAGCATTAGTGGCGAAGGTATTCCGGCATGGGTTCTATTGGCCGACGGCACTGCAAGAAGCTGAAAACTTGGTCCGGAAATGCAATGGGTGTCAAAGGTATGCCCACCAGATTCATCAGCCGGCGTCTGCCTTGAAGACTATCCCGATAACCTGGCCCTTTGCTGTTTGGGGCCTGGATATGGTCGGGGCTTTTAAGCCGGCAAGGGGAAAGAGGACCCATATCCTGGTCATGGTGGACAAGTTCACCAAATGGATTGAAGTGAAGCCCATAAGCAAGTGTGATGGTCACACAGCAGTGAAATTCTTAAAAGATATAATCTTGAGATATGGTGTTCCCCATGGCATCATCACTGACAATGGGTCGAACTTTGCCCAAGGGCCATTTGCCAGATTTTGTGAGGAGGTGGGAATCTGGCTGGACATTGCGTCGGTCGCTCACCCTTGTACCAATGGCCAAGTAGAGAGGTCAAATGGACTAGTGTTATCCGGAATTAAACCCCGGCTGATAGAGCCACTGGAGAAAACTCCGGGATGTTGGCTAGATGAATTGCCAGCAGTGCTTTGGAGTTTAAGGACAACTCCGAATAGGTCAACAGGTTATACACCCTTTTTTCTTGTGTATGGAGCAGAAGCTGTGCTTCCTACAGATGTGATACACGATGCACCAAGAGTGGTGCTATATACAGAAGAAGAGGCTAAAGAAGCCAGGGAAAATGATATTGATCTGCTGGAAGAAGCAAGAGAAATAACACTGTCAAGAACGGCAGTATATCAGCAGAACCTCAGACGCTATCATGCGCAGAAGGTAAATCCAAGGAGATTCCAAGAAGGAGATCTAGTACTCCGGCTAAGGCAAGGCACTGAAGGCCGGCATAAGTTAACTCCTCCATGGGAGGGGCCATTCATTGTGAGCAGAGCTCTGCACAATGATGCCTATTATCTTATAGATGCGCAGGCCCCCAGGAAGGGCAAGGTGGACAGGTCCGGAGAAGAAACCAAGCGACCATGGAACATAGCCCTACTCCGCCCCTTTTACTCCTAAGCAGCATAATGTATGTATTTCCATATTTGCTTTGGTACGCCGGCGCTTTATGCCGGCACAAGACTAATGAGTGAAATGTCGGCATCCCGAAGATAGCGGGCACTGCCTCCGAGATATATCCTTGCTTATTTTCAGTTTTTGTATATATGCCGGCTGGCTTGATTTGAATGTTTCCTATGTCGGCCTAGTAGTGTGTCGGCACCAAAGGCCGCTCTTCGACTTAGATGCTGTCCGAAATCCGGCTTCATGGCTAGCAAGAGTAGATGCCGGAGATTGTCTACACATGGAAAACGGCTAAGGAAGTATAAAGCAAGCGAACCGACATTTATGTTCTTCCTAAGGTTAAAACTTCAAATGTCGGGTGATTTGAAGTCTAAGTTTCCAAGTTTAAGTACTGTATGTTTAATGAAGCAACCTTGAGACTCATATGTCGAAAGCCAAATAAGGTAGACAAGTAGCCAAGGTTGTGAAGTTGAGGAAACAGGAAAACAAACTCGGTGACTTAGCCAAAAGATGATCCGGCATTCATAAACAAGCAAACCAAGTTAAAACTTGTTCAGGTAGCAAACTAAAGGGAAATAGAGTATATATTACATCTGCACCCGGCATACCGGGGATCTGATAAAGCTTAAAGTTTTTCGTGCGGCAAAGTTAAGAAGCAGGGGCAGAAGCAGAGCCGCCGACTGGAGGAGCTGTAGCAGTGGAGATGTCGGCCTCAGGAGTGCCGGACCCAGCAGATGGAATGGAGCCATCACCTCCGCCCGGGACATATCCCTGTTCCGAAACATTGGTGTCGGCTTCTTCAGTTTCTTCTTCATCTTGGCTGGAGTCGGAGCCCTCAGCGTCAGCAGCATCCTTGGCGTCGTCTGCCGTCTTCTCCGACTCGCGGATGTCCCGGACAAACGCCTCGTGTCGGCATAATCCACATAGCTGTGGGCTAATTCTTGCCGACGCCAAATATGTTCCGGATCCGTGGTCCAGATGGATCCCTCGCGCACAGTGCGCAAAGTCTCCAAGTCAGCTTTTTCGTACCAAGAGAGGAAGTAGCTGAGAGCTTCATCAGCTCCCACCCTTGCGCCAGAATCCCGCCATTCTCGGAGGCGAACCTTGGAAAGCTGTAGATCATTGCCGAGATCAACAGGATCAGTGGGCGTCCTTTGCCCCGGCCAGAGGGCAGAATATGCCTCCTGGGCGCCAAGAAAAAGTTCTTCCGTGTAGAAGGTCATGGCGTTCTTCCGGGATTGCAGGGCCAACAGCTGTTCCGACATGTCCCAATTGGCCGAGTCAACCGGAACACCCCGGTTCTCCCGATCCAACTGCAGAGCCCTCTCAACGTCTTCGACGGAAGCAGGAAACATGTCTGAGAAATAGAAATAATGTTAGCAAAAGGAGTATATGTCGACTTAAAGGTTATGCCGGAAAGGATCATGATATGTCGGGCAGGATAAGGGAAAAGGATTTGAAGCTTACTGGAGAGGTCGACATTGAGCTGTGCAACTGTAACTTCCCATTTCGTTGCCTGCTCCTTCAAGCTAGTCAGTTCGGCATGGGCGTTGGAGGCATCAGTCTCGGAGGTGACAAGCAGCTCCTGGGCTTTCTTCAGTTGGCCCTCCCTCTGTTCCTTCTCCTCCAGAAGCTCAGCGATCCGTCCCTTCAACTGCTCAACCTCAACTTTGTGGGCGGCGTCCCGGTCATCCAACTGCTTGGCCACATCCACTGAGGGAGTACAGTCCTGGTGGCGTGCCTCCAGTGCAGCTTTCTCATCTGCAAGGATTTGAAGTTAAGAGAATGTCAAGATAGAAAACAATGGCAAGAGTTAAAGGATTTGAAGTACAAGTGGAGTGGTAAAAGATCCGCAGAATCCGGCATACCGGTCAGCTCCTTCACCCGCTGGAGGAGCGCGGTGACTTGTGTTTCAGCACCAGCTGCAGAATTTCGAAAAAAGGTTATGTGTCAGCATATTAAGGTATGCCGGCAAGAGGTGTAGTCAGAAGTAAAAAAGGCAAGTTATCCGGTAAATAAGGATATGTCGGCGGAGGTTACCTTTCTGGGACAGTTCAAGGCGGAGCTTGCTATGCGCATCTGACAACTTCCGGTGCTCGCACACCAAGTCGTGGTACATGTCGGCGCGTGCATTGTTCATGCGCTGCAAGAGTGTTAGGATTTGAAAGGTTATAAGAGAAGTCTAGCATGTCAGTGCAGTTGAAGATTATGCGAAGTGTTCATGATATTAAAGATCCGGCACAGGTGCTCGCACCTATCCCGGCCCTCGGTGACTAGGATTTGAAGCTCGGATCGAGCTTATATTCTGGATAGTAAAATTTGAAAACAGCTAAGTGCAAAAGGTATTGGAAAATCCCGGCTGCCCGTATCCCGAACAGCCGACATTTTCGGGGACTGGGGATATACGTGGAAAAGACTTACGTTGGTAGCATCGGCCAGGAGGTGAAGTCTTTGCTGGAGGCTGAGGAGCTCGCAGGCGATAGGAATGGCCTTCGCGGCCAGGATATCAGATGGATTGCCAGTGGCCGAGGCTTCGGCCAACTTCTTGCTCCTGGAGTCCGCAGTGTCCATACTGTCGGCGTCATTCCACCTGATGCAGTGCTCCTTAAGAGACCCAAGGCTCTGGTCACTTTTCGTCAGCAGGGAGACGCGGCCCTCAAGTTTCGGCGTGTCGAAGAAGCTGGGCCGGTAGCCGGGCCGGGATGCTGCCTTGGCAGAGTGAAGGGCCAGAGCAGAGCTAGGCCGGGATACTACTTTAGAAGGAGTAGTGGCGGCGGATGGTGTGCAGGACTTGGTCGGCTGGATCTTGAGGGTGCCAGACTTGACTGGGGCAGAGGTCTTGGCCGGGGCAGCAGGCTTGGCCGGGGCAGGAGCCTTCTCCGTGGATGGAGTCTTGGGCGCTGGTTGTTCCGGCGCGGCAGGTGCAGCTTGCCCAGCAGAGGCAGGTTCCAGAGTAGTCTGGACTTCCGGCATTGCAGGGCCCTTTCCTTTGTTATCTATGCCGGCGCTCTTGTTGCTTGCGCCGGCATCCTCAGTAGTCCCGGCGCCGCTGGTGGGCACGCCGGAGTCGGGGGCATCTTGTTGGGCTCCTGTGTCCATGTGGACGTCAGAAGCCGAAGGTTCCTGTTGAGCCCCCGAGTCCATGTGGACGTCGGGGGCAGAGTAATCTTGTTCCGGCGGAGGATCGTCCCTCGCCGGGGAGGTGGATTTATCAGGCGCATGCGAAGATGCCGGCGCCGGGGAGGTCGTGTGACTTGCAGACTGTATGTCGGGGGTGGCAGTGGCCGCCGGCTTTTCAATGTTGGGGCTGGCGCTTGTGCTGGAAGCATGCTCCGACGCAAGAGGAGCCCTGAAAGAGAGAAAACGCCAAGTTAATAATCAAAGCAAGAGATATATCGGAGGCAACACAAAGAAAAGGAACTTACCCCGAGGCAACAGGTCGTGGTTTCTTCGGGCGAGGCGCCGAAACCTTCTGCCTCTTCTGTGCTGGCTCTTGTTGGGGCTTGACCCCGCGCTTCTTGCCAGCGCGTACGCCGGCAGGGGGAGGTCCCTGGCTTAATGGCGCAACGTCGATTACTTCATCGTCCGGGATAGCTGAGGACGGCATAGGATAAGCAAAAGGTGTGGGAGGAAAGGCATATGCAAGTGGCTTTGGGTCATAATACATCAGGATCTCCTCGTCAGAATCACCCTCACTCCGGTCTTGAGTAGATTGCCGGGGTGAGGAGGCCTTACCCGTGGCAGCTGCAGCACGGGTGTTCCGGGGCAGCTTGTCCCAATGATCCGGATCTTCAACGTCCGCAGCGGTGCGGTCTGCCGCGATCTGGATCCGGGAGTTCTCCATACTCTGGAAGCTGAACTTCTGCATAAGGCAAAGTAAATGGATCAGAAGCAAGAAATATGCCGGTGCAAGAAGTATGTCGGATCAAGCATTATAAAGTATGTCGGCAAATGAGAATATCTCGGGCCATGCGTGATAAGTATCTATATGCCGGGCAAGAGAGTATGTAACGGCCAAAGTATTTACCGTTGGGGCGGGCCGATCCCGGCTGTATGGTTCAAATCCCCAGGCAAAGGTGGCCTGAGAGGACTTGCAGACGTCCTTGATCTGCCGCAGAATGTCGGCCGGAGTCAGCTCGTGTGTAGAATGCCGGGTGGGGTCCATGGGCCCGCTCATCTGGCAGATTTTATGTGACCGGCGCTGCAGAGGAGAGACGCGCCGGCTGATAAAGCATGCCACTAAATCTTGAGGGGTAAGGCTGGCATCCCGGAGCTCGCCCTTAACCCGGTGGAGAGCATTCACCGGCATCACAGAGTTCTTCGGGTTATAGGTCCAGTTCTTCATCGCCAAGGGTGGCTCGTCCACGAATGGCGGCAGGTTGAGCAGGTCGACGTCGGTGGTGTTCTTGACGTAGAAGAAGCTCTTCCGCCACTTCTTGCAAGATTCAAGCAGCTCCACCTTGGGGAAGTCCGAGCCCTTCCGGGACATGATGGTGGCCGCGCCGCATAGGGTCATGGGGCGGTCCTTCTTCTCCTGGGCCGTCTCCGGCGGGTCATCCTTGCTCCGGGGCGGTTCTTGGACAACTTGCTTCCGCAGTTGGAAGTACTTTGCCCAAGCCTGGGTGAAGGGCTCTATGCCGGCGAAGCCTTCGCAAAAAGCGGCAAAGGCGGAGAGGATCATCACCGCATTCGCCGGGATATGGTGAGGCTGCAGGTCGTAGGTGTCGAGGAAGTCCCGGAAGAAGTCCGACGCCGGCAGACCGAAGCCCCGTTCGAAGTGGGCAATGAAGACAACTCGTTCGCCGGGTTTAGGTGCCGGCACAGTCTCTCCCGCCGGTATCCGGCATGAAACACCCTCCGGGACTCTCCTGGTGGATGTGATCCAGGATATGTCGGCCGGGGTAACCTCCGACCCCTCCCAACCGGAGCGTCCTTGGAGCCGGCCGGTTATCTTCCTCTGAGGCCGAGGTACCCTTCATGCTTGAGGAAGCCATCTTGGTGGCCGGAACAAGGCGTGAGAGCCGGAGTCCCGTGATGTTAATCCTATCAAGATCAGGGAAAAGAGGGAGGTTAGTCTCTCCGGCATACCACTCTCGCAGAAGTTAGCAGGAAAAGAGGATCTACCATCGCAGTTAAAATCGGAAACAAACGTGGGTAAAACTTCTAAGGAAGAACACTTGCAAACTGCTAAGAAATGTTGCTAGCAATGCTACTCGAATCAAAGAGATATCAAGCAGAGGAACTGCCGCAGATCTATGCAAGTAGGGTTACCATTGCGAAGCTACAGAGAAGCAGGAAAGATGAAGAACAAAGACGGAAGAATAACCTACCGGAGCTTGGCCGACGGCAGTGGAACTGCGGCGGCGAACCTGCAGAAGAAGGTCCAATCTCCCAGCTATAGCGCAGAGGAAAGAGGCGGCGGCGGCGTCGTCGACGAAGATGTCGGGCGTCGTCGAGTGTCGGCGTCGGTGTGGAGCAGATCGACGGCGGAGCAGGTTCTCTGTTCCTCGGTCCGGCGGTGAAGCACAGGAGGCAGAGGGACAGGGGAAGAAGACGATGGTGTGGGGTAAAAAGGAGAAGTTTACCCCCGCCGCCCTATTTATATATCGCCGGGTAAGGGTCGTGGGGGTGGTAGTGCTCCACTACCCCGACCGTTTCTGCGGTAAGTCGCCACGTGGCGGCACGGAGTGGGGCGGCGGTTACTGTAACCGTGCCACTAGGCAATGACGGCAAGGAGTAAATGCACTGTGAACCGTCACATCGTGTGACCGTTCGTGATGGCAGGGCAGTTGCAAGTTTCGATGCAAACTGTCAGGCAGGGCTTCTCAAGGAAGTCTCATCTATAAGCCGGCATAACTGCCCAGAGAATAAGTTCCGTCCAGAATACCCTCAGGGCCGGCCGGATTAACTTTTGGAGAAGGAACAGTGGCCGGTATATGCGCGGATGTCTCGGCAAATAATCTGGTCGTCGGGATATAACGGAGAGTCGGGGTATAACGAAAAGATGATATGATTGAACCTGTCAAGGCTCCACAGTTGAGACTGGGGAACCTCGGCAGCTTCAGGGACTAGTGTCGGGGGAATGACCCCCGGTAGGGTCAAGAGACTAGAAAGATGCAAGGACTATGGTTGACTTTTATGCCGGTTGACCAAGGAAGGGCCTGGCCGGAATATAAGAGCATCGGCCAGGCCGGCATATATGTGTATCCCGGCTAATGTTCGGATATGCCGGTATAACCGGAATACTTAGTGAGAGGTGCCGGCATATGCATAGATATGCCGGCCTAACTTATTTGATATGTTGTGCAGGAGCAGGGAGGCCGGATTACCCGTCCTTCATAGGACGATGGTCCGGCATATAGGTCCGGGATATGGCCAACGGTCATATCCGGGTTACGTAAGTCAACCAAAGAGTCACATCCCTACAATCAAGGATGAAGACATCTTAGCATGGAAGCAGTGCATGGTGACAGGGTGCACAGTGGAGGTCTACCTACCCTCACTGTGCACAAGTACAGCCCTTACCTCAGAGTGGTAAGGTCACAGTCCAGGAAGTACAAGGTATAGCAAGGGTGAGTCCCATCGAGAGCAATCAGGGAGAAAGTCAAGGGCGTGTGCCTTCGTCAGCTTGCCCTATGTGGAGTGTAGTTGGTGTCCCCTGGTCTCAGGTGACCGTTGTAACCCTGGCCACCACTATATAAGGTGGCACAGGGAGCCCTAGGAAGGGGTTGGTCACTGAGTATTCCTACACTTAGCAGTTCATCTTCCTCCTCTAGCAGAGAGCTTGGAAGCACCGTTGTGGTATACTCCATCGATCCAAATAAATAACCAGTAGAGCAGGAGTAGGGGTGTTATCTCCTTACGAGAGCCCCGAACCTGGGTAGATCTGTGTTCCTTTCTGTCGTGCTTTTCAGCTCGTTCCCCTCTCCCGAATCCTCCAGCATCTAGTTCGGCCCCCATTTAAGCCATCCCATGGCATATGTTGTTTCACCACGACGACAGCTGGAGAAGATGTCCGGTAAGCTCAGGACCCTTCGCTTTGACATGCTACTTCTGTCCCTTCCGTTCTCACACCTTCATTCTCAGATGCTGCCTCGCTCATTGCTTCGCTTGAGTCCCGGTTGGCCAACACGGTGTCGGCCGATGCAGTTGAGTCGCTCGAACGGAAGCACACGGAGGAGCTCCAAGGTCTGCGAGCTCAAGCTGCCCGGGCTCAAGAGTTGGAAACTGAGCTGGCGAAGGTTCGAGGCGCAGAGTCGTCGCTGCGGCTAGAGTTTGATCGCCAGCTGGCCGAGGAGAAATGAATCCTCTCTGCGAAGTATGACAGCGAGGTGAACGAGCTTCGCACGACCCTGGAGAGCGAAGTCGAAAACCGCGGCGCCCGAATCGACGAGCTGGAGACTCTTCGGAAGCTTGACAGTGAGCGTCATGAGAAGGAGATCGGCGTTTGGCGTGCCCGCGACCGCAAGGTCCTGTCCGGCCTGCTGGGTTTGGAGGAAGCTCTTCGTGGTATGTTTCCTCTCCCGCTTCTCAACTCTTGCTCTGTCATGCCGCCTCCTCATTCTCTGGTTCTCGTATCGTGTGTCGCTCGCCTCTCCGCGTGGCTCCATCGCCTGCTGCTGTAGATCGGCAGTATTCAGGAGTTCCTGGATCCGAGCTTGCTTCTCCCGCAAGTCCTCGCCTTGCAGTCCATCCAGTTCAGAGGTGATGTAGCGCGCGGCGCGGAGGTTCTTTGTGGGCGTGCTGTAGGTCGGCTTATTGATGATCGGAGGTAGCTTCGCCGAGGGCGCTGTCTGGTTCAGCTCCGCGCCCAGCTCGCGGCCTCGTTGACGAACTTGTCACGCCCGGCTTGGGCCGTCTCTAGCCGGAGTGAAGCCATGGGCGACGTTGTACTCATTGATCGTGGAGAGGACGCGCCGACGTCGACCGCTTCCTTGAGGAGGTTGAGGCGCGTCCGCTCCAGATCCTTGGAGACCTTGACCGGATCCGCAGAGATGTCGAGTGGAGCGCGCAGGTCCGTGATGGCTGCGTCCAACACGTCCCGCTCTGGAGGTGGAAGACCATGTTCCGATGGAGGTGAGCGTTCGAGCGGTGGGCGCGTGGAGCACGATGGGCCGCCGCCACCATCCTCCTCCAGGGCCAGCACTTCGACCATGCTGCAAAAGTCGCTGCTTTCGCCATCTTCGAAGTATACGTCACAGAGAGGGTCAAGCACATCGATTACCTCCTCCGGGAAGGGCTTGGTAACGTAGAAGCGGTGGCTGCCGACGTCGAGGAAGGAGCCGTTGTCACCGAGGCCGTTCTTGAAGTGGGCCAAGTTGACGTCGACATAGTCGAAGGTGCCGAACCTCCAGACAAGGCCGGATGCGACCTTTTCGCCGAGCGCCGATGAGGGTCCCGGCCAGAACTTGACTCCGCTCGCCGCCGCGCTTTGTCCCACGGTGGGCGCCAACTGTCGTTGGAATTTAGAGACGGTAGCCATGGGTAGGCTTATCGGAGGGGCTCGACGGTGGAGACGAGGGGCCCGGCTCAGGATTATGCCTACTGAGACACCACGGTTTACCCAGGTTCAGGGCCCTCCTGGGTGGAGGTGAAACCCCTACTTCCTGCCTGCTTCGTATTGCTTAGACAGTATCGATTACAATGCTCCTCGAGCTATTCGGTCTAGAGGAGGAAGAAGAAGATCGGATCTTCCCTAGACTAAGGGTCCAGGCCCCCTTATATAGGCGGGGGCCTGGTTACAGGTTTGGTAACGACTCGGCCGGCTGCCGGCTCCTCGGCGGCGGCGTCCTTGGCGTGATCTTCTGGCCCTGCTCTGACAAAGGCACTTTATAAAGTGCCTTTCCCCCGGGCCGGCATCTAGAAGGCATATCCCTTCTCTTTTGCCTCAGATCCCATCGTGGGGAAGGGCCTTCGATCTCTGATTGGCTGAGGCCGGTCGTGGCAGGCGTCATCCCGTCCTTGGCCTCTGTCGCTCCTGTCGGGGCCAACCTACTTTTGGCGAAACAGCCGTTGGTGGGTTCTTGTCTTCGTCGCCCGGCTCCGGTCTTCCTCGGTGGAATCGCCAGCCGGCTGCTGGCACAGCCGGCCCTCCGGGCCGAGCCGGTCTTCTTGTCTTCGAGCCGTGGAGACTCCTGGGACGCCAGCCGGCAAATAGCTCGGCACGTGGCATGCCCCATAAGTCATCCCCCCGACAGAGCTCCTGCACGTGGTTGGCATCCTAGTGCTGATCCCGGGAGTAAGGATCTTATCGCGGGCGGCTGTGGGTGGTTGCGTGTGGGATCAGGACATGATCCACTAATCGCAGGCGGCGGGAATCGTGGCCGGCGAAAATTGCGGGCGAGCGGGAATCATGGCCGACAAAGATCATGGCTGGCGGGGATTGTGGCCGAAATTTTGGATCTTGAATCTGGCTTAATTAGTACTCAATTAAATATATGTGGGTTAATTTGCAATTTGTACGTTGAATAGAGCATGCGCAGGTTATTTTGGGACGGAGGGAGTAGTATTTATTTATATGGCTTCCTATTTATTTAAATCGAGTTGATTTTAATGCACCACTTTAAATAATAAATTAATGCCACAACAGATGATTTATTTCTTTCTTAAATACTGTCCGATCGAATATGATTTTAATGCACTTTTTCAACAATTTGAATTGTTTTAGAACTACTATTTGTCGAACTCATTCGTCAATTTTCTTTCAAATCATAAACTTTCAAACTTAGTCATTTTTTATCCAATCAAATTTGACTTAGCTTAAATATTTATTTATTCAATTAAACTATTTGTACAACTCAAATAATTTATTTTATTTAGCAATTCGAATAATTACTAAATCTTTAATAAAGAATTCACGGAATAATGATATCTTTTAATTTTATGAAATACTATACATCTTTTATGCATAATATCAATACTTGTGTATTTTATACTTTAGCACAGAGTGTTTTTATCATTTCAATAAATGAAGTGTGGATCGTATGTGAAATTGATCAAATATCTAGATACATTTAATTCCATCGATATGAAATTACCACAAACATATATGTAATTGACATAATTCAAAACATATATTTAAATTTCATCGCTATGAAATTCACACCGGTATTTTCATAAAATAACTTAAAACATTATTAAGCGCGGACAATAAATAATAATAAAGAGTTTAATTATAATATTTTAAATTCTTGCAATTATATCAACAAGAACAAAATAAGAATAACTTATTCATAATCATCCAAAAAGGTTTTATTCATAGCGCTAAAGCAACCGACTTGTTCATTACACACGAATAAACTTTATCTCATACATTTGAGACAATCACAAGGTCTTTAATATAAATCTGATTACAAAACTTTATTCAAATTCCTAAACTTAAAGATAAATGTTGAGGTAGATTGGCGCCGGTAAACGTCAAGCATGTCCTCTTCTGGGGCACCATAGGCATCTCCTCCACGAACACTACAATCTGCAGATCCTGTTTTCACAAAACTAGAATTAGTATCTCATATTTCAAAACTGCATAAGTGTTTATGAAACATTTATAACATTATATATAGCATATACCTTTGGGTTTGATGAACTTTTCTGCAACTCTCTCTACTTTAGAGACTTGAGTTGCACTAGACACTGATGGAAGTTATCATCATATCCGGTCATAACATAACCTTCAACAAATGTAGAGTAGCTCGGAGGGAGAGACTGTAGCAACACATACTTTCCAATGTCATCAGTTATCTCATACTCAAATTCATCAACCAGGCACCTATAGATCCTATGCATGTTGGACAGGTGACTATCAATGCACGTGTTTTCCTCCATCTTGGTGTTGAAGAACTCACCCAGACATTCAAACTTTTGCGCCCTAACTCGAGGTGCAAAAAGACTCTTGAGTGCATTGACCATTGAGTACAGATCTTGATGCTGGAAGAGCACTCTCAAACGAGGTTCCATGGAGGTAGACATCAAAGTCCAAACTTCAATGGCTATTTCACGAGTTTCACGATACTCTTCGTTATCCTGTGCAGTATTATTCGGGCCAGGTGCCTCAGCTAGTGGTTCCCTTATCATAAAAAGCAGACCATTGTGCAAGAGGACATTTCTCAAGCGCAAGTACCATCCGGGAAAATTTGATCCATCAAGTCTAAGATCATCCCCCAACAAGTAACAGCCAACTCTGAAGTGATACATTGTTCTACACAAATTTGCAAAGGTATAAATACTAAAGTTCGTAATCCGAGTTCAATTTTATTAAACAATTTTAACTGTGTGGAACTCCCACTTAGAACAACATGCCTACAATTGTTCTAGTGATTACACGGTCCTCCTCTATTACACCACCCCTGATCATCATGGCCGGCGATGCAATGCCGAAGGTAGATAGAACTTATGTCAATCTTACAACTCTGCGACCAGTGCTCAACCTTTGGGTCTTCCATGTTCCATGGCCATGTCTACACATACTAGGGCTCACCAATTCAACCTTAGTGTATTGCGTGGCACATACATTGCTTGTACCCATGCCTTATGCGAACTTCGATATGTCTAGCCCCCGATCATCACGGTCGCGCGGCTTCATAACTAAGAACTTTGTGGCATCTGCACACGTAAGGGAGAACACATTTTAATTGGTATTTGATTAGGTATTTAATTATTCTATGCTACTGTCGTATATCTAAATACTAGCACTAACAAGAATCACACAATAACATCCAATGTAAATAATGTGTGATATGATATGGTTTCTTCATCAACGTGCTTGATCTCCATCGACCCTCCGGCATGATATCCATCCCTCCACCGGTGTGGCACCAAGTCCACGGTGCCTCTGTCGTGAAGCCTCCAGCAGTACCACCCAACTTACCATTTGACCACATCACATCACATGGCCCGCTGCAAAAAAACGTTAGATGCTTCTACTTTATGTTTGCAAGTTTTACGTGGCTTCTAGGGATTTTGCACAAGAACCGTTTCTTACCTACGAACATGAAACCACAATGTTGATTAACATATTGTTGCTTTGAGTCCTTGTTAAGGGCCCTCCGTTGTAGATGCCATATCCACTATAGTTGGAGAAACAGGCACCTGACTTGCCACTTTTATACGGTGCAAGCCGTATGTCCGTCGTGGAATCAGTCTCATGTGAAACGCGTAAGGTTGGTCATAGGCCGCTTCAATCCAACTATGCCACAGATATAAAAAAATATACGTTGGAGGGTAACAATAAGATGATCAACGCCTGCATCAACATGATGCGTTCTAACCGTTAAAGCATACTACACATAGATCCACTATTGGGGTTCGGTGCAAATAACAAAAATTTATTGGCTACGCAACCCCAAATTGCCTGCTGCGTGTGGTGATGTGTAGTTGACGTGGGAGCAGACTGTCCTTGTGCGTGGTGAATAACCAGCCCGTTGGGAACCCTAAGAGGAAGGTATGATGAATATAGCGGCGAGTTTTCCCTCAGTTAAGATACCAAGGTTTATCGATCAGGAGAGGAGAGACAATGACGACTGAAGGTGATGCGGACTGACTTAGTAACACTCCAACAAGGGCGCCGTTAACGATACTTGTTGACTCGTCTTCGGCCAGCAGCAACGCGGAACCTGCACACAACACAAACAAATACTTTGTTCCCAACTTGCGATGAGGTTGTCAATCTCACCGGTTTGCTTGAAACAAAGGTTATGAGCGTATCGAGTGGAAAACAATATAGTATGCGAGTAAAGTAAACAGTACAAGTAAAGTAAACAGGTGATAACAATATGATGGAAATAGGACCGGGGTCCACAGTTCACTAGTGGTGTCTCTCCATAGATAAAATAACACATGCTGGGTAAACAAATTACAGTTGGGCAATTGATAGAATAAAGATAACGTGATATGTCAAGAAGATCACTATGAGATTTACTCTGGCATTACAACAAAATACATAGACCGCCATCCAACTGCATCTATGACTAATAATCCACTCCCTGGGATATCAATCCGAACACCCTAGAAGTATTAAGTTGCGAACAACAGATAATTGCATTAAGCAAAGTGTGTAATGTAAACAAAGCATATGCCCTTGAGCATATGAATGTTGTTTTCTCCCTAGTAGAAACAGCACATCTACCACCTTAGAGGTTTCTGTCACTCCCCCAGGTGAAATAGAGGCATGAACCCACTATCGAGCATAAATACCCCCTCTTGGAGTCACTAGCAACTACTCGGCCAAGATAGCTACTAACAACGGAGAGCATGCAAGATCATAAACAACATAGAGATAACAAAAGATAATATTCAGTACATCAACTTAATCATAAACACCAATATTCATCGGATCCCAACAAACCAAACATGTAGAATTACATAACGGTGATCTCAATCATGTAAGGCAGCTCATGAGATCTAAACATGAAGCACATGGTGGAGGAGACAACCATCTAGCTACTTCTATGGACCCATAGTCCAAGGTAGACTACTCACTCATCGCTCCAGAGGCAAGCATGGCGATGAAGAAGACCTCCGGTGGCGATTCCCCTCTCCGGCAGGTTGCCGGGAAGAGCTTCTGGACCCTCCCGATCTTCGGGTCGACGGCGGCGGCGGATCACGATGTGTTCTGGAAAACTGATCGGGCCCTTAGGTTTTTCTCGTCGGGGGGTATTTATAGGCGAAGGGGCGTCGTCAGAGGAGGGACCAGGCGCGCTCACATGGGGGTGGCGCGGGCCAGGGGCTGGCCGCGCCGCCCCTGTGTGTGGGCCCCTGGTGCCTCTCCTCCTACTCCTCTTCGGATCTCTGGAAGCTTCCGGGTAAAATAAGACTTCAGGAACTTGTTTCGTCCAATTCCGAGAATATTTCCTGTGTATCACCCTGAAACACAAAAACAGCACAAAACAGGAAACTGGCACTGTGGCACTTCGTTAATAGGTTAGTTCCGGAAAATGCATAAAAATGCCACTAAGTGTAACGAAACAATAGGCAAATGGTGTAAAAACAAGCATGGAGCATCAAAAATTATAGATATGTTTGAGACGTATCATTGCCCAAGGACCTATCTATTAGTAATGTTGTAATGGTAAATAGAAGTTCGGAGACGTACCCTCATAGACCGAACGAGTGGTCTACACTCCCGCACAAGCATTGACAATGAAGACAACGTAGCCGACTTCAAGGTTGATGGAGATCTTGGAGCAACGACTTTGGTGTCGCACGAGTGACACCTCCGCGTACTCGCACATGTACAATGATCACGTTGACTCCCAGAATCCCTATTCCAGCCAAGATTGCAGAAGTAGATGGCATTGGACATGGATCTGAAAACTCCATAGCACAACGGCGTGCAGCGGTGGTGAGATCTCTTCTCCTACACAGCCCTTCAGGAGGCCACGCGGGAGAGAGAGAGGAGGGTGGAGGTGGCCGACGGCTAGGTGGAGGTGGAGGGCAGCCGCCAGGGGAGGAGGGGCTCGTGGAGTTGTGTTGTGCTCTCTTCTCCTAGGGCCCCTCTTTATATAGGGGTGGAGGGGTGCACCCTTTCCCCCTCCCCAAGCCACAAGGGCGGCGGCCAAGGGGGAGAGGAGCGGCGGCTAGGGTGGGCCGGCCAAGCCAACCCCCCAAAACCCTAACCTTGGCCAGCATGGGCCAGGGGTCCAATGTGCCCCTCTCTTCCTTTCCTTGATGGGCTTCTTTCCAGAAGATGGCCCATTAGGTGTTTTCCTATTTTTAATTATTTATTTAATATTAGTTCATTTAATTAATATCAATGAACTCATACTTAAATCTTCGTCACTCTGAAACACTTCCGGATTTCATTGAAACTCTTTCAAACTCCATGGGAACTATTTCGGACTCCACCGAAACTATTTTGGACTTCACTGAAACTATTTTGGAATCCACTGTAACTATTTCGGACTTAGTTGGAACTACTCCCTCTCTCATAAATCATCACACAACATTTCCGAATATTATAAAACCATCCCGAGCATCGAGATCCCTTAGGTGTGTTACCCGATGGTTTGAGAATGCTACTTACATTACCGAGAACTCTCTCAGGTAAATGATCATAAATCGGATCTGGAGATCCATGATGACCGTTGTGCATTCTACGAAGTTCTTTTAGTCGTTGAACTGCAAGTGTCAATGTACCTTTCCCTTTGGTTCGCTGATACTAGCATAACCTAAGATCTGATCGTCGGTATTCCGAATACCTCGTTCGATCTTATTACTGGCTATTGCTATTTACTCGCACCGTGATAATCCATCTCTATGACCTAGTCACTTTCCGCGTAGCTTTGATGTATTCTCATCGAGTAGGCTCAGAGTATCATATCCGTCATGCGGATGAGCAAATCCCGCTGTTGGTCTATACGCCTCAACGTACCCCTTTGGAAACCCAAGAGACACCTTTTCTGTCACCCTGCTACGGTGTGACGGTTGATGCAATGAAAGCTTCCTCCAGAAATAGTGATTAAATGCAACCTCACGGTCTAAGGATTAAGTTACAATGCTTTCTTTATATTGCAATGTGAACATCATGACACGATCGTGTTGCAATACTAGCTTTGGGTAAGTCCACCATGGCATTTACCAAAATGGCATGATCTCATTGCCAATTGGCGTAATGCTCCAAGATCGGGAAACCTCGATCATCAGTTGACCAATGAACTAGTAAATAGAGGATTTCTAGGTACTCTTTATCATTTAATACCACACCTATATCAATGTTTCTGATTGACATAGTTATAGCATAGTATTAAACTTATTATGAACTATATGAAATAAGCAAATAAGTCCATTATTATGAACTATACCTGCTCTGATAACGATTCCTACCCCGAGGCTAAGGGGACCATCGGAAGATCCAGCAGCTCCAGCTCTGTAAATTCCGCCCTTACTGGCAGGTGCTATATCATCGACTTCGACTCTGACATGGAAATCAATCCCGCGGCGTATGAAATCTATCCCCTCTCCCACGATGAGATCGAAGCCAATTTTCATTTGCCATCTGACATGCATTGCATGATGGCATCACATAACAACGCAAGCGGCAGCAACAGAGATCGTGGTGGCTGCACAACCAACGATCGAATAATCACGCATGCCTAGATCCGCCGAGCAAGGATTGTCTACAATGGCAAAGAGCCTCTCGGTCCGAAAACTACAGAAGACAAGCTAGCGGCTCTTCGTTTCATCGTCAGTGAGCAAAAGGCTCAGGTCGCTAGCGAGAAACGGGTGCTAGAATAACGTCGAGAAGAAGCCGATGCATCAAGTCATCGACGAGCCACCTTATCGTCCTAGTATTCTTCTGGAGCAACACAGAGATGGCACTCTGATAATATCTCAGGCGATCGGCAGCACCTCTTGAGAAACCTCGAGGCAGAGTTCAATGAACTTGACATACTGCCCAAAACAAAGGACGCTGTGATCATGGCTACCGCTGCATATATTGATGCGAACGCACCCAACGTCGATGAGCACATGCCAAAATTCCGAGCATTGGCACTCAAAGGCGTTCGGGTGCTGCAAACGACAAGGGTAGACGAACCAGCATGCGATCCAGCACCAAGGCGCCATAGTGCCATGACGCAACAGCAAAGGAGCCAGCCGGCAGCCCATTGTCACACCAAGGCATCACGGGGTGCAATCTATCAAAGGGGAAGCTTAGGCATGCACTCGTTCAAAATAGGGTCGACTCGGCCCGCGCACAGCGCCGAGCCCTTAACGCGCATGGTGACAATGAGCCCTCAATGTTTGTATGCTTAGGGCTATGGCCAAGCATCCGAAGCTCAGTTGGATTCTAGAAGTGTAGTGACCTCACCTTTTAAAGATGATGATCCCTGTGCTTTTCAGTGCTAGTCCCTGGATCAAACGCTAGCACACACAGTTTAAGATGTAATATCAAGAAACAAAGGTCATTTTATTACATCGCATGATCCAGCAATTACATAAAGAAACTTTACAATGCTCATAGCATAAAGCTTTCAGAGTTTACAACGAAATCAAAAATAGCATGGAGTCCTTCTTCTTCATGTGCCATAGGCGAACATGCTGCGGATAGACTCGTAACCCTGTTGTATCTTACTTGTCGTCGAAATCTGCAACATGAAACGTTGCAGCCACAAAGGGGGCAATACACTTGAATTGCATTGGCAAGATATCACTACTATGAGGTCTAACTTTTCAATCTTAGCTTAGGTTAAGTGAGGTTGCAGAAAAACAGTCTCAGACTCCCCCTATCTTTCCAATCAATATTCTAGTTTTGCAAAGTCATACAACTTCTAACTCCACAGGGGTACATGTTAGTAGGTCAGGCTCAAAGCCCCTACCATGCCAATCTTCATTCCACCATTATACATGTCAGTAAGTCAGGCTCCATGCCCTTACCATGCCAATCTTCTTTTCACCATCATACATGTCAGTAAGTCAGGCTCCATGCCCTTACCATGCCAATCTTCTTCCACCATTGTACATGTCAGTAAGTCAGGCTCCATGCCCTTACCATGCCAATCTCCATCTCTCCATTTCTCATGTCATTAAGTTAGGCTCCAAGCCCTTACGATGCTAATTTCCATCACATGCAATAACAACCTAACCCTACACACGCACTTATACTCACAATCACAAAACTTGTATAGAACAGATAGAAACACCATAAAAATGATACTTGCCTTAGTAACTTTCTGAAGATTGTACTTCTCTTAATCAACACACGTAGCTCCCCGTACAACTATAAGATAGAAAAGAACACAATATAAACACACCATTCCAAGCAACATAATTAAACAAGACAAACAAAAGTGTTTATTTGTTTTAGACTTCAAAATATTAGTGATGATTGTGGCTTGGAGTGACTTGATATGGATGGAGATAATGGCTAAGTCAAGAGTTTTAAAGATTGATGTGGTTTTCTAAATTGTTAAGAAGTGTCAAACACTTAGCAAAAATAACTTAAGGGGATTCTTAGGCTTGGTTTGAGAAGTTGGATAGATAACTTCTAAGTCATGAGGTTTTTCACTTTCATCTTCTTGACTTGGCTCTTGATCTTGATCTTCTTGTCTTTCCTTCACCTCTTGCCTTCTCTTCAACTTCTTGTCTTCCTTCATCTCCTTGTCTTCTCTTTAACTTCTTCTTTTTGCTTTCAACTCCTTGTCTTCTCTTCATCTTCTTCTCCATGGTCTTGATATGAGAAAGCTTCTATGTCATAGTGTTGGATGGGGCAGTCAAATACTTAGAAGAATTTTGGGTGAAATGGAGTTTATAGTTTTGCACTTGGCAAGATAGAGAGTGGATTTTTCACTAAGTCATGGTAGAGTTGAGTGATCATTTAGGAATTAGGATTATTCACACCATGTGAATAGTGGGACAAAAAATCAAATAGAACAAGGTGCATGATAGGAATTAGGGATTTGATATTTGCAAGGTGTTTCAAATAATACAACTATAGCTTGCAAAGGATGAACTATTTGATTTGACTTTTGAATAAGAGTACAAAGTGTGTGAAGTGTTCTGGTGGATTTTAAGTATCAAGATAAGCAATTTTTACAAAAAGATTTATGCCTAAGATATTCATAGAATTAAATTTAGGAAGAAAATACTCAAATCCTCATTTGAATTTGAATACTTGAGAAAGTTGGTTCAAACAATTTGTGCAATGGTTCTATAGATAGAGGATAACAATATGATCCATTTGCAAAAAGAATCATCTGAAAATAATTTATAGAATTTGAACTATATCAAAAACATTCAAACTCACATATTTAAATTTGAATGTTTTCAACTAGTTCGAAAGAAAATTTTATCACAGAATAGAGTTCTACACATTATTAGGAGTTCAGGGATATCTTATTTGCAATTTTTGGATAGACAGATCAAAAGATATGATTTTTCAAAGTTTTAGTTCTTTTCTTCCTATTTTAAACAAATAGAATTCTAAATCCTAATGTGGCGGTGACGTGGCGGCCTCTGATTCACCGGTACCCCTTCGGTTCTGGAATAAAACGTGACCGCACGATCTAAATATGGATGGACGGCCAAGATCTAAAGATACCGGTTCAGATAAGTGGATCTATCTAGACCACTGGATCTAGATCTGACGGTTGAAAGGAAAGGGGAAGAAAAGGCTTACCGCGGCTAGGGTTCCGACGGGCTTCCTGGCGAGGAGCGGCCATAGAGAAGTCGACGGTGAGCTTCTGGTGGTTTCTGGCGTCGATGGAGCGGTGGAAGAGCTGCAGCTGGGCAAGGAGATCTCGTGTGCGTGGTCGTCAGGGTCGTTTGCGTCCAGAAGCAGCTCGGAGGGACGGCTGGAGTCACCGTGGCTCCGGAAAGCTTCGGCCGTGCTCCCCTGGGTCGATTTGTAAAGTAATCGGACAAATGGATGGCATTAGAGGATGCGCCAGAGAACTAGAAGGAGAATAGGACAGGAGAGGGGGCGCGGGATCACCTGTCGTGGTCGCTATTTGAGCGAGAATGCCTGCGGGTGAGCGGATCTGCAGCGAGAGATTACTCGGGCCTGGCAGCGCAATCGGGAGAGGGAGAAAGGGGGAAGAGGAGAGGAGGTTGAGGCCTTCTTATAGGCGCGGGCGTGCGACGAATGAGGTAGGAAATCACCGGGATTAAACGCCGAGGAAAAGTTACTACACGGGCGCAACTCCGGCGTGATTACCGGCTGGGGGAGAGGGATGACACGTGGGGCCCGACTGTCAGTGAGTGGGGGCGAAGAGATGCGTACCGGTTCGGGAGAGGGCTTCCTGGGCCACGGGCCGGTTTCTAGTCTGGGCCAAAACAATTCCCCGGGTCCGTTTCAGATATTTTTTTCTGGATTCTCTTTTCCTTTTTCTGTTTTCCTATTTCTTTTATAAATTTTCTGCAAACCAATTTGTAAAAATTTCTAAAATTCAAAGCAACATTCTAGAACAGTAACAAACATGTTTTTCATAATTAAAACAACTGTCGTGGTTTCGTCAACAGATCTGCCATAGAGGTAGGGGTATGGCGGTTTGTGGAAGGGGAGGGAACACGGCGGAGCGATCCGGGATGGTGGTAGCACGAGTTTACCCAGCTTCAAATCCCGCAACGGTGGCGAGACCCTACGTGCTGCTATAATTCACTATATAGCAACAAGTGCTCGGTTACAATGGTTGTGGTTGGCTATCTCGCTATGCGATTGGCCGTACCCTAAGCTATTGTCTTCTGCCTCAAGGGCCGCTCCACACCGGGCTTATAAAGGCGCCTGGCGTGGGCTACACGATGGTACTGGAGCGGATACAACTTGGAGTCCTAGACTAAGTCCTATGCGTGTACTACAAGGCAACCCGCCATGGGCCTGTCTTCGGATCCGCCATAAGCGCCTGCGTCCAGTACCGCCGTGGTATCTCCAGCAACTGGGCCGCCCGGTAGGCAATCCGCCATACCACCCTTGATGGGCCACCCTGGCTTGCTGGTTTAGGACTACGTCGCTGGTATACCCATTTGGTATATCCCCAACAGTAGCCCCCAGGGAACTTCAAGATCGCCATCTCCATCCGCCATGTCACATTCTTGGTGAGGTACTTCCGCCATAGCTCTTCTTCTATTCTGCGCTTGGATCGCGGTTTTCTTGATGTTCCTTCTTCCATCTATTAATCCGCCGCAAATAGCGGATCAGGCGACGTAGTTTTAACTTAGCGAGATTTATGGGATCCCTTGGATCATACCATAGAAATCTGCCGTAAATTCCGGCACGTAGTTCCTTCTAGGGCAAGACTTACAACGCATGCATTGTTTTTACCGAAGTTACATTTTTACCCCTAGACACGTGTCACCGGATTAGGGTTTCTGCGATCAGGACGAGCGGTGGTGATGGTGGGCACGGATCTCGAGGTCCAGGGTCTATATATACCCCGGCCTCTCACCCCCGGCCAGTCACCCCTCATTCGCCCCCGACGCACTCTCTCTCCTCAGCGCCCCCACGAGAGCTATGTCATCTCCGACGAGCCACCGCGGAAGACCCTCGCCGCCGGTAGCTCCTCCGCCGGAATAGTTCGTTCAAGAACTCCAAGTATTTCATAGCGGAATCCACCCTTCGCTCAACGCCATGAACTCCGGATCTCCTTCCCGCCACCCTTCCGAAGCTGAGGAAGAGGATTCCCCTCTACAGCAATCAGCTCAGGGAACACATACTTCAATGGCGGATTTATATCCAGAAGATATCACATCCGAAGCTGAGGATGAAATGGCGGGAACAAACACAGAGGATGCTACAGACAAAGAAGCGGATGGCGAGGCTGAAGAAGAAGAACAAGAGGACAGGGCCGAGGCCAAAGAAGAACAGATCCCCCAGAACCTCCATGGGTACTGGCAAAAATCCCATGTCAAGGACGCTCATGTCCAAGCCTTGGAAGGCGAGGGCACCGTGGCCCCTCAAGCAGAATCTGGATGGCGGACCGATTTCAAGGCCCCGGTGCCGGCCCCTAACCCCTCCGAAATCGTGATGCTCAAATCTCACGTGGAGAGGGGTCTTAGTATGCCTCCATCTCTTTTCTTTACCAATCTTCTGAAATTCTATGGGCTGCAGCTCCACCACATAGCGCCAAACAGCTTGGTGTCTATAGCGGGTTATGCAGCCCTGTGCGAAGGATACCTTGGAATCTGCCCCAGGGTAGACCTCTTCCAACTTTTCTTCTCCGTGCGGGCCAACTATGAAGATGACGGATTCCTTCGAACCTGTGGAACAGTTTGCTTCCTTCCATGAAGGTCGAAGGAATACCCCTTCATCATGCCTCTGGATTCCGCCATAGGATGGAGAGGGTCCTGGTTCTACATGGCGGACAAGCCCGCACCATCTCAAGCCCGCGGCCTCCCTTCTTTCGAGAACATAGCAGCACAGCCCCGGCGGATCGCCAAGCTATCCGTAGATGGCCTGAAAGGGATCAACACCATCAATTGTTGGATATCTCGGTGAATCCAGCCGCTTCAACACCGCGATAGCCTGATGCACGAGTATACTGGTGCAAATGATGGCATGCGTTATTCAGACCAGGAGCTGGACCCTAAGGTGGTCGAGAAGAGCATCCGTTCTCTAATGAAATCTCCTAGGAGGAAGCCTTTGAAGTTTGGCATGGCGATGTTTGAGAATGGCAGCTGCCCTTCGGTAAGTTACGCTTCTGCCATGGTATTCTATGATACCTTCACACTTTTATTCTAACTGATGTCTTTATTTGTCAGCTCAAATCACTCGGTCCTGCGAATTTTGCCCATCCCCTTCGCCGCACCAACTCCAAGCCCACCGCTGCTGAAGAGGTAGTTCACTCTAGCGGAAACAAGGAGGAGATGGCGGGGGACATAGATGACACAGCCCGCACGACCCGGGAGAAGGTGATTCCCAAGAAGCGGGTTGGTAGCGGAAAACATCGTGGTGGTGGTGGGAAATCTACTGATTCCCGTCGTTTTGAAGCTCAACGCAGGGCGGAGCTGGAAATGCCATCCGAGAATACCGCTACTATCAATCTGCCAAAGTCAAGGTAACCTTTTGATACTTTCTTCATTGTTGCTACTTTTCACTTCTAATCCTCCTTTACTCAGAAGGAAGAAGCCTACTGTCAAAGAACCATCATCCAACCGAGCCAAGCCCTCCCCTGCCGCTATCCCGCAAACCCCCGACGTACCAATTCCCTCCCCCGCTCGTAACGATATCGATATGGAGGATGCTGGTGGTCATTTTGACTCGATGCCAGAAGCCAACCCAATGACTGAAGCTGCGGCTAATGATGTCGTCCAAAGTGAAAAGGCTTCTGGCTCGTTTCAGGGTCAGGTGGCAGATGCTCCGGCGGGGGGCAGTTTGTTTTGGAAACAAAAGCAACTTGAAGTCGTTAATCTTATCTCCAGCCAAGAAGATGCCAGCAACCAGCTGTCCAGTGGCATTGCCGCTTTTTAGAAAAGACAGCCACCATGAAGAAGGTATGTATTCCCAGTAGCCCTCGAGCGCCATGGCGGATTCTCATATATGATCCGCTATGGAGCTTCAAGAGAAACTTCTGTAAATTTTTGAATAGCATAGCCCCCGAACGCTATCATATTATGCAGTGCTCTGTAGAGAACTTGAAATTTTATACTGAGTAGCCCCCGAGCGTTATGGCAGATAACTATCCGGCATAAAGCTCTTAAGAAGACAAAAAAATCAGCATAAGTAGCCCCCGAGCGTTATGGCGGATACCTATCCGGCATAATGCTCCAAGGGTGACTAAAAAATCATCGTGAGTAGCCCCCGAGCGTTATGGCGGATAATTATCCGGCATAAAGCTCTAAGAGTGACTAACAGTTTATATCATTTTGCCAGAATTACAAGAAAGTGGTAGAGGACCTGGTCCAGGTTGTCAGCTCGCAGGAGAAGGAGCTGGCAAACAAAAGCGCTCTTGTGGCAGACTTGCATCAGCAGCTTGAGAATAGCGGTAATTTACTTTAACAAGTTTGAGTCCCTTTATGCTTATTCGATCAACGCTGCGCTGATACTTCTGCCATGCAGATGCTGCCAAGCTCAAGTCCACACTTGAGGGGGTGGAGAAGGGCCACGCTATTGCGATGGATGGGCTGCAACAGCAGCTCCAGAAATCTCTGGCCGCAAACACCCTCCTCGAAGAGCAGCTGAAGGACCAGGAACGCCAGGGCCTCAAGAAGGACAAGGAGATAGAGGATCTCTGCAAAGCCGCCGCCGATTTTGAGAAGCGGCATGCTGGCTTTAATGAGGTTCTCAATCACTTCCAGGACACCCTGCTAGGTACCATTACTTTCCATACTGTAAAGTTTGCAATTTCTGCTATGCCGTATGTGACGCGTCTTCTTTTTCCGCTATGCAACAACTCTGGAGCAGGGCGAGGTGGATTCCGCCGAGGGCTTGCGCATGGCCACCGACGCAGCGAAGAAGGAGCTAGATGGCCTTCTCAACGCTGCTTGCCAGGCGTGCGGGAGCCTGCAGATAGCGGGTTCATCCAGCCTCTCCGCCATTGGGCTTACATAGAAGCTGCTGCTCGTGCCAGGGCTAGTGGCGGACTGGAAAGAGTCCTCCGCTCGGGGTGGTGCAGGACTGCATTAACCTTGGCCAAGGCCCACTACCCTGAGCTGGACCTGGACCTGATCACCTTCGGCATCCCGGAGAGTGGCGAGGACAGAGCACCGGTGGACGAGGCCGCCATCCGGCAAAGTGTGCTTGGATACGATCAGCTATGTGCCCTGGGCACTCAACTAAACGTATACTATGAAGCATACGAGCTGCCGGGGTCCCCAAGCCAAGCTTCAGCGTCAGTCTCTGCAGCCACCGCAGGCGCTGATGGCGGTGAAGAGGTGTCTTCTGGAGTTCCGCCATCCACTTAGGCTGTACCCTGCAATGTGGCAGGAAAAAATACTTGCATCAATTCGGCCCCTGAGTGGGTCTGTAAGTTAAAACGTAAACTGCGTGTGTATGCTCTGCACTGTGACTGATCTGCTTGTGGCGGATCAGTGGAATGCTTTTTGAACTTTGCAGCTCAATTTTTATTAAGTGGTTTAATTGTGCGAAGAAACTGCCAGGCCTAGTTTTATGCAACTTGCAGTTTTTGACATGCTCAAAAAACAACACTTTGAAAATTTTCACACGTAGGATTATGCGATCCGCCATCCGGCTCTCTGTGCTTGACTTTTCGTGAGATGGTGAAATCTTCGCACAAACAATCTGCTAGGGCGACGATACTTAATAGAAACCGTCCAAAACCCTTAGCAGATGGCGGCTTAGATCGTCAAAAAGTCACTACTCGGGAATCCACACAGAGAACATCAGATGGAGATCAAAACATAAAAAAGCTACGCGGACCGTTATGGTGGATTTAAAAGGACGCAAGTGCAAAGCACAATTGCGCAAAGGTTCCATAAGATCTAAATGAACAATAAAGGAGGTAAAAGACTCAGAAAAAATCAAGAGTGAACCAAATGCTTTATTTCATTGATCATATAGAGGTGCCTATTACATAGCTAGGTAAGTGCTAAGTGCAGAAAGGGCGTAGCTGTGCGATGTTCCATGGACGATCTGTTTCGTCGTAGATATCGTCAGGGTCTCTTCGTTTGCACTTCTTACGGGGTCGCTTATCTAGCTCACGAATATCAACGAGGTAGTAGGAACCATTCAGTAGAGCTTTGCTGATGACGATGGGTCCTTCCCAAGGTGGGGATAGCTTGTGGGACTTCTGCTGTTTGAGGTGTAGTACCAGGTCCCCCTCTTTGAATGAGCGTTTGCGAACTCGCCGACTGTGATAGCGGTGGAGATACTGCTGGTAGATGGTGGATCTCTGGGCTGCTAGGTCTCGTTCTTCTTCCAGCATGTCCATGGATAGTTGTCTGGACGCTTCTGCATCTTCCTCCTCGTAGGCCTCGACTCTTGGGGAATCGTACTGGACATCACTTGGCAAGATTGCCTCTGCTCCGTAGACTAAGAAGAAAGGGGTGAGGCCAGTTGATCTGTTTAGCGTGGTCCGTAGACTCCATAACACAGATGGCAACTCTTCTGCCCAGGCTCCAGCTGCTCTTCGTAGCGGTGCTTCTAGGCGTGGCTTGATCCCTAACATGATTAGTCCGTTGGTCCGCTCAACTTGGCCATTGGACTATGGATGTGCCACAGATGCCAGGTCGAGGCGGATTCCATTGTGATGGCAGTATTCTTCAACTTCTCCCTGAGACAAGTTAGTGCCATTGTCAGTGATGATGCTGTGTGGGATGCCGAATCTGACCACAATGTCCTTGACAAACTTTAGGGTGGTTTTGCCATCAAGCTTTCTGATGGGCTTAGCTTCCACCCACTTTGTGAATTTGGCTACCGCTATCAGGAGGTGCGTAAATCCCGAAGGTGCTATTTTTAGCGGACCCACCATGTCCAGCCCCCAAACTGCAAAAGGCCAGGTTATAGGGATCGTATGCAGTGCTGTAGCGGGCATATGGGTTTGCTTGGAGTACATCTGGCAACCTTGGCAGAGCTCCACGATGCGGTCTGCATCTGCCTTGGCTGTTGGCTAGTAGAATCCATGGCAGAATGCCTTAGCTACTAGGGATCTGGCTGCGGCGTGATGCCCACATTCACCTTCGTGGATTTCCCTTAGTATTTCGATTCCGTGCACTTGGGATATGCACTTCATAAAGATTCCCGAGGTGCTTTGCTTGTAGAGCTGGCCATCTATGATGGTGTACGCTTTGGCTCTACGCTCGATTCCGGATTTTCTGGATCCACCATCTTGACTGATGGGATGTGCAGATGCTCGAGGAATACGCCTGGCGGAACTACCTTGCGGCTGGATCCTAACTTGGACAAGGTGTCGGCCGCCATGTTATCTTCTCGTCGTACGTGTTTTATATCGTAGCCGAGGAAACTTTTGGCCATCTCGCCCACTTCGTCTCTGTATGCCGCCATGACTTCGTTCCGAGCTTTGTATGTGCCAGCCACCTGCTGAGTGACAAGGTCAGAATCTCCACAACACATAATGTGTTGTATGCCGATCTCCTTTGCGACGCGTAGCCCATGCAGTAGCGCTTCATACTCCGCGATGTTGTTGGTGGTGGGGAAGTGGATCTGGAGAACGTAGCTGAACTCATCTCCCTTAGGAGATTTGAGTGTCACTCCAGCCCCGAGCCGTGTAGCAGCTTTGAACCATCAAAGTGCATCACCCAATGCTCTGGTTCTGGGACGGGCGTCATCTCCTGAGCTTCCTTCCATTCCGCCAAAGCCTGAGACTTGATGGCGGTGCGAGGCTTGTAGTCGATGTCAAAAGAGGCCAATTCAATGCCCCACTTTGCAACTCGTCCTGTTGCGTCGCTGTTGTTGATGATGTCCTTCAGTGAAGCCTTGCTCACCACTGTGATCTTATGGTCATAGAAGTAATGCCTTAGCTGACGAGAAGCTAGGAAAACTCTGTATGCAAACTTTTGGTAGTGAGGGTAGCGCTGCTTGGATTCCGTCGGGACCTCGCTGACATAGTAGACTGGTCGCTATACGCCGTACTCCTGCGCTTCTTCCTTACGTTCTACCACGATGACGATGCTGACCACCCTGTTGGTTACCGCCATGTATAGTAACATGGGTTCCTGGTCTTCGGGAGCTGCTAGGACTGGTGCAGTGGATAGCACTCTCTTCAGATACTTTAGCGCATCGTCTGCCTCGTCGGTCCAGACGAATTCGTCTGATTTCTTTATCAGCTTGTAGAGTGGCAAAGCCTTCTCGCCAAGACGACTGATGAATCTGCTCACTGCTGCCACGCAGCCTGTGAGTCGCTGTACATCTTTTAAGTCTTTGGGCCGGGAGATGTCGAGGATTGCCTTGATCTTCTCCGGGTTGACCTCAATTCCACGGTGGGAGACGATGAATCACAGAAGCTGTCCAGTTGGTACCCCAAAGGAGCACTTCGTGGGGTTGAGCATCATGTTGTACTTCCTCAGATTATCGAAGGTCTCTTGCAAATCTGCTATAAGGCCATCTTGCTTCTTAGACATAACGGCAATGTCGTCCACATATGCGTAGATGTTTCGTCCGATTTGATCCGCCAGGCACTTCTGCATGGTGCGCTGATACGTTGCTCCCGTGTTTTTCAGACCGAATGGCATTGTGACATAGCAATATGTGCCATAAGGTGTTACGAACGACGTAGCGAGCTGATCGGACTCTTTCATCTTGATCTGGTGGTATCCTGAGTAGGCATCTAAGAAACATAGTAGCTCCGATCTCGCCGTCGAGTCAATGACTTGGTCAATGCGAGGCAAGGGGAAAGGGTCTTTTGGACACGCTTTGTTCAGGCCAGTGTAATCTACACACATGCGCAGAACTTTTGTGTTTTTCTGAGGAACTAGCACAGGATTTGCCACCCACTTAGTATGGATCACTTCTTTGATGAAGCATGCTTTCAGTAGCTTGGAAATTTCCTTTGCTATGGCGTGGCGCTTTTCATCTCCGAAGCGTCTCATCGCTTGTCTTACTGGCTTGGAGCCAGGGATTATCTGTAGGGCATGCTCGGCAAGTTCCCTAGGTACACCTGTCATGTCAGATGGCTGCCATGCGAAGATGTCCCTGTTCTCACGGAGGAACTCGACGAGCGCGCTTTCCTATTTCGGGGACAAATTTGTCCCAATAGAGGTGGTCTTGGCGGCATCGCCAGCGACAAGTTCCACCTGTTTTGTATCAACTGTAGGCTTGAAGGTGGGCGGGGAGGCGGAAACCTCTTAGTTGGATGCCGGCATCTCCGCGGGATCCGTGGCGGCATGGATTTCTTTGAACTCCTCGCCGAAGAAAATTGCTTCCGCGAAAGCTGCTTCTCCTTCCTCGCACTCCTTTGCCTTTCTGAAGCTGCCATAAACGGTGATTATGCCATCCGGTCCTGGCATCTTCAGCTGATTGTAGATGTAACACGGCCTGGCATGGAAGCTGTGGAATGCCGGGTGGCCGAAGATCACGTGGTATGTACTTTTGAACGGGACCACCTCAAAGGTTATAGGCTCTTCTCGGTAATTTTCTTCACTGCCGAAGGCAACCTTGAGGGTGATGGACCCGAGGGACTTAGCCTGGTGACCAGGAACCACTCCATAAAAGGTGACAGCACTATGGTGGAGTTGGGTTTTGGTAAGGCCAAGTTTTGTCAGAGTTTCCACATACATGATGTTCAAGCTGCTGCCGTGTAACAACCCAAATTTTTGGAAAATAGAAAGAAATGGAATTTATCAAAATACCAAATTTTGGAGCCAACAAAAACTTTTATTTTAAATACAAGATTAATTTCTTGTCTTTTAAAACTTGTGAATTGGAGCATTTGCTCTCATGCTTCAAATAAAAAGAATATGAGAAGGGTTGTAAAACAAATCCCTTGAGCCCAAAGTTTTAAATAAAGATTTTTGTCAAATTGAAAGAGTTTTCTAACTATTAAATTTTGTGTGTGGTTACATGCTAAACCCATTTGGGTCAATGGCCAAACCAAAATTTAGTCAAGCAATCACAAACAATTAGAAAAGAATCAAGAAAATAAACCGCAACACAAAAACCTAAGTAAGAAAAGAGGAAGTAGTGATCTTAAAAAAATTATTATTGATTACACTACTTTGCCCTTATATATTAAGCAATATTTGAACTATACCATCAGGCATCTCTCCACCACAACTAAGAACAAGTTACAAAGAATCAAATACAATAAAGTTGGAAACAAAAATCAACTTGGAACCCTATTCAAATTTCTACCAAAGTTTGAATTCAAATAAGAGGTCTTTCCCAACTCCATCTCATCTCCAAGAAAACCAACACTTTTGGGCCAAGATAAAACTTTTTATCTATTATTGCATGCATACATAGTATTTTAAATACATGTTGTTTTATGATTTCATGTGGGTTTTAATTTGTTGTGCAATGATTAGTTAAACCACTCTTAACCAACAGAAGCATTAGAGAAGAACCACAAAGATCAAAAGAACCAGAAGCAGGAAAAATAAAGAAAAGAGAAGAAAAGTTTGATCTAGAAAAAGTTAACCACTACCCTACTTTGGACACTTAAAATAAGCAATCTGTAAATCAATTGAGCGTGTGGTCAGTTGGTTGAGCAAGACCAACCTACATTCTTGCTGGACTAACAATTTTCAAACCAAAATTCAAATCAGAACCCCACTCAAACATCTGACAAAGTTTGAATCTAAAACAGAGACCATACTTCAAAATTGAAATAAGATTTTTGCAAAACATCATATTTCTTCATAACAAAAATATGTTTGGAGTCCTTATCCAATATAATGACCAACCCAATTTGAAAATTTCGAAAATTCGAATTTTTATTTCTTGCGGACATTTGGTCGAACACCTGGTGGGCAGAATTTCGGGAAAACGAAACTACTGTGGCAGTCGCTGTTCCAATTCGCCCTCGCCCTGTAGCCATACCGAGGACTCCATCTCGGTCGACCCCCTATCTCCCCCGCCCAGGCCCCGGCCGTGAAATGTGGACAAAAAGAGGAGAACCACCCCGGACCCCTCCCCACAGCCATCACTTGCCCCCTCTGCACCAGACCACCCCGCAGCCCGCAAGTGCGCCAGCAGCACCCCACAGCACACCGTAGCCCTCCGCCGAAAGCACCGACCGCCGCGTCCCTTCATTAGCCGACACCGGCCGCGCTCTGGCCGCAGATCCCCTCACCTCGTGCCCCCTCTCCCGCCTATAAAAAGCCCCCTTTCTTCCCTGAAAAGATTCACCCCATCCCCAGCACCTCCCTAGACAACGTCTCCCTCTCTCCCGTGCCCTAGGTCGAGCTCGGCGACCTCGACCGCTCCGCAGATCACCACCCGTTCCCGGCGCTGCTGAGCCTCCCCCGACGCAGAGCCTGCTGGAGGTGGCCGAGAAGACCAACCGCCGCCGCCCTGCACCCTCGCCGCCGGTCGCCGCCGCTCCGGTGAGCTCCCCTAGCGCCGCCCTCCTCCTAGTCCTCTCTCCCGCTCCGTCCCAGTAGCGCCAGGAAGAAGAAGCCCGATACCTCTTCGTTTAAGTGGCCTGGCAGGCGGGCCCCGCCTGTCAGCTAAACTTTTTTTTCAGCGCGCGACCGGGACATGCTAATGGGCCGGTCCGACTGGTTTGCCCGGCCCGTTGGAATTCCTCTCCGTTTAGATTTTTTTTTAGAGAACCAATTTGTTATTTGTTTAATTACTGCAAGTTAAAATGAGAATTCCCGAAGATCTAGAAACCCAATTTTAGCAAACCAAATTTTCCTGGAAAGTTTAGGACTTTATCTAGCCTCTGGAACTGGTTTGGTCCCATTTAGAAGTATAATTTTCTTGCAGTAAAAATAACAAAACAGGAGCTTTTCCAACTTAGAAAATCCATATCAATTCAAATAAAATTCCTAAAAATATAAATCCAACTTTAGAAATTCACAATTAGTGATACCCATCTGCCTATACTATTAGATCTCATTTTTGAACCTTTTAAAGTAAATGCTATTTACCTATATGGTTAATATAGGCATTTGCCATATAGGATTTCATTAAACTCAAATCTATAATCGAAATTGTTATGGAACCTTTATTGTTAAACCATAATTCCAAATACCTATCTGTAGGTATTGATCTTAGTCCATGTGAGCTTGTAGGAAGTATTTGGAAATTTAATCCTACATGGTAATAATTAGAAACTCAAACTTGCACACCTATTTCAAAATAAATGGAAATGATATTAAAATAATTCGAATCAACCACATTTCTAAATATTGATCTATAACCCTTGATCCAATTCAACTTGGATTAATAGATTGTACTTGTAGATTCAAATTTGATTACTAAATAGTTGCAAACTAGAAATGGCTTCAATAAAAGAAAAATACTCCACATTCTATGAAGCCTCCTTGGTTGAACCATAATCTTAAATATCTACTTGTGGTCTATGACCATGGTCAATAAGGAATTGCAAGAGATATTTCACGATTCAAAGTAAATTAAATCCTCACTTAAGTCAAGAAAGCAATAATCTCATCTTTATGGAGTCAATTAAATCGAAACCACTCTCCATAGACTTCCTAGATCACTTCCCTTACCCAAGTATGTGTATTTGAGTAAATAGGTGTTGTTTGTGAATTGTGTGTGGATTGTATGCTTATTTGCTTTCCAACGATTAGACGACAATGAGAGTAAGGAGAATGGATCCCGAAGTCAACCAAGAAATGGAGATGGAGATCAATCAATCAAAGATGAAGATGAAGACTATTTTGACTTTGCCAAGCCAGGCAAGCCATCTTTTGATTCATACTCCCAATGCCTAGTTTTAATATTGCATTCTACTTGATTTAAGTAAATTGCATGATTGAATTGCTAGAGTAGAATGTTAGAGTGTAGTGATGTCTTGCTTAGCAAGAGCATCAAGCTGAGTTTATCCAACTCTACTTAGTGGTATCATCCCTCAATGTAGTTGCCTAGTCGCTAATAAAATTGGTGCTATCTCTAGAGGAACCCTATTTGAACTTGGTGAATTGAACTTGAAAACTTGAATTGGAAACCACTCCTACATGATGGTTTTATGAAGGAAAATAATCGTGACTAAGAACTATGGAATGTATTTGTCAAATGATACTAAGTGATGTACTATGTGGGCCAACCATACCGTACGACCACATTACCCCTATATGGGAAGGGGCTTAGTCCGTAGCTTGTTTACCTTAGTATGGGAGGCCTTGTATCAACCTTTATGGAAGGACAC
Organism: Dactylis glomerata; assembly: GCA_007115705.1. Lineage (NCBI taxonomy): Eukaryota > Viridiplantae > Streptophyta > Magnoliopsida > Poales > Poaceae > Dactylis > Dactylis glomerata. Next base: position 846,200 of record QXEO01000507.1, read on the forward strand.
CGTGAGCGGTTACTTCTGAACCGAGTGGATTCCACTAATCCGGCATCCCGGAGTGGCCAAAACTAGAGGCGCCGGAGCGGGGATTCCGTATCCCGGGCTCTAGGGAAGGATCCTATACTAGGGTGAGCAAGTGAAAGAGTTTGTTTGATTATCTGAACCCCGCATAATTGTGTATGACGATACGTGGATTTCTCCCGGCAGATGTATCGAATCTTGTGGGTAAAGTGTACCCCTCTGCAGAGGTTTTCAAACTATTCGAATAGCCGCGTCCACGGTCATGGACAGTTGGCAAGCTGTACTTGACTTTTGTCAAGATTGATAACAACTTGAGGTGAACTTGGTGAATGACTTGACTTGAACTTTGAAGGTGACCAACACTTGAAGTTCCTCTTTAGATTTAACCTAGAGAATTAAATCTTCTTCTCTACTAATGAAAATTCTTGGGAAACAAACTAGCTTTTTGCAAATAAACTTAGTGCTTAGTCCACCATATCAACCATGCATATCTATTTCATCACTTTTTTATAAGATGGTTTGCGAGTGCATCCAATGTACTCATGGCTGTGTCCCTGGCTATTAACTTGGCCAGACTTGAAGGAGCAAGATCAAGAAGGAATGACTCATTGATGGCTTTGCGAATTAGGCTCGTTTCCTACTGTCCGCTTTGCCTGTGCGGTTGAAGCTTGACAATATGGACCCAAAGTGTTATTCCGCTGCATGTTGATGTATTGTAAGGTTTGGTCTGTGCGACCACCTATGTAATCCCCTTTATTTACTATTAATGTCTATGACTGTGATATCAACTACGTTATGTAAATCACAACAATGATTCTGGGATTATGATGGATTACATAACAGGCACTTCGAATTTGTGATGAATTCGTGGGTGTTAAAAGTTGGTATCAGAGCCTAGGCTGACTCTAGGAAACCCTAGTTAGCATGGTCGTTAGAAAATGATATCTCTGATATCACAAGTTTGGTATCAGGACTATCATGACCTTAGGAGACCTTAGTTAGTATGGTCGTTAGCTAAGAAAGTGATATTTTGTCAAACACTTATTTCTACAAAAGAAACTTATTTGCTTTGGTATCCAAAGCCAATCTTATACTCCCATCTTATTCACTTCAAATATCTTACACTCTCAACTTATACTCTCAAGAGATTTTGACAAAGAATTTATTTACCTCTTTAATTACAAAGGCTTTTCAAAGAATTGTTTTACTCTATTCCTCATCTACTTCAAATATAGACTATGGACGATATACCGACCTAAGACCGAAGGACTTTTGGATGAAAAGATTAGGGACTCAATATTTTTCAAGGCTTCAACCTTGGATGTCAACTACGACCGCTACCATCGAAAGAGAGTCTCTTCACCTGATCCAGAAATCTTCCAACAAGAGTCAACCCTATGAGACAAAGACTTCAAGAGCAAAGAAAGAGTGATCAAAAATGATGAAGACCCAGCAAACCTTTTGACCCACAGGATTTATAGGAAATGCTCAGTTGATTTCATTGAGCTGCCCTTACCTCACGATTATTAAGTGTGCTTAGTGCCTTGTGTGTTTGAATGATTGATTTGTTTTGGGATGTGTTGCTCATATGCCCTCCGGCAACATGTAGCAACCACCCCAACAACTTGTTTTCTCAAAAGTGTTCTAGTAGTTTTGGCCCAAACTAAAATTTAAACCATACCAATCCCACATTAGAAACCTTTTGAAAGTTGTTCCCTCTAATCTACTGCAGAGCTCCACCCCTGACGCACCTCACATGCTCGCAAGTCCAAACAACTACACCAGGACCCACCCTAGGAAATCTACATTTCCAGTCATATCAGATTCTCTTCAGTTGGGAGCTCAAGTTGTCAAGACTAGCAAAAAGTCTCGATCTCGTAAGAGGCGAAATCAAGCAAGAGATATGTATCGTCAAGCAAGTGGATGTCCAATACGCTGCAACGGAGACCACGAGATGACTCTGCGATCTAGAAAAATAGTTACTGGTGGCAAGACCAACATTACCTGCTATGAGTGCGGAATCAAGGGGCACTACTCCAACGAGTGCCCAAAGAAGCTAAACGAAGCACCACAATCTATCGCATGCCCACGAAGCCATGGAATAACTGAAGATCGTGTCAAAGGACACACCATCCTCATCATCCTTAACACGACGGAAACACCCTTCCAAAGTAACCACGAGTATGTCTACCAACCTGAAGACACAAAGAAAGGAAAACCAGGAATCAACCACTAGCTACCCGGAAGTTGCACTTAGCTACAAAGATGGTAGGAACAAGTTGGATCAATATTTTGGAGCACCAATCAAGAAGCCTTAGTCACCTTAGTTTGGTACTAGTAGTCTTGTTTATCTCCTTCTAAAAAGAATGAGACTTGTAATCCGCAAGACTGTTTTTAATAAAAGCCTATGGTTTAGATGCCAAATATTTTGTTTTTGAAAGTGTGATTGTTTGTTGAAATTGCTATGTGATTGGTGAAGATGTGTTTTGGCCCATCTGGCCACAGCACATTTCAGGCTGTACCCAATCTTTCCATCTTGATATAAATTAATACACACTCTATCTCTTATCTGTTAATCTCATTTCCCAATCTATCTCAATCTTAACTTGTGAATCTCGGGACGAGATTCTTTTTAAGGGGGGAAGATTGTAACAACCCAAATTTTTGGAAAATAGAAAGAAATGGAATTTATCAAAATACCAAATTTTGGAGCCAACAAAAACTTTTATTTTAAATACAAGATTAATTTCTTGTCTTTTAAAACTTGTGAATTGGAGCATTTGCTCTCATGCTTCAAATAAAAAGAATATGAGAAGGGTTGTAAAACAAATCCCTTGAGCCCAAAGTTTTAAATAAAGATTTTTGTCAAATTGAAAGAGTTTTCTAACTATTAAATTTTGTGTGTGGTTACATGCTAAACCCATTTGGGTCAATGGCCAAACCAAAATTTAGTCAAGCAATCACAAACAATTAGAAAAGAATCAAGAAAATAAACCGCAACACAAAAACCTAAGTAAGAAAAGAGGAAGTAGTGATCTTAAAAAAATTATTATTGATTACACTACTTTGCCCTTATATATTAAGCAATATTTGAACTATACCATCAGGCATCTCTCCACCACAACTAAGAACAAGTTACAAAGAATCAAATACAATAAAGTTGGAAACAAAAATCAACTTGGAACCCTATTCAAATTTCTACCAAAGTTTGAATTCAAATAAGAGGTCTTTCCCAACTCCATCTGATCTCCAAGAAAACCAACACTTTTGGGCCAAGATAAAACTTTTTATCTATTATTGCATGCATACATAGTATTTTAAATACATGTTGTTTTATGATTTCATGTGGGTTTTAATTTGTTGTGCAATGATTAGTTAAACCACTCTTAACCAACAGAAGCATTAGAGAAGAACCACAAAGATCAAAAGAACCAGAAGCAGGAAAAATAAAGAAAAGAGAAGAAAAGTTTGATCTAGAAAAAGTTAACCACTACCCTACTTTGGACACTTAAAATAAGCAATCTGTAAATCAATTGAGCGTGTGGTCAGTTGGTTGAGCAAGACCAACCTACATTCTTGCTGGACTAACAATTTTCAAACCAAAATTCAAATCAGAACCCCACTCAAACATCTGACAAAGTTTGAATCTGAAACAGAGACCATACTTCAAAATTGAAATAAGATTTTTGCAAAACATCATATTTCTTCATAACAAAAATATGTTTGGAGTCCTTATCCAATATAATGACCAACCCAATTTGAAAATTTCGAAAATTCGAATTTTTATTTCTTGCGGACATTTGGTCGAACACCTGGTGGGCAGAATTTCGGGAAAACGAAACTACTGTGGCAGTCGCTGTTCCAATTCGCCCTCGCCCTGTAGCCATGCCGAGGACTCCATCTCGGTCGACCCCCTGTCTCCCCCGCCCAGGCCCCGGCCGTGAAACGTGGACAAAAAGAGGAGAACCACCCCGGACCCCTCCCCACAGCCATCACTTGCCTCCTCTGCACCAGACCACCCCGCAGCCCGCAAGTGCGCCAGCAGCACCCCACAGCACACCGAAGCCCTCCGCCGAAAGCACCGACTGCCGCGTCCCTTCGTTAGCCGACACCGGCCGCGCTCTGGCCGCAGATCCCCTCACCTCGTGCTCCCTCTCCCGCCTATAAAAAGTCCCCTTTCTTCCCTGAAAAGATTCACCCCATCCCCAGCACCTCCCTAGACAATGTCTCCCTCTCTCCCGTGCCCTAGGTCGAGCTCGGCGACCTCGACCGCTCCGCAGATCACCGCCCGTTCCCGGCGCTGCTGAGCCTCCCCCGACGCAGAGCCAGCTGGAGGTGGCCGAGAAGACCAACCGCCGCCGCCCTGCACCCTTGCCGCCGGTCGCCGCCGCTTCGGTGAGCTCCCCTAGCGCCGCCCTCCTCCCAGTCCTCTCTCCCGCTCCGTCCCAGTAGCGCCAGGAAGAAGAAGCCCGATACCGCTTCGTTTAAGTGGCCTGGCAGGCGGGCCCCGCCTGTCAGCTAAACTTTTTTTTCAGCGCGCGCCCGGGACATGCTAATGGGCCGGTCCGACTGGTTTGCCCGGCCTGTTGGAATTCCTCTCCGTTTAGATTTTTTTTAGAGGACCAATTTGTTATTTGTTTAATTACTGCAAGTTAAAATGAGAATTCCCGAAGATCTAGAAACCCAATTTTAGCAAACCAAATTTTCCTAGAAAGTTTAGGACTTTATCTAGCCTCTGGAACTGGTTTGGTCCCATTTAGAAGTATAATTTTCTTGCAGTAAAAATAACAAAATAGGAGCTTTTCCAACTTAGAAAATCCATATCAATTCAAATAAAATTCCTAAAAATATAAATCCAACTTTAGAAATTCACAATTAGTGATACCCATCTGCCTATACCATTAGATCTCATTTTTGAACCTTTTAAAGTAAATGCTATTTACCTATATGGTTAATATAGGCATTTGCCATATAGGATTTCATTAAACTCAAATCTATAATCGAAATTGTTATGGAACCTTTATTGTTAAACCACAATTCCAAATACCTATCTGTAGGTATTGATCTTAGTCCATGTGAGCTTGTAGGAAGTATTTGGAAATTTAATCCTACATGGTAATAATTAGAAACTCAAACTTGCACACCTATTTCAAAATAAATGGAAATGATATTAAAATAATTCGAATCAACCACATTTCTAAATATTGATCTATAACCCTTGAGCCAATTCAACTTGGATTAATAGATTGTACTTGTAGATTCAAATTTGATTACTAAATAGTTGCAAACTAGAAATGGCTTCAATAAAAGAAAAATACTCCACATTCTATGAAGCCTCCTTGGTTGAACCATAATCTTGAATATCTACTTGTGGTCTATGACCATGGTCAATAAGGACTTGCAAGAGATATTTCACGATTCAAAGTAAATTAAATCCTCACTTAAGTCAAGAAAGCAATAATCTCATCTTTATGGAGTCAATTAAATCGAAACCACTCTCCATAGACTTCCTAGATCACTTCCCTTACCCAAGTATGTGTATTTGAGTAAATAGGTGTTGTTTGTGAATTGTGTGTGGATTGTATGCTTATTTGCTTTCCAACGATTAGACGACAACGAGAGTAAGGAGAATGGATCCCGAAGTCAACCAAGAAATGGAGATGGAGATCAATCAATCAAAGATGAAGATGAAGACTATTTTGACTTTGCCAAGCCAGGCAAGCCATCTTTTGATTCATACTCCCAATGCCTAGTTTTAATATTGCATTCTACTTGATTTAAGTAAATTGCATGATTGAATTGCTAGAGTAGAATGTTAGAGTGTAGTGATGTCTTGCTTAGCAAGAGCATCAAGCTGAGTTTATTCAACTCTACTTAGTGGTATCATCCCTCAATGTAGTTACTTAGTCGCTAATAAAATTGGTGCTATCTCTAGAGGAACCCCATTTGAACTTGGTGAATTGAACTTGAAAACTTGAATTGGAAACCACTCCTACATGATGGTTTTATGAAGGAAAATAATCGTGACTAAGAACTATGGAATGTATTTGTCAAATGATACTAAGTGATGTACTATGTGAGCCAACCATACCGTACGACCACATTACCCCTATATGGGAAGGGGCTTAGTCCGTAGCTTGTTTACCTTAGTATGGGAGGCCTTGTATCAACCTTTATGGAAGGACACCGTGAGCGGTTACTTCTGAACCGAGTGGATTTCACTAATCCGGCATCCCGGAGCGGCCAAAACTAGAGGTGCCGGAGCGGGGATTCCGTATCCCGGGCTCTAGGGAAGGATCCTATACTAGGGTGAGCAAGTGAAAGAGTTTGTTTGATTATCTGAACCCCGCATACTTGTGTATGAAGATCCGTGGATTTCTCCCGGCAGATGTATCGAATCTTGTGGGTAAAGTGTACCCCTCTGCAGAGGTTTTCAAACTATTCGAATAGCCGCGTCCGCGGTCATGGACAGTTGGCAAGCTGTACTTGACTTTTGTCAAGATTGATAACAACTTGAGGTGAACTTGGTGAATGACTTGACTTGAACTTTGAAGGTGACCAACACTTGAAGTTCCTCTTTAGATTTAACCTAGAGAATTAAATCTTCTTCTCTACTAATGAAAATTCTTGGGAAACAAACTAGCTTTTTGCAAATAAACTTAGTGCTTAGTCCACCATATCAACCATGCATATCTATTTCATCACTTTTTTATAAGATGGTTTGCGAGTGCATCCAATGTACTCATGGCTGTGTCCCTGGCTATTAACTTGGCCAGACTTGAAGGAGCAAGATCAAGAAGGAATGACTCATTGACGGCTTTGCGAATTAGGCTCGTTTCCTACTGTCCGCTTTGCCTGTGCGGTTGAAGCTTGACAATATGGACCCAAAGTGTTATTCCGCTGCATGTTGATGTATTGTAAGGTTTGGTCTGTGCGACCACCTATGTAATCCCCTTTATTTACTATTAATGTCTATGACTGTGATATCAACTACGTTATGTAAATCACAACAATGATTCTGGGATTGTGATGGATTACATAACGGGCACTTCGAATTTGTGATAAATTCGCGGGTGTTAAATGCCGCCATCCATTAAGCATTTGGAGAACTCGTAGCCGTGGATTATAGGGCATACCACCATGTCGTAATATCCATCTGGGATGTGCTCTGGATGATCATCACGGCTCCAGTGCACCGGTACTTCGGACCATCGGACGTACTGGCGGATTTTTGGCACGGTGGAGTTGAGGGAGCGCATAGCGGCTGTCTGTGCCTTAGCCGTGGGGGGTCCAAGGAATGTATGAAAGGCTCCTTTTTTGTTTTTGATTGGGTTGCCCTTGCCAGCATCACCCTCTGCCTTTTCGGCGGGTTTGGGCGCAGGGTCTTCATCCATGTCACTGCCATCCTTGGACTCCTTATCTTTGTCCGCTTTTCCTTTGCCACGAGGCCGTTGTCGCCGGTTGCGCTTGAAGCCAGCTTCTTGATCCGCCTTGAGGTCGTTGACAAATTTGCAGTTCCGATTGGTGTGATTGCACTTCCCTGAAGCGTCGCGATGGGCGAAACATGGCATATCGCAGTATTCATCGTAGGACACGGGGGCGGATGGCGCCGAAGCGGGAGCTGTAGAGCTCCGCGGCTGGCCACTGCTAGTACCGCGTCCGCTGCCGCGTTGGCTGCTTTGACCCTTGTCCGCGAAGGCTGTGGCCACCATATCCGGAGTTTGCTGCTCTTCTAGCGGATTCTTCCGTTTATTGCTGTTGTTCCGCTTTCCAGTACTCTGGATGGCGGAAGCCTTCAGAGATTCGCGGGTGTTGTCATCGGCGGCCGCGTAGTTGCTTGCGATGGTGATCATGGAATTTAGGGTTAGTTTCCCTTCGTTCCTTTCCCGCAACAGGCGATGGCGGAGCAGTTGGCCTCTCTCCAAACTGTCGATGAACGCAAGGATGGCAGATTCGTCGGTAAGCCCCTCACAGGAGTTCTTCATATCTAGCCATCGTGCAAGGAAAGTTCGGGAGGTCTCGTCGTCAGCCTGTCGGCACCTTTGGAGGTCACCAATATTATGGGGTCTCTTGTAAGTCCCCTCGAAGTTTTCGGTAAACGCAGTTTGCATGTCGAACCAAGTTTGGATGGAATTTTCCGCCAAGTCGTTGATCCACTGCCGCGCAGTGCCAGATAGCATCAGGGGCAAATAGCGGACAGCAACGTTGGGTGATCCCCCGGCGAACTGTACTGCATTGAAGTAGTCTTGTAGCCAAGTTAGGGGCCTATCGACTCCATTGTACTGGTGGATATTTTTCTCGATCTTGAACCCATGCAGGATGGGCTCATCACGGATCCGTTGTCCAAAGCACTTTGGGCCGAGGAAGAAGGCTATTTGTGACTTGGCAATCTCGTTTAGGTGGGTACGTGCATCATAGGGCTTCTGGTCCTACGGATCCATGCGGGAATTGCGTGACCTTACTGGTCTGCCACCGCCACCGCTGCCGCCATGGGGGCTGCCTGGTGGGGATGGCAAAGGATCACGTTGTCTTTTGCTCTCGCTGTCCTGCGACTGATCTCTGCAGCTACGACGGCTTCCCTCTGCTCTTTGTGGAGATGGATCATCGTCATGGCGGTGGGAGCCTTGCCCTTTGTCATCGTGGTGGCGAGAGAAGTGATGCTTATCCTTGTCGCCGCCGCGGTGCGCGCCGTTGTCATGGCGAGATCGTTCCCTTCACTTGGATCTGCCGTCCCTGCTGGCTTCCCGTCGTGGCAGATCGTCTCTGCGTCCAGCATCACGGCTTCGCCCTCGCTTGCCATCATTGTCGCGTATGACGATTCCTCCCTTTGGGACTTCGAATGTCTTATACTTTGGTGGCAGCATGTTGGTCTTATGGCGGGGAGCAGCATTGTCTTGCTGGTATCCATAAGCAGGGTAGTTCTTGTGAGGTGGCAATGGATTTCTCTGCGGGCCTTTGCCATTTGGTTTGTCATCGGAGGATATTGGGATGGCACCTGCCCGGTTGCGAGCTTCTCTTCTTCGGATTTCTGAGGATCCGGTATGAGATTTGTTATCAGGGCACGTACCATAATTGCCAGCCCTCCGAGCATTAGAGGCAGTGCTGGACCTGCATAGCGCGGGATCAGATTCAAGCCGTCGTGATGACGTAGCCTTCTCCTGCTGCACCAATGCTTTGGTCATCAGTTTCACCGCCGTCTCTAGGGCTGCTAGGATCTTATTATGCTCCAATAGCTCCTTTGCAGCCACGATGTTCTCAATGGGTGTAGCCCTGACTTCATCGCGGTTCTTGTCCACATATGGTGGATTCTTGATATACATCTTGGCCAGGGTTTCTGCGGTTGGTACGGTGAACTCAAGGTTTCGTACCAGCTGCGGGTCGCCTCCCTCGTTCATCTGGTTCTGGATGAGAGTGACGTACTTCTCCTCCATGTTCCTTGCGCGCTTCAGCATGTCTTGTGCTTTAGCAATGTCGCCATCAAGCTGCTGGCCCATCTTCTCGACTCGTTTTGCTTCCTTGAGGAGTGCTCGTCTTTTCTTCTCGAGATCGTTTACGTCCCTGACATAGCTAGGGGTGATTGGATCTGCTAGAGTTCCGTAGACGACCTTATCCAGCGGGGTCATGAAGTCTTCTGGGTGCTGGTCCTCGGGGATGGCGGGTTGCAGAGGCCTAGGTCCGCCCTGGATCTCAGGAAGTTGTTCCGTGGCGGGATCGGCGGTTGATGGCGGGTTACCCTGCTCTTTGCCAGCATCTCCATCATGGACTTCCTAAGATGGCGGATCACCGGTTGTCTGCCCAGCATCATCTCCTTTGTTGGTTACGAACACCTGCTTGGCCGCTGCTTTCTGCTCTTCAAGTGCCTGCTGCGCTAATTCCTCCTCGATTCTTCTCATGGCGGCGTCGTAATGGTCAGAATCATAGCCTTTGCTGTCCCAGTCATCCGATTCACCACTTTTGTTAAGTGCCTCTAGGATGGATTCACCTGGGCTATCTTCTCCATTGGAGATAGATCCCGAAGTGATACCTGCGAACGCAACAAGGCAATACCGCGGTGTCTCTAACGCCAGATTGCTCATGGCGGATTCACAGCGGTCTACCACCACTTCCTCTACCTCTAGGGCGGGCTGGGTGGGATTGTTTTTTAGATCCGATCTAGGTAACTTAGGAAGTTCCAGATCAGATGAGTCCTCCTTCGTTTCCAGCTCGAAAGCGGTCCATTTGGGGGTTTCAGCCATACCAATCCGCCGGAAATTGGTTTCCGTAGCGGGGGTAGGGTTTGTCTCTCCAATGAAGATATGGATATCTCCGATCGGAACGACGGTGAATCGAGTGGGGTCTTCTCTAGCCGGCACCCAGAGGTTATCCGCTGGGACGATGGGGAAGCCGGAATCGTAGAGGACGCGCCCGATGGCGACGGTGTCGCCGATGCCTGCGAAGGCGGATCCCGCCTGGATCCGCGCTCCAGACACGTTTTGCCCCATGGTGGGCGCCAACTGTCGTGGTTTCCTCAACAGATCTGCCATAGAGTTAGGGGTATGGCGGTTTGTGGAAGGGGGGAACACGGCGGAGCGATCCGGGACGGTGGTAGCACGAGTTTACCCAGCTTCAGATCCCACAACGGTGGCGAGACCCTACGTGCTGCTATAATTCACTATATGGCAACAAGTGCTCGGTTACAATGGTTGTGGTTGGCTATCTCGCTATGCGATTGGCTGTACCCTAAGCTATTGTCTTCTGTCTCAAGGGCCGCTCCACGCCGGGCTTATAAAGGCTCCTGGCGTGGGCTACATGATGGTACCGAAGCGGATACAACTTGGAGTCCTAGACTAAGTCCTATGCATGTACTACAAGGCAACCCGCCATGGGCCTGTCTTCGGATCCGCCATAAGCGCCTGCGTCCAGTACCACCGTGGTATCTCCAGCAACTGGGCCGCCCGGTAGGCAATCCGCCATACCACCCTTGATGGGCCACCCTGTCTTGCTGGTTTAGGACTACGTCGCTGGTATACCCATTTGGTATATCCCCAACAACAACCTTCTATAAAAACTTTATGAATTGGCCAAATGGCTTACTTGCATAATCTAAAATAGAAATAGGATTTTAAAATAATGCTTTAAGGTTTAGATAATAAACTCAATAGGAACTTTATTTTCAAATACCCTTTTGGTAATGTGAACCTTATTTGATATAATTCATTTTGTTATCATTCTCCTTTGCAAGTATGCTTGCATAGGATTTGAAATAACACAAAATAGTATTTTGAAATCTTATTTTCTCAAAAGAGTTCTTCAAGAAATAATAGAAAGTTTGAAATGGTTTTTCTAATAAGGCTTTTGAATAAAGCAAAAAAAATTAATTCCTTGTGAAATTTTCAATCAATTCAACATACATGGTTCCTATTTTATTTATTTTTCACATTCCAAAATTTTGGGATGTGACAGACTACCACCCTTAAAAGAAATCTCGTCCCGAGATTTTGGAGAGGCTAGAAAGAAAGATGGGTTTGTGATACTAGGTGGGCTACCACCCTTAAAAGTAACTCTTGGTTTGATATATAATAAGGAAAACAATAGCATAGAAAGTTACAGGGTGTTGTAGAACTATCATCTTGATCACTACTTATGAGTTGTTGTATTTGGCGCTTCAAAGACCTCTTCTACAACTTCTTCCACCTCAATGTGGTTTATGTGTCCCTCTTTGAATGAATTGAGTTCGTTCCATTGGAACCTCTAGGTTCATTCTTTCCTTCAGGGAAGTCCCACGAATAGTGTCCCAACTCATGACACTTGAAGCACTCCAATTGGTTCTTGTCCCTCTTTCAGAGCGGTTGTGGCGCCCAACATATTTCTTCTTTTCTGGGCAATCCCATGAATAGTGCCCTAGCTCTTTACAATTGTACCACTGCACCTGACTAATATCTCTCTTGTTGAATTTGCTAGTACGGCCATTCATACCATTGTTACCTCCATTAGTGTGACCACTTCTATTGTCGTTGCCACTTCCATAGTTTTTGTTATGGTTTTTGTGGCCATCATGGTCATGTCCATTTCCCTCATATCTACCATGTTAGTGGTTGTTATGGCCATAGCGGTGGTTACCATTCCCATGCCTATGAGATCCAGATCCTCCATTGTCATCATGCAAGTTGCGCTTCTGCACATGCTCGTGATATTCGTCACTATGGTGCTTCCTTTTTCTGTTTTTGGATTGCTTCATCTTGTTCTCAAGAATTATAGCTTGATCAAGAAGTGCCTAGAATGTAGGAGTATACGCAACTGACAAGGGAATTGACAAATCATCATTAAGGCCTTCTAAAAACTTATCCTTCCTCTTTGCATCAGTGTCAATATCATCTGGCGTATAGCATGACAAATTGGTGAACTCATCAATGTATTCTGACACACTATAATGCCTTTGTTTAAGATCACGGAACTCCTTCTTTTTCAGGCTCATCACTCCAGCTGAAATATGTGCAGCTCAGAATCCCTCTTGAAACGAGTCCCATGTCACTCCTTCAATGGGACGAGTGATCTGGTAGGTGTCCCACCAACTTGCTGTTGGTCCTTCCAACAGATGAGCTGCAAACCTGACCTTTTCAGCATCAGTGCAACTAGTAGTCACCAAGTCTTTGTTAACAGAACGGAGCCAATCCATGGCCTCCAGTGGTTCAGCAGCACGAGAAAACTTGGCAGGGCGAAGCCTTAAGAACCTTGCAAGCATGTCGACCTGAGGGGGTGGTGGTGGTGGAAGATTGTTATTGTTATTGTTCTGAGTGTTGGCAAGAACCTGAGTCATGACTTGCATGAGTTGAGCCCAGGCTTCCATCATCTGTTGCATCTGTTCCTTAGGAGCACGACGAGGAGGCATCTGTTAGGTTTGAAATAGGTGAGGTTAGACTTAGAGATAGAGTCTAAAGGAATAAAATTTCCTACCCACAACACATGCATATAAACAATCCTTAAAATAACACATACACAAGCATAGGAACAATCTTCAAAAACAAAGAAGCATTCACATAAATCACAAATAGCTTCAAAGTACGTGGGTTGTTAAACGTCACGACGGTTAGAACGAACTCACTAGATATCCTTCCACATGGTGGTCTCACTAACTACTCTATTCCTCCATGTCAACAAACATCGTCTTATACTTCTTCACCTTCATAATTGGAGCGTCAATCTTTGATTGAAGCTCTCTCTTCTTGGCACGTAGCTTCACAATCACTTCATGGCCGGGTCCTAACTTGAATTTCGTTGCTCTTATCATCGCATTATTCTCTCTAATCTACTTGTTCTCTTAGACCTTCTTCTCTTGATTCTTGAACTTATTGTCTTGAGCTTTGATCTTTCCATCCTTTGTCTTAATCTTATCTTCTTGCTCCACATAGCATTGTTCTTTCTCTTAAGTTGGTCGCATAGCTCATCATTTGTTAAGTAGTTAGTTGTCCTACTATTATCAAGTTCCCTACTAAGAATTTCTAAGTCCTAGAAGTATTGACGCACAAGCTTTCCTTCTTCAATTTTCTTCAACTTGTTTCCTTCAATGATAGGGATAGGTAGAGTTGGTATGTTGATGATGTCGCGATAACGAGTTTCGAAGAAGGTGCTCTTGAAGTCCTTGGTGGTGGTGAAGCTGAAGCTCTTCGTCCTTGAATTAAAATGAAGAGAAGTAGAGACAAAAATGACTAAGGGAAGAGTTTACGAGATGATGAGAGGGTGTAATAACTTATAGACAAACAACTCCTATTTTCTAAGGGGTCTTTGTCCAATCCTAGGGTTATGAACCTAAGGGCAACACAATGCTCTGATACCATCTGTAGTGACCTCACCTTTTAAAGATGATGATCCCTATGCTTTTTAGTGCTAGTCCCTAGATCAAACGCTAGCACACAAAGTTTAAGATGTAATATCAAGAAACAAAGGTCATTTTATTACATCTCATGATCCAGCAATTACATAAAGAAAATTTACAATGCTCATAGCATAAAGCTTTCAGAGTTTACAACGAAATCAAAAATAGCATGGAGTCCTTCTTCTTCATGTGCCACAGGCGAACATGTTGCGGATAGACTCGTAACCCTATTGTATCTTACTTGTCGTCGAAATCTGCAATATGAAATGTTGCAGCCACAAAGGGGTCAATACACTTGAATTGCATTGGCAAGATATCACTACTATGAGGTCTAACTTTTCAATCTTAGCTTAGGTTAAGTGAGGTTGCAGAAAAACAGTCTCAGACTCCGTCCTATCTTTCCAATCAATATTCTAGTTTTGCAAAATCATACAGCTTCTAACTCCACAGGGGTACATGTCAGTAGGTCAGGCTCAAAGCCCCTACCATGCCAATCTTCATTCCACCACTGTACATGTCAGTAAGTCAGACTCCATGCCCTTACCATGCCAATCTTCTTTTCACCACCACACATGTCAGTAAGTCAGGCTCCATGCCCTTACCATGCCAATCTTCTTCCACCATTGTACATGTCAGTAAGTCAGGCTCCATGCTCTTACCATGCCAATCTCCATCTCTCCATTTCTGATGTCAGTAAGTCAGGCTCCAAGCCCTTACGATGCTAATTTCCATCACATGCAATAACAACCTAACCCTACACATGCACTTATACTCACAATCACAAAACTTGTATAGAACAGATAGAAACACCATAAAAATGATACTTGCCTTAGTAACTTTCTGAAGATTGTACTTCTCTTAATCAACACACGTAGCTCCCCGTACAACTATAAGATAGAAAAGAACACAATATAAACACACCATTCCAAGCAACATAGTTAAACAAGACAAACAAAAGTGTTTATTTGTTTTAGTCTTCAAAATATTAGTGATGATTGTGGCTTGGAGTGACTTGATATGGATGGAGATAATGGCTAAGTCAAGAGTTTTAAAGATTGATGTGGTTTTCTAAATTGTTAAGAAGTGTCAAACACTTAGCAAAAATAACTTAAGGGGATTCTTAGGCTTGGTTTGAGAAGTTGGATAGATAACTTCTAAGTCATGAGGTTTGTCACTTTCATCTTCTTGACTTGGCTCTTGATCTTGATCTTCTTGTCTTTCCTTCACCTCTTGCCTTCTCTTCAACTTCTTGTCTTCCTTCATCTCCTTGTCTTCTCTTTAACTTCTTCTTTTTGCCTTCAACTCCTTGTCTTCTCTTCATCTTCTTCTCCATGGTCTTGATATGAGAAAGCTTCTATGTCATAGTGTTGGATGGGGCAGTCAAATACTTAGAAGAATTTTGGGTGAAATGGAGTTGATAGTTTTGCACTTGGCAAGATAGAGAGTGGATTTTTCACTAAGTCATGGTAGAGTTGAGTGATCATTTAGGAATTAGGATTATTCACACCATGTGAATAGTGGGACAAAAAAATCAAATAGAACAAGGTGCATGATAGGAATTAGGGATTTGATATTTGCAAGGTGTTTCAAATAATACAACTATAGCTTGCAAAGGATGAACTATTTGATTTGACTTTTGAATAAGAGTAAAAAGTGTGTGAAGTGTTCTGGTGGATTTTAAGTATCAAGATAAGCAATTTTTACAAAAAGATTTATGCCTAAGATATTCATAGAATTAAATTTAGGAAGAAAATACTCAAATCCTCATTTGAATTTGAATACTTGAGAAAGTTGGTTCAAACAATTTGTGCAATGGCTCTATAGATAGAGGATAACAATATGATCCATTTGCAAAAAGAATCATCTGAAAATAATTTATAGAATTTAAACTATATCAAAAACACTCAAACTCACATATTTAAATTTGAATGTTTTCAACTAGTTCAAAAGACAAATTTTATCACAGAATAGAGTTCTACACATTTTTAGGAGTTCAGGGACATCTTATTTGCAATTTTTGGATAGACCGATCAAAAGATATGATTTTTCAACGTTTTAGTTCTTTTTTGCCTATTTTAAACAAACAGAATTCTAAATCCTAATGTGGCGGTGACGTGGTGGCCTCTGATTTGCCGGTACCCCTTTGGTTCTGGAATAAAACATGACCGCACGATCTAAATACGGATGGACGGCCGAGATCTGAAGATACCGGTTCAGATAAGTGGATCTATCTAGACCACTGGATCTGGATCTGACGGTTGAAAGGAAAGGGGAAGAAAAGGCTTACCGCGGCTAGGGTTCCGACGGGCTTCCCGGCGAGGAGCGGCCAAAGAGAAGTCGACGGCGAGCTTCTGGTGGTTTCCGGCATCGATGGAGCGGTGGACGAGCTGCGGCTGGGCAAGGAGATCTCGTGTGTGTGGTCGTCGGGGTCGTTTGCGTCCAGAACCAGCTCGGAGGGACGGCTGGAGTCGCCGTGGCTCCGGAAAGCTTCGGCCGTGCTCCCCTCGGTCGATTTGCAAAGTAATCGGACAAATGGATGGCATTAGAGGATGCGCCAGAGAACTAGAAGGAGAATAGGACAGGAGAGGGGGCGCGGGATCACCTGTCGTCGTTGCTATTTGAGCGAGAATGCCTGCGAGTGAGCGGATCTCTGGCGAGAGATTACTCGGGCCTGGCAGCGCAATCGGAAGAGGGAGAAAGGGGGAAGAGGAGAGGAGGTTGAGGCCTTCTTATAGGCGCGGGCGTGCGATGAATGAGGCGGGATATCGCCGGGATTAAACGCCGAGGAAAAGTTACTGCACGGGCGGAACTCCGGCGTGATTACCGGCTGGGGGAGAGGGATGACACGTGGGGCCCGATTGTCAGTGAGTGGGGGCGAAGAGATGCGTACCGGTTCGGGAGAGGGCTTCCTGGGCCACGGGCCGGTTTCCAGTCTGGGCCGAAACAATTCCCCGGGTCCATTTCAATTTTTTTTCTGGATTCTCTTTTCCTTTTTCTGTTTTCCTATTTCTTTTATAACTTTTGCAAATTTGGTCCAATTTGCTGCAAACCAATTTGTAAAAATTTCTAAAATTCAAAGCAACATTCCAGAACAGTAACAAACATGTTTTTCATAATTAAAACAACCTTCTATAAAAACTTTATGAATTGGCCAAATGGCTTACTTGCATAATCTAAAATAGAAATAGGATTTTAAAATAATGCTTTAAGGTTTAGAGAATAAACTCAATAGGAACTTTATTTTCAAATACCCTTTTGGTAATGTGAACCTTATTTGATATAATTCATTTTGTTATCATTCTCCTTTGCAAGTATGCTTGCATAGGATTTGAAATAACACAAAATAGTATTTTGAAATCTTATTTTCTCAAAAGAGTTCTTCAAGAAATAATAGAAAGTTTGAAATGGTTTTTCTAATAAGGCTTTTGAATAAAGCAAAAATTTTTAATTCCTTGTGAAATTTTCAATCAATTCAACATACATGGTTCCTATTTTATTTATTTTTCACATTCCAAAATTTTAGGATGTGACAGGAAGTGTCCCGGTTGGTGAAGTATCTAGGTAATCTCTGCTCTTTGCTTGGCAATGTTTGATTGGATACCTCGAGGTTGTTATTTTTAATAGATCATTATTGTCAGCCACTTAACAACAAATATAACACCTGGCTGTACATGATTTCATCATATGTTTATTGTTGTTTCTCCCATGTCAATTGACGATTCTGTAATGTTAAACCTTCATCTTCCTTTTATCCCTTTATCATCTGTTTTGGTTTTCAGATCACATGTCACCAAGCATAGAAGAACATTATGCAGATGAATCTGTTTGCCTGTTCTTGCTTTCTGCCGAACTTTTCATTAATGACCAGTGATTTAAATTGTACTGTATATATATGCTACTATTAACTTGGGATTAAAACTTGCAGGGAGAAGGATAAGTGAATAAAGGTTAGTAATTGCCCAGACATGTCAAGTGTCCACTGAAGTTGTGTGGGGTGTGTTTTGTTCGATCCTACATGTTGTACTGTATAGCCTGTCTATATTCTTGTGAAGGAAACAACATAAGCTGGAGATGTAAGTACCTATACATACCACAAACGAGTAGCTGGAGATATACCTAGGATGCCTACATGTCACATATGGAACTGAACAGAGCTACAAAACTGATCCATGCATGTAATAGTTGCTTACATGTCACTTAGGGTACACGAATTTGGGCAATTAACTGTACAGCTGTTTACATATTGGAATTGAGATTGTTGGCAGTTGAAATTTCATATAATTTTGTTAGTAATTGTCACGAGATTATTGGAAATTTAAATCTGTATATTTTTCTGAATGCTGTGATCATTTTTTTTAGAGATTTAGTACTCCCTCCGATCGGAAATAAATGTCGGTGATTTTGTACTAACTTAGTACAAAGTTTGTACTAGGTCACCGACAGTTATTTCCGATCGGAGGGAATACATTTTTCTGAAAGTTGTGACTGAATCGTTTTGCTGAACATTGCTGGATACTTCTGAAAGTTTTATGTTTTAAGTTTTGCCCTTTAGTTTCGAAAGTCCATCACTCCTTTTCTGAAAGTTCCCCACACAATTTTTCGGAATTTCATTCTTGAGGTTCACCATTCCAAACGACCAAATATAAACTAACCTAACTCGTACTCCCTCCGTTTCAAAATATAAGATGTTTTAGATTTGTGAAGCAAATGTATCTAGACATGTTTTAGTGTATATATTCAAATGAACCTACACACTAAAAGATGTCTAAATACACTTGCTTCACAAAGCTAAAACATCTTATATTTTAAAACGGAGGGAGTAATAATTAACGAAACAAGAGAACCGAACGAAACAGTAGGAATTAATAAGCGGCTTCAAAGATCAAATAATGCCCTAGCTAGCATATATAGCAAGGACGTCTACTCGAATGCCCACTTGTTCTCCTCTCGGACCTTGGCCTCCTCCTCCGGCGTGAAATCGTTGTAGATGTTGAACACACCGCGAACCTGCTCCGGCATTAAGTCCTTCATGATGTCGGCAACCGTCTGGCAGCTGAGGTCGAGGAGGCCCTTGATGTCCAGATAGTTGGCGGCAAGGATGATTTCGAAAAGCGTGGGGTTGTCTTGTTTGATGAATTCGGCGTCGAAGCTCTTGAGCTCCTGCTCAGCGGCGGCAGCGGCGTGCTTGTTGCAGTACTCGATGACCATCGCGAGGATGTTGGACTTGACATTAGGGAGAGGGACGCCCTTGTCGTCGATGCAATCTTCCTCCATAATGTGCTTGATGGTC
This sequence comes from Dactylis glomerata, assembly GCA_007115705.1. Lineage (NCBI taxonomy): Eukaryota > Viridiplantae > Streptophyta > Magnoliopsida > Poales > Poaceae > Dactylis > Dactylis glomerata. The sequence goes on from QXEO01000507.1 coordinate 865,357, forward strand.
TGCGACATAGCCGCCGCCTCATGCGTGATCTCGAAGCGCTCGCCGTCGCAGCTCACCAGGGTGACCACCTTGCTCTTCTCGCCCACGACCTCGTCGACGTTGCTGTTCACCGCCTCGTCGACGTTGCCCTTCACAACCTCGTCGACTTTGTTCCCGTCCACCGTCGTCGCCGCCATAGCCCCTGCTCGATCTCTCGTGGAAACACTCGTTTTCTTTCTTTCTTTGGAGCGCTCGATCGATCTAGATTTCGTAGGCTTGGTCGCTTGGATCGATTTGATGCAGGGCAGCCGATCGCTCCCGTATTTAAAGGTTCAGAGAAGGCAAGAAGAGGCCGACTGGGATCCAGTAATACACGGTTTGCATCGGCCTCTTGCTCTTGTCCGACACGGTTACGATCTCAGACAGAGATTCAGTAATACACACGTTTTGATGTATCAGACAAGCTTTTCAATCGAATCTGAATTCAGTAGTGAACGTGCACATTCCATGGCGCCACTACTCTAGGATTATTGTGTCCTATTTGTTGCGCCGGCGAAGAAGGCCAGAACGCCGACGAGCGGCGCGTTGGTGTAGGTGGACGGCTCGGCCTGCGCGTGGTTGTCGCGGTTGTCGGAGTACCCGTCGCTCCCGTCAGGCCCGCCCACGACGGCGCCGACGAGCACGTTGCGGTCCGGCTCCGGCGAGTGCAGGTAGTGGAATCCCTCTTCGCAGGCGATGCGGGCAGGGTGTTCGCGCGTCGACGGCATGGACGCGCCACGGTGGTGCACGCGCCGCGGGTACCGCACCCCGAACCCCACCATGTATGACATCCCCGCCGGGTTCGCGCCCAGGATGTAGTCCACCTGCCTCTTGGCCAGCGAGACCAGGGCGGAGGGCGCCACCGCCGCCGAGCCGCCGCAGGAGACGCCGGCGGAGCCCAGGTACTTGGCGTAGGCCACGAGCAGGAAAGCGGTGGACGTCACGTACTGCATGTTGTTGTTGCCGTCCTTGAACAGCAGCCCGCCCGGCGTGTACTGGGATTGGAAGCCGCTGGCGCCCGGGACGAGCGAGCAGATGTAGTGGTCGGCGTGCGCCTTGTACGCGCTCAGGCCGTCCACCCTGTTCTGCAAGAAGACCTGCAGAAAGGCACCGCTTGATTTAGTTTCTGATCATCGGCGTAACGGCCGGTCGGCGTGCTGGTTTCCGTACCTTGGAGAGGAGGACTTTTGTGGCGACGCGCTTGTCGTCCCAGCTGATGGTGTAGTCGTCCTGCTCGCCGCCGAAGTTGCCTCCGTTCGTGCTGATGTACGACATGTACTTGCTCTGCGAGGACGGCGATGGCGACGACGCCAGGTGCAGCCACGCCGCCGCCCATAGGAGCTCGTCCTGCACATGCATACTCACTGAGATTGAGAGAAGAGGTAATCTAGTCTAGGGGACAAGAACGGTTGTTTTGTTGGTTGAGAGTCTTACGTTGTACCCGGAATAGGAGCAGTAGAAAGGGCACGCCACGGAGGAGGCTCCCCTATACCGGTCAGCGAAATCAAACACCTGCCGCGCGGCGGCGAGCAGCGTGGACGAGTACGCCGGATCGCGTGCCCGGAACATGAGGGATGCCGCGGCCAGCGCCGCAGCGGTCTCCCCGGCGACGTCCGATCCGGGGCTCTGGGCAGTCACCTTGTACGCGGCGCGTGACGTGTCCATGTCCTCCGGCCGCTCCCAGCAGTGGTGGTCCTGGTTCGGGTCCGCGACCTGCACCCACAGGGCGCCCGGGGTCGCGGTCGCCGCCTTGAGCAGGTAGTCGGCGCCCCACCGCACGGCCGCCTCGGCGTCGGCGTGGGAGGGTGGCGGCATGGCGTCGCCGAACTCGAGGACGCTCCAGGAGAGCATGGTGACGGTGAAGGCCATGGGCAGGCCGAACTTGACGTTGTCCCCGGCGTCGTAGTACCCTCCCACGAGGTCCACATCGGAGGCGGAGCCGTCGGAGAGGGCGGAGTCGGCACGCCACCCGACACGCTGGCCCGGCGGCAGCTTCCCGGAGCGCTGTGCCTCGAAGAAGAGGATCGCCTTGTCGAGGGCGTCCCCGTAGTTGAACGCCGCGGCGTTGCGCGCGCCGGCGATCAGGCACAGGACGGCGATGGAGACGAGAAGGCAAGCCTTGGAGGACATCATCATGCCTGGATTGGATGTGTGTTCTGCGCCACGGTATGATCGAGTTCAATGGCGAATGGCTGAATATATAGTGGTCTCATGCATGGACGGTGAAGTGTCAGTTATAGTGTTCTCTTCCATCCAATGTATAGTGATCAATTTAAAATTATCCATGTTCCAGTTTAGCCGTCGATTAATGCCTACTTATCAATTCAGGCCCTCTTTTTAATCTTTTGGTGGCCCTCGTTCTTCCTCTCATTGTGCGGCTTGCATATGCATGGGCATGATTAGGGGCCATTTAGCTAATGCATTTATTATTACATAAAAAAGCGTCATGCATGGGCTTAATTCTAGGGACTTATTAGGTAGTAGCCATGCGTATGGTATATCCATGCAAACCATCGGCATAGATTGACTTCACCATGGTCGCTCCTTGGAGGAAAAAATTACTTTGTTGATTGCTTTCGAGAGAATAGTAGGAAAGGAAATAAAAGTGATTTGATTATTTCCCAACTTTTAGTACTCCCTCCATACCGGATTATTGGTCAAATATTTATTTTAAGACACACTTTAACTATTAATTTTAGTCAACAAAATATGAGATATTTGACATAAAAATTATACCATTGGAAAGTTCTTTTGAATATGAATCTAATAATATAATTTTTATATAATATATCTTATATTTTCTTTACTAAAATTAAAGGTCAACGTTTATTTTGAAGTGCGTATTTGCCCTGTAATCCGGTATGGAGGGAGTATTAATAGCGCATGATTTACCCGCAAAAACAATAGCGCATGATTTGTGGATGCATTTGATGTGACTCGCGGATTGGCTGGTTACCTTCAAATTTTTGGCTTAGGTATAGAATGGGTAATCAAAAGATGTAGAAAAAGTAGCTTCACCATCACCAACTCCAATTTAATAGTAAAGATTTAGTAAAACAATTATATCATGCCAGGTGGTTTTCTTTTCCAATATATCAATGTGGCATGGTGAAGACCACGTCAGGGAAGCAGCTCCGGTTCGGCGGTCGACTCATGGACATGAGTATATAGTTTTAATGAGCATCAGGTTGACTCACAAGTGTGTTGTGGATGTTCCGGTGCTGTGGTCTTAAAGGTGGGAGAGGGGCTTGGAGTTTTTGGATGATTTACAAAGGAGGAAAGGACAAATCTAGACTATATATAAGGTATAGAATGGTGGGGAACGAGAAGTTACAAACAAACCCTCCGACCCCCTCCCCCGATATAAGCAAATTAGTGACGGGGTACTATTTTATAGAAAGATAAAGATACTCTCGCACTCTTGAAAAAAATGTAACATCCCTCTTTTAAAACACTAATAATTAGGACTTATGTGCAATTCTTCCTCTTCAAACCCTTTCAAACTATTTGAAAGTTTCAAAAATAAAGTTATGTGGCACTTGTAATAAGTTAAGAAGGCCATAAATATTTTTATTTTTTTAAAATAGAATCCTCAAATGAATTAAATTTTTGCAAAAGGTTTTGTAAATAAGTTTCAAAACAAAAATAGAAAAGGTTTTATAAAAAAAGAGAAACTATTTTCCCTCTCTTTCCTCACGGCTTGGGCCATTTCTACCAATTCCCTTCTCACCCGAAGCCCAGCCAAGGCAGACCTTGGCCCAACCCATGTTCTCCCGTTGATCTTCTTCCTCCGAAGCAGCTCCATGGCAGCACCTGGCCGCACCCACACACCAAGATCCTTGTCGCCACCCTCTCTCAGCTATAAACGCCTCTACACCGCCGCGGATAAGCTCTAGCCATGCCACTTCTTTTCATTCTTCCTCATTGCTCTTATCCTCTCCACCCGAAACAACTATATATGGTAACAACAATCTCAACTACTTTGAATGATCATGCTCAACTTGTATTGTACAAGTACTAGATGGATCTTAACTTGTTCCTTGATATGCTCACCTAGCAACTACTCTATAACTAATAGAGAATTATGCTAAATCCTAGAACACTAAACCTTATGTGTAGTACTTCTATCCATTAAGAATTGTGTTCTTCAAAGGTTATTCTTTAAGATACCTTGAAAGTAAATGTCAACCATTTCACTAAGCTTGAACATAAATAACTCTATTTGTGTGTTAAGACATGTTGTCAACCCTAAGACCAACTAGGTATTCTTATCAAATAAGAATTACTTCAACTTGCATGTCCTTAATAAACTACTTGATTGCTAATGATAATATACCACTTAAAAGTGTTACTTTCAAGTCTTCACCTATTACATACCAGTATTCTGCAATAACACCTTACCATGGTAAATCCAAACACATTAACTCTTGTTTTAAGCTTTATTCTATTTCTTATGAAGGACTGTCAGTTAACCTAAAACCCGTAACAACTTTGTGTGTGTAATTGAACTTAAAAGTGCAACACATCACAAGAAAGTCACCACATCTCAATAGTAACAAACCATCGGGGTTAGGTTACGCTTAGAGTGATGCATAGCATATATTATGCATATCATGCTGCAGTTCTTTTAACATCATCTTTATCAGATGATGGTGCTATTTCAGAATTTGGATTTCTTACGTATCGAAGACCTTGACTCGCATAATCTTGCAGTCAAAAAGGCAAGTTCACTCTTGCTCATGCCTCTTGATTATTTTTATCAAATTACTTGCAAATATATACATGTGGTATTACTACTGCATCTAAAAGCAAAATGTTCTCTTTTTATAATTAATATGACTAGCTGGTTATCATCCTGAGTGGTGATAACCTAGGATGGCTGGCAAATGGAACCATGGTATGATTGTTGTGGTGGATGTTCCATTTGCACGGGAAAGTGAACTCTAGGACTTAACAACCAATGTCGCCAGTGATTCTTTTGATGTACAATGCGCGTTAACCATGAGATCTACAATGGCTCTAGGGAAGTCAGCTGGATCTTCTTCCATTCGCATGTCAACGGGCACTCAACTACCGTATGGTGTATGTCTTGCGGGAATACATGCACATGGGTGAGACCCCTTAGTGCCCACGGCCACTGGTGTCTAGGATGGTCAGCAAGAGGCCCCTGGGTACTTCATCGTGAGGGGTGAATATCGGAGTTTGACCCTCGTGGCAGGGTTGGGGTGGGCATGCGTTGTGTGGAGAAGGGCAGTGATAGTCTTGGATCTTAGACTGGGCCCCATACCAAGGAAGTGTGGACAAGCCTGCAACTTGGTTGTACAACAAAGCTAAGGTCTCTCATGGGTAAAGCAATGCACCTCTGCAGAGTATAAAAAAATGTGGCTTGTCACTCCTTGTTCCAGGAAGGAACTGCGAACGCTGCAGGAAAGGAACTCCACGAAGTTCTAGCAACATGTGAAGGCTGACGGACATAGTTCTTCAGAAAAAAGCAACCTCTTCAAGAAATGTTTATGAAATCCTGCATTGTCGACCGACTCTTTGGTCTAAGCCTGTTAGTGCATCAAACACCTTATTCCTTATATGAACTTGCTAGGTAACACCCGGTACTCATCCCACTCCCTCATAAACCTTGCTTAGATAGGTGGAAACTCAAGGAGGCAACCTTAAGACACTAAAGATGAAGATGAAGCATTCTACCAACATCAGGAATATCAATGGATTCATCAATTATACCAAAGCTTGGAGGAAAACTAGCATAGGAATAGAAGGGAACCAATTCCCTAATCCTAGAACCTAAGTAGTTAGGGTAATTCTGTAGATGAGTAGTAAGCCAACTGCATTAGTTGTAGATTTAGTTTAGTCTTTTGTGTATTCTTTCTCAATTGTAGTCGCTAGAACTAAACCTCTACCTATTGAGGAGGTTCTGAAGATCTTCTATATGCTGAATATTGTAATCCTATAGACATACCTTGAACCCGCGATGTTTCTGTTGTACCACTCTGATGGATGTAATACTAGTGATACGATGTTTCATTAGTGTTATGTCAATGACTTGCATACTACACATGCAGTGGTATGCTGGGTCACCGCACCTCTGCCGCTCCCGTGCGCCTCCGGCCGTGTCGACCTCTCACGCGCCTCCGTGCGCCTCGCCGCCGTCGCCTCCGCCGCCCGCGCAGGCCCTCACCTCGCCTCGCTGTCGCCTCTGCCGTAGAGAAGGTAAGCCCGACCCCCTCTGTTAATTAGTTTTAGGTTAGTTTTAGGTTTATGGTTACTTTTAGTTAGGGTTAGTTTTAGTTATTTTAGGGATATTTTTAGTTAGGGTTAATTAGTTTTAGGGTTAGTTTTAGTTAGGGTTAATGATGACCCATAAGTATAGGGGATCGCAACAGTCTTCGAGGGAGGTAAAACCCAAAATTATTGATTCAACACAAGGGGAGCCAAACAATATTTATAAGCCTTAACAGATGAGTTGTCAATTTAGCTACACCTGGAAACAGACTTGCTCACAGCGGTTTATCAGTAGCAACAGTTTTATAGTGATGACAGTAGTAAAAGAGTAGCAACAATAATAAAGTAAGGATGGTAATAGTAGCAATAGTAAACAGTAGGATTAAATACTGTAGGCCTAGGGATGGATGTACGAGCGTTGCATGGATAAGATAATTTATGAAATCAACAAGACATGGGCAATTACAGATAAATAATGATAAAGCATCCTAGTACTAAACAACCATAGGCATGTGTTCCGTATATAGTCGTACGTGCTCGCAATGAGAAACTTGCACGACATCTTCTGTCCTACTAGCCTGTTTGCAGCAGGGCCTTAAGGGAATCTACTGATAATTAAGGTACTCCTTTTAATAAAGTACCGGAGTAAAGCATTAACACTCAGTGAACACATGTGATCCTCATATCACAACCATCCCCTCCGGTTATCCCAATTGCTGTCACTTTGGCGCCTCGGGTTCCGGACAACGATATGTGTATACAACTTGCATGTAAGATCATAAACAACTAGTATCATCATAAAACAATAACAAGTTTAGATCTGAGATCATGGCACTCGGGCCGAAAGTGACAAGCATTAAGCACAACAAGTTGTAACAATATCATAAGCACTAACAATATATACTAGGCACCATGCCCTGATACGTCCAAAACGTATCTATAATTTTTGATGCTCCATGCTTGTTTTTACACCATTTGCTTAGTGTTTTGTTACACTTCATGGCACTTTTATGCATTTTCCGGAACTAACCTATTAACAAGTCGCCACAGTGCCAATTCCCTATTTTCTGCTGTTTTTGTGTTTCAGAAAAGTTACACAGGAAATATTCTCGGAATTGGACGACATAAAAGACGAACGTCCAGAAATTCACCGAAGCTTCCAGAGAACCGAAGAGGAGATGGAGTGGGGCCACGAGGGTTCCCACATAATAGGGCAGTGCGGCCTAGCCCCTGGCCACGCCCCCTATGTGTGACGGCGCCTTGGCCCACTCCTGATGTGGCCCCTTCGCCTATAAAGACCCCTCGACGGGAAAAACCTAAGAACCCAATCAGAATTCGAGAAACACATCGCGATCCGCCACCGTCGTCGACCCGAGATCGCGAGGGTCCAGAAGCTCTTCCCGGCACCCGGTCGGAGAGGGGAATCGCCACCGGAGGTCTTCTTCATCGCCATGCTTGCCTCCGGCGCGATGAGTGAGTAGTCTACCTTGGACTATGGGTCCATAGAAGTAGCTAGATGGTTGTTCTCTCCACCATGTGCTTCATGTTTAGATCTCATGAGCTGCCTTACATGATTGAGATCACCGTTATGTAATTCTATATGTTGTGTTTGTTGGGATCCGATGAATATTGGTGTTATGATTAAGTTGTTGTTCTGAAATTTATCTTATGTTATCTCTATGTTGTTTATGATCTTGCATGCTCTCCGTTGTTAGTAGCTATCTTGGCCGAGTAGTTGCTAGTAACTCCAAGAGGGGGTATTTATACTCGATAGTTGGGTTCATGCCTCTATTGAATCTGGGGAGTGACAGAAACCTCTAAGGTTGTAGATGTGTTGTTGCCACTAGGGAGAAAACAACATTCATATGCTCGAGGGCATATGCTTTGTTTACATTACACACTTTGCTTAATACAATTATCTGTTGTTCGCAACTTAATACTTGTGGAGTTCTCGGATTGATTCGCCACAAGTGGATTATTAGTCATAGATGTTGTTGGATGGCGGTCTATGTATTTTGTTGTAATGCCTAGAGTAAATCGCATAGTGATCTTCTTGACATACCACGTTATCTTTATTCTATCAATTGCCCAACTGTAATTTGTTTACCCAGTGATGAGGGGTTAACTCGACAAATGTCCTAGATGAAGGACTTAGGATCAGGGAGATAGGGCGTCGGATGAACTCGAAGGTAAAATCAGTCAAAGAAGGTGGCTATAAAAGTAAACGTGGGTGTGGAACCTGGCTTGCTTTCAATCTGGCCTACACCGTCCCCTCCTGGCCCCTATATATAGGTGGCCAGGTCTCGAGGATCGGGTAGGGTCCGATACAGATTACAATATCGACATACGGTAAGAACTCATATTTTGACTAGTATTACAATTGGGCCTAGCTTAACGGGCCTCAGGTGTACTCAACTAACGGGCTCTATTATCTATACCCTTGTCAGTAGCCCTCGAGATTCTACCAGAATTGTAGATTCGGGTTGAATCTCAGATCTTCTACTCTTCGTCTTGATCAATTCTTTGACTTCCTCATGTCTTTAAATCTTTCAACTTGGTCTTATCGACTTATTCATAATGATACTTTGCAAGGGGTTTTGATGAACAAGCCTGACAACTCTGACGGATCAAGAGGTCAGTTAACTGCCGGAACAGACACTTGCCACCTACTTCAAATTCAATCCCCTTGGATTTGAATTCGGGAAACCGGTCAAACCCATTCTTTTGCCGCATTTAGGACTTACAAAGAATGAATCCCAGTGGTTCTCAGGGTACCCAGTGTGTCCACCAGGATTTTTCTTCGTGTCGTAGACACGGATACATACCAGCAGAGCGCATCCATGTGCGTATACCGGGACACACGGGACGGATCCTGGGGTCTTACCTTCGTGATATATTTCAACCACGGCATTCAAGTTTTGTCACGATGACGCAACTCGAGAATCATATGTCGCAGCCTTGTTTGACTGTTTCAGCCTACAAAATATTTGGGTTTACTCAACCATGATCAATAAAAATCTTCCTCCCGATGGTAGGAGTTATTCTTCCAAAAGCTTATTCGCCTTCATTTGTTCATTATAGAACATCGTCGGGTGCGCGCCTAGCGCTCCCGATGTAAGTAGCCCCCGAGGCTATAATCGAAAAATCTTTTTTCGAGTATAGTCTCAAAGATAGCATGCATTCTTTCATATCTTGAGATCATAACGTGACTCAATAACATCGTCGGGTGCGCGCTCAGCGCTCCCGGTGGTAGTAGCCCCCGAGGCTATAGTCGAAAAATCTTTTTGAGTATGGTCTCAAAAGATTACTCCTCTTCTACCAGTTTCAATTTTTCGTCGGCTTCTTTGATCTCTCTTTTCCTAAGCTCACCAACTCGAACCATCATTGGAATATCATAGTCTTCAATTCTCGTTACTCGTACGTTTGTGACGTCATTAATCTGTTTGCATTTATCTCTAGAATTTGACCGTTACCCATGGGCAACACAGTAATTTCGCAATTCTTCTGCCCGTTAGTGGGCTGCCATCTCCGTTCTTTGCGCCACGTCTCAACCCACGTTCCGTTACCTGGATGCTATATAAGGGGAGAGTGGGGAAATTTACTGTTTACCAGTTCATTGCTTCCGCCGCCGCCATTGCTGCAATCTCTTCTTTCCTTTGATCTCTTGCTGAGCCTCCTTGCGCAGATCGTAGATGCGCGTGAAGCATCAGGCGCAGAAGCACAAGATGACCACGGGGAAGAACGTCACAACGAGCTGGGTACCTTCTGCCTTTACGCAGAAGGAGTTGGCGAAAGCCCAAGCGGATGGCCTCATCTCCAACGATGACAAGGTTATCTTCCCCAGCACTGAGCGGATCCCCAAGCCCAGGGATGGTTTTCGGGTGATGTTCTTTGCCTATCTTTTGCGCGGTCTTTCTCTTCCTGCCCACGAATTTCTTCATGGGCTTCTTTTTATTTACGGTGTGCAACTTCACCAGCTCACACCAAACTTTATCTTGCACATTGCTTGCTTCATAACTTTGTGTGAGTCGTTTCTGGGGATTGATCCCCATTTTCTTCTTTGGAGAGCCCTCTTTCGGCTCCGCCCCAATGTCGCGTTGTCCAAGAAACCCGAATTGGGCGGAGCTTCATCTCTCTTCGCTTTGAATCACAATATTTGGAGTTTTCAATGGCTGCCTCGGTACAAGGTTGTAGGACCAAGTGGTTTTACATCAAGGACCGGAAGAATTCCCCCTCCGATAAGTACAGCCTTGCCCCCTTTGACGCCTCCCAAGAATTGAAGAAATTGGCTTCGTGGGATTCGCCTCCCACGGAAGCTGAGATGGAGGAGATCAAGCCACTCCTGGCCCGCATCCAAGAGCTAAAAAGTGGCAAGGGAGGTGCCCTTTCGGGTACACAACTCATGGTTTTTTTCTTGCAACGTCGGGTTCAACCGCTGCAGCATCATCTTTCCAAGTTGTGGACTTTTTCTGGCTTGGAGGGTCCTTCTCGAGTATCTAAGAAACTTATGGAGAAGAAAGATCTCGATAGGCATGTGAGAGCTCTTACCACTCTCACCAAAGATGATGAAGTTACGGATTTAGCCGCAAGCCATTTCGATTCCGATCATCCCTTACCTGAGGTAATTTTTGCTGTTTTTACTTTGCCTTGTTTTTTCCTTTTATTCTTTGCCTTATGTCTTTCGGATTGTCTTGTCTTTGCAGGATCATCAACTTCTTGTTTCTTGCCCTCCTGTCCCAGAAGGAGGGGACATTCAGCATGTTCCTGTTTCTGCGGCCTTCGAAGCCCCCGAGGCTGAGGACAGCTGATACGTCTCAAACGTATCTATAATTTTTGATGCTCCATGCTTGTTTTTACACCATTTGTATATTGTTTCATTACACTTAGTGGCATTTTTATGCATTTTCCGGAACTAACCTATTAACGAAGTGCCACAGTGTCAGTTTCCTGTTTTCTGCTGTTTTTGTGTTTCAGAAGTGATACACAGGAAATATTCTCGGAATTGGACGAAACAAGTTCCTGAAGTCATATTTCACAGGGAAGCTTCCAGACATCCGAAGACCTGACGGAGTGGGGCCACGTGGGCCCCAGACACAGGGGTGGCGCGGCCACCCCCCTGGCCGCGCTAGCCCCGTGTGAGGGGGCGTGGTCCCTCCTCTGACATCGCCCCTTCGCCTATATATACCCCCTGACGAGAAAAACCTAAGGGCCCGATCAGTTTTCCAGAATACATCGCGATCCGCCGCCGCCGTCGACCCGAAGATCGGGAGGGTCCAGAAGCTCTTCTCGGCACCCTGCCGGAGAGGGGAATCGCCACCGGAGGTCTTCTTCATCGCCATGCTTGCCTCCGGAGCGATGAGTGAGTAGTCTACCTTGGACTATGGGTCCATAGCAGTAGCTAGCTGGTTGTCTTCTCCACCATGTGCTTCATGTTTAGATCTCATGAGCTGCCTTACATGATTGAGATCACCGTTATGTAATACTATGATGTTGGTTTGTTGGGATCCGATGAATATTGGTGTTTATGATTAAGTTGTTGTACTGAATTATATCTTTTGTTATCTCTATGTTGTTTATGATCTTGCATGCTCTCCATTGTTAGTAGCTATCTTGGCCGAGTAGTTGCTAGTGACTCCAAGAGGGGGTATTTATGTTCGATAGTGGGTTCATGTCTCTATTTCACCTGGGGGAGTGACAGAAACCTCTAAGGTGGTAGATGTGTTGTTGCTACTAGGGAGAAAACAACATTCATATGCTCAAGGGCATATGCTTTGTTTACATTACACACTTTGCTTAATGCAATTATCTGTTGTTCGCAACTTAATACTTCTAGGGTGTTCGGATGATATCCCCGGGGGTGGATTATTAGTCATAGATGCAGTTGGATGGCGGTCTATGTATTTTGTTGTAATGCCCAGAGTGAATCTCATAGTGATCTTCTTGACATATCACGTTATCTTTATTCTATCAATTGCCCAACTGTAATTTGTTTACCCAGCATGTTATTTTATCTATGGAGAGACACCACTAGTGAACTGTGGACCCCGGTCCTATTTTAATCATATTGCAATCACCTGTTTACTTTTCCCGCACTGTTTACTTTACTCGCATTTTACTACTGTTTTCCACTCGATACACTCATAACCTTTGTTTCAAGCAAACCGGTGAGATTGACAACCTCATCGCAAGTTGGGGACAAAGTATTTGTTTGTGTGTGTGCAGGTTCCACAAACACCTTCAGTCGTCATCGTCTCTCTTCTCCTGATCGATAAACCTTGGTTTCTTAACTGAGGGAAAACTAGCCGCTACACTCATCATACCTTCCTCTTGGGGTTCCCAACGGGCTGGTCATCACCACGCACAAGGACTTACTGCTCCCACGTCAACTAAACGCCACAGACTTTTCTGGCGCCATCACACGAGTAGCAGCTTCTTTTCTGGCGCCGTTGCCGGGGAAGAGAGAAGACTTCCGCGAGGGGATTTCTTCGCACACACATTCTTTACTTTGTTAATTGTTTTGCTTTACTTTATTTTACCTGCATTGTTTTTTATCAAAAACCCAAAAAAATTAGAATCCTTGGTAGTTGTTTTTACTTTACTTTAGTTTATCATGCTGTTCCCTAAGTTCGTTATGGAGGACCTCTCTGTAGGGAGTGGTTCGATTATTGGCAAAAGTAACATTGAGGAGTTCTTTAATCACATTAGTATGCATAAGGAAGTTGAGGAAAAGTCTTTGGTTGAGTTAGCTCCTAGTTATGAAGTTGCTTCTGCTCATTTAGTTCACATGTTAGAAGCTAGGTTTGCTAGTCTTAATCCTTTTATGCAATATATGTTCCTTAAGCTTCATGAAATTAAGGATCCCGAAAAGAAAGCTTTTATCTTGGAAACTCTGCGCCTAGAATTTAAGGATGTCGTTGTTGAAGCTAGGAAGGTTCTTAAACGTTTTAATAAACTCGGTTCTCCTATAAATGATAAAGAGGCCGAAATACCTATACCTTGCAAGCTTTTGGGATTGAATGATGCTTTCGAAAATAATTTTGCCTGGATTTGTCCTGAAAATCTTTTTGATGAGAATAGTGTACCAAAGCATGATCACAAAGGGTCTTCAAAAACTTATGTGGATGAAATACAATGCCTTATTGATAAGACCTCTGCTGTTGATCTTAATGCTTCATCTGATATTACGTGATTCGCACTTTTCTGCGCCTAGCTCAAAGGCGTTAAAAAAAAGCAGTCTTGGGAGATAACCCATTGTTTACTTTTCAGTACTTTTTCTTTTATTTGAGTCTTGGAAGTCATTACTACTGTAATGACCGCTCCTTATCTTGTTTATTTCATTTTTGTGCCAAGAGAAGCCTCTAATTTGAGTGAGGTAAAGATTTGGGGTTATTGCTGTCCTGAAACTGTTTTTGGTGCTGCACCGTAAAAAATCGTGAAAATTCTCTGTTTATCTTTTGGACCTGCGATTTCTTGTGCATATGCCCCAGGTTATATCCAAACTTTTCTTAGTTGAACACTTTTTGATTTGAGCAACAAAAAATCCCTCAAAAATTCGTCCTTTGTCAGCTGTCCAGTTTTGACAGATTTCTGCCAATATTTGTTTTTGCCACTTTATCGCTTTCTTTTGAGTTCTTTTTTATCATGGAACTCTTGTGGGAGTTGCTACAGTAGTATATACTTTATATGTGGTGGTTTTGGGTTGAAACCTGAAGCTAAAGGAGGTTGAATATATTTTATGCTTACACTAATGTTGCTAATAGAATTGTGTTTAGTTTTGTATGAAGGAAGTTTTCAAGTGTAGGGATTGGAGAATGATGAGATGAGTTGAAGAATGGACAAAAGCTCAAGCTTGGGGATGCCCATGCATCACCCCAAGAAATATCCAAGAAGTACAAGCGTCAAAGCTTGGGGATGCCCCCGAGGCACCCCTTCTTCATCGGCAAAAATCAGGTCACCTTTCAAAACACTATATTTTTATTGCTTCATGCACTATGTGTTTTTCTTGGAGCGTCAGTTGTTTTAGTTTTCTTAGTTTGTTTAGTTTGTTTGTTTTCTGCAATAAATGGTTGGACCCCAACAAATTTCCTTTGAGATGTACTCGTTTTCATTTGCAAAGAACGCTCTAGTTTTCACTCTTATTAAAAATCGAGCGTTCTTCTTTTTCTGCTACTGCTTTTGGTTTTCGTTTTCGCCTTGATTTGCGTTCAGATCTTGTCATATCTTTTCATCAAGGTGTATTTTTGCCTCTGATCTTTATTGGTTTTCATCAAAAGAGGTGTCTATAAAAATTTCAAATGGTGTTGGAAAAGAGAAAAAGCTTTGTGCAAAATAGAGGTACAAGAAGGAGCTTGTGTAGACTGCGGCTTAGGCTTTTTCATGTCATGCTTGATGTCTTTTTGATAGTATGCTTAGTGGTTTTGCTGTAGCATGACTTGTCTCAAATAACTGAGATTGCTTAATGAGCCTTTAAAAAATCATGCGTTGTTTTTATTGTATGGAAGCATTATTTTGGTTTTCTCCTTGATGCTTTATTTGGGTTGACTTGGCGCATGCTCACACATGTTAGACTCTTACAAAGTCGCCTTTAGCCTTCATGATCATTTAGTTTTTGACTTTTGATGCCATCGTATGCTTTTTTTAATGTCGCTTTGTCGCTTTGCATGATTATGGCCATTACTGCTCTCTTAGTTGGTCGCTCCCAGTCTTTTGCTAGCCCTCGCCTTGTACTGAGTATGAGCTCTACTCGTGCATCCAACTCCTAAAAGCCAAAGTTTTCCAAAGTGTCCACCATACATACCTACTAGCAATTTGCTATTCCAAGTAAATTTGACTTGCTTTTATATTCTCTTCAAATTAAACTCTTACCAGTGTTATGCGAAATTCGGTCAGTAAAGCTCTCACGAACCGGAAGGCACACTTTACTTTTTCCTGTTCTTAAAAATTTGACATTGTGGTCTTTTATGCTGAGTTGTTATTCTTACAAGTTGTAAGTTGGATTCTAGCCCAGCCATGCTGTCATGGGGCAAGCTTTCAACATTGCACTTCTTTTTGAGTTGATATCGTGATCTTTTGTTTATGGATGCCCGCTGTGTGAAATGAATTGGGAATCTTGTGAGGATCATGGAGTTTTTATATGTGTTAGGGAAACGCCGGGCCGCCAATCTAAGCCATGCATAATTCATGGTGGAAATTTGCAGCATACCCATGGTGAACATTCGACGACGCATCTCACAATAAAAAGCTAAACAATATAGCAAATAAAAGAGATGTCGAGGTGTTCATTGTCTGCTTGTCCTGTCATTTTGGTGTAGGCTTGTTCCATGTCATCGGGCACGGAGGTACCCCATTGGCGGTTCTCAATGATATGCATATACTTACAATGACAAGAGCCTTGCTTGGGACTCTAAGTAAATTAGCATGGTTTGGGAACTTGTATTCACGGGACACGAGGTTTTCAACTTATGATTTGTCAAGCATATGCATCATAACTGTTCTCGCATTAACTTTAACCATTCAAGATGCTTATGATGGGGGCAATGAGAGCTCAAAGCCGGTAAGTACCATAATTTTTGAAGGTTATAAAACTTGCAATCACTGCTTCCCTCTGCGAAGGGCCTTTCTTTTACTTTTATGTTGAGTCACCACCTTCTTTCTTTATGCACCATTAAGAGAGCATAGTTGTCATTCTTAGTGTGATATGCATTGTCCCAAAGTTCATTGATTGACTCATATTGTTGGTTTCACTTGTTCTTAAATTATTTGTATCTAGTCGCCCTCTTAAACTTTGAGGTGTCCTATACATTTATGTTTTGCTCTCTTTGAAGGACAAGCTGAAAACCATTTGTATGTTTTTCCTTATGATTTGAACACACGTTTGACTTTCATTGTTTCATTATCATGATCTTTTGTTTGTGTTCATTTGCATGTTTACAACATGGTTGCTAAGTTCTTATTGTCATGATTATATCTTTCATGCCCATGTTTTAAGTTCTATTGATCCCAGCTCACCAATGCTTACATATATGATCAAGATTGTGTAGGTGCATGTCACCTCAAAAATTATTCTTTTGTTATCACTTACCTACTCGAGGACGAGCAGGAGTTAAGCTTGGGGATGCTTGATACGTCTCAAACGTATCTATAATTTTTGATGCTCCATGCTTGTTTTTACACCATTTGTATATTGTTTCGTTACACTTAGTGGCATTTTTATGCATTTTCTGGAACTAACCTATTAACGAAGTGCCACAGTGCCAGTTTCCTGTTTTCTGCTGTTTTTGTGTTTCAGAAGTGATACACAGGAAATATTCTCGGAATTGGACGAAACAAGTTCCTGAAGTCATATTTCACGGGGAAGCTTCCAGACATCCGAAGACCTGACGGAGTGGGGCCACGTGGGCCCCAGACACAGGGGCGGTGCGGCCACCCCCCTGGCCGCGCCAGCCCCATGTGAGGGGGCATGGTCCCTCCTCTGACATCGCCCCTTCGCCTATATATACCCCCTGACGAGAAAAACCTAAGGGCCCGATCAGTTTTCCAGAATACATCGCGATCCGCCGCCGCCGTCGACCCGAAGATCGGGAGGGTTCAGAAGCTCTTCCCGGCACCCTGCCGGAGAGGGGAATCGCCACCGGAGGTCTTCTTCATTGCCATGCTTGCCTCCGGAGCGATGAGTGAGTAGTCTACCTTGGACTATGGGTCCATAGCAGTAGCTAGCTGGTTGTCTTCTCCACCATGTGCTTCATGTTTAGATCTCATGAGCTGCCTTACATGATTGAGATCACCGTTATGTAATACTATGATGTTGGTTTGTTGGGATCCGATGAATATTGGTGTTTATGATTAAGTTGCTGTACTGAATTATATCTTTTGTTATCTCTATGTTGTTTATGATCTTGCATGCTCTCCGTTGTTAGTAGCTATCTTGGCCGAGTAGTTGCTAGTGACTCCAAGAGGGGGTATTTATGCTCGATAGTGGGTTCATGTCTCTATTTCACCTGGGGGAGTGACAGAAACCTCTAAGGTGGTAGATGTGCTATTGCTACTAGGGAGAAAACAACATTCATATGCTCAAGGGCATATGCTTTGTTTACATTACACACTTTGCTTAATGCAATTATCTGTTGTTCGCAACTTAATACTTCTAGGGTGTTCGGATGATATCCCCGGGGGTGGATTATTAGTCATAGATGCAGTTGGATGGCGGTCTATGTATTTTGTTGTAATGCCCAGAGTGAATCTCATAGTGATCTTCTTGACATATCACGTTATCTTTATTCTATCAATTGCCCAACTGTAATTTGTTTACCCAGCATGTTATTTTATCTATGGAGAGACACCACTAGTGAACTGTGGACCCCGGTCCTATTTTAATCATATTGCAATCACCTGTTTACTTTTCCCGCACTGTTTACTTTACTCGCATTTTACTACTGTTTTCCACTCGATACACTCATAACCTTTGTTTCAAGCAAACCGGTGAGATTGACAACCTCATCGCAAGTTGGGGACAAAGTATTTGTTTGTGTGTGTGCAGGTTCCACAAACACCTTCAGTCGTCATCGTCTCTCTTCTCCTGATCGATAAACCTTGGTTTCTTAACTGAGGGAAAACTAGCCGCTACACTCATCATACCTTCCTCTTGGGGTTCCCAACGGGCTGGTCATCACCACGCACAAGGACTTACTGCTCCCACGTCAACTAAACGCCACAGACTTTTCTGGCGCCATCACACGAGTAGCAACAGCCATGATGGAGACGAAGGCGAGGATTCGCTGGAAAGGTCCAGTTTGACGACGTCGCCTCCTCCTGCTCTTTCTGAAGACATTGTCGTGGACAAGAAGAGGAAACGTGTCGAAGAAATTGCTTCTTCCAGTGCCTCTGCTCCTAAGACTGTGGCTGGGGAATCCTTCGAGCCAGAGGATGGTGGAGAGCTCTTCGACTACATGGACTCGTGAGTGCTCACCTATTTGTTTGTCTTTTGTTGTCGACCTTGATAACTGACTTTATCTGTTTTTCTTTTCCTCAGGGACGAGGAGGACCCGAAGAGATTTGCTGCTGAGGCCCCCACCACTGATACTCTTGTTGTCGACGAGCCGCCATCACAAGAGGTTGATGCGGCAGCGAAACCTCAAAAAGCAGCGAAGGAGCCTGCCAAGAAGGCAGTCACTATTCGTAGCTTGAGGCGCTTGCAGAAAGCTTCTGACGTCGGTGCTACCCTCGAGGCCCATCGGTCCACGAGCTCCTCCGACAACGTGCGTAAACATACTGTTATATTTACTTCACTTTACGTGTTGATGCTCACATCTTATTTTCTGGACAGAGCCTGATGAAGAGATTCATCGACTTGGGCAGTGAATGCGTCGAGTACCTAAAAGTTGCCAAGGCCTCTGAAGGTAAGTCTTGTTTTTTTGCTTTTACACTTCTTTATCTTTGCATGCCTGTCTTTGCTTCCTTGCTTGACTGTTTGTTTCTCAGGTGCTCTGAAGGCAGCGCATTGCGTCGCTAGAAGCTGAACTCGAAGCTTCTAGGACAGCTTTTGATGCCGTCACTGCTACCAAAGTCAATGCTGAGAAGTCTTCTAAGTCAGCATTGGCTAAGGCGAAGAAATCAGAGAAGGACCTGGGTATTGCTAAGAAGGAGCATCTCCAGCGGGAACATGCCGTGGCTGAGCGGCTAAACCAGATGTCTGCTGCTGCTGGAGGTACATACTATACTCTTTTTTATTTTGATGGCTTTCTTGCTCTCTTACGTTTGCTGATGTATTCCTTTTCTGCTGTTTTGCTGTTTCTTTGGTTTGGCAGAATATAGTGAAGTGTCTGCGTCGACCTTGCAGCTTGATGAAGATCCTCTCTTGGCCGCGGTCGGCCTGCTTGAAGCGAACTAGATTTCTGTCCAGGAGATCTTCGAGTTGGTTAACCGCATGCTTACGCGGATTTTTGTCGGGTTATGGCACAAGAAAAAGGCCAATGTACCAGACTTGAAGGATCTTGCCAAAGCCTTCGACACCGAGGAGGACCCCATACTTACTATGAAGGGTCTCTCCCTGAAGCGAGGTGCCGAGGGGGGCATTGCCTTTGCCTATTCGCATGGTAAGGAGGTGAACTAGGAGAAGGTTAGCTCTTCCCCCGGCCGTCCTCGTTCGGAACTGAAGCCTTTTTTCGAGAAGGCAAAAAAATATGCCCCAGGCATTATGTCGATGATTTCCCCTTCGGCGACTTCCGCGACTGGTGCGGTGCCGATTTCGACTCCGGCCACAAGTGGTTCTGTTCCTCCTCCTGATGCTGGTGCTGCTTCTGCTACGCCTTCTTCCGCTATGGATCATGAGGCCGAGGTGGCGTAGTCTTGGCCTCCCTTGTAATTTAGTTTCATCTTGATATGGCAAACTTTCTAGTCACATGTAGCCCAAGAACCTTAGTCAGAGGGCTTATGCTTTTGTAAATACATTCTCCTTTGTGAAATGTCGTGTTACTTTTAGCTTCTAAGATGCTCCTCTTTTTCTTTTTCTTTACTTTCCAGCCCGTGCACGCTGGTAAATTACCTGGTCACGTTCAAGTTCCGTCGTCTGCCGATGCTTTTGACTCAGGAGTTTCGTCGCCTCGTCATCCTGTTTGCCGATGCGATGAGTACTCCTTGCGAATTGCAGATCTTGAAAGTCGTTTGACTTTGTCTAAACGCCAGGCGCAGATGGCTATAGGTAAAGCAAGCAAATCTTGCGGGTTCGTGAAGCAGATATCTATACTCGAGGATAAGGTGTCGAGTCTGACAGCTAGAATTGTACACTTGGAGGAGTGCGACTCTTTTCTCGTTGGTATTATCGAGTCTGCTTGCGAGTTGCTACGATGTAAGTTTCCCTGTCAATCTTCTCTTTTCCTTTTTAATGCAATGTTGCTATCCCATGATTTTTATTGCTGTAGGTACTTGCTTGGACTTCGTTGGTGAAGCTCGTCGTGTTTCTGAACGGATCGCGGCTCTTGAGAGATCGTCAGGTGGAGTCAAAACTTTTTGGTCTGACCCCCGGTGCCGCAATGCTATTGTGCTCCTCCAAGATCGTGCTCAACATATTGGAGAGGCGGTTGATGGTTGTCGAAAAGCTCTGACTACCATGCATTCCGTGATGCTTCCCCGAAACCCTCTTCCTGGAACTTTTTCTCAGCTGCTTGCTATTTTTCGGTCTACTCAGCGCATTCATCACTTGATAGACCTTAACTTGGTGGCTGGTGCCAACTTTGCCCTTGGTTGGACGCGCAAGTGGCACCCAAGGCTCAATTTTGGCTCAATTTTGTCTCCATGTCGCTGAGCTTACCTTCGGGGGGTGCTCAACTGCGAGTTCATATGGATGCTACTCTCCAACCGGCCAGGAGGCTCATAGCTAGGTTGCTTTGAGAGGATGCCGCGTTTTTCCGCGAGCATCACTATTTGGACCCTTTGGGCATAGACGATTCTGATCAGACATTGATGTAAAGTTTGTGTGATTATAATGCGAGAGTCTGCTATTTTTCTAACTTTTGTGTCAGAATTTTTGTGCTCATAGCATTGCACCTTTGGTGTTTATGTTGGTGCGCTTACCGCAACGTTTGAAGACACGTAAACTCAAATAAGAGAAACTTTTGTCTCTTTTTTTTATGCGTATAACGTAAGATACATGGGATAACCCAAGAGATCCGGCCAGTGGCCTGTGTTCTGGATCTAGAGGGCATTGCCCTAGAATAACTTGTGGTTTTACAGCCTTATTTTCCTACTCTATTTATTTGCCTTATGTCGGTTGAGTTTTCTCTTCTTCTCCTGTGGACTTCTCTTGCTCTGGTGGCTGTACCCGAGGTTTCTTTACTTCTGGCTCCTTGTGGTTTCCTTCGAGTTGCTGCGTGACTCCTGTAGTCGTCCTTTTTGTTTTAGGTTCCCCGTAGCTTGCCATCATGCCAAAGTTTTGGGCCATCTTATGGAACTCTTTGTCACATAAATCTGATAACTCGAGGCTTCCCTTTACTATGATAATTCCCCTGGGTCCTGGCATTTTTAGTACCAGGTAAGTATAGTGAGGTACTGCCATGAATTGCGAAAACGCGGGTCTCCCAAGGATCGCATGATATTGTGATGGCCAATCCATGACTTCGAAGTCGAGTTTTTCCCTTCTGTAGTTTTGTCGATTTACGAAGCAAACATTTAGTGCTATTCGACCAAGTGGATAGTTGGCACTTCCTGGGACTATTCCATGAAAAGAGCAGTCAGTTGGTTTTAGGAACTCCAATGAAATGTGCATTGCTCGTAAGGTTTTTGCGTAAATCAGGTTTATTCCACTTCCTGTGTCCATGAAAATTCTGTCGACATCGTACGTTCCTATTTGAGCTTTGAGTACCAAGGGCACATTTCCTGGCCGAGGTACTGTTATCGGGTGATCATCTCTGCTGAATTCTATAGGTTGCTCTGACCAATGTAGGTATTCTGTTGTCGCTGGAGGTGAAGTTATTGCGAGGTTGACTTGTCGAGTTATGCTTTTCTCCTCTTTGTTCGACTTGGGCACTGGTTGTATCATTGCTGTGATGTGCCCTTTAGATGGAACATATCCTTCCTCGTCGTCGCGTCCCTGGTTTGACTGATCTTGACCCTTGGGAGGTCCACTATTTCCTTGTTGGGTTGTCGGCGTGTTGCTTGTGTTTCCCTCGTATCCTTGGCGTTTTGCCTCGGCTTGCTTGTTGAGTGCTGCTTCTTGTAGTTTCAAGAACGTTGTGCAATCTTTCATTGCATGTCTGGATACTCGTTTCCCATCGGCGAACGCAGAGTGGATATGACATGGCCCGTTGAGCATGTCTTCTGGTGACGGGTTGTACTCTCTGGATTCCTTTGGCGGAAATTTTTTGTACTCTTCTTTCCCATAGTTGTGGTACCCCGAACTTTTCTGATCGTTGCTTTGATAGGTGTTATCTTTATATCCTGCGGCTACTTGGTTGTGAGAGCCATAATTGTCGTAATTACGGGACCTTCTCCTTTGTCCTCCGTATCTGGTTCCTCTGTCATCTTCTGGTGATCGCGTGCGTTTATTGTTGCACGCATCTTCTCCATCTGCGAATCTGTTTGCTATGTCCATTAGATCTGATACTGTTTTCGGCTTGATCCTGCCCATCTCTTGGACTAGGTCTCCTCGTCGTAACCCGATTATGAATGCATCTATTTCTCTTTCGTCCGATACTTTGACTGCTGAATTTTTTATGAGACTCCACCTTTGGATATATGTCCTTAATGTCTCCCCGCGTTGCTGTACGCAGGCTTTGACTTCTTCTATGGATGTTGGCCGCTTGTATGTTGACTTGAAGTTGCTTGTAAATTGCTTTGTTAGCTCCTCCCAGCTTCCAATAGTTTCTTTTCCTAACTTGCTTAGCCATGACCTTGCTGCTCCGGTGAGGTGCAATTGCAAACTTTGCATTGCTTGTTTCCTTGGTTCCTCCTAATAGTTTTACTGCTTGTAGATAATCTGAATGCCACGATTGTGGCTCCTGGGATCCATCATATTTTTGCTGATCATGGGGTAGTTTGAAACCTTTGGGTACTGGCATGATGCGAACCCTACGGGTAAAGCATGGCAGCCCCCATCTCCTTTTCATCGTCTTCGTAGTCATATGTTCTGTTGGGGGTTCTGGATCGTCGGGTTCCTTTGTTCTTTGGACTATTGTATCGCCCAGGTGATGGTGTTCTAGATCGGCGACTCCCACTTCTATGCCGAGGACTGCTGTGACGGCGTGGTGATCTAGGTTTGTGAGCTCCTTTGTTGCGATATGCCTCCTCCTCTTTTGCTGATAATTTGTTGCCTACCATCTTCAGTCCATTTAGCGCTGCTCGGTGCATATGTTCCCTTGGGTCTCCTGGATTTGGTCGTGTCGTATGCAGGTACGCTTGAGCTGCCACTAGTGCTGCTTCCGGAGTTTTTGGGATAATATTTCCTTGCTCGTCGACCGATAGGAAAGACGAATCGAGGTTTTTTGAGATGCTTTGCCTTTCTGAGTACTCTAAATTCTCATACCTTGATCCATATCGACGATGCCTTCTGTTTGTATATGATGCGTCACTACGTGCTCTGCGAGCAGCGTCACTTGCTGCAATGGCTGATTCCTTCCTTTTCTGTATTTCAATCCTCTCTTTTGCTAATTGCTTCGCCTGTTGCCTTAGGGCGTAATGGTATCCCAAGAGCATGTTTTGGCTAGAGTTTGTTGGTATTGGCGTGCCGTGCTCCACGGCTGTATTGATTGTTCTCCACTCTTCTTCTGATAGTTAAACTTTTACCCTCGTTGCGAGGGAGTCAGCGGTTTCTCCTTCTGCTAAATGATTCGCTCCTCTATTTATATTTGCTAGATTAAGTACTGGGTTGTTGTTGTCGTCAAGTTCTTCTGAATTATCTTATGCGATGGCGAGTATCTGATACTGATTGTCGAGCTTGCTATTGTGACTTGAGAAGATTGAATTATCGTCTTTAGAAAATTCTAGTCCTGTTTTCCAGGAGTTTATTGATTGATCTGAGTTGTCATCGTGGTAGATTGTGAGATCTTTGAGTTGCACTTCTAAGTCAAAATTCTCCATTGTTTCGTCGCCTCCTGCGATTTTTCCTTCTTTTGCTTCTACTAAGCTGACCGGCGAGTTTACCTCGCTAGAAGAGCCTTCTGATGATTCCGACATTGCTACTGTTTCGGGTTCACTTGCCGACGGATCCGCTGTCATCGGATCCG
The DNA here is from genome assembly GCA_007115705.1 of Dactylis glomerata. Classification (NCBI taxonomy): domain Eukaryota; kingdom Viridiplantae; phylum Streptophyta; class Magnoliopsida; order Poales; family Poaceae; genus Dactylis; species Dactylis glomerata. Next base: position 889,323 of record QXEO01000507.1, read on the forward strand.
AAAGGCGAATCGAACCTAATGATCCAATGTGAAAGTTTAGACTTCCGATCGTTAAATCCATATCTTGATCCATGCTCTCGAATACTTGCGTGAAACTTGACTCGTGAGGTTGAAAATCGACAGTCCCGAAGGGTATCTGAATTTCGTCGACTTGCAAGTTGTTTTTGGCTGAAAGCGAAAAAGCCATCGAGTTCATGATGCCAACGCCCAGAGTCCCCACGGTCGGCGCCAATTGACAAGGGGTTAACTCGACAAATGTCCTAGATGAAGGACTTAGGATTGGGGAGATAGGGCGTCGGATGAACTCGAAGGTAAAATCAGTCAAACAAGGTGGCTATGAAAGTAAACGTGGGTGTGGAACCTGGCTTGCTTTCAATCTGGCCTACACCGTCCCCTCATGGCCCCTATATATAGGTGGCCAGGTCTCGAGGATCGGGTAGGGTCCGATACAGATTACAATATCGACATACAGTATGAACTCGTATTTCGACTAGTATTACAATTGGGCCTAGCTTAACGGGCCTCAGGGGTACTCAACTAACAGGCTCTATTATCTATACCCTTGTCACCCAGCATGTGTTATTTATCTTATGGAGAGACACCACTAGTGAACTGTGGACCCTGGTCCTATTTCCATCATATTGCTATCACATGTTTACTTTACTCGCATTGTTTACTTTACTTGCATATTACTACTGTTTTCCACTCGATACGCTCATACCCTTTGTTTTAAGCAAACCGGTGAGATTGACAACCTCATCGTAAGTTGGGAACAAAGTATTTGGTTGTGTTGTTTGCAGGTTCCACGTTGCCGCTCGCAAAGCAAAACCTGGATGAGGCGCCTTATAAATTGTCCAGAGCCGTCGCGAAGCTAGCAAGCATCACCTTCTGGAGTATTGACTTTTTCCTGGACGATAAAACCTTGGTTTCTTACTAAGGGAAACTTGCTGATGTGCTCATCATACCTTCCTCTTAGGGTTCCCAACTGATCGGTCATTTTCATCATCACAACCGAAGCAATCAAGCAATTTTTCTGGCGCCGTTGCCGGGGACTGAAGAAGAAGAAGCTCCCACATCAACTACACTTTCCCATGTCAACTTGGCACCAACAAGCAATTTTTCTGGCGCCGTTGCCGGGGAAAAAGAAGACTTCTGGAAGGGGAGTTTCGCACGCACATCCTTTACTTTGTTTTAAGTTTTGCTTTACTTTATTTTACTTGCATCGTTTTATCAAAAACACAAAAAAATTAGTATCCTTTATAGTTGTTATTTCTTTACTTTTAGTTCATTATGTTGTTCCCTAAGTACGTTTTGGAGGACCTCTCAGTAGGCAGTGGTTCTATTATTGGGAAAAGTAATATTGAGGAGTTCTTTAATCATATTAGTATGCATAAAGATGTTGAGGAAAAGTCTTTGGTTGAGCTTGCTCCTAGTATTGAAGTTGCTTCTGCTTATTTAATTCACATGTTGGAAGCTAGGTTTGCTAGCCTTAATCATTTTATGCAACACATGTTCCTTAAGCTTCATGAAATTGAAGATTCTGAAAAGAAAGCTTTTATCTTGGAAACTTTGCGCATAGAATTTAGAGATGTTGCCATTAAAGCTAGGAAAGTTCTTAAGCGCTTTAATAAACTCGGCTCACCTATAAAGGTTATTAGTACAAACAATGAAGGAACCGAAATACCTATACCTAGCAAGCTTTTGGGATTGTGTGAAGCTTTTGAAAATAATTTTGATTGGATCTGTCCCAAAAACCTTTTTAGTGATTTGAGTGAACCAAAGCGTGATCACAAAGGGTCTTCAAAAACTTATGTGGATGAAATACAATTCCTTATTGACAAGACTTATGGAGTTGATCTTAATGCCTCTTTCGAAAATACTTGATTCACATTTTCTGCGCCTAGCTCAAAGGCGTTAAAAAAAGCACTCTTGGGAGATAACCCAATGTTTTCTTTTCAGTACTTTTTATTTTATTTGAGTCTTGGAAGTCATTACTACTGTAATGACCTCTCCTTATCTTTTTTATTTCGTTGTTGTGCCAAGAGAAGCCTCTAATTTGAGCGAGGTAAGATTTGGGGATGTTGCTGTCCTGAAACAGTTTTCGGTGCTGCACCATAAAAATTCGTGAAAATTCTCTGTATATCTTTTGGACCTGCGATTTCTTGTGCATATGCCCCAGGTTATATCCAAACTTTCATTAGTTGAACACTTTTTGATTTGAGCAACAGAAAACCCCTTAAAAAATCGTCCTTTATCAGCTGTTCTGTTTTGACAGATTTCTGTCACTATTCGTTTTAGCCGCTTTATCGCTTTCTTTTTTAGTTCTTTTGATCACGGAACTTTTGGGGAAGTTGCTACAGTAGTATATACTTTATATGTGGTGGTTTTGAGTTGAAACCTGAAGCAAAAGAGGTTGATTCATTGTTATGCTTACACTAATGTTGCTAATAGAATTGTGTTGAGTTTTGTATGAAGGAAGTTTTCAAGTGTAGGGATTGGAGAATGATGAGATGAGTTGAAGAATGGACAAAAGCTCAAGCTTGGGGATACCCATGCATCACCCCAAGAAATATTCAAGAAGTACAAGCATCAAAGCTTGGGGATGCCCCCGAGGGACCCCTTCTTCATCGGCAAAAATCAGGTCACCTTTCAGGACACTATATTTTTATTGCTTCATGCACTATGCATTTTTCTTGGAGTGTCAGTTGTTTTAGTTTTCAGTATTAGTTTAGTTTGCTGCAATAAATGGTTGGACCCCAACAAATTTCTTTTGGAGAAGTTTTCTTGCTTTTCATTTGCCAAGAACTCTCTAGTTTTCACTCTTATAAAAAACCGAGTGTTCTTCTTTTTCTGCTACTGCTTTTGGTTTTCGTTTTTGCCTTGATTTGCATTCAGATCTTCTTATATCTTTTTATCAAGGTGTATTTTTGCCTCTGGTCCATGTTGGTTTTTTTCAAAAGAGTTGGATTAAAAAGGTTCAAATGGTGTTGGAAAAGAGAAAAAGATTTATGCAAAAAAAGTGGTACAAAAAGGAGCTTGTTTAGACTGCAGCTTAGACTTTTTCATGTCATGCTTGATGTCTTTTTGATAATATGATTAGTGGTTTTGCTGTAGCATGACTTGTCTCAAATGACTGAGATTGCTTAATGAGCCTTTGAAAAAATCATGCGTTGTTTTTATCGTTTGGAAGCATTATTTTGGTTTTCTCCTTGATGCTTTATTTGGGTTGACTTGGCGCATGCTCACACATGTTAGACTCATACAAAGTCGCCAATAGCCTCTATGATCATTTAGTTTTTTACTTTTGATGCCATCTTATGCTTCTTTTAATGTTGCTTTGTCGCTTTGCATGATTATGGCTGTTCTTGCTCTCTTAGTTGGTCGCTCCCAGTCTTTTGCTAGCCCTCGTTTTGTACTGAGGATGAGCTCTACTCGTGCATCCAACTTCTAAAAACCAAGTTGTTCCAACGTGTCCACCATACATACCTATTAGGAATTTGCTATTCCAAAGTACATTTGATTTGCTTTTATCTACTCTTCAAATTAAACTCTTACCAGTATTATGCGAAAATTGGTCAGTAAAGCTCTCACGAACCTGATGGCTCACTTTATTTTTTCTCTTTCTTAAAAATTTGACATTGTGGCTCTCTTATGTTGAGTTGTTATGCTTGCAAGTTGTAAGTTGGAAATTAGCCCATCCATGCTGTCATGGGGCAAGCTTTCGACATTGCACTTCATCTTATTTGAGTTGATATCGTGATCTTTTGTTTATGGATGCTCGCGGTTTGAAATAAATTGGAATCTTGTGGAGTTCATGGAGTTTGTCTATGTGTTAGGGAAACGCCTGGGCCACCAATCTAAGCCATGCATAATTCGTGGTGGAAATTTGCAGCATGCCCATAGTGGACATTCGACGACGCATCTCAAAATAAAAAGCTATACAAATGGTAAATAGAAGAGATGTCGAGGTGTTCATTGTCTGATTGTCCTGTTATTTTGATGTGGGCTTGTTTCATGTCATCGGGCACGGAGGTACCCCGTTGGCGGTTCTCGATGATACGCGTATACTTATAATGACAAGAACTTGCTTGGGACCTAAGCAAAGTAGCACGAGGTTTGGGTACTCGTATTCACGGGACACGAGGTTTTCAACTTATGATTTGTCAAGCATATGCATCATAATTGTACTCGCATTAACTTTGACCATTCAAGATGCTTATGATGGGGGCAATGAGAGCTCAAAGTTAGTAAGTACCATAATTTTTGAAGGTTTATAAAACTTGCAATCACTGCTTCCCTCTGCGAAGGGCCTTTCTTTTTACTTTTATGTTGAGTCACCACCTTCTACCTTTATGCACCGTCTAAGAGAGCATAGTTGTCATTCTGAGTATAATATGCATTGTCCCAAAGTTTTCATTGATTGATTCATGATCATGGTTTCACTTGTTCTTAAATTATTTGTATCTAGTCGCCCTCTGAAACTTGAAGGTGTCCTATGCATTTATGTTTTGCTCTCCATGAAGGACAAGCTGAAAACCATTTGTATGTTTTTCCTTATGATTTGAACACACATTTGACTTTCATTGTTTCATTTTCATGATCTTTTGTTTGTGTTCTATTTCATGTTACAACATGGTTGCTAAGTTTATTCTATCAAGATTATATCTTTCATGCCCATGTTTTAAGTTCTTTTGATCCCAGCACTCAATGCTTACATAGATGATCTAGATTGTGTAGGTGCATGCCACCTCAAAAATTATTTCTTTTGTTATCACTTACCTACTTAAGGACGAGCAGGAGTTAAGCTTGGGGATGCTTGATACGTCCAAAATGTATCTATAATTTTTGTTGCTCCATGCTGGTTTTTACACCATTTGCGTGTTTTGTTACACTTCGTGGCACTTTTATGCATTTTCCAGAACTAACCTATTAACAAGTCGCCACAGTGCCAGTTCCCTGTTTTTGTGTTTCAGAAAAGTTACATAGGAAATATTCTCGTAATTGGATGAAACAAAAGCCGAATATCCAGAAATTCTCCGAAGCTTCTAGAGAACCGAAGAGGAGACAGAGTGGGGCCACGAGGGCCTCACACAATAGGGTGGCACGGCCTGGCCCCTGGCCGCGCCTCCTATGTGTGACGGCGCCTCGGCCCACTCCTGATGTGGTCCCTTCGCCTATAAAGACCCCTCGACGGGAAAAACCTAAGAACCCGATCAGAATTCCAGAAACACATCGCGATCCGCCGTCGTCATTGACTCGAGATTGGGAGGGTTCAGAAGCTCTTCCCGGCACCCTGCCGGAGAGGGAAATCGCCACCGGAGGTCTTCTTCATTGCCATGCTTGCCTCCGGCGCGATGAGTGAGTAGTCTACCTTGGACTATGGGTCCATAGCAGTAGCTAGATGGTTGTTCTCTCCACCATGTTCTTCATGTTTAGATCTCATGAGCTGCCTTACATGATTGACATCACCGTTAAGTAATTCTACATGTTGTGTTTGTTGGGATCCGATGAATATTGGTGTTAGGATTAAGTTGCTGTTCTGAAATTTATCTTATGTTATCTCTATGTTGTTTATGATCTTGCATGCTCTCCGTTGTTAGTAGCTATCTTGGCCGAGTAGTTGCTAGTAACTCCAAGAGGGGGTATTTACGCTCGATAGTTGGGTTCATGCCTCTATTGAATCTGGGGGAGTGACAGAAACCTCTAAGGTTGTAGATGTGCTGTTGCCACTAGGGAGAAAACAACATTCATATGCTCGAGGGCATATTCTTTGTTTACATTACACACTTTGCTTAATGCAATTATCTGTTGTTCGCAACTTAATACTTGTGGAGTTCTCGGATTGATTCGCCACAAGTGGATTATTAGTCATAGATGCAGTTGGATGGCGGTCTATGTATTTTGTTGTAATGCCCAGAGTAAATCGCATAGTGATCTTCTTGACATACCACGTTATCTTTATTCTATCAATTGCCCAACTGTAATTTGTTTACCCAGCATGTGTTATTTATCTTATGTAGAGACACCACTAGTGAACTGTGGACCCCGGTCCTATTTCCATCATATTGCTATCACCTGTTTACTTACTCGCACTATTTACTTTACCTGCATATTACTACTGTTTTCCACTCGATACGCTCATACCCTTTGTTTCAAGCAAACCAGTGAGATTGACAACCTCATCGTAAGTTGGGAAGAAAGTATTTGGTTGTGTTGTGTGCAGGTTCCACGTTGCCGCTCACAAAGCAAAGCCCCGACGAGGCGCCTTATAAATTGTCCAGAGCCGTCGCGAAGCTAGCAAGCATCACCTTCTGGAGTATTGACTTTTTCCTGGACGATAAAACCTTGGTTTCTTACTGAGGAAAACTTGCTGTTGTGCTCATCATACCTTCCTCTTGGGGTTCCCAACTGATCGGTCATTTTCATCATCACAACCGAAGCAATCAAGCAATTTTTTTGGCGCCGTTGCCGGGGACTGAAGAAGAAGAAGCTCCCACATCAACTACACTTTCCCACGTCAACTTGGCACCAGCATGCCCTAACAATCTCATAGCAAATTACTGATACGTCTCAAACGTATCTATAATTTTTGATGCTCCATGCTTGTTCTTACACCATTTGCTTAGTGTTTTGTTACACTTCGTGGCATTTTTATGCATTTTCCGGAACTAACCTATTAACAAGATGCCACAGTGCCAGTTCCCTGTTTTCTGCTGTTTTTGTGTTTCAGAAAAGTTACACAGGAAATATTCTCGGAATTGGACGAAACAAAAGCCGAACCTCCTATTTTTACCGAAGCTTTGCGAAGACCGAAGAGGAGACGGAGGGGGGCCATGGGCCAGCCACACCATTGGGTGGCGCGGCCAGCCCCTGGCCCGCGCCCCCTGGTGGTGAGGCCGTCCTGGTCCACTCCTGACGCCGCCCCTTCGCCTATAAAGACCCCTCGACGGGAAAAACCTAAAGACCCGATCAATTTTCCAGAAACACATCGCGATCTGCCGCTGTCATCGACCCAAGATCGGAGGGTCCAGAAGCTCTTCCCGGCACCCTATCGGAGAGGGGAATCGCCACCGGAGGTCTTCTTCATCACCATGCTTGCCTCCGGCGCGATGAGTGAGTAGTCTACCTTGGACTATGGGTCCATAGCAGTAGCTAGATGGTTGTCTTCTCCACCATGTGCTTCATGTTTAGATCTCATGAGCTGCCCTACATGATCGAGATCACCTTTATGTAATTCTACATGTTGTGTTTATTGGGATCTGATGAATATTGGTGTTATGTTAAGTTGATGTTCTGAATTTTATCTTATGTTATCTCTATGTTGTTTATGATCTTGCATGCTTTCCGTTGTTAGTAGCTATGTTGGCCAAGTAGATACTAGTGACTCCAAGAGGGGGTATTTATGCTCGATAGTTAGGTTCATGCCTCTATTTAATCTGGGGGAGTGACAGAAACCTCTAAGGTTGTAGATGTGCTGTTGTCACTCAGGAGAAAACAACATTCTTGTGTCCAAGGACATTCGTTTTGTTTACATTACACACTTTGCTTAATGCAGTTATCTGTTGTTCGCAACTTAATACTCAAGGGGTCCTCGGATGATTCCCCGCGAGTGGATTATTATTCATAGATGCAGTTGGATGGCGGTCTATGTAGTTTGTTGTAATGCCAAGAGTAAATCTCATAGTGATCCTCATGACATATGCACGTTATCTTTATTCTATCAATTGCCCAACTGTAATTTGTTTACCCAGCATATCATTATTTATCTTATGGAGAGACACCACTAGTGAACTGTGGACCCCGGTCTAATTTCCTTTATATTGCTATTACTATTTACTTTTACTCGCACTATTTACTTTCTCGCATATTACTATTGCTTTCCACTCGATACGCTCAATCCTTTGTTTACAGCAAACCGGTGAGATTGACAACCTCATCATAAGTTGGAGCAAAGTTCTTGGTTGTGTTGTGTGCAGGTTCCATGTTGCTGCTAGTGCAAAGCAAAGCCTAGGACGAGGCGCCTTATAAATTGTCCAGAGCTGTCGCGAAGCTAGCAGGCATCACCTTCTGAAGTTTGGCTTTTTCCTACTGGTTTGATAAACCTCGGTTTCTTACTGAGAGAAGACTTGCTACTGTGCTCATCGTACCTTCCTCTTGGGGTTCCCAACTGGGTGGTTATCTGCCTACATCAAGCATTTTTTCTAGCGCCGTTGCCGGGGAAAAGAAGATTTCTGCAAGGGGAGTCTCGCACACACAATCTTTTACTTTGTTTATTGTTTTGCTTTATTTTATTTTTGCTTGCATCTTTTTATCAAAAACACAAAAAATTTAGTTTCCTTTATAGTTGTTACTTTATTATTCTTAGTTCATTATGTTGTTCCCTAAGTATGTTTTGGAGGACCTCTCAGTAGGTAGTGGTTCTATTATTGGGAAAGGTAACATTGAGGAGTTCTTTAATCATATTAGTATGCATAAAGATGTTGAGGATAAATCTTTGGCTGTTCTTGCTCCTAGTTATGAAGTTGCTGCAGCTTATTTAGTTCACATGTTGGAAGCTAGGTTTGTTAACCTTAATCCTTTTATGCAACAAATGTTTCTTAAGCTTCATGATATTGAGGACCCCGAAAAGAAAGCTTTTATCCTTGAAACTTTGCGCATAGAATTTAGAGATGTGGCCATTGAAGCTAGGAAAGTTCTTAAGTGTTTTAATAAGCTTGGCTCACATATAAAGGTTGTTGGTACAACCAATGAAGAATTTAGAGTACCAATACCTAGCAAACTCTTGGGATTGTATGAATCTTTTGAAAATAATTTTGATTTGAACTGTCCAAAAAGAAAGATTTTATCTTGGAGACTTTGCATAGGGAATTTAGAGATGTTGCTATTGAAGCTAGAAAAGTTTTTTAGCATTTTAATATGCTTGGCTCGCCCGTTAATGTTGTTGGTACAAACAATGAAGGAACCAAAGTACCAATACCTAGCAAACTCTTGGGATTGCACGAAGCTTTGGAAAAGAATTTCAATTGGATTTGTCCTGAAAATCTTTTTGATGAAAGTAGTGTACCAAAGCGTGATCATAAGGGATCTTCAAAAACTTATTTGGACACAATTTAATTTATTGTTGAAAAGACTTCTGCAATTGCTCTTAATGCCTCATTTGATATTACTTGATTTGCACTTTCTGCGCCTAGCTCAAAGGCGTTAAAGAAAAGCACTCTTGGGAGATAACCCATTGTTTTACTTTCAGTTCTTTTTCTTCTATTTGAGTCTTGGAAGTTATTACTACTGTAATAACTGCTCCTTATCATTTTTATTTCGTTGTACTGCCAAGAGAAACCTCTAATTTGAGTGAGGTAAGATTTGGGGATGTTGCTGTCCTGAAACAAATTTTGGTGCTGCACCATAAAAATTCGTAAAAATTCTCAGATTATCTTTTTGACCTGCTATTTCTTGTGAATATTCCCTAGGTTATATACAAACTTTCATTAGTTTAACACTTTTTTATTGGAGCAACAGAAAACCTTCGAAAAAATCAATCTTTGTCAGCTGTTCTGTTTTGACAGATTTCTGCCACTATTTGTGTTTGCCTCTCGATCGCTTTCTTTTTGAGTTCTTTTGATCACGGAACTTTTGGGGAAGTTTCTACAGTAGTATATGCTTTATATGTGGTGGTTTTGAGTTGAAATATGAACCAAAAAGGGTTGATTCATTATTATGCTTACACTAATGTTGCTAATAGAATTATATTGAGTTTTGTATGAAGGAAGTTTTCAAGTGTAGGGATTGGAGAATGATGAGATGAGGTGAAGAATGGACAAAAGCTCAAGCTTTGGGATACCCATGCACGCCAAGAAATATCCAAGAGGTACAAGCATCAAAGCTTGGGGATGCCCCCGAGGCACCCCTTCTTCATCGGCAAAAATCAGATCACCTTTCAAAACACTATATTTTTATTGCTTCATGCACTATGCGTTTTTCTTGGAGCGTCTTTACTTTTGATTTCAGTTTTGTTTAGTTTCGTTTGCTGCAATAAATGGTTGGACCCCAGCAAATTTTCTTTTGGAGATGTACTCATTTTTTATTTGCCAAGAACACTCCATTTTTCACTCTTATCGTTCAATGAGTGTTCTCTTTTTCTAGAACTGCGTTTAGCTTTTGTTTTTCACCTTGATTTTTGTTCAGATATTGTTTTATCTTTATATCAAGGTGTATTTGGACCTCTGGTCTATGTTGGTATTCTTCAAAAGAGTTGTTTCAAAAAGGTTCGAATGGTGTTGGAGAAGAGAAAAAGTTTCATGCAAAAAAAACTTGTACAAAAAGGAGCTTCTTTAGACTGCGGCTTAGGCTTTTGCATGTCGTGCTTGATGTCATTTTGATAGTATGCTTAGTGATTTTTTCTGTAGCATGACTTGTCTCAAATGACTGAGATTGCTTAATGAACCTTTTAAAAAATCATGCGTTGCTTTTATTATCTGGAAGCATTAATTTGGTTTTCTCCTTGATGCTTTTGGGTTGACTTGGTCCATGCTTAAAACATGTTTGACTCATACAAAGTCACCATAAGCCTCTATGATCATTTAGTTTTTGACTTTTGATGCCATTGTATGCTTTTCTTAATGATGTTTTGTCGCTTTGCATGATTATGGCCATTATTACTCTCTTAGTTGGTCGCTCCTAGTCTTTTGCTAGCCCTCATTTTGTACTGAGTATGAGCTCTACTCGTGCATCCAACTCCCAAAAACCAAGTTATTCCAATGTGTCCACCATATATACCTGTTAGCAATTTGCTATTCCAAAGTACATTTGACTTGCTTTTATCTATCCTTCAAATTAAACTCTTTTGGTGTTATGTGAAAATTAGTCAGTAAAGCTCTCACGAACCTGATGGCACACTTTACTTTTCTCGCTTTTAAAAATTTGACATTGTGGCTCTCTTATGTTGACTTGTTATGCTTGCAAATTGTAAGTTGGAAATTAGCCAAACCATGCCGTCAAGGGGTAAGCTTTCAACATTGCACTTCTTATTTGAGTTGGTATCGTGATCTTTTGTTTATGGATACTCGCGATGTGAAATAAGTTGGGAATCTTGCGGGATCATGGAGTTTTTATATGTGTTAGAGAAACGTCTGGGCCGCTAATCTAAGCCATGCATAATTCATGGTGGAAATTTACAGCATGCCCATAGTGGACATTCGACGACGCATCTCAAAATAAAAAGCTATATCAATGGTAAATAAAAGAGATGCCGAGGTGTTCATTGTCTGTTTGTCCTGTCATTTTGATGTGGGCTTGTTCCATGTCATCGGGCACGGAGGTACCCCGTTGGCAGTTCTTGATGATACGCATATACTTACAATGACAAGAGCTTGCTTGGGACCCTAAGTCGAGTAGCATGAGGTTTGGGTATTCATACTTCACGGGACACGAGGTTTTCAACTTATGATTTGTCAAGCATATGCTTCATAATTGTACTCGCATTAACTTTAACCATTCAAGATGCCTATGATGGGGGCAATGAGAGCTCAAAGCTAGTAAGTACCATAATTTTTGAAGGTTTATAAACTTGCAATCACTGCTTCCCTCTGCGAAGGGCCTTTCTTATACTTTTATGTTGAGTCACCACCTTCTACCTTTATGCACCGTCTAAGAGAGCATAGTTGTCATTCTGAGTTTAATGTGCTTTGTCCCAAAATTTATCATTGATTGATTCATGATTTTGGTTTCACTTGTTCTTAAATTATTTGTATCTAGTCGCCCTCTTAAACTTGAAGGTGTCCTATGCATTTATGTTTTGCTATTCCATGAAGGACAAGCTGAAAACCATTTGCTATGTTTTTCCATATGATTTGAACACATGTTTGACTTTCATTGTTTCATTTTTCATGATCTTTCGTTTGTGTTCTTTTTCATGTTATAACATGGTTGCTAAGTTTCTCTATCAATATTATGTCTTTCATGCCCATGTTTTAAGTTCTTTTGATCCCAGCACTCAATGCTTACTTAGATGATCAAGATTGTGATGGTGCATGTCACCTCAAAAATTATTCTTTTGTTATCACTTACCTACTCGAGGACAAGCAGGAGTTAAGCTTGGCGATGCTTGATACGTCTCAAACGTATCTATAATTTTTGATGCTCCATGCTTGTTCTTACACCATTTGCTTAGTATTTTGTTACACTTTGTGGCGTTTTTATGCATTTTCTGGAACTAACCTATTAACAAGATGCCACAGTGCCAGTTCCCTATTTTCTGTTGTTTTTGTGTTTCAAAAAAGTTACGCAGAAAATATTCTCGGAATTGGATGAAACAAAAGCCGAAGCTCCTATTTTTACCGAAGTTTTGCGAAGACCGAAGAGGAGACAGAGGGGGGCCATGGGCCAGCCACACCATAGGGCAGCGCGGACAGCCCCTGGCCCGTGCCCCTGGTGGTGAGGCCGCCCTGGTTCACTCCGGACGCCGCCCCTTCGCCTATGAAGACCCCTCGACGGGAAAAACCTAAAGACCCGATCAATTTTCCAGAAACACATCGCGATCCGCCGCCATCGTCGACCCGAGATCGGGAGGGTCCAGATGCTCTTCCCGGCACCCGGTCGGAGAGGGGAATCGCCACCGGAGGTCTTCTTCATCGCCATGCTTACCTCTGGCACGATGAGTGAGTAGTCTACCTTGGACTATGGGTCCATAGCAGTAGCTAGATGGTTGTCTTCTCCACCATGTGCTTCATGTTTAGATCTCATGAGCTGCCCTACATGATCGAGATCACCTTTATGTAATTCTACATGTTGTGTTTGTTGGGATCCGATGAATATTGGTGTTATGTTAAGTTGATGTTCTGAATTTTGTCTTATGTTATCTCTATGTTGTTTATGATCTTGCATGCTCTCCGTTGTTAGTAGCTATGTTGGCCAAGTAGATACTAGTGACTCCAAGAGGGGGTATTTATGCTCGATAGTTGGGTTCATGCCTCTATTTAATCTGGGGGAGTGACAGAAACCTCTAAGGTTGTAGATGTGCTGTTGCCACTAGGGAGAAAACAACATTCTTGTGTCCAAGGACATTCGTTTTGTTTACATTACGCACTTTGCTTAATGCAGTTATCTGTTGTTCACAACTTAATACTCAAGGGGTCCTCGGTTGATTCCCCGTGAGTGGATTATTAGTCATAGATGCAGTTGGATGGTGGTCTATGTATTTTGTTGTAATGCCCAGAGTAAATCTCATAGTGATCCTCGTGACATATGCATATTATCTTTATTCTATCAATTGCCCAACTATAATTTGTTTACCTAGCATATCGTTATTTATCTTATGGAGAGACACCACTAGTGAACTGTGGACCCAGGTCCAATTTCCTTTATACTAGTCATCAACCCGTGCGCCTGCACAGGCTAGCAAATCTTAGATGTGATTTTAAAAAATTGAACTTTAATGATATTACGTCAAACAATATAAATATTGAAAAAAATTATAGAGTATGTTTTCAAATGAATAAATTGCAAGCTATAGTAGTTTTGTGTGCCATATGGAGGTACATTCATTTTTCTGGTTAGACCGTATTGAGTGATGTAGGTCGGATAATACAGAATGCATGTTTTGCAAAGGACTGATGGAATTGTAATTCTCATATCATCAAGTTGGGCTAAAATTATGGTCTTTAAGTTGCATGTATGTGCTAATAGTTAAGGATATACTCATTTCATTTGTAAATAAGTGAGTTCTCGAGAAACATGCGGTCAAACTTTTCATACATTGATGAGAGATATTGTGATGTTGGTAATTTGGTGAATCAAATCTGACCAAATCCTATTTGCATGGATTTCCTATATAAATGTATGGCTTCTATGTAAGAACACTTAATTTCAATACGCGTGTCAATGTTTATTTCGAACACCATAAATAGTGCATACTTACAATGCCTGCAGTATGTTTTAATCTCCAGAAATTGGCTGTGAGCCACAAACACCAAACAACAATTAAACGCTGATTTTTTACTATGCGATAGTCTATAAAAACTATTACCTTTGCAAACCTGAGTTGGTTGCATAAAAAAATAGGCAAGAAAGACTATGCAACAACGGAAGAGACCATGGCATTGAGATTGTATATCTTAATGAACTTTCCAGTTATAGATTTTAGCCTAGAAGTAGATAATTCTCTTGCGGTATCCATGGTCATTAGATGTACTCACCGGCCTATGTAATTTGTAAATTAAAAAACAAAAGGATTAGCTCTGCCTATGCAACATATTTCTAATTTAGACACGAAAGAGGCAAAAATACCTGGGTGAGCTCGAAGTCTGTACCATATCATTTAGAGTGAAAAGTGTCTACCTTTTCAAATCAATCCATGCCGTAGATAGGATACAAAAGGATATCAGTGCTATCCAGAAGTATTTGTAGACTAAATGTGATAGAGGCACGGAAACTTGTCACTTGCAGGGACTATTGGCAGAGCTAAGCATAGGGTGTCAGACAATGCTGCAGTAGAGGGCTCAGCGAGAATTGCGTTAGGACAGGGGTTGAAGATGTGGCTAGTAAGAGCGAGAGAAAGAGTTTCAACACAGAGGAAGCTAGCTACTAACAAACATCAAGTCAAAATTGCAGAAACGTAATTAAGCAGCACGCTGTTGGAGAATAACTTCTGAAAGAAAATTCTGACATTGCATCTTAAACCTACAATATTAATAACCTCTCATGATACTCATATTTCTCAGCTGATTATATTGGCTGCAAAAAAATTCACATTCACGTTGTCATCCTTTCAATTGAGTATAGCTAACGGCAAGGCATTGCAGACCTTTGTAGGATAAATCATCTACGTTGCAGAAACGTAATTAAGCAGCACGCTGTTGGAGAATAACTTCTGAAAGAAAATTCTGACATTGCATCTTAAACCTACAATATTAATAACCTCTCATGATACTCATATTTCTCTGCTGATTATATTGGGTGCAAAAAAATTCACACCCACGTTGTCATCTTTCAATTGAGTATAGCTAACGGCAAGGCATTGCAGACCTTTGTAGGATAAATCATCTACGTTAACCCTGAAGTTCAAAAGTGGTTGCAACAAAGCCAATCATGTAGTACGTTTGAGGCTGAAGCTACAGAACGCATCTACTTGCAGGTCTTGCATGAAAAAGCGATGACACACCAGATTGCTTTGCATCCGTTTAATAAATTGAACAATGCGAGCGGCCTATAGTAGGGAGAAGCAATGCAACCTACCTCAGATCAAAATCCTGGAAACGGTGATCCAGCAAAACATCAATCGCTGCATGGCTAATGCTCCCGTATACCTAATATAGATGCGTGGCTGATGATTCCGTATAGCTAACTGATCGGTTTTGACTTCCCTTAGGAAGAGCTCCTTCCTATATTATTCTCATCCCCTCAACCTAAATAGATCTACTGACGTGCATGTCTTGGCGATGTTGGGAAGATGAGAGCAGCATACCCTATATCGTAGCAGAGGAAAGGCATCGTCAAAGCTGCGGCGGATACCAGGTCGAACTTAGAATGAAGATGGCGTAATACTTTTGGCCATGATACAGAGCACCATCGTGATCAGGGAAACATGCGTTCTTTCGTTCGGACTCGAGCAGGCCATTAGGAATCTATGATGAAAGCTGTCGCTCCTTTTCATTTTTTATTGAAGAGTCACGCCTCGGCACGTTTGGTGGAGGCCGATGGAATAAGGGCTACTTAATCTTATGGCTACCGATGAATCTAAGGTTGATCGGATGGCTTATATTTGCTAATCTCTAGGATTAACGTGGAGGCTCCTTTGGTGCCTCCAATTAGTAAATATAAGATTGCTATTACTGTTTACTTTTACACGCACTGTTTACTTTCTTGCATATTACTATTGCTTTCCACTCGATACGCTCAATCCTTTGTTTACAGCAAACCGGTGAGATTAACAACCTCATCGTAAGTTGGGAGCAAAGTTCTTGGTTGTGTTGTGTGCAGGTTCCATGTTGCTGCTGGGGCAAAAGCAAAGCCCTGGACGAGGCGCCTTATAAATTGTCCATATCTGTCGCGAAGCTAGCATGCATCACCTTCTGAAGTTTGGCCTTTTCCTACTGGTTCGATAAACCTCGGTTTCTTATTGAGGGAAGACTTGCTACTGTGCTCATCATACGTTCCTCTTGGGGTTCCCAAATGGGTGGTTATCTGCCCGCATCAATTACATGAATGATCTCATCCAATCCCTACCATCCCCTTTGCCTATAGCGGGAATTACTCACACATGGATGGGGGAGTCATGGATGGTTGATGGAGAGACGTCGGTGATGATGGTGATGAAGATCTCCTCCTAATCCCCGTCTCGGTAGGGTGCCAGAACGGAGTTTCTGGTTCGGAATTACAGTTTCTGATGGTGCCGGCGCAGCGGAAGTCTATATGGGAAAAACACTGAACCCCCGATAGTTTCAGGTTTGGAGGTATATGTAGGCAGAAGGAGGGCTCGAGGAGGCGGCTGGGGTGGCCTCACCACACCCTGGCACGGCCAGGCCTGGGCCGCGCCACCAGGTGGTGTGGTGGCCTCCCAGCCCCTCTCCGTCTCGTATTCTGGCTCTGTGGGTCTTCGGGTAAAATAGGAATTTTGCAGTATTTTCCGGGATTTTTCCTGAAAGTTGGATTTCTGCACAAAAACTAGACACCAGGGCAATTCTGCTGAAAATAGCGTTAGTCCGTGTTAGTTGCATTCAAAATACACAAATTAGAGGAGAAACAACAGCAAAAGTGTTCGGGAAAGTAGATACATTTTGGACGTATCAACTCCCCCCAAGCTTAGCTTATTGCTTGTCCTCAAGCAATTCAGTTAACAACTGAGTGCGATAAAAGAAACTTTCACGAACACATTTGCTTCATAAGATGTATATATTCTCACTATATGATCAAGTACTCAGGCAATTCATAATAAGAAATATGCAACTAATGTTATCCCGTAGTCAAGCAAACTATGAAAGATTGCCAATGCACTAATAACAAGCAATATGAAACATAAGAAGCTACAAGATTGTAATGTTCATAATAAGATATGGAAGAGTGGTATCCCACTTGCCTTTATTTGTGGAGCAAAACATAAATGCTGAGGCATGAAGTTCAAGGGAAGACTAGAAGTAAAAATATCAGAGATACAAGCATCAAAGTTATACCACAATTAGCCGTATTCTAGGACAAGCACATTACACTAAGAATAACAGCTATGCTCTCAAGAAAGTGCTTAAAGTTAGAAGATGAAGACTCAACATAAATGTAAAAGAAAGGCCATTCGCAGAGGGAAGTAGGGATTGAACATGTGCTAGAGCTTTTCATTTGTAAAACAGAGATAAAAAATTATTTTGAGAGGTGGTTGTTTCTTGTCAATGACTGGCAATGCGTACTTGCTATCTTCCATACTAAACAAGTGAGAGCGGTTCCGAGTTCTTTGAAAATTGGCACATTTGTGCTCTTTTATAAAGCTTGGCACTCCTCCCCACTTTTCCATTCTCAAACCATGGCTAACCGATTCCATCGGGTGCCCACCAACTTTCACATACCATGGAGGAGTGCCTTTTTTCTCTCTTTTTTTAGATTTAGATTACAATGGTCTAACTAGCTCCCTTGCAAAATTAATGACGAGCAGATGAAGCATGCAAGTCGAGGGGTACTTAATTTAATATGGAAGATAGCAATTTCGACCACTACGTCCTCATGAGCTAAAAACAGTGGCACAAAATGAGAAGTATTTGAAAGTTTTGAAAGGTAGCACGTGAAAATTTACTTGGAATGGCTTGCAAATACCATGCATAGGAATTTATAGTGGACTCTTTGGGGTTACTTGGTTTTTAGGAGTTGGATGCACGAGAAGTATTCCCTCTCAGTACAAGTGAAGGCTAGCAAAATACTGGGAAGCGACAATCGAGAGAGCAATAACTGTCATAATCATGCTTGTGACAAAAAAAATTAATATAGGCATAAAAATGATACAAGAACTCTGAGAAAAAGTAAATCATCGAGGCTTAATTGACTTTTTGTTGAGTTATATGCATGCTTGAGCATGTGCCAAGTCGATTCAAATGAAACTTTCAGAGGAGGATACCACAATGTCATACCATGTTATGAATAAAACAATGCAAGCAAGCATCTACATGACATGCTACAAACTATTAGTAAATTAGAACTAATCATATGAGAGCAAGAACTACAAAGCATCCATTAGATAACATATACCTTACATGAATAGACTAAGCTCGTTCACATAGATGAGTATATGTACAAAAATGAAAACAAATAGAGTTCATACCAGCCTCTTACCACATCTCGAATTGTCGTATGTCGTCATTATTGTCTTTCACTTGTGTGGCTTGAATAATATGAAGTGAATACCAAGCTCCAATGGAGTCACGGGAGACTGAACTCTGCAACAAACTTTACAAAACCAAAGAAGAGCAACAAATATTTTTGGATTTTCGAATTTTACAACAAGAATAGAAGGAAACAGCAAACAAAGCAAACTATTTTTGGATTTTTCAAATACCAAACCGAAAATAGGAAATAAAGCAAACCAAAGCTAGAAAACTAAAGAGGCAAACAAAGAGAAACAATAGAAATATTTTTGGTCTTTTTGTGTTTTGGAAAGTAGAAATAAGAACAAGAACAACAAAGAAAAGAAAGCGAAACATGGATATACAAAGTACCGACTGACAAGGGTATAGTTAATAGAGCCCGTTAGTTGAGTACCCCTGAGGCCCGTTAAGCTAGGCCCAATTGTAATGATAGTCGAATATGAGTTCCTACCGTATGTCGATATTGTAATCTGTATCGGCCCCTACCCGATCCTCGACACCTGGCCACCTATATATAGGGGCCAGGAGGGGACGGTGTAGGCCAGATTGAAAGCAAGCCAGGTTGAACACCCAAGTTTACTTTCGACACAAACCTATTTCGACTAACTTTACCTTCGAGTTCATCCGACGCCCTATCCCCCCGATCCTAAGTCCTTCATCTAGGACATTTGTCGAGTTAACCCCTCGTCAATTGGCGCCGACCGTGGGGACTCTGGGCGTTGGAATCATGAATTCGACGGCTTTTTCGCTTCTAGCCAACAGCAGTTCAAAACTCGACGGAACTCAAGAGATGGAGTTAACCATTGGAAGTTTGAGCATCATCGTCGGGCCATCGGGTTCGTCTCGCCTCTCGGATTCGACGAAACCAGATCCGCCGGCAAACGAGCCTGAAGCAGAGGAAACATTGGAATCATCAGAAGGCTCTTCCAGTGAGGTAAACTCACCGGTCAGCTTAGAAAAAGTATCAATCACAAAAGGTGACAAAATTCGGGAAAATTTTGACTCAGAAGAGAAAGCGTGTCAAACGCACATCAACGGAAAGGACTTCACCGTGGAAAGCAGTGGCGTCTCCAAAGTACATCAGCTATGCGTTATTATCACTGAAGCAGAAGAAGGAAACAATAGCGAAGGAAGTAAAAAGGTCGACAGGCAAGTCGACAAAATGAAAGATCACAACAAAAAGGAAAAGGAGAAGGTCCATGTCTCGGCGGGTGAATGGAGAATGATCAAATCAGCTATTAATCATGGTACAGAAGTACCCGAAGGATCGAGAAGAGAAGTTCTAATGGGATATCAGTATGCATTGTACCAACACAGGAAGAAACTAAGGGAGGAAAGAAACATGATATTTCAAGACAACAACAGTATATCAAGGGAAGAATACTGGGAAGACTATAGCGAAGATTCAGAATACAGCAGAGAAAAGCGCGGAGACCCAAAACACAACAGAGGGGCGACAGCACGCGACAGAGAGGAAAGGTACTCAAGGAGTCCTACCCCGCATCTAGAAGAGGAGGAAGACGATTTCATACAAAAAACGTCAGAGGCAGCATTAGTAGCAGCGCAAGCGTATTTACTAGCTACAAGACCAGAACCTGGGGACCCACGAGAAGATATGCATCAAGCAGCAATACGAAGCCTCGGAATAGTAGAAGGAAAGATCAGGGAACATGGTCCAAAGATGAAGTCGACAAATTCCAAGGAAAGTCAAAAGGAAAAGCTCAGATACAATTTCACAGATGACGAGCATAGCGAATCATCAGAAGAGAAAAAGCGACAGAAAAGGAAGGAAGACGCAAGAAGTATAATAGCACAAGCTCGAGTAAATAAATCGCGACATGCTTGGAGGGAAGAGAATTACGAGGACGACGATAAAGATATGGGTGCGTTGTGCTTTACCCGTAGGGTTCGCAAAACGCGGGTACCCAAAGGATTCAAATTACCACACGACCAGAATAAGTATGACGGGTCGCAAGAACCTACCTTATGGCTGTCAGATTATCTGCAGGCAGTACAGATATTAGGGGGAACAAAGGCGACTGCAATGCAAAGTTTGCAATTGCACCTCACCGGCGCCGCACGGTCCTGGTTAAATACCCTACCCGACGAATCCATTGGAAGTTGGGGGGAACTCAAAAGTCAATTCACAAGAAATTTCCGTTCCACCTACAAGCGCCCAGCATCACTGGAGGAAGTTAAAGCATGTGTGCAGAGGAAAGGCGAAGCGCTACGTTCTTATATACAACGCTGGAGTATAATCAAAAACTCAGCAGAGGAAGTCTCCGACGAACGAGCAATAGACGCCTTTTCGGAAGGACTTCGTCGCTCAGATCTTGTGGAAGAAATAGGAAGAACAAGACCTACGACAGTAGCCGAGCTAATGGAACAAGCCAACAAATTCGCCGATGGAGAGGACGCGTATAACAACAAAAGAGGACGCTCGCCAGAAGTCGACAGAATAAGTAGACAGAGGAGACGACACCGCAGCAGGGATAACCATAGAGGGCAAAATCAGGTAGCCGCGGGTTACGTACTAGAAGAGGAGGAAGGACATGAAAGTAGTAGGTTTCAGGCAAAAGGAGTAGAAAAATCGAGGTACTCCGGTCCTTCGGCCGAGGATGTGCTATGCGGACCTTGTCGAATCCACTACGCGTATCTCGACGGGAAAAGGGTCTCAAATCACCAGATGAAGGATTGCAGAACATTCCTAAGGTTGCAAAGCGCCATGGGCGCAAGCCAAGAAGGGAGGCAAGGAGAAAGGCACAAAAATCAAGGATATAAAATGCAAAGGCCAGCAAGACACCTAGAGTCAAAAGTGTATATATCAGCCATGATTCAACCGGGGCCCAAGTCAAAGAAAGAGCGAAAGAGCATATCCAGGCAAGTAAACCTAGCAATATCATCACCGCCAGCCACCACAGAGTACCTACGGTGGTCGGAACAACCAGTCAAGTTCAGTAGAGCAGACCACCCAAGGAAAATTCCCAGGCCAGGCCACTCGCCTATGGTCTTAAAGGCGCAAATAGGAGGGTACGACATCAGAAGAGTGTTCATGGATGCAGGGAGTGGCATAAACTTAATATATGCTAGAACCCTAAAGGCAATGTGCATCTCGCCGACGAGTTTCAAGCCAACAGATTGCTCTTTCCACGGAATAGTACCAGGAGCCGCAAACTACCCTTTGGGAAGGATAGAACTCGATGTCTGTTTTGGCAGTAGTGAAAATTATAGAAGAGAGAAGCTGGAGTTTGAAGTTATGGACTGGCCGTCGCAATATCATGCAATCCTGGGGCTTCCAGCATTCGCAAAATTCATGGCAGTGCCACACTACGCGTATCTGACATTGAAAATTCCAGGGCCCAAAGGAACAATTACAGTACAAGGGAGCTTTGAAGTAGCCAACACGTGCGACAGAGAATTCAACAGGATGGCGCAAACCTTCGGCATGACAGCAGAATATGAAAGGTTAAAAGGAGAAACGGATCATAATGTGCTACCCGACGTTGGACGATCCCTGCCAGATCAGGCTTTCGACACAACGCAGGACTCGAAGAAAATTCAGGTCCATCCCACAGATCCAAGCAAGACGACATCAATTGCGGTGAACTTGGATCCCGCATAGGAAGGCGCGCTCGTCGAGTTACTCCGTGAGCACTGGGAAATCTTCGCCTGGTGTCCATCAGACATGCCAGGGGTTCCCAGGGAACTCGTCGAGCACGCACTAAATGTAGATCCCAAGGCAAAGCCAGTCAAGCAACCATTGAGGCGATTTGATGAACCTAAAAGGAAGGCGATAGCGTCAGAACTGCACAGGCTAGAAAATGCCGGATTTATCAGAGAAATCAAAACTTCGAGTTGGGTATCGAACCCAGTTATAGTACCCAAGAAGAACACAGACGTACAAAGAGTATGTGTCGACTACACATCTCTCAATAAGCATTGTCCAAAGGATCCCTTCCCTTTACCCCGCATCGATCAAATAATCGATTCAACAGCGGGATGCACAAGGCTTTCCTTTTTGGACGCATACTCTGGCTACAACCAGATCAAACTGAAGAAAGAAGACGAAGAAAAAACGGCCTTCATCACACCGTATGGGGTGTTTTGCTACCAAGTGATGCTGTTCGGCCTAAAAAATGCAGGAGCAACTTATCAAAGGATGATGCAAAGCTGCCTCGGGAGCCAAATAGGGCGCAACATACAAGTCTACATTGATGATGTAGTCATCACCACAAGAGAGGAGAAATCTCTAATAAGCGACTTGGCAGAAACCTTCGACAACCTGAGCAGGTATAAGCTTAAGCTTAACCCGACAAAGTGCTCTTTCGGCGTCTCAGCAGGACAACTTTTAGGTTTCCTGGTATCAGCACGAGGAATAGAGGCGAACCCAGAGAAGATTCAAGCAATTTTGACAATGGGGAAACCCACGAAACTACACGACGTATAGAAACTTGCAGGACGCGTCACGGCACTAAGTCGCTTCGTTGCTCGACTAGGGGAGAAGGCACTTCCTTTTTATGCACTCATGAAGAAGTCAGACGATAAATTCGAGTGGACAGAAGAAGCAGACGCAGCGTTTGCACAGTTGAAAAAAGTGCTTTCCACGCCACCAGTGCTGGTCGCACCAAAAGAAAAAGAACCATTGCTATTGTACATCGCCGCAACCCATCAGGTGGTGAGTACAGTATTAGTAGTCGAAAGAAGTGAGGAATGAAAAGCCCATGGCGTTCAGAGGCCAGTATATTTCATCAGTGAAGTGTTGTCTCCAACAAAGCAAAGGTACCCGCACTATCAGAAGTTAGCATACAGTGTCTTCACAACAGCACGAAAACTACGACAATACTTTGCGGTGCACCCAATTATAGTGGTGAATGAGGCGCCACTGTCGAACATATTGAATAATCCCTCAGCAACAGGACGTGTCTCTTTGTGGGGAATCGAGTTATCTCCCATGGATATCACGTACGAGAAAAGGAAGGCCATCAAGTCGCAAATTTTGCCAGATTTTACGGCATAGTGGCTGGAGCTGCAGAGCACAAGACCACCAGATTTATCTAGTGTTTGGACAATGTACTTCGATGGTTCTAAAAGAGTCCAAGGCGCAGGCGCAGGAGTAGTGTTGATATCACCTCATGGTGACAAATTGAAGTACGTCCTGAGGATGAGCTTTCCACAGGCTTCTAACAATGAAGCAGAGTATGAGGCTTTGTTGCACGGAATGAAGATGGCTAAAGCATGTGGAGCAACTCGCCTAAAAATATTCGGAGATTCTAACCTCGTTGTCCAGCAAGTTATGAACAGATGTGACACAATCAATGACAACATGCTGGCCTACAAAAATTTGTACCATTATCTCGAAGGAACGTTCGATGGATGCGAAGTCTCGCACGTAAGCAGGAACAACAATGAAGAAGCCGACAATTTAGCAAATATCGGGTCACAGTGTTTACCTGTGCCATCTGGAGTATTTTGGGAGGAAATAGTAGAAAGATCAATAAAAAGTGGAAAAAGCTCGACTACTACAGGAGGCTCAGGGGCTACATTAGAGCCAGAGGAGGTCATGATGATAGAAGAAACATGGATGCAGCCATATCTTGCATACATGATAAATAAAAAATTACCAGAAGATGCAGTGGAGGCCAAGAAGATAACTCGAAGATCGAAAGCGTTTGTCGTGTTACAGGGGAAATTATACAAGAAAAGTATTACTGGCGTTTTACAGCGTTGCGTAACGCCCCAAGAAGGACAAAAAATACTACAAGACATACATGGTGGAGTATGCGGCCATCATGCTAGCAGCAGAGCAATAGCAGCAAAAGCTTTCCGAGCAGGATTCTATTGGCTAACAGCCATCGAGGACGCAAAAGATATAGTTCGACAGTGTGAAGCATGTCAAATGTTTGTATCTAGACCGCACGCACCAGCAGCGGCACTGCAAACAATACCATTATCTTGGCCATTTGCACAATGGGGCCTCGATATGGTGGGAAAGTTGCACAAATCCTGGCCAGGAGGGCATGTCTACATGCTAGTGGCCGTTGATAAATTCACCAAATGGGTGGAAGCGGCCCCGGTGACAACTCAAGATTCTACAGCAGCAATCAACTTCATCAAGTCCATAGTTTTTCATTTTGGGGTGCCACACAGCATCATCACAGACAACGGGACAAATTTCACTTCAAAGGAATTCAAGAGTTACTGCGAAGGATTAGGAATCAAGCTAAAATTCGCATCGGTGGCGCACCCGAAGACAAACGGGCAAGTCGAAAAAGCTAATGGCCTGATATGTAGTGGGATAAAAAAGAGGCTCCTAGCGCCTCTCGAGAAAGCCAAGAGCGCTTGGGTAGAAGAATTGCCCTCCGTTCTTTGGAGTTTAAGAACTACGCCTAATGCAGCAACTCAAGAGACTCCTTTCTTCTTGGTTCATGGCGCAGAAGCCGTGCTTCCAGTCGCGGTTACACACGAGGCTCCAAGAGTGACAGCATATGACGAGACAACATCAACAGAAGCATTGCAGGATGATGTCGATGCACTAGATGAAGCAAGAGATAAAGCATTAGAAAGGGCTACGCAGTATCAACAGAGTCTACGAAACTACCATAGTAGTCGAGTTCGTCCACGATCCTTCGTGGTGGGAGACCTAGTTTTGCGACTCAGGCAAGATAGCCATGGCAAATTGGAGTCCCCTTGGGTGGGACCTTACATCATCACCGAAGTAATACCACGAGGAGCATATCGACTACAAGACAAGAAGACTGGAAAGGACGAGAGCAACCCGTGGAATGCAGAGCAGCTACGGCGTTTCTACGCGTAGGATAAAAGTAGTGTTATCTCCAAATTCGAGTTAACCTTCTGAACCCAGAACATGAGGCCACAGGTCGGGTTCTTTGGGGTTGAACTCGACAAAATTGTACAAATATCTCTACTTCTTCGCCTCGGGGGCTTTAACCCTCGGGTCGTATGAAAGGAATTCTTATCGCAACTTGGAAGACTTTTTTCATTATAAGGTTGTACAGGCAACCCGATAAATATTGAAACAACTTGGTTCGTAAAGGAACCCGATATTCTTCTTAAATTGGTTCGCAAAGAACCCGATAGATGGAAAAGTGTACCTCAGAACAATGACTTGTTTTCCTGGTACTAGCAAAAACATCGACACCAAGTGCGAATATTCATTACAGATAAACATGGTAGCAAGGACATTATCAAATGAAATTACATAAAAACAAGTCCTAATGGAAGTGGACTTCAGCTTCATACTTCTTCTGGCAAAGGGTGCCGTCGTAGATCTTCACGTCGAACTTCGACGTGCCGATGTGGAAGTCGAAGGCCATGAAGAAGCCTTGATGGATGTCGTGGTCCTCTGCAAATTGCGACCAGCCGCCCTTAAAGTACTGCTCGCCAGTCGCCATCATACCACACCTCCACCTCGTATGGGATGCCATTGCCAGACTATTCAGGGAGAACCGCCTCTCGCAGTTCGCGGCCATCCATGAACTTGGTAAAATTCAGCGGCAGGCGCTGAATCTCACGGCACTGCGCCATGGCAATGCAGAGGAAGGAAAAGATACGGGGAGACGCAGCAGGCGCAGCAGGAGGAGGAGCGATTGGACCTGGAGCAGTGCCAGTCACCTTGGGCTTGTTCTTGCTACCAGGTGGGCGGCCGGGACGACGCTTAGCCGGAGCGTCCAAAGAAGTTCCTGCGGCGGCCGGCGGGGTGTTCTTGTTCTTACTTCCACGAGGGCGACCCCGACCTCGTGGCGCCACCGGGGAGCCAAGGGTCAGGCGAAAACCTTCAGCATCAGCCATGAGAACAAGGGAGAAACCTCGGAAAACCCTAGATGGAGAGAGAAGATGATGCGGCAGAGGAGGAATCTGGTTAGGGTTATTTACCTTAACCAGAAGGTGCCTTATTTATAAGCACGTGTTATTGGGCCCTCGTGCTACAACAAAGCCCGTAAACGTATTTTACAGCAAGAGTTAAATTTTGCGCACAGCAGACGATAATATCAAAGAAGAAAAATAAGAAAAGGAGACTATGGTCGCACGATATGAAAACCTCGACTTGGACTCGGGGGCTCGCCAACAGTGAGACGTTCACAGAAGAAAAGATGGCGCCGACGAATGCCAAGTAGGTGCACAAGACTGTATACGAAGGAATTTCGATTATAGCCATGGGGGCTCCTATTTTCAAAGATGGTAAATACAAACTTCTCTCTGAAGTGGTGGATGAGTATTCAACTGCAAGATGTCCTTAAGGTATCTCAAAATTGAAGTATCTCGACGATGATGTATCTAGAAGTTAAAATATCTCGAGTTGAAGTATGATGAGTTACATTACATTTTTTGAGCCTATACTCGAAAAAAAAGCCTTTTTCGACTATAGCCTCGGGGGCTACTCCCATCGGGAGCGCTGAGCGCGCACCCGACGATATTTCTTGGCAAAGCATTATAATTCGAGAAGTACAGGAGTGTTACTCCCATCGGGAGCAAGTTTTATGGTTGAAGAAACCCGAATATTTTCAGTCAAGATTTGACTGCGATATGAGATTCTCGAGTTGCGTTATCGCAACACAACTCGAATGCCATGACTTGTCACGAAGGTAAGACCCCGGGATCCGTCCTGTGTGGCCTGGTATACGCACATGGATGCGCTCTGCTGGTATGTATCCGTGTCTACGACGCGAAGAAAATCCTGGTGGATGCACTGGGTACCCTGAGAACCACTGGGATTCATTCTTTGTAAGTCCTAAATGCGGCAGAAGAATGGGTTTGACCGGTATCCCGAATTCAAATCCAAGGGGATTGAATTTGAAGCAGGTGACAAGTATCTGTTCCGGCAGTTAACTGACCTCTTGATCCGTCAGAGTTGTCAGGCTTGTTCATCAAGACCCCTTGCGAACAAATTATTATAAATATAAGTCGAAAGACCAAGTTGAAGATTTGAAGATAAAGTCGAGGAATTGATCAAGTCGAAGATTTGAAGATTAGAGATTCAACCCGAATCTACAATTCTGGTAGAATCTGAGGGGCTACTGACAAGGGTATAGTTAATAGAGCCCGTTAGTTGAGTACCCCTGAGGCCCGTTAAGCTAGGCCCAATTGTAATGATAGTCGAATACGAGTTCCTACCGTATGTCGATATTGTAATCTGTATCGGACCCTACCCGATCCTCGACTCCTGGCCACCTATATATAGGGGCCAGGAGGGGACGGTGTAGGCCAGATTGAAAGCAAGCCAGGTTGAACACCCAAGTTTACTTTTGACACAAACCTATTTTGACTAACTTTACCTTCGAGTTCATCCGACGCCCTATCCCCCCGATCCTAAGTCCTTCATCTAGGACATTTGTCGAGTTAACCCCTCGTCACCGACAAAATAGGATATGTAGATGAGTGTATCGTTGGTGTACCTCCCCCCAAGCTTAGGCTTTTGGCCTAAGTGGAGATCAATCCCAGATCCGGTAATTGCCCCAAGCTGGTGGGTCATCATTGGCATGGTCGTAACCTGGCTCTCGTGAAGACGAAGCAGAGGGTGCATAATCATAATAAGGCTGCTGGTACGGAAACTCCCCAGTATTGGAAAGCTAGCCCAACTCCTCGGTCACCTCTCCATCGTGCACGGGCGGAGGGTGCTCCTCTATGTACGTGTCGAGCTCATCCTCCGTGAGTGACCATCCATTCCTGCGATCAAGGTTAAACAAAAGAGGTGTAGGCAAATGGACTGATCGATCAGCCTTCACTACCTTCCAGGTTGATTTCTTGAAAATGGTTATCTCAAACGATAAGTTATCCAAACAAGCATGAGGAGAAACAAACTTATGAAGTAACATAGAATTAAAATCAAGCCTCTCTACGGGGAACTGAATGCGGTGACCCAGTGATATGTCTCAAACGTATCTATAATTTTTAATGCTCCATGCTTGTTTTTACACCATTTGCCTTGTGTTTCGTTACACTTCGTGGCGTTTCTATGCGATTTCCGGAACTAACCTATTGACAAGATTCCACAGTGCCAGTTCCCTGTTTTCTACTGTTTTTGTGTTTCAGAAAAGCTACACAGGAAATATTCTCGGAATTGGACGAAACAAGTTCCTGAAGTCTTATTTTTTCCCGGAAGCTTCCAGAGATCCGAAGAGGTGAAGGAGAGGGGCCACAGGCCAGCCTCACACTAGGCCGGCGCGGCCCAGGCCCTGGCCACGCCGCCTAGGCGTGAGGAGGCCTGGGGCCACTCCTGACGATGCCCCTTTGCCTATATAAAGCCTCGGGATGGAAAACCCTAAAGGAGTCAGCGAAATTTCCAGAACAGTTCCGTAGCTCCGCCGCCGCCGTCGACAAATTTCGGGGGACAGAAGTCTCTGTTCCGGCACCCTGCCGGGACGGGGAAGTGCCCCTGAGCCATCTCCATCGGTCTCCATCGCCGTCTCCGCCGTCTCCATCAACCTCACCGCCATCTCCATCAACCTTGCTGTCTCCTATGATGAGGAGGGAGTAGTTCTCCCCCGGGGCTGAGGGCTCTACCGGTAGCTATGTGGTTCACCTCTCTCTCCCATGATGTGATCTTTATGTGATCATGAGCTTTGTATCATGTTGAATAAGTAGATGTTACTCTTCTTCATTATGTGTACTCTAGTGTGTTATTAAAGTAATCTATTCCTCCTACCATGGTGTAACGGTGACAGTGCGTGCATCATGGTGGTACTTGGTCTAGGCTACGATTGTGATCTTTTATGGATTATGAGAATAATTATCACTATGATAGTATTGAAGTGATCTATTCCTCCTTTCATGGTGTAATGTTGACAGTGTGTGCACCATGTTAGTACTTGGTCTAAGTTGCAATAATATCTATCTTGAGTTGTGATTTGATTTGGATATCTCTATGAGTTGTGTTTGTCAAGTACTTGATGAACTTTGAGGAGTGCTTCGTAGCCCTACGCAATGATTAGTGTTATTCAATAAGAGAGTAATTCAGAGTACCATAGTGAAGAGAAGTTATCTATTGGTTCAATTATGTTATATTTGTTGGGAGTGTGTCCACTAGTGAAAGTATGATCCCTAGGCCTTGTTTCCAAGCTTTGCATACCGTTTACTTGCTGTTTTGTTACTTGTTTGCTTGCTGCCATTTTTATTCCAGATTGTATTTACTACTTGAAATCATCCATACCACTTGTATTTCACTATCTCTTCGCCGAACTAGTGCACCTATACATCTGACAAGTGTATTGAGTGTGTTGGGGACACAAGAGACTTTCTGTATCGTAATTGCAGGGTTGCTTGAGAGGGATAGCTTTGACCTCTTCCTCCCTGAGTTCGATAAACCTTGGGTGATCCACTTAAGGGAAACTTGCTGCTGTTCTACAAACCTTTGCACTTGGAGGCCCAACACTGTCTACAAGAACAGACGCGTGAGTAGACATCAAGCTCTTTTCTGGCACCGTTGCCGGGGAGGTAAGGTAAAAGGTACTCACATTCTTTGGTTACTAAGTCTTTTAGTTGCTGGTGAGTGCTCGGAGTTATTTCCTTTAGATTCTGCAATTATATCTTTTCGTTTCTTGTTTTTATTTTCACTAGTTAGGCTTAATGGAAAATAAAGAGTTCTTTAGTCTTTTTCCTGAGTTTAGATATGAAGTGTTTGAAGAGAAAATTGAAAAACCTTTGGAGCTTAATTTGCATGCTAATAGTGTTGTTAGTATGAATGTTTTGAATACTGTTATTACTAATGCTATAGAAAAGTCTAAGCTTGGGGAAGCTGGTTTTGTTAAGCATGATATTTTTAGTTCCCCAGCTTTAGTGGAGAAAGTTTGTTCTGATAATATTTTATCTCCCATATGTGATGTTCCTTCTTATGATGATATGTTTGAAGAATATGCTTTGAGAAATAGCTGTTCTCTAGCTTGTGATGATACTAAACCTCTAGTTTATGATGGCTATGATGATGGGTAGAATATTTTCAGTTCACCTACTATTGAGGACAAAATTAGTTATGATTACAATATGCCTCCTATTTTTGATGATTATGGTGATGAGAATAATTATTCTGTTGAATCTGCTCCTACTACTATTGTTCATGTGGGGAGCATTAATTCTTTTATGCATGTGGCTCATGATAGAGATCCTTTATGTGATAGTTATATTGTTAGTTCTATTCATGATGCTACTGAAAGTTATTATGAGAGAGGGAAACATGGTTTGATGGATCTCAACAATATTGAGTTTCCCCTCTTTATGTTGCAATTCTTGAAGTTGTACTTGTTTTGCCTTCCTATGCTTTTTGCTTTGCGCTTTCATGACTTGTCTCTTTACAAGACTATTTTTCATAGGAAGTGGTTTAGATTTAAATGTGTTCCATATTTGCTTTTTGATGCTCTCTCTTGCTTTAAGTTCCTATATAGC
Organism: Dactylis glomerata; assembly: GCA_007115705.1. Taxonomy (NCBI): domain Eukaryota; kingdom Viridiplantae; phylum Streptophyta; class Magnoliopsida; order Poales; family Poaceae; genus Dactylis; species Dactylis glomerata. The sequence continues at coordinate 920,054 of QXEO01000507.1, forward strand.
GCCTTTGCCTTAATCTCTTTTATGGCGCCTACATGAGCATTTTTGCAAACTACTGCGCCTAGCTCAAAGGCGTTAAAGAAAAGCACTCTTGGGAGATAACCCATTTTTTTACTTTTAGTTCTTTTTCTTTTATTTGAGTCTTGGAAGTTATTACTACTGTAATAACCGCTCCTTATCCTTTTTATTTTGTTGTTGTGCCAAGAGAAGCCTCTAATTTGGGGGAGGTAAGATTTGGGGATATTGCTGTCCTGAAACAGTTTTTGGTGCTGCACCGTAAAAATTCATGAAAATTCTCTGTATATCTTTTGGACCTGCAATTTCTTGTGCATATGCCCCAGGTTATATCCAAACTTTCGTTAGTTGAACACTTTTTGATTTGAGCAACAGAAAACCCCTAAAAAATTCGACCTTTGTCAGCTGTTCTGTTTTGACAGATTTCTGCCAATATTTGTGTTTGCCGCTTTATCACTTTCTTTTGAGTTCTTTTGATCACGGAACTTTTGGGGAAGTTGCTACAGTAGTACATGCTTTATATGTGGTGGTTTTGGGTTGAAACCTGAAGCAAAAAGAGGTTGATTATATGTTATGCTACACTAATGTTGCTAATAGATTTGTGTTTAGTTTTGTATGAAGGAAGTTTTCAAGTGTAGGGATTGGAGAATGATGAGATGAGATGAAGAATGGAGAAAAGCTCAAGCTTGGGGATGCCCATGCATCACCCCAAGAAATATCCAAGAAGTACAAGCGTTAAAGCTTGGGGATGCCCCCGAGGCACTCCCTTCTTCATCGGCAAAAATCAGGTCACCTTTCAAGACACTATATTTTTATTGCTTCATGCACTATGCATTTTTCTAGGAGCATCTTTATTTTTGTTTTCAGTTTTGTTTTGCTTTATTTGCTTCAATAAATGGTTAGATCACATCTTGTTCTTTTGGAGGAGATGAACTCGCTTTTCATTTGCCAAGAACACTCTAGTTTTCACTCTTATCGTTCAACGAGTGTTCTCTTTTTCTGCTACTGCGTTTAGCTTGCATTTTTCGCCTTGATTTGCGTTCAGATCTTGTTATATCTTTTCATCAAGGTGTATTTTTGCCTCTGGTCTTTATTGGTATTCATCAAAAGAGGTGTCTATAATTTTTTTGAATGGTGTTGGAAAAGAGAAAAAGCTTCATGCAAAAAAGTGGTACAAGAAGGAGCTTGTGTAGACTGCGGACTAGGATTTTTCATGTCATGCTTGATGTCTTTTTGATAGTATGCTTAGTGGTTTTGCTATAGCATGACTTGTCTCAAATAACTGAGATTGCTTAATGAGCCTTTGAAAATATCATGCGTTGTTTTTATCGTTTGGAAGCATTATTTTGGTTTTCTCCTTGATGCTTTATTTGGGTCAACTTGGCGCATGCTCACACATGTTAGACTCATACAAAGTCGCCAATAGCCTCTATGATCATTTAGTTTTTGAATTTTGATGCCATCTTATGCATCTTTTAATGTCGCTTTGCATGATTATGGCCGTTATTGCTCTCTTAGTTGGTCGCTCCCAGTCTTTTGCTAGCCCTCGCCTTGTACTGAGTATGAGCTCTACTTGTGCATCCAACTCCTAAAAACCAAGTTTGCCATTGTGTCCACTATAAACTCCTATGCATGGTATTTGTAAGCCATTCCAAGTAAATTTGCATGTGCTACCTTTGAAAAAACCTTCAAAACACTTCTCGTTTTGTGACACTATTTTCAGCTCATGGGGACGTAGTGGTCGGATTTGCTATCTTCCATATTGTCTTATTCCAAAAAGAAAAAAAAAAGGAAAAAGAAAAGAAAAAAGGCACTCCTCCATGGAATGTGAATGTTGGTGGGCACCCGATGAAATCGGTTAGCCATGGTTTGAGAAAGGAAAAAAGGTGGGGAGGAGTGCCAAGCTTTATAAAAGAGCACAAAAGTGCCAATCTCTCTCTCAAAAACTTGCTTCATTTTTGTATGGAAGATAGTAAGAACCCCATTGCCAATCGTTGACAAAGACAACCACCTCTCAAAACCAATTTTTATCTCTCTGTTTTACAAATGAAAAGCTCTAGCACATGTTTAATCACTGCTTCCCTCTACGAAGGGCCTTTCTTTTACTTTTATGTTGAGTCTCCACCTTCTATCTTTATGCACCGTTAAGAGAGCATAGTTGTCATTCTGAGTATAATGTGCATTGTCCCAAAGTTTTCATTGATTGATTCATGATCATGGTTTCACTTGTTCTCAAATTATTTGTATCTAGTTGCCCTCTTAAACTTGAAGGTGTCCTATGCATTTATGTTTTGCTCTCCATGAGGGACAAGCTGAAAACCATTTGTATGTTTTTCCTTATGATTTGAACACACGTTTGACTTTCATTGTTTCATTTTCATGATCTTTTGTTTGTGTTTCTTTTCATGTTATAACATGGTTGCTAAGTTTCTATTGTCAAGATTATGTCTTTCATGCCCATGTTTTAAGTTCTTTGATCTCATCACTCAATGCTTACTTATATGATCAAGATTGTGTAGGTGCATGTCACCTCAAAAATTATTTCTTTTGTTATCACTTACCTACTTGAGGACGAGCAGGAGTTAAGCTTGGGGATGCTGATACGTCTCAAACGTATCTATAATTTTTGATGCTCCATGCTTGTTTTTACACCATTTGCCTTTTGTTTCGTTACACTTTGTGGGGTTTTTATGCGATTTCCAGAACTAACCTATTGACAAGATGCCACAGTGCCAGTTCCCTGTTTTCTGCTGTTTTTGTGTTTCAGAAAAGCTACACAGGAAATATTCTCAGAATTGGACAAAACAAGTTCCTGAAGTCTTTTTTCCCGGAAGCTTCCAGAGATCCGAAGAGGTGAAGGAGAGGGGCCACAGGCCAGCCTCACACTAGGCCGGCGTGGCCCAGGCCCTGGCCGCGCCGCCTAGGTGTGAGGAGGCCTGGGGCCAATCCTGACGACGCCCCTTCGCCTATATAAAGCCTCGGGACGGAAAACCCTAAAGCAGTCGGCGAAATTTCCAGAACAGTTCCGTAGCTCCACCGCCGCCGTCGACAAATTTCGGGGGACAGAAGTCTCTGTTCCGGCACCCTGCCGGGACAGGGAAGTGCCCCCGGAGCCATCTCCATCAGTCTCCATCGCCGTCTCCGCCGTCTCCATCGACCTCACCGCCATCTCCATCAACCTTGCTGTCTCCTATGATGAGGAGGGAGTAGTTCTCCCCCGTGGCTGAGGGCTCTACCGGTAGCTATGTGGTTCACCTCTCTCTCCCATGATGTGATCTTTATGTGATTGTGAGCTTTGTATCATGTTGAATAAGTAGATGTTACTCTTCTTCATTATGTGTACTCTAGTGTGTTATTAAAGTAATCTATTCCTCCTGCAATGGTGTAACAGTGACAGTGCATGCATCATGGTGGTACTTGGTCTAGGCTACGATTGTGATCTTTTATGGATTATGAGAATAATTATCACTATGATAGTATTGAAGTGATCTATTCCTCCTTTCATGGTGTAATGTTGACAGTGTGTGCACCGTGTTAGTACTTGGTCTAAGTTGCAATAATATCTATCTTGAGTTGTGATTTGATTTGGATATCTCTATGAGTGGTGTTTGTCAAGTACTTGATGAACTTTGAGGAGTACTTTGTAGCCCTACGCAATGATTAGTGTTATTCAATAGGAGAGTAATTCAGAGTACCATAGTGAAGAGAAGTTATCTATTGGTTCAATTATGTTATATTTGTTGGGAGTGTGTCCACTAGTGAAAGTATGATCCCTAGGCCTTGTTTCCAAGCTTTGCACACCGTTTACTTGCTGTTTTGTTACTTGTTTGCTTGCTGCCATTTTTATTCCAGATTGTATTTACTACTTGAAATCATCCATACCACTTGTATTTCACTATCTCTTCGCCGAACTAGTGCACCTATACATCTGACAAGTGTATTGGGTGTGTTGGGGACACAAGAGACTTTCTGTATCGTAATTGCAGGGTTGTTTGAGAGGGATAGCTTTGAGCTCTTCCTCCCTGAGTTCGATAAACCTTGGGTGATCCACTTAAGGGAAACTTGCTGCTGTTCTACAAACCTCTGCACTTAGAGGCCCAACACTGTCTACAAGAACAGACGCGTGCGTAGACATCACCCAGCATACCACTGCATGTTGTAGTATGCAAGTCATTAACATAACACTTGCGGAACAAGCCTCCACAAGAATTACATCCCTCAGAGTGGTACAGCAGAAACATTGCGGGTCCAAATACAAACTGATTGAAATATTATTACAAACCAAAGCGTGCTGAGAACGAAATGCTCCACAAGAGAACCTCTCAAGTGCTTAGTGATTATACAACAAAGGAAGGAAGATGCAAATAACACTCGAAGAACTCAACAGATTATTGTTATACTACAACTGCTCGGTTCCTCGAATCCATACTATACTACTAGTTAGACTACTCTTAACTCATACTCATCGTCGGAAGCGACTCCATATCGAATGAAGTAGTCCACCCCTTCAATGCCACGTGAGAGGTCTGGCTCCTCATAGAAGATGTCTTCTTGTCCTTCGATGGCATTCAGTGTTGCTTCATCCAATTCATCACAATCTAGCAAGGGTTTAAGAGATTGGGGTGAGTAACGAGCGTTACCTAGCAAGTTTCTTTAGAAAGAAGTTGTGTGATATGCACTAACTACAGCCATGGACCCAAAAGAGTCGTAGGCCAATGCAAGGTTTTATCAAAGTTTCTTAAAAGATTGCTTTTACTTATGAAAACTATGCCCAACAGCCAACACAGGGTATTAGTGCCTTGAGAGCACCTTTCCTGCAGCGTTCGCAGCTCCTTCCCGGAACAAGGGGTAACATGTCACATCTTTTTACACTTTGCAGAGGTGTGTCCTTCCAAAATAGATCAAAGCCTTGCTGCACAACCGGGCGTACTTTCCCGTCCACACTTCCTTGGTGTGGGGCCTAGTCATTGATCCAAGCCATTCACTGCCTTCCCCGCACAACGCATGCCCACCCAATTCACGCATAGCAGGTTTAGCCCCTGATATTCACCCCCAACGATGAAGTACCTAGGCTCCTCTTGCGGACCATCATAGACACCAGTGCCATGGGAACTGAGGGGTCCCAGCCATGTGCATGTAGTCTCGCAAGACCTACAGCGACTGGCAGCTAGCTGCCCAATGACATGCGAACGAGAGAAGATACAGATGACTTTCCCTCCCATTCCAAGTCTCCTGGATGACACGGGTTTTACGACGCAAGAATAACTGTGGCATTGGTAGTTAGTCCTAGGTTTACTTTCCCGTGCAAGTGGAACCTCCACCACAATAGTCTTACCGTGGTTCCACCTGCTAGCCTTCCTAGGTTATCACCACTGGTCGATAACCACTAGTCATATTACTTATGAAAATAAGTTTTCAATCCTTTTTGAAATGTTAGAGTTAAAAGTCAACACTTTGCAAATAGTTTCAAAACTAGTGCAACCAAGAGATATGAGCAAGATAAACTTGCCTTGTGACTGAAAGGTAGTGGAGTCGGATACTTGGTGATGCTCTGGATCTCCTTGTTCTACAAAACATCATCATTGTCCGGTAAGGACAATGTTTAAAGAAGCAAATGGATGCTATGTGCAATGATATGCAATGCATGATGATTCATTGACTTTGTTTACTTATTTGTGTGTTTTACCCAAGACAATATTGTTAAAGTGTTTTATCACAACACTTGGTAATATTGGTGTGTTTTAGCCTAGACATGGTAATTCAAGAACTTACTTAAAGTTTAAAAGCAATTTGAAATTATGAAACCATGGTTGAAGTTATTTGAAAATAAAAGAATTGATTTAATAAAGAAAAGACTTAATTTTTATTTTGTTTAGTTAAAAATTAAGTGTTTTGGAATTTTGGGAATTAAATAAGATCACATGTTGAATTGATTTTGAATTGTAATAAGAAATATATTTTTAGTCAAATAAACAATTCATTTCAGATAAAGAATTATTTCTTGGAGTTTAAACCAATCAAATATGAATGTGATTTGAATTTGATTTATTTAAAAAGAAAACAGAATTGGCAAATTCATTTGGATTTTAAAATATTTGGCCTTGGCCCAATAGCCAAGCCCAGCCCACTACCTATGCTAACCCGAAGGACTCGGGTCTGGGTCGGTCAAACCAACCCAGCCCACTCTGCCTCGCTCACTCTCCTCTCTCTTTCTCCCGAGCCCCCTCCTGCGACCAATGTCGCCACCGCAGTCGCCTGCAGATCCCGACCATCTCCGGTGACTTCCACCACTGACACCTGGGAAAACGATGCCCCCCTCGGCCCTCTTCCTCCTCCACCAAGTGGATTTGGAAATCCTAGCCTCTCCGATGAGATCTGGGGTCGATCTCCACTCGAGTTCTCGCCGTCTCCTGTCGCCTCCAAGCTCACACCCCGCCGGATCTCCTCTGTGTGCTTGCTATGCGTGTTTGCGGTGGTCCAGGTGTGTGTGCATCACCGGTGGAAGCGTCGAGTGCGGTGCTCCCGGTGGTGCTGCGGTGAAGACCTCCCCAGGTAGCCCCTGGCCGGCCGCGCGGGCACTGCCCCGCCATGCCGTCCAGGCATGCCCCTGGGCGTCTGGTGAGCTTGTTTCTATCCTTCTCTTCCCCTCTTCTCTCTTCTACGGCTACGGTTACTGGCCATCTGGCCATGAACAGTGTGCCGAGCTCACAGGCATTCTTCTGTGATGCTGCTTTCTAGTGCAAGCTTGCTATGTTGGTTCAGTTAGTTGCTGTCGTGCTTGATTAGTGATGCTCATGATGTGATTACTTCTCTATCAGTGAACTTTTCTGACAGAGTGTTAAACTAAACCTTGCAGTTTGCAATGTTCAGTTATATTTAGCTGTGATGAATTATGATTCCTATCTATGACTTTAGGAAGATGATTTGGTCAAATATGTTTGGTTCTGTTGGTGGACTGACTGTGCTATTGGTCTAGCCTGAGCAGTGTAGGTGATGCTCTGCTAGACCACATTTAGTTATGTAAACTGAAACACTTGATTCAGCTTCTGCTGCTGTTAGTCTTTTGATTCCTAATAAAAGATCTAGAAAATGATAAGACAAGAAATCACTGTTTGGCTCTCTGTGATGTTGCTGTGGGGTTGTGTTTGAGGTGCATGACCATTTGGTCATGTGCCCAGCAACCAATTTATGTGATCTGTTGATGGTGAAACTTGCCCCTTTGCATAAGCCAATGATGTTGGTCTGAGGCTAGGTTTAGGTAGTGAGGTGCTCTACATGCTTTTGTGCCCACTGCTTGATTTTGAACTATTGCTAGCAAGACTTCTGTGGTTGAGGTGCATGTCCATCAGGACATGTGCCCAGCACAAGCTTGTTCTGTGTAGCTTCAGCTATTGCTACTTTAATCTGCCTATGAAGCAAAAGCTGAGGCTTTTCCATGGATGTATCTATTTGGCTTTGCACAAAATTACTTCCAATGATGTACTGAGCATAGCATCACTTTGCTAGTCTGAGGAAAAAGCTACCAAGACCCAACCATGCTTGCAGTTGTTTTGTTTATCAAGCAACTGCTGGTATTCAGTGCAGAATACCAACTGATGGGTTCGTAGCATAGAAACAAAAAAATTCCTACGCATGAACACATAAACTAGCCAAGAACATCTACAAGATGGTAGCAACGGAGACTAACCCTCGAAGACCGGTAGCGGGGATTACATTCCCGCACAAACGTTGCCGATGGAGAGTCGAGGAAGATGCACGTAGTTGACGTAGTCGTTCACTTGACGTAGTCGACGTAGTGGTTCACTTGACGATCACGAGACCGTGTACACGGCGCCACAACCGACAGCGCCCCCGTGCTTGGTCACACGTACGGCTCATCGTTGACTCCTCCACGCCCTCGGTCCAGCGGGGCAGCGGAAGAAGGGATCCGCCAGACACTCCAACACTCACTTCTCCAAGTGTGTGAAACTCGAACTAACAATCCGGCAGAGCTTTGCTAAGCCAAGACGGATTTGGGGCAGCAACTTTCCGGGAGAGGGAAGAACCAAAGTGTGTTGAGAAGAGGAGTATGTCCAACATATATATAGGAAAGAGAGGGGGCAGCCACCCATGAGGGGTGCGGCCAGCCCCTCCCCTTTTCTCCTCTTCATGGTGGTGGTAACCCCCTCCTTCATGGAAAGGTAACCCCCCTCATCAAATGAGTAACCCCCATTTTAATTTTGCATGACATTCATGCTAATTAAAATTCACACTTATTGATTTAATAAAACATTTTTATTTCTTTAATATTTATAATTCATTCAATTAACACACATTAACAAATATACCCTTGAGTTATTTTGATATCCCGAAACAGTTTCGGTGCTTTTCTGAAACAACCCTCATGCTGTCCTGTAATTCGATCGGAGTATCGTATCCACTCAAAAACGACGGCGAACCTTAAGTGTGTCACCCTACGGTTCGTGAATAACGTGGACATGATCGAGACTCCTCTCTGATCAATAATCATCAGCGGGATCTGGAAATCCATGATGACTCCCACTTACTCAACGATGAACTAGTGATCATGTGAACCAATAACGAACATAGTTAATTCCTTTGGTCTCGCGATATTATTACTTGTTCGAGATCCGATCATTTGGTATCAACCATACCTAGTTCGATCTCGTTTCTGACAAGTCTCTTTACTCGTTCCGTGATAATGCATTCCCGTGACCTAGTCACATGCTTGCAAGCGATTCTAATGCAATATCATCGAGAAGGGCCCAGAGAATATCTTCCCATCATCGGGTTGGACAAATTCCACTCTTGATCCATGAGCCTCAACTAATACTTTCAGAATACCCATATCAACCTTTATAATCACCCTGTAACGGTGTGACGTTTGATATCATCAAAGCACTCTTCCGGCATCAGTGATTAACATGATCTTATGGTCTGAGGATTAGAACTATTTCGTATGAGTTTGATATAGCAATGAACTTGATGACTTGATCGTATTGCTATTCAAACTATGGGTGTGAGTGTTCATCACATTATTCTTCTAATGATATGACCCCGTTATTAACAACATCCAATGTTCATGATCAGGAAACCTTGATCATCAGTTAATCAACGAGCTAGTATGAAAGAGAGGCTTTACTAGGAACCTTTTTTTAGTTTATTAATCACACAAGTATTAACGTTTCTGATTAATACAATTCTAGTATGAGAAATAAACATTTATCATAAACATGGAATATGATAATAACCACTTTATTATTGCCTCTCGGGCATATTCCCTTCAGTCTCCCACTTGCACTAGAGTCAATAATCTAGTTGATACTTGCGTATATAACACTTATGGCATTCACGTGTTATCCATACGCGTTGCATGTGGTTAATCTGATCTCCAGATCGGACACTTTCAGTTCTGTGTGTATTTTCATGTCTTTGCGTCTCTATGCATCACTCATTCTCAAAAGAGATAGTTGGGTATAAATTTGGTCCTTAGGTGAGACCTTAGTTCCTTTAGCTAAAATCATGTTGTCACTATTGCCGCACAATAGTTCTTCATAGTAATAGCCATCTTGGAACTACACCTAGTTTGATAACAAACTTCTTGACACAAATGCCCTCTTTTGCTACTTCTAAAGCAGCCATATACTCAACCTTTGTTGTAGAATCCATCACAATGTCTTAACTTTGGAACTAATCCAAATCCATCATGGAACTTCCTTCCATTACATTGTGCCGCCTAAACACATAGCTAAAATTGAGATAAACTTAATTTGTATCTTGTGACAAACTTAGTATCAATGTAACACTTTACAATGAACTATGTGTCACTTCGTCATTCATAATATATATCCTTAGTCCTTCCAAAGCACGTAAGGATATCCTTTACTATTGTCCAGTGATCATCTTATGACATTTATCACTCTGGTATATACTCATAACATTTAGAGCATAGGACATGTCTGGATATATACATATCACGGTATACATGATTGATCAAATCATTCATATGGCTTCACTTATCAAGTGTCAAAAACACTTGAATCTTGTTTCAACCTCTTCCATGCGGCAAGAACTTTTCTTGTCGTTTCCATATTGAACATCATTCAATATTTCATCTATGTACGTTGGCACAACCATATTGGCACCTCAATCTATCTACATAGACCTCGAGACCCAATATATTTGTTTTGCCTAAGTCTTTCATTGAAATCTAATTTTAATGAAAGTCTTAACCTATGTCAATAAAAGATACATCATTTCCAATTAACAATATGTCTTCTACATAATGTACTGAAAATATATCTCAGCGCTCCCACTTAATTTCTTGCAAATGCAAGCATATTCATCGTATCTGATGAAACTAAACCTTTTAATTATTTCATCACGGTGAATATTCCAACTCCGTGATGCTTACTTCAACCATTGAAGTTTGCATGCCTTTTAGCATCCTTTGAATTTACAAAACCCATTGGACCATATCATGTACATGTCCTAGGTAACAATTCTATTAGAAGAATGTTGTCTTGTTTGTTCAACTAACATATACCAAACTTGGCATATGTAGTGGTTGCTACAGTAATCCGTCCAAACAAAATATCGCTAAGAAAGATCAAAGCTTGTCACAGTCAACTCCTTGAACACAATCGTAAACTCTTTTAACAATGTGTCGACTATTTCATAGATGTTAAATATCCATGTCTGTCTTTATAGATCCAAATACGTTCATTAGGCTTCATGCCTTTTGAGGGTCTTCCAAGTTCATAAACTTGGTTTCTCGTGTATGGAACTATCATGGATTTTATGGCTTCTAGCCATTTGACGGATTCAGGTCCCATCATCGCTTCTTTGCATGTACTCGGTTCATCATTGTCAAACAATAATGATTCATTCTCAAATCTAACTATTTGATTGTTACCCAACTCATGCGGTTCAATAGGAACTTTGATATCTGTGACCACAACCTTTGAGGTACGGTAGCCATGCGCTTTGTGGCCGCCTCCGGGACGCTTCCTGGCGCTGCGCTACTCAGCACATATAGCTTAGGTTCAATAACCCAATCAAAGTTCTATTGTCCTCCCACTTAAATTTTCGCGAAAAAATCCTTCTCAAGAAACTTGACGTTTTCAGCGATAAACACTTTTGTCTTAAGTGTTCTGGAGAAATACCCAAAATTTCAGAAAAGACAACTTGGGTTTTATCCCATGCCATAACTCATATGGTGTCATTTCAACGGATCATGATGGTGCTCTTTTCAGTGTAAAAGCGGTAGTCTCTAAAGATTTATCCTTAAAATATAATGGCAGTTTTATAGACGACACCTTTGATCCAACGATGTCAAACAAAGTTTGATTTTATTTCTCGAACAATAATGATTCATTCTCAAATCTAACTATTTGATTGTTACCCAACTCATGCGGTTCAATAGGAACTTAGATATCTGTGACCACAACCTTTGAGGTACGGTAGCCATGCGCTTTGTGGCCGCCTCCGGGACGCTTCCTGGCGCTGCGCTACTCAGCACATATAGCTTAGGTTCAATAACCCAATCAAAGTTCTATTGTCCTCCCACTTAAATTTTTGCGAAAAATTCCTTCTCAAGAAACTTGACGTTTTCAGCGATAAACACTTTTGTCTTAGGTGTTCTAGAGAAATACCCAACATTTACTTTGGGATAACCTACAAAGATGCATTTATCTGACTTTGGTTATAAACATTTTACATATGCCTAGCATACCAAAATTTCAGAAAAGACAACTTGGGTTTTATCCCATGCCATAACTCATATGGTGTCATTTCAACGGATCATGATGGTGCTCTTTTCAGTGTAAAAGCGGTAGTCTCTAAAGATTTATCCTTAAAATATAATGGCAGTTTTATAGACGACACATTTGATCCAACGATGTCAAACAAAGTTTGATTTTATTTCTCGAACACTCCATACTCCTATGGTGTTTCGGGAAATACAAGTCTATGGAACGATTCCTCAACTTTTAGGTGTTTGCTAAACGTGTAACTCAAATATCTTCATTTATGATCAAATCATAAACTCTTTATTCTCTTGTTACAATGATTTTCCACTTCATCTAGAAATACTTTGAACATTTTTCAAATATTTCATACTTCTTCCTTATCAAGTAAATATACACATATATCTACTCAAATCCTTGGTTAAAGTAGATGAAGTTCAAAGATCAACCACTCACGGCTACACATAATGGACTATATACATCAACATGTATAATATCCAATAAGTTAGTCGTCCGTTCTTCTTTGGCCTACAAACGGAGTTTTAATCATCTCTAGGAATTTTTCACAAGTGTCAATTGATCCAAAATCAAAAGACTCCAAAATTCCATCAACATGGAGTTTCTTCATGTTTACTTTCCAATATGATTTAAACGGTGGTGTCACTCATAAGTGATCTTCTAATCATTTGTCTTGAGACATTTTTAGCATCAGTGTTATGGATATGATTTCTCCAATAGGATAAATGTTCATTCATCTTTTATGAATGCGGTAATAATTTGAAAAACCATTGTTCTCATAATACCATAACGAAATAACAATTATTAAAACAAATCTTGAAGGCTAGGTTTAATTCCAATGAAACACAATAACACTTTATTTGTTTGCGATGAGAATCATCCCATATTCATTTGCTAGTTAATTAGACCATTGTAGTTCTTGTATTGCATTGTTTGTATGACAGTTCATACCAACCAATTTAGTATCAAATACCCAAGAACCACATTGTTTTAACAAGCAACGAATACACCCATAACATGTATATCTTCTATATACCTGTGCTGGACGTTTCCAGTCTTTTCTTTTACGCCAGAATAAATTTTGGATTCTCTTTTAGCAATTATTTTCCTTCTAGAAGAATCTATCAACATCAATAGTGGCACCATACACATGGCACATAGTTCAAGGCATGATTAGTCAAACACTAATACCCTTGGACTCACACTTTGAAGTAGATCACCATAATCAAATATTTGGCGCTCTTCCAAATTCCATTCTTTAGTAATCTTTTAATGTAGTAAACATGTTACCGACATCTTGTATTCATCCTATCATGACAACTTTCATGATCAAGCTACTATAGCTCATGAGGACAAATTGTGAGTATAATGTTAGTTCCCAAACCTTTTAGGAGATCTGGACGCCTAGCGTCTCCAATCTTCGCAAATTCTCATACAATACGAGGACATGTGTCTTACTAAATTATACTCTATCACATTACAACCAAACATTGTTTCAGATATCAAAATATCTTCCACACATGATAGTTTGTGAAACAATCCTTTCAGCTCCTAGATAACCTTGATACTAAAAACAACTTTTGAATATCAAGGATCATGGAGGCAAGTGTGATACTTAGATACTAACACTGGAATTGTTACTCTTCATTTAATACTAATTATTAAATTTTATCGAGTAACCAAGGTTTGCTAAAATTTTGCCATAGGACTTTAAATTTTAGATTGACATTCAAACAATACGATACCAGTTCGTAAAGTTAACATCCAGAATTCTATAGTTCTATTATCTCAATTATAGCTAATCGCAAGGTAGTAAACGGGTGTCAATGCCTACAACAAACTATGCAAATTCACTTTAATTTAGTTCATGATAAATTGAGTTCTGTAATTCAAAATTACTAAGTGAACTCTCACTTAAAAACAACATCCCTCTTAGTTTTCTTAAGTGATTACACAAACCAAATTCACTATACCGCAACCGATCATCACGTGCAACGGCATAGTTTCAAAGGCGAACATCACCATGTTCATCATATCAACCATATGACTCATGCTTAACCTTTCGGTTCGTGTTCCGAGGCCATGTCTGTACATGCTAGGCTCACCAAGTAGAACCATAGCACTTACATGTGTAAAACTGTCTTACACCCGTCGTATGTAAACGTAGAGTCTGTCACACCCGATCATCACGTGGTGTCTCGAAATGACGAACTTTCTTGACGGTGCATGCTATGGAAGAACACATTTTATCTTGATATTTATGTGAGAGGGATCATCTTATAATGCTACCTGCGCGATCAAATCTAAGCAAAATAAGATGCATAAAAGGATAGACATCACATGCATATATAATGAGATATGATATGGTCCTTCACGCATTCGATCTCCATCTTGTGCGTCATGGCATGATCTCCATCATTCCACCGGCGCAGCACCAAGGTCCATGGTGCGCCACCTTGATTGTCTTCCTCCATTACAATATATCGCTTGGATATATATATATTCGGCACGCAGGCCATAAAATGTAAAGACAACCATATGGCTCCTGCCGGTTGTTTATAACTTACAAAAAGGATCATCGCATACAATTTGTAACATAAACAATTTAACCATATCACATCACATGCCCTGCAAAAACAAGTTAGACGTTTCTAATTTGTCTTGCATATTTTACGTGGTTTGGAGCTTTCTAGGAAGAACCGTTCTTACCTACGAACATGTAACCACAACGGTGATAAAAATATTATTAACAACTCTTTGTAAAATAGATCATAACTATAGTGGGAGAAACGTGCACCCGCAAAGCCACATATACCGAAGCATGTCAAGTGTGGGATAAGTCTCATGAACGCAGTCACGTAATGTTAGTCTCGGGCAGCTTCTATCCCACTATGCCACTATGATCCAAAATACAAAAAATAGCAATAACATGATCATCAACGCCCACATCTCCATGTGTTCTAATCGTGCATACCAACTACGCATAGAGATGGCTCTGATACCACTGATGGGTTCGTAGCATAGAAAACAAAAAAATTCCTACGCCTGAACACATAAACTAGCCAAGAACATCTACAAGATGGTAGCAACGGAGACTAACCCTCGAAGACCGGTAGCGGGGATTACGTTCCCGCATAACGTTGCTGATGGAGAGTTGAGGAAGACGCACGTAGTCGACGTAGTCGTTCACTTGACGTAGTCGACGTAGTGGTTCACTTGACGATCACGAGACCGTGTACACGGCGCCACAACCGGCAGCGCCCCCGTGCTCGGTCACACGTACGGCTCATCGTCGACTCCTCCACGCCATCGGTCCAGCAGGGCAGCGGAAGAAGGGATCCGCCGGACACTCCAACACTCACTTCTCCAAGTGTGTGAAACTCGAACTAACAATCCGACAGAGCTTCGCTAAGCCAAGACGGATTTGGGGCAGCACCTTTGCGGGAGAGGGAAGAACCAAAGTGTGTTGAGAAGAGGAGTATGTCCAACATATATATAGGAGAGAGAGGGGGCAGCCACCCATGAGGGGTGCAGCCAGCCCCTCCCCTTTTCTCCTCTTCATGGTGGTGGTAACTCCCTCCTTCATGGAAAGGTAACCCCCCTCATCAAATGAGTAACCCCCATTTTAATTTTGCATGACATTCATGCTAATTAAAATTCACACTTATTGATTTAATAAAACATTTTTATTTATTTAATATTTGTTAATTCATTCAATTAACAAACATTAACAAATATACCCTTGAGTTATTTCGATATCCCGAAACAGTTTTGGTGCTTTTCAGAAACAACCCTCATGCTGTCCTGTAATTCGATCGGAGTATCGTATCCACTCAAAAACGACGGCGAACCTTAAGTGTGTCACCCTACGGTTCGTGAATAACGTGGACATGATCGAGACTCCTCTCCGATCAATAATCATCAGCGGGATCTAGAAATCCATGATGACTCCCACTTACTCAACGATGAACTAGTGATCATGTGAACCAATAACGAACATAGTTAATTCCTTTTGTCTCGCGATATTATTACTTGTCCAAGATCCGATCATTTGGTATCAACCATACCTACTTCGATCTCATTCCCGACAAGTCTCTTTACTCGTTCCGTGATAATGCATTCCTGTGACCTAGTCACATGCTTGCAAGCGATTCTAATGCAATATCACCGAGAAGGGCCCAGAGAATATCTTCCCATCATCGGGTCAGACAAATTCCACTCTTGATCCATGAGCCTCAACTAATACTTTCAGAATACCCAAATCAACCTTTATAATCACCCTGTAATGGTGTGACGTTTGATATCATCAAAGCACTCTTCCGGCATCAGTGATTAACATGATCTCATGGTCCGAGGATTAGAACTATTTCGTATGAGTTTGAGATAGCAATGAACTTGATGACTTGATCATATTGCTATTCGTACTATGGGTGAGAGTGTTCATCACATCATTTTTCTAATGATATGACCCCGTTATTAACAACATCCAATGTTCATGATCAGGAAACCTTGATCATCAGTTAATCAACGAGCTAATATGAAAGAGAGGCTTTACAAGGAACCTTTTTTTAGTTTATTAATCACACAAGTATTAACGTTTCCGATTAATACACTTCTAGCATGAGAAATAAACATTTATCATAAACATGGAATATGATAATAACCACTTTATTATTGCCTCTCGGGCATATTCCCTTCACCAACCTGTGGTGGAAAACTTTGGTGTTGTGGTCTTGTGGCTGATCTGCTACTTCTTGTTGGTGAGTTGTGGCTTGCTCGTGGCTTGCCCTTCTCCTCCTGGTTCAGCTTCTGGTGGCTTGCCCTTCTCCTCCTGAATGACTCCTTGTCCTTCACCTCCTGGGACTGCTGCTGATTGCTTGCCCATCTCCTCCTGGGATAGTCTTGAGCTTCAGGTTACTCCATGGTTTTGCTGGGTGATGTTCTAGTGGATTTGTGGTGCTGTGGAAGAACTGTGGTGTTCTTTGTGCTGGTCTTGTGCTGGTCGGGTGTGAGCTGCTTGCTCTGTCCGAGCTCATCTTCACCAGCTGCTAGCTCAGCTGAGCTGCTGTGGTGCTGCCAGCAGCTCCTTCTCAGTCCTGTGACTGAGCTGCTTGTGTGTTGTGTGCTTGTTTGCCTCACTGTGTTGATCCGATCCATCTCTTGGACGTGCTATGACATTTTTTGATACCCATATGCTTTGTACCCCAGTTAAAAGAACAGATACTGCAAGACAAACAAAGATCATAAAGGAATGGTGTTAGGGTTAGATGGTGTTACTCTCAGATTTTGGCAAACATCATGCCATCTTCATCATTGAGTTATAACTTCAAGATCCAAGTGAAGACATTGAAGAATACTTAGATGGTTTCTAGAATTTAGTTTTTCTTTATTTTCCCTTATGTAATATTCTTTTCAGTTTATTATTATGTAAAGACATTGTATATATGTTTAATATTAATAAAGTAACATTTCAGTTTGTTTTATTTACTTATTCTATTTCTATTTTCCAACTCAATTTAATATTGAGTTATCTTTTATTAATGATTACTTATTCAAATTTAATAATATTCAAAATCAAAATAAGGTACCAAAAATACTTGAACAACAACATCAAGAGATCATAACAAAGCTCATAGCATTCTAATAACATTTAACCAGATATTATTAGATAGAAGCTTGTTCTCTCAGGTTTTTTTGAATTTGCAAAAAATTTACTCATATTTTAGATGCATGAATGCACAAAGGTCCTATTTCTACCCTTCGTTTATTCCTAAATGCTGGGATATTACACTGAAGGTCTAAAACATGAGGCACTACACCATGCAAAGCTAGTAAGCAAGAAGCAATAAGACCTCCACAAACTCCCCCTTTCTCACGGTTAGCATCAAGTCGGAAAGCTATTGAAGCACGCAAATTATAAGTCCTATCACGTCTCACACCAGCAGCAATAAAAGCTAGATCATAGGAGGATAACTTATTTGCAACTTTCCTAGCAAGAACACACTTGGTAATAAAGTAGGCAAAATATCGAATGGACGGGAAATGAATATTCCGAATTTTACCACTCTCTCCTAAGAAGCTTCTTCCTTGACAAATCTCCTCATATAAGTCCATCAATGGCCTGGGCCGCTCTCTCATCTTTTCGCACGATCCCCACTGTGGTACTCTAATAGCTGCACAGAAAACATCAAAGGGCAAGTCCACAGATTTATTGTAAATTTTATAATGAACCATCGGGTTAGATGAGGACAAACTGAATCTAAAATCCTGCACCACAGACATTGTTAGTTTAGCATATCGGTGAGGTTCACCATCAATAAAATGTTCCAATCTTGCATTAGAGATTAGAGTTTGGAAGTCCTGCAGGATCCCAGCAGCATTCATGAACTTTGAGCATGGATAGATTGAGGGAAAGACTCTCTCTTCACGGTGAACTCTCATGACCTCATGCACCTCTAGTTCATGTTGAAAGAGTTGGTATGCATTCTCCTCCATTTCTGAAATTTTTAAGCAAACCTCATAAAAAATGATTTTGAGACAAACAAATGTAGGAAACTACTATAGGGAGTGACAAGAGGGCTAACATGCATCAAAATAACACTTCTAAGCAATAGAACAAGCATGCAAACTCATTTCACCTGTCACCTATAGAGCTAAAATAATTAAGAAATAGTCCACTAAACAAAATTCTAATTGGACAATCGAAGGAGTCACATACCAGAGAACAAATACACCAAATCTCAGCAGCAAAGATGGGCTGAGCAAGGAGATCGAAAAATCGCGAGGAAGAACAGCAAGAACACGGGTTTGAGCTGAGGTGTGGAGATATTTCAGAAGAGAGAGTGAAGTGAGGGTAGAGAGGTAAGTGGAGGGCCAGGGTGCCCCCCTCACCATGCCACGGCGCGACCAGGCTTGGGCCGCGTCTCCATGTGGTAAGGTGGCATGGTGGGTCCCCCTGAGGTGTCCCAGGTGCCTCTCGGCCCCATTTTTGACATAAAAATTTAAAAATAATTTTCCGGAATTTTTCGAGAAACTTTATTTTCGAGGATTTTTCAGAAATTGATAAGAGAATAAATCTCGGGAAAACAAAGATGAACGATAGAAAGCAAATCCAAACCAAGCTTATAGCAGCTCTAAGATATTCTAATATGAAACTAAACAGTGGAAACAAAAATGAACAAGGTGGAAACAAAAGTAAATGTGGTGAAAACATAGCTTTGTTCATTTGAAAACCGCTTTGTTAACAAGGTTGATCAAGTCTTGTTACCAAACCACTTTTCTATGAAGCAAAACTTTGCATTTCACTAAATGATTATGTTACCTCGACCTTGATAGGCATAGTCCCAACCATAACAATTTGATATTCTTCCTTGGACTTTGGCCTTGAGCAAATAATTTGACCAACTCTGATGGTCTCAATATTCTTGATTGAATTTAGAGCATATTTTCTATCAAACTTCTTGGGAAAATAAACATGTGCTCTTTATCATTGACATTAAAAGTTACTTTCCCTTGGTTGCAATCAATAACAGCACTTGCAGTGTTTAGAAAAGGTCTCCCAAGAATAATAGACATATTGTCATCTTCAGGCATTTCCAACACAACAAAGTCAGTTAATATCAAACAATTATTAGCAGCTTGAACAGGAACATTCTCACATATACCAATAGGAATAGTATTAGACTTATCAGCCATTTGCAAAGATATATCAGTCGATATCAACTTTTCTAGATCAAGTCTCTTATAGAGAGAAAAAGACATGACACTAACTCTGGCTCCCAAATCACATAAAGAAGTTCTAACATAGTTATTTTTAATAGAGCAAGGAATAGTCGGTATACCTGGATCTCCAAGATTCTCCGGAACTTTACCATCAAAAGAGTAATTAGCAAGTAAAGTGGAAATTTCCTCACTAGGAATCTTCCTTTTGTTAGTAACAATATCTTTCATATACTTTGAATAAGGAGGCATTTTAATAGCATCAGTCAAAGGAATTTGCAAAAATAAAGGTCTCATCCATTCACAAAACCTGTTGTAGTGTTCTTCTTTCTGGGATTTGTGTTTCTTACCAGGTGACGAGGGTTAACTCGACAAATGTCCTAGATGAAGGACTTAGGATCAGGGAGATAGGACGTTGGATGAACTCAAAGGTAAAGTTAGTCGAAATAGGTGCTACTCGTGTGATGATGATGCCAGAAAAGAGCTGTGGCGTTGAATTGGCGTGGGAGCAGTAAGTCCTTGTGCGTGGTGAATGACCAGCCCATTGGGAACCCCAAGAGGAAGGTATGATGAGTGTAACAGCAAGTTTTCCCTCAGTTAAGAAACCAAGGTATATCGAACAGGAGAAGGGAGACGGTGACGACTGAAGGTGTTTGTGGAACCTGCACACACACAAACAAATACTTTGTTCCCAACTTGCGATGAGGTTGTCAATCTCACCGGTTTGCTTGAAACAAAGGTTATGAGTGTATCGAGTGGAAAACAGTAGTAATATGCGAGTAAAGTAAACAGTGCGAGTAAAGTAAACAGGTGATTGCAATATGATTAAAATAGGACCGGGGTCCACAGTTCACTAGTGGTGTCTCTCCATAGATAAAATAACATGCTGGGTAAACAAATTATAGTTGGGCAATTGATAGAATAAAGATAACGTGATATGTCAAGAAGATCACTATGAGATTCACTCTGGGCATTACAACAAAATACATAGACCGCCATCCAACTGCATCTATGACTAATAATCCACCCCCGGGGATATCATCCGAACACCCTAGAAGTATTAAGTTGCGAACAACAGATAATTGCATTAAGCAAAGTGTGTAATGTAAACAAAGCATATGCCCTTGAGCATATGAATGTTGTTTTCTCCCTAGTAGCAACAGCACATCTACCACCTTAGAGGTTTCTGTCACCCCCCCCAGGTGAAATAGAGGCATGAACCCACTATCAAGCATAAATACCCCCTCTTGGAGTCACTAGCAACTACTCGGCCAAGATAGCTACTAACAACGGAGAGCATGCAAGATCATAAACAACATAGAGATAACAAAAGATATAATTCAGTACAGCAACTTAATCATAAACACCAATATTCATCGGATCCCAACAAACCAACATCATAGAATTACATAACGGTGATCTCAATCATGTAAGGCAGCTCATGAGATCTAAACATGAAGCACATGGTGGAGAAGACAACCAGCTAGCTACTGCTATGGACCCATAGTCCAAGGTAGACTACTCACTCATCGCTCCGGAGGCAAGCATGGCGATGAAGAAGACCTCCGGTGGCAATTCCCCTCTCCGGCAGGGTACCGGGAAGAGCTTCTGGACCCTCCCGATCTTTGGGTCGATGGCGGCGGCAGATCGCGATGTATTCTGGAAAACTGATCGGGCCCTTAGGTTTTTCTCGTCGGGGGGTACTTATAGGCGAAGGGGCGATGTCAGGAGAGGGACCAGGTGTCCTCACACAGGGGTGGCGCGGCCAGGGGCCAGGCCGCGCCGCCCCCTTGTGTGGGGCCCTGGTGGCCCCCCTCTGACACTTCTTCGGATGTCTGGAAGCTTCCGGGTAAATTATGACTTCAGGAACTTGTTTCGTCCAATTCCGAGAATATTTCCTGTGTATCACTTCTGAAACACAAAAACAGCAGAAAACAGGAAACTGGCACTGTGGCACTTCGTTAATAGGTTAGTTCCGGAAAATGTATAAAAGTGCCACTAAGTGTAACGAAACAATAGGCAAATGGTGTAAAAACAAGCATGGAGCATCAAAAATTATAGATACGTTTGAGACGTATCAATAGGTGTATAACGAAAGTAAACTTGGGTGTTGAACCTGGCTTGCTTTCAATCTGGCCTACACCGTCCCGTCCTGGCCCCTATATATAGGTGGTCAGGTCTCGAGGATCGGGTAGGGTCCGATACAGATTACAATATCGACATACGGTAAGAACTTGTATCTCGACTATTATTACAATTGGGCCTAGCTTAACGGGCCTCAGGGGTACTCAACTAGCGGGTTCTATTAGCTATACCCTTGTCACCAGGAAAAGGCATTGGTTTCTGCACCCAAGGTTCTCTCTCATTACCATGCTTGTTGGCAATGAAGTCTTCCTTAGTGTACTTTGCATTCTTAGCAAGCTTTTCTGGTTCCTCTTCAACTTCTTCTTTATCAGAAGCATTACCACTTTTGGTTTCAGCATCAGAAATAGAAACACTATTAGGATCTTTACCTGTTTCAGAAGATTCTGCAACTGTTTTGTGCTTCTTCTTCTTCTTCTTGGAAGGAATACCATCACTTGTAGCACATTGAGAATCTTGCTCGATCCTCTTAGGATGCCCTTCAGGATATAAGGGATCTTGAGTAGTAGCACCACCTCTAGTGCATATTTCACACGCTTGTTTTTCTCTTGCAGCATTAACTAGCAAGTCTTTTTGCACCTTGGTAAGCTGATCAATTTGAGTCCGAACCATTTGAAAATGTTTAACAAGCATCTTCACATCATTGGAGGTTCTCTCCACAATATCCTGCAACTTGTTAATAGCTCTAGAATTTTCTAACAAATGATTCTGCACTCTCATATTAAAATTATCTTGCTTAACAATGAAATTATCAAACTCATCTAAGCATTGATCAGGAGGTTTAGAGTAAGGAATGTCTCTATTATCAAAGCGTTGGAGAGAGTGTACCTCAATAGTGGATGAGCGAGGGATTGGCTTACATAGTTCTTCTATAGGCGGTAGATTCTTCACGTCTTCGGATTTAATACCCTTCTCCTTAAGAGATTTCTTGGCTTCTCTCATCACCTCATCATTTAATTCAATCATCCCTCTCTTCTTTGGTGTCGGCGCTGGTGTTGGTGCTGGTGTTGGCTCAGCCATAGTCCAATCATCATAATTCCAGCTTATTTTAGCCATTAATTCCTCAGCTTCAGCTGGAGTCTTTTTCCTGAAAATACCACCAGCACAACTATCCAAATATGTCTTAGATTCAATAGTTAGTCCATTATAAAATATATGAAGGAGTTCATTTTTAGGCAATGGCTCTCCAGGCAGTACTCTAATTAAAGAGCAAAACCTTCCCCATGATTCTAGCAGTTTCTCTCCTTTCACCTGCTCAAAGTCAAAGATTTTATGCAAAGCAGCATGTTGAGCACTAGCAGGAAAATATTTCTAAAAGAAAGCATTAACCAAAGCAATAGGACTATCAATAGATCCAGGGGACAAATTATTAAACCAGGCTGTAGCTGCACCTTTCAATGAAAAAGGGAAAATCTTAGCAACAAAGTAAGTACGCAGCTTAGTATCATCAGAAAACAAATTACTCAAAGAAGAAAGCTCATTCATGTGGTCCATAGCACTCTTACTTTCAGTACCACAAAAAGGTTCTTTCTCAACAATAGATATGTAAGATAAATCCAAAGAGAAATCATAGTCCTTATCACTAATATGTATGGGAGAAGCGGCAAACTTAGCATCAGGGGATAACTTGTATCTAACAGCACGTCTTGCAAGAAGATCTCTAATAGCACCAGCATCACTAGTAGCATGAAATTCATCAATAAAAGCATCATCTAGCTCAATATAAGCATCATCAAAATCGTCACTAGGATGTTCCCTAGACTCAGGTGAACTAGCAGGTGTAACAGTAGCGTTCCCCATTTGCTTAGTCCTAGCAATTGTAGCATCTAAAAAGGAACCTAACGAACCACTCTCATCAAGCACAGTAGAAGCATCGTCAAAACTATCAGTAGCATTTTCAAACTCAACAGAAGAAGTAGCATGTGCATGCGGTGGTGTAAGCAACTTACTCATAACAGATGGTGAATCAAGAGCAACAGAGGTGTTCAGAGTCGTACCTCTTCTTGTAGTGGATGGCAATATAGGAACTTTTCCATCACGAGGTTTACCCATGATGAATGGATTGCAGCGAACAATATGAATCCCAAGTGAACTTACAAATAAAGCTATGCTCCCCGGCAACGGTGCCAGAAAATAGTCTTGATGACCCACAAGTATATGGGATCGCAATAGTCTTCGAGGGAAGTAAAACCCAAATTTATTGATTCGACACAAGGGGAGCCAAAGAATATTTATAAGCCTTAACAGATGAGTTGTCAATTCAGCTGCACCTGGAAACAGACTTGCTCGCAGCGGTTTATCAGTAGCAACAGTTTTATAGTGGTGACAGTAGTAAAAGAGTAGCAACAATAATAAAGTAAAGACGGTAATAGTAGCAATAGTAAATAGTAGGATTAAATACTGTAGGCATAGGGATGGATGTACGGGCGTTGCATGGATAAGATAATTCATGAAATCAACAAGACATGGGCAATTGCAGATAAATAATGATAAAGCATCCTAGTACTAAACAACCATAGGCATGTGTTCCATATATAGTCGTACGTGCTCGCAATGAGAAACTTGCACGACATCTTCTGTCCTACCAGCCTGTTTGCAACAGGGCCTCAAGGGAATCTACTGGTAATTAAGGTACTCCTTTTAATAAAGTACCGGAGCAAAGCATTAACACTCGGTGAACACATGTGATCCTCATATCACAGCCATCCCCTCTGGTTATCCCAATTGCTGTCACTTTGGGGCCTCGGGTTCCGGACAACGATATGTGTATACAACTTGCAGGTAAGATCATAAATAACAAGTATCATCATAAAACAATAACAAGTTCAGATCTGAGATCATGGCACTCGGGCCCAAAGTGACAAGCATTAAGCACAACAAGTTGCAACAATGTCATAAGCACTAACAATAGATACTAGGCACCATGCCCTAACAATATCATAGCAAATTACATGAATGATCTCATCCAATCCCTATCATCCCCTTCGCCTACAGCGAGAATTACTCACACATGGATGGGGGAGTCATGGATGGTTGATAGAGAGACGTCGGTGATGATGGTGATGAAGATCTCCTCCAAATCCCCGTCCCGGCAGGGTGCCAGAATGAAGTTTCTAGTTCTGAATCACGGTTTGTGATGGTGGCGGCGCAGTGGAAGTCTATCTGAGAAAAACATTGAACCCCCAATAGTTTCAGGTCTGGAGGTATATGTAGGCGGAAGGAGGGCTCGAGGAGGCGGTTGGGGTGGCCTCACCACACCCTGGCGAGGCCAGGCCTGGGCCACGCCACCAGGTGGTGTGGTGGCCTCCCAGCCCCTCTCCGTCTCGTATTCTGGCTCTGTGGGTCTTCTGGTAAAATAGGAATTTTGCAGTATTTTTCGGAATTTTTCCTGAAAGTTGGAATTCTGCACAAAAACAAGACACCAAGGCAATTCTGCTGAAAACAGCGTTAGTCCATGTTAGTTGCATTCAAAACACATAAATTAGAGCAGAAACAACAGCAAAAGTGTTCGAGAAAATAGGTACGTTTTGGACGTATCAGTTAATTAGTTTTAGAGTTAGTTTTAGTTAGGGTTAGTTTTAGTTATTTTAGGGTTAGTTTTAGTTAGGGTTAATTGTTAGTTTTAGTTAGGATTAGTTTTAGGAATGTTGGAATTTAGGAGTTTACGGTTAAATAGAATGTAAAAATAATAGTGTAAAAATAGAATTTAGGGATTAAGAGTTTAGGTTAAATAGAAATGTAGCAATGTGATAGCATTGTGTCAATGTGATAGGATTATTTTGCAAATGGCATTGTGTCGATGTGATTATTTTGCAAATAGAAATAGGATTATTTTGCAAGTAGAAATAGGATTATTTTCCAAATAGAAATAGGATTATTTTGAAAATGGAAATAGGATTATTATGCAAATGGCATTGTGTCGATGTGATTATTTTGCAAATAGAAATAGGATTATTTTGCAAATAGAAATATGATTATTTTGCAAATAGAAATAGGATTATTTTGAAAATGATATAGCGTGCATTTTGATATAACATTGTGTGCATTTTGCAGAAACTATGGATTCACCTAGCAGAAACCTAGCACCGGAAGAAATTCTCGAGGGTATAATTCACGACATCCCCAATGTTGAACCAGCAGAATCTCCGTCATCGTATCTGAACTCCTTCGGGGATGAGGTCGACCGACGTGAGAATGAAGCCGACGGCTCCGATGATGGAGAAGGTGATAGCTCCGATGATGGAGAAGCCGATGGACATTTAACGAAGTCCGGCGAGGTATATATATGAAGTTCGGCAATCACAAGTAATATGTGAAAATATTGGAGGTAGTTGTATATATTGAGTTGTATACATATAAATTGACGAATGTTTCTCCTCTTAGGCCTCCACATCGAGGAAAGCTACGAAACGAGGCCCGACCAAAAAGTTGGATGCACGAATGCATTACACATTTGAGGTCATATTGCCTACGGGCGAACCCAACCTTCCTAAGAAGGTTGCTGACGTATTCAAGAAACAATGCGGAGTTCTGGTTAGGGATCACGTCCCGATCAGCGTTCGAAAGTGGCACAAGCACAAAGGGGCAAACGATAGTGAGTATGTCACCGAAAGGTACAAAGAGAGTCTTTGGAATGACCTCATGGCTCATTTCAACCTACCAGAATGTGAGGATGAAGCCGCCACTGCAAAATTGAGGATGAAAGTCAAGCATTGGACCCTTAAGAAGATGGCCGAACTGTTCTGGGTGTGGAAGAAAAATTATGGAAAAACTATCTGAAGACAAAGGAAGTGCCAGTATTCCAGTGAAGCAGGCGAATCACTGGAAGGCATTTAAGGAGTACAAGGAGTCAGAAGATGCCAAGGACTTGTCAGAAAAGAACAAGAACAATGCTGACAAGAAGAAATATCACCACAAGTTGGGGCCAGGGGGCTATGAGCCCAAAGTGGGATAAACAAGAGCAAGAGATGCTTGCTAAAGGGATCCAACCTGAACCCCTCCGTGATGAGTGGGAATTGAGAGCAAGAAATTGGTTCTTGCGCATGGTGGTTCATATGACGAACAAATAGAGGACCTTCTTTGCAGTGACGGTCTTAGGATACCCAGAGAAAATTGGAAAAAAATAGTGAAAGAAATTAAAGAGGGGAAGAGAAAGTTCTATCCCGGTAGAAAGAAAGACTTGCTGACACTGGTCCTCGGAATGACAAACGCGGAGGACGAACGCGAGGCTTTGGTCCTTATTACCCGTGGTGGCTTGGGTTTGTCAAAGACCAAGAGACCTACAGAAGCCGAGCGAGAGCAAAGAAGCGACATCAGGAGGAGGAAAATGGCAAGTTCAACCAGTTGCTTACCAGAGTTAACGAGCAGCCGCAGCAGATTGACGAACTTAGAGGAGTACTAGCGCCTGCAACATCCTGCACTCGATATTACCGCCAGCCCATCTAAGCGGAAAAGTAGCAAGGCTGAATGGGAGGCCCCGACTGACGATGCACGACGGATGATAACCCGTGGATGGAATCAAGGAGTCAATATCATGTGAGCTCCATCAGAGAATGAAGAATATATCCATGAAGATGGCAATCGGGCAAGCTTTACCTTGTCCTCCTGACGCACGCTGGCATGGCCATGAGATTCTAGCTGGCTATGCTAAAGTCGGGGTGGATGAAATCGTGACGGGGTTTCATGATATGGAGCTTGACATCCCTGGATCTAAAGATGAGAGGACACTCGGAGGAAGTAGTGGGTGGAGTCATTCTATGGGACAAGAACTACATCAAGCTTCTAGGCTCGGCGCCAAGGACAACACCGCCTTCGAGTTGTCGCAGGTCACCTACACCTCCATCACTTCCAACAAGCCCTCCCCATGACTACGGCCACCACAGCGTGAGTGGGTCGGTCGTCTTCACCGCTGGCCGCTAAGGAAACTAAGCGGAAGCGTGCCAACAAGAATGCTCCGTCGATGAGTTCTAACCGACGGAGCCCCCCCCCCCCCCAAAGCGAAAACGGCCGCCCCTCCCAAAGGTACCTCATCCAAATCTTCCCATCAGACCTCACGATCGTACCCCCGAGGAAAACACCAGGATCGCAAAGGAACATTATGATGCGCAGATGAAAAAAGAAGAAACCCGAGCCCCGCCCGGAATACACCGAGAAGCAAATAAACTAAGAAAAATACTTACTGACCCTGCCATCACAATATGACTTGCACCATAAGCCTGATGACTATCTACACACACTGCAGAAGGAAGGGAAAAAGAGCTGATCAAGTACAAGTGCAGGTGGGAGAAAATCAAGTAAAAGTGCAAGCAAGAAAAGATCAGATGTTCCCCAGCTCAGACAACAGGCCAAACAATCGATCCCACCCCTCAAGGTGTTATCCAAAAATGTTCCCTTCCTAGTGCAGCAGCAAAGTTTGGAAGAAGCAAAGAAGTGGGCGGATGAATAGAATATGAGTGTTGAAGACATTATGGCTTCCCAAGGCTGTTGTAGCCCCTAAGCCTAAACTTGTCATGGGGGGCCTTTGGTCAGCAAAGAGAGGTCGGAAGAACTCCCAACACATATGTGTCACTTGCATGCATGGTACCTGAATGACGCAAAGAATGGGAAAATAATGATCGTGGCGAGTGTCCCATGGGAGTACTACGGCCAACCCGAAGAGATCCATGTCGAATTTGAAGAACTCTTCTAGATGTACAATTGCAAAGCCCTCGATAAATCTCTCATGAGTTGCTATTGTCTGTAACTTGTTCAATTCATTGTCTATATATAAGTTATTCAGTCATTTCAGTTGTTCAATTCATTGCATGTAATTATCCTCACTATATCCTTTTGTACTCTATTATGCAGAATGAAGTTCCTAGTTTGTAAAAGTAGGAACATCCTAAATGTTGGGTTTATTGACTCAGATAAAGCACATATAAAGACGCTAACTGATAATTCTGAGGAGACGGAGGAAAACATTCTAAGGTTTCTAACAGACCAAAATTTCTGTGACCACATACTGTTTCCTTACAACTTCAAGTGAGGGTCTTACTCTGTTGTGTCCATTCACTTACAAGTGTAATTGATAAGTTACTGACGTATATATATACATGTGCAGCTTCCACTGGATTCTGCTAGATATTCAAATTGATAAGGGAAGAGTTGATGTCTTCGGCCCATTAACGAGAAACATGGAACAGTTCCAAAGCATGCAGGACATGCTCCAAAGGTAATTTCAATTATTCTCGCGCTATATCGGTCTCTTTCGATGATTTTCTGAGATATCAAGTAATGAATAACTTAGCAATTCATTTTCCTTGCCGGGCAGGGTTTGGAAGCGGTTCAAGTGTGTGACTAGCGGTATCTCTCATGAGAAGGTGACTTTTAGAAAGGTTCAGGTAAGTAGTACGAGATAGGGCCGTGCATCTCTTTACTTCTATTTTCAATACAATTATGATGCTAGGTTATAATTTTGATTAAATTATATTCTTGTAAAGTGCGACCAACAACCACCGGGGACGCGCATCTATGTGGATACTACGTTTGAGAGTTCATTCGCACGTTTACCTCTGAGCGCCGGGATTATAGATACGACGTAAGCAATACATTCACAACTTTATTTTATTACCGTCACTTTTTGTTATCATGATTGATATTCATATTGATCTCCTTTTCTTATATAGTTTGAGGCCATGTGGGAGAAGTTCCTACCAGAGCAACGCGCGATTGCTGGCGGGTTTCTTGAGGACAAAAGCTATAGACGACAAAGGACGATTTCATGTAGCTAGAGGCCATTACTGATGTCGGTCCGTGTAATCGAATAGACAGGCTCTAGTCCCGGTAATTGTGATCTCCATATAATTGTATATATATGCTCGAGCTTAAGACAAGTTATCTTATATATATATATGCACAAACATGTACGCGTAAAAATTATAAGAAAACTATTTTAAAATGAAGAAAGAAATAAATAAAATACAACAAAATAAATTCTCTACCGCGGGATAGAAAGTGCCAAGTTCCTGCCGCGACAGAGACTCTTTAGTCCCGGCCCGTGTTACGAGCCGAGACTAAGGGGGTTCCCCCAGCGCGCTTCGCGGCGCCTACGTGGAAGGCCTTTTGTCCCGGATCATAACCGGGTTGGGACTAAAAAGTTAGACTTTAGTCCCGTTTGGCTAGTCCCAGTTGGCCAACCAGGACTAAAGTCCTTTACGGGTCAGGAAAGGACCTGTCTCCACTATTGTCATCAGGTCCTGACGGTGACGGTTTCAGCTTCCACTGCCTCTGCAGCATTTCGGCACCGGCGTGGTGGAGATGGTGTAGTCGAGGTGCACGCTGCAACCGGCTAGGGTAGAGACACAGGGAGGGGCATCGCTGCATGTATATTGCTTTGTTGGTTTTCCTCTTACCGTGAAAAGAGATTGAGATTTTAACCGGCACGTGGGCGGGAGTGATGTTTTCACTCTCATGTGCATATGCATCTATTATGAAAAGTGCATAAAATTTAGAATTTTACCAAAATTCCAGAACAAAATTCGTGTACTTATGCTATGTGTGCACTTTATTTTTAAAAGAACATTTTTATGACCTATATAAATATATCCTTCATTAAGGCGTGAATAATCTAGTTGGAGCATCAAAATTTATCTTTTTGGATGGACACGAAAAACATTCTTTTTTCCAAATACTTGTGAGCGAACATAGAATGTCCAGATATATAAGCAAAATTTTGTTTTTGAATCTTTTAACATTTTGAAATATATTTTTAAAATATGTCTATACCAATATAAAAAGGCATAAAAGGCGACAGATCCAATGAACCACAACCATCAAATTACCATCTAATAATCTAAATTAACACCGCCATTAGGGCATGTATAGTAGTTTCGACTCTGGCCGTCTGTAACGCCTCCCCACGTCAGCTATAGACAGTCTAACAGACACCGTGTACAATAAGGAGTTTAGTCGGCTGTCTGTATCTACTAAACTGCTTGCAAATCATGATTAATCAACTCTAAAGCAACCTGTGTAGTCTTCCGTGTGTCCGCGTAAAGTGATCACTCGTCCTGGAGAAGAAGTGGCTCGATCAGAGTTAGGAATATTTTCGCGGGAAAGGGGATAGATTGTTTCCGCAGAAGACAAGATCCCACGCGACCCACGATGCAAGCGACGACCTCCATACAATGTCAAAAAATCTATCGGTAGGAGGCGACTTTTACGGGATTAGACTGTCTTTAATTTTACCGACAGACTCTGCCGTTTTCCATTCTCTCTCTCCTCTAAGCGAGTAATTTTCCTACGTGGTACATGCTACAGATGGCTGACTAGATATCATTGTACATGCCCTTAGCGCTAAAACAACAGGAACCGACAATGCCCGTGGCTACCAACATACCGGCCCGTTCAGTTAAAAAAATTCCCCTTTTCCCAAAACAACGCCGCCATCACCAGACTACAAAGACGCCCTAGACGGGAGGGACGCGACCTGTAGTACGCGAGGCCGCACTGCACACCGGAACGCCCGGTAGCCGGGCGCCCGCGCCGTCCTGCACAATGTGATCGCCGTCTGCATATTCCTTGTCCATCGGTACACTGAAACCTGCGCCACTCTGCCTGATGCGGCGGTCGCCTATAGGTCCCTGCACGCGGCACGCCGCCCACGCGAGGCCGTCCTGCATGCCGGAACACCAACACACGCGCGCCGCCCTGCAAGCTGCGGCCGCAGCCTGCACGTCCCCGGCCACACACAGCTCCGCATCTTCCCTGTTCAACCAAAAGTTACCGCACTAATCTGCACAGGTTGCAAACTTAATCTGCACCAACAGATAGGATCAAGAAGTTAGTTAAATCAGAAGCAGGCTTTTATATCACAAAGGGCCTTGAGGAATCAGGGCCTCTTACTTTGGCGATAGGCAATGACCTGAATGTAACAAGAACTATGTCCAACAAAGGAAGAGGCTTATCATATCTCTTCGCGTTCTTGTGCTATGCTTTATTTTACTATAACATCAAATTTATCATGTACTAGAGTTTGTGCATTTGTAGCCAGAAGTTATAATAGGTTCTTGGGATGGCTGTAATTCTTGCAGCTACCGAACTGCATAAAGCAATGTAAGCTTCTTGGAGTTATCTCCCCAAGTTGATCTCTCCATGGATAATAGGCAATTTTTCTGAATTTTTTCTTGGTCCTCGTGAATTCTTTTTTATATCATGTGACACCAATAAATCATTGCCCTTAGTCTTTCTATCTTTCTACAATAGAAAAGATTGTCTGATTCTTGTTCATTCTTATTTGCCACGGAAACCATGAATTGTGCTTGTCAACATTTTTTAAACCATGTCATAATATGGATACTGGAGTATGTTCATATCACTATTCTTTATTTTTGTGAGAATTCTTCTATCATTGTTGAGGTTCTCTTGATTTTTGTGTAGTTACTTCAGTATCCAAGTAGGTATAGACCATCTGTTAATTTGGCTTAGGAACTCAATGAGACCTTTACTTAACGGAAAATATAAGGGAGAAGCATGCCCATGTTAGCTTCTCCCAGCGATGGAAATATAAGGGTGCATTCGGAATCCATCCGCTCCGCTCAGCTCCCTCTCAACTGATAGCTTTTGTAGAGCTCGGTTTTACCAGCTCCGTCAAAATGAACTAAAACTCTGCCAGCTCTGGAAGCACGGGTGCGGAGCGGAGCACATCCGAACGCACCCTAAGTTGCCAGGGTTTTTCATGGTGGGCCCAGGCAGCTTTCATTTTTTCCTGAAAAACGCATGGCCGTCGCTCCTATGTATTCTTTTGTCGGACTGTTGTTCGAGTTTTGGAACATCTGCGTGATATTGCGCTTCTTATATAAACCTTATGATACATATAGTTTGTGATCTAGATATATCTTGGAAGCTAGAAAACTTAGGTGGTATATACGATGGGAGAATAGTTTGTCCTGCATGGAGTTACGGAGGGGAAGATGATGGCATGTTCATCCAGGACACTACCAAATAAAAGGAAAAAGGGTGTTACAATTTCTAAGGCAAATTTATTCTCTATTGTTCATGTCTCTATTCTCACCCTCATATCGCCTCGAGAATGATCTCATATCCATTGACCCGTACCGCTAAAATTTAATGAAAGGAGATTGTTAAATTTCTTTTACAGGGTAACATCTACCGATCAATTTTGGGTAGTGGTATTATTTTCATAGCCGCATCCATCACATGGAGGATCCAAGAGGAATGAGTGGCCACATATATATGATGTGTTGTTCACTTGCAGTGGCCATATAAACACATATTAATCGGATCAACAAACTTTTTGTTTTCAAGAAAACTAAGACACGCTGCATTGCACGTGCCCAATTACTAGTATGGTGAAGTTTATATCAGTTTTTCTTGTCGTCCGTGTGGCAAACGGCCGTAACACTATCGAAGATGGCCGCAAGCGGAAAGCCAATTAACACGAGCAAATTAAGCAGAGGACAGAATCGTTGTGATTAACGCAATCCATAAGTCTTGCAGGCCGGCCAGGATTCACGCCGGCAGAAACTGCACTGTCACCTTAAAACGGGAAACAAGATCACATAATCAAGGCATGCAGCACTAAATCAAGGCGAGCATTGCGTAGCGTCTTCATGTGAATTCTGTTTCCCCAATATAAAACGGTAAAAAGTTATCACCTGCGTCAACGAATCGGTCCATGACGATGGACTGTAGCTATTCCGTGCCAAGGGAATCGACGACAAACGCCAGTCTTTTCGGTTGCTTCCAATCTCGGGCGAATTACAACTTCCATAACTGACACTTGATCTTCCTCCATGCCTTCACCTTTGATGCATGACCACTATATATTCAGCCATTCGCCATTGAACTCGATCATAGCGTGGCGCACAACACACATCCAATCCAGGCATGATGATGTCCTCCAACACTTACCTGTTCGCCGCCGTCGCGGTCCTGTGCCTGATCGTCGACGCGCGCAACGCCGCGGCGTTCAACTATGCGGACGCCCTTGACAAGGCGATCCTCTTCTTGGAGGCGCAGCACTCCGGGAAGCTGCCGTCGGGCCAGCGCGCCGCGTGGCGCGCCGACTCCGCCCTCTCCGACGGCTCTGCCTCCGGCGTGGACCTCGCGGGAGGGTACTACGACGCCGGAGACAACGTCAAGTTCGGTGTGCCCATGGCCTTCACCGTCACCATGCTCTCCTGGAGCATCCTAGAGTTTGGCGACGCCATGCCAACTTCCTCCCGCCCCGACGCCGTGGCGGCCGTGCGGTGGGGCGCCGAGCCGGCGACTACCTGCTCAAGGCGGCGACCGTGACGCCCGGCGCCCTGTGGGTTCATGTCGCGGACCAGAACCAGGACCACCGCTGCTGGGAGAGGCCCGAGGTAACAGGGGCGAAGCTCTCAGTAGGGTAAGGTAGGGCAGTCGCCCTACCTTGATTTTTGGATAAACATGTGATATGCGTCTATTTTTTCTAAATAATTTAAGTGGTCGTACGTCAAAAACAGACTCCGTATGAGAAAGTTATGCTTGTTTTAGTGAACACTGTGTAAAACCGATTTCAAATAAAAAAGACCATATCTATTCTAGGAATGAACATATAATTAAGAAATAGATATTCTAGATATTGAAGACTTAGTAGATTGTTCTGATATTTGATTGCCACATCATGTTTTCTGCAATTTATCGTCTCATTTAGCTAGCATTGCTTTTACCGGTGGCGATGATAATAATTGAATGGGCTTTCTTAGCGACAAAGATTATTAAGACCAAGTTGCACAACAAGATATGGTAGGTGGTTATGGCTTGGTTTTGCTTTAACATAGCTCCGTCTTTGGATGGGCTTCTTGATGACTTGATTGATTGTGCTATATCGAGCAGTGTATATTCAAAAGTCTTGAATGATAAATGAAGATTTTCAAAAAACAGGTCTAAGCTTTGGCATTGCTTAGGATTTCTGTACTACGTCATCAACAATGCTACATGTACGGGCAAAAACTTATGGAATTTTGGCAACGGACGGACGTGGAGAGCAGCGGTTGATTTGAGGCCCTGGAATCACGAACGAGAGAAGGACATGCATGAATCGAGTGGAACCATATCAATCCGTAACTTGGGAGCCCGTAAGTCTAGCATTTTTGCTACGTCATTAGGGGTTATTATTGGTATGGTACCTACAGTTAAATATATTTATATTTATATTATACTAAGTAATTTTTTTAGAGTCATATATAGCATTAATGTGTTTGAGGAACTATTTTGGTCTTAACATCATTTTTAGAGTTCGTCCTACCTCAAATTCTTTTCGTCGTTCGCCACATGGACACGCCGCGCGCAGCGTACAAGGTGACGCCCCACAGCCCCGGGTCGGACGTCGCCGGCGAGACGGGAGCGGCCCTGGCCGCGGCCTCCCTCGTGTTCAGGGCCCGCGACTCGTCCAGGCTGCTCGCCGCCGCGCGGCAGGTGTTTGATTTCGCGGACCGGTATAGGGGAGCCTCCTCCGTGGCGTGCCCCTTCTACTGCTCCAACTCCGGTTACAATGTAATGTCAGTTTGTGCACTAGTATATTTGATTTTTTCCGCCGCGGATGACTCCGGCCAGAAACTTAACGGCGAGAATGCATTGTGTAGGACGAGCTCCTGTGGGCGGCGGCATGGCTGCACCTGGCGTCGTCGCCATCGCCGTCCGCGCAGAGCAAGTACATGTCGTACATCAGCACGAACGGAGGCAATCTCGGCGGTGAGCAGGACGACTACACCATCAGCTGGGACGACAAGCGCGTGGCCACCAAAGTCCTCCTCTCCAAGGTACGGACACCAACACGCCGGCAGGCCGCGTTACGCCGATGATGGTAAACTAAATCCTCTCGTTCCTTTTGCAGGTGTTCCTGCAGCGGCGGCAGGCCGCGTTACGCGGACCACAACATCTGCTCCCTGGTGCCGGGCGCGAGCGGGTTCCAGTCGCAGTACACGCCGGGAGGTCTGCTGTTCAAGGAGAGGGCGACAGCAACATGCAGTACGTGACGTCCACCGCCTTCCTGCTCCTCGCCTACGCCAAGTTCGTGAACTCGCTTTACTTTCCCAAACTTGGACTCCTAGATTGTTCTTTTTATGTGAAACTAGACAGAGTTCGAATAAGATGCGTCGGTTGCGTCATAGGTTAGGTTTAGGAGGTTTTGCTGGTGTTAGTAGTAATGGTTTGAGTGGAGGTTTAGCCCTTTTTTTGGCATGATCAAGTTTCTGTAGAAGTTCAAGAAATAAATGAAAGATACATTGATGCGTATGTCTGTGATTCCCCCACTGCACCTCAATGACGTATAACCTGTGTGTATGGAGAACCTAGGGTAAAAGACCGTCATCGCATGTGGGAGATGCTGCGTAATCTAAAGTCACGGTCCTCTCTGCCTTGGATGGTAGTGGGCGACTTTAATGAGGTGCTCTGGCAAGAAGAGCACATGTCTTGCACTCCTCGACCAGCTAGTCAAATGGTAGCCTTTCGTGAAACTTTATTTGATTGTGATCTCACCGATCTTGGCTTTTCAGGGGTTCCATATACATATGATAATAAAAGAGCTGGAAGAGCTAATGTGCGAGTCCGCTTAGACAGGGCTGTGGCGTGCCCGAGATGGAGAGATCGATTTTCAGACACAAGGGTGCAACACCTGACGTCGCCGGTCTCTGATCATTGTCCAATCATAATTCAACTGGAAGAAGAGGTGAGAGCCATACCGCGACAACCAAGGCGGCAGTACGAGATTTTATGGGAAAGGGAGTCTGACTTGGCGGAACGGATCGCTATTGCATGGGCAGAGGCGGGCCAGAAAGCTGATTTGGCAGACGTTATGCAAGGTCAGGACCAAGTCATGACGACCTTGCAAGATTGGAGTAAAAAGAAATTTGGTAATATTTTACGGGAATTGGGCAAGGCCAGGAAGAACCTCGAGATGTTGAAAGTTAATAATGCCGATCGGAGGGAAATACACAAAGCTACAGATTATATGCAGGAGCTGCTATATCGTGAAGAAATGTTGTGGCTTCAACGTTCAAGAGTAACTTGGCTAAAGGAAGGAGACCGAAATACGAAGTTTTTCCACCAAAAGGCTGTTTGGCGGGCACGTAGAAATAAGATAAAGAAACTAAAGGACAATGATGGTAACTGGAAGGATGTACCTACAGATATGGAGAGGATGGCTACTTCTTATTTCAAAGAGCTTTTTTACCCGAGACCCATCACTAAATTCAAGTAGACTGATTGAGATGACAATGGTGAAGGTCTCGGCTGAGATGAATGAGGATTTGTGCAGGGACTTTATGGATGATGAGATTGGGGACACTTTGTTCCAAATTGGCCCACTCAAGGCTCCGGGTGTGGATGGCTTCCCAGCCAGATTCTACCAGAGGAACTGGGCTGTCATTAAGGTAGGGGTAATCAACGCCGTCAAGTTATTCTTTGCTACAGGACATATGCCGGATGGGGTGAATGAAACCGCCATAGTGCTTATTCCGAAAGTTGACCAGCCAGAGACGTTGAAGGATTTCAGACCAATCAGTTTATGCACGGTAATTTACAAAGTCATAGCAAAGTGCATGGTGAATCGTCTACGGCCTATTTTGGGGGAAATTGTGTCAATTAATCAGAGTGCCTTCGTGCCCGGCCGACTGATTACAGACAACGCTCTGGTGGCCTTCGAATGCTTACATTTTATAGAGCATAACAAGAACCCAAGCAAGGACTTCTGTGCATACAAACTAGATCTTTCAAAGGCTTGTGATAGAGTGGATTGGGATTTTCTTAAGAAAGTGATGCAAAGGATGGGTTTCTCTCATCGGTGGGTGGACTGGATAATGTCATGTGTCACCTCGGCGAGTTACAAGGTAAAATTCAATGGGAGCCTCCTGGATTCGTTTTCTCCTTCTCGGGGCCTCCGACAAGGTGATCCTCTCTCTCCATTCATGTTTTTATTTGTTGCGGATGGTCTTTCTACACTCTTACAAAATGAGGTGAATAGACATACTATCGAACTAGTTAGAGTGTGCCGGAGCGCGCCTGGTGTTTCGCACCTTTTATTTGCAGATGATAGTTTGTTATTTTTTAAAGCTCAGGAAGCACAAGCACTAAAAGTAAAGGAGATCCTGGACACCTATGCTTATAGTACTAGACAATTAATCAACCCGGAAAAGTGCTCTATATACTTTGGAGATGCATGTGCGCCTGAGAGGCGCGAGGAGATCAAGGCTTCACTAGGCCTCGTCAAGGAAACTTTTGAAACAAAGTACTTGGGTCTTCCCACGCCTGAAGGAGGAATGCATAAAGGAAAATTTCAGAGCTTACAAGCAAAACTGGCTAAATGCTTAGTGGAGTGGGATGATACTCATAAGTCCTAGGCAGCAAAGGAAGTACTCATCAAATCAATTGCCCAGGCCATTCCACTTTATGTTATGAGTGTTTTCAAGCTTCCCCTAGGGCTGTGTGATGAGCTCACGAGGATGATCAGAAGGTACTGGTCGGGTGCTGAAAATGGCTGTAGGAACTCAGACCAAAGAACTATGGTGGCGTTGGCTTTCGGGACATGCGACTGTTTAACCAGGCCCTGCTTGCACGCCAGGCGTGGCGCCTTCTCCAATTTCCTAATACCCTATGTGCACAAATTTTAAAAGCCAAATACTACCCTAATGGTTTCTTGTTGGATACGATGTTTTCAGGAAATGGGTCTTCAACCTGGCATGCGATCGAATATGGACTTGAGCTATTGAAAGAAGGTGCCATCTGGCGGGTCGGGAATGGTTCCAAAATTCGAGCATGGCGAGATCCGTGGATCCCACAGGAATCGGGCCACCTTCCGAGATCGAGCCAGGGGCGCTGTAGATACCGGTGGGTTGCAGACTTCATACAGCCTGATGGCTCTTGGGACGAGCATCGTCTCCAGCAATATTTCTTGCAGGAGGACATTACTGAAATTCTAAAAATCAGGCCGTCGCGGCGCAATGAGGAGGACTTTGTGGCATGGTTTCCTGAGAAGAATGGCCTTTTTACTGTTAAAAGTGCATACCGGCTAATGTTGCACCGAGACATGATGAGGCAAGACAGGGGTGCAACAAGCTCCAGACCGGATGGCGATAACCCCAGCTGGAAAATGGTGTGGAATTGCCCAGTCCCACCTAAGGTGAAGGTGCTGGCATGGAAGATTTGCCGCAATGCTTTGGCGACACAAGTTAATATGCAGAGACGCGGGATGAGCACTTTCGGAACGTACCAGATATGTGGGCGTGAAGATGAGGACACCTTCCATGTCTTCCTCCGCTGCCCACATGCTCATGACTTATGGAGAGCGATGGCGGAAGTTTGGGAGCTCCTGCTACCGACTGGGGTAAATTGGCTGTTACATTTGCTTAGTTCACTAACGGAATTGCAGCGGGCGATGATGCTTATGACCTTCTGGAGAACTTGGCATGCGCATAATGAGATGACGCATGGGAAGCCATGCCCATCCGTTGAAGGATCTCGGCGTTTCCTTGTTAGCTACCTTAACTTGCTGCTCACCATTAAACAGTTCCCAGAGGCAGACATGGCCAAAGGGAAGATGGTGGTCGATCCAAGGCAAGGGTTCCGATGGGATAAAGATGTTATGAGGAAGCAGTGGAAGGTAAAACAGAAGTGGAAACCACCTGATGTGAATACGGTGAAGCTCAATGTTGATGGAGCCTACTCCCAGGATGGTCGTGCTGGATGTGGAGTGGTGCTGCGAGACAGTGCCGGAGAGGTGATCGTTGCAGCCTGTATACAGCTGCACCATTGCAAAGACGCCATTGAGGCAGAAGTAGCAGCAATCGAGGAAGGTGTTAACCTGGCTATGCAATGGACCCAACTGCCCTTTAGCGTTGAGTCAGATTGCGCCGATGCTGTACAAATGATCAACAGCAGGGCGCCGAACATCTCTGCAAATGCCTTCCGCATCAGCGTTATTCGTGAAAACTTGATGGAGAGAAATAGCAAACTTGTTAAGATCGGTAGAGAGACGAATGTAGCTAGCCATGAACTTGCTAAACTTGCTAGAGTCCATGGACGGACGAATGTATGGCTAAGCGTACCCCCTCCGGAGATCGCTGGTGTTATAGCCTCTGACTGTAATCTCTCTATTGTTTAATATATTTCTTTTCCCCGCAAAAAAAAAGATATAGACAAAGCAAAATTAGTTCTCTAGTAAATTCCCTAGTCGTACCTTGAGGCAAATCATGCATGAATTTCTATATTGGTGGGATAGTACTACATCCTTATGGTTATGCAATTCTTTTTGGCTGGACGAGATCCAAAACTAGATAACCAAATCTGCGAGCTGCAACAAACATGAGCAAGAAACAAATTCTAGCTAGTTCGTTTTTTCCAGCTATCTCTTTCTAACAAAGACCACGAGAAGCCTCCCACACGCGTCCCTTTTCCTTGTAGGTCGTCCAGAAAAATGGAAAGAAACTCCAGTTTATACTAATTTTCATGACCTTTCTGAACCTCAAGAAAGAAATTACGAAAAATTGTGTGGGGAACTTTCAGAAAAGGACTGATGGACTTTCCGCAACTGAAGGTGCAAAACTTAAAACATGAAACTTTCAGAATTATATACTCCCTCCGATCCATAATACTCTTCGCTAATATGGATGTATCTAGACATATTTTAGTGGTAGATACATCCGTATTAGCGAAGAGTAATATAGGTCGGAGGGAGTAGCAATCTTCAGCAAAAAGATTCAGTCACAACTTTCAGAAAAAATGTACTGGATCTTTAAAAAATGATGATCACAGCATTCAGAAAAATAAACAGATTTAAATTTCCATCAATCTCAGTCACAGCTACTAAGAAAATAATATGAAACTTTCAACTGCAAACAGTCTCAATTCCAATATGTAAACAGCTGTACAGCTATTTGCCCAAATTCGTGTTTGGTAGCTCTGTTCAGGGCCATATGTGACATGTAGGCATCCTAGGTATATCTCCAGCTACTCGTCTGTGATAGGTACTTACATCTCCAGCTTATGTTGTTTTCTTCACAAGAATATGGACAGGCTATAGAGTACAACGTGTAGGATCGAACAAAACACACCCCACACAACTTCAGTGGACGCTTGACATGTCTGGGCAATTACTAACCTTTATTCACTTATCCTTCTCCCTGCAAGTTTTAATCCCAAGTTAATAGTAGCATATACAGTACAATTTAAATCACTGGTCATTAATGAAAAGTTCAGCAGTAAGCAAGAACAGGCAAACAGATTCATCTGCATAATGTTCTTCTATGCTTGGTGACATGTGATCTGAAAACCAAAACAGATGATAAAGGGAAAAAAGGAAGTTGAAGGTTCAACATTACAGAATCGTCAATTGACATGGAAGAAACAACAATAAACATATGATGAAATCATGTACAGCCAGGTGTTATATTTGTTGTTAAGTGGCTGACAATAATGATCTATTAAAAATAACAACCTCGAGGTATCCAATCAAACATTGCCAAGCAAAGAGCAGACATTACCTAGATACTTCACCAACCGGGACGCTTCCAGAATCCAACTGAGCTTCGGATGCTTGGCCATAGCCCTAAGCACACAAACGTTAATGCATGGCCAGGGAACACAACATATTATGAAAAATTAGCAACTTTCCAAAACCGTACCCCTGTCGGTATTATAGGTGGTCCTTGCTCATGGTAGCGAATTGATACAAAAAACCCCAGACTTTTGCAGGTATGGGCATCAGCCAAAGCTTTGTCTTCCTCACCCATCTCAAGCCAGCAAAGGCACCTCTTTGCGTACAAGTTTGGATCCTCAATGCCAGTCTCTATTGCCTAAAGCCATCAAATGGTAACCCACAAAAATATCAAGACAGATGAAAATGACTACACTAACATGCCTTCTTGTCCCAAATATATTTGTGTAAACATTAATTAAATATGATAGAGAGAAGATTTTCAAGTCGGATATGCACATGTACAAATAGTTCTAAATACAAAAAATGGGACCCAAAAAGTAGGTAATAAAAACTGTTTTAATGTAGAGCACCCGGATCTGCAGTATTGTGAACAAAAATATTATTTGCTTCATTGCAAATCTCAATGTACGATAAGGTAACCAAAATATTTATTGAAGATGTACTATGCAGCCACTGATCTGATAGAAGAATTTACCTTGGTGTATAGAATTGATGCCTGAGCATAATCCTCTCTCTCTAATGCAGC
The DNA here is from genome assembly GCA_007115705.1 of Dactylis glomerata. Taxonomy (NCBI): domain Eukaryota; kingdom Viridiplantae; phylum Streptophyta; class Magnoliopsida; order Poales; family Poaceae; genus Dactylis; species Dactylis glomerata. The sequence continues at coordinate 961,893 of QXEO01000507.1, forward strand.
ATCCCCTGGCGCATTAAAACCAGCTTCCACACTTTTACGAGTATGGCCCTAAATCAAATGTATAACAGAAAGTCAAATAGAACATAGAATGCATGGCAGGACAAATATTTCAAACAAAGACATTTTTGTTTTTTGCTTGATATGTGTAAAACTGATCGACATCAACCCGACTGGAACAATAAGACCAGAAAATATTTTATTCATACTTCTGAACTCCCAGATTTCACATGTTGCATTATTCCATCAATGCTCCAGTCTGCAAATTTAGCTACACGGTGTGTAACAGGAAAAAGAATCTCAACACATTCCTTCCATCCATGGACTGCAGCTATTTCCACTGGCATTCTACCAATCTGTTAACAATCGTATCAGGGATCAGTTTTAGAATAAGCACAGGAGAGCATAGGGAATGGCACAAAGCAGAAAATGTGGAAAAGGCATTGCATTCAGGCATAACTGTAAGATCTGAAATATGAGAAATTATGTGTGATTGTGCAGCACATATACTAAAGTGTGCTCCCAGATTCCCAACATATCCTGGAATGTGAATAGATAGAATAATTAAATGGGTGCATGAATGTTTAGTTCCTTTGCTCTTCTCATTTCTGTGAAAGCACAGATGGTGCAAACTTCAGTACAGTGTGATAGATCATTATTTGAAAAGAACAGACACGGGACTTCAGTGTGGCAAAATTAACCATAAAATGCTACGAATAATGCAACAGGATTAAAGTAACAAAGATACAAAAAATTTAGATAAACAGAAGGCGAGTTTGCAACTTCATCAAATAGTTTGTTTTTATTCATGTTATTAGATGCTACCATATGTAATATTACCTCCGTCCCAAAATGTAAGCCTTTTTGGAGAGCTAAGTTAGCTCTCTAAAAAGGCTTACATTTCGGGACGGAAGGAGTATAATCTACAAAATCTAGAGATAATCGGATGTTGCGATAAGCCATTCATCAGAAACACACCACAAAAGTAGTTTTGCAATTACAACACAGAGCCAGCTCAGAAGCTCAATTAGAATTACAGCTAATAGCTGAAGTAGCAGCACAAAAAACTCACTTCGTCAGGACTATTGGGATCAGCGCGAGCTTCCAACAAGCACTTGATGCAGTCAGCTAAACCATCCCTTGCAGCTATTATTAATGGAGTTACAGGCCCAGCAGCATTGACATCAGCACCAACCTGAAACATTAAATATTTACCATAGAATTGTTAGAATAGTGTTTTGCAATAATCTGCAATTGTCTCATAATAGGAATGACATTACCAAAAAATCATGTCCCTTCAGCAAAATATCTCTGCTGTAAGTAGATGATCTAAAGGGACAAGTCACTGCACCTTAATAAGTAGTTCCACACACTCCAATGAAGAAGCAAAGAGAGCCAATGTAAGTGGTGCAAAGGATGATTGCACAACTCTGTTAGGCTGGAGAAAAGGCAAACATGACATTACTTGTAGATCAATAATAACACAGTAGTCAATGAAGAACAATAAACTATCATCTCTTTATTATGCAATTATTAGCTTCCCAAATATAGAAATTACTAAAATGACCATTTGGTGTACTTTATTTACTTTTCCAGACAAAAGCTATATATGTGAAAGGAAATCATATGCTTTATTCATCATCTCTGTTTTCCCAAATCAATCATTGGACATAAGTATGTACCATATATTTTTTTGGAAAGAAATTCAAACTGTTCAGTAGCAAAGGCCCTTATGCAACTATTACCACTACATGCATCAGACGAAGGACCTAAGAGCACCGCAAAAAATAATCAATGTAATTTAAGGTTACATGTTGTGTTATCACCTACACTTGATATTTTCTAGCATGTGAGTAAATTTGCAAGCAAAGTTGCAAATTAACCAGCATCAGCACTCAGAATGTCAGAAACTAGAATATCAATTAAGTAGTTCTGTGGGCTAGGTGGGGAGAAGTGAGCCCCGTCACACAGGGACAGTGGAATAAACTGGAACTTGGTCAGAGTGCGATCTGGTAGTCATCCAGAATATAATACTCCCTCCGTTTTTTAATATAAGATGTTTTAGGTTTGTGAAGCAAATGTATCTAGACACCTTTTAGTGTGTATATTCGAGTGAACCTACACACTAAAAGATGTCTAGATACATTTGTTTCACAAAGCTAAAACATCTTATATTTTAAAACGGAGGGAGTACATTTTAAGCAAAGGAAGAACAAAAGATCCATGAACAAATGATGCATGGTAAAATAAGAAAAGAACGTAAAGAGACACAAGACTAGAGCCAGTAAATAAAAGAGAAGCCCTAGCTCAGTTTGTCAAAGAGGTAAAAATAGCATTCATTTCGCCAAGTAGGCGGGATTGGGACAGTTCTGTGAGGGAAAAGAAAGATAATATTAACATTTATGGGCCAAGTGAATACCTTTTGGCTACGTCTTTTCTTTATCATGGATACAAGACTGTATAAAACATGCTCCCTCTGATCAGAAATAACTGTCGGGGAGATAGTACAAATTTTGTACTAAGCTAGTACAAAATTACCGACACTTATTTCCGATCGGAGGGAGTACCAAATATTGACCAGAAAGAGCATACAAAAGATGGAAAGAAGGAAATGTATACATTTGCCCTATAACACGACAGTACTTTCATCATTTCCACATTTCCACACTGAGCAGCAAGATGTAGTGGCGTTCCTTCTTCGCTCATAGAGTCAACATTGGCCCCTCTGGATAACAACATAACCGCTAATTGAAGGCGATCTGGATAAATACATTAAAAATACTCACTGCATCACATTACCATCACAAGGGTACAATAGATTAAGAATATATACATTTCATAGAATTCTTGACAAGTATATCTGGGCAGAGACACTGCAACCAGTTTTGACTAAATATGACTGATAAGATTTAGCAGGATAATCCTAATTAAAGCTACTACAAATACAAAAGTCGGAACGAAATATATAGGCAGAGAGAACCTTTCTTTGTTGCAAGAAAATGGAGCACAGTAAATCCTTCCCTGCTTGCTAAGTTTGGATCAGCACCACGATCAAGTAGAAGCTTCACAACTGGTTGTGCACTACCATATATTGCACACATTAGAGGTGACGAACCTAGTGAGGGCACAAGATATGGCAAACACTTTGTCAGAGTGAGCAACAGTTGTTTGTTCTGACCAAAGAAGGGACATGTAACCAAGAGCGACTGAACCTGCAAATTACATACTGGAAGTTGGCACAAGCAGGTACCACAAGTGAGTCATGCATAGAAATAAAATGAAGCGCAAGAACATTCACTCACAATGCCATCATTGGTATCTAGTTTCATGTACCTCGAATGTTCCTATTATACAGATCCATTAATTTAACATCCATTTTCAAGAAACCAACTATCTGCAGAATTTTTCTGACGCAAACACAAGTACCTCCCTGCTTAAAACAAAAACAGACGTCCCATCAGCACAGAAGGAAATAATGATCGCATACCATTAACCCCAATAAGGCACACCTACTACTTTCTATGCAAACTCAATTGCGTGATTCAAGTAGCACTAGCATTTGCAGGGTTGCAAAAATAAACAAAAGCCGAGTGCGATTGCACTCTGAAACCAGGTTTTAGCTGCAATTAATTCCGCTACTCCCAGTCCCAGATGGCACGGCATCAACAATCCCTCAAATCTGCAGATCCTTGATCAGGACCGACCGACAGCCCCCACCAATCCAATAACGCGTATCAGAGACGGGTTAATTACCGTATTGAGCAGCCGCGTTGACGTCGAGGTGGAGATCATCGATCAGAAACTCGCACATCTTCAGCTGCCCGCAGTGGGCCGCCACGTGGAGCGCCCCGAGGCTCCTGCTGTTCGGAGGGTCCCTTATCTCCTCCACCACCGCCACGCTTTTCCCCTCCCCTCTGCGAAGCTCCGCCAGCTCTGCACGTACGCACAAATCAGCAACCAGAAATCGCATCGGATCCACGAGCGCCCAAAACTATCCACGAGGAGTCGCGGGGGCCTTACCTTTCATCCTAGGGATGTCACCCTCCTGCGCCGCTTTGACGATCTGCCTGGCCGGGTGGGTGCGCCCCGCGTCGAGCCTCAGTAAGATGTCAGGGAATTCCCGCGGCTTGAAGGAGAATCTCCCGGAGGAGATGCAGCATTCGACTGAGGAGGTGGGGGAGGAGGCGGTGCTGGAGGAGGCGACGCCGGAGGAGGCGGCGCCGGAGGAGGAGGAGGAGGCCATGGAGATGGCTCGCCTCCACGGCTCCGGATGGAATGGAAGGTTCGAGAAGGCTCTAGATTGGGGAGGAAGAGGAAAAGAGCGGGAAGCGGGCGACGGCTGGGCGGGGTGGTTGTTGGCGTCTTGGGCTCCCGTAACCGACTATTTATTGCTGCCACCTGATCCGTTCGGCTGTGTTTGCACTTTGCACTTTCCAGGGTGTGCGACGCACAGAGATCGGATGGGCCGGATGGGCCTATACAGCATATTTAGCCTTTTTTAATCATCCTTTTATTTAGTATTTTCTCTTCGAAATATCGGTGTCTTAGTACAACCTTTATGTTAAATTAAACTAATTATCTGAAAATATTTTATGATCGAAGGGAATAAGGTATAAGCAGATTCTCCACTGAACAAAGAAGATATCCCCTAAAAATAAAAAATAAAGGTAGGTTACTTATAACAAACAACCTGATTTAGATTATTATATGAATAAGAAAATCATAAGAGATTCATGAAATCAAAAATATATGCCACTTTTCCAGGGTCAAAATAGGCCAAAGAGTTATCACAGAGGTTGTTGAAAGATCATATCGAGCCCCATGTGTGGTTTTGGTAATTAATGACAATCCCTATGGACTAATGGTTGCATTGAGTTATATGTGTAGGACTTGTCCATAGATAATGCTTGAACCATTTGTTGGAGTCAAGGTTGTAAGAAGAAGATTATGTGTTGACCAAGGTGTTATTCAAGGAGTGATCCAAAGATTGGTCTTAAGGGAGTTGAGCTTATGTCAAGTGTGTCTTAAAGAATAAGATTGAGTGAGCTCTCATGTGTATCCTCAAGACACCATCATTATGGAGAAAGAAGAATTGATTCGAGGATTGATCAAGTCAAAGCGCAAGTTCAAGATGAGCAACTAGAAAAGAACATATGCTTGAAGCTTGCCATCTATATTGTGATCATGGATATGTGAATATATGCTTAAAGAGAGTCTCTTCCATAGTAGAGTATGGGGGAGCAATCCGCAAGACTTCACCAAGCAAGCTCAATCAAGAAAGGTGGTCCAACTTGAGAAGATCAAGATCGTCATTATCCACCTCAAGTGGAATGCTCAAGGCAAAGGTATGATAGTGTTAGGGTTTCTTTCTTACCGGTCTCATGGTGTTTGTTGTGAGACCGGGTTATAGGATCGGTAGACGTACTATCAAGAGGGGCTCTCGAGTGAGTAACTTAATTGTATCGTTCGGAGAGAGCTCAAACCTTTGCATACTTGGCATCATCTTTCTTGGTTCTTATTTGGGTTTTATCCATGTGAGGTTCTAGAGCTTGTGGTTATTTCCATGACAAGCTCTAGCTCATCAAAAACGGATTTCGCATGAAGCTCTTATTGCGTTTTTGATGTTTGGAGGTTTTACCGGTTTGCCTTCAAAGAGAGGTCAAACCTTTCATCATTTGGTTTTATACTCCCTTCTTGGACTATGATGTTTCTATGGATGAAGTTGTAGAGCTCGTTGTGGTGATTCCAACGAGCCCAAGATCATCGAAAACGGAGTCCGGATGAAAAAGTTATCACCGTTTTCGTATTGCAATTTCTGCTCGGCGTCACCCAGATACGGGGCCGGAAATTCTGGCCAAGGGGGCGGATAATCCCCCCCCCCCCCCCCCCTCGAAGATTTCGTATTGAAATTTCTGCTAAGGACTTTGCTCGGCGTCACCCAGATATGGGGCCGGATATTCCGGCCATACTTTGGTCGGATTATCCGCCCCTCCAAGTCCTGCAACGGCCATATTTCGTGGGGGGTATAAATACCCCTTCTTCCTCCTTGGGCTGGACACGAATTGGGCTTCTCTCTCCTCCATTGTTGACTTTGCAAGCTTGCCCTTCCTCCTCCATTCCTCCCATTATTCTTGCATATTTTTGAGGGAAAAGAGAGAGGAGATCTAGATCTATATTTCCTCCAATCACTTTCTCCTCTTTGTGAGGGGAACCCATTGAATCTAGATCTTGGAGTTCTTTGTGGATTTTCTTTGTTCTTCCTCTCATATCTCTCCATAGCATTAGTTGCTTTGGTAGGATTTGAGTGACAAGGATTTGAGCACCTTGTGTGCTCTTGCCATTGCATAAGTTGCATCGGTTTGAGTTCTCCCCGGAGATTCGAGTAAGTGAAAGTTTGTGAGCTTATTACTCTTGGGTTCTTGGAACCCTAGACGGCTTTGTGGCTTTGTGGTGCATTTGTGGCTATTCTTGGGAGCCTCCAATTAAGTTGTGGATGCGTGCCCCAAGCTTTGTGTAAAGGCCCGGTTCCGCCTTGAGGAACCCCTTAGTGGAAGAGTGAGCTAGGCCTTTGTGGCGCAAGCTCACACCGGAGAATAGGGTGAGGCCTTTGTGGCGTTGGTTAGGCCTTTGTGGCGATACCATACCCCTCCAACGAGATGTTCCTCCCTTTCAAGGGAGGAACTCGGGAATACATCATCGTCTCCGCGTGCCTCGGTTATTCCTATACCCGAGCTCTTTACTTATGCACTTTACATTGTGATAGCCTTCGTGCTTGAAGTCATATATCTTGCTATCACCTTGTTACTTGTATTGCTTAGCATAAGTTGTTGGTGCACATAGGTGAACCTAGTTTATTTAGGTCTTGTGTGCTTGATAAAATAAACGCTAGTTTAATTCCGCTTTTGTTCAAGCCATTCATAAAATTTGATATCGCTTATTCACCCCCCCCCTCTAGGCGACATCTGTGTCCTTTCAATTGGTATCAGAGCCCGGTCTCTCATTTTAGGCTTCATCGCCTTGAGAGCAAAGATGTCGGCTAGGGGATTAGTGCACAATAACACTTCTATATTTGATGGCACAAATTATGATACTTGGAAAATTCACATGCTTAATTATTTTGGGGTCATGGACCCATCTATGGAGCGAATTGTAGATGCGGGTTTTTCTCCTCCAAAGGATACTCAAAATCTATCTTTAGAGGATGAGAAAAACTTGTATCTCAATGCTCAAGCTACTCATGTGATTGTTAATGCTTTGAGCGATGTAGTTACCTTCTCCATCACGCCTTTTCGGAGCGCTCATGAGATATGGACAAAGCTTCAAGAAAAATATGGTGTGTCCAAGATTATTGGGGATGATTGTATTCCTTCCACTTCCGGCCGCAATGAACTTTCATCCACTTTACCAAAGTGTGGCAAGACACAAGGTAATGATATGGTGAGTGGTGATGAAACTTGCAATGGTGATAGTATGCTTACTTTTGATGATCCTTCATCTCTATCTCATTGCAATGCTTCATCTTTGGACTTAAACACTTGTAGCCCCATAAATGTTTTACATGCTTGTGTTGATAGTCCTTGCATATCATGTGTAAATTTCTTGAATAAATCTCATGTTGATATGCTTGCTTTGTCTTGTTGCCATGATACAAATGCTTCTATTTCCTCTAGTATTTGTGATGCTAACCATATAGAGGAAACCGAAGAGTCTTTGGGCCAAGACAAGGTCTTGAATGAAGCTTCAAGTATTTCTTCATCTTCTTCTTCTCACGGTTCCCACATATGCCTTATGGCTAGGTCTTCAAATCATAATGATGTTGAGGACAATGGTGAGGATGAGGAAAATGAAGAAGACTATATTGAGTATTTAAACAAGAAGGGTAAGGTGGTCTTTGATGCTTTGCATAACCATAAAAATGTTTTGCCCAACTTCTTTAAAATCATGAGTTGTGCTATTGAGAGCACGAAACTCATTGAGATGAAGGAAGAACAAATTGATAAAATGTTTCTCTTGAGCGTGAGTATGCCAATGATATCCATGATTTAAAATATGCTCTAGAGGAAGAGCAAGAGCTTCGAGTTTCTCTTGAGGAGAAGCTTGAATCCATTGAGGAGTCATGTAATGAAATTATTTCTAAACTCACTAAAGAACGTGACCTCGCTCTTGCCAAGTTGTCTTCTCCTATTAGTAATGATAATGATGCATATGCTACTAACTCTAATTCTTGTGAAGCATCTATTTTGAAGGAGAATGTTGAGCTAAGGGCTCAACTTGAGTTGCTAACTAGCAAGTATGGGAAATTGGAAGAAAGTCATGAAAAGCTATCTAGCTCTAATGAGGATCTTCTTGTGTCCCATACTCGCCTAAAGTTAGCTCATGAGGCTATATCTATAAAGGTAACATCTTGTGAGCCTCATATGGTCACTAGCACTATTTCTCAAAATGCTATATTGACATGTGCTAGTCCTAGTAATTCTTCATCTCATGCTATTGCTAAATGTTGTGATGAATTACGCTCCTTGCCTTGTTGCTCTAACAATGAAGCCTCTACTTCCACTAGTACTTGTGTTGTCACTAACCATGTAGAGGAAATCAAAGAGCTCAAGGCCCAAGTTACTTCATTGAAGAAAGACTTGGAAAAGCGTCATGAAGGGAAGTCCACACTCAACAAGATCTTGAGTGTGCAAAAATCCCCCAATGACAAGAGTGGACTTGGATTTATCTCTAGTAACAATAAGAAGTCCAAAATATACAAGAAGAAGAAGGGCCAAGAACAAGTCAAGAATCTGGCCAAGATTGTTTGCTTCAAGTGCAAAATTGAAGGGCACCATGTTAGATCTTGCCCTTTGAAGAAAAAGGCACTTAGTGAGAAGCAACAAGGGAAGCGGCCTCAAGTTCAAGCCCATGCTCAACCTCGAGTTGAAGAAAGGTCACTTCCCAAGAAAAATCAAGCTAATGCTCCCCTTGTGGAGAAATCAAGTGAGAAGAAGGTGAAGAAGAGAACTTGCTACATATGCCATGAGAAGGGTCACCTATCTTCTTCATGCACTAGTGGTAACTCATCCAACCCTATCATAATTGAGGATGTATATTCACTTTGCAAGGATAAGGTTGGTAATGTGTTTGCCAAATTTGTTGGTACTCAAAGTGGTGTCAAGAAAAGAACCATTTGGGTGGCCAAACCTATTGTTACTAACTTCTTAGGACCCAACTTGGTTGGGGACCAACAAGCCATTACTTGAACAATAGGTGTTGTTGGAGGGCATTGGAGACTTGGCTATATCATGAAGAATTAAGGGATCTTCATCAATTATATTTTCTCAAGTCAAGTCATTTATATTATCTTGTTCTATCATATATCCAATGTTCCTCCTTGCGGTAACATGTATCAACTTATCTACATTGAAAGTTACTCGCCCCTTTACATGTGTTGGGTTTTGTATCTTGCATGTGTTTGTATATGTTGTGCTTCCTACTTGTTTCATTTTGAGTAATCAAGTATGTGCATGTTGGTTTACACACCATGTACGGCTGTTCTTGTTGAGCCTTTTGCATCTCGTTTTATCTTACTTGGCTCTTGTGAGAGATTATTGGACCATCCCATTTTGGGGGAGTGATATGCTTTGCACTTCACAATCCTAAAAATGTGTGTACATGAGGAATACCACTAAGTGTTGATATCTAAAGATTATCTAGTTTCTATGTGGTATGTCATTCTCATGAGAAATTCAAATTCTATAATGTCCATTAATCATCTTGTTGGATTTTATTTGCCTCTTGTGAAAATAAATGTTTTATCATATTATGGGGGAGTAATATGCTTTGTGCATACTACAAACCAATATAATGTGTATATTCGGGGTTGTGTCACATAGTGTTGATATTGTATTATCTTGCTTCTATGTGGCATGTTTTCTCAAATAGGTTCCAATTTGCCAAATTGTTTTATTCCTATTGTTTTGGATCTTGTTTGTAAGATACTTTCTTGGTAGGGTTTTCCTAAAATGTGGAATTCTACATCAAAGTTGGAAAACCATTTGCTTCAAGTTATCCTAATCATTGCCTTGCATGATTGTTTAACTATTTGAGTCTATCAAGAATATCTTCTTTAGCATGGTTTTTAATTCTTAACCTTCTCCGTATGCTTCTTTGTTGTGAAGATGATCTTGGATTTATATGTAAACTACCACCGGGAAATAAATCCAAATACCTCTTGTTCTTGGACAATTGGTACTATATCATGTGGCACATGTATATTGATCATATTTACATTGGCTATTGCTTTTAATTGCCTTATCTCTAGCCAAAAATGTATTTGTTTTAGCTCCCATTGTCTTCCGTGACTTTTGTTATTCCATTTGATTTCGTTGAACTTGTCTTGTGTTATTTCTATGTAGGAAGATGTGATGATCCCACTTGTGTGCATTTTGTATTCAAATACAAAATCATAAATAATGCACTAATCTTGGGGGAGCTCTCCTATATTTGTTATAACACACTCTTTGTGCTTATTTCATTTGGTATTGGTTTTTGTTGGAAGACAAATCTTTTCTTTTTGGTACTTAGTGTGCCATCATAAAAAGTGTGGAGGGTTTGGTTTGTTTGTTTGAACCTTGCTCTCTTTGGGAGTTGGTGATCTCATTCCTTATTATTTATTTCTTACTCTTAAAATGAGATAAGTCTTTGAGCATGTGTGTTTTAGTTATGCTTTATGCTCATTGGCTTTTGCTTGGTTCACTAGTTGAACTTTGGAGTCAATCTTGTGTTGATTTGATTCTTTGATATAATTTGGACAACCTTTTGTAGCTTCACAATTTTGTGTGCTCGCTTGTCCTTCTTGGTGTTTTGTCCAAATTGTATCTCCTTTGGCTCTTGAAAGTCTTGTGCATGCATATTTACTAAATGTATATTGTATGGCATGCTTTTGCTTTCTTTGATCAAATATATAGGAGAAGATCCATCAAATCCTAAATCGGCTAAGATGTGCATGAAATTCAATTTCATATATATATGCACATATTTATGTGGAGTTTGTCCTATATGTTGTAGTTTCTAACTACTTTGGACCCAATGAGTTTGGGGACCATCTTGTACTTGAACTTTGTTTTAGGTACATGGAGATATATTGGTGCTTGTCTCAATAATAAGGATGAAGTGGTGACTAAATGATAATTTGAGGCAAGCTAGGATTATTGAAGAACTCCTATCTACTACATCCTACCTTTAATATCTCGGTAACAAGTATCTTTTTATGCATACTTTTCTAGCGTCCAACATTGTGTAGGTTGTTTCTTGGCATGGATATCTTTATTTGAAAATCATGTGGTTCTTGCAAGGATTCTAATGAAACCTCTTTATTGCAAATGTGAGAAAGTTGAGATGAGGACATATTATTGGGAACATATAAAAATCATGCTCATGATTCTCCTATCCCATATATGTCAACTTAGCAATCTTTTTGCATATCAATTCCTCAATAAGCTCACATGTGCAAAATTGATGAAATTGCAAATTTATTTCTTCCGTTTGGTATCCTTCGTTTTGATACTTGTTGTTTTTATCAAAGCATCCCAACTATCTTCTTTCCCTTGTTGATATTTGTGATGTCTTTGACATGTTTGTGGTTGAAGTTCATCAATATACAATAAGATAAATTGAGCCTTTGGCCATGCTTTAAAAGCAAAAATTTCATTGGTATATTGCATGACTTCATTTTGGATATCTTGTTCTATTCTTAGTATCTATTTTGTGTGTATATGTTTCTTTGTGATAATTATCTTTGTGATATTGTCTACTTAAAAACTTATACACATGAGAGATGATATCTCATTATTTGATATCTTATTTGAACCTTATGTGTTGGCATGGAATGCTAAGCAATATCATTCATTGAAGACTATATGGATGCTCTATGTTTATCATTGTGTTAGTCTTATAATATTCTTTGTCATTCCTATCACACATTCCTTTGGTTGAGCCTTTTAATATATTGTCCCTTGCTTGTTGCTCAACCATTTGTTTGATGCAAGTGTAAGCTTAATTTCTTCTCTATGATCTCTTGCAAATGGTTGCGTTTTAAATGTTATTGAGGGAGTGAGAACTCCATGTTGTGCAAATTGTATTCAAATACAAACATTCCAATTTTTTCACGTACCTTGGGGAGCTTCCTCATTTCATTTAAAGCACCATTTTGCGGTTAGCATAGTATTTAATTTCACTTGGTATCATTTTGTTTTGAATAATATTGAGGGAGTGATGATTCCATGCGCGTGCACCTTATACTTCAACTCAAATAGAATATTTTGTGCACACACCTTGGGGAGCTTCCTCATATTATTTAGAGCACCTTTTCGATCTTATCCTAATATCTTTATTCAATTTATTCTTTGGACTGTTTGATTGCTCTCTTCATTTGTTGAAGTTTATCCATCGTGTTATCTTTTTTTTGCAATCTTTGATCCTCAATATAGTTTCATTTCCTTCAAAAATTTGCCTTTGTACATGTGCATGTGTTTTCACTCATTTATTTTGGATATGCACACCATTTAGGAGGAACTCTGACTATAATGGCCTTCTAAGCTTTTTTCGCCCATTTTGGCAATGGATGCCAATGGGGGAGAAGTTTCGAAGGTTTAAAGGGAATTGGCTTTTATGCTTTGGTTTGTTCTTAAGCATTTGCCTTGCATGCTTTGCATGGTTGAGTATATAGTGGAAACTCCACAAACAACCTTGGTTGGCAATATATGCAATGAAATCAAGATCATTCACACATGCATAGATTGTGGGGGATTTTGCTCTATATATGGTGGTTTTACTAACATCACATACTTTTGTAGTATTTGATGTTAGTACAACCAGTTTGGTTCTTTGAATTCATTATATAAACCCTCTCAAAGAGATTGTCATCAATTACCAAAATGGGGGAGATTGAAAGATCATATCGAGCCCCATGTGTGGTTTTGGTAATTAATGACAATCCCTATGGACTAATGGTTGCATTGACTTATATGTGTAGGACTTGTCCATAGACAATGCTTGAACCATTTGTTGGAGTCAAGGTTGTAAGAAGAAGATTATGTGTTGACCAAGGTGTTATTCAAGGAGTGATCCAAAGATTGGTCTTAAGGGAGTTAAGCTTATGTCAAGTGTGTCTTGAAGAATAAGATTGAGTGAGCTCTCATGTGTATCCTCAAGACACCATCATTATGGAGAAAGAAGAATTGATTCGAGGATTGATCAAGTCAAAGCGCAAGTTCAAGATGAGCAACTAGAAAAGAACATATGCTTGAAGCTTGCCATCTATATTGTGATCATGGATATGTGAATATATGCTTAAAGAGAGTCTCTTCCATAGTAGAGTATGGGGGAGCAATCCGCAAGACTTCACCAAGCAAGCTCAATCAAGAAAGGTGGTCCAACTTGAGAAGATCAAGATCGTCATTATCCACCTCAAGTGGAATGCTCAAGGCAAAGGTATGATAGTGTTAGGGTTTCTTTCTTACCGGTCTCATGGTGTTTGTTGTGAGACCGGGTTATAGGATCAGTAGCCGTACTATCAAGAGGGGCTCTCGAGTGAGTAACTTAATTGTATCATTCGGAGAGAGCTCAAACCTTTGCATACTTGGCATCATCTTTCTTGGTTCTTATTTGGGTTTTATCCATGTGAGGTTCTAGAGCTTGTGGTTATTTCCATGACAAGCTCTAGCTCATCAAAAACGGATTTCGCATGAAGCTCTTATTGCGTTTTTGATGTTTGGAGGTTTTACCGGTTTGCCTTCAAAGAGAGGTCAAACCTTTCATCATTTGGTTTTATACTCCCTTCTTGGACTATGATGTTTCTATGGATGAAGTTGTAGAGCTCGTTGTGGTGATTCCAACGAGCCCAAGATCATCGAAAACGGAGTCTGGATGAAAAAGTTATCACCGTTTTCGTATTGCAATTTCTGCTCGGCGTCACCCAGATACGGGGCCGGAAATTCCGGCCAGGGGGGCGGATTCCGCCCCCCCCCCCTCGAAGATTTCGTATTGCAATTTCTGCTAAGGACTTTGCTCGGCGTCACCCAGATATGGGGCCGGATATTCCGGCCAGGGGGCCGGATTATCCGCCTGGCCGAATAATCCGGCCATACTTTGGCCGGATAATCCGCCCCTCCAAGTCCTGCAACGGCCATATTTCGTGGGGGGTATAAATACCCCTTCTTCCTCCTTGGGCTGGACACGAATTGGGCTTCTCTCTCCTCCATTGTTGACTTTGCAAGCTTGCCCTTCCTCCTCCATTCCTCCCATGATTCTTGCATATTTTTGAGGGAAAAGAGAGAGGAGATCTAGATCTATATTTCCTCCAATCACTTTCTCCTCTTTGTGAGGGGAACCCATTGAATCTAGATCTTGGAGTTCTTTGTGGATTTCCTTTGTTCTTCCTCTCATATCTCTCCATAGCATTAGTTGCTTTGGTAGGATTTGAGTGAGAAGGATTTGAGCACCTTGTGTGCTCTTGCCATTGCATAAGTTGCATCGGTTTGAGTTCTCCCCGGAGATTCGAGTAAGTGAAAGTTTGTGAGCTTATTACTCTTGGGTTCTTGGAACCCTAGACGGCTTTGTGGCTTTGTGGTGCCTTTGTGACTATTCTTGGGAGCCTCCAATTAAGTTGTGGATGCGTGCCCCAAGCTTTGTGTAAAGGCCCGGTTCCGCCTTGAGGAACCCCTTAGTGGAAGAGTGAGCTAGGCCTTTGTGGCGCAAGCTCACACCGGAGAATAGGGTGAGGCCTTTGTGGCGTTGGTTAGGCCTTTGTGGCGATACCATACCCCTCCAACGAGACGTACTCCCTTTCAAGGGAGGAACTCGGGAATACATCATCGTCTCCGCGTGCCTCGGTTATTCCTATACCCGAGCTCTTTACTTATGCACTTTACATTGTGATAGCCTTCGTGCTTGAAGTCATATATCTTGCTATCACCTTGTTACTTGTATTGCTTAGCATAAGTTGTTGGTGCACATAGGTGAACCTAGTTTATTTAGGTCTTGTGTGCTTGACAAAATAAACGCTAGTTTAATTCCGCTTTTGTTCAAGCCATTCGTAAAATTTGATATCGCCTATTCACCCCCCCTCTAGGCGACATCTGTGTCCTTTCAGTTGTGAGTCATTAAAAACTAATTAAAAGAGAGTAGTGTAGCCAAGAATCTTGGATGTAAAACGCCACTCTTCGTTCTCCACGTAACCGCATGAGAGGGCGGCGGTTCCAAATCCGAAAAAACTCCCCAACGATCATGTCGCTCCCCTTCCTCTCCAATCGTCGTTCTAGCATCATGAGAGGATGGGGAGCCCGGTTCTTGTTCGTGTGTGTGTTTTAGTCATAGGATATCTAGGTTTTTGAGTTTCCTCTGTTAACGTCATGGTGGAGCGGATGTTCATGGTGCTAGTTGGAATAATGGTCTCCCATCCCATGCTCCTGCTCGTCAGAGGCGACGCTGGCGTCGGCGAGAGGTTTGTGGAGCCCAATCTTCTCTTAAAGTGCAGCGGGCTTGACCGCTCCATGTCTGTGGAAGAAGGTAGGGTGTATCCGGCCGCCTAAAGAGCGGGATGGCGCTAGCCCCGGATCCGATGTTGAAGAAGCTTGGAGGGCTCCTCCGGCTGATGTTCCTTATCCGACTAGATCTATCCTTATGGGGCTGGTGGCTATCACGGCTCGTTAACGTCTTCTGGCTAGTGGTTTCTTCAGTGCCAATGAGTGGACCAACTGTGGACGATGCTCCTCTTCTCCGGCGACGGCGAAGGTTTATATGATTGATAGTTGCGGCGATGGTAGGTTGAAGCCATGTGCGGATCTAGGATTTAATTTAAGAGGGGGCAAAACATACTAATTGGAGGATTTAAGTGGGGGCAAATCACTGTTTAACCTTGAAAATACAAAGGAATTAAGAAGTTGAGTGGGGGAGCTGCCCCCATAGCTAACACGGTGCGTTCGCCCCTAGTTGAAGCAGTACAACCAGTTGTATCCTCCTTGTATTATATTGCTTGTATTTGTACCAACTCTGTATCGTGATGTTTATCAATACAAATAATGTATGCATACGTGCGTACATCGTAAAAAAAAACTCTTGGATGTGGTTATTCAAGTAAAATGGTTTTCTAATCATGTAATTCAAGCATATATACATTGTTCTGTTGCAGCCCACTATTTAAAGAATAGCCTTTACACTGAGTTCACTTGACCAAAATTCATTTATCTCAACCATTACATCGTGAGGCTTTAGGCTGTGTCACATTTTACCTCATCTTATAGGAATGAGATTAAAAAAAAAACTGAACTGAAACTAGACCGGCACATTGCGCAGTTCCTGTCTTCCTGATCTGCAATAGTATATTATTTTTGGAATTAAGGGAAGAGGTTGAGACATGCTATTTCTATTTCTCGGCTACTTGATTTATGCTTTAGCTTGTATAGATGGGAATACGGTTGTTGTTCTCCATCCTGAAATTTTGAAAAGACATGAATATGGTACACTGATCATTCAACAGAGAGAAGTGGGAAAATCGCATGCAATCGTTGTTCAACGCAACTCACGAGAAATACATCGAGTGGAGCCTTTTCCTTAATTTTTTCAATAGTCAAGCAAGTTCATTAGTAAAATCTACCGGAAGAGAAACACCTCGACTGAAACAATTGGGTCAACGCAGTCTCTGATCCGGTTGCAGGAACAGGTCCTATTCCTGAAGGCCACATCATCATTCCTCTGTGCTTGCACGACCATCTGCCCCGTGGAGGTGCCCGAGCCGCTTGGCTTGAGTCGCTGCACCATGAGGTCGAGCTGGCAATAGTCATTTCTCTGCGAGCGTGAGATTTCCCCAAGGCCTCCGCCATGGTCGAGTCGAGTGGAGGACGGCCGTGAGCAACCGATTACGAACCCGAAGCTCATGCTAACAGGTGACGTCATTGGCTGGTGGTGGTCTTATAGGAGGCCGGACCTGAGCGGCGTGAACTTGGGACCGGCGGCCTCATGTCTACTAGGGGAAGACGTCAGATTTTGGCCGCTCGAGATGATGTAAAAATACCACTATATTTCAAATTGTTGTAGTACAAATTAAAAGATACTGAACTGATTATATTATATTAGTCCTATGAGTTTTGAAATAAAAAATTTACGCCCCATTTTCTATTTCGCTATGGGCCACCAAATTACTGGAGGCCCAGAACACACATGGTGCGCGGGCTTGTGTTGCACCCCTGGTGCACAAGGTCTTTTTTGTTTCTCAAGGATATGCTTCTAATCTTGACTTTTTTTTTTGCCATTATAGGTATGTATTGTATCTAATTTATCACAAAATTTCTTATTATTTGGAAAACTTATGAAAAGAGATAAGAAGATCGTGTGCACCGGGTCATCATTCACTTGTTAATACCAAAGTGTGAACGTTCTAGACATAGGTTTCCTGAAATAAGGTATGCTTCTTCAAAAAAAAATTCAAGTAATGCTGCTTCAGTATTGATGTAACCCAGCTGGTGATATGTTTCCGAATTTCCGAAATGGGGTTTGCTTCCTCCTATAATTTCGTTGCCACCACTAGACAGCATGACTTTTCTTATGGCCTGTAGCAATCGAGGAAGAAAATGATAAACATACTATTCCAACTACCAAGAGTCTGCACCAGCATCCATCAGATAGGCTGCGGCATCAAGTCCAACATGAACACTACGACCATCGACAGATCAATCTAAGTCCAGTAAAGCGGCCGCATCTTATCACGAGTTGAGCCAGCCAGGCCATACACGGATGCCTATATATCCCCTCCTGAAAACTCTGAAACTATGAAGCATATCAAAAGGCAAAGGGAGAGAAACAAGCATCAGACGACATGAGGAGGAACACTCTCCTCGCCCTCGTGTCCTGGCTCATGCTGCTCGCGCTCTTCATCACGACCGCCACCGCTTCACTACGTGAGTCACGAATTCAGTTGCTCCTTTCCTTGTGAAGCTTTCTAGGGAAGCCTGTTTAGTTAGACGGTCATGTTTCTCTACTGTTGGCAAGTTCACATCACCTCCATGGCTTTTAATCTGTTTGCTCAACTTCACCTTGCACTCTGTTTTTCTTTCAGCATGCCAATGCTGCTGGATTGTGGAGCAACCGGTGAGGACCTGCGGCCATGCCTGCTGCGGTGACAACTGCTGCCCACCTGCTCCGCCGCCACCATATGCGCCCTGAAGAAATATGATGCTCAGGCTTATTCATCAGCTAAAGTATAAAGAATAAGAATGAGATGAATTCTGAGGGAATGATGTTGTACTGCTCACCTGCTCATCTTTGAGCATGCAATGATCCCTGTTACTTTCCAATAATAATACATCTCTTGGCTCCTTCAGAATGACTACTTCATTTAGGTGCTACATCAAGACTATTCAGCACTGACTTTTTTCCGATAATGATTCAGCACTGACTTGTCATCTAAACCGTTACTTTGCAGATAGAAATTTCAGCAATAAATTAATCTGCATACATACTACTAGAAAATTTCCTTGGCTAATCTTACAATAGTCCACGATTCATAGTTGGCACTAATGTCTGCCTTCCCTAAATCTAGCCATCTAGAATTGAAGAATACATGCTAATTCACAAAGGTGCGCTTGTCATGCCCCAACACACCAGTTTCAACTTCATGCCGAACCCATCATTCTAAGGTACATCAACACCCACAAAGTTAAAATCGACACCCCACAAAAGACCCCACAGCAACCTCCTCCACAAGATGCAACTGCGGAGCTCTTGCTATCATCAATAGCCACAAGAAAGCGGCATTCACCAACAGATGGATCAAGGTAGGTGATCATCCCATGCCCGTCGAAGTCACAGCTCTTTGCATCCTGCTTCTTCTTCTGATAGTAACTGTTGAAAGCAAAGGAAACATTTCCCTTCTGCCCAATGCCATAGCATGACCCTCCGTAGTAGAGAGTGGTGCAGTCTGCAGTGTCGCAAGCAAGCTTTAAGTGATTCGACGCCTCGTCGAGGCTCCGAGCTGGGTTTGCGACACACCATCGCGATGGAAGATAAGGAACTTCTTTAGCATTCTTCAGTACTGGATTGCCTAACCCGAGATTCAATGGGTACTTGGCCTGTCCATCAAATGAGAAGATCCCCCAGTGACGCTCAAAATTTCCAGGTAGTACACTCTTTTCCTCCTCGTCAAGAAGGCCGAAAAGATAGACATCAGCCGGAGGTACACCAGGACGGAGTGGAGTTCCTTTGTTGCTCACAATACGGTTGATAAGTCCTTGGTTGAATGCCCTTGCCGCTGTCAAGTTTGCACTTGGTGCTCCCTGAGTTGGCCAACCCACCTCACCAATTGCAATGGGTAGTTGCCCATAGCCGATTTTGCTCAAAGCAGAAATTAATGTGTCAAAATTGCCATCAAAAGCATTGTAGTACACGTTTGGGCCATCTACAAGTGGATGAGTTGATCCTTCGAAGAAGGCATAATCTTCTGGAAAGTCAGAGTTCTGGTATAGACTGAGAAATGGGTAGATGTTGACGACGAATGGAGCTCCATTGGAACTGAGATAACTGGCAATCTGGGTCATTATCTGAGTCAGTTCAGTCCTGAATACTCCTTGGGATGGAACAGAACCCTCATAGGCATCAGCGTTGCATGGGACTACTAGCTTCACATAGCTAGCAAGATTAGCCTTCACCAGTGATTGCTGAATGTTGGCCATCGCTGGAATAATGTATGACTGGAATTGACCCTGGTAGCTTGTCAGAAATGGCTCATTTCCCACAGCAATATATCTGTATAAAATATGCAGATTTATTACTCATCCACACAATAAACAATTCAGAAATAGGTAATTACCAAATAGATAAGTCCATTTAAAAGGTTAAGAAAAGGAAAACGAGGCCACCCAAGACCACATAGACCTTGTATATGCACATAAAAAATTTGGTAACAGGAAATTAAAACCACAGAGAATAGCACATAAAAGTAATTATAACACCATCATAACTTGACGGCAAACATTACTAACCTAAACTGAACCCAAGCCTGTTATGAGTGAATAATGAATAGTGCCCCAGGACAGAAGTTGGACAATCTAAATAACTTTAAGGCACTTGAAGCTGAATTTCTGATGACTTTTTCACACTATTGGCATGGTAGCAGCACATAGAGATTATTAACAGAAAGCTGAGTACAGCTGTTTCGGCATTCCAATCTATAACTGAACTTACATATTGACACTGTGTGGCATTCCGCTTCTTTAGTTAATCTTTTAAGGTAGGATATAAAACAGAACTAGTCTAAACAGGATAATGATGATTAGCAACCCTATACTTTTTCCATAAAGAACAACCCTATACTTAAACTACTAAATCTAAAAATCATATCAAACACGATTACTTCAAGAATATCCATAAATATAATGCATAACACATACTCCCTCTGTCCCGATCTAGATGTAGCAGATTTCTCTAGATTTGCATGTATTTATACACGAAGAGTCTAAGACGCATCTAGATACATGCGTATCTACTATCTAGACAAATCTGCAACAAGTTATTCGGGACATAGGGGGTATATGGTTATACCCCTCTACATAGGTAATCCACCTTGATAACGAACAACTCGACAAATGTTGTAGTTGCTGAGCATTGAATTATCAATCTTTTGTTTTAAAGGTACCTCCAACTACATACTCCCCGTCGTGTGTAAAATTCTCGTACCTTATCTCATTTTAACCCTTTGGACTATTATCAAATGCAATAAAGTCATGGAAGGTGATCCAGTGGTTGCAAACGTCTGCAGCTTAAGGGTCCTTGTTTCTGTTCCAACAAGTGGGTTTCAGGTCTAGCCTTAGCAAGGACTTAAAGTCTAAATGTACATTAAAATCAATCAACAATAATAAAAACCTGATTTTGCGATTAGTGGAGTGCTAATCGGGAGTGCTACATTATCAAGAGAAGCCCTCTAATAAATTATAAGAGACGATCTTTTAGTAAAAATGACTCACTAGGCATCTAATCGCAAATTGAAGCAACATTTTCTTAGAGCAGCACATCAGCATTGCAATTGAAGCAATCAGCCCGTGAGCAAAAATGAAATGGAATCAAGACATCACCAGATTCCCCTTTCCACTAGCGCTATAAAGAGATGCCACGCAGCCACGGCCCCGTTTCCAACAGAGATAAGCTTAAATAATGAACGCATACCACATTGCCCAATAAATCAACAAAAATCCCCAAACAAGAATCACCAGCAGTGATGCTAGCTAAAATGCATCGCCGCAGCAAAGAGATCTCGAGGAAAGCAGCTCACCGGATGTCGACTCCGCCACGGCCGACGTACTGCGACACGTTCTGCGCGACCCACGCGTCGGCGGCGGCCGGAGACCCCGCGACGCCGGAGAGCTCCCCGTTGGTGAGGCCAACCATGACCTGGATGCCGCTGCGCGCGAGCGCGCGGAGCACGCCGGGGTCGGCGTCGAAGAGCTTGACCTTCCCGATCCGGTTCTCCCGCAGGAGGTCCACCACCACCTGCGGCGGCGCGCGGTGCGACGACAGCGTGCCCCAGTTCACCCCCACGGCCGCCTCGGCCACGGCGGCGCATGACAGCGCCAAGACGACGGCCAGGAGCGCCGCGGAGGTGGCCATCGGTGGAGACTGAATGAATCCGCGCCTTGTTTAGCTGCCTGCGGGTGGTTTCTTGGATGGAGGAAGTGGTATTCAGGTGGGATTTGGGAAGAGCTGGTAGTTGGTTGGGAGGAGGACGAAGACGGTGAGTGTGCTGATGCTCTCTGCCGACTAGCTGGTGTGGTGTTGAAGCTTGGAGAGTGGAAAAGGGCGATTGCTCACAGGAAAAGGGTGGAGAAGGGCAAATGGGTCTTTTCCGTCAGACATTGGGCTGTGGCGGGTTGTCAGAAACGAGGGTCAATACTGTGACCGTGGCAGGCTACAACGGATAGAAAGGCATTGAACCGTTGGATTTAAGGATGATCAGTGAGACAGTGACCGATAAAAAAACTCAATGATGTGATCAACATGTAATGGCCAACATAGAAGGAAAAAGCAACGAAGGCAAATCCAAGGGGTTTAGACACTTTCTCCGTCCTAAATTATTTTGCATTCTAGATTTAGTTAAAGTTAAACTTTATTAACTTTAACTATTACGTGTGTAAGAAAAAATATAAACATTTACGATATAAAATAGTTATCGTTAGAATTATTATGAACAATACTTTTATATTATATGTATTTGATATTATAAGACTTTATATTTTTAACAATATGTTTGGTCAAATTTTATTTAGTTTAACTTTAACTAAATTTATAATGCAGGGTAAAAATAAACAGAAGGAGTATATTTTTACATCAAAGGCACAACTCGTATCCAGCTTTAAATTTATAAAGCCGCATGGGTAGCATGCTAGACACTCAGTTTAAGTTTTACAACCACGCAATATATAGAACACGTTTTTGAGACAGAGAAAAGCAAGCACAAGCTACGCTTGATGGGGGATCAGCACAATGGTCTCATTGAGGATGGGCAACATTTTAGCCTTTTGTAGAGTTTTCCACTGCTGCAAGAGTACCAAAGTTTTAAAGAAAAAGGTTAGCTAGCTGCTTAGAAAATTTAGATTCAATGGTAAATTTATTCCTAATCGTCTAAAGTACCCAAATTTGGGTAGCAGATAAAGTCCAAAGAGCCCTGTAGGCTTAGCCATGAAAACGCTGGAGGATCGCAAAAAATAGCAAAGCTTAAGGGATTTCAGAAAACCCTTAACGTTGTTCTAAGGCCACTCCACATAAATTGGGCAAGGAGGCAATTAAAGAAAATATAGGCCACATCTTCTGCCTGAGCACAAAGTACGCATGTACCATTTGAAGGACCATGATGTTTTTTAATCTGTTCTAAGGAGGACAATCTTCCTCTGGCCAGCTGCCAGATAAAGATTTTAAGCTTTAGAGGAACTTGAAGTTCCCAAATTTCTCTCGCATGGGCCACCAAAGCTCTGTTGCAAAGCTTAAGATAGAGGGAGTGAGCAGAATATTTGCCAAAGTTCTCCAAGGCCCAGAACACACTGTCCGAATGGGGAACAAGACACCACTTCCAAGTTCCGGCATCATCGCATTCCATTGCACCAGATCGTCTTTGGAGAGGTTCCGTTTGAGCCTAATCCTCCACTCATTATGGACTAGGGCTTCATTAACTCTAATGGCTTGATCAGCAACAATGTTGTAGAGGCGAGGGAAGCGAGAGCACAGAGGACCATCTCCAGTACACCAGTCCGCCCATAGCCTGATGCACGTGCTATCTCCTAGCTTGAAACGAGCAGCCAACTTAAAGAATTCTTTAACTTTGTGAATACATTAGAGAAATCCATCTACTTACAAAAAAGTGCTTTGTGGGCGAAGAAGATTACACAGGAACGTGATATTGGTCTTCTTGAAGGTACAAAGAATGCCTCTTGTTTTTCAATAGCTTCTTTTAATAATGAATTAATTCACACGAGGGCGGCTATGTTAGGGGTTTCTTTAGGATCTTCACCTTCTGAGATCGAGTCTTCCATTGGTATGATCAAGGATTTAGATTTGAATAGAACCATGATTATGCTAAAAAAAGAACTTGGACAAAAAATTAAGTGATGATTCTTCAAATAGTTTGGTCCTAGACAAAGCGATTTCTTTGAGTTCTGATCTTGTTGAGGAGGAGGAGCAACGAGGATCCGAGGATCACAAGGACCTAAATCCTCTAAAGACAAAACCGATTAGAGTGGTTAAAAGGAGAAAATCTAAAGCTCCTGTTCAGTTCAGTACTAGGCTTAAAAGTAAGAAAAATCAAGGATGAATGGTTCTATTTGGAAAAGTGGGGCATTTAGAGATCAAGCAAAGCATTCAGTTGTTCATGACACTATTGCAGAATTTTGTCTAGATTTTTTTGCGGTTCTTCAAATGGGTAGGGACAATTTTACGGGACCTTTCCTAAAGAATTTGCCGGGTGGGCATGATTTTCTCTGGTACTGCTTGCCGCCAGAAGGGCGATCAGGAGGAATACTTGTTGGGTTTCATGCACAGACATTCAAAGTTAAAAATGTGGTTTCTGGCGATATATGTGTTAAATTTCACTTAGTTACTAAGTCCGACAACTTTGAATGGTCTCTGGTTGTGGTTTATGGGGCTGCCCAAGATGCTCAAAAAGGAGAGTTCTTGGCAAAGCTAGTTTGCATGTGTGAAAATGACCCTCTACCGATGCTCGTAGGAGGAGATTTTAATATTATTAGATGGCAAGAAGAGAAAACAATGATAATTTTAATGCTTGATGGTCGTTCAGTTAGAATGCTATATTTTAAAGTCTTGACCCAAGAGAAATAGCTCTCTCAGGTAGACAATCTATATGGGCAAATAGAAAAGAAAACCCCACTTACGAAAAGCTTGACAGAGTGCTTGCTAGCGTTTTGTGAGAACAAAAGTTTCCGTTAGTTTCGGTTAGGGTGTTGACAAGAGTAGGACCTGATCATACACCTCTTTTAATTGACTCTGGAGTGCAAGCTCATCCGGAAAATAAGTGTAGCTTTTCATTTGAGTTATCATGGTTAAAACAAGATGGTTTTTTTTTACCTGGTTGCTTCGGTTTGGACTTCTGTTCCCAATAGTAATGATCCCTTGGAATCATGGCAGAGCAAGAGCCGCCATCTCCGTACTTTTTTTAAGGGATGGGCAAGAAATAATAGTAGTGCTTATAAGAAAGAGAAACAAAGATTGCCAAAATTAATCGATAAACTTGACATTAAGGCCGAAACAATACCTCTTTCTACCTCTCATAGGGAGGAAATGGAAGTGCCTAATGAGCAAATTGATAAGTTGCGTAGAGATGAAGAGTCTAAATGGGCTCAATGTGCAAAGGTTAAGCATGTACAGGAAGGGGGTAATAACACCAAGTACTTTCATCTTATAGCAAATGGTAAGCATAGGCGGAAGAAGATCTTCCAACTAGAGCAGGATAAGGTACCATTATCAGCCAAAATAATATCACAAATTATATAACCGAGTTTTATAAAAAAAAATATTTGGGCCGCCTTCCAATAATTTTTCCTCCATGGTAGAAGAGGAGAATCATGATATTCCACAATTATCCATCGAATAAAATGACATACTCATAGCCGACCTCAAAGGGGAGGAGGTTTATGAGGCTATTATGAATATGGAGAAGAATAAAGCTCCGGGGCCGGATGGGTTCCCGGCTGAATTCTATCATACATTTTGGTCGATTTTAAAAGAAGATTTAATGGAGATGTTTGTTAAATTCCAATAAGGGGACTTACCTCTCTTCAAGTTAAATTATGGGACAATTATTCTGCTCCCTAAGAAAGAAAATGCAATTCAGATTCAACAATATAGACCAATTTGTTTGTTCAATGTGAGCTTCAAGTTATTCACTAAGGTTGGTACAAATTGTGTAGCTAAAGAGTGGCTCACACGGTTATTGACCGACGCAAAGGGCATTTTATGCCAAGGAGGCATATTCTGGAGGGTTTGTTAATTATTCATGAAACTATTCATGAACTTCATAGGAAGAAATCAGATGGCATACTTTTAAAGATCAATTTTTAAAAAAAACATATGCTAAAGTAAAATTGCCTTTCCTACAACAAGTCTTGTGTATGAAAGGTTTCAATTCTAAATGGTGCAAATGGTTAGAAAATTTTGTAACCAGGGGGCCATGAATATTAAAGTTAATGATGGCATAGGTCACTATTTCCAAACTCATAAGGGTGTGCGGCAAGGAGATCCTTTGTCTCCCATTCTTTTTAATTTGATCGCTGATATGTTGGCTATCTTAATTTCTAGAGCAAAGGAAGATGGCCAGATGGATGGTTTGATACCTCATTTAGTTGATGGGGGTGTCTCTATTCTGCAGTGTGCCGATGACACAATCATATTTATGCAACATGATTTAGAAAAGGCGCTTAATATGAAACTTATATTGTGCATTTTTCAGCAATTTTTGGGTTAAAGATTAACTTTGACAAAAGTGAGATTTTCTGTTTTGGTAAAGCGAAAGATGGCGAAGAGGATTATAGGAGCATTTTTTCTGTGAGATCGGCGCATTCCCTTTTAGATATTTGGGAATACCCATCCCTTTTCAAAAGTTAAAAATGGAGAATGAAAACGGGTAGAGGATCCTTGCGAGTCAAAATTAGCGAATTGGATTTGTAAATTATTATCCTACGGGGATCGTCTAGTTCTCATAAATTCGGTGTTGATGAGCCTTCCAATGTGTATGCTATGCTATCTTTCTTTGAGATACCCAAAGGGTCTCGAAAAATATTAGACTTCTTTCGTTCTCATTTTTTCTGGCAGAGTGATGGTCATAAGAAGAAATATAGGCTCAAACGATGACATATCATTTGCCGCCTTAAGCACCAAGGTGGTCTTGGGGTGGAAGTTCTTGAACTTAAGAATAAATGCTTACTCAGCAAGTGGTAGTTTAAGATTTTAAATAAGCAAGAAGGAGTTTGGCTAGAACTGATTCGTAATAAATATCTTCACTTAAAAAATTATCCTAGGTTTCAGCAAAACTAAATGATTCACCTTTTTGGAAAGATCTTATAAAGGTTAAAGAAGAATTCTTTGCAAGAGGAAGTTTTATAGTAGTTAATGGGGTAGAGACTCGTTTTTTGGAAGATACATGGCTAGGGAATTCTCCGTTAGCAACTCAATATCCGTCTCTTTACAATATTGTGCAACGTTAACAAGTTTCTGTTGCCATCGTTTTGTCACAAGTGTCGCTGAACATAGGCTTCAGACATGCACTTATGGGGTATAGAGGGATAAGATGATTGTACTTAGTAAGTAGACTAATGGACATCCACTTGTCAACGCAGCCGGATACCTTCGTGTGGAACCTTACAACATCCGGGAAGTTCACGTTAAGTCATTATACTTAGAGTGAATTCCGGTTTTTACCCCTTACTTTGACATTACTGACACTAGTTATCCCATTTAGTAGCTTTTCATCCGGATTACCCCATTTATCGGAAGTTTCGCCAGAATTTACCCTTTCTAAATTTTTGGTAGGATTTGCCATGTAGATCCTGGTGTTAGAGTGGAACGTCATGTTTGATTGTTTTTTCTTCTAAAATAATTTTCCTTGCTCGAACATGCCCTAACCTGGTGATTGATATGGAGGCATCTGCTTGGTTCACTTGTCCTATTTTCATGCAACTGTGCTCGCTAGTAGTTGCACGCCTGCACAAATCGCTTGCATGCATAACACAACAGTGAAAAACTCAGGGCGAGTCGGCAAGCACCGGCACATTACAACATGTGCTAGCCGTTGCTCCATGCCCCATGCCCCATGGACACGTCAGTGAAAAAACTCACGACAAGCGCATGCACAGATGGCTGAATCGTGTAATCAGGAGCGGCGGATAAAAGCGTGTATGTACAAAGGCATACCTAGTTTTATATGAGGCAGAGACACACACGAAGGTGCGCTGGGAAGAAGCAACGCACCCACCAGGTACGAGAGTCATCCAGTTATACAATGATGCGTGAAGCATGCTTTGAATTGTCCCGGCTCCAATCTAAGAACTGAGTCATAGAGGCAACAGGTATAAAGGTAACAAGGACATACACATGTTTAAGATCTACACTATTCATCCCAATGACGACCTAATGTTAGATCTCAAGGCATAAAATCTCAACTGATATTAGAAGGGGTAAATTTTGGCAAAGTTTTTGTTAAATGGGGTAATCCAAATGAAAAACCACTAAATGGGGTAATTAGTGTCAAAAATGTCAAAATTGAGGGTAAAAACTGGAATTTACTCTTTTATGAATGATCACACGCCTTTCTTAAGAGAATATATTTGGAAAATTAAAAGAGTCACTAAAAATAAGAATTTTCATGTGCTTCTTACATCAAAGAGTGCTCCTAACTAAAGATAATTTAGCAAAGTGAAATTGGCAAGGATCTAAAAAATGTTGTCATTGTGATCAAGATGAGTAAATACAACATCTTTTTATTGAGTGCCCTCTTGCAAAGGTGATTTGGAGAATTGTTCATATGGATTTTAATATATCACCACCGAAAAATGTAACTAATCTCTTTGGTAATTGGCTTATGGGAGTGAATAAGAAAGAGAGGGCACAAACCCGAGTTGGGCGCTATAAAATATGCGCAATGATTATATTTTTAACAGAGCGAAACAAAATTCTTCTATGTAGGTTATCCCATTGGCCACATATTGAATCCATACGTGGTCCTTCCTACAACCAACGGACAAGCGACAAGAAATAGATTTTGGGTGCAACCGGCTAGAATCGGTGCCACGAGATTTATAGAACCAGTCCAGTTGGCATTTTGATCGTAGATTGACATATTCATGTTTAGGCGCTATATGTTCTTGTCCAGAAATGGTGTTTTGGCTCCCAGGTGCATATGCTCTCTTTATTTAAATGTAATATTTAACAAACAAAATATTCATCGTCTTCACAAGAAATCGACTTGTTGTTTGGGTTACGTAAAAAAGATAAATTTTGGTGCTAAAAACAAGATATTTTATGGTACATGTTTTGTCATTTTACACTAACCATGTGCAATGTCATTTTTTGCGAAACTTTACGAACGCATATGGATTATGGAGATGTACATGTGAAATTTTTTGTTTGAATTTTTTAACGCTTCAAAATATATATTTTTTAGCATAGAGAGCATATACACATGTGAGCCGAATTGAATTTCTGTTCTTGTCCTTGCTATTTAGATGGTTGAACATCTATTGACCCTTTTTGCGTCCCATGTCCTTTATAACTCTAAATCTTTTGAATAAATTAATAAAAGCTATATGCATCTATCGATGCAGAGACCAGGGCTAAGCCTCTATTTCGAAAAAATTAACTTTTCCATGATACGTAGTTTTCCAAACCTTGAGAAAATGATACCTACCAGAATTCGTAGTAGTATTGCGGTAACAATTCTAGAATGAATGAGCACTACCATATCATCTTACATATCCACCTATTTATACCCAAAGCACCGCAAGACATCCACTCCTCGATGTGTCTATATATACAGAATTTTCATTCTTGCTTCTTAGTATCTCCAGGAGTACCAATTCAAAAACTAGATGTCCTTGTTGAAATTTCAGGAGGAAACAATAGATGAGAGTGAGAGGCATCAAGAAAGAACGTACTCCCTCCGTTCGGAAATATAAGATGTTTTAGCTTTGTGAATGAGATGTATTTAGACATCTTTTAATGTATAGATTCGAGTGAACCTATACACTAAAAGATGTCTAGATACATCTCCTTCACAAAGCTAAAACATCTCATATTTCTAAACGGAGGGAGTACTAAGCATGAGTACTTCTTGGTTGTGCGGTGACCGTCTAGTCATCATCGTGGGAGCTCAACTAGAAAACCTACGAGCAGAATCATTTCAAGTTGTCCATTTCTAAGTCGGAGTTTCAAAAGCCACAATCTATCTACTATATTCTAAAAGTACAATACGGGAGTCTAAAATAAAGACACGAGGTTAATCCACATCATGTAAATTATTTAGACCGTTAGATCTATAATTAATGAATGAGATTAAAAAATCTAAGAGTTACCTACATACAAATATATAGTCCAATTCACGTCACGGTACCAGACCAAAAGAATAAAAAAACAATCCATGTATTCAACAAAACAAAACGTGCATCCCTCAAGAAAAAACAAACAAACGTGTGCATGAAGGATACCCTTAACCTATTGCTATCACATGCATGTTCTGGATTGGTATATCTCCTATCATGTGGCAGTGGTAAAAAAAAACTCTAAGGCACAATTTTAAAAATCTAGCGATGGAGTATAAATTAGAATATAAGGCTAACGCTAAAATAAATAAGAACTCAAATATATAGTCTTACTAGTTAAATGCCCGTGCGTTGCTACGGTGCTTACTTTTTCACACAGTATATATAATAAACATTATAATTCACATATAAAAAAGAAAATATAGCCATAAAATAGCCGGAAACTTCATTTGGAGCTCATCCTACATGTAGGCCGTTATCAGGTCCACTGGTTCTCTCTAGTGATATGTGCCATCGTTGTATTCAAGACATGTATGTGTTGAGTACAGCTTGCTACTTACTTGTATTTTCGGTGTATTACGATGGCACATGCCCGCACATGGTTCGGTTAGCCCAGGTCTACACACATCTGACACCATGTGGCCCTCGAACTTGAGCTATTTAAATTGCTTTACAAAGTCATGGATTGTCTTTAGACTTCGCTTTGTAAAAGGAACATTCTCAGATGTTTCAAAAAAGCTTCCAACCATATTGTGTACCCAAAGCTGCTTGATCAAATCTTGTGTATATTGGTCAATATGCCTATGAGACTGCTAGTGCAACTTCAATCTTCAAAAGCTTATGGCTGTGGGCGTTTTGTGTTCAGACGCATACCAGCAGTTATCCCCACTTCGAAGCAACCTGATATGTGCTGTGCAGCCGCACCTGGTCGAGCGACCGTTCTCCTGCAAAGGCTTACCCTGCATTATGTTTTACAACTATCAGAAATAACTACCCGTACATTTTTACAATTTCATATTAAAATGTTTCTACCACGATTCATGATTTTCCCAATAGACAGCAAGAATTATGGGCTCAATTAATCACTGAAATGCAGCTAGTGAAGTACTTTCCTGACGATCATTCTATTTCTGCACCAGAAAAATGTTGATGGTTTAATCATGTAATGGACACCCCAGTGATAATTTAGCTCTAATTATTATGTCTTAGGAACAGTCTGCCTAGTGTACACATTGTCTTACTTTTACAAAATTCGCATCCCAATTACAAGGTATATGAACAAATTTCAACACATGCTCCAGACGTGTTCATATTTTCCTTATACAGAGCCAATAAAAACTAACAAACCTGTTACGAGCTCGCACATGAATGACTACATCTATATTAAGGGTGCTTAAAAATATAGGCTGGTTGTAATTACCTCCTAGTCCAGCAAGTGCGGTGACAGGCCGCGACTTCGATTCGACCTCTGCTTCTTCACTAAGCGAGTCTGAATCATTTTGGGACTCCCTCTACGATTGCAACCAACAGCGGTAGACTGACTGGATGAGAGCCCGGCCAGACCATCGTGTATTCTTGCAGAGCAAGAGGCCGACGCAGACGCCAGCGGTGACGGCAACTTGCTGTTCACGTCCCACCACCTCTGTTTTAGCAGAAGACTTTGCCTTCATAGCAATCAGCTGGATCTCTTGAATTCTGTCTTGCTGCAACACCAACCCAGTGCACTCCCGCGACACCATCCTAAGAAAGTCAAATCAAATAACCCGTTGATATCCTAAGCTTCTTTGGCAAAAAAATTAAGCAGCGAGCGATACAGATTACAGTACCTGGTATCCACTCCCTCGAAGAACTCCAGCCGTTGTTGAGTTTGTCCATCTTCTCCGCTATCCGCTTCTTACTCCGCTGCTGCCGCCACCGAGGAGCTAGCAAATCTTGATGGGGCCTCTCGAGTCTCGATAGCGTTAACATGTGCCAGGCCTATTATGTGTCATCTCTGCCAGCCCATGTACAAGCACACCATACGCCCCTTACTATACCATGCTCGCAGGTGCTATAAATCTTCCCAACTGAACTGTAAGCAAGGATACCAAATGAAAACAACTTATAAAAAGGAAAACATAGATGAGCAAGCAGCCAGCAGACCTACAATCATTAATCTAAGTTCTTTAAAGAGCACCATGTGGCCTATGATAGGTTGGGCCATACAAAAATAATTAATTAGCTCCATATAGTGCAAAGAACCAGATGATTATCTTCACTTCTGTTGAAAAACTAAATACTGAATAAATACAATAATTCACTTCTTAGCATCAACACATTGCAGATAGAAATTGTAAAAGTTTATGCACTCAAAAAAAAAAACATCAAGGTCAAGTAGTGAATATTGTGGTAGGAGGTATCACCATAATCATAATGGTATCAAGAGAGGGAAAAACTGTACAATTAAAATGGTGGCCGGTAAACGAATACATATTATTTGGTTCCGGTTCTTACACAGAAAAGACACTATAAAATTATATTTTTTATTGAATTGCATTTCATTGCTCTCATGGTAATAAATAGTGAATATATGTTCGACAAATCAATACAGTCTTGCTTCAATACAAATTATGTCACCACAAGTAAAACTTATCTAAACAAGCAATGCATCTCCTAGTTTATGAAATGACAAAAGAACATACAAAAGTTGCTTTGGGTCACTTTGTCATGCAAACAGTAAAGATCAATTTTAGCGTAGGCTACATAATGAGCAATAAAAATTGTGAAGGACCGGATACCATGGGTGTTGGATAAAACCTGGAGGCAGTGGACAAGCATGTATGGTGCCATCGATGAGCTGGATTGTGTGGCAGCTGTGCCCTTGGTGTGCCACCGTGGAATACATGGCGGAGGTGGTGTCGCTGTCCTACCTGAGCAGCTAAGAGGTGATGATGTTTGAGTCAAGAAAAGGAAGTATCTAGGGGCATTTTATTTTCAGTTATGTACAATCAGATTTCAGATATGCAACCGATCTCATAATACGGAGTGGACAAACCTGATGCCGACAGGCTCTGTGCTTCCTTGCCGAAGTATCCCCGGTGTGGCTCGGGCTTGATGCCTCATAACTGGTCGTGGTTGTACATGGCCCTAGACATATACATGCAAATTATATTATTGGATTTATAGTACGTCCATATAAAGATGATTAGTTCTGCACCTTAAGATACAAAACTTCGGGGGAAAAGCAGACTCCCAAACTTTCTATGAGGAATCATACTGAACCAATTGTTGTTCACAACTAAACCCTGTAATTTAGTTCCTTTTCCATCAGAAAACATGTTTCGTAAATGTAGTAAGTGATTACTACAAGCATTGGCGTGAATCCACAAACAAATCAGAAATAGGAAGGCAGAAAAATTAAATGATACAGGGGATTGAACCTATGGTGTGCATCCTCCATTTGCTCCGTCCATGAGAATTGACAAAGCTCAAATTTCGCGGCCATGTAAGCCAGCGTCAACGGGACTGCAGGGGTGGGTTCCTATAGCACATCCTTCTCCGTCGAGGCTCTTCTCAGGCGCACCTACACCTGCATATCAAACACTGCCGGATCAGCACAGCTCGGGAGCAGAGGATCCAATCAAGAACGAACCGTAGCAGATTAACCTGGTGGCCAAGGCAGAAGCAGACTGAAGAAGATGCGGTTTGCCGGAGACGTGCTGGCCGCAGACGAGATCAAACGAACTGGAGGATCTATGAATCATTGTCGTGCGTGTCAGCTGCCTGAGATGATGAAACCGTCCAGGGCTGTTTCCTCGGCTTCTGATGGGGGCTCCTTGCACAAGATGTCGTACACCCGCCACCGCCGCATCCTCCTCGCCCATTTCCGTGAAATTTTAGCCGGCGGCTGCGTCGGTGGGAGAGATTTTGAGTAGGAGCGGCAGTGGGGAACCGGATCGGAGCAATAGTTCACCGTAGGGCAATTTTGTAGGTGGAGGATCGACACAGATTCCAGCGCTGCACTGGCAGTGTGTCCTGGCAGTCAAGCTTGGGTGGCGACGGTGGTTCCAGGGAGACGGGCGTGACCGGGATGGAGGGAAGAAGAGGGGTGACCGGAGCGGTGCACTGCGGTTGGTCGCCGGCTGAGGGATTCATGGAGGCTTGGGGCAGCGATGGCGGCCTAGAAACCCTAGCGATGGAACCCTAGGTCGGGGGGACTCGGTCGATCGGGAAAGAAAAAACACACTACCATATGGGAACACTGTTAACTTGGCGGTGGCAAAGGGGTAATATATCTGGCTTTGCAGGGCAGAATTGGAAATCAAATGATGTAGAGGCAAAGTGCCTTCACCAACTGCAAAATTAGGCATATTACAATTACAATTACAATTACAATTACAATTACAATTACAATTACAATTACAATTACAATTACAATTACAACATGTACCACCGCCAAGGTATCAGCGTTATCCTCTCCAATCCAGACTCCTCCCACACGCCCTTGTCCCCCCGCCGACTCCGGACCGATCCAATCTCCGGCGCCGCCGCCCGCGGGGATGTCGGCCGGCCAGCCGCCGCCCAAGATGTGCCCCACGAGCTCGTCCCTACCGCTGGACCACCACAGATACCGACCAAAGCGGCCAAGGCTCGACCAGCCCCTGCTCAGCCTGAACCCCCACGTCTGCATCTGGTGGGACGGGGCCTCAAGCCATCCGCCAGACGGGAACCACGCCGGCACGCCGGGGTGTCGACGAAGGGGTCGAGCACCAACCTCCCCTTGCCATTCCCCATTCTCGGGAACGCCCCTGGCTCCTCTGTGACAAGCCGTCGATGAAGCTTCGGAATCCCGTGGTCTCCTAGATCTACCTCACAGTGGTCATCAACAGGCGATTGATCTCCTCAAGGACGCTAGCCCAGTGGATCTTCTCAAGCGCACCTCTGCATCTCGCCATGTCGCGTTCCTCAGGTTGCTCTTCGGGTCGGGAGGCGGATGCCGCCCACGATCTCGGGGCGCCCGTGGTGTGTGGGCTGCGATCCTGTAGGCCTGCCCGATCTGGGCGAAAAAGGCACTCAACCTCCGCCATGGTCGTCGATATGCAGCACGGGCTGGGCGGCATCACGTAGGCCCTCGCCTGGTTCACCACCAGTCTGATTGATTCCGCTTGGTTGCTTTTTTGGGTTCGCGAGTAGAGTATCGCTGGATTTGCTCTTGTTCGTGCGTGGGTGGATACTGCAAGTGCGAGTAACGACGTGATTCCCGAGATTGTTCGGCCATAAGTGAAGTCATTATCTGTTCCCCGTTATGTTCATTGCTTCAGGCTGCGTAGTGCTTCCTTGTGATTTCTGTTCTGTATTCATGTGTGAGCCAAGCCAAATTAGAAGGCGAGTGGTGGTTTTGTTGATTTGGGTATTCATGAATTGTATGCTGGCGGCAGAGATAATGGACTGTTGAGAGTGGTCATAGAAGATGAGGAGAAGAGCACGAAGGATTCATGAACGGCAGGCACACACTCAAGATATAGTTACAGAGGTATGTCGTGTGTGTATGCCCAAACATTCCGGATTTCGACTAAATTTTATTTAAGAATTTTAAATATTCAGTGATAAATGAGCTGATTGAGAGGTTTTCATGCACAAGTGGATATCATATCTAACTGAAAGATATTTTGTATTTTTTCCAATCAAACAAATATACAAAAACATTCCTACATTTTATTGGTGTTGGTTGTACTAAATAATCAATCGCTTGGCAAGGGCTTTTGTCTCTAAGATGAATTTTTGATGTCGAACACATGCTTTGTCAACAGAACAAAGACATCATAATTCATACTAAGATGACGGGTGCTCTTGGCCAGATGAGAAAATATGAGGAAAATTATTGGAGACAAAAGAGGAATGAATTGGCCTAGCTGGGTCAATTCGACACCAAGAATTTTTGTTTCATTATTCATGAGGTAAGAATGATCTCCAGTACAATTATTGTTTTACTATTTTTTCTTTCACTGTCAGCTAGCTATTTACTTCCTTCCTTTCTCTGCTCTTCTTGATGAACATGGCTCACAACAGGGCAACCTGCAGGTAGCTGCAGGCCATGGTTCATGACTACTAATCCTCGTGGAGCGCACCTATATATGTGCAAGTATTTTACCCTGCAACCCAACATGATAGAGCTAACTGTGGTGGTTGACATGGACTGCTGAGTTAATTGCCATCATGCTTCATAGTGTGTTCATATATTAAAGGTATGCCAGAGAACTACAGGTAAGGTTCGCCTGCTTAGTATCCATCCGTACAATTCCTAAAACCAAATCAACACAAATGATCTATTGATTTTCAGAGATATTATTTTTTGGGATCCATATTTGTAGAACAAACTTTTGACATGCAATCCAATATGGGCAAAGAACAATCCTACAATGGTGTCCTCTATTTTGTAAATAATATACTTTTTAACTTATAAGACCACATACTTCATATGATTTGAATCTACAGTTGCTTCTCTATGTTTTGCAGAGCCCGAACGCATGGGAACACTTAGAACCTGAAGGATTCACGGCAGCTCGAAGAAGAAGGCTTAAAACTAGCACTCCATGTAGCTCAAGGTCAAAAAAATTTGGATTTTCTTTTCTATTTGACTTGATCTTTATTCTGAGAAGTGAGAGAACAACAGTATAAAGTGTTGTAGCTTGTACCAGTTTTCTGGTACAAGCTTTTGTTCTAGGAAAACATCAGTCTGTTGCATCTCTTTTTTTAGTGTAAGGCACACATGCTTATGGCCAAAGGTAAATACGTGAGACTAGGTGAAACGATTTTAGGAATTAGTTGATCAACTTAGTGATTCTTGGGTGCTATACACATCAATCTATATTATTTCATCCGCTTAGATTTTATGATTTGTAAACCTACATTTGCAATCTGGTTTTCCATTGACTTGTGTTTTCACTTGTCGATAGGCAAAGATTTAGCCAATGGTTCGAAGTGAATCCATCAGCATGTTGTCCTTAGCATTGTCACACACGTGTATGTCTAGGGCTAAACGTTACGCTGACGACGTGGCCTCCACTACAGCTCTTGGGAATGCCTACAATTCTATTTGTTTCCTTGGGATGCAAGATGGAGCAAGGTCGATGCTGAATTCCATGCTATGATGGTGCAACTAAAGAGTTTTAACAGCTTGGCCACTGCTACTACCAGGAAAGGTAAGGATGTGACACCCTCTTGCTTTTGGCCTTCCAGTTCCCCGCATTTCAGCAATTATTTTATTAATAAGGGCATGAGCCCAAATAAGGATGCGTCGATTTAAAGAAATGAATTGTTCTTCCTTTGTGTATCCTTTGGTTCTCGCAACACGTCACGATTTTGCTTTCTTCTACAGCCTGGTACATGCTTGAGTTCAACAAAAAAAGGTTTGTATTATGGACAGGTCCTCATAGGCCTGACACGCCTCTTTCCTGCACACGCAAGCAAGTTGCTGTTGTGCCTTCAAATAATATGATTGCATCTGTTTATGTATGGAAGTGTCTTTTAGTGCAGATTTCTTATAATAATTATTCAAATCAATTGTGGGATTTGCTCATCTAAAGGTCGTATGCCTTATTAGTTGATAAGAAATCTAGAAACAGATTTACTGGACTACTTGTGTACATAATTGTAGAGTTTTAGAGTTATGTAGTACTTTCTGGTGTGTGAATGTGTTTCTCTATCATACTGACTTTTAAGTGTACCAGTGACCCTACAATTCGTTAAAATAATAATATATTGAAGTCATAGCCACTAAATTGTAGATGTGGCTACCTCAACAAGACTGCCATGAACAATCTTTTTGAATGAACATTGGCTAAGTTTGTGCAATCTCGTTGACTGAAGATTGGATAAGGAAACAACAAACCAGGAAAAATAGAGGATCGACAAATAAAGTTAAATTTAATAATTTTCGTGACAATGCACAATCATTCTTTTATATACATGTGAGTATTTGCATGCAATATATTGATATTTGTTGAGAGAATATAAGGGACCGTAGCAACGCACGGCCATTCAACTAGTAGTAGTAAACATTAGGCCCTACACCCGACCAAACACCCGTATTGCATGAAAAATATACAAACCGTGATAACCTGCTAGCACACTGCCTAGCAATGTGTTTATTGATCCAAAACAAAATCAATCTGTGTATTTAGAAATAATCACATGTACGTGAAGGACTCTCTATACTAGGACATATTTCTATTACATGCACATTTAGGATAGTACTAACATGTTGAACATATATACCTATCAGGTGGCATCCAAATAATACAAATCTAGCTAAGGGCGTGGTTTTAAAAAATCTAGCAATGGAGTTTAAGTCATAAAATAGGACAATGAATAAAATAAATAATTATTATTAACAATCAAAATTTTATTTGGAGACCCAAAATAATAAACAATAAGAAAGAACAACAATTAGAATCTAATTTGTGTTTACTTTATGCACTCTCACCATGAGTTCGAATCAGTAGAATCATAGATTTTTATCAACCAGATCGTGAAGTGTGGGACATGCTTATCTTTCAATTATGCCATTTGAAAAAATTGTAAGGATGTACGCAAACAATGAGGGGATCTTTAAATCCAAAACTATGTAATAATGCATTGTCTAATATTTATTCGACTGCTATGAGACCAATACAATTACAAATCACTTGTGCAAATTCAGAATCATGGAATTTTAAGATTAAAGTCGTAAAATTTGTCGCACTATCGAGGAACGTCCGACACTTAAAACAATATTGGCTTAACAATACACAAAGGGCTGAGTCAATATATATTTTAGTGATGATGAGAACGTTTCTACACTCAAGGAATATTCACGTAATGAGACAGAAGCATAACACATAAAATACATGTGATGAGAACCATTGAATAAAGATCAAGATAAGTTAGCAAAACTTCAAAAAAATGTCGCTGTGGAAAACTTAGTCATAATAGTCTAACTTTTACTACTGATCCATAAACATGTAAAAGAATATGCGCGAATGAAAAAAATATGTCCTTAGTTGTATATTCATATACGAAATAATGCCCAAAGTTTCCCCACAGTCATGTTTGTAAAATGTTGCACATTTGTGAAATGATGTGAGAAAATGAGAGGAAGATAGATCAGAACAAGATAATTCTCACTATTTAATATAACCTGCATTTTAAGGGGATATACTTTTTTGTTCTTGATTCAACCCTTTTTGTTGAAGATAACTACTAATATATCATCATGTAAGAAGTACAGTTATGTTTACGATCTAATTTCACTTGCATGGGTGTTTCAACATAAGATATAATAATCACGTGCCAACATATATCAGATTGCCAAAGACATTACTCACATACGTGATATTTTGTTTACAACAACATTTGCAGTAGTTGTAGAACTTTTTTCTACATAATAAGAAGTAATATGATGTAATTATATATATTGTTGAACACCTTTAACACACTATAGTTGATGCCGTCGCATTTGCAAGGGCCACCATGCTAGTTAGATTATAATGACAAAGCTTGTGGAGAGAGGTTCCCGCACTCCCAAGTCTTCATATTGCGTCAAATTTTATTGAGATCATTTTTACAAATAACGGAATCACATATTGATCTTTGCATCTCTAGATAGATAACTCTACTAATGGTGAATTCTTTGCATCTGAGGCGTCCATCATCTTCATCCAACAAGCAACAATCTGGAATTCATACCCATCATCTCTCTTCCCTCCAACATGCTTCATCTATTTATACGAGTCTATCATGACGAGAGCCGCATGACTTGTGACTTTGGGCTTTTGACGAGGTGAGGGGAGGAGAGGCGATGGCCGCCATCGAGTTTCTCCGGCTAGAGGCAAGCCCGCTTTGGACGGAGGCGAGATGAGTTGAGTCGTCGAGTTTCACCAGCCGGAAGCAAGCGCGCAACATTCATCCTCGTCGAGTTTCACCGGCCGGAGGCGAGCGTGCATCATTCATCCTCGTCGTGCATTAGTCGGCAGGCCGGCGGCGAGCTCTTCATTTGCAAGGTACGTACACAATACACTGGTCCACCGTGGAATAAAAGCCTGAGGTGACGTCAGCCGCACCACGTCCCTTGAGCAGGTTCGTTTGGGGGTCCTAATCTCCGCGCGTTAGCGTGACCTACTTTCCTCCGTCCGTATGTTTCGGATGGGCCAGGCCCATTAAAACGGAAACGATTTGCAATTGCATGTTTCTTCTTCGTTCATTCCGGCGCGTAACGTTCATTTCCAGTTGCACATTTGTTCTTCGTTCCTTCGTTTCCAGTTACACGTTCTTTTTCTTTTTTGTTTTTTATATTTGAACAATTTCAAAATTCAAATTTTAAATAAATTTATAATTTGAATAAAATTCATATTAGAACAAAATTTTAAATCTGAACAAAAATAAATCTAAACAAAATTTTAAATCTGAACAAAAATAAATCTAAACAAAATTTTAAATCTGAACAAAAATAAACCTAAACAAAATTTCAAATTTTTAAAAATTTCACATGTGAAAAATGTTCAAAATTTAATAATATTCACATTTGAAAAATGTTCAAATTTGAAAAATATTCAAATTTGTTCACGTTTTTGAGGATGTTCGTATGTAAAAGAAATGTTCAAAATTTAAAAATGTTCAAATTTGAAAAATGTTCAATAGTAAAAATGTTCAAAAGTAAAAAAAATTCAAAATTTAAAAATGTTCAAAATTTGAAAATGTTCAAATTTGAAAAATGTTCAATAGTAAAAATGTTCAAAATTAAAAAATGTTCAATAGTAAAAATGTTCAAAATTAAAAAAAATCAAATTTTAAAATATTCAAATTTTAAAAATGTTCAGAATTTTAAGAAAGAAAAAGAAGAAAAAAGAAAGGAAAACTAAAAGCCTGAAGAAAACCTTAGAACCCAAAACCAGAGAAAAAACAAAGGAAAAAAATGGCCAAGAAAAAACGAAAATACCCACCTATCCCGCGTTAACGGGCCGGCCCAACTGTGTGCCCATGCGGGCGGAGCGGAGATCTATCCCGCTAACGAGCGGAGAATACGATTCGTGGATTCGTTCCGCCCATAGCTTTTCCTCTACTGATATATGTAGCGAGGGTAATTTGGAGATATGTGCTACCTCCTCCATTGACCTCCGCCATGGAGGCGCAACAAAGAGCAGCCAGGGCGACCAGCTGGCTCATCTATTCTTTTTTAATCAATCAAACCAGTTTCCATGCTACCCATGAGACGTGCAATCAGCTGCAGGTACATAGAATAAAACAAGAGCAAATGATATCAGCAATTTAGCATTAACAAATCTATCACCCAGTTACATAATCACACTTCACACTTAGTGGAATCTTAATACAATATATCAAACAATGGACTTTGCTTTTCTTACTTTTTAGGTTGGAATTTGACAGGAGTAGAAATGATTTCTCTACAGAAGAAGAATAGCAGAACTGATACCAGATCAGTGCTACAGACAATAATATAAAGGGTTACAAATATTGATAATTTTGTTTGGAGCAACCAGCACGAGCTCTACTTTTGATAAAGAAGAAGAGAAGTGACCAGTTTCTAAGGGAAACTGGCCAAAAACCGATACAAGGTATGTTAAGGGACATAACGAACCCACACGGCCAGTTTATAAGGGAAACTGGCGAAAACCGTACAACCCAAACTCCACACACCGGTCCCGAGGCCACGCACCTGCGAGCCGACGACACTTTCGCCCGAGCAAGAAGGTACGACACTCAAAGCAACACAACACGACACACCGGCCCCGAGGCCGCGCACCACTCTAGCCGATGACCCATCCGCCCAGCAGGAAGGGACAACACTCCATGAGACGAAGATTCTGAAGCCGCCGCTCCGACGTCCACACCGGTCCCGAGACCGCGCACACTAAGGAGAAGCGGGACACCCCAAACGCTACACACGGGCCCCAAGGCCACGCTCCACACGAGCCGACGACACTTCTACCCAAGTAAGAAGTGACGACACTCCATGAGAAGAAGATTCCGGAGCCGCCACTCCGACATCCACGCCGGTCCCAAGACCGCGCACCCACCTGGCCGGCTGACGATGCAGGTGCCAAGCAAGGAAAGCCAAACTTTGCCTAAGGGAGTACCCGACCTCCAAGGCAATGCCCCCAAGGGGGAGACGACGATGGCGCCGCTGATGCCCGCTCCGGCCAAAGCCAAAGCTCAGGTTTTCACCCGGAGAGCCTGAGACTCAAATCGGCGAGGGAGGTGAAGGAGCTCCTCGACGATCCCTCCAACGAGGGAACCTTCGTCCAAGCACGACGACATCGCCGGTGTCGACCGAGGTCAATGCAGTGCTTTCGCGCGGAGTTCACCCATACCCAAGTCGCAGAAGCCAATCCACCAAGGCGAAGTGTCCAACCCCACATTGCAGCTCGTCGTCCGCGCCGCACGAAGCCCACCGTGGCACCACACGCCGAGGTGCTCCTCACCACGCCCGACCGTCCCGGGGCCGCTGCCCCGGCGTCCAAACTGCACGCTAGGCCCGCCGTCCTGGGATCGCTGCCCCGACGTCCAAACTGCACCCGGAGCCGTCGATGAACTCTACACCACCCGCATCCACCTCCAAACCACCGCCAGACCACCAGAGCAGCAGGTGGCCAACATGAAGACCCGAAGATAGCAGCACCGCACCACGCGGCGGACACCAGCTCGGTCGACGGCCCCTCCCAGCTCCATGTTGGCAGGAGCATGATGTCTACGTACGCGTCTGTTCTTGTAGACAGTGTTGGGCCTCCAAGTGCAGAGGTTTGTAGAGCAGCAGCAAGTTTCCCTTAAGTGGATCACCCAAGGTTTATCGAACTCAGGGAGGAAGAGCTCAAAGCTATCCCTCTCAAGCAACCCTGCAATTACGATACAAAAAGTCTCTTGTGTCCCCAACACACCCAATACACTTGTCAGATGTATAGGTGCACTAGTTCGGCGAAGAGATAGTGAAATACAAGTAGTAGTAATGATTATGAGTAGTAAATGTAATATGGAATAAGTATCGCTGCAAGCAAACATGTAACAAAACAGGAAGTAAACGGTGTGCAAAGCTTGGAAACAAGGCCTAGGGATCATACTTTCACTAGTGGACACACTCCCAACAAATATAACATAATTGAACCAATAGATACTATCATCAATATGCAACTGATGCGTGGTGAATGACCAGCCCGTTGGGAACCCCAAGAGGAAGGTATGATGAGTATAGTAGCTCGTTTTCCCTCAGTTAGAAACCAAGGTTTATCGTTCTTGGAGAGGAGAGACGGTGACGACTGAAGGTGATTGACGAAGGAATTACAAATGGGTCATCGATATTTGCCTACCCGGTTCCCGCCAAGGAAGAAGCCCGCTCGAAGGATACAAGAAGCCCGCAAGGCCCAGCACTTCGACTTGGGGTACCCCCTAGAGAGAACACACAATAGATCTCATACAAACACATCTCCACCCGCCTCCGCGGCTCTCTGTAAACACCATGTGCTATTATACTAGATTGCTAGCAGGATGTAGCGATCCTCCACCGAGGGGACGTGAACCTGGGTAAAATTCGTGTGCCCCTCGTCGTTCATCGACCGCCGTCGAGTTCGCCGGATCCCAAATACGCTTCCTCGATCGAAAGCCCTTCGACATGGGCATTGCCGGGATAGAACCTCGTCAATTGGCGCCGTCTGTGGGGACGACGGGATCTGGATCTACGAACTCGCCGGCTCCTTCATCACCTTCAAGAACGTCGAGATCCAATCTGACCGAATCAACCTCAACACTGCTCGTATAAAGCGTGCGATCCTATTCGACTCTATCTGTCGGGCTGCAACTGGAGTCAATGCCGACGGGATCGGTTCTCGCCGTTCCAACTCGATCTCTCCAGATGCGATCTCCAGAAGCAACACAAGGAAATCCACTGTACGTGAGCCAATAAAAATTTCCGCGGACTCTCCGTGCGCACCACGCTCGCCCAGGTGGACCTGTTCAAAAAATCCTGTCACCGGTGACCGGATCGAGCTTCATGGAGAAAAGATTTCACCAAGGAATCAATCTGCACTTACTCAGATGGGAGAAGAGATGAATATTTTATTCTCCACTACGTGAAAGTCAAAGTTTAAGCTGATTTTCACCTGAAGATAATCCAAGCAGTCTGAAGAAGAGGATTCAGCTTACGTGTTTGCATCGGCGTCCAGATCGCTAGCTGCAAGCACTTCGCAAAAAACGAGATATGGATACCTACGTATCAAGCGTCTCAAAGTCAAGCCATGTCTTAATCTACATATACTGTATGGATTTTACGGCAAGATGTCAGCAATGTGCACGAATTTGCCGGCCAACGACGTATCTGTTCCGCGTCGACCGCACTCGACAAACTTGACGGCACGTGCGCGAGTGGCGCAAAAATCAAGTTCGGACCATGATCGTCAAGTCAAGTTCTGAGGAAAAGCAGCGATCGGCTTGCTGCTGAGCTATGTGCAGACAAGAATCAGCTAGCTGAATCTGTATTACATCCATAAAAAAGAGCCATACTCCGATCGCTTCCAATAGTCACAAGAAAAGGAGCTACGTGTGATCATGCATGAATTTTGCGGCAAGGTGCATCTGCATGATATTTTCTGCGTGATCGTATCCTACAAATCGGTGATGCAATTTCTCATCGCCAAACAGCGGCGGATCCTGCATACATCAAGTCTCCAAGAAAATCGATCTATGCCAGAGAGTCATCAGTCATCCACGTCGACAAAGGCCATGCCCGCGCCTTCGTTTTCAGCGCTACATCGACGATGGCCTATATCAGACTTGTATCGGTGCATGGTCTTCAGTCTTCGCACATAGCACTGCGTCGAAGAAATTGGGATTTGAAGAAGAGCAAACATGCCTAGATCAATCGATCGGCCGTCAAAGCTCCTCACAAAAAATATTCCGTCTAGCGTGCACGTCTCCTCGGATGCAG
The DNA here is from genome assembly GCA_007115705.1 of Dactylis glomerata. Taxonomy (NCBI): domain Eukaryota; kingdom Viridiplantae; phylum Streptophyta; class Magnoliopsida; order Poales; family Poaceae; genus Dactylis; species Dactylis glomerata. The sequence continues at coordinate 1,006,404 of QXEO01000507.1, forward strand.
TAGCCAAATTATCAGGCTACACGGATAGTTTGGAGACAATATTTCGACGATTTTGTCTTCTACATGGCCTACGTCATCTACATCAATATTCACGCTGCGGTGTACTTCGTCTTCAACATCGTCGACTTCTTCTGGCTTAAGTTTAACGGACTCTGCGGTGCTTCGTCCACGTAGACAACATCCGCGTTGACTTCGTCGCGTCCTGGTCCACGTCAACTGCGGCTTGCCATACTCGGGGGCTCGCTGTTGCGCACTCAATACCGCTCGGGGGCTCGACATCACCTCGCCTCTGTATGCGGAAGCTCAAGCATCAAGATCTTCGACACCATCGTCATGACCTTCGAATCAAGCATCAAGATCTTCGACCCCTTCATCGCCACGATCTTCGACCTCGCCGTCGCCGTGATCTTCGACCCTTCATCGCCACAATCTTCGACCCCGCCATCGTCATGATCTTCGACCACGTCTGCATCAGCCTCGACCACGTCGCACCCGATAAAGCTAAGATTTCCTCTACCAAGAGTCAATTAATATTTACTTTTGCCACACCCGATACTCGGGGGCTTCGCCTTAAAGATATACATTTACTCATACTCTGGAGTTTTGACAAAGGGCTATGGCAATCGACAACAAATAGCTGAAATTTTGAGGGCAAGCCCAAGTGCAAGCACTTCGACTCACCCTTGGGGGCTACGGGGGGAGATAACATCAGTCAATCGACAACATCGTTCGCATATTCTTCGAGTGCGGACTATTTTGTCCCTCGAAGCGTACTACTAATATTATTCGAATGCGGGCATTCTTGTCCCTCGAATCGCTTTCTTCGGGCCAGCAGCGCCTTGGTATTATTCGAGTGTGGGCTTTCTTGCCCCTCAAATTGATTTTTTCGGGCCAGCAGCGCCTCTGTGTTATTCGAGTGTGGGCATTCTTGTCCCTCGAATTGCTCTTTCGGGCCAGCAGCGCCTTCACATTATTCGAGTGCGGGCTTTGGTCCCTCGAATCATTTTCTTCGGGCCAGCAGCGCCTCTATGTTATTCTAGTGCGGGCTTTGGTCCCTCGAATTATTCTCTCTAGGCCAGCAGCGCCTCTACGTTATTCGACTGCGGACTTTGGTCCCTTGAGTTATATTCTATGGGCCAGCAGTGCCTCTGAACTACTTGAGCATGGGCTTCGGTCCCTTAGAACCATTTCTTCGAGCCGACAGTGCTTTCGAAAGATTCGGGTGCAATTTTCCAGGCCAGCAGTGCCTTCGAAACATTCGAGTTCAGGCTTCAGTTCCTCGAATCTCCTTCTTCGAGCCGGCAGCGTCTCTACATTATTCGGGTTGGGATGTCCGAACCCTTGAAACGCATCTCCATGCCGCTGGTGCTTTCATTTTGTTCGAATACGGGCTGATGCCCTTTCGAACCTCTCTTTCGGGCTATCAACGCTCCTCATTCAACATGCCCGAATCTTGGTGGCAATATACCAGTTCGGATGCCGTATGTCAAATACGAAGGTAAGTCCACGGTTTGCAACACCCGATGGCCCGGTATTCGTATCAAACGCGCTCTGCCGGAGATTTTCCATACCTATGGTATGAAGTTTGCACCGATGGACGCATCGGGTGCCTCACAATGAACTGGGCTTCGACCTGGTAAGTCCAACGCGGCTCGGGTCGGGGTAGCGCCAACCCACGCGGGTTCGAGTCGGGGGACTCGAATCTGAGTAAGCTAACCGAGTGTTTTTGCGGCTATGCAATTAACTGAGACCCGGCGTGAGTCTCAGGCCGGTTATGCGCATCCCTCTGCAAACCCGACTTAGCATTTTCGAGGCTCAGAATGAGCACTACTCGAATTGGCATTTATTCGCCCCTGCGTTGGCAGCACGCTCGGGGGCTGCGCCTTACAACCCGATGCTAACAACGCTCGGGGGCTACGCTTAAATGCTAACCTTAGCATCCACTATTTTTGTACCCGGTGTTGGCAACACGTTCGGGGGCTGCGCCTCGATTTGACGCTCCTTCGCCCCGGCGTTGGCAACACGCTCGGGGGCTGCATCTCGAATTGGCGTCCATCCGTCTTGGCGTTGGCGACACGCTCGGGGGCTGAGCCTCGCATTGCCTTCTACATCATCGACGGTGCTCCGTCTGCTGCGTCGACTTCGGTTTGACATATTCAGGCTCGACAGCAACATCACCTACAACAAGTATTCGACAACGACATCGCCTACAACAAGAATTCGACAACATCATCATGATGATTCAACTACCATGCGACTTCACCGACCCCGACATGCAAGAACTTCATTTGGTGCCCTCACACGCGACATGCAAGACTACGACGTCAAGGCAAGATTAGAGTCTCTACCCGATTCTACGAATCGACTAGACACTCGGGGGCTACTGACGAAGGAATTACAAATGGGTCATCGATATTTGCCTACCCGGTTCCCGCCAAGGAAGAAGCCCGCTCAAAGGATACAAGAAGCCCGCAAGGCCCAGCACTTCGACTTGGGGTACCCCCTAGAGAGAACACACAATAGATCTCATACAAACACATCTCCACCCGCCTCCGCAGCTCTCTGTAAACACCATGTGCTATTATACTAGATTGCTAGCAGGATGTAGCGATCCTCCACCGAGGGGACGAGAACCTGGGTAAAATTCGTGTGCCCCTCGTCGTTCATCGACCGCCGTCGAGTTCGCCGGATCCCAAATACGCTTCCTCGATCGAAAGCCCTTCGACATGGGCATTGCCGGGGTAGAACCTCGTCAGTGATGCTTGCTAGTTTGCGACAGCAGCGGACAATTTATATATGGCGCCTCGTCCAAGCTTTGCTTGCTAGCTGCAACGTGGAACCTGCACACACACAAACAAATACTTTGCTCCCAACTTACGATGAGGTTGTCAATCTCACCGGTTTGCTTGAAACAAAGGTTATGAGTGTATCGAGTGGAAAACAGTAGAGAATGCAATAAAATAAACAATGCGAGAAAGTAAACAGGTGATAGCAATATGATGGAAATAGGACCGGGGTCCACAGTTCACTAGTGGTGTCTCTCCATAGATAAAACATGCTGGGTAAACAAATTACAGTTGGGCAATTGATAGAATAAAGATAAACGTGATATGTCAAGAAGATCACTATGAGATTTACTCTGGGCATTACAACAAAATACATAGACCGCCATCCAACTGCATCTATGACTAATAATCCACTCTCGGGGATATCATCCGAACACCCCAGTAGTATTAAGTTGCGAACAACAGATAATTGCATTAAGCAAAGTGTGTAATGTAAACAAAGCATATGCCCTTGAGCATATGAATGCTGTTTTCTCCCTAGTAGCAACAGCACATCTACCACCTTAGAGGTTTCTGTCACTCCCCCAGGTGAAATAGAGACATGAACCCACTATCGAGCATAAATACCCCCTCTTGGAGTCACTAGCAACTACTCGGCCAAGATAGCTACTAACAACGGAGAGCATGCAAGATCATAAACAACATAGAGATAACAAAAGATAATATTCAGTACAGCAACTTAATCATAAACACAAATATTCATCGGATCCCAACAAACCAACATCATAGAATTACATAACGGTGATCTCAATCATGTAGGGCAGCTCATGAGATCTAAACATGAAGCACATGGTGGAGAAGACAACCATCTAGCTACTGCTATGGACCCATAGTCCAAGGTAGATTACTCACTCATCGCTCCGGAGGCAAGCATGGCGATGAAGAAGACCTCCGGTGGCGATTCCCCTCTCCGGCAGGGTGCCGGGAAGAGCTTCTGGACCCTCCCGATCTTCGGGTCGACGGCGGCGGCGGATCGCGATGTGTTCTGGAAATCTGATCGGGTACTTAGGTTTTTTCCGTCGGGGGGTCTTTATAGGCGAAGGGACGATGTCAGAGGAGGGGCCAGGCGCCCTCACACGGGGCCCGCGCGACCAGGGGCCTGGCCGCGCTGCCCCTGTGTGTGGGGCCCTGGTGGGCCCCCTCCTACTTCTCTTCGGATCTCTGGAAGCTTCCGGGTAAAATAAGACTTCAGGAACTTGTTTCGTCCAATTCCGAGAATATTTCCTGTGTATCACTTCTGAAACACAAAAACAGCAGAAAACAAGAAACTGGCACTGTGGCGCTTGTTAATAGGTTAGTTCCGGAAAATGCATAAAAGTGCCACTAAGTGTAACGAAACAATAGGCAAATGGTGTAAAAACAAGCATGGAGCATCAAAAATTATAGATACGTTTGAGACGTATCAAGCATCCCCAAGCTTAACTCCTGCTCGTCCTCGAGTAGGTAAGTGATAACAAAAGAATAATTTTTGAGGTGACATGCACCTACACAATCTTGATCATATATGTAAGCATTGGTGAGCTGGGATCAATAGAACTTAAAACATGGGCATGAAGATATAATCATGACAATAAGAACTTAGCAACCATGTTGTAAACATGCAAATGAACACAAACAAAAGATCATGATAATGAAACAATGAAAGTCAAACGTGTGTTCAAATCATAAGGAAAAACATACAAATGGTTTTCAGCTTGTCCTTCAAAGAGAGCAAAACATAAATGCATAGGACACCTTCAAGTTTAAGAGGGCGACTAGATACAAATAATTTAAGAACAAGTGAAACCAATCAATATGAGTCAATCAATGAACTTTGGGACAATGCATATCACACTAAGAATGACAACTATGCTCTCTTAATGGTGCATAAAGAAAGAAGGTGGTGACTCAACATAAAAGTAGAAGAAAGGCCCTTCGCAGAGGGAAGCAGTGATTGCAATTTTTATAACCTTCAAAAATTATGGTACTTACCGGCTTTGAGCTCTCATTGCCCCCATCATAAGCATCTTGAATGGTTAAAGTTAATGCGAGAACAGTTATGATGCATATGCTTGACAAATCATAAGTTGAAGACCTCGTGCCCCGTGAATACGAGTACCCAAACCTCATGCTACTTTACTTAGAGTCCCAAGCAAGGCTCTTGTCATTGTAAGTATATGCATATCATTGAGAACCGCCAATGGGGTACCTCCGTGCCCGATGACATGGAACAAGCCCACACCAAAATGACACGACAAGCAGACAATGAACACCTCGACATCTCTTTTATTTGCCTTTTGTTTAGCTTTTTATTGTGAGATGCGTCGTCGAATGTTCACCATGTGTATGCTGCAAATTTCCACCATGAATTATGCATGGCTTAGATTGGCGGCCCGGCGTTTCCCTAACACATATACAAACTCCATGATCCCCACAAGATTCCCAATTCATTTCACACCGCGGGCATCCATAAACAAAAGATCACGATATCAACTCAAATAAGAAGTGCAATGTTGAAAGCTTGCCCCATGATAGCATGGCTGGGCTAGATTCCAACTTACAACTTGCAAGCATAACAACTCAACATAAGAGACCACAATGTCAAAATTTTTAGAACAGGAAAAAGTAAAGTGTGCCTTCCGGTTCGTGAGAGCTTTACTGACCGAATTTCGCATAACACTGGTAAGAGTTTAATTTGAAGAGAAAATAAAAGCAAGTCAAATTTACTTGGAATAGCAAATTGCTAGTAGGTATGTATGGTGGACACTTTGGAAAACTTTGGCTTTTAGGAGTTGGATGCACGAGTAGAGCTCATACTCAGTACAAGGCGAGGGCTAGCAAAAGACTGGGAGCGACCAACTAAGAAAGCAATAATGGCCATAATCATGCAAAGCGACAAAGCGACATTAAAAGAAGCATAAGATGGCATCAAAAGTCAAAAACTAAATGATCATGAAGGCTATTGGCGACTTTGTAAGAGTCTAACATGTGTGAGCATGCGCCAAGTCAACCCAAATAAAACATCAAGGAGAAAACCAAAATAATGCTTCCATACAATAAAAACAACGCATGATTTTTTCAAAGGCTCATTAAGCAATCTCAGTTATTTGAGACAAATCATGCTACAGCAAAACCACTAAGCATACTATCAAAAAGACATCAAGCATGACATGAAAAAGCCTAAGCCGCAGTCTACACAAGCTCCTTCTTGTACCACTATTTTGCACAAAGCTTTTTCTCTTTTCCAACACCATTTGAAATTTTTATAAACACCTCTTTTGATGAAAACCAATAAAGATCAGAGGCAAAAATACACCTTGATAAAAAGATATGACAAGGTCTGAACGCAAATCAAGGCGAAAACAAAAACCAAAAGCAGCAGCAGAAAAGGTAGAACGCTCGATGAACGATAAGAGTGAAAATTAGAGCGTTCTTTGCAGACGAAAACGAGTACATCTCCTCCAAAGAAAATTTGTTGGGGTCCAACCATTTATTGCAGCAAACAAACAAACTAAACCAACTAAGAAAACTAAAACAACTGACGCTCCAAGAAAAACACATAGTGCATGAAGCAATAAAAATATAGTGTTTTGAAAGGTGACCTGATTTTTGCCGATGAAGAAGGGGTGCCTCGGGGCATCCCCAAGCTTTGACGCTTGTACTTCTTTGATATTTCTTGGGGTGATGCATGGGCATCCCCAAGCTTGAGCTTTTGTCCATTCTTCAACTCATCTCATCATTCTCCAATCCCTACACTTGAAAACTTCCTTCATACAAAACTAAACACAATTCTATTAGCAACATTAGTGTAAGCATAAAATATATTCAACCTCTTTTAGCTTCAGGTTTCAACTCAAAACCACCACATATAAAGTAAATACTACTGTAGCAACTTCCCAAAAGGTTCCATGATCAAAAGAACTCAAAAGAAAGCGATAAAGTGGCAAACCCAAATATTGGCAGAAATCTGTCAAAACTGAACAGCTGACAAAGGTCGAATTTTTGAAAGGTTTTCTGTTGCTCAAATCAAAAAGTGTTCAACTAAGAAAAGTTTGGATAAAAGCTGGGGCATATGCACAAGAAATCGCAGGTCCAAAATATAAACAGAGAATTTATACGAATGTTTACGGTGCAGCACCGAAAACAGTTTCAGGACAGCAACATCCCCAAATCTTTACCTCGCTCAAATTAGAGGCTTCTCTTGGCACAAAAACGAAATAAACAAGATAAGGAGCGGTCATTACAGTAGTAATGACTTCCAAGACTCAAATAAAAGAAAAAGTACTGAAAAGAAAACATTGGGTTATCTCCCAAGAGTGCTTTTCTTTAACGCCTTTGAGCTAGGTGCAGAAAATTGCGAATCAAGTAATATCAAGTGATGAAGCATCAAGCTCATAATTTGCTCTAAGAATAGAGTCAAAAAGTAATTTATTTCTTTTCCTAGGGAAGTGTTCCATACCTTTCTTAAGTGGGAATTGATATTTGATAGTGCCTTCCCTCATATCAATGATAGCACCTACAGTTCGAAGAAAGGGTCTTCCCAAAATAATAGGACATGAAGCATGGCATTCAACGTCCATAACAAGAAAATCAACGGGAACAAGGTTATTGTTAACCACAATAAGAACATCATTAATCCTTCCCAAAGGTTTCTTCTTAGCAACATTAGCAATGGGAACATCAAAATAACACTTTTCAAGCGGTGGCAAATCAAGCATGTCATAAATCTTTCTAGGCATGATAGAAATACTAGCACCTAGATCACATAAAGCATGGCAATCATAACCATTAACATGCATATCAATGATGGGTTCCCAACCATCTTCTAACTTCTTGGGAACAGAAGCTTTTTGCTTCAACTTTTTATCCCTAATTTTTATGAGAGCATTGGTAATATGCTTAGTAAAAGCAATATTTAAAGAACTAGCATTGGGAGTCAAAGCAAGCTTTTGCAAGAACAAAATTACTTCAGATATATTGCAGCCATCAACATCAAAATCATTAAAAGAAGTAGAGCTATCATCTCCCACATTCCGAAAAAATTTAGCACTCTTTTGAGAAAAAGTTTTGGCAGTTTTAAGCTTTTTAACTCAAGGAGTGGGAGTTTTCTCTGTACCAATCAAAGTAAGAGGATTGCTATCAGTAGGAGCAACATCATTAGAGGTAGTAATGGTACATACCTTCATCTCTCTAGCCATCTCATCTTCTTTTTCCCACCTGGCATGTAATTCCGCTAACAATCTAATATTTTCATCAATTCCAACTTGAATAGCATTAGCGGTAGCAAAAACATTGTTCTCTTTCACATCATCAGGCAACACTTTTAATTTCAGAAGTTCAACATCATGAGCAAGGCTATCAACTTTAGAAGCAAGAATATCAATTTTGCCTAACTTTTCCTCAACAGACTTATTAAAAGCAGTTTGCTTACCGATGAAGTCCTTGAGCATTACCTCAAGCTCGGAGGACGCGACCCTAGTGTTGTTGTAGGAATTACCATAAGAGTTACCATAACCATTACCATTGGTAGAAGGATACGGCCTATAATTGTTACTAGCAAAATTGTTCCTATAAGCATTGTTGTTAAAATTATTGTTTCTAATGAAATTCACATCAACTTGCTCTTCTTGAGCAACCAGAGAAGCCAAAGGAACATTATTAGGATCAACATGAGTCCTATCATTAGCAAGCATAGCCATAATGGTATCAATCTTATCACTCAAGGAAGAGGTTTCCTCAACAGAATTTACCTTCTTACCTTGTGGAGCTCTCTCGGTGTGCCATTCGGAATAATTTACCATCATGTTGTTGAGTAACTTTGATGCGGCGCCCAAGGTAAGGGTCATAAAAGTGCCTCCAGCAGCTGAATCAAGTAGGTTCCTTGAAGAAAAATTCAGTCCTGCATAAAAAGTTTGGATAATCATCCAAGTAGTCAGTCCATGAGTGGGGCAATTCTTTATCATAGATTTCATTCTTTCCCAAGCCTGAGCAACATGTTCATTATCAAACTGAGTAAACTTCATAATATTGCTGCGCAAAGCTATAATCTTAGCAGGAGGATAGTATCTACCAATAAAAGCATCCTTACACTTAGCCCATGAATCAATACTATTCTTAGTCAAAGACAGCAACCAATCTTTAGCTTTTCCTCTCAAAGAAAAAGGAAACAACTTGAGCTTAATAATATCACTATCAACATCCTTATATTTCTGCATCTCACATAGCTCAACAAAATTGTTGAGATGAGCTGCAGCATCTTCAGTACTAGCACCAGAAAATTGCTCTTTCATAACAAGGTTCAATAAAGCAGGCTTAATCTCATAAAAGTTTGCAGCAGTAGCAGGTGGTGCAATAGGAGTGCAGATAAAATCACTATTGTTCGTGCTAGTAAAGTCACACAACTTGGTGTTTTCAGGATTGGCCATTTCAGCAAAACGAAAGTAAACAAGTAAAAACAGCTACCAAGGATTCTAATTTTTTTGGGTTTTTGATATAAAGCAATGCAGGTAAAATAAAATAAAGTAAAGCAAAGCAATAACAAAGTAAAGGATGTGTGTGCGAAAAACTCCCCTCGCAGAAGTCTTCTCTTCCTCCCCGGCAACGGCGCCAGAAAAAGAGCTTGATGCGTGGTGAATGACCAGCCCGTTGGGAACCCCAAGAGGAAGGTATGATGAGTATAGTAGCTCGTTTTCCCTCAGTTAGAAACCAAGGTTTATCGTTCTTGGAGAGGAGAGACGGTGACGACTGAAGGTGATGCTTGCTAGTTTGCGACAGCAGCGGACAATTTATATATGGCGCCTCGTCCAAGCTTTGCTTGCTAGCTGCAACGTGGAACCTGCACACACACAAACAAATACTTTGCTCCCAACTTACGATGAGGTTGTCAATCTCACCGGTTTGCTTGAAACAAAGGTTATGAGTGTATCGAGTGGAAAACAGTAGAGAATGCAATAAAATAAACAGTACAAGAAAGTAAACAGGTGATAGCAATATGATGGAAATAGGACCGGGGTCCACAGTTCACTAGTGGTGTCTCTCCATAGATAAAACATGCTGGGTAAACAAATTACAGTTGGGCAATTGATAGAATAAAGATAAACATGATATGTCAAGAAGATCACTATGAGATTTACTCTGGGCATTACAACAAAATACATAGACCGCCATCCAACTGCATCTATGACTAATAATCCACTCCCGGGGATATCATCCGAACACCCCAGTAGTATTAAGTTGCGAACAACAGATAATTGCATTAAGCAAAGTGTGTAATGTAAACAAAGCATATGCCCTTGAGAATATGAATGTTGTTTTCTCCCTAGTAGCAACATCACATCTACCACCTTAGAGGTTTCTGTCACTCCCCCAGGTGAAATAGAGACATGAACCCACTATCGAGCATAAATACCCCCTCTTGGAGTCACTAGCAACTACTCGGCCAAGATAGCTACTAACAACGGAGAGCATGCAAGATCATAAACAACATAGAGATAACAAAAGATAATATTCAGTACAGCAATTTAATCATAAACACCAATATTCATCGGATCCCAACAAACCAACATCATAGAATTACATAACGGTGATCTCAATCATGTAGGGCAGCTCATGAGATCTAAACATGAAGCACATGGTGGAGAAGACAACCATCTAGCTACTGCTATGGACCCATAGTCCAAGGTAGACTACTCACTCATCGCTCCGGAGGCAAGCATGGCGATGAAGAAGACCTCCAGTGGCGATTCCCCTCTCCGGTAGGGTGCCGGGAAGAGCTTCTGGACCCTCCCGATCTTCGGGTCGACGGCGGCGGCGGATCGCGATGTTTCTGGAAATATGATCGGGTACTTAGGTTTTTTCCGTCGGGGGGTCTTTATAGGCGAAGGGACGATGTCAGAGGAGGGGCCAGGCGCCCTCACACGGGGCCCGCACGGCCAGGGGCCTGGCCGCGCCGCCCCTATGTGTGGGGCCCTGGTGGCCCCCCTCCTACTTCTCTTCGGATCTCTGGAAGCTTCCGGGAAAATAAGACTTCAGGAACTTGTTTCGTCCAATCCCGAGAATATTTCCTGTGTATCACTTCTGAAACACAAAAACAACAGAAAACAGGAAACTGGCACTGTGGCGCTTGTTAATAGGTTAGTTCCGGAAAGTGCACCAAAGTGCCACTAAGTGTAACGAAACAATAGGCAAATGGTGTAAAAACAAGCATGAAGCATCAAAAATTATAGATACGTTTGAGACGTATCAGCAACTCAAAATAATTCTCCAATGGAAAACATACACTAATCATGCGTAGGGCTACGAAGCACTCCTCAAAGTCCGTATGTACCCAAACTAGATTGTCCCACACTATCACCGTGAACGCACTAGATGGTTCCAATAAACACCAACATTTCATAGAGACATTAACCAAAAAGATACACATGATGCACACACTAGTCACCTTTACACCATGATACGAGGTATCTCCGGAGACTATAATAATAAAGCATGGGAGTAGCATAATATCTGAATAATAACATCTACCAATTCAACTAGATACAAAGCTCACGATCACATAAAGATCACATCATGGGAGAGAGAGATGAACCACATAGCTACCGGTAGAGCCCTCAGCCCCGGGGGAGAACTACTCCCTCCTCATCATAGGAGACAGCAAGGTTGATGGAGATGGCGGTGAGGTCGATGGAGACGGCAGAGACGGCGATGGAGACTGATGGAGATGGCTCCGGGGGCACTTCCCCATCCCAGCAGGGTGCCGGAGCAGAGACTTCTGTCCCCTGAAATTTGGCTTCGACGGCGCCAGCGCTGCGGAACTGTTCTGGAAATTCCGCCGATTCCCCTAGGGTTTTCCGTCCCGAGGCTTTATATAGGCGAAGGGGCATCATCAGGGGCCTGCCAGGGACTCCTCCCACATAGGGGGCGCGGCCAGGGGCTGGGCCGCGCTGCCCTGGTGTGAGGCTAGCCCCTGGCCTCCCCTCCGGCTCTCTTTTGGTCCTTGTCCTTCGTCCGGGAAAAATAGGAGTTCTGGAACTTGTTTCGTCCAATTCTGAAAATATTTCCTGTGTAGCTTTTCTGAAACACAAAAACAGCAAAAAATAAGGAACTGACACTGTGGCATCTTGTCAATAGGTTAGTTCCGGAAATCGCATAAAAACTCCATGAAGTGTAACGAAACACAAGGCAAATGGTGTAAAAACAAGCATGGAGCATCAAAAATTATAGATACGTTTGAGATGTATCAGCATCCCCAAGCTTAACTCCTGCTCGTCCTCGAGTAGGTAAGTGATAACAAAAGAAATAATTTTTGAGGTGACATGCACCAGCACAATCTTGATCATATAGGTAAAGCATTGAGTGCTGAGATCAAAGAACGTAAAACATGGGCATGAAAGACATAATCTTAACATTAAGAAACTTAGCAATCATGTTATAACATGAAAAAGAACACAAACCAAAGATCATGAAAATGAAACAATGAAAGTCAAACGTGTGTTCAAATCATAAGGAAAAACATACAAATGGTTTTCAGCTTGTCCTTCATGGAGAGCAAAACATAAATGCATAGGACACCTTCAAGTTTAAGAGGGCGACTAGATACAAATAATTTAAGAACAAGTGAAACCATAGTCATGAATCAATCAATGATAAACTTTGGGACAATGCACATTATACTCAGAATGACAACTATGCTCTCTTAGATGGTGCATAAAGATAGAAGGTGGTGACTCAACATAAAAGTAAAAGAAAGGCCCTTCGCAGAGGGAAGCAGTGATTAAACATGTGCTAGAGCTTTTTATTTGTAAAACAGAGAGATAAAAATTGGGTTTTGAGAGGTGGTTGCTTTTGTCAACGACTGGCAATGGGGTTCTTACTATCTTCCATACAAAAATGAAGCAAGTTTTTGAGAGAGAGATTGGCACTTTTGTGCTCTTTTTTTTATAAAGCTTGGCACTCCTCCCCATCTTTTTTCCTTTCTCAAACCATGGCTAACTGATTCCATCGGGTGCCCACCAACATTCACATACCATGGAGGAGTGACTTTTTTTTTCTTTTTTTTCTTTTTTTCTTTTTGGAATAAGACAATATGGAAGATAGCAAATCCGACCACTACGTCCCCATGAGCTTAAAACAGTGTCATAAAATGAGAAGTATTTTGAAGGTTTTTTTGAAAGGTAGCACATGAAAATTTACTTGGAATGGCTTGCAAATACCATGCATAGGAATTTATAGTGGACACAATGGCAAACTGGGTTTTTGGGAGTTGGATGCACGAGTAGAGCTCATACTCAGTATAAAATGAGGGCTAGCAAAAGACTGGGAGCGACCAACTAAGAGAGCAATAACGGTCATAATCATGCAAAGTGACAAAGCAACATTAAAAGAAGCATAAGATGGCATCAAAAGTCAAAAACTAAATGATCACAGAGGCTATAGGCGACTTATTTTTGTAGTCAACATGGTGTAAGCATGCGCCAAGTCAACCCAAATAAAGCATCAAAGGAGAAAACCAAATTAATGATTCCAAATAATATAAACAACACATGATTTTTTCAAAGGCTCATTAAGCAATCTCAGTCATTTGAGACAAGTCATGCTACAGCAAAAATCACTAAGCATACTATCAAAATGACATCAAACATGACGTGCAAAAGTCTAAGCCGCAGTCTAAACAAGCTCCTTTTTGTACCACTTTTTTGCATGAAACTTTTTTTCTTTTCCAACACCATTCAAACCTTTTTGAGGAAACTCTTTTGAGGAAAACCAAACATATACCAGAGGTCCAAATACACCTTGATGCAAAGATAAAAGAAGATCTGAACAAAAATCAAGGCGAAAAATAAAAGCTAAACGCAGTAGCATAAAAAGAGAACACTCGTTGAATGAAAACAGTGAAAACTAGAGTGTTCTTGGAAAATGAAAAGCGAGTTCATCTCCTCCAAAAGAAACATGATGTGATCTATCCATTTATTGCAGCAAAAAAAAGAAAAGAAAACTGAAAGCAAAAGTAAAGACGCTCCAAGAAAAACGCATAGTGCATGAAGCAATAAAAATTTAGTGTGTTGAAAGGTGACCTGATTTTTGCCGATGAAGAAGGGGGTGCCTCGGGGCATCCCCAAGCTTTGACGCTTGTACTTCTTGGATATTTCTTGGGGTGCTGGGCATCCCCAAGCTTGAGCTTTTTTCCATTCTTCATCTCATCTCATCATTCTCCAATCCCTACACTTGAAAACTTCCTTCATACAAAACTAAACACAATTCTATTAGCAACATTAGTGTAAGCATAACATTGAATCAACCCTTTTTGCTTCAGGTTTCAACCTAAAACCACCACATATTAAGCATATACTACTGTATCAACTTCCCCAAAAGTTTTGTGATCAAAAGAACTCAAAAAGAAAGCGATAAAGCGGCAAACACAAATATTGGCAGAAATCTGTCAAAACAGAACAGCTGACAAAGGTCGAAATTTTTAGGGGTTTTCTGTTGCTCAAATCAAAAAGTGTTCAACTAATGAAAGTTTGGATATAACCTGGGGCATATGCACAAGAAATCGCAGGTCCAAAAGATATACAGAGAATTTTCATGAATTTTTACGGTGCAGCACCAAAAACAGTTTCAGGACAACAACATCTCCAAATCTTACCTCACGCAAATTAGAGGCTTCTCTTGGCACAACAACAAAATAAAAAGGATAAGGAGCGGTTATTACAGTAGTAATAACTTCCAAGACTCAAATAAAAGAAAAAGTAATGAAAATAAATAATGGGTTATCTCCCAAGAGTGCTTTTCTTTAACGCCTTTGGGCTAGGCGCAGAATTTGCAAATATGCTCATGTGGGCGCCATATAAGAGCTTGAGGCAAAGGCGCCATATAGGAACTTAAAGCAATAGAGAGCATCAAAAAGCAAGTATGGAACACATTTAAATCTAAACCACTTCCTATGAAAAATAGTCTTGTAAAGAGACAAGTCATAAAAGCGCAAAGCAAAAAGCATAGGAAGGCAAAACAAGTACAACTTCAAGAATTGCAACATAAAGAGGGGAAACTCAATATTGTTGAGATCCATCAAACCATGTTTCCCTCTCTCATAATAACTTTCAGTAGCATCATGAATAAAATTAACAATATAACTATCACATAAAGCATCCCTATCATGAGCCACATGCATAAAAGAATTAATACTCCCCACATGAACAATCGTAGTAGGAGCAGATTCAACAGAATAATTATTCTCATCACCATAATCATCAAAAACAGGAGGCATATTGTAATCATAACTATTTTTCTTCTCAAAAGTAGGTGAACTGAAAATATTATACCCATCATCATAACCATCATAGACTAGAGGCTTAGTATCATCATGATGACCCACAAGTATAGGGGGTGTATCATAGTACTTTCGATAAATAAGAGTGTCGAACCCAACGAGGAGCAGAAGGTGTTGATGAGCAGTTTTGAACAAGGAATCACTGTAAATACTAGCAAACAGGTCTCCAGGGGTGAGAGGACATCCTTCCAAAGCTCTGTAGTCTCCTTCTTGTACTTGGCAACAAGCTCTTGATTAATCCTATAGATAATGTCCACCTCACGTTCCACCATCTTCTTGTATTTGAAAACTTCCTGTTCCAATGCTTCCATCCTTGCTTCGAGACTCCCTTCTCCCTTGGGTCCCTGAACATCTTTAAACTGCAATTCCCCATCCTTGAGTGACAACTCCTTCAGATGCATCTTCAGCTCTCTCATATACGGATTGATGGAATCCGCAAGAGGGTTCTCTTTAGATGAACCAGACGAAGACATTATAACTCCAAAACCGAGGGCAATCCCTGACAGAAACAGCTCGAAACAAAACACGACGAGAAAACGATATACAGACCTCGAGGACTCCGGGGGGTTAAATAGCCGAAAATTATACATCGAATCGAAATCACAGGAAGAAACCGGGACGGAAAAGAGTTCCGGGGTGTTCTCACACCCTGGTGGCGCGGCCAGGGGTGGGCCCGCGCCACCCGTGTGTGAGACACACACGGACTCTTTTTCGTGCCCTTTTTCATCTCGTGATTTTTCATATTTAGTAAAAACAGCAAAAATATTAAAGGAAGAGCTTTTCGCGAAACTTTTCTAACTAGAACTGTTACCTATTCGAAAGCGAACTCTGCAGGTACCTGCAATTTGTCTTGGATATAATCTTCCGGAGAAACTGTTTCAATAACATCAACATCTTCATTATAAGAATCTCCAGAAATATAATGCTTGAGTCTTTGTCCATTCACCACATGTGTAGAATCATCTTTCAATGAAGCAATCTTAATAGCACCTGAGCGGTACACTTCCACAATAACATATGGTCCTTCCCATTTAGAAAGTAATTTTCCTACAAAAAATCTGAGACGAGACCTATACAATAGAACTTTCTCACCAACATGAAACTCTCTCTTAAGAATTCTCTTATCATGCCATTGCTTGACTTTCTCTTTGAAAAGTCTGGCATTCTCATACGCTTCGTTTCTCCACTCATCTAGAGAACTCAAATCTAACAACCTTTTCTTACCGGCTAGTTTCAAATCTCTATTAAGCTCTCTCACTGCCCAAAAAGCTTTGTGTTCTAGTTCTAAGGGCAAGTGATACGCTTTTCCATAAACCATCTTATAAGGAGACATACCCATGGGGTTCTTATAAGCAGTTCTATAAGCCCATAAAGCGCCATTTAACTTACTAGCCCAGTTTTTCCTAGATCTACTAACAGTCTTCTGCAAGATAGACTTGATCTCCCTATTTGAAAGCTCTACTTGCCCACTAGTTTGGGGATGATAAGCAGAAGCAATTCTATGATTAACATCATATCTAGCAAGAGTTTTTCTAAAACTACCGTGAATAAAATGAGAACCTCCGTCAGTCATAAGATATCTAGGCACTCCGAACCTAGGAAAAATAACATCCTTAAGCATTTTTAACGAAGTCTCACCATCGGCACTCTTTGTAGGTATGGCTTCTACCCATTTAGTAACATAATCAACAGCAACAAGTATATGGGTATAGCCTTTTGAAGGAGGAAAAGGACCCATAAAGTCAAATCCCCAACAATCAAACGGTTCAATAACAAGAGTGTAATTCATAGGCATTTCATTGCGTCTAGAGATATTACCAACTCTTTGACATTCATCACAGGATAAAACATACCTTCTGGCATCCTTAAAGAGGGTTGGCCAATAAAAACCTGACTGTAGAACCTTCTGTGCGGTTCTATCTCCAGCATGATGCCCTCCATAAGCACTACCATGACATTTTCTTAATATCTCTTGTTGCTCATATTCCGGTACGCATCTTCTCATAATACCATCAACTCCTTCTTTATATAAGTGTGGGTCATCCCAAAAATAATGCCTCAAATCATAGAAGAATTTTCTTCTTTGCTGAGCTGTAAAGGTTGGAGGCAAATACTTGGAAACAATAAAGTTAGCATAATCAGCATACCAAGGAAGGTCTCGCGAAGTTACATTTATTGCAGCCAACTGTTCATTTGGAAAACTATCATTAACAGGTACAGGATCAAAAGAAATGTTTTCCAATCTAGACAAGTTGTCAGCCACAGGATTTTCAGCACCTTTCCTATCTACGATATGCAAATCAAACTCTTGTAAAAGCAACACCCATCTAATAAGCCTAGGCTTAGCATCCTTCTTAGTCATAAGATATCTAATAGCAGCGTGATCAGTATGAATAGTAACTTTAGAGTCGACAATGTAAGATCTAAACTTATCACAAGCAAAAACAACAGCAAGAAACTCTTTCTCAGTAGTAGCATAATTCTTCTGAGCAGCATCAAGAGTCTTACTAGCATAATGAATAACATTCAACTTATTATCTATGCGCTGTCCAAGAATAGCACCAACAGCAAAATCACTAGCATCACACATAATTTCAAAAGGTAAATTCCAATCAGGTGGTTGAACAATAGGAGCAGTAGTTAAAGCCTTCTTAAGAGTTTCAAAAGCTTCCTTACAATCATCATCAAAGACAAATGGTACATCCTTTTAAAGAAGATTGGTAAGAGGCTTTGAAATCTTAGAGAAATCTTTAATAAACCTCCTATAGAAACCAGCATGACCAAGAATACTACGAATACCTTTAACATCTCTTGGACAAGGCATTTTCTCAATTGCCTCAACTTTTGCTCTGTCGACTTCAATACCTCTTTCAGAAATTTTATGTCCAAGGACAATTCCTTCATTCACCATAAAGTGGCATTTCTCCCATTTAAGAACAAGGTTAGTTTCTTCACACCTCTGCAAAACTTTATCAAGGTTGTGCAAACAATTATCAAAAGAAGTTCCATAGACGGAAAAATCGTCCATGAAGACCTCCACAATTTCTTCACAAAAGCCATGAAAAATAGCAGACATGCATCTTTGAAAAGTAGCAGGATCATTGCATAAACCAAAAGGCATACGTCTATAAGCATAAGTTCCATAAGGACAAGTAAAAGTGGTTTTCTCTTGATCATCCTTCTTAACAGCAATTTGAGAAAAACCAGAATAACCATCAAGGAAACAAAAATGCGTCTTCTTAGACAACCTTTCTAACATCTGATCTATAAAAGGTAAAGGATAGTGATCCTTCTTAGTAACTTTGTTTACCTTCCTATAATCAATGCACATTCTATAACTAACTACTACCCTTTGAGGAATAAGCTCGTTATTCTCATTAGGCACCACAGTCATACCTCCTTTCTTAGGAACACAATGAACAGGACTAACCCATCTACTATCAGCAATAGGATAAATAATACCAGCATCAAGGAGTTTTAATACCTCATTTCTTACCACATCCTTCATCTTGGGAATTAGGCGGCGTTGATGCTCCACGACTAGCTTCGCGTCTTTCTCCATATTAATGGCATGCTGACATAAAGTGGGAGAAATCCCTTTTAAATCATCAAGGGTATATCCCATAGCTCCTCGGTGTTTCCTCAATATCTCCAATAATCTTTCTACTTCCTTTCCTGAAAGTTTAGAGCTAATAATAACATGATATATTTTCTTATCATCTATATAAGCATATTTAAGATTATCAGGCAAAGGCTTTAATTCAAAAACAGGATCTTCCTTAGGCGGCAAAGTGGTACCAAGATCCTCCACAGGTAGATTATGCTTGAGTAATGGTGGTTGACGAAGAAGAATGTCGTCAATCTCTTCTCTTTCCTTACTAAAAACATCACTTTCGTGATCTTCCATGAATTGCTGCAAGGCATTATTAGGAGCAAGAGCAATAGAAGCAAGCTGTTCTACTCGAAAATTTTCATTAGGCGTTTCATTCTCATAAGAAGTCTTAGCAAACTTGGAAAAATTAAACTCATAAGACTCTCCATTAAACTTAGTAAAAAAATTCTCCTTCTTACAATCTATCACAGCGCCACAAGTGTTCAAAAATGGTCTACCAAAAATAATAGGACAAGTTTTACTAGCCTCCTTACCAAGTACTAGAAAATCAGTAGGGTATTTAGTCTTACCGCAAAGAACTTCCACATCTCGGACAATACCAAGAGGCCAAACTATCTCTCTGTTAGCTAGCTGAACAACCACATCAATATCTTCAAGTTCACAAGCGCCAATCTCGTGCATGATTTCTTTGTAAAGCTCTAAGGGAATAGCACTTGCACTAGCACCAATATCACATAAACCATAATAGCAATGATCTCCAATCCTGACAGAAATTACAGGAACACTTGTTTTCCTATGCTTTTTAGGATGTGAGAGAATGTTAGAAGCATCTTCACAAAAAAGAATATATTCATCTCCTACATCTTTAGTAACAAGATCCTTCAATATAGCTACAGGAGACTTAATAGTAATTTGCTCATCAGGTTCTGCAGCTTTCTTAGTACTTTTATTAGACACACTTACCAAAGTAGAATACTTCTTTACCTTAGCAGGGAAAGGTGTCTTCTCAAAATAAGGTTCAGGCACAATGCTATCAACAGTACAATCTTCAGTAGCTGCAGCAGGAATATGACTAATAGAATCTTTGTAAGGCGCATGATATTTATTCCAATCTTTCTTTGGAACATCAATGTAAGAGGCAAAAGCCTTAAGACAATTAGCAAGTATTTGGGAATCAAGACCATATGCAGCACTAACACCATGAAAGTCATCGGTCTCCATAAAAGATTTAATGCATTCATAATCATAGTTTATACCTGACTTCCTACCTTTGTCGTTTTCCCAACCTTCAGCATTCTCCTGTATTCGGTCAAGGAGTTTCCACTTAGCATCTTCTTTCATATGAGTAAATGATCCAAAGCAAGAGGCATCCAAATAATCCTTATCAGGAAGAGTAAGCCGCGCATAAAAATTATCAATAACAATATTATTGGGGAGCTCATGAATGGGGCATTTGAGCATTAGTAACTTCAATCTCCCCCACGCTTGGGCAATACTCTCTCCATCATGAGGCCAAAAATTATATATCCGGTTACGGTCTTTATGAATTTCACTTGGGGGATAAAACTTGGAATAAAAGAGAGGCACAATATCCTCCCATGCCATAGATGGGCCATCTTGGAGTAGTCGATACCACTCTTCAGCTCTGCCTTTCAATGATATAGAGAATAATTTCTTCTTGACCTGGCTTGGTGAAATACCTGCACATCTGAACAACTCGCATAATTCATGTATAAATAATAAGTGATCACCCGGATGGACAGTTCCATCTCCTGAATAGCAGTTATCCATAATACGCCCAACAATTTTCATAGGTATTTTAAAAGGATCAATTTCAGCAGGCGGCGGCGGTGGTGGTTCCTCCGCATGTGCAGCAGTAGTAGTAGATGTGTTTCCAAATAGGAAACCAAATGGAGAGTTCTCCATAGCAGAGTAAAACAAAAATAAAAGACAAAATAAAACGATACTCACAGTGACGGTTACCTTTTCCAATTCCACTCTTCAATAGCGCTACACTCCCCGGCAACGGCGCCAGAAAATAGTCTTGATGACCCACAAGTATAGGGGGTGTATCGTAGTACTTTCGATAAATAAGAGTGTCGAACGCAACGAGGAGCAGAATGTGTTGATGAGCAGTTTTGAACAAGGAATCACTGTAAATACTAGCAAACAGGTTTTCAGGGGTATTTGGTAAAACGAGTAAATAAAGTGCAAGTAAATAAAAGACAGTAGTAACAATTGCCGCAAGTGGCCCAATCCTTTCTTCAGCAAAGGACAAGCCGGTTGTGTACTTATAATAACCAAACGTTCTTGAGGACACACGGGAGTTTTCTGTCAAGAGCTTTCGCTTCATAGAGCCAATAGTATTTATTGGTTTGATAAGTGTTATGGGGGTGAACCTGTGCTAGCGCACTACCCTTACTAGGATAAACACACACTTGTGATTATACCCCTTGCAAGCATCCGCAAATACAAGAAAGTAATTATGATAAATCTAACCACAACCTTAAACTCTAAGATCCTACGCTCGCTGGTGCAATGGTTTCCCAACGGAGGTTTAGGTTTCTGTCACTCCAGCAACCCCACAATCGGTAGCCAAATACACAATGCATCTCACTAGGCCCATAAATGGTGAAGTATCATGTAGTCGACGTTCACATGACACCACTAGTGAAATAGCACCACAACAATATCAAACCATTAAATATTTCTCAACAATAATTCACTACTAACATCTTGACTTCTCCCATGTCCTCAAGAACTAAACGAACTACTCACAAGACATCATATGGATCATGATCAGAGGTGAAATAATGGTAAATAACAATCTGGACATAAACCTTAACCCAACGGTTCCACTCAATAGCATCAACTACAAGAGTAATCAACACCGGGAAAGTTTCCCCTATGAATATAACAAGATCCAACTCAAGGTGTTATAGCGGGATGGCGTGGTGATGGTGGAGATGAAGGTGCTGGTGATGGAGATGATGATGATGATGATCCCGATGAAGTCCGGTGCGATGGTGATGACGATGGCGACAATCTCCCCTCTCCGGGAAGGAATTTCCCTGGTAGATTTCTCTCTGCCGGAGAGCTTTTCTCTCTCTGGTGTTCTCCGCCCCGCAGAGGCGGCTGTGTCTAACTCTGAGCCTCCCCCTTGACTTAGGTTTTCGGGGATGATGATGTACGCGAAGGGGCGAGACCAGAATTGGGCCAGGGCTCCCTCACACAGGGCTGGCGTGGCCAGGGGGCTGGCCGCGCCACCCTGGCGTGTGGGGCCCCCCTGGCTCCTCTCGACTCCTCCTTCTGGCTTCGTGGGTCTTCTAGGAAAATATAATTTCTGGGTATTTTTCTGGAATTTTCCTGATCTTCAAAATATGGTCTCCTGATGGTCCTTTTCCAGCAGAATCCTGACTCTGGCAGCAACTCCTCCGATGATCATCAAACATGTTAAAACAAAGGAAATAACATAAGTATCATATCTAAATATGAAATATATCAATGAATAACAGTAAATTATGATACAAAATAGTGATGCAAATTGGACGTATCACATCACAAGCTAGAGAACAACTATTTCACAAAGCATATTCATCAAACATATCATCATAAGAAGGAACATGGATAGTACTAATGGCACAACAATTATTAACCTTAGAATTGGTACCAAAAAGATTTTCAATATCAAAAGTAGAGTGCTTTTCCCAATCATGATCACTAACATAGGTAACAGGCATGAGAACATCATCCCAATCAGAATTATCATAATCAATAGTAGGATCATAACGCTTAGGGGAAGATACCGTGTCCTCTCGCCTTTTACTCCTCTTCTTCTTCTTCTTCATACTCTTCTTACTCTCTCCTTTAGGAGGGAGAGACTTGAAGGGCATCTTCTCCACATATTCTTTAGGAGGTAAAGGCATCTTCTCCACATAATCTGGTTTGCTGATAGGAACAACAGAAGAAACTTTGGAGGATTCCTCCTCTCTATTAATAAGATAAAAACATCTATCAGTCCTGTCATAGCTTGGCAAAACATCAAGTTTTATAAGATTTTGTATGTAAGTATTTGCAAGGCAATCTTTAGCACAATAGAGACGACAACCACGAAGGGTGTTATTAATATCAACATCATTCATATCTATCAAAGCAATCTTTCTAGATATCTCGTCACACGCCAAGAACAAAGCGAGCTCATCATGCTGATTGAGAGTAATCTTGTCATCACAATACAAACTTAAGGTACTAGAAGAGTAACTATTAGGGCTTGAGCATTGGAAATCAAAATGACCTATGTCATCGCAATGTTTACAAAGAAAGGGATAAAGCTTGCAAACCTTTTTACCGATCTCGCCTATATCCTTGTACCACATTCGGGTTTCTTCATTTGCATGGTGGACACAATAATCTTCCTTGTTGTAACTCTGTTCACAAGGTCTATGTACTCCACAAAAATTAACATGCTTATAAGAAATAGGACTTTTAGAAGTTTGAGCATGTTTATTGCAATCATCAATAACAATATCACTTTCTATGCAAGTGTCCTTAAAAGGTTCATGATACACGTCCCCATTTCCTTTAGGAACATTCATATGGGAAGCAAAGGCTTTAAAACAATCAACCATAATTTGAGGATCAAGACCATATTTAGCACTAAGCTCTTGAAAATTAGCAGTTTCAGCGAAAGACTTAATGCAATCAAACTCGTAATTTATACCTGATCCTTTACCTTTGTCGCTATCCCAACCTTCAATATTGTTTTGAATTGTTTCAAGCAGATCCCACTTGGTGTCAACATCCTTGCTTGTGAAAGACCCATCAAAGCATGCATCTAGATAGTCCTTGTAATATCTTGAAAGCCTTGCATAAAAATTATTAATAATAATATTACGAGGAAGATCATGAATAGGACATTTGTGCATTAGTAACTTCAATCTTCCCCACGCTTGGGCAATGCTTTCTTCCTCATGCGGATGAAAATTATAAATGTAATTCCTATCTTTATAAACCTGACTAGAAGGATAGAATTTAGAATAAAAGAGAGGTACAATTTCCTCCCAGTCAATAGATCGACCATCCTTCAGTGTTTTATACCACTCCTTAGTTCTGCCTTTCAGTGATAAAGAAAATAGCTTCTTCTTAACTTGGTTCATTGAAATACCTGCACACTGGAACAACTCGCATAATTCATGTATAAAGAGCAAATGATCACCAGGATGGACAGTTCCATCTCCTAAATAGCAGTTATTCTTAACACGATCAACAATCTTCATAGGTATTTTAAAAGGATGAGGAGCACAAGCATCATTAGAAACATCACATATGGGAGATAAAATATCATCAGAGCAAACTTTCTCCACTAAAGCTGGGGAACTAAAAATATCATGCTTAACAAAACCAGCTTCCCCAAGCTTAGACTTTTCTATAGCATTAGCAGTAACGGTATTCACAGCATTCGTACTAATAACATTGCTATGCGAAATAAGCTCCAAAGGTTTTTCAATTTTCTCTTCAAATCTAAACTCCGGAAAAAGACTAAAGAACTCTTTGTTTTCCATTAAGCCTAACTAGTGAAAATAAAAACAAGAAACAAAAAGATATAATTGCAGAATCTAAAGAAAATAACTCCGAGCACTCACACAGGAGGATGCGAGTACCTTTTACCTTACCTCCCCGGCAACGGCGCCAGAAAAGAGCTTGATGTCTACGCACGCGTCTGTTCTTGTAGACAGTGTTGGGCCTCCAAGTGTAGAGGTTTGTAGAGCAGCAGCAAGTTTCCGTTAAGTGGATCACCCAAGGTTTATCGAACTCAGGGAGGAAGAGGTCAAAGCTATCCCTCTCAAGCAACCCTGCAATTAGGATACAGAAAGTCTCTTGTGTCCCCAACACACCCAATACACTTGTCAGATGTATAGGTGCACTAGTTCGGCGAAGAGATAGTGAAATACAAGTAGTAGTGATGATTATGAGTAGTAAATGTAATATGGAATAAGTATCACTGCAAGCAAATATGTAACAAAATAGGAAGTAAACGGTGTGCAAAGCTTGGAAACAAGGCCTAGGGATCATACTTTCACTAGTGGACAAACTCCCAACAAATATAACATAATTGAACCAATAGATACTATCATCAATCTGCAACTCAAAATAATTCTCCAATAGAAAACATACACTAATCATGCGTAGGGCTACGAAGCACTCCTCAAAGTCCGTATGTATCCAAACTAGATTGTCCCACACTATCACCGTGAACGCACTAGATGGTTCCAACAAACACCAACATTTCATAGAGACATTAACCAAAAAGATACACATGATGCACACACTAGTTACCTTTACACCATGATACGAGGTATCTCCGGAGACTATAATAATAAAGCATATGAGTAGCATAATATCTGAATAATAACATCTACCAATTCAACTAGATACAAAGCTCACGATCACATAAAAATCACATCATGGGAGAGAGAGGTGAACCACATAGCTACCGGTAGAGCCCTCAGCCTCGGGGGAGAACTACTCCCTCCTCATCACAGGAGACAGCAAGGTTGATGGAGATGGCGGTGAGGTCGATGGAGATGGCGGAGACAGCGATGGAGACCGATGGAGATGGCTCCGGGGGCACTTCCCCGTCTCGGCAGGGTGTCGGAACAGAGACTTCTGTCCCCCGAAATTTGGCTTCGACGGCGGCGGCGCTGCGGAACTGTTCTAGAAATTTCGCCGACTCCCCTAGGGTTTTCCGTCCCGAGGCTTTATATAGGCGAAGGGGCATTGTCAGGGGGCTGCCAGGGACTCCTCCCACATAGGGGGCGCGGCCAGGGGCTAGGCCGTGCCGCCCTGGTGTGAGGCTGGCCCCTGGCCCCCCTCCGGCTCTCTTTTGGTCCTCGTCCTTCAACCGGGAAAAATAGGAGTTCTGGAACTTGTTTCGTCCAATTCCGAGAATATTTCCTATGTAGCTTTTCTGAAATACAAAACCAGCAAATAACAGGGAACTGCACTATGGCATCTTGTCAATAGGTTAGTTCCGGAAATCGCATAAAAACGCCACGAAGTGTAACAAAACACAAGGCAAATGGTGTAAAAACAAGCATGGAGCATCAAAAATTATAGATACGTTTGAGACGTATCAGAGCACCACCCAAAAGGGTAGCTTCACCACCTCCTCCAAGTCCGGCGGCCACGACGCTCAGCCAAACCCCGCCTCCCTCATGAGCCAGAGGGCTCCACCTTCCTCACTTTGGGTGCCAGAACAGTAGTAGACGCCGCACTGGATGCAGCCCGCCCGGCCCATTGCGGGCCCAGAGTGAGCCCGCAGCTCCGCGCCGCCGCAAGCCAACCGAGCCACCGGCCGCCGCGAGCCAGCTACGTCCCGGACGGGCCAACACCAGATCGACGCCCTGGGTCACCGGATCCGTGCCGAGGCCAACTCCACGCGACGCCGCCGCGATCTGCGCACCGCCTCAGCACGCTGACCGCCGAGTCCAACACCACGCCGCCTCGAGCAGCTCCCGCCGGCCCTGAAGCCCGCCACCACGCCGCCCCCGCAGCCGCAGCGCCGTCGCCTCCACCTGCCTGGGGCCGCCACCCCAGCCTCCATGCTCTCCCACGCGAGCCGCGGCCAGAGGCCCCCCTGTCTGCCTTTGGGGACAGGGGCCGCCGCCACTGCGGCGAAGGCCAGTGGCGGCGACGGCGAGGGACGGCGGCGAGGAGTGGTCCTAGCCGGCGGCGCTAGGGTTCGCCCCCCCCCCCCCCCCGAGTCGCCCAGCTCGAGCGACAGAGGAGGCTCAATTTTGAATCGGCTATGCAGTTATCCGAGCTCCAAGTTTGTAAGGGTTAGCAGTAAATATTGATAATGTCCATGCTAATATTGAAATATGGTGAACAAGTGTTAGATGATACTATGAGAGTGAGAGGCATCGAGGAAGAAGGAACTATGACACGATATCGAGTACGTTGTTCATAATTGATCGGTGGCGATGCGGGGCTGCCACCGCATAGAAACTTCTTCAGCCACAGTGGGAAGCTGTCTCTGTACACAACCAATAAAACCAATGCAACGCCGATCGGTGCTCGGGACACAAGCAAACCATTTACTATAACCTCGATTTGTTTGTGATTTGTTTGGTAGGCTACATTTATACATCCCTTTAGCGAGGCAAAATCTTGCTTTTCAAATATTCTAGCTACTGGTGAAACATGTAGGCCCTCAAGGCATAAGAAACACAAACAAACCATTTGATATGGGCTAAGAGGGTCCCTCTGAGGAGCTTGAGTTTGCCAACAGGAGGATCTCAATATGTACTGAATATCACATTGTAAAAGAAGAAACTTTGAATCTGAGAATATGAAATCTCAATTTTCAGCTTTAAAATTAAAACTCACAGGTTGTACAAGTTATGATTGTCTGGAGCGGACTCAAGGAGAAAATCACCCGGTGTCAACTTGTAGATCCCACATATTTCTCAATTACAAGATAAAAAATGAGGTGCCACAAACTATATGGATTATTGGTTAGGCTTATTTTTGGCTTTTGGACTTTTGCTTATAAGCAGTGTTAAGCGCTCCTAAGCACACCTAAGCGCTGAGCAGACGCAAAACACCTAGCACTTAAAGCTATTAATCATTGAGAAAAGGGAAGAGCGAAGGCGAGAGAGGAACGGAACGGTTCACGCACTACCACTCGAGCACGCGGCATCCTGATGGCTGGTTTGCTTCATACGTGATCAAAGACAAAATAAATACCTTCAAGTTGAAATATGGGTCAACTACATCCACATAGATCATAAAAGTATTTATGTATTTAAAATATACCTGCTTCGGTATTATTATTTTCTACAAAACTTAAGAAAATGACACATTTTTTCCAGAACGCACATGTATCACACCAGTACTTCTAGAATTATTGTGCACTAAATCGTCTCACCTATCCACCTGTGTAATACCCATAGCACCGAGCAGCTCAGCCTATAAATCCCCTCTTTGCATCTTTATTAGTATTTCCAAGAATAACCAGACATCGCAGTTGAAATTTTGGGAAGAAACTAGCTATATATCATAGTTGAAGTTTGGTGAACAAGTGTTAGATGATACTATGAGAGTGAGAGGCATCGAGGAAGAAGGAACTATGACACGATATCGAGTTCGTTGTTCATAATTGATCGGTGGCGATGCGGGGCTGCCACCGCATAGAAACTTTGTCACCTACAGTGGGGAGCTGTCCCTGTACACAACCAATAAAGCGGAGGCAGGGCGGTCGACCACGGAGAATGTCTCTGGTCGAGCGAGGCGGGGCGAACGATCCCCAGACGAAAGAAATCCCTAGTGCGCGAGCTAGCGTCGCTCGGGAAAACAATGGGCGCCGATCGCTAGTGGCGCACGCGCACGCCCGAGGACAGACGTCCTCCGCTCCGTGGTCTAGCAATCACGGTCCCGCGATGCAAGGCATGAACGGCGCGCGGGATTCTCCATTTTTTTAATTTGATCGATCCCACCGCGATCCTGGACTCCGAGAAAATGATCGAGGAGATTGATCAGCAGGCGAGCGCTCCCACAGTTGGACTCTGGCCGGATCAATCCCACCGCGATCAGAAATCCAATCTTGTTTTTATTTCATTCCGTGTCTATTTATGCGAGTTTTTCTGTTTTCATGTTTGGTCTCATGAATTGAGAAATGTAGGTGTGGGCATGGTCTGGCTAGCTTCAGCTTCCCTTAATATATGTAGTGTTTGAAAAAACTTTTATGTTTAACTTCATATTTGTAAACATGTACTTGGGACATGTCTTCCAACCGCTTATGATGTAATAAAACTCATGTTGTATTAATATCATCTTTTGACATATATTATCTTATTTTTATTTTTTTAATGTGTATATCTATAGTTGCTTGCCCGCCGTAGACGGGCAAGCGCGCGGCAAGCCGCACTTTCCTACCTAGTTGAGAAAAGGGAAGAGCGAAGGCGAGAGAGGAACGGAACGGTTCACGCACTACGACTCGAGCACGCCGCATCTTGATGGCTGGTTTGCTTCATACGTGATCAAAGACAAAATAAATACCTTCAAGTTGAAATATGGGTCAACTACATCCACATAGATCATAAAAGTATTTATGTATTTAAAATATACCTGCTTCGGTATTATTACTTTCTACAAAACTTAAGAAAATGACACATATTTTCCAGAACGCACATGTATCACACCAGTACTTGTAGAATTAATGAGCACTAAATCGTCTCACCTATCCACCTGTGTAATGCCCATAGCACCGAGCAGCTCAGCCTATAAATCCCCTCTTTGCATCTTTATTAGTATTTCCAAGAATAACCAGACATCGCAGTTGAAATTTTGGGAAGAAACTAGCTATATATCATAGTTGAAATCTGGTGAACAAGTGTTAGATGATACTATGAGAGTGAGAGGCATCGAGGAAGAAGGAACTATGACATGATATCGAGTTCGTGGTTCATAATTGATTGGTGGCGATGCGGGGCTGCCACCGCATAGAAACTTCGTCACCTACAGTGGGGAGCTGTCCCTGTACACAACCAATAAAGCGGAGGCAGGGCGCTCGACCACGGAGAGTGTCTCTGGTCGAGCGAGGCGGGGCGAACGATCCCCAGACGAAAGAAATCCCCAGTGCGCGAGCTAGCGTCTCTCGGGAAAACAATGGGCCGGCCCACTGGCGCCGATCGCTAGTGCCCTCTTGCAAAGGTGATTTGGAGAGTTGTTCATATGGCTTTTAATATATCACCACCGAAAAATATAACTAATCTCTTTGGTAATTGGCTTATGGGAGTGAATAAGAAAGAGAGGGCACAAACCCGAGTTGGGCGCTATAAAATATGTGCAATGATTATATTTTTAACAGAGCGAAACAAAATTCTTCTATGTAGGTTATCCCATTGGCCACAGATTGAATCCATACGTGGTCCTTCCTACAACCAACGGACAAGCGACAAGAAATGAATTTTGGGTGCAACCGGCTAGAATCGGTGCCACGAGATTTATAGAACCAGTCCAGTTGGCATTTTGATCGTAGATTGACATATTCATGTATAGGCGCTATATGTTCTTGTCCAGAAATGGTGTTTTGGCTCCCAGGTGCATATGCTCTCTTTATTTAAATGTAATATTTAACAAACAAAATATTCATCATCTTCACAAAAAATCGACTTGTTGTTTGGGTTACGTAAAAAAGATAAATTTTGGTGCTAAAAACAAGACATTTTATGGTACATGTTTTGTCATTTTACACTGACCATGTGCAATGTCGTTTTTTGCGAAACTTTACGAACACATATGGATTATGGAGATGTACATGTGAAATTTTTTGTTTGAATTTTTTAACGCTACGAAATATATATATTTTAGCATAGAGAGCATATACACATGTGAGCCGAATTAATTTTCTGTTCTTGTCCTTGCTATTTAGATGGTTGAACATCTATTGACCCTTTTTGCGTCCCATGTCCTTTATAACTCTAAATCTTTTGAATAAATTAATAAAAGCTATATGCATCTATCGATGCAGAGACCGGGGCTAAGCCTCTATTTCGAAAAAATTAACTTTTCCATGATACGTAGTTTTCAAAACCTTGAGAAAATGATACCTACCAGAATTCGTAGTAATATTGCGGTAGCAATTCTAGAATGAATGAGCACTACCATATCATCTTACATATCCACCTATTTATTACCCAAAGCACCGCAAGACATCCACTCCTCGATGTGTCTATATATACAGAATTTTCATTCTTGCTTCTTAGTATCTCCAGGAGTACCAATTCAAAAACTAGATGTCGTTGTTGAAATTTCAGGAGGAAACAATAGATGAGAGTGAGAGGCATCAAGAAAGAACGTACTAAGCATGAGTACTTCTTGGTTGTGCGGTGACCATTTAGTCATCATCGTGGGAGCTCAACTAGAAAACCTACGAGCAGAATCATTTCAAGTTGTCCATTTCTAAGTCGGAATTTCAAAAGCCACAATCTACTATATATTAAAAACACAATACGGGGTCTAAAATAGAGACACGAGGTTAATCCACATCATGTAAATTATTTAGACCGTTAGATCTATAATTAATAGATGAGATTAAAAAATCTAAGAGTTACCTACATACAAATATATAGTCCAATTCACGTCACGCTACCAGACCAAAAGAATAGAAAAGCAATCCGTGTATTCAACAAAACAAAATGTGCATTCCTCAAGAAAAAACAAACAAACGTGTGCATGAAGTACACCCTTAACCTATTGCTATCACGTGCATGTTCTTGATTGGTATATCTCCTATCATGTGGCAGCAGTAAAAAAAAATCTAAGGCGCAATTTTAAAAATCTAGCGATGGAGTATAAATTAGAATATAAGGCTAACGCTAAATAAATAAGAACTCAAATATATAGTCTTATTAGGCCCTACACCCGACCAACACCCGTATTGCGTGAAAAATATACAAACCGTGATAACCTGCTAGCACACTGCCTAGCAATGTGTTTATTGATCCGAAACAAAATCAATCTGTGTATTTAGAAATAATCATATGTACGTGAAGGACTCTCTATACTAGGACATATTTCTATTACATGCACATTTAGGATAGTACTAACATGTTGAACATATATACCTATCAGGTGGCATCCAAATAATACAAATCTAGCTAAGGGCGTGGTTTTAAAAATCTAGCGATGGAGTTTAAGTCATAAAATAGGACAATGAATAAAATAAATAAATATTATTAACAATCAAAATTTTATTTGGAGAACCAAAATAATATAACAATAAGAAAGAACAACAATTAGAATCTAATTTGTGTTTACTTTATGCACTCTCACCATTTTAAGGGGATATACTTTTTTGTTCTTGATTCAACCCTTTTTGTTGAAGATAACTACTAATATATCATCATGTAAGAAGTACAGTTATGTTTACGATCTAATTTCACTTGCATGGGTGTTTCAACATAAGATATAATAATCACGTGCCAACATATATCAGATTGCCAAAGACATTACTCACATACGTGATATTTTGTTTACAAAAACATTTACAGTAGTTGTAGAACTTTTTTCTACATAATAAGAAGTAATATGATGTAATTATATATATTGTTGAACACCTTTAACACACTACAGTTGATGCCCTCGCATTTGCGAGGGCCACCATGCAACATTTTTGTATTTGCGCACTTGGGGATGCTTGGCGAAGGTCAACATTCCCATCCCAAAGAAACCCCTTATGAGGAGTGGGTTGGGAGAATAAAGATAAAACCCCTTATGAGGAGTGGGTTGGGAGAAAGCCATCACTTTCGTATTTGCGCACTTGGGGATGCTTGGCGAAGGTCAACATTCCCATCCCAAAGAAACGCAAACTCGGACCAAAGACTGTGGACTGCATCTTTCTAGGTTATGCTCAGCGGAGCATTGGCTATAGATTTTTAGTAGTTAAATCCGAGATACCTGATATGCATGTTGACACTATAATGGAATCTCGTGATGCAACATTTTTTGAGAATATGTTTCCTATGAAAGATATGCATAGCACTGCTAGATTTTCTTCTGAGATAATTCCTGAATCTAGTGCATCTGACGATTATTTTGAGCAACCACATGAGAACGTTTTTGAGAACGTTCATGAGAAGGATGACAATGAAGCTCCTACAAGGAGCAAGAGACAGAGGACTGCAAAGTCCTTTGGTGATGATTTCATTGTGTACCTTGTGGATGATACTCCCAAATCCATTGCTGAGGCATATGCATCATCAGATGCAGATGATTGGAAAGAAGCTGTCCAGAATGAGATGGACTCGATTCTTTCTAATGGAACATGGGAATTATCAGAGCGCCCCCATGGCTGTAAGCCTGTGGGCTGCAAGTGGGTGTTCAAGAAGAAGCTAAGGCCTGATGGTACTATTGAGAAGTACAAGGCGAGACTTGTAGCGAAAGGCTACACACAGAGAGAAGGCGAAGATTACTTTGATACCTATTCACCTGTCGCAAGACTAACCACCATTCGAGTACTACTTTCCATGGCTGCCTCCTATGGTCTTAACGTTCATCAAATGGACGTAAAGACAGCTTTCCTCAATGGAGAGTTGGAAGAGGAAATCTATATGGATCAGCCTGATGGATTTGTGGTAAAAGGTAAAGAGACAAAGGTGTGCAAGTTGCTAAAATCTTTATATGGCCTGAAACAAGCACCTAAGCAATGGCATGAGAAGTTTGACAGAACTTTAACTTCTGTTGGCTTTGTCGTTAATGAGGCTGACAAGTGCGTTTACTATCGCCATGGTGGGGGCGAAGGTGTTATATTGTGTTTGTACGTTGATGATATTCTCATCTTTGGTACAAACATGAAAGTAATACATGAGGTCAAGTCTTTCTTGTCAAAGTGCTTTGATATGAAAGATCTGGGAGAAGCTGATGTGATCCTGAACATCAAGCTAAATAAGAACGAGAGTGGGATTACTTTATCGCAATCCCACTATGTTGAGAAGATCTTGAGCCGGTTTGGCTTTATTGATGGCAAGTCTTCTCCAACACCTTATGATCCCAGTGTGATATTGCGTAAGAACAAGAACGAACCAACAGATCAACTGAGGTATTCTCAGATCATTGGTTCACTCATGTACTTAGCGAGCGCGACAAGACCTGACATCTCTTTTGCTGTGAGCAAGTTGAGTAGGTTCATGTCAAACCCGGGTATTGATCATTGGCATGCACTTGAAAGGGTCATGCGCTATCTATGTGGTACAATGAGTTACGGGATTCACTATTCAGGGCACCCTGCTGTGCTTGAAGGATATAGTAACGCAAATTGGATCTCTGATGTAGATGATATCAAAGCCACTAGTGGGTATGTGTTTACCTTTGGAGGTGGCGCCGTATCATGGAGATCATGTAGGCAAACCATATTGACGAGGTCAACTATGGAAGCAGAACTTACTGCTTTAGACACAGCCACTGTAGAGTCAGAATGGCTGCGTGAGCTCTTGATGGACTTGCCGGTGGTTGAAAAACCTGTGCCGGCCATCCTCTTGAATTGTGACAACCAAACAGTTATTGTCAAAGTGAACAATTCTAAGGATAACGCGAAGTCATCAAGACACGTTAAAAGACGTTTGAAGTCTGTCAGGAAATTGCGAAACTCCGGAGTAATAACTGTTACGTATATTCAAACAGACAAAAACCTGGCAGATCCCTTTACTAAGGGGCTATCACGCAATGTGATAGATAGTGCATCGAGGGAGATGGGTTTGAGACCCATAGATGTTATGCCATAGCGGTAACCCAACCTTTGTGATCGGAGATCCCGTGAATTAGGACCTGGGAAAACAAGCTAGTGCTTTAACTGAGGAGAGTATTCTGTAACCCTCTCTAAGTGAAGATGCAAAACTCTCAAAATCTGTAAGGCAGGTTGGCAATATGCCTTAATGTGTTTCTGTTGGCTATGATTAGCAAAGATGCTGTCCTACAGAGCATTCTTGAAAGAACACACCTATATGAGTCCGACTGTTAAACGTCGCAGTCTATGAGATTTGGGTGATCTCTAGTAAACTCATGAAGAGACCATGGAGTACGACGCATATGCTCCAACCCGCGGGGTAGGCTACTGGCAGCCATGTACTGGTTATGACTTTGAGTGAAATCTTGACGCACAAAACTTGCAATTCAAGGCGTAGTCCATTGCTCAAGTTGCTGATAGACGTAGCTTAAGGTTCTAGGCGGAAGTTCAACTTAACAGTCTCTGCTGAAACACTGGTATATAAACAAGTAGTGAGGTTTGGCAAATCTCTAAATGGGCATTTGAGATCTGGTGGGGGATTGTTGAAATATTGGGCCATTTCATATGAGCCCATAGTAGATTTCAGAAATTCCTAGAAATCTCAAAGCCCATGTGTGTAAGCCCATTTGGAATGCAGCCCAAGTTTTTGGCTGCACAAAGGCAAGGGGTGGGAGCTAAGTTTAGTCCCACATGGGAAGTTGGGAGAGATGTAGACCAACATATAAGGTGGGGTGTTGCACCACTTGGTAAGTGAGTGAGAAGAGAAGTGCCACACGCGCGCTCCTCCTCCTCCTCCTCGCTCGCTCGTCTCGTCTCGACTCGACTCGACACGTCACGACGCGCGCGCGCGCGCCGCGGTTTGCGGAATTGAGCCTCGGAGCCGAGCTTATCTTTTTGCTGCACAGGAAAACCGAACGTTTGACCGAGTCCTTGACGGACGCGTCACAGCTAGCCAGTTCGGGTCGCTCCCGGATCGTGGGCTACTGTAACCGACTCGGACGTGCGACGTGGGCGTGGCCCACGTTGCCTAGGGTTTTTCCGCTGTGCGTCCGCGCCTATATAAACTCTTGCCTGGCTACACGCCGTACACACCTAAAACCGATCTAGGGTTTTACCACCTCTCGCTGCTTGCGCCGCCTCCGTAGTCTACTCCATCCCGAGCGCCGGCGTGCACCGGCGAACGGGAGAGCAGGTCTCCGGAACCACTCGCCTTTGCGATCCTGTACGGGAGAGGGCGAATTAGGTTTTTGGGAAGCGCTCTGCGCGACTGCTCAAGCTCTTCATCACGGGTCGTCTTCCATCCAAGTCGGGCGGTGCTGCCTACCGCCGTCTTCATCGCCGTCTGCTTCGACCGGTCTTCTCCAACGTTGTCATGAACAACGTTACTGCTACGACTACATCTGCAAGCGAACGGTACGTGCGGTCTACTGCTGTTCGTCTGTTCATCATGTTCTGCGAGTACATGTTTAGCTACTGCCTGTTTCCGTTCATCTTGTTGTTTAGTACATCTAGTATGTTCGAGTTACATGTGGTAGTAGCTGCTATTGTCATGTTTAATATTCTGGAATTAATAATGGAAATTATGCCTAATTATCCAACAGTTGTTGAAATTTCAGGAGGAAACAATAGATGAGAGTGAGAGGCATCAAGAAAGAACATACTAAGCATGAGTACTTCTTGGTTGTGCGGTGACCATTTAGTCATCATCGTGGGAGCTCAACTAGAAAACCTACGAGCAGAATCATTTCAAGTTGTCCATTTCTAAGTCGGAGTTTCAAAAGCCACAATCTACTATATACTAAAAACACAATACGGGGTCTAAAATAGAGACACGAGGTTAATCCACATCATGTAAATTATTTAGACCGTTAGATCTATAATTAATAGATGAGATTAAAAAATCTAAGAGTTACCTACATACAAATATATAGTCTAATTCACGTCACGCTACCAGACCAAAAGAATAGAAAAGCAATCCGTGTATTCAACAAAACAAAATGTGCATTCCTCAAGAAAAAACAAACAAACGTGTGCATGAAGTACACCCTTAACCTATTGCTATCACGTGCATGTTCTGGATTGGTATATCTCCTATCATGTGGCAGCAGTAAAAAAAAATCTAAGGCGCAATTTTAAAAATCTAGCGATGGAGTATAAATTAGAATATAAGGCTAACGCTAAATAAATAAGAACTCAAATATATAGTCTTATTAGGCCCTACACCCGACCAACACCCGTATTGCGTGAAAAATATACAAACCGTGATAACCTGCTAGCACACTGCCTAGCAATGTGTTTATTGATCCGAAACAAAATCAATCTGTGTATTTAGAAATAATCATATGTACGTGAAGGACTCTCTATACTAGGACATATTTCTATTACATGCACATTTAGGATAGTACTAACATGTTGAACATATATACCTATCAGGTGGCATCCAAATAATACAAATCTAGCTAAGGGCGTGGTTTTAAAAATCTAGCGATGGAGTTTAAGTCATAAAATAGGACAATGAATAAAATAAATAAATATTATTAACAATCAAAATTTTATTTGGAGAACCAAAATAATATAACAATAAGAAAGAACAACAATTAGAATCTAATTTGTGTTTACTTTATGCACTCTCACCATTTTAAGGGGATATACTTTTTTGTTCTTGATTCAACCCTTTTTGTTGAAGATAACTACTAATATATCATCATGTAAGAAGTACAGTTATGTTTACGATCTAATTTCACTTGCATGGGTGTTTCAACATAAGATATAATAATCACGTGCCAACATATATCAGATTGCCAAAGACATTACTCACATACGTGATATTTTGTTTACAAAAACATTTACAGTAGTTGTAGAACTTTTTTCTACATAATAAGAAGTAATATGATGTAATTATATATATTGTTGAACACCTTTAACACACTACAGTTGATGCCCTCGCATTTGCGAGGGCCACCATGCTAGTTAGATTATAATGACAAAGCTTGTGGAGAGAGGTTTCCCGCACTCCCAAGTCTTTATATTGCGTCAAATTTTATTGAGATCATTTTTACAAATAACGGAATCACATATTGATCTTTGCATCTCTAGATAGATAACTCTACTAATGGTGAATTCTTTGCATCTGAGGCGTCCATCATCCTCATCCAACAAGCAACAATCTGGAATTCATACCCATCATCTCTCTTCCCTCCAACATGCTTCATCTATTTATACTAGTCTATCATGATGAGAGCCGCATGACTTGTGACTTTGGGCTTTTGACGAGGTGAGGAGAGGAGAGGCGATGGCCGCCATCGAGTTTCTCCGGCTAGAGGCAAGCCCGCTTTGGACGGAGGCGAGATGAGTTGAGTCGTCGAGTTTCACCGGCCGGAAGCAAGCGCACAACATTCATCCTCGTCGAGTTTCACCGGCCGGAGGCGAGCGTGCATCATTCATCCTCGTCGTGCATTAGTCGGCAGGCCGGCGGCGAGCTCTTCATTTACAAGGTACGTACACAGTACACTGGTCCGCCGTGGAATAAAAGCCCGAGGTGACGTCAGCTGCACCACTTCCCTCAGGTTCGTTCCGCCCATAGCTTTTCCTCTGCTGATATATGTAGCGAGGGTAATTTGGAGATATGTGCTACCTCCTCCATTGACCTCCGCCATGGAGGCGCAACAAAGAGCAGCCAGGGTGACCTGCTGGCTCATCTATTCTTTTTTAATCAATCAAACCCGTTTCCATGCTACCCATGAGACGTGCAATCAGCTGCAGGTACATAGAATAAAACAAGAGCAAATGATATCAGCAATTCAGCATTAACAAATCTATCACCCAGTTACATAATCACACTTAGTGGAATCTTAATACAATATCAAACAATGGACTTTGCTTTTCTTACTTTTTAGGTTGGAATTTGACAGGAGTAGAAATGATTTCTCTACCGAAGAAGAATAGCAGAACTGATACCAGATCAGTGCTACAGACAATAATATAAAGGGTTACAAATATTGATAATTTTTTTTGGAGCAACCGGCAGGAGCTCTGCCTTTTCATAAAGAAAAAGAGAGGTGACCAGTTTATAAGGGAAACTGGCCGAAAACTGATACAAGGTATGTTAAGGGACATACCGAACCCACATGGCCAGTTTATAAGGGAAACTGGCAAAAACCGTACAACCCAAACTCCACACACCAGTCCCGAGGCCGCGCACCTGCGAGCCGACGACACTTTCGCCCGAGCAAGAAGGTACGACACTCAAAGCAACACAACACGACACACCGGTCCCGAGGCCGCGCACCACTCTAGCCGATGACCCATCTGCCCAGCAGGAAGGGACAACACTCCACGAGACGAAGATTTCGGAGCCGCCGCTCCGACGTCCACACCGGTCCCGAGACCGCGCACACTAAGGAGAAGCGGGACACCCCAAACGCTACACACCGGCCCCAAGGCCACGCTCCACACGAGCCGACGACACTTCTACCCAAGTAAGAAGTGACGACACTCCATGAGAAGAAGATTCCGGAGCCGCTGCTCCGACATCCACGCCGGTCCCGAGACCGCGCACCCACCTGGCCGGCCGACGATGCAGGTGCCAAGCAAAGAAAGCCAAACTTTGCCTAAGGGTGTACCAGACCTCCAAGGCAACGCACCCAAGGGGGAGACGACGATGGCGCCGCCGAAGCCCGCTCCGGCCAAAGCCAAAGCTCAGGTTTTCACCCGGAGAGCCTGAGACTCAAATCGGCGAGGGAGGTGAAGGAGCTCCTCGATGATTCCTCCAACGAGGGAACCATCGTCCAAGGACGACGACATCGCCGGCGTTGACCGAGGTCAATGCAGTGCTTTCGCGCGGAGTTCACCCATACCCAAGTCGCAGAAGCCAATCCACCAAGGTGAAGTGTCCAACCCCACACTGCAGCTCATCATCGCCGCCGCACGAAGCCCACCGTGGCAGCACACGCCGAGGTGCTCCTCGCCACGCCCACCGTCCCGGGGCCGCTGCCCCGGCGTCCAAACTGCACACCACGCCCGCCGTCGTGGGATCGCTGCCCCGACGTCCAAACTGCACCCAGAGTCATCGACGAACTCTACACCACCCGCATCCACCTCCAAACCACCGCTGGACCACCAGAGCAGCAGGTGGCCAGCATGACGACCCAAAGATAGCAGCACCGCACCATGCGGCGGACACCAGCTCGGTCGACAGCCCCTCCCAGCTCCATGTTGGCAGGAGCACCACCCAAAAGGGCAGCTTCACCACCTCCTCCAAGTCCGACGGCCACGACGCTCAGCCAAACCCCGCCTCCCTCATGAGCCAGAGGGCTCCAGCCTCCTCACTCCGGGTGCCAGAACAGCAGTAGATGCCGCACTGGACGCAGCCCACCGGGCCCATCGTGGGCCCAGAGTGAGCCCGCAGCTCCGCGCCACCGCAAGCCAACCGAGCCACCGGCCGCCGCGAGCCAGCCACGTCCCGGACGGGCCAACACCAGATCGACGCCCTGGGGCACCGGATCCGTGCCGAGGCCAACTCCATGCGACGCCGCCGCGATCTGCGCACCGCCTCAGCACGCCGACCGCTGAGTCCAACACCACGCCGCCTCGAGCAGCTCCCGCCGGCCCTGAAGCCCGCCACCACGCCGCCCCCGCAGCCGCAGCGGCCAGCCGCAGCGCCATCGCCTCCACCTGCCTGGGGCCGCCACCCCAGCCTCCATTCTCTCCCGCGTGAGCCGCGGCCAGAGGCCCCCTGCCCGCCTTTGGGGACAGGGGCCGCCGCCACTGCGGCGAAGGCCAGCGGCGGCGACGGCGAGGGACGGCCGCGAGGAGTGGTCCTAGCCGGCGGCGCTAGGGTTCGCCCCCCGAGTCGCCCAGCTCGAGCGACAGAGGAGGCTCAATTTTGAATCGGCTATGCAGTCATCCTAGCTCCAAGTTTGTAAGGGTTAGCAGTAAATATTGATAATGTCCATGCTAATATTGAAATTTGGTGAACAAGTGTCAGATGATACTATGAGAGTGACAGGCATCGAGGAAGAAGGAACTATGACACGATATCGAGTTCGTTGTTCATAATTCATCGGTGGCGATGCGGGCTGCCACCGCATAGAAACTTCTTCAGCCACAGTGGGAAGCTGTCTCTGTACACAACCAATAAAACCAATGCACCGCCGATCGGTGCTCGGGACACAAGCAAACCATTTAATGTAACCTCGATTTGTTTGTGATTTGTTTGGTAGGCTACATTTATACATCCCTTTAGCAACTGAGGCAAAATCTTGCTTTTCAAATATTCTAGCTACTGGTGAAACATGTAGGCCCTCAAGGCATAAGAAACACAAACAAACCATTTGATATAGGCTAAGAGGGTCCCTCTGAGGAGCTTGAGTTTGCCAACAGGAGGATCTCAATATGTATTGAATATCACATTGTAAAAGAAGAAACTTTGAATCCAAGAATATGAAATCTCAATTTTCAGCTTTAAGATTAAAACTCACAGGTTGTACAAGTTATGATTGTCTGGAGCGGACTCAAGGAGAAAATCACCCGGTGTCAACTTGTAGATCCCACATATTTCTCAATTACAAGATAAAAAATGAGGTGCCACAAACTATATGGATTATTGGTTAGACTTATTTTTGGCTTTTGGACTTTTGCTTATAAGCAGTGTTAAGCGCTCCTAAGCACGCCTAAGCGCTGAGCAGACGCAAAACACCTAGCACTTAAAGCTATTAATCATTGAGAAAAGGGAAGAGCGAAGGCGAGAGAGGAACGGAACGGTTCACGCACTACCACTCGAGCACGCCGCATCTTGATGGCTGGTTTGCTTCATACGTGATCAAAGACAAAATAAATACCTTCAAGTTGAAATATGGGTCAACTACATCCTCATAGATCATAAGTATTTATGTATTTAAAATATACCTGCTTCGGTATTATTACTTTCTACAAAACTTAAGAAAATGACACATATTTTCCAGAACGCACATGTATCACACCAGTACTTGTAGAATTAATGAGCACTAAATCGTCTCACCTATCCACCTGTGTAATACCCATAGCACCGAGCAGCTCTGTCTATAAATCCCCTCTTTGCATCTTTATTAGTATTTCCAAGAATAACCAGATATGGCAGTTGAAATTTTGGGAAGAAACTAGCTATATATCATAGTTGAAATTTGGTGAACAAGTGTTAGATGATACTATGAGAGTGAGAGGCATCGAGGAAGAAGGAACTATGACATGATATCGAGTTCGTTGTTCATAATTGATCGGTGGCGATGCGGGGCTGCCACCGCATAGAAACTTTGTCACCTATAGTGGGGAGCTGTCCATGTACACAACCAATAAAGCGGAGGCAGGGCGCTCGACCACGGAGAGTGTCTCTAGTCGAGCGAGGCGGGGCGAACGATCCCCAGACGAAAGAAATCCCTAGTGCGCGAGCTAGCGTCGCTCGGGAAAACAAGGCATGAACGGCGCGCGGGATTCTCCTGTTTTTTTAATTTGATCGATCCAACCGCAATCCTGGACTCTGAGAAAATGATTGAGGAGATCGATCAGCAGGCGAGCGCTCCCACGGTTGGACTCTGGCCGGATCGATCCCACCGCGATCAGAAATCCAAAACGGAAACAGAGCGATGGGCAGAGCGATTGGATCAGGAATGGGCCAAGCGACCGGATCCTGACGTAGCCGTGGATGAACTGGAACCCCGACGAAGAACCAGCAACAATTCACAGCGATCCTTGCCTGAGATGCAATCGTCTACTCCCGCCAACCAATCCGATGACATGGGAACAATAGCAATCACCCGTACGCGCCTATGAAAACTACTCAGAGAAGAACAATCCGCAGATCAAGGAATCAAAAGAAAAATACTCGCTGTGATCAACCCAGTAATCTGATACTACATGATAAGGATCTAGAGATTTGTCCCGATCTTTCACAGCGAGTCAAACCAATAGATAAATATTCCAATAACGCGATAAACGCCACCTGAAGAAGATGAACGAATCTAGTAAGCAACATGATAAAGATCACCATGCCTCAAACCACAGCTCGATAATCCTTGATGACGCAAGAACCCTCGCAGCAATCTATATTGCATAACACGGTAGCGCCGTTTCCCCGGAGGGATGATACACGGTGGAACACCACGCGATAGTTTTTGATTAAACAACTGAACTCCCTAAACCCTAGCCGTCCAGCCTCCATATATAGACGACCAGAAAACTATTGGGCTTGGACATGCCTAAACCCAAAACACAAATAATCCTAAGTGGCCCACTACATGACCTGGCTATGAAATAACATAAAAACTAATATAAATTGCTGACACAACTTTAGACTAAATCATTACATATCGTAGGTTGTCCTGGCGTGCCAATCTGCAACGAGCTACCCTCATTTTGACGGAGTCCTGAAATTGGTCTTTGCTAACGTGTAGTTGACGTGGGAGCAGACGGTCCTTGTGCGTGGTGAATAACCAGCCCGTTGGGAACCCCAAGAGGAAGGTATGATGAGTATAGCAGCTAGTTTTCCCTCAGTTAAGAAACCAATGTTTAATCGTTCTTGGAGAGGAGAGACAAACGACTGAAGGTGATGCTTGCTAGCTTGCGACAGCTCAGGACAATTTATATATGGCGCCTCGTCCAAGCTTTGCTTGCTAGCTGCAATGCGGAACCTGCACACAAACAACCAAGTACTTTGTTCCCAACTTGCGATGAGGTTGTCAATCTCACCGGTTTGGTTGAAACAAAGGTTATGAGCGTATCGAGTGGAAAACAATAGAGTATGCGAGTAAAGTAAACAGTGCGAGTAAAGTAAACGGTGCGAGTGAAGTAAACAGGTAATAGCAATATGATGGAAATAGGACCGGGGTCCACAGTTCACTAGTGGTGTCTCTCCATAAGATAAATAACACATGCTGGGTAAACAAATTACAGTTGGGCAATTGATAGAATAAAGATAAACGTGATATGTCAAGAAGATCACTATGAGATTTACTCTGGGCATTACAACAAAATACATAGACCGCCATCCAACTGCATCAATGACTAATAATCCACTTGTGGTGAATCAATCCGAGAACTCCACAAGTATTAAGTTGCGAACAACAGATAATTGCATTAAGCAAAGTGTGTAATGTAAACAAAGCATATGCCCTTGAGCATATGAATGTTGTTTTCTCCCTAGTAGCAACAACACATCTACAACCTTAGAGGTTTCTGTCACTCCCCCAGATTAAATAGAGGCATGAACCCACTATCGAGCATAAATACCCCCTCTTGGAGTCACTAGCAACTACTCGGCCAAGATAGCTACTAACAACGGAGAGCATGCAAGATCATAAACAACATAGAGATAACAAAAGATATAATTCAGTACAGCAAC
The DNA here is from genome assembly GCA_007115705.1 of Dactylis glomerata. Taxonomy (NCBI): domain Eukaryota; kingdom Viridiplantae; phylum Streptophyta; class Magnoliopsida; order Poales; family Poaceae; genus Dactylis; species Dactylis glomerata. The sequence goes on from QXEO01000507.1 coordinate 1,049,829, forward strand.
TTAATCATAAACACCAATATTCATCGGATCCCAACAAACCAAACATGTAGAATTACATAACGGTGATCTCAATCATGTAGGGAAGCTCATGAGATCTAAACATGAAGCACATGGTGGAGGAGACAACCATCTAGCTACTGCTATGGACCCATAGTCCAAGGTAGACTACTCACTCATCGCTCCGGAGGCAAGCATGGCGATGAAGAAGACCTCCGGTGGCGATTCCCCTCTCCGGCAGGGTGCCAGGAAGAGCTTCTGGACCCTCCCGATCTTCGGGTCGACGGCGGCGGCGGATCACGATGTGTTCTGGAAAATTGATCGGGTACTTAGGTTTTTTCCGTCGGGGGGTCTTTATAGGCGAAGGGGCGATGTCAGAGGAGGGACCAGGCGGCCTCACGCCAGGCTCGCGCGGCCAGGGGCCTGGCCGCTCCGCCCTGGCGTGTGGGCCCTTGGTGGCCCACCTCCTTCTCTCCTTCGGATCTCTGGAAGCTTCCGGGTAAAATAAGACTTCAGGAACTTGTTTCATCCAATTCCGAGAATATTTCCTGTGTATCACTTCTAAAACACAAAAACTAGCAGAAAACAGGGAACTGGCACTGTGGCAACTCGTTAATAGGTTAGTTCCGGAAAATGCATAAAAGTGCCACGAAGTGTAACAAAACATTAGGCTAATGGTGTAAAAACAAGCATGGAGCATCAAAAATTATAGATACGTTGGAGACGTATCAAGCATCCCCAAGCTTAACTCCTGCTCGTCCTCGAGTAGGTAAGTGATAACAAAAGAATAATTTTTGAGGTGACATGCACCTACACAATCTTGATCATATATGTAAGCATTTGTGAGCTGGGATCATAAGAACTTAAAACATGGGCATGAAGATATAATCTTGACAATAGAAACTTAGCAACCATGTTGTAAACATGCAAATGAACACAAACAAAAGATCATGAAAATGAAACAGTGAAAGTCAAACGTGTGTTCAAATCATAAGGAAAAACATACAAATGGTTTTCAGCTTGTCCTTCAAAGAGAGCAAAACATAAATGCATAGGACACCTTCAAGTTTAAGAGGGCGACTAGATACAAATAATTTGAGAACAAGTGAAACCAACAATATGAGTCAATCAATGAACTTTGGGACAATGCATATCACACTAAGAATGACAACTATGCTCTCTTAATGGTGCATAAAGAAAGAAGGTGGTGACTCAACATAAAAGTAGAACAAAGGCCCTTCGCAGAGGGAAGCAGTGATTGCAAGTTTTATAACCTTCAAAAATTATGGTACTTACCGGCTTTGAGCTCTCATTGCCCCCATCATAAGCATCTTGAATGGTTAAAGTTAATGCGAGAACAATTATGATGCATATGCTTGACAAATCATAAGTTGAAAACCTCGTGCCCCGTGAATACGAGTACCCAAACCTCATGCTACTTTACTTAGAGTCCCAAGCAAGGCTCTTGTCATTGTAAGTATATGCATATCATTGAGAACCGCCAATGGGGTACCTCCGTGCCCGATGACATGGAACAAGCCCACACCAAAATGACAGGACAAGCAGACAATGAACACCTCGACATCTCTTTTATTTGCCTTTTGTTTAGCTTTTTATTGTGAGATGCGTCGTCGAATGTTCGCCATGGGTATGCTGCAAATTTCCACCATGAATTATGCATGGCTTAGATTGGCGGCCCGGCGTTTCCCTAACACATATACAAACTCCATGATCCCCACAATATTCCCAATTCATTTCACACCACGGGCATCCATAAACAAAAGATCACGATATCAACTCAAATAAGAAGTGCAATGTTGAAAGCTTGCCCCATGACAGCATGGCTGGGCTAGAATCCAACTTACAACTTGCAAGCATAACAACTCAACATAAGAGACCACAATGTCAAATTTTTAAGAACAGGAAAAAGTAAAGTGTGCCTTCCGGTTCGTGAGAGCTTTACTGACCGAATTTCGCATAACACTGGTAAGAGTTTAATTTGAAGAGAAAATAAAAGCAAGTCAAATTTACTTGGAATAGCAAATTGCTAGTAGGTATGTATGGTGGACACTTTGGAAAACTTTGGCTTTTAGGAGTTGGATGCACGAGTAGAGCTCATACTCAGTACAAGGCGAGGGCTAGCAAAAGACTGGGAGCGACCAACTAAGAGAGCAATAACGGCCATAATCATGCAGAGCGACAAAGCGACATTAAAAGAAGCATAAGATGGCATCAAAAGTGAAAAACTAAATGATCATAGAGACAATGGCGACTTTGTATGAGTCTAACATGTGTGAGCATGCGCCAAGTCAACCCAAATAAAGCATCAAGGAGAAAACCAAAATAATGCTTCCATACAATAAAAACAACGCATGATTTTTTCAAAGGCTCATTAAGCAATCTCAGTTATTTGAGATAAGTCATGCTACAGCAAAACCACTAAGCATACTATCAAAAAGACATCAAGCATGACATGAAAAAGCCTAAGCCACAGTCTACACAAGCTCCTTCTTGTACCACTATTTTGCACAAAGCTTTTTCTCTTTTCCAACACCATTTGAAATTTTTATAAACACCTCTTTTGATGAAAACCAATAAAGATCAGAGGCAAAAATACACCTTGATGAAAAGATATGACAAGGTCTGAACACAAATCAAGGCGAAAACGAAAACCAAAAGCAGTAGCAGAAAAAGAAGAACACTCGATTTTTAATAAGAGTGAAAACTAGAGCGTTCTTGACAAATGAAAAGCAAGGCAACTTCTCCAAAAGAAATTTGTTGGGGTCCAACCATTTATTGCAGCAAACAAACAAACTAAACTAACTAAGAAAACTAAAACAACTGACGCTCCAAGAAAAACACATAGTGCATGAAGCAATAAAAATATAGCGTCTTGAAAGGTGACCTGATTTTTGCCGATGAAGAAGGGGTGCCTCGGGGGCATCCCCAAGCTTTGACGCTTGTACTTCTTGGATATTTCTTGGGGTGATGCATGGGCATCCCCAAGCTTGAGCTTTTGTCCATTCTTCAACTCATCTCATCATTCTCCAATCCCTACACTTGAAAACTTTCTTCATACAAAACTAAACACAATTCTATTAGCAACATTAGTGCAAGCATAACATAAACTCAAAACCACCACATATATAGCAAATACTACTGTAGCAACTTCTCTAAAAGTTCCGTGATCAAAAGAACTCAAAAGAAAGCGATAAAGTGGCAAACACAAATATTGGCAGAAATCTGTCAAAACTGAACAGCTGACAAAGGACGAATTTTTGAGGGGTTTTCTGTTGCTCAAATCAAAAAGTGTTCAACTAACAAAAGTTTGGATATAACCTGGGTAATATGCACAAGAAATCGCAGGTCCAAAAGATATACAGAGAATTTATATGAATTTTTACGGTGCAGCACCGAAAACAGTTTCAGGACAGCAACATCCCCAAATCTTTACCTCACTCGAATTAGAGGCTTCTCTTGGCACAAAAACGAAATAAACAAGATAAGGAGCGGTCATTACAGTAGTAATGACTTCCAAGACTCAAATAAAAGAAAAAGTACTGAAAAGAAAACATTGGGTTATCTCCCAAGAGTGCTTTTCTTTAACGCCTTTGAGCTAGGCGCAGAAAATTGCGAATCAAGTAACATCAAGTGATGAAGCATCAAGCTCATAATTTGCTCTAAGAATAGAGTCAAAAAATAATTTATTTCTTTTCCTAGGGAAGTGTTCCATACCTTTCTTTAGTGGGAATTGATATTTGATAGTGCCTTCCCTCATATCAATGATAGCACCTACAGTTCAAAGAAAGGGTCTTCCCAAAATAATAGGACATGAAGCATGGCATTCAACGTCCATAACAAGAAAATCAACGGGTACAAGGTTATTATTAACCATAATAAGAACATCATTAATCCTTCCCAAAGGTTTCTTCTTAGCAACATCAGCAATAGGAACATCAAAATAACATTTTTCAAGCGGTGGTAAATTAAGCATGTCATAAATCTTTCTAGGCATGATAGAAATACTAGCACCTAGATCACATAAATCATGGCAATCAAAACCATTAACATGCATATCAATGATGGGTTCCCAACCATCTTCTAACTTCTTGGGAACAGAGGCTTTTTGCTTCAACTTTTCATCCCTAATTTTTATGAGAGCATTGGTAATATGCTTAGTAAAAGCAATATTTAGAGAACTAGCATTGGGAGTCAAAGCAAGCTTTTGCAAGAACAAAATTACTTCAGATATATTGCAGCCATCAACATCAAAATCATTAAAAGACGTAGAGCTATCATCTCCCACACTCCGAAAAATTTCATCACTCTTTTGAGAAAAAGTTTTGGCAGTTTTAGGCTTTTTAACACAAGGAGTGGGAGTTTTCTCTACACCGATCAAAGTAAGAGGATTGCTAGCATTAGGAGCAACATCATTAGAGGTAGTAATGGTACATACCTTCATCTCTCTAGCCATCTCATCTTCTCTTTCCCACCTGGCATGCAATTCCGCTAACAATCTAATATTTTCATCAATTCCAACTTGAATAGCATTAGCGGTAGCAAAAACATTGTTCTCTTTCACCTCATTAGGCAACACTTTTAATTTCAGAAGTTCAACATCATGAGCAAGGCTATCAACTTTAGAAGCAAGAATATCAATTTTGCCTAACTTTTCCTCAACAGACTTGTTAAAAGCAGTTTGCTTACCGATGAAGTCCTTGAGCATTACCTCAAGCTCGGAGGGCGCGGCCCTAGTGTTGTTGTAGGAATTACCATAAGAGTTACCATAACCATTACCATTGGTAGAAGGATACGGCCTATAATTGTTACTAGCAAAATTGTTCCTATAAGCATTGTTGTTAAAATTATTGTTTCTAATGAAATTCACATCAACATGCTCTTCTTGAGCAACCAAAGAGGTTAGCGCCCTGCCTTTTTGCTAAAGGCAGAACTCCTGTGTATCTGTGGATCAGTAGATAGCACCACAGTACAAAATGAGAAATCATTGCAATAGCATCAATATTACAACGTAAATCCAGTTACATAGGTATTCAACCTTACGAGTACACAGCATAAAGCATAGATTGCAGTGAGCTTCCATCTTCATCAAGTGCCACAGGCAGACATGTTGGAATGTAAGCTCGAGATCCTACTCCTGGTTCCTTACTCGAAATAAAACCTGCACGTTTGAATATGCAGCCCCAGAGGGGTCAGTACAATGATGTACTGGCAAATGACACAAATTTTGTGGCATTTTGTGGAAAGACTATACTACATGACATTTGGCTGGTGGATCTCATAAGCTGATTTGCAAAAAGCCAATTTTATCCTAAAAATCCTTTTTAATACTTTCTTTTAAAATTTTATTTTTCAAGGGTCAAGACAACCCCCATGCACTACATACTGGCCGGTATGTAGTTCTGGGCGCAACTCAACAAAGTTTGGAACCTCAGGCACCACCACCCCTCGGAGTGTATGGTCCTTAGTTCCCACCTAGGTGTTCCTAGACAGATTTTAGTCATTCAGAATCGGTGATGAGATTCTTCCGTACATTCCATGTCTAGAGACTCAATTGTCCATAACCGAGGACACGGCTAATCGATTAGTTCTGACACCTTGCAAGGGTTGTGCACTTTCACCTTACGATTCATTTTATGCCCATACATAAAACGAAACGAGACCTTCTAGAGGAGAGAGCAACTAACCGGCAAGATCCGTTCCCAACCTATAATTCAACTACCACCATCTTCTTGCACACAAGTTGCACTCCCACATCTAATCAGTCAAGACAGAGCCCATAATGTCATAAGGCTGCACTGGAAGCACTCTAAGCATGGAAGACATAGTAACCTCTTTGTTCCTGGGTGGCAATCTACAAGTGAATGCCTAGGCAGCAACTACACACTGCGTAGCCCCAGATCGCGCCCAGGCAGCAACTACACAATGTGCAGCCCCAGGTCGCCACTCAACATCGCCTCCATCATCAAACCAATCCACCCAGGTGTTTCATTTTAGTTGAAGTTCTTAATTTGTTCACAAAACACTTTTCAAGTGATCAAGGCATGGCATCAATATTTTTCAAAGTATTTAGCATCCTAACAGGTGGGGTTTGAGGATAGCTACACACTACTAGGATCTAAGCATTTGATAAAACAGTTGATCAATTCACCTATCATGCATACTACAAGAGGTGAATACACTAATGCATAAGTAAAATGGGTAAAGGGATATGTGTGTCACTTGCCTTTTTGAAGATCACGACGTTTCACTTCTCTCAACTAAGCACGTAGTTCTTCGCACCAACTATAGCACAGAAATAACATAACATAAACAATCCATACAAACACAATCAAACAAATCAAACAATTGAAAGGTGTTTGTTTAACAGTTTAGATTTATTGAGATGTTAAGACAAGAAAGATATGGCAAAGGATCATGATTTGTGGGATATGAATTTGAGAGCTTAGTTGGGGAAAGATCAATATGATTGGAGAGATAATTGGGCTAGGCAAATATAATTGATGAAGTTTTTATGCTTTATCAAAGCATAAACGAAATTTGGAATAACTCATGCGAACTACATCACACGAGTGTCAAATAGTGCACAACCATACTATTGAGTAGATGTGACAACAATTACTCTTAAATAGTATGCATAACACTTAGACATTGGGTAAAGATTCATAAGGTATTGAGTTACTCAATTAACTCATTTGCAAATTGAATAGTTTTAATACATAGAGACAAGATTAAGTAAGCATTGGATTGGATATGAATGATTGATATTTGAGGACATGGCTCAAATGGTTCATTGATCAACATGGTGTATAACACATACTATGGTACGGGTTATAACAACTCCACATTAATAGAACCTAAGTTTGAGATAAATTCATATTCTACTCAAGTAGCACATTTGCAATTTGAGTACATGTATGTAGTAGACAAAAATATGTAGACAAGGTCTTTATGCTTTATCGAAGCATATTGAATCTTGGAATATCTCATGTGGGTAAATCACACAAGAGACAAAATAGTGCAATAGCAATACTATTGAATAAGTGTGATAACAATTATTCTTAAATAGTATATATTTACACTTAAGCTTAGGCTAGGACTCTTATAACATTGAAGTACTCAATTAACTCAAATGCAAATTGAATAGTTCAATGCAAGGCTAAGATTGAGTAGACATGAGTAAATGGCTATAGGTAATGGATATGTATAGATGATGTTTGAAAACATGGCTTAAGATTCCTACTGAGTAAATGGGATTGGGTTAAGTACTATGTTGTTGATTTGATCAATACCATAGTAGCAAAGGTAGAAACTAAGATTGAAGGTATCACACTTTACTCAAATGACCTATTTGTAATTTGAATAAGTGTGAACTAGACAAGATAGGTCTGAGTAGATATGATCTTGATCGAGATGTTGTTTAGATAGATATGACATTGGATCAAAGTGATCTCAAGATGATATTTGATAGCTAGGTATGAATATAAGATTTACTATGGTAGAAGGAAACATTACTGAACAGAAATAGATTTATTCTTATAATGGAAATTACTCAAATCCTCATATTAGAATTTGAATAATAGTGAAGTGTCTCAATAAAATTAGGAGGTGATGCTACTGGATAGCTTGCAGTAAGACAAAGTCACTGCAATTGGAATCGTTCTAAAATAAATTTTAGAACTCAAGATATGGTCAAATTAGTGATTTGGATAGATTTGAATGCACAAAGTGTGTGCACGTATCAAATTTGGATTTTCTTGATCCTATGATGTTCTACAAGTTGAGAGGATTCCAGAGACTACAAATTTGTAATTTTTGGACACTTGGTTCTAAAGATATGAATTAATCATGCTAACAGAGAGTTTGATTCCAATTTGAAAATAGTTTCCAATTGAACCCATAAAATATAAGATTTTATGGTACTGCTGGATTCTAGACTTCCTAAGGATTCCAACGAGATATTATTTGCTATTTTTGGACTTATAGATCAAAATATATGAATATACAAGATTTGAACTAAATCTGATTCAGATATTCTAATTTGAATTCTATTTGATTTGGAAGCCGACACGTGGTGTGTTCTGGTTGGTGGGTACCGGTTCGTTCGGATCAGCGTTGTGGATCGCTGGATCTAAAGAAGATCTAAGGGCTCGGGACGTCCCGTACCGATTCAGTTAAGTGGTAAATCTCGTGCGTTGATGCGTGATCTGACGGCTAACAGATAAAAGGAGGGGAGGGGCAGAAACTCACCGGCGGCACCGGCGGCTAGGGTTCCGGCAAGGGTGCGGCACTGGAGTGGTCGGCGACGAGGTTCCGGTGGGATCCGGCGAAGGGGAAAACACGGACGAGTTGCGGGAGGTCACGGCGAACCCGAGTATGTCGTCGAGGTGTTCGATTGCGTCCAGCAGAAGAAGGAAGAGGCGGCTGGAGACTGGGGCAGCGTCGGCACAGCTCAGACAAGGTCGAGCCCGTCGATTCCCTGCACAAAAATTTATCCCAAGGTCTTCAGATGGGGCGCCAGGGAGAGAGAGGAGAGGAATGACCGAAGGGGGGAGATGGGGACTTCTCATCGCGTCGGAATCGGCGATTTACAGTGCCAGTACGGCGGCGCTCCGGCGCTAAAATTTGCCGGCCTGGCGGCGTAATCCGCAGCAGAGAGAAGGGGGAAAAGGAGAGGAGAGGGAGGGGATTTTATAGCTGCGGTTAGGCGTCGATTAAGGCAGGGAGTAAAGAGGAATGAAGAGGGGGGGTAATGGCGAGCTCGGTCGGTTTCCGGCGAGATTTCCGCTGGAGGAGGAAGACGGTGACGTGGCCCTGGCAGATGGGTCCCATATGTCAGCGAGGGAGGGAGAAAAGAAATACCGATTCGGGATTGCTTCCTGCTGGGCCGTGGGCTTCTTCTGATCCCAGGCCGAATCGTGTCCCCGCAGCCCTTTTCTATTTTTATTTTCTTTTCTTCTTTTCCTTTTCTATTTTTCTTATTTCTTTTGTATCTTTTGCAAAAATGCTTCAAATCAATTCAAACCAGTTTCTAAAATTTTACAAAATTCACAGCAAGGTTTTAAACCAACATCAAACATGTTTTCAGAACCAAAACAAGGTTTTTAATAAAAGATCTTAATTAAGCCTAATGGCTTTGCTTGCATAAAACTAAATAGGGTTTGATAATAAAATCCTTTGAAATAAGAAATAATACTTTATAAAATAATGTTTGAAATTATCTTTCAAACTTAGTGTTTTTTTAAAATACCATCTTTACTAAATAAAACACATTTGTGATTCACTCCTTTGCAAGCAAGCTTGCATAGGTTTGAATAAGGGCAAGAAAATAGTATTTCAAATTCTATTATTTTTCCCAAAGAAACTCTTCAAGAAATAATAGAAAGTCTGGGATAGGTTTTCAAATAAAGCTTTCAAATAAACTCAAAACGTTTTAAATCCCTGTGAATTTCCAATCATCTCAAGCAAAACAAAAGCAAAAAAATTCTCCCAAAATTTGATAAAATCTTGGGATGTTACAGACTACCACCCTTAAAAGAAATCTCATACTCGAGATTGGAGAAAGGCTAAAAGGTTTATTGAATTCCAATGGAACTAGGGTGCTACCACCCTTAAAAGAAAATTCCTCTTGGTGGTATCTTGATGGTTCCTTAGGCACTTGCATTTTGTTCCTAGCTTGCATTCACCGTTGTGCCATTTTTCCTGAATCGCCCTTCTCAGACATTTTGATGTTCACAACTATGTTCAAAAGTGGGCATGCCAAGGGTTCCATCCGATTCTGGTGATAAGCAGATATCATCCATTGCGTTGTCATCAATAAGGTAGTCCACATCTTCATTTACAATAGGTGGGTGTCTATTCACAAATCCGGGCACCAACCTTCCTTATGGGGCTGCTTGAGGTAACCTTACTCTATTGTAGAGCTTTCTATCCAACGGGGTAGTTGTTGAACTACTTTGGACACTGAGGAGTCACTCTTTGGTTAAATCAGAGGACCAAGCTGAGTTGTCTCCTCTTTGGGGTCATTCAGAAGACTAAGCTGAGAGGGTATCCTCTCATCTCCTCAACTTCCTTATCATCATCCTTAGAGGTTCTTCATCTTATGGTTGCTTCCTTATACCATTTTGCTCTTCAATTTTCCACAATACCATTCTATTCTGGTAACCTTCCTGGTTGTTGTACATCTTCCAAGAATGTGTATCTAGCCTTTTCTTGGTCGGTCCTCACCAAGGCCAAGACAGCATACAGGCTATCACCATACTCCTTGTTGCTTTTTAGCTGATTTTTGTTGCAGAATCTCAAAAGATGACTTAGTGCCAAGTACTGCATGCTTGCCCCACGAACATGATGAGACCACACATCCCAATGAATTAGGATGACATCTCTCTGCAGTCTTCTCAAGCATTTCATAGGGGTAAACAAGGTGGACTTTGTAAGAGGTACTTGCACCTTTTAAGGGACAGAAGGTCGCCTTATAACCAGCATTGTTGAATCTTTCCTTGATACCGGTGCTCATCATGCTATCTGCCACTAGTACCAGATGGTCCTTAGGAATTCCTTTCGCAACCATCTTCATAGTCATTAGAAGACGCTGGACAACTTGATCATATCTCGAAGATGAACTCTTTTGCAAGAAAAAGGGATCTAACGAAGCTCTCATGGGCAGGAAAGTAGTTTCAGGGATTCGGAGAGTTGCTTCATAACGTCGCAGGTCGGGACGGGTAGACTTCGGTGGAGTAAGGCTCTGGAATCAGGAGGCAATCGCATAGGTAGTGGTGGCTTTCTTCGTTGTGACTCTCTGGAGAGGTGTGATCTCTCTTTTATAGGCTTAGGGAGGTAGCCGAACAGGCCACGTGGGGAGTCGAAACGAAGAGTCGGGATGGTGAATCGGACAGGTAGCAGCCGAAGTTAAACAGTCTTCGCATTCATAGCCCACTGAGCAAAATGTTTCTGATTCGTGAAGTCGTTCAAAAATCAAATTCTCACCGTATTCCTACGTTTTGGCCACACTGGCTCACTATAAGGTGTGTAATATATTATCCTCCTAAGGTTATGGTTTAACGACGTCGTCTCTCATGTAGGTATGTCTCTCTAGATTCACCATTCTTCATACAAGAGCGAACAATATGAGTAGTCGTCATGGGGGCCAATCCATGTCGCACCCAATCATTACCTTGTATTTGGTTTGGTGCATCTCGCATTCTAACTCTTGGTCAACCTCACTAGCTTTTAAACAAAAGTTTTGTTGAGATTGGAATCAAGTTCCCAAATTCTATTTTGGATTTTGAAAACAAAATCTATCGTTCCTAGCTAGAGGTTTTCAACAAAGTTCATGGCAATAATCCTTAAGTTGTAGATCCTTTAGTTTGCCATTTAAGAGGAATTAAAATCCTTTCCATTGCTCTGTTTGCTCTTTCCATTGCTCTGTTTGCTCTTTCCATTGCTCTGTTTGCTCTTTCCATTGCTCTGTTTGTCCTTTCAACCTTTCTTGCATGAGGTGGATTTGATAGTATTACTTCCACATTAGTTACACCTTGGGGTGTCTTCTTATTGTTTGCGTGGTATCCTTCAGCTATCCTAGCTTACTGGAGTCTTGGGGTATCATCCTTTGTGCACCCTCTTGCGTAATGTTCCAGTCTCTTGTACTTGAAACACTACCTCTTGTTGTTGTACTGTGTATCCTTATCTCCAACAGAGGGTCATTGTAGTTGTTCTATCATTGAGAATACTTTGGTTTGGGTTTTAGGACAAGTTTAGGTCTTAGCATAGATGAGAAATAGATAGAAGAGATCTAAAGAAGAAAAATTCCTACCCAAAATAACAGATCAAAACAATTTATCCTACAAGCAATATCTAACAAACATTCATCATAACAAGCAAATTAGTTTTCAACAAACGGAAAGGTACGATCATCCACAAGTCGGTATGACCATAACATTTATTACACGTCGTTTCTTATTAAAATTTCCTAAATGGAGGTCCAACTAAGGCTTCTTGGTACTCTTCTAAGCAGATCCATTGTTCTGGTCCAACTGCTTCAGTAGATTGGTAATTTGCTCGTCCTTGGTTTTGATGAGGTCTCCTTGAACACTAAGTTCAGATACCAACTTTTCCATGTCACCTTGAAGTTTGGTTCATGGTTTCCTTCAATGTAGTAGTGTCTTCCTTTTCTTCTTTGAGGTCTTGCTGAGTATTATGAAGTCTCCACTTGAGTCTTTCTCCAAGTTCCTTTATGGCTGACCAAGCAGCACATCTTGCTGAGTCAAGGAATGATGGATACATCTCGGAGTTGGTGAACATCCAAAGTCCCATCTTCTTGTGGTCATCTTCCTTGTTCTTGTATAGGTGAAGATTCCAAAGTCTCATCTTTTGTGGGTACAACTGCACCTATATTCTTGACCTTCATCATTCACGGGAAGTTCTTTATAAATTGCTTCTCCTTGTATTCCCATGAGGTTCTTCAATGCTTTGGGAATTTCAGTCTCAAACTTCAGAGTCATGATCTTTCTTAAGGGATTCGATGAGGTTGGTCATCTATAAGTAGAAAGAAGAGTTGTCTAGAACAAATGAATGGGGGTAAGTCTTACAAGAAACTTTCAAACTGAGAAGTAGATAGATTTCCTTTTAGAAAACTGAATTGATTTTCCTTTTAAAGAGAGAGGAAAGAATCCTAGGGCTTCCTAGTCTATTCCAAACCTAGGGTCTCGATCCTACATGCAACACTATGCTCTGATACCATTCTGTAGCGCCCTGCCTTTTTGCTAAAGGCAGAACTCCTGTGTATCTGTGCCATTCCCTGGATCAGTAGATAGCACCACAGTACAAAATGAGAAATCATTGCAATAGCATCAATATTACAACGTAAATCCAGTTACATAGGTATTCAACCTTATGAGTACACAGCATAAAGCATAGATTGCAGTGAGCTTCCATCTTCATCAAGTGCCACAGGCAGACATGTTGGAATGTAAGCTCGAGATCCTACTCCTGGTTCCTTACTCGAAATAAAACCTGCACGTTTGAATATGCAGCCCCAGAGGGGTCAGTACAATGATGTACTGGCAAATGACACAAATTTGGTGGCATTTTGTGGAAAGACTATACTACATGATATTTGGCTGGTGGATCTCATAGGCTGATTTGCAAAAAGCCAATTTTATCCTAAAAATCCTTTTTAATACTTTCTTTCAAAATTTTATTTTTCAAGGGTCAAGACAACCCCCATACACTACATACTGGCCGGTATGTAGTTCTGGGCGCAACTCAACAAAGTTTGGAACCTCAGGCACCACCACTCCTCGGAGTGTATGGTCCTTAGTTCCCACCTAGGGGTTCCTAGACAGATTTTAGTCATTCAGAATCGGTGATGAGATTCTTCCATACATTCCATGTCTAGAGACTCAATTGTCCATAACCGAGGACACGGCTAATCGATTAGTTCTGACACCTTGCAAGGGTTGTGCACTTTCACCTTACGATTCATTTTATGCCCATACATAAAATGAAACAAGACCTTTTAGAGGAGAGAGCAACTAACCGGCAAGATCCGTTCCCAACCTATAATTCAACTACCACCATCTTCTTGCACACAAGTTGCACTCCCACATCTAATCATTCAAGACAGAGCCCATAATGTCATAAGGCTGCACTGGAAGCACTCTAAGCATGGAAGACATAGTAACCTCTTTGTTCCTGGGTGGCAATCCATAAGTGAACGCCTAGGCAGCAACTACACACTGCGTAGCCCCAGGTCGCGCCCAGGCAGCAACTACACAATGTGCAGCCCCAGGTTGCCACTCAACATCGCCTCCATCATCAAACCAATCCACCCAGGTGTTTCATTTTAGTTGAAGTTCTTAATTTGTTCACAAAACACTTTTCAAGTGATCAAGGCATGGCATCAATATTTTTCAAAGTATTTAGCATCCTAACAGGTGGGGTTTGAGGATAGCTACGCACTACTAGGATCTAAGCATTTGATAAAACAGTTGATCAATTCACCTATCATGCATACTACAAGAGGTGAATACACTAATGCATAAGTAAAATGGGTAAAGGGATATGTGTGTCACTTGCCTTTTTGAAGATCACGACGTTTCACTTCTCTCAACTAAGCACGTAGTTCTTTGCACCAACTATAGCACAGAAATAACATAACATAAACAATCCATACAAACACAATCAAACAAATCAAACAATTGAAAGGTGTTTGTTTAACAGTTTAGATTTATTGAGATGTTAAGACAAGAAAGATATGGCAAAGGATCATGATTTGTGAGATATGAATTTGAGAGCTTAGTTGGGGAAAGATCAATATGATTGGAGAGATAATTGGGCTAGGCAAATATAATTGATGAAGTTTTTATGCTTTATCAAAGCATAAACAAAATTTGGAATAACTCATGCGAACTACATCACACGAGTGTCAAATAGTGCACAACCATACTATTGAGTAGATGTGACAACAATTACTCTTAAATAGTATGCATAACACTTAGACATTGGGTAAAGATTCATAAGGTATTGAGTTACTCAATTAACTCATTTGCAAATTGAATAGTTTTAATACATAGAGACAAGATTAAGTAGGCATTGGATTGGATATGAATGATTGATATTTGAGGACATGGCTCAAATGGTTCATTGATCAACATGGTGTATAACACATACTATGGTACGGGTTATAACAACTCCACATTAATAGAACCTAAGTTTGAGATGAATTCATATTCTACTCAAGTAGCACATTTGCAATTTGAGTACATGTATGTAGTAGACAAAAATATGTAGACAAGGTCTTTATGCTTTATCGAAGCATATTGAATCTTGGAATATCTCATGTGGGTAAATCACACAAGAGACAAAATAGTGCAATAGCAATACTATTGAATAAGTGTGATAACAATTATTCTTAAATAGTATATATTTACACTTAAGCTTAGGCTAGGACTCTTATAACATTGAAGTACTCAATTAACTCAAATGCAAATTGAATAGTTCAATGCAAGGCTAAGATTGAGTAGACATGAGTAAATGGCTATAGGTAATGGATATGTATAGATGATGTTTGAAAACATGGCTTAAGATTCCTAATGAGTAAATGGGATTTGGTTAAGTACTATGATGTTGATTTGATCAATACCATAGTAGCAAAGGTAGAAACTAAGATTGAAGGTATCACACTTTACTCAAATGACCTATTTGTAATTTGAATAAGTGTGAACTAGACAAGATAGGTCTAAGTAGATATGATCTTGATCGAGATGTTGTTTAGATAGATATGACATTGGATCAAATTGATCTCAAGATGATATTTGATAGCTAGGTATGAATATAAGATTTACTATGGTAGAAGGAAACATTACTGAACAGAAATAGATTTATTCTTATAATGGAAATTACTCAAATCCTCATATTAGAATTTGAATAATAGTGAAGTGTCTCAATAAAATTAGGAGGTGATGCTACTGGATAGCTTGCAGTAAGACAAAGTCACTGCAATTGGAATCGTTCTAAAATAAATTTTAGAACTCAAGATATGGTCAAATTAGTGATTTGGATAGATTTGAATGCACAAAGTGTGTGCACGTATCAAATTTGGATTTTCTTGATCCTATGATGTTCTACAAGTTGAGAGGATTCCAGAGACTACAAATTTGTAATTTTTGGACACTTGGTTCTAAAGATATGAATTAATCATGCTAATAGAGAGTTTGATTCCAATTTGAAAATAGTTTCCAATTGAACCCATAAAATATAAGATTTTATGGTACTGCTGGATTCTAGACTTCCTAAGGATTCCAACGAGATATTATTTGCTATTTTTGGACTTATAGATCAAAATATATGAATATACAAGATTTGAACTAAATCTGATTCAGATATTCTAATTTGAATTCTATTTGATTTGGAAGCCGACACGTGGTGTGTTCTGGTTGGTGGGTACCGGTTCATTCGGATCAGCGTTGTGGATCGCTGGATCTAAAGAAGATCTAAGGGCTCGGGACGTCCCGTACCGATTCAGTTAAGTGGTAAATCACGTGCGTTGATGCGTGATCTGATGGCTAACAGATAAAAGGGGGGGGGGAAACTCACCGGCGGCTAGGGTTCCGGCAAGGGTGCGGCACTGGAGTGGTCGGCGACGAGGTTCCGGTGGGATCCGGCGAAGGGGAAAACACGGACGAGTTGCGGGAGGTCACGGTGAACCCGAGTATGTCGTCGAGGTGTTCGATTGCGTCCAGCAGAAGAAGGAAGAGGCGGCTGGAGACTGGGGCAGCGTCGGCACAGCTCAGACAAGGTCGAGCCCGTCGATTCCCTGCACAAAAATTTATCCCAAGGTCTTCAGATGGGGCGCCAGGGAGAGAGAGGAGAGGAATGACCGAAGGGGGGAGATGGGGACTTCTCATCGCATCGGAATCGGCGATTTACAGTGCCAGTACGGCGGTGCTCCGGCGCTAAAATTCGCCGGCCTGGCGGTGTAATCCGTAGCAGAGAGAAGGGGGAAAAGGAGAGGAGAGGGAGGGGATTTTATAGCTGCGGTTAGGCATCGATTAAGGCAGGGAGTAAAGAGGAATGAAGAGGGGGGGTAACGGCGAGCTCGGTCGGTTTCCGGCGAGATTTCTGTTGGAGGAGGAAGACGGTGATGTGGCCCTGGCAGATGGGTCCCATATGTCAGCGAGGGAGGGAGAAAAGAAATACCGATTTGGGATTGTTTCCTGCTGGGCCGTGGGCTTCTTCTGCTCCTAGGCCGAATCGTGTCCCCGCAGCCCTTTTCTATTTTTATTTTATTTTCTTTTCTTCTTTTCCTTTTCTGTTTTTCTTATTTCTTTTGTATCTTTTGCAAAAATGCTTCAAATCAATTCAAACTAGTTTCTAAAATTTTACAAAATTCACAGCAAGATTTTAAACCAACATCAAACATGTTTTCAGAACCAAAACAAGGTTTTTAATAAAAGATCTTAATTAAGCCTAATGGCTTTGCTTGCAAAAAACTAAATAGGGTTTGATAATAAAATCCTTTGAAATAAGAAATAATACTTTATAAAATAATGTTTGAAATTATCTTTCAAACTTAGTGTTTTTTTAAAATACCATCTTTACTAAATAAAACACATTTGTGATTCACTCCTTTGCAAGCAAGCTTGCATGGGTTTGAATAAGGGCAAGAAAATAGTATTTCAAATTATTTTATTTTCCCCAAAGAAACTCTTCAAGAAATAATAGAAAGTCTGGGATAGGTTTTCAAATAAAGCTTTCAAATAAACTAAAAAAGGTTTAAATCCCTGTGAATTTCCAATCATCTCAAGCAAAACAAAAGCAAAAAAATTCCCCCAAAATTTGATAAAATCTTGGGATGTTACACCAAAGGTACATTATTAGGATCAACATGAGTCCTATCATTAGCAAGCATAGCCATAATAGTATCAATCTTATCATTCAAGGAAGAGGTTTCCTCGACAGAATTTACCTTCTTACCTTGTCGAGCTCTCTCGGTGTGCCATTCGGAATAATTTACCATCATGTTGTCGAGTAGCTTTGTTGCGGCGCCCAAGGTAAGGGACATAAATGTGCCTCCAGCAGCTGAATCAAGTAGGTTCCTTGAAGAAAAATTCAGTCCTGCATAAAAAGTTTGGATAATCATCCAAGTAGTCAGTCCATGAGTGGGGCAATTCTTTATCATAGATTTTATTCTTTCCCAAGCTTGAGCAACATGTTCATTATCAAACTGAGTAAACTTCATAATATTGCTACGCAAAGATATAATCTTAGCAGGAGGATAGTATCTACCAATAAAAGCATCCTTACACTTAGCCCATGAATCAATACTATTCTTAGTCAAAGACAGCAACCAATCTTTAGCTTTTCCTCTCAAAGAAAAAGGAAACAACTTGAGCTTAATAATATCACTATCAACATCCTTATATTTCTGCATCTCACATAGCTCAACAAAATTGTTGAGATGAGCTGCAGCATCTTCAGTACTAGCACCAGAAAATTGCTCTTTCATAACAAGGTTCAACAAAGCAGGCTTAATCTCATAAAAGTTTGCAGCAGTAGCAGGTGGTGCAATAGGAGTGCAGATAAAATCACTATTGTTTGTGCAAGTGAAGTCACACAGCTTGGTGTTTTCAGGATTGGCCATTTCAGCAAAACGAAAGTAAACAAGTAAAAACAACTACCAAGGATTCTAATTTTTTTGGATTTTTGATATAAAGCGATGCAGGTAAAATAAATAAAGTAAAGCAAAACAATAACAAAGTAAAGGATCTGTGTGCGAAAACTCCCCTCGCAGAAGTCTTCTACTTCCTCCCCGGCAACGGCGCCAGAAAAGAGGCTGCTAACGTGTAGTTGACGTGGGAGCAGACGGTCCTTGTGCGTGGTGAATAACCAGCCCGTTGGGAACCCCAAGAGGAAGGTATGATGAGTATAGCAGCTAGTTTTCCCTCAGTTAAGAAACCAAGGTTTAATCGTTCTTGGAGAGGAGAGACAAACGAATGAAGGTGGTGCTTGCTAGCTTGCGACAGCTTAGGACAATTTATATATGGCGCCTCGTCCAAGCTTTGCTTGCTAGCTGCAATGCGGAACCTGCACACAAACAACCAAGTACTTTGTTCCCAACTTGCGATGAGGTTGTCAATCTCACCGGTTTGCTTGAAACAAAGGTTATGAGCGTATCGAGTGGAAAACAATAGAGTATGCGAGTAAAGTAAACAATGCGAGTAAAGTAAACGGTGTGAGTAAAGTAAACAGGTAATAGCAATATGATGGAAATAGGACCGGGGTCCACAGTTCACTAGTGGTGTCTCTCCATAAGATAAATAACACATGCTGGGTAAACAAATTACAGTTGGGCAATTGATAGAATAAAGATAAACATGATATGTCAAGAAGATCACTATGAGATTTACTCCGAGCATTACAACAAAATACATAGACCGCCATCCAACTGCATCTATGACTAATAATCCACTTGTGGTGAATCAATCCGAGAACTCCACAAGTATTAAGTTGCGAACAACAGATAACTACATTAAGCAAATGTTGTTTTCTCCCTAGTAGCAACAGCACATCTACAACCTTAGAGGTTTCTGTCACTCCCCCAGATTAAATAGAGGCATGAACCCACTATCGAGCATAAATACCCCCTCTTGGAGTCACTAGCAACTACTCGGCCAAGATAGCTACTAACAACGGAGAGCATGCAAGATCATAAACAACATAGAGATAACAAAAGATATAATTCAGTACAACAACTTAATCATAAACACCAATATTCATCGGATCCCAACAAACCAAACATGTAGAATTACATAACGGTGATCTCAATCATGTAGGGCAGCTCATGAGATCTAAACATGAAGCACATGGTGGAGGAGACAACCATCTAGCTACTGCTATGGACCCATAGTCCAAGGTAGACTACTCACTCATCGCTCCGGAGGCAAGCATGGCGATGAAGAAGACCTCCGGTGGCGATTCCCCTCTCCGGCAGGGTGTCGGGAAGAGCTTCTGGACCCTCCTGATCTTCGGGTCGACGGCGGCGGCGGATCGCGATGTGTTCTGGAAAATTGATCGGGTACTTAGGTTTTTTCCGTCGGGGGGTCTTTATAGGCGAAGGGGCGATGTCAGAGGAGGGACCAGGCAGCCTCACGCCAGGCTCGCGCGGCCAGGGGCCTGGCCGCGCCGCCCTGGCGTGTGGGCCCCTGGTGGCCCACCTCCTTCTCTCCTTCGGATCTCTGGAAGCTTCCGGGTAAAATAAGACTTCAGGAACTTGTTTCGTCGAATTCCGAGAATATTTCTTGTGTATCACTTCTGAAACACAAAAACTGCAGAAAATAGGGAACTGGCACTGTGGCAACTCGTTAATAGGTTAGTTCCGAAAAATGCATAAAAGTGCCACGAAGTGTAACGAAACATTAGGCAAATGGTGTAAAAACAAGCATGGAGCATCAAAAATTATAGATACGTTGGAGACGTATCAGCCTTCACCTCCTCCTTCGTGCCCATATCAATTTGAAATAAATAACTAAAACTGTAGAACCAGGTCGAAGAAATAAGAAGATGACAGAAAAATCTATCAAACCAGTTCCATGCTACCCATGGGACGTGCAATCAGCTGCAGGTACATAGAATAAAACAAGAGCAAATGATATCAGCAAGTCAGCATTAACAAATCTATCACCCAGTTATATAATCACGCTTAGTGGAATCTTGATACAGTATATCAAACTATAGACTGTTCATATAATAATTAAATCAGCGTGAACAAAGATATCCAAAGAAACCCATTCCGTATTTGGCAAATTCCTACTCCTAAAATGTCACTTTTGAGAAGCTGAATTCTAACTTCTGAAATGTCACTCTTTTGGAAAGCTGATATTACAATATGGCAGACGATATCACGTTGAAGTTCTTAGCTGCAGGTCAAGATTGCTAAAATTAATTCATAGACATGCAGCACATAATTACTCTGTAGTAATTTCATATTCTATATTGCTTTTGTTACTTTTTAGGTTGGAATTTGACAAGAGCAGAAATGATTTCTCTACAGAAGAAGAATAGCAGAACCGATACCTGATCAGTGCTACAGACAAGAATATAAAGGGTTACAAATATCACTAGTGGAAAACGGGCCTTTGGCCTGGACCCTTTAGTCCCGGCCTCCATCTGGGCCGGGACTAAAGGCCCGGCCACGTCGCCCCAAAATCGCCTAGCCGTCCGGGAGGCTTTGGCCCCGGCCCGTAACGAGCCTTTAGTCCCGGTTTGAGACACAAACCGGGACTAAAGGGCTATGCGGTGTGCAGCCCGCATGTGCCCCCCTTTGGTCCCGGTTTGTGTCTCAAACCGGGACTAAAGTCCTCTGCCTATATATATGGCCGCAGCCCCTCTCTCCCCTCTTCCTTGCATTTTTCTTGGATGGAAGAGTGTGGGTGTGTGCTAGCTCTCCATTTTTCTTGGATGCACTAGAGGTGTTTGTTGAAATGTGTGTTAGAGCGATGCCGCTTCAGTTCACCGAACACAACTACGATATGAGATACCCGAGCCACGCTTAAACCTCTTCCTCTTTATTTCCACTTATTCTAAAAGGTTAGCAACTATATTTCCTCGTTTAGACCGTGTGGTACTAATTTTTAGGATCGTGATTGTGTTTGATATACTGTCGTATAACGCAGATGAGCCATCCATGGATGTACGGTGATCGACGCACAACCGCTTACAGAGAAGGCGTGCATTCTTTTCGAGATGCGGCCGATGCGAACAAGCATGGTGGTGGCTATATGTTTTGTCCATGTGTTGAATGTCGGAATGAGAAGGATTACACTTCCTCAAGAGTCATTCAGAGCCACCTGCTTCGGTCCGGTTTTATGTCGAGCTATAATGTTTGGACCAAGCACGGAGAAAGAGGGGTTATGATGGAAGACGATGATGAAGAAGAAGAGAACGATGATGACAACTACCGATCTATGTTCCCTGAGTATGCTGATACCGCAATGGAAGACAATGAAGAAGAAGATCAGCGTGAAGAACGGGAACCAGATGAGCCCGCTAATGATCTTGGCCGGGTCATTTCTGATGCACGGCGAGGCTGCGACACAGAAAAGGAGAGGTTGCAGTTCGAGCAGATATTACAGGACCACAACAAATTGTTGTACCCAACTTGTGAAGATGGCCAGAAGAAGCTGGGTAGCACACTGGAATTGCTGAAGTGGAAGGCAGAGACCGGTGTGACTGACTCGTCATTCGAAAAGTTGTTGGTACTGATGAAGAAGATGCTTCCAAGAAAGAACGAATTGCCCGCCAGCACGTACGAAGCAAAGAAGCTTGTCTGCCCTCTAGGATTAGACGTGCAGAAGATACGTGCATGCCCTAATGACTGCATCCTGTACCGCGGTGAGAAGTACGAGAATATGGATAAATGCCCGGTATGCACTGCATTGCGGTATAAGATCAGAAAAGATGACCCTGGTGATATTGAGGGCGAGCCACCCAGGAAGAGGGTTCCTGCCAAGGTGATATGGTATGCTCCTATAATACCACGGTTGAAACGTCTGTTCAGAAATAAAGATCATGCGAAGTTGTTGCGATGGCACATGGAAGATCGTATGAAAGACGACAAGTTGAGGCACCCCGCTGATGGTCGGCAGTGGAGAAAAATCAAGAGAGAGTTCCCGAGATTTGCAGGTGACGCAAGGAACTTATGGTTTGGTCTAAGTACAGATGGCATGAATCCTTTTGGGGAGCAGAGTTGCAGTCACAGCACCTGGCCCGTTACTCTATGTATCTACAACCTTCCTCCTTGGTTGTGCATGAAGCGGAAGTTCATTATGATGCCAGTGCTTATCCTAGGGCCAAAGCAACCCGGCAACGACATTGATGTGTACCTAAGGCCATTAGTTGATGAACTTTTACAGCTGTGGGCCGAACCAGGTGTACGTGTGTGGGACGAGCACAAACAAGAGGAATTTGACCTTCGAGCGTTGCTTTTCGTAACCATCAATGATTGGCCTGCTCTTAGTTACATTTCAGGACAGTCAAACAAGGGATATAATGCATGCACGCACTGTTTAGATCAGACATAAAGTATATATCTGGACAAATGTAGGAAGAATGTGTACCCGTACAATCGTCGTTTTCTTCCGCCCAAGCATCCCTTAAAGAAAAAAGGTAAGCATTTCAATGGCAAGGCAGAACCCCGGGGGAAGCCTGTCACCCGTACTGGTGCTGAAGTATTTGATATGGTCAAAGATTTAAAAGTAATCTTTGAAAAGGGTCCTGGCAGCCAACCTGTTCCTAACGGCCCTGATAAGCGCGCACCCATGTGGAAGAAAAAATCTATATTTTGGAAGCTACCCTATTGGGAAGTCCATGAGGTCCGCTCCGCAATCGACGTGATGCACCTGACGAAGAATCTCTGCGTGAATATTCTAGGCTTCCTGGGCTTGTATGGGAAGTCAAAAGATATACCGGAAGCACGGGAGGACCAGGAACGTCATAAAGGAAGAGATGGCATGCATCCAGGGCAGTTTCAAGGGCGTGCTAGCTACGCTCTTACCAAGGAAGAGAAGGAAATCTTCTTTGAAGTCCTTTTCAGTATCAAGGTCCCGACTGGCTTCTCGTCGAATATAAAGGGAATCGTAAATATGAAAGACAAAAAATTCCAAAACCTAAAGTCTCATGACTGCCACGTGCTTATGACGCAATTGCTTCCGGTTGCATTGAGGGGAATTCTACCGGAAAATGTTCGCCTGGCAATTGTGAAGGTATGTGCATTCCTCAATGCAATTTCTCAAAAGGTAATCGATCGAGAAAGTCTATCAGGGTTACAGATTGATGTGGTCCAATGTCTGGTCAGCTTCGAGTTGTTGTTCACACCTCCTAGTTCACCTAGTCGAAGCGATTAGAATTCTCGGTCCTGTGTTTCTACACAATATGTTCCCCTTCGAGAGGTTCATGGGAGTCTTAAAGAAATATGTTCGTAACCATGCTAGGCCAGAAGGAAGCATCTCCAAGGGCTATGGAACAGAGGATGTTATTGAGTTTTGTGTGGACTTTCTTCCTGACCTTAAGCTGATTGGTGTTCCTGAATCTCGGTATGAGGGTAGGCTGACAGGAAAAGGCACACTAGGAAGGAAAGCAAAAGTATGTATGGACGGGCATTCTTTCTCTCAAGCACACTACACAGTTCTACACAATTCCACTGCGGTGGCTCTGTATATCGTGAGACACAAGAATATTCTACGCTCCGAAAACCCGGGGAAGGCTGACTCTTGGATTAAAGGGGAACACAAGAAGACTTTCGGCAGTTGGTTGCAGACACATCTCATGAATGAGGACACCGTTGGAGATCAGCTGTACTGTTTGGCCAGGCCACCATCTTCGACTATATGTACTTTCCAAGGTTACGAGATAAATGAGAATACATTTTACACGGTTGCCCAAGATAAAAAGAGCACCAACCAAAATAGTGGTGTCCGCTTTGATGCAACAGACGAGAATGGGCACTGTTTGCAAAACATATTACGGGTACATAGAGGAGATATGGGAACTTGACTATGGACCTACTTTTAAGATCCCTTTGTTTCGGTGCAAATGGGTGAAGCTGACAGGAGGCAGGGTAGTTGTAGACCAAAAGTACGGCATGACAACAGTGGATCTCAACAATCTTGCGTACATGGACGAACCATTTGTCCTAGCCAACGATGTCGCTCAAGTTTTCTATGTGAAGGACATGTCTACAAAAACGAGAAAAAGAAATCAGCAAAAGAAGACATCGTCCGATGAGCCAAAGCGCCACATAGTTCTTTCAGGGAAAAGAAACATCGTGGGAGTAGATGACAAGACAGACATGTCAGTAGATTATAATAAGTTTCATGAAATTCCGCCCTTCAAAGTGAAAACTGACCCAAGCATCCTACTGAATGATGAAGATTCTCCATGGCTACGACCCAGAAGAAAACAGAAATAATAGATAGGAATGTTGGTGCAATAATGTAATAATGTATTAAACCTTTTATGTAATGCATGTATAGAATGTACTAAACCTTTTATTTAAGGAGCATTTATGTATGACAACCTTTAGTCCCGGCTGGAGGTTGCAACCGAGACTAAAGCTGTCGGCAGGATAAGGGCGCATGGGTAACCTTTAGTCCCGGCTGGAGGGTGCAACCGAGACTAAAGCTGTCGGTATGATAAGGATGCATGGGTGGATGCACTGCTCGATGAGATAAAGCATGTCGTTGGTGCTCAAACCCTACGGCATCTTCGGAAGATCCGCCTCGAAAAAATTTCCCTGCAAGCCCGTGAAAGACTCGGAATAATTAATTTTGAAAATAGAAAAATGTTTTTGAATTATTTATTCAATTTCAAACACTTTTCATTTTCATAGTTTTGTCAAATTCTCAAATATGCAAAAAGAATATTAATAAACATAGTTTTTAATTGAAAATGGCAAAATAGTTAATAGTTAGGATAGTTAAAATAATTAATTTTTAAAATATAAAATAGTTTTGAATTATTTATTCAATTTCAAACACTTTTCATTTTCATAGTTTTATCAAATTCTCAAATATGCAAAAAGAATATTAATAAACTTAGAATTTTTCGCGCGCGAGGAGAACAACCGCACGCCGTCAGGCTGCCCGAGCTCGCCGCCGCCGCGCCGCCGTCCAGCGCCCGCCGCGCCGCCGACCAGCCGCGCCACCGCAGGCCGCCGCGCCCGCCAGCCGCCAGCCGCGCCCGCCGCCGTGCCAGCCGCCACGCCACCGCGCCCGCCAGCCGCCGCGCCGCCCGCCGCGCCCGCCGCCGTGCAGCCGCCACGCCGCCGTGCCCCGCCGTGCCAGCCGCCGCGCCGCCGCCGTGCCCGCCGCCGTGCCAGCCGCCGCGCCGCCATCTGCAAGGTTTTTTTTAAAAAATTAATTTGTTAATTAGTTAGTGTTAGGGTTAGATATAGAAATTAGGGTTAAAATTTAGTTAGTGTTAGGGTTAGTATAGAATTTAGTTAGTATTTATTTAGTTAGAATTATTTAGTTAGAATTATTTAGTTAGAATTTATTTGCAAATACAAATAGAATTATTTAGTTAGAATTATTTAGTTAGAATTATTTAGTTAGAATTTATTTGCAAATAGAAAATAGAATTATTTATTTAGAATTTAGTTGCAAATAGAAATAGAATTATTTAGTTAGAATTATTTTGTTAGAATTTATTTGCAAATAGAAATAGAATTATTTAGTTAGAATTATTTAGTTAGAATTTATTTGCAAATAGAAATAGAATTATTTAGTTAGAATTTATTTGCAAATAGAAATAGAATTATTTAGTTAGAATTATTTTGCAAATAGAAATAGAATTAATTTGCAAATCGAAATAGAATTAATTTGCAAATAGAAATATAATTATTTTGCAAATAGAAATAGAATTATTTTGCAAATAGAAATAGAATAATAATCTAGCGTCATATATTGTTAGTATTTTTAAGTTTGTTAGTTTATTAGTTAATCAAATGTCCGTATTTTGCAGAAACTATGGATCCACATAGCAGGAACCTCGAAGAGGAAGAACTTCTCGAAGATATAATCAAAGACGCCCCCGACGTTGAACCAGCTGAATCTCCGTCGTCATATCTAAACCCCTCCGGAGATGGAATGGAGGTCGACCGACACGAAGATGAAGCCGATGGGGCAGGAGATAGCTCCAATGACGGAGAAGGTGATAGCTCCACTGATGGAGAAGCCGGTGGAGAAATAATAAAGTCCGGCGAGGTATACATATGAAGTTCGACAATCACTTGTAATATGTGAAAAATATTGGAGATAGCTCTATATTGTATACATATACATTCATTTGACGAATGTTTCTCCCTCTTAGGCCTCCACATCGAGCAAAGCTACGAAACGAGGCCCGACTAAAAAGTTGGATGCACGGACGCATTACACCTTTGAGGTGATATTGCCTACGGGTGAACCCAAGCTTCCTAAGAATGCTGCTGACACATTCAAGAAGCAATGCGGAGTTCTCGTTAGGGATCACGTCCCGATCAGCGTTCGGGAGTGGAACAAGCGCAAAGAGGCAGCCGATAGTGACTATGTCGCCGACAGGTACAAAGATAATCTTTGGAATGATCTCATGTCACATTTCAACCTGCCAGAATGTGAGAATGAAGACGTCGCAAAAAAACTGAGGGCCAAAGTCAAGCAGTGGACTCTAAAGAAGATGGCCGAACTGTTCCGTAGCTGGAAGAAGAAGCTATGGAAAAACTATCGGAAGACAAAGAAAGTGCCAGTATTCGAGGGGTATCTAGCCAAGCAGGCGAATCACTGGAAGGCATTTCAGGAGTACAAGGAGTCAGAAGATGCCAAGGCATTATCAGAAAAGAACAAGAAAAATGCCGACAAGAAGAAATATCACCACACGCTGGGGCCAGGGGGCTATGAGACTGCCATCCCAAAGTGGGATAAGAAAGAGCAAGATATGCTAGCTAAAGGCATCATACCTGAACCCATCCGTGATGAGTGGGAATTGAGAGCAAGAAATTGGTTCCTTGCGCATGGTGGTTCGTACGACGAAGAAACAGGGGACCTTATCTGCAGTGACGGTCTTAGGATACCCAGGGAGAATTGGAAAAAGATAGTGAAAGAAATTAAAGAGAGAAAAAGACAGTTCACTCCAGATAGAGAGAAAGATTTGCTCACACTGGTCCTCGGCAGTGACGAACATGGAGGACGAACGCGAGGCTTCGGTCCTTCTTACCCGTGGTGGCTTGGGTTTGCCAGAGACCAAGACACTTACAGAAGCCGAGCGAGAGCAAAGAAGCGACAGCAGGATGAGGAGAATGACAAGTTCAACCAATTGCTTGCCAGGCTTAACGAGCAACAGAAGCAGATTGACGAGCTTAGAGGAGTAGTGCGCCAGGAAGATCCTGCACTCGATATTACCGGCGCCCCATCTAAGCGGAAAAGCAGCGTGGCTGAATCTGAGGCCCCGCCCGACGATGCACGAAAAATGATAGATGGCGGTCCCGGCTACCCCGTGGATGGAATCAAGGAGTCAACATCATGTGAACGCCATCAGAGATTCAAGAACATATCCATGAAGGTGGCCGTCGGACAAGCTTTACCTTCTGGCCCAGATGTACGCTGGCATGGCCGTGAGATTCCAGCTGGCTTTGCTAAAGTCGGGGTGGATGAAATCGTGTCGGGGTTTCATGATATGGAGCTCGACATAGCTGGACCCGAAGATGAGAGGACACTCGGAGAAGTACTGGGTGGAGTCATCCTATGGGACAAGAACTACATCAAGCTTCCAGGCTCGGCCCCAAGGACAACACCGCCTCCGAGTCGTCGCAGGTCACCTACACCTCCATCACCTCCAAGCCCTCCACATGACGACGGCCATCACAACACGAGTCCATCTCGATCACCGCCGCCGGACTTGGGTCGGCCGTCTCCGCCGCCGCCCGCTAAGGATACTAAGCGGAAGCGTGCCAGCAAGAATGCTCCGTCGATGAGTTCTAAGCGACGGAGCTCCCCAAAGCGCAAACTGTCGCCCCTCCCAAAGGTACCTCATGCTAATCTTCCTATCAGACCTTATGATCGTACCGACGAGGAAAACGCCAGGATAGCAAAGGAACATTATGATGCGCAGATGAAAAAGAAGGAACCCGAGCCCCGCCCGGAATACACCGGGAAGCAAATAGCATATGCAAAATACTTCACGACCCTTCCATCACAGTATGACTTACACCATAAGCCTGACGACTATACACGCACATTGCAGAAGGAATGGAAAAAGAGCAGATCACGTGCAAGTGCAAGTGGGAGCAAATCAAGTTCAACTACAAGCAAAAAAAGATCAGACGTTCCTCAGCTTAGACAACAGGCCAAACAGTCGATCCCACCCCTCAGGGTGTTACCCGAGAATGTTCCCTCTCTGGTGCAGGGGCAAGATTTAGAATTAGCAAAGAAGTGAGAGGCTGAATGGGGTATAAGTGTTGAAGACATTCTGGCTTCCCAAGACGACAGGTTACCCAAGGCTGTGGTAGCCCCTAAGGCACAGTTTGTCATGGGGGCGCCTTTGGTTAGCAAAGATAAGTTTGATGATCTCCCAACAAATATGCGTTACTTGCATACATGGTACTTAAGTGAAGCAAAGAATGGGAGAACGATGATCGTGGCGCGTGTCCCACGGGAGTACTACGGCCGTCCCGAAGACATCCATATCGACTTTGATGAACTCTTCCAGATGTACAATGCCGACGCCCTCGACAAATCGCTTATGAGTTGCTATTGTCTGTAAGTTTTTCAATTCGTTGTCTACATATAACTTGTTCAGTTATTTCAATTCATTGTCTACATATAACTTGTTCCATTCTGACTTGTACTCTATTATGCAGAATGAAGATTCTGGAATGTAAAAGTAGGAACATCCTAAATATTGGGTTTATTGACCCAGATAAAATACATATAACAACGCTAACTGATAAACCCAAGGAGACGGAGGAAAACCTTCTAAGGTTTGTAACAGATCAAAATTTCTGTGACCACATACTGTTTCCATACAACTTCAGGTGAGGGTCTTACTCTGTTGTGTCCATTCACTTATAAGTGTAATTGATAAGTTACTGACACATATATATATATACATGTGCAGCTACCACTGGATTCTGTTGGACATTCAAATTGATAAGGGAAGAGTTGATGCCTTCGACCCATTATCGAGACCCTTGGAACAGTTCCAAAGCCTGCAGGACATGCTCCAAGGGTAATTTCAATCATTCTTGCGCTCTATCGGTCTCTTTTGATGATTTTCTGATATATCAATTAATGAAAAACTTAGCAAATCATTATCCTTGTCGGGCAGGGTTTGGAAGCGGTTCAAGTGCGTGACTGACGGTATCCAGCATGAGAAGCTGACCTTTAGAGCGGCTCAGGTAAGTAGTAGTATGATATACTTCTATTTTCAATACATTTATGATGCTAGATTATTATTTTGATTATATATATTCTATTCTCGTAAAGTGCGACCAGCAGCCACGGGGGACGCATCTATGTGGATACTACGTTTGCGAGACCATTCGCACGTTTACCTCTGAGCACAAGGATTACAGATACGACGTAAGCAATAAACATTCACACCTCTATTTTTACCCGTCATTCTTTGTTATAATGATTAATATTCATATTCATCTCCTCTTCTTATATAGTACACGGTCATACGGAAGAAGTACCTACCAGAGCAACGCGCGATTGCTGTTGCAGAGGAGCTAGCGACCTTTCTGAGGACAGAAGCTATAGACGACAAAGAACGATTTAGTGTAGCTAGAGGCCATTACTGATGTTGGTCCATGTAATCGAATAGACGGGCTCTAGTCCCGATAATTCTGATCTCCATATAATTGTATATATATGCTCGCTTGTAAGATAAGTTAATCTTATATATATGCATAAACATGTATATTTAGAATTATACGAAAACTAATTCCCGAACACCAAACAAGGCACCAAACGAGGCATCACGTTAATCCCCCGAACACCTAAACCCTAAAACCCTAAAACGCTAAAATAAACAAAATCTGCAGAAAATCTTTAGTCCCGGTCTGTGTTATGAACCGGGACTAAAGGGCCTGCCCCTGAGGGCTCTCCCAGGCGCCCACGTGGAGCTCCTTTGGTCCCGGCTTGGAACAGGGCCGGGACTAAAGGTTAGGCCTTTAGTCCCGCCTGTTTGGTCCCGGTTGGGGAACCGGGACTAAAGCCCCTTACGGGCCGGGACTAAAGCCCCTGTCCCCGCTAGTGTATTGATAATGTCCATGCTAATACTGATGCTTAAAACGTTTAAGGTAATTCATTCAGGTATAACATGTTCATCAACCATTAGGCGGCAACTTGAATACAACACTAACAAACAAGAACAGATCATATATCCCTTCACCAACTGACGTAAATCTTGCTTTTCAAATATTCTAGGTACCGGTGAAACATGTAGGCCCTGGAGGTATAAGAAACACAAGCAAACCATTTTATATGGGCTAAGAGGTTCCCTCCGAGGAGGCTGAGCTTGCCAACAGGTGGATCTACATATGTACTAAATATCACATTGTAAAAGAAGAATCTTTTGAATCCAAGAATACAAAATCTCAATTTTCAGCTTTAACATTAAAACTCACAGGTTGTACAAGTTCTGATTGTCTCGAGCGGACCCAAGGAGAAAATCACCCGGTGTCAACTTGTAGATCCCACATATTTCTCAATTACAAGATAAAAGGATAGGGTACCACGCACTACATGGATCATTGGTTAGGCTTACTTTTGGCTTTAGACTTTGGCTTATAAGCAGTGTTAAGCGCTCCTAAGCACGCCTAAGCGATGAGCGGATGCAAAACGCCTAGCTCTTAAAGCTTTAATCATTGAGAAAAGGGAAAAGGAAAGGCAAAACGCTCGCTCAACGCTTGGCGCTTATTAGAACCTTACCTATAAGCCACAAAAGCATCTAAATAGGGTTTTTTTTTTAAGTTTTGGCTGTTGGCTTATACGATCATTTAACATTATCTAGTCAAAAGCCAAAAGCCAAAGGTAAAACCACCTATTTAGGTATTTTTTTCAGCTTATAAGCCAAAGTCCAAATGGCCAGAAATAAGCCCAACTAAACAACCCCATAACAAATGAAAAATATCAAGGAAGTGATCTTGGCCCCGATGTCCTTGAGACACCAGCGGTTCAACATGTGTCCTTATATCGAGAATGCCACTGGACGCTTGTACATTTCATTCATCTCATGGGCATCTGTCATCTCGTAGGAGCATACCCTTCGACCGGTAGTTCTCAGCTCTCCATCTTTACTGTACTTGAGACCAAACGTGGTGACATGGTACACACGGTGTGATGCATAATCCTCGTCAACATGATCCTCGTGCAGTGGCGGAGCTGGCCAGAAAATCTTGTGGGGTCAGAGTGTATATGTGGGGTCAAAGTGCATACTTAGATAGGATCTGTACACAAATATGTATATTTTGAAGGGGTTTTTCAAAAAAGCTGTGGGGTCAGCTGACCCCACAGCTAACACACAGCTCCGCCGCTGCGTGCCACACACACTCGAGCAGGCAATACCTGCTGTCGCCCATGGAGAGTAGCGTGGAACCTAGGTGTCTCTCGCGATCCGCGTAGAAAAGGTGGTCCTTGCCAAGCTTCCACGCCGGCATAGCCTGGCATTCAGCCGCGACGACGGGCACGGTGTCGCAGGAGCACACATGGCCAAACCCGCCCTGAGAATTGCAAAGTCCCACCCAAGCATCAAGCTCATCATCAAAGTATGCTTCACCGCTGAAAGGCATGACCCAATTACCTTGGCACGTCCACTTGAGGCTCTCGGTGTCCAAGGAGAAGGTCCTCCCCTTGGCGGAGACGAAGAGCGTCCGCCCATCAGGGTGCACCGCCAAGGATTTGACGTCTGGACCCTGGAATGACGGGAGGTGCGCCGGCATGAAGGTCCAAGCCCATGTCTTGTATTCGTCGCTGTCGGGCGGCGGCCGCCGAGCACGGCCAGGGAGGACTCGACTAGCATGTACAGCTTGCCAGCGACGGACGCCATCAAGGGGGGGCCACGAATCTTGCGGCCATTGGGGTGGGCACAGAGGGTGATCCCCAATGTCTCCATGTCGTAGACGGGGAAGTCTGCGGTGCCGTAGGCCGGCAAGGCGAGTATGTTGGTTCCATGCGCGCCGAAAAACCATAGACGGCCGTGATAGCCCTCGAATCGCACAACGGGGGGCTCCGGGACGGGCTCTGGCGCAACCGGCTTGCTGCTATGACGGAAGGTGTCCACGTCTATCTTGCGGACGCTGTATCCTCTTTCCCAATCATCCAGGATGAGATACACATACCGCCGCCGATGCTGTTGGTGATGGTGGTAGGCACGTCGCTTGGCCGTGTTGTGGCAGCATGGCTCGAGCATCAGCTGGCGCTTCGACATGTCTACCTGACTGATCCTCCGGCCAATCTCTCTGAAATCCTCCTCCTGCGTGCCGGCAAAACAGATCCAGCCCGCCCTTTAAATAAGCAGAAAACAGAACCGATTGTTAAGCGAATCGGTTTGGTACTTAAACGGATTTTTGGAAACTCGCCCCCATCGGATCGGACTCCGGGTATTATCTCCCGCCAAAATCGCTGGGCCTGGCTACGAGATCGCCGCGGGGTTTTGTCATGCCTGAAGGTGCACCTTAACTGAAGATTACGCCACTGCGAGAAGAAAGCATCTTGTTCAGTTAACCAGAGGCGTGCGTATGTCAAGCGTGGGGATGTAGTGCCAGTGTGTGTGAGCTGGCTGAGCCACATGTGTCGTGGGCATGGGGTTGTACTGCCGTCTGTAATAGCAGGTAGGAACGTTAGCCGGCCCGTTTTGGAAGCGCTGGCAGGCCCTCTCTAAAAATTGGGGCCGGGCTCCCACATAGGTGGCCCCAAAACACCGGCCACACAAAAATTTGTAACTTTAAATTTGCTAAATTTCATTAAATTTGCTAATTTTCATTGGAATTAGACATATTTTACATATTTGAGTTCGGGGCCGAAGTATCCCAAACTGGTATACAAGCGGAGTATACACCGCTTGAAATTCTAATCATACTACCTACTACTCTACTAGTAGGCACCGGACTTGCCCGCGCCGGGCCGTCCGCACCGTCGGTTGCCGGAGCAGAGCCACCATGCTTGCCTGTCCCAAGGCGACGGCGGAGGCATTCCTCCCGCAGCAGCTGGCGGTGGCGTTGGGCATCTTCTATGATGTTAAAGTCGGCGTGGTCGGAGGGGAGGGGGTACTGGTGCTCGCGCGCCCTCGCCAACTCCGCCGCCCTGCACGCTCTTCCAGCAGCCGTCGTCCCGCCGCTGTCCTCGCACGCTCCTCATGCAGCCACCGTCCCATCGCTGCCCTCGAGTCCGTCTCCGCCGCCAAGTTGCGGAGGTAAGCCGATTGGCGCGCGCTTTGCTAGGACGCCACCAGCTCGTCCGCCGCCGCCCTTCTCTCGGCCGCCATGAGACGCCGGCAAGACTCGGCACGGCGATGCGTCTCGAATGACGCCATCAGCGCCCTCTGCTCGGCAGCGGACTCCGCAGCTTCCTCGTCAGTGGGGAGCTCGAGGTAGGCGAGGTCGTCGGCGTCGAGGTCATTGTCGTCGAGGTGCACGTGCTCCTCCTTGTTGTCGTCAGCGTCGGAGCCCTCCGCTGCAGCTCCTCGCGGAGCTCGCCCCTGAGACGCGTGGCGGCGCGCGCCGTGTTGAGGACGCCCTGCTCCTCCACCTGTGCGTCCAGGTCGGCGGCGTACACGGCCGTCTCCTCGGCGTCGAAGAGCTTCCTCGCCGCGATCTCGGCCGCTAGGTCGTCGTAGGGGTAGCGCTGCCGCGCCACCTCCCGCAACCTCGCCCAAGTTGCCCAACCATTGTTTTGATGTCTCTCCTCCGCCGACGGCCCCTCTATTTATAGTTTCCTCCCGGCGGGAAGTCGGCTCCTCAGCGGGAAGCAGTGGCGGGAAAGAAAGCGGCGGGAAACAAAGCGGCGGGAAAGGAAGCGGCAAGAAACGAAGCGGCGGGAAGATTCTGGCGGGAGAAATCAGCAGCGGGACAAATATTTAAACTTTCAAGTTTTGTATTCAGGTATTGGCAATAGCAAAAATCTCTAGTTCATGATCAAAGAAGACCTTGTAGAGTCAACAGTTGAACATAAATGAAAAATGAACTACTTTATTTTCCAGTCATCAAGTGGACAGTGGTTGAACAGAAACTCATTGCTTCTTGTTCCATCATGAAATCACTTATATGTGAGCTTTGTTGATGGACATCGCATGGGAAAATATCGAAAGATAGGCTGATATAGAAACACTTGGTAAAATAGGTAATCAATCACTGAATTGCCGAGTGCTTGGGTGAGGAGGTTGCAGGTGGTGAAAAGCAGAAGCCCTGACCTGGGGCAATGACGGATCCACAGGTCTGTGTGTGCATGCAGGCAGTAAAAAATTACGGCCCCCAAATTGCTAACTAAAATACAATCTGATGGATTCTTAGCTGAGAATAATCCAGAAATTGACGCCATAACACATTATCTATCTCCTACTCCCTCCATGCCGGATTATAGGGCAATTACGTATTTCGAGACAAATTTTGACATTTAATTTTAATCAAGAAAATATAAGATATATTATATAAAAATTATATCATTGGATTCGTATTCAAAAGAACTTTCCAATGGTATAATTTTTATGTCAAATATTTTATATTTTCTTGACTAAAATTAATGGTTAAAGTTTGTCTTAAAATACACATTTGCCCAATAATCCGGCATGGAGGGAGTAGAATTTTTCTACCTTAATCTCGTTGCTTTCACCTTCAAGGAAAACTTCTACACACGCGAAACCATCTTCTTCCTCCCAAAAACTAACATCATGTGATAACTTCGATGCAACAGAAAGAGATCATTTATCTTCCCCCAATTGCAATATGCAAAAAATAGAAATCTTCTATATACTTTCCCACGTGAAACTAATACTTATCACGATTCTTTTCCCCCACCTTGTATCTCCACCAAAAATGTACATGAGACTGGTTGATATTTTAAATTTTTTATACAGAAGTCCTGCCTGCATGCTACAGTATGTAACATAAGAAAGGCTTAGTGGATTGATTGGCTATGATAACACTAGCATAATGGCATATTCGACTAAAGCACAGCATGTAGGCATTCTAATTTATTTTTCATTGGAAGTGTTCCTCAGGGAAAACCATTTTAGTGTTGTACTACAGGACATCCTTTTGTAACCATCATCTCTTATCAATTGAGCCCAATTTTAGTTTTCTCACCGGGCCTCCAAATGCCCGGGTACTACCGTACTACCTGGGGGATGGGGGTCGAGGGGAGGGGCATACCAGCCATTACAGCACCATGTAGAGGTGACCCCATCCTTCCAGCAACCCTTGGATCGGCACCGTGATCAAGAAGATATCTTGTAGTGGCAGCTGTCCCAAACTGTTAGCATAATCTTGCCTTGATGTGTTCAAGTCTAATTAGATTTTATAATTAGGTAAGTGTATATGTCGGCCCTAGTAGTATCCGTACGTGATTAGCTACTCGTGTTTAGCTCGGTCAGGTTTTCGATGTATGTGAGTACTACTTGTACTAGCTAATATCGTGAGTAGGAATTAGAAGTCCTAGTTGATTAGGAGTTAAGCTACACTAGTGCAAAATGGACCTTGGGTCAGGACTTTTTAGTCCCGGCCGTTATCTGGGCCGGGACTAAATGCCTGGTCACGTCGCCCGATATACGCTGCCTTGCACGGCAGCTTTTAGTCTCGGTCCGTTACAACCCTTTAGTCCCGGTCTGAGACACAAACCGGGATCCTTTAGTCCTGATTTGTGTCTCAAACCGGGACTAAAGGCTTCTGCCTATATATATGGTCGCAGCACCTCTCCCCTCTCCCTTGTTTTTTTCTTGGATGGAGGAGTGTGGGTTTGTGCTAGTTTTCTATTTCATTCCTATGCACTAGAGGTGTTTGTTAAAATATGTGTTAGAGCGATGCCACTTAAGTTCACCGAACACAACAACGATATGAGGTGCCCAAGCCACGCTTAAGCCTCTTCCTCTTTATTTCCACTTGTTCTAAAAGGTTAGCAACTATATTTTCTCGTTTAGATCGTGCGGTACTAATTTTAGGATCGTGATTGCGTTTGATATACTGTTGTATGATGCAGATGAGCCATCCATGGATGTATGGTGATCGACACACAACCGATTACAAAAAAGGCGTGCATTCTATTCGAGATGCGGCCGAGGCGAACAAGCATGGTGGTAGCTTTATGTTTTGTCCATGTGTTAAATGTCGGAACGAGAAGGATCACACTTTCTCAAGAGTCATTTAGAGCCACCTGCTTCGGTCCGGTTTTATGCCTGGCTATAATGTTTGGACCAAGCACGGAGAAAGAGGGGTTATGATGGAAGACGACAATGAAGAAGAGAACGATGATGACAACTACCGATCTATGTTCCCTGAGTATGCTGATACTGCAATGGAAGACAATGAAGAAGAAGATCAGGGTGAAGAAGGGGAGCCAGATGAGCCCACTGATGATCTTGGTCGGGTCATTTCTGATGCACGGCGAGGCTGCGACACAGAAAAGGAGAGGTTGCAGTTCGAGCAGATGTTACAGGACCACAACAAATTGTTGTACCCAACTTGTGAAGATGGCCAGAAGAAGTTGGGTAGCACACTAGAATTGCTGAAGTAGAAGGCAGAGACCGGTGTGACTGACTCGTCATTTGAAAAGTTGCTGGTACTGATGAAGAAGATGCTTCCAAGAAAGAACGAATTGCCCGCCAGCACGTACGAAGCAAAGAAGCTTGTCAGCCCTCTAGGATTAGACGTGCAGAAGATACATGCATGCCCTAATGACTGCATCCTCTACCACGGTGAGAAGTACGAGAATATGGATAAATGCCCGGTATGCACTGCATTGCGGTATAAGATCAGAGAAGATGACCCTGGTGATATTGAGGGTGAGCCACCCAGGAAGAGGGTTCCTGCCAAGGTGATGTGGTATGCTCCTATAATACCACGGTTGAAACGTCTGTTCAGAAATAAAGAGCATGCGAATTTGTTGCGATGGCACATGGAAGATCGTATGAAAGACGACAAGTTGAGGCCACTACTAGAAAAACAGCTACCCGCAGCGCACCAGTATTTGCTACCCGTAGCGCATGACCCTACACTGCGGGTATCACGCCACTGGTAACTTGTTACCCGTAGCGCATGTAACAACCCAAATATTTGCAATCCATTTCCTATGAATTAAAGTACCAAATTTTGGACCAACAAAAACTTTTTCATTCATATTGCATGTATGCATATATTTTCTATTATATGTCTTTTATGATTTCATGTGTGTTATTATTTGTTGTGCAATAGTTAGTTAGTTCTAACTTAACCAACAGAAGCATTAGAGAAGATTTATAAGAGCCAAAGAAACCAGAAACAAAAGAAAGAAAGAAAAAGAGAAGAAAAAGTTGATCTAGAAATTATTATTGACTACCCTACTTTGGACACTTATATTAAGAAATCTGTAACTCAAGCAAAGGTGTGGTCAGTTAGTTGAGCTTGACCAGATCACATACTAACTCAACCAAGAGGTTTCCAACAAAAACTCAAACAAGAAACCCACTCAAACATCAGCCAAAGTTAGAATCTGAATTAGTGACCAAACTTCAAATTTGAAATAACAAATCTGCAAAACCTCATCTTTCTTTGTAACAAAAATAGTTCTGGAACCCTTGTCCAATATCTTGACGAACCACAGTGGCCGTTTTCAAAAGTTTGAAATTCAAATTCTTGCGGGCATTTGATCGAACACGTGGTGGGCAAAAATCCAGAAAATCGACTTCACTGTGAGCCTCACTGTTCCCGTTCGTCTTGATCCTGTAGCCATGCTCGAGGAGTCCTCCGCGGTCGAGCCCAGCCCCCTCTGCCCCGACCCAAGCCGTGGGACATGGAAGGAGAAGGAAGAACCCGCCCGGACCCCCCTTCTCTGTCCCTCTTCTCTCTGCAAGCCGCCAACCGTCGTGGCCTCGCCAGCGCC
This sequence comes from Dactylis glomerata, assembly GCA_007115705.1. NCBI lineage: Eukaryota > Viridiplantae > Streptophyta > Magnoliopsida > Poales > Poaceae > Dactylis > Dactylis glomerata. The sequence goes on from QXEO01000507.1 coordinate 1,087,946, forward strand.
GACCCACAGAGCCCCGCCGCCAAGACAGAACCCCGCCAGCACGCGAGCAAGGCCGCCGCGCCCGGTGTTGCTCGTCGCACGTTGCCAGGTCCCCCGCACCGGCCACCTTCTGGCCACCCTCGCCCTCGACTGCCTGGCCTATAAAAAGCCCCTCCGATCACGCAGTTGAACGCACACCACTTCCAGCGAGCTCCCAGACACCCTCTCTTCTCCCCGCTCGCTCTCGTTCGACGTCGCCAGCTCCGCCGGCGAGCTACTGGACGCAGGCAGCGCCGCCGCGTTCGGCCTCCGTTGGGCAAGCAGACGCCGGGAACTGGAGGAGGAGTGCCGCCGGAGTCTTTTCCGCCCCTCACCGCCAAGCCCTGCTTCCTCTACGCGCCTCGCCGTCGCCGTCGTCTTCCTCGCCGTGCGCAGGTGAGCCCCCGCCCTCGCCGTGAACACGACGCAGACGCGCCGTTGGATTAGAATCCAACGGCAGCGTACCGATTCGGGTGACTTAAGTCACCTGACGAGTAGGCCCCACCTGTCAGTTTCGTTTTTAAACGTTTCCCGCCCGGGCGAAGCGTTATCTGGGCCGGCCCATTCGGGTTTCTGCTGGATTCGGCCCAGCTCAGTTAGATTCGGTCCGATTCGTTTTTATTTATTTTCCCGCCTATTTTGAATTGTTTCAAATATGTTTCAGATATGATTTTCAAACTTTAATTCCAAGAGATTTAGAAATCCATTTGTAGCAAATAAATATGCGTTGGAAAGCTTAGGAAATGATCTAGCCTCTGAACCTAGTTTGAATCCAATTTGAGTTAGTAATTTAAATCAATAAGAATACTTTGACCATAGCTTTATTAATCCTAGGAAAATTCTAGAAAATTGTTTAAGCCTCCTAAAATTATGAAACTTGGTTTATGAACTCACCAATTAACTCCCCTACTGTTTAGTTCAACATTGATCAATTAAAACCTTGTTAGTAGTGTCAATTAGACCCTAATCCAATCCTAGCTTGTAGCATAAAATAATAGATCTCTAATATACACTTAGATTAGTTTTTCCCTCAATACCAATTTACTTAATTAGTCAATCTCCACTTGAACTAGCCCTACTACCCTAGTTTCATACCCATATTCAAAAAGTAAACAACACATGACACATGATAGAAAATCTAACTTGCACACTTAATGAAAACTTGGAAGAAAAACTTGTAACCCAATTCAAATAAAATCCAACAGGAACTCTATTGTTTGAAAACAAGTATGTGTGCTTGGAATGTGGTTAGCATTGTGTAGTGATTGTGTGCCTTGTGTTTATTCGTTATTAGACGCTAGTGTTGCTGAGGAGGATATTGAGGGGGAATTTTATCAAGAAGAAGAAGACTACCCCGGACACTTTGCCAACCAAGGCAAGCCATCTTTTGAATCATACTCCAAATGCCTAGCTTTACTATTGCATTCCACTTGTTTTAAGTAAATTGCATGATTGAATTGCTAGAGTAGAATGATAGTTGTGAAGTGATATCTTGCTTAACAAGAGCATCAAGCTGAGTTTATCCAAGATTTCCCTTAGTTTTAAACATCACTCAGTGTAGTTGCTTAGTCGCTAATAAAATCGAGGCCATCTATAAGGGGAACCCTATTTGAAGTTGGTGACATGAACTTGAAAACTTGAATTGAAGATTTCTCCCACATGATGGTTTTATGAAGGAAAATAATCTTGACTAAGGACTATGGAATGTATTTGCCAAATGATAATAAGTGATGTACCATGTGAGCCAACCATTACCGTACGACCACATTACCCCTAAATGGGAAGGGGCTTAGTCCGTAGTTTGTTTATTCTAGTATGGGAGGCCTTGTATCATCCTTTATAGAAGTGCACCGTGCGCGGGTACTTCTGAACCGGGTGGAAATTTCCATTCATACAGCATCCTGTAGCGGGCAAAACTATGAGTGCCAAAATGGACTCTTAGGGAAGGATCCTATACTAGAGTAGACAAGTGAAAGAGTTTGTTTGATTATCTGAACCTCGCATACTTTGTGTATGACGATCCGTGGATTTCTCCCGGCAGATGTATCGAATGTTGTGGGTAAAGTGTACCCCTCTGCAGAGGTTTCAAAACTATTCGAATAGCCGCGTCCGCGGTTATGGACACTTGGCAAGCTGTACTTGACTTTTGTCAAGAATGATAATAACTTATGATGAACTTGGTGAATGACTTGACTTGACATTGATGTTGACACACTTGAAGTTCCTTTTTAGATTGAACTTAGAGAATTAAATCTTCTTCTCTACTAATGAACATTCTTGGGAAATAAAACTAGCTTTTGCAAATAAAACTTAGTGCTTAGTCCACCATATCAACCATGCATATCTACTTCATCATTTTGTTTATAAGATGGTTTGCGAGTGCATCCAATGTACTCATGGCTGTGTCCCTGGCTATCAACTTGGCCAGACTATGGGGAAGAGTATCCAGAGGAAGGTTATGAAGAAGAGTATCAGAACTAAGATCGTCTCCTGAGTCGCCATTGCCTGTAGGGTGAAGACATGGACCCGAAGACGTTATTTCCGCTGCTATATTGTGTTGTAATATGAGCTTGGTCACTATGACCATTGTATTTGAACCATCGTATTGTAATGTCTATGGAACTGGTTACCAATTACGTTATGTGTATCACAACAATGATTCTGGGATTGTGGTGGAATACATAACGGGCACTTCGAATTTGTGATAAATTCGGGGGTGTTACAAGTTGGTATCAGAGCCTAGGCTGACCCTAGGAGACTTTAGTTAGAATGGGCGTTAAATGAAAACTTTATAAAAGCTAAGATATAAGTAATGGTTTAAAATTGCTTAGTCTTTTCCTCTCTATTTACAAAGTTTTGTACATGATTCAGTTTTTGCCTACTTAAAATTTTGCACACTTGAGTTGATCACTAACTCAATCTAATCTAAAATTTTGTAGATGGCCCCGGTATTCACTGAGCAGTACCAGTTGGGCCATGGTGGAAGCCTTTGTTTCGAGCGCGACCTCACCACCCTGACCTTGTTCCTGGATCGTCTGTATCCGGAGTTCAAGGGAGCCGTGCTCAATGAGCACCCGGATGGAGAGCTACGGTGGCTTATCAGGGCGAGTTGCCGTGGCAAGAAGGGAGATCTAAGTTCTCCAAGGATCAAGTTTGAGCTTGTGGAGAACACTTGGGCCGATGGTTTGGTCCGAGGTATGCAGGAGATGCACGCCCGCTTGTGCGGACTGCATGTGGAGGAGGTCCAGGGGGAGCGCTTTAGGAACTTTGCTCGGCGTGATGCGGACGGGCGTCCCGCAAACATGCCTGGGCAAAATGAGCCGAGTACCTACATCGATCACAGGGACTTCTTGCTGTACTCCACTCAGCAGGAGGCAGATCGTGCCCGTACCAAGGCCAACCTTGAGCACTTCGCACTTGTGGAGGCGAGAAGCACTATCAGGATCCTTGCTAGGGATCGCAAGAGCCTTCGCCGCCAGCGCGATGAGAGGGATCAGACCATTGAGGAGTTGAAGGCCAATGTGGCTGAGCTGACTGAGTACATTGAGAGTCTAGAGAGCCACCTTGGTGAGGAGGAAGGCATTGATCTCCGCAAGGAGGATAATGCCCTCATTAGTGACGAGGATGACTTCATGGAGGACCTTGATGATCAGGAGCATGATGAGGATGCTGGATTCATTGTGGATGATGAGGAGGAAGACCCCGAGGAGCCTGGTGTTTAGATTGGAGATCCCCGTGTTATCTAGTTATGAGTTTACTTTAAGTCACTTCGTGTAGGTGTGAGTTGTATCCCCCTCTCTAGTAGACGAGTCGCAATGGTTTGATGTAAACCATTTGTAATGTGTGAACTCGTATGTATGATATGTTTGATGCTTGTTGAATGAAATATGAATTGGGCCCTTAAGGCCTTAGTAAGACAAAAATTGCATCATCTATGTTACATTTAAATCTTAGCAATTAGCTTTCCCTCTTGTCTTACACACGTTATCTTCAGATGCCGCGAGTACCCCCACCTCCGAACCCGGAAATGGCAGAACTGCTAAGGTTGATCATGGAAGACCGAGAAGCAGCCCGAGCTGAGCGCCAAGCTAACTTGGCCACTCTTCAGCAACTAACCCAGATGGCAATGAACCACAATAATGGCAACGGAAATGGCCATGGTGAAGGAGAAAACAATGGCCATGGTGATCACCGATCCAAGTTAAGGAGTTTCCAAAACACTAACCCACCTATGTTCACTAAGTCTGAAGAACCCTTAGATGCTGATGACTGGCTTCGCACTATGGAGAACAATTTGGCAGTCGCCAAAGTTGGTGAGACTGAGAAGGTTTTGTACACCACCCACTATCTTGCTGGAGCCGCAAGAGCTTGGTGGGATAGCACCCGTGCAATGCAAGCCCAAGGGTATGTGATGCCTTGGGAGGAGTTCAAGAGCAAGTTTAGCAAAGCCCATGTTCCTTTGGGTTTAGTTAAGAGGATGAGAGATGAGTTCAGAAATCTGAAACAAGGTTCCCTCTCTGTGGTTGACTACCGTGAAAAGTTCCTTACCTTGTCTAGGTATGCCCCAGATGACACCAACACCAATGAGAAGAAGCAAGAAAGGTTTCTGAATGGACTTCATGATGAGATGCAATGTGTCTTGGTCAGCATTCCCTTTGCAGACCTGGAGTCATTGGTTGACTCTGCCATTCAGATGGAAGGCAAACTCAAGCAAGCTGCAGAGAACCGCAAGCGCCGTATGATGTATCAAGGCAACTCAAGCAACTCGCAGAAGCCAAGGGGAAATCCACCTATGGGTTTTGCCCCTAGACCTATGAGGCCATCTGCACCTGCTCCGCGTCCCAACTTTCCCAACCGTCCGACCGGCAACAACTTCAACCGTGCACCTCCAAGACCTAATGACAACAACTTCAACCCCAATACCCCTAGGCCAAATGGCGCCCCTGTGCTGCCCAAGCCTGGTGACAAGTCGGGTGTTACCTGTTATGAGTGCGGAATCAAGGGGCATTACTCCAATGAGTGCCCGAAGAAGCTGAATGATGCATCCAAGACCACTGCTCCTGCTCAGCAGTAGCGCCATGTGGGAAATGGCAGGAATTATCCACCAAGGAACCAGCCTCACCCTCGAGGCCGTCTGAATCACATGAATGCTGAAGAAGCTCAGGAAGCAACCGACGTTGTGCTTGGTATGTTCCCTGTTAATTCAGTTCCTGCAAGAGTTCTGTTTGATTCTGGAGCTTCACATTCGTTTGTTACTCAGTTATTCGTTGATAAAAGTGGACTTCAACCAACACCCCTAAAAAATACCATGTCTGTGCAAATACCTGGGTCAATAACACAGGCTAGTTGGACCTGCTTGGCAGTGCCCATAGAAATCCATGGGATATCATTCTTGGCCAGTTTCATTGTGTTAGGAACCAAGGGATTGGAAGTAGTCTTATGTATGGATTGGATGTCTCAACATCAAGGAATTATAGATTGTGCCAAAAAGACCATCACTATGAGGAGTAGCAATGGAATTGTAGTAAAGCATGTGTCAGTTAAGCCACCCCAAATCACCAGATGTCATAAGAGTATCTCAGGGCCAACACTGGAGCAAGTTCCCATCGTCTGTGAATACCCAGATGTTTTTCCCGATGAGCTACCCGGAATGCCACCGGATCGGGATATTGAGTTTATCATTGAGCTTATCCCCGGAACGGGATCCATAGCCCAACGACCCTATCGTATGAACCCAGCTGAACTAGTGGAGTTAAAGAAGCAATTGGATGACCTTTTGAGTAAGGGATTGATTCAGCCAAGTTCATCTGCTTGGAGATCACCCGTCTTGTTTGTGGATAAAAGTGACGGTTCCAGCCGACTGTGCACTGATTACCGCAAGCTAAATGATGTTACCATCAAGAATAAGTATCCTCTCCCAAAGATTGATGATCTGTTTGACCAATTGACTGGAGCTCGAGTCTTCTCAAAGATAGACCTTAGAACTGGATACCATCAACTGAAGATCCGTGCAACTGATATACCCAAAACAGCCTTCACTACCCGATACGGATTGTATGAGTACACCGTAATGTCCTTTGGATTAACCAATGCCCCTGCCTATTTCATGAATCTCATGAATAAGGTTTTCATGGAGTTCTTGGATAAGTTTGTTGTTGTCTTCATTGATGACATTCTTATCTACTCCAAGTCTGAAGAAGAGCATGCAACCCATTTGAGATTAATCTTAGAGACCCTGAGAGAACATCAGCTATATGCCAAGTTTAGTAAGTGTGAGTTTTGGTTGAAGGAAGTTGGATTCTTAGGCCATGTATTATCAGCTGGAGGAATATCAGTAGACCCAAAGAAGATCAAATCGGTCATGGAATGGGAAGCCCCTACCACTCAAACTGAAGTCAGAGGTTTTCTCGGATTAGCGGGATATTACCGCAAATTTGTTGAAGGATTTTCAAGCATTGCTAGACCCATGACCCAATTGTTGAAGAAGGACAAGAAGTTTGAATGGACCCCTAAGTGTGAAGAAAGTTTTCAGGAGCTCAAGAAGCGATTGGTGACTGCACCCATCCTAACCATGCCCGATATCACCAAGAACTTTGATGTCTATTGCGACGCTTCCAAACTTGGACTTGGTTGTGTGTTAATGCAAGAAGGCAAGGTCATAGCTTACCTCTCCCGGCAGCTTCGACCCCATGAAGAAAACTATCCAACCCATGATCTGGAGTTAGCAGCTGTAGTTCTAGCTTTGAAGACTTGGAGGCACTATCTTATGGGTAACCGTTGCGAGATCTACACTGATCACAAGAGTTTGAAATATATTTTCACCCAGAAGGAGTTGAACATGAGGCAAAGAAGATGGATAGAGTTGATCAAGGATTATGATCTGGAAATTCATTATCACCCTGGTAAGGCCAATGTAGTGGCCGATGCGTTGAGTAGGAAGCCATGCTCATTGAATATGATGATCAAAGAGGAGCAACCCATGTTGCACCAAGAGTTTGAAAGGTTTGGATTGAAACTAGCCAGTCGAGGATTCTTAGCCAACCTTGAGTTTCAACCCACCTTGATGAGCCAAATCAAAGAAGCCCAGAAGGGAAATGAGAGCATTGACGGAATTAAGCGCAGAATTAGTTCCGGCAAAGTGCCAGGATTTGAAGAAGATGATCAAGGAGTTCTTTGGTATAAAGGACGTATTTGTGTGCCGGCTGACTCAGAATTGAAGGAAGTTATTATGAAGGAAGCCCATGAGACACCTTACTCCATTCATCCCGGTGGAACTAAGATGTACCAAGATTTAAAGGAACAATTTTGGTGGCATGGAATGAAGCGTGAGATTGCATCGTTCATATCTAAGTGTGATATTTGTCAAAGAGTCAAGGCTGAACATCAACGTCCTGCAGGATTGCTGCAACCTTTGCAAGTTCCGGAATGGAAGTGGAAATCTGTTGGAATGGATTTCATCACTGGATTTCCAAGGTCTAGCCGTGGAATTGACTCTATCTGGGTCATTGTGGATAGACTGACCAAAGTGGCCCACTTTATTCCTGTCAAGACCACTTATACCTCAGGACAGCTGGCAGATCTTTATCTATCCAGAATCATTAGTTTGCATGGAGTCCCTAAAACCATAGTTTCCGATCGAGGAACCCAATTCACCTCAAGATTTTGGAGAAGTTTGCATCAAGCCTTGGGAACCAAATTAGCTTTTAGCACAGCTTACCACCCTCAGACTGATGGACAGACTGAAAGAGTAAATCAGATACTTGAAGATATGTTGAGAGCCTGTGTTCTAGCCTATGGAGCTAAGTGGAAGATTGTCTGCCTTTCGCGGAGTTTTCCTACAACAACAGTTATCAAGCCAGTTTGCAAATGGCCCCATTTGAAGCTTTATATGGAAGAAAGTGTCGTACCCCTTTGAATTGGTCAGAAACCGGAGATAGTCAGATATTTGGACCGGACATTCTGCAAGAGGCTGAAGAGAAGGTTCGCATGATTCGTGATTACCTCATGGCAGCCCAGTCGAGACAGAAGAGTTATGTCGACAAGAGACGTAGAGAACTGACCTTCAAGATTAGAGATTTTGTTTATCTTAGAGTATCACCTCTCAAGGGAATGCAAAGATTCCAAGTAAAAGGAAAGCTTGCACCAAGGTATATTGGACCCTTCAAGATACTAGGCCGCAGAGGTGAAGTGTCATATCAGTTCGAAATGCCCCCTGAATTGTCTGAAGTGCACGATGTCTTTCACGTGTCTTTACTTCGGAAATGTCTTGAAGTTCCGGAGAAGCCGGAAATCTTCAAGAATATTGATCACCGTTCTAATTTAGGCATTCTAATTTATTTTTCATTGGAAGTGTTCCTCAGGGAAAACCATTTTAGTGTTGTACTACAGGACATCCTTTTGTAACCATCATCTCTTATCAATTGAGCCCAATTTTAGTTTTCTCACCGGGCCTCCAAATGCCCGGGTACTACCGTACTACCTGGGGGATTGGGGTCGAGGGGAGGGGCATACCAGCCATTACAGCACCATGTAGAGGTGACCCCATCCTTCCAGCAACCCTTGGATCGGCACCGTGATCAAGAAGATATCTTGTAGTGGCAGCTGTCCCAAACTGTTAGCATAATCTTGCCTTGATGTGTTCAAGTCTAATTAGATTTTATAATTAGGTAAGTGTATATGTCGGCCCTAGTAGTATCCGTACGTGATTAGCTACTCGTGTTTAGCTCGGTCAGGTTTTCGATGTATGTGAGTACTACTTGTACTAGCTAATATCGTGAGTAGGAATTAGAAGTCCTAGTTGATTAGGAGTTAAGCTACACTAGTGCAAAACGGACCTTGGGTCAGGACTTTTTAGTCCCGGCCGTTATCTGGGCCGGGACTAAATGCCTGGCCACGTCGCCCGATATACGCTGCCTCGCACGGCAGCTTTTAGTCTCGGTCCGTTACAACCCTTTAGTCCCGGTCTGAGACACAAACCGGGATCCTTTAGTCCCGGTTTGTGTCTCAAACCAGGACTAAAGGCTTCTGCCTATATATATGGTCGCAGCACCTCTCCCCTCTCCCTTGTTTTTTTCTTGGATGGAGGAGTGTGGGTTTGTGCTAGTTTTCTATTTCATTCCTATGCACTAGAGGTGTTTGTTAAAATATGTGTTAGAGCGATGCCACTTAAGTTCACCGAACACAACAACGATATGAGGTGCCCGAGCCACGCTTAAGCCTCTTCCTCTTTATTTCCACTTGTTCTAAAAGGTTAGCAACTATATTTTCTCGTTTAGACCGTGCGGTACTAATTTTAGGATCGTGATTGCGTTTGATATACTGTTGTATGATGCAGATGAGCCATCCATGGATGTATGGTGATCGACACACAACCGATTACAAAGAAGGCGTGCATTCTATTCGAGATGCGGCCGAGGCGAACAAGCATGGTGGTAGCTTTATGTTTTGTCCATGTGTTGAATGTCGGAATGAGAAGGATCACACTTCCTCAAGAGTCATTTAGAGCCACCTGCTTCGGTCCGGTTTTATGCCTGGCTATAATGTTTGGACCAAGCACGGAGAAAGAGGGGTTATGATGGAAGACGGCAATGAAGAAGAGAATGATGATGACAACTACCGATCTATGTTCCCTGAGTATGCTGATACTGCAATGGAAGACAATGAAGAAGAAGATCAGGGTGAAGAAGGGGAGCCAGATGAGCCCACTGATGATCTTGGTCAAGTCATTTCTGATGCACGGCGAGGCTGCGACACAGAAAAGGAGAGGTTGCAGTTCGAGCAGATGTTACAGGACCACAACAAATTGTTGTACCCAACTTGTGAAGATGGCCAGAAGAAGTTGGGTAGCACACTAGAATTGCTGAAGTGGAAGGCAGAGACCGGTGTGACTGACTCGTCATTTGAAAAGTTGCTGGTACTGATGAAGAAGATGCTTCCAAGAAAGAACGAATTGCCCACCAGCACGTACGAAGCAAAGAAGCTTGTCAGCCCTCTAGGATTAGACGTGCAGAAGATACATGCATGCCCTAATGACTGCATCCTCTACCATGGTGAGAAGTACGAGAATATGGATAAATGCCCGGTATGCACTGCATTGCGGTATAAGATCAGAAAAGATGACCCTGGTGATATTGAGGGTGAGCCACCCAGGAAGAGGGTTCCTGCCAAGGTGATGTGGTATGCTCCTATAATACCACGGTTGAAATGTCTGTTCAGAAATAAAGAGCATGCGAATTTGTTGCGATGGCACATGGAAGATCATATGAAAGACGACAAGTTGAGGCCACTACTAGAAAAATAGCTACCCGCAGCGCACCAGTATTTGCTACCCGTAGCGCATGACCCTACGCTGCGGGTATCACGCCACTGGTAACTTGTTACCCGTAGCGCATGTAACAACCCAAATATTTGTAATCCATTTCCTATGAATTAAAGTACCAAATTTTGGACCAACAAAAACTTTTTCATTCATATTGCATGTATGCATATATTTTCTATTATATGTCTTTTATGATTTCATGTGTGTTATTATTTGTTGTGCAATAGTTAGTTAGTTCTAACTTAACCAACAGAAGCATTAGAGAAGATTTATAAGAGCCAAAGAAACCAGAAACAAAAGAAAGAAAGAAAAAGAGAAGAAAAAGTTGATCTAGAAATTATTATTGACTACCCTACTTTGGACACTTATATTAAGAAATCTGTAACTCAAGCAAAGGTGTGGTCAGTTAGTTGAGCTTGACCAGATCACATACTAACTCAACCAAGAGGTTTGCAACAAAAACTCAAACAAGAAACCCACTCAAACATTAGCCAAAGTTAGAATCTGAATCAGTGACCAAACTTCAAATTTGAAATAACAAATCTGCAAAACCTCATCTTTCTTTGTAACAAAAATAGTTCTGGAACCCTTGTCCAATATCTTGACGAACCACAGTGGCCGTTTTCAAAAGTTTGAAATTCAAATTCTTGCGGGCATTTGATCAAACACGTGGTGGGCAAAAATCCAGAAAATCGACTTCACTGTGAGCCTCACTGTTCCCGTTCGTCTTGATCCTGTAGCCATGCTCGAGGAGTCCTCCGCGGTCGAGCCCAGCCCCCTCTGCCCTGACCCAAGCCGTGGGACATGGAAGGAGAAGGAAGAACCCGCCCGGACCCCCCTTCTCTGTCCCTCTTCTCTCTGCAAGCCGCCGACCGTCGTGGCCTCGCCAGCGCCGACCCACAGAGCCCCGCCGCCAAGACAGAACCCCGCCAGCACGCGAGCAAGGCCGCCGTGCCCGGTGTTGCTCGTCGCACGTTGCCAGGGCCCCCGCACCGGCCACCTTCTGGCCACCCTCGCCCTCGACTGCCTGGCCTATAAAAAGCCCCTCCGATCACGCAGTTGAACGCACACCACTTCCAGCGAGCTCCCAGGCACCCTCTCTTCTCCCCGCTCGCTCTCGTTCGACGTTGCCAGCTCCGCCGGCAAGCTACTGGACGCAGGCAGCGCCGCCGCGTTCGGCCTCCGTTGGGCAAGCAGACGCCGGGAACTGGAGGAGGAGTGCCACCGGAGTCTTTTCTGCCCCTCGCCGCCAAGCCCTGCTTCCTCTACGCGCCTCGCCGTCGCCGTCGTCTTCCTCGCCGTGCGCAGGTGAGCCCCCGCCCTCGCCGTGAACACGACGCAGACGCGCCGTTGGATTAGAATCCAACGGCAGCGTACCAATTCGGGTGACTTAAGTCACCTGACGAGTAGGCCCCACCTGTCAGTTTCGTTTTTAAACGTTTCCCGCCCGGGCGAAGCGTTATCTGGGCCGGCCCGTTCGGGTTTCTGCTGGATTCGGCCCAGCTCAGTTAGATTCGGTCCGATTCGTTTTTATTTATTTTCCCGCCTATTTTGAATTGTTTCAAATATGTTTCAGTATGATTTTCAAACTTTAATTCCAAGAGATTTAGAAATCCATTTGTAGCAAATAAATATGCGTTGGAAAGCTTAGGAAATGATCTAGCCTCTGAACCTAGTTAGAATCCAATTTGAGTTCGTAGTTTAAATCAATAAGAATACTTTGACCATAGCTTTATTAATCTTAGGAAAATTCTAGAAAATTGTTTAAGCCTCCTAAAATGATGAAACTTGGTTTATGAACTCACCAATTAACTCCCCTACTGTTTAGTTCAACATTGATCAATTAAAACCTTGTTAGTAGTGTCAATTAGACCCTAATCCAATCCTAGCTTGTAGCATAAAATAATAGATCTCTAATATACACTTAGATTAGTTTTTCCCTCAATACCAATTTACTTAATTAGTCAATCTCCACTTGAACTAGCCCTACTACCCTAGTTTCATACCCATACTCAAAAAGTAAACAACACATGACACATGATAGAAAATCTAACTTGCACACTTAATGAAAACTTGGAAGAAAAACTTGTAACCCAATTCAAATAAAATCCAACAGGAACTCTATTGTTTGAAAACAAGTATGTATGCTTGGAATCTGGTTAGCATTGTGTAGTGATTGTGTGCCTTGTGTTTATTCGTTATTAGACGCTAGTGTTGCTGAGGAGGATATTGAGGGGGAATTTTATCAAGAAGAAGAAGACTACCCCGGACACTTTGCCAACCAAGGCAAGCCATCTTTTGAATCATACTCCAAATGCCTAGCTTTACTATTGCATTCCACTTGTTTTAAGTAAATTGCATGATTGAATTGCTAGAGTAGAATGATAGTTGTGAAGTGATATCTTGCTTAACAAGAGCATCAAGCTGAGTTTATCCAAGATTTCCCTTAGTTTTAAACATCACTCAGTGTAGTTGCTTAGTCGCTAATAAAATCGAGGCCATCTATAAGGGGAACCCTATTTGAAGTTGGTGACATGAACTTGAAAACTTGAATTGAAGATTTCTCCCACATGATGGTTTTATGAAGGAAAATAATCTTGACTAAGGACTATGGAATGTATTTGCTAAATGATAATAAGTGATGTACCATGTGAGCCAACCATTACCGTACGACCACATTACCCCTAAATGGGAAGGGGCTTAGTCTGTAGTTTGTTTATTCTAGTATGGGAGGCCTTGTATCATCCTTTATAGAAGTGCACCGTGCGCGGGTACTTCTGAACCGGGTGGAAATTTCCATTCATACAGCATCCTGTAGCGGGCAAAACTATGAGTGCCAAAATGGACTCTTAGGGAAGGATCCTATACTAGAGTAGACAAGTGAAAGAGTTTGTTTGATTATCTGAACCTCGCATACTTTGTGTATGACGATTCGTGGATTTCTCCTGGCAGATGTATCGAATCTTGTGGGTAAAGTGTACCCCTCTGCAGAGGTTTCAAAACTATTCGAATAGCCGCGTCCGCGGTTATGGACACTTGGCAAGCTGTACTTGACTTTTGTCAAGAATGATAATAACTTATGATGAACTTGGTGAATGACTTGACTTGACATTGATGTTGACACACTTGAAGTTCCTTTTTAGATTGAACTTAGAGAATTAAATCTTCTTCTCTACTAATGAACATTCTTGGGAAATAAAACTAGCTTTTGCAAATAAAACTTAGTGCTTAGTCCACCATATCAACCATGCATATCTACTTCATCATTTTGTTTATAAGATGGTTTGCGAGTGCATCCAATGTACTCATGGCTGTGTCCCTGGCTATCAACTTGGCCAGACTATGGGGAAGAGTATCCAGAGGAAGGTTATGAAGAAGAGTATCAGAACTAAGATCGTCTCCTGAGTCGCCATTGCCTATAGGGTGAAGACATAGACCCGAAGACGTTATTTCCGCTGCTATATTGTGTTGTAATATGAACTTGGTCACTATGACCATTGTATTTGAACCATCGTATTGTAATGTCTATGGAACTGGTTACCAATTACGTTATGTGTATCACAACAATGATTCTGGGATTGTGGTGGAATACATAACGGGCACTTCGAATTTGTGATAAATTCAGGGGTGTTACAGCGCACCAACTCATGCGCTACGGGTAATTTAGATACCCGTAGCGCATGTGCTAATACGCTACAGGTATTTCTACCCGTAGCGCATGAGCACATGCGCCACAAGTATCTAAATTACCCACAGCGCTTAGGAGATGCGCTACAGGTACTTTTTTTTTAGTTTGATGCTAGCTCCCAAAGCCCATGGTTTGCACGCCAACCACATTATTATTGGTCAAACTATTAGGCCACTTTACTAATTTTCTACTCTATTTATATTTAGCCCACAACAAAACATTGTGACTGGTTAAATACATAAACCATCTGTTCCAAATATTTACAATAAATTCACAATTACATATTTATTACAAAAATCTACAGACCAAGACTGTTTGGTACAGGAAAAGCAACACCCAAAACAACAAAGCTTGGCAGTGGACTAGCGGCATGGATTCTCTAACTTGCCACAGGCTATTTAGAGGCAGCCTTGCTTCAGCGCAATGCCGTCTATTCCAGATCGCCTGGTCCCTTATCATCCCACTCTATCAATGCACACGCCAGGTTCAGCATTGGCAATCAAGGGGGTCGTCGATGGCAGGTGCTGGTATTTCAGCACGAGAGGTCAGGCCATCTTCTGCTTCCTTCTCCTGGGATGCTTTCCTCTCTATACCCAAAGAAATTTCAAGAAAAAATATTATTAGCATAGGCAGCTTTACAAAAGATTTAAAGATACTGGTATGCTCCACCAACATTGAAATTTGGTTCTTAAAATGGAAGAAACAAAAAATAGGCAAGTCTGAACAAAATAAGCTTTTCATCTGCTAATTATTAGACATTTTTGTAAGTTTAAAATTAAAGTAAAGATGAATTGTTCATAAAAAAATTGTAAGTCCCATTGACAGAAAGACAAAGAAACAAAGCAAAGGGAAGACAAGTTTAATTTAGATCTTGGAAACCTAAACCTTTGTTGATCGTAGATTTGATAGTAGGGCAAGTGTCAATGTCCTGTGAAGATATGACCAGTAACATATTTTAGTTATCTAGGATTCTTACTTGGTACTAACAACATACGCCTGGCGAAGTTCATTGCGAAGCTGCATCAACAAAACTGATTTTCATGTGAATATCTCCAGCTAAAGCTTCCAGGCGTAGTACACTTAATCTGATATGAATTTCCGATTTAAGTGACAAGCATGCTAGCAGTATATCCACAACAGAACAACCTCACATCAATAGTTTGGGAACAGCGCAAACTTTGGTTCCTAAATTCATAGATGTGCATAAGTACGATACGAAGTCCTGAACCTAAATCAATGTGTGTGTATGTGTACACTTAATTATACGGCCTCACACTAGCCATGGTTATGTGCTACTATTTAAAAAGAAACTCTATTCTTAACAGGTTACCAAACTACATAGCAAGACTGTCTTCAATATAGTCTAAACCTGAAGCTCTCAACTGCTATGTAGTGGCCTGGGATATGAAAGGATCTATGGTGGGTATACCATGCAAGTGAAAGCACTGCATCCAGGAAACAATTTTCAGAGACATATAAGCACTACTCCATATTCTACCAAGTGTTATGCAACAATAATAAAGACACGAAATCCTAGACCTACTTTAAGTTTACCCAAACAAGGAGATAGGAATAATTAATGTTTGTGTTATGGAGTAGAACAATCCCAAGCAAGTTCACATAAATACTCCATTTTCGTTTAGCAGCAGGAGTAATCCTACTGCAGTACATAAGCAAACTCATAGGAGTACTACAGAGCAAAAAACACAGCACTTAATAGAAAAGACTAACACTTTTCATGTTAGGAAAGTAAGAATGTAGATACAAAAACCACTACTCCAGCCAAATTAACACATGCCTACTTACTAATCAACCAATTCAGTATCTGATTCAGGAGTACTCACAACTAATCATCAGCAGTACTCAACATTTCCATGCATGACCATATAGTGCATCGAGTTTCAGGCAGTATACCTACTTTCTGGGCTGATCAGCCATGCTGGCATCTGATCCTGCTCATGGGGATCATGCCACTGTTGACATGGCCAGTTAGGATAATGATGAACTATTGCTGATTGTTAGGCACCATGATCTGCAATATCACAAAATTAATCGATCTAGGCATTCACACATCAAGAAAGCAACATTGCATTAACAGAGAAGGTGTCTTTCACAAGGGGAATTGCCAGTTTGCCTTACCATGTGAGGGTCGACAAGAAGGCTTGAGTGAGTAGGAGGTCATAACGATGGAGACACCTGCATCCTTTTTCAAGGCAAATCAATTATTCTCTGAGTGGCATTTCCATTGCTATTGATTGTTGCAGTATGAAAAATTGAAGAACAAATTCCTAATTTAGTGAACAATGAACAAGATGATATAAATTGCTAGCTAGGAATTTGGGGAAAGAAATAAGATAACCTGGGCAAAAAAATTAAAGAAGAGAAGGGGATCTATTCCGTCTCTGGTCGCAGGCATAGATCAACTGGTCGTAGGCTCGCGCAAGAACTCCTTCTTCTCCTGTGGCCGTGCGGTGCACCTTCCGCCTGTGCAAGGGCTGCTTGTTGTAGAGTACAGGAGCAAATTAGGCTAGTGGCTAGGGCATAGATGCATAGGAGTAGTACTAATTCTTTTGCAAAAACATGGGCGGGCGTTCGTACGTACATGGGATGGACTTGAAGAGGGGCGCGACGACCTCGTGAAGAACCCAGGAGGCGAGGAGGGAGAGCACGAAGATGCCGCAGTAGGCGATCTGGGCGAAGCGGCGGCGATCTGGGCGGAGCGGCGGCGATCTGGGCGGAGTGGCAGTCGATGTTGCCGACGGCCGTGCGGCACGCCTTGCACGCGCACGCTGTGCAGCAGATGCTAGGCACCACGAGGCCCATATGGTGGCTTCGGCACTGGATCTGGAGAGCGAGGCGAGGTGGTGGCGGCGGCACTCGATCTGGTTGTGGCTTGCGAGAGGGGCGGCGACACAGGGAGAAAATGGGCTAGGGTTTTGTTCGCCCGCGTGAGATGGGGTTAGCCGGACGGTAATGAAAACTAAATTTCATTTCGGTGGGGAATTGAGTCGCGCGCACTTTTGTTCTCCCACATTACTCGTAGCGCATGGGTCATGTATGCGTTACGGCTACTATAGTTTATCCGTAGCGCATGTCATGACCCATGCGCTACGGGTAATGTGAGGCAGCCAGTTTTCTAGATCTAAAAATACCCGCGGCGCATGAATAATAACGGTGCGCTACGGGTAATTTATTTAGGCGTAGCGTATGGTGGTCGGTGTGCTATGGGTATATACCCGCAGCGCACCACTTATTTGATGCGCTACGGGTAATTTTCTACCTATAGCTGTTTTCCTAGTAGTGGGCACCCCGCTGATGGTCGGCAGTGGAGAAAAATTGAGAGAGAGTTCCCGAGATTTGCAGGTGACGCAAGAAACTTATGGTTTGGTCTAAGTACAGATGGCATAAATCCTTTTGGAGAGCAGAGTTGTAGTCACAACACCTGGCCCGTTACTCTATGTATCTACAACCTTCCTCCTTGGTTGTGCATAAAGCAGAAGTTCATTATGATGCCAGTGCTTATCCAAGGTCCAAAGCAACCCGACAACGACATTGATGTGTACCTAAGGCCATTAGTTGATGAACTTTTACAGCTGTGGGCCGAACCAGGTGTACGTGTGTGGGACGAGCACAAACAAGAGGAATTTGACCTTCGAGCATTGCTTTTCATAACTATCAATGATTGGCCTGCTCTTAGTAACATTTCAGGCCAGTCAAACAAGGGATACAATGCATGCACGCACAGTTTGGATCAGACAGAAAATATATATATAGACAAATGTAGGAAGAATGTGTACCCATACAATCGTTGTTTTCTTCCGCCCAAGCATCCCTTAAAGAAATGGGATTTCTATTTTCGTGCCCTCGGGTTCTTAGTTGTACTCAGTTTTCCCCAGCTCCTTAGTTTTTCCTCAGTTTTGTCCAAGCCCTTGTCTGAAACCCACACAAGTGCTGGAACCACCGGTTGCCCGACGGGTCAATAACTTTGACCGTTATCTGCTGACTAGTGGGGCCACGTAGAGCCCGCAAAGACACGTCAGACCATCCATCTTTGTTTGACCGTAAGCATCGTCGTATCCTTGACCAAAACGTGGACGAGTGGGGCTTCGGTATATCGAATGACAAGTGAGGCCATGACGCTAATACAAGGGGCAATACACGGGTAGGATTAGATTTTTAAACGGAGCTCTATAGCGATGGCACGGAGGAGGTGGCCTGCGGGGTGCCGAGATGAGATCGACGTCCACAAAGAACTGCATGAGGCGAGACCAGACGCATTAGATAGATATGAACTAGATGCGTTTAACCATGCAAAGAAGAGAAGAAATGGTCGAGGACATCGACGACGACCTCAACACTTTGACTGACGGTGTCGAACACGAACGCGGGCAATGTAGAGAAAACTAGTGTCTCTCCTTTCTGGCATGTATAGATGGGTGCTAGGGGAGTGTGGTGGCGAAGGGAAAGACCTCACGGTGGTCTGTGGCGTCCAGCATAGCGGGGCGGCATGGTCGTGCCCATAGCGGCGTGCATGTTCGACATTGGCATCAGCATGTACGTTCGTCATTGGCCTCGGCGGTATCTCTGGTGTGTCAGTGATCGAATGAGGGGACGGGATTGAGGGTGCATCCCGACGGTGACCTAGCAGTGGCGGCAAGCATAGCCATTCTGACCATGCCGATATCGGCATCAGCGTCATTTGGAGGTTGTGGTGCTCGAATCATGGTGGAAATTGCGATATTATTTTTACATGCATAATAGCTAGAAAAGGGAATAGCTAGATCTCTAAAGGGGATGGATGCATGGCTTCATGTCGTCGTCACTTTCATCGTCAGTATCTTTGTCGTCCATGTAGTAGTACTTCATGCACATTGTTCCATCGAACACCTTCACTGTGAGCACAACATCGCCTTCATATTTGAAGTGTAGGAAGCAGCCGAAATCCACACCGTGCGCGATGGCAAAATTCTCCCAGCCCTTATCGAGGTACATCCGGCCTTGTCCGTCAAATAGGACCTCCATGGTCCAGAGACGAGGACCGCAGTCAGCTGCTCATAGATACACCTTAGCGGGCTCCTGGCCGTCAAGATAGTCCGCAAACTTTTTTGGGAGTGCCTGCAAAGAGATCGAACGCCGATCGTTTGAAATTAAAGGTTTTTTAGAACATGCACATAATTAATCACATGCATCATATATGTGGGAACGCGTACGTACCTTCTTGGCCAAAGGGTCTTCATAGATGGTGATGAAGAACTCCTCTATGATCAATGGCAGTGTTGACGGTGGTGGTGGCAATGATGATGATCCACCACCCCGGCCGCCCCTTCCCCTTCCCCTTCCCCTTCCCCTTTCGGTCGGCGTCCGAGACGTGGAAGCCATGGCAATAGATCAAGTGTATATGAACGAAGAAGAGAGAGGCAGAACCTATTGACATGAGGGGTGGTCGTTGTGGGGGTTTATAAGGGAGAGATGACCGTTGTGGGGCTTACACCATAAATTAAGGTAGAGATGACCGTTATGGGGTTTACACAATAAATTAAGGAGGAGATGACCGTTGTGGGGGTTTATATCTCAACAAAAAAGTAATGCGGACTATCTTGACAGAAATGGAAATTCGTGATAGTTTATCATTTTACCGTGAAAAGTAATGCCTAAAAGAAATGGAAATTCGTGATAGTTTATCATTTTACCGTGAAAAGTAATGCCTAAGAGAAATGGAAATTCGTGATAGTTTATCATTTTACCGTGAAAAGTAATGCCTAAAAGAAATGGAAATTCGTGATAGTTTATCATTTTACCGTAAAAAGTAATGCCTAAAAGAAATGGAAATTCGTGATAGTTTATCATTTTACCGTGAAAAGTAATGCCTAAAAGAAATGGAAATTCATGATAGTTTATCATTTTACTGTGAAAAGTAATGCCTACAAGAAATGGAAATTCATGATAGTTTATCATTTTACCGTGAAAAGTAATGCCTAAAAGAAATGGAAATTCGTGATAGTTTATCATTTTACCGTGAAAAGTAATGCCTAAAAGAAATGGAAATTCGTGATAGTTTATCGTTTTACCGTGAAAAGTAATGCCTACAAGAAATGGAAATTCGTGATAGTTTATCATTTTACCGTGAAAAGTAATGCCTAAAAGAAATGGAAATTCGTGATAGTTTATCATTTTACCTGTGAAAAGTAATGCCTACAAGAAATTCGTGATTACCAAACTTGTTGAATCCGGTGGCAAACTCATTATTTAGCATACATAGAGGGGTAGTAGTTTGCCACCGACAGATAGAGAGAGGGTGGCCATGATGAGAGAGAAAGAGGGGTTATCCTGCCCGTTAGATTATAGGATCGACGGTAGGTGGACACGATCCGTGTGACAACAGCTTGACTAATCAGGCCAAGTTTGGGATTCTGTGAGAAGGGAGAGGGTAAAACTGAGTAGTATCAAGGATCCAAGGGCAAGTAAATAGTAAACAGGCTAAGGAATTCAAATAAGAGATTTAAAAAAAGAAAAACACATGTTTTGTACAATGAAACCCAGGTTGGCCTACCTCAAAGTATTAGCAATTCAAATATACATAAGTGTGAAAATTATGGCCTCATTCAGACAAACTATATTTTGGGTATATATGTTTTGAGAAGGGGTTTGAGTGGAAAGGCATAAACCTTCATAGCTACTAGTGATTTGAGAAGTGGCCATTTGTGTTAAAACTTGATTTATATATGATTGTTATGATTTCCTACGTGGCAGGTCGCGTAACAAGACTCCATGAGTAGGAGGCACTATGATTTTATTTTTTTGAATTTTTGTGTGCATGAAATGACTCAATTAGATAACTTAATCCCATTTGTTGACTCTCTGTTGACCAGCCACTTGAGGGTAAAACTGAGTATATTGCACTAGCCAGTATTAGTACTCGAGGGGAAAACTGAGTACAGATATTTTTCCAGTGTAAGACTCGAGGGTAGAACTGAGTACACATAACGGTGCAGACGTGCAGTACCACGGACGCGTGTTGAGACCAAACGTCTAGTTTTTTTGAGAAACTGCTGAGACCAACCGTCACTTTGCCTGTACAGAGCCCCTCTCTCTCTCCCTCTGCACACAGTCTCATTCTCACTCACGCACGCAACCACGCCTCTCACGTCCCATCACCTTCTCCAAATCGAAGGAAAAAACCCCAACCGCCCTACGCGCGCACCCCTGCCGGTGATGGAGAAGAAGAATGCGCCAGCGGCCGTCGCCCCCGAGCCCGTCGCCTCCGAGCCCGTCGCCTCCGAGCCCATCGCCTCCGAGCCCGTCGCATTCGAGCCCGTCGCCGCCGAGCCCATCGCATCTGAGCCCGTCACCGCCGAGCCCGTCGCCTCCGAGGGCGGCGCATCCAAGTGCGGCGCCTCCGTGAACTGGGCCTCTCTCATGGCTGATGGACCACTTCACAAGATTGGCGACTGCTTACTGGCGAACGAGGATTACGTGGACACCTACTCTGCTTTGAGGCAAGTTTGTAGAAATTGGCGCTCAGATTTACGTGAGCCCGACGTGCACCTACACGAATGGATCATGGTAGAACACGCCCTTCCACACGCCTCTAAGTTCTCCTTCCTCCACCTCCGCACATCCCGCTACGTCACCATCGATCTAACGGAAGTTCATGCAAGGTTCAAATTCCTCCATATCTATAGAGTTAATCTATTTTTATTTTCAATCGTAAATATCTTAGTGCTGAATGTTAACTTCATCAATATATTTTAGATACTACTTCGTCGGTTTTTGCCGTGGCGTCATCGTGCTTGCCCAGAAGAACCAGCCGCACAAGATATGGCTTCTGAACCCACTCACAAAGACATTGAACACTATGTTTGAGGCGCAGATGCCATCTGTTATTGTAGAGTCAGTCGCTGTAATGAAGTCCCCGACTATGGTCTTCGTTTCCATAGGTTACCCCATGGAAATTGCTTGGGTCGATGAGAGCACTCCAACTAAGGGTATAGATGAAGATTGGGGAGAAGGAAGATTTTCGATCGAGCACCATTCTCTGCGTTGCATTACCCCGTTCAATGGTGAATTGTATGCAATAGTTGTGAACAATTTTGAGTTCAGAAAATTAGTGTGCACCAACAATGTCCAGTTGGAGCAGCGCGCGAGCACTGTCAACATGGAGACACTATTTTCATTTCCAGAACTTAAAAATGACAAGTTCTACCATGTGAAGTCGGATGGTGATCTACTGCTTGTGTTGTTGGGCGGTCATTTGGAGGAAGGTCAACCATTGGTGTACCGTGTGGACACTGAGAGCCGCTCTCTCCATGCCGTCAGTAACATTGGCAATCGTGCCTTCTTCCTCAATTATATCTGGTGTATCTCCGTCGACACCAGAGTGCACCCGACACTTCGACCTGACTGCATCTACTACGCGGATTTGGGTTATATCAGAGAGTACTTTGATGATATAAAGGCCTGGGATGAGTGGCCATGACATGTGGATAGATTAGGATACTACGGTCTGATAAATGAACCAAGGCCATACCGTTTGGAGGATGTATTGGCTGCATACTGCAGACGGAAGGAGTTCAATGAATATTTCCTTCATCTCATGGAATGTAGCGACGACGAAATATATGATGAATGAAGAACAGATTCATTCATCCTGGGGTATCCTAATCTTCATGTTGGCCATACATTGCGTCTTGTATTATTTTCAGCTTAGTTTGTCGTAAACATTAACATCGTTATTGGCTGCTTTTGGCTGCTATATGCAGTTTATGTATTATACTTACTTTTCTGGATTTATTATGCTGCAGTGGATTTATCCTATACTAGCTTCTAGATTTGCTACTAGATTTGTTACCATATTGGGCAAAAAATGAGGGCCAAAAGGCAACAATCATTGAAGAAAGACATAAATAGAAGCTTCTCTAGATTTGATACTAATTTGGTGAAAAGAGAGAGAACTGTTACAGAGAGAGAGGGGAAAAAGGCGCTCTGAAAAGTGCTAATTTGGGCCGAGAGAGACAGAACCAAGCTCTCACGTACAACCAAACGCGGTCTTGTCCTGTCCCACGCGGTCCCTTTCTACCAGCCCCACGCGACGCGGCCCCATACGACGCGGCCCCACACGTTAGCACAGAACGGTCAACTAAACGGAAATCCTCCTGTCCGAGCTCCTTCTGAGGGTTTCAGACAAGGGCTTGGGGAAAACTGAGGAAAAACTAAGGAGCTGGGGAAAACTGAGTACAACTAAGGACCTGAGGGCACGAAAATAGAAATCCTTAAAAAAAAAGGCAAGCATTTCAATGGCAAGGCAGAAACCCGGGGGAAGCCTGTCACCCGTACTAGTGCTGAAGTATTTGATATGGTCAAAGATTTAAAAGTAATCTTTGGAAAGGGTCCTGGCAGCCAACCTATTCCTAACGGCCCTGATAAGCGCGCACCCATGTGAAAGAAGAAATCTATATTTTGGGAGCTACCCTATTGGGAAGTCCATGAGGTCCGCTCCGCAATCGACGTGATGCACCTGACGAAGAATCTCTGCGTGAATATTCTAGGCTTCCTAGGCTTGTATGGGAAGTCAAAAGATACACCGGAAGCACGGAAGGAACAGGAACATCATAAAGGACGAGACGGCATGCATCCAGGGCAGTTTCAAGGGCGTGCCAGCTACGCTCTTACCAAGGAAGAGAAGGAAATCTTCTTTGAAGTCCTTTTTAGTATCAAGGTCCCGACTGGCTTCTCGTCGAATATAAAGGGAATCGTAAATATGAAAGACAAAAAATTCCAAAACCTAAAGTCTTATGACTGCCACGTGCTTATGACGCAATTGCTTCCGGTTGCATTGAGGGGAATTCTACCGGAAAATGTTCGCCTGGTGACGAGGGTTAACTCGACAAATGTCCTAGATGAAGGACTTAGGATCGGGGGAAGAGGGCGTCGGATGAACTCGAAGGTAAAGTTAGTCGAAATGAGTATGTATCAAAAGTAAACTTGGGTGTTCAACCTGGCTTGATTTCAATCTGGCCTACACCGTCCCCTCCTGGCCCCTATATATAGGTGGCCAGGTCTCGAGGATCGGGTAGGGTCCGATACAGATTACAATATCGACATACGGTAAGAACTCGTATCTCGACTATCATTACAATTGGGCCTAGCTTAACGGGCCTCAGGGGTACTCAACTAACGGGCTCTATTAGCTATACCCTTGTCAGTAGCCCCTGAGATTCTACCAGAATTGCAGATTCGGGTTGAATCTCTAATCTTTAAATCTTCGACTTGATCAATTCTTCGACTTCTTCATATCTTCAAATCTTCGACTTGGTCTTTCGACTTATTTTCATGATAATTTTTCTCAAGGGGTTTTGATGAACAAGCCTGACAACTCTGACGGATCAAGAGGTCAGTTAACTGCCGGAACAGATACTTGTCACCTACTTCAAATTCAATCCCCTTGGACTTGAATTCGGGATACCGGTCAAACCCACTCTTTTGCCGCATTTAGGACTTACAAAGAATGAATCCCAGTGATTCTCAGGGTACCCAGTGCGTCCACTAGGATTTTCTTCGCGTCGTAGACACGGATACATACCAGCAGAGCGCATCCATGTGCGTATACCAGGCCACACAGGACGGATCCCAAGGTCTTACCTTCGTGATAAATCACGGCATTCGAGTTTCGTTGCGATAACGCAACTCGAGAATCTCATGTCGCAGTCAAAGTTTGACTGAAAATATTCGGGTTTATACAACCATAAAAACTCGCTCCCGATGGGAGTAACACTCCTCCACTTCACATGTTCCAATGCTTGCCAAGAAATATCGTCGGGTGCGCGCTCAGCGCTCCCGATGGGAATAGCCCCCGAGGCTATAGTCAAAAAATACTTTTTCGAGTATAGGCTCAAATATAATGTAGTCCATCATACTTCAACTCGAAATATTTTAATGATAACCTGTCGTCGAATACGCGTCCACCACTCCAGTTAGAAGTTGCATTCAACATTCTTGAAAGTAGTAGCCCCCAAGGCTATAATCGAAAGTCCTTCGTGTATAGTCTTGTCAATTGTTTTTGCATTTGTCGGCGCCATCTTGCTTGTATTTAACCTTTCTTATATCACCTTCTTTATGACGTCAATGAGCACGTCACTTTGTGTGAGTGCGAACCATTGTGTGGGCAGCATTGTAATTTTCGCAATTTTTGACCATTAGTGGGCTTGCCGTTTCCGCTCTTTGCGCCACGTCTCAGCCCACGATCTCTTCTCTGAGAACATATATAATGGGGATAGTGGGGGATTTTACTGTTTACCAGCTCTTTCTCTCCGCCGCCTCCATTGCCGATCTCCTTTTCCTCCCCCACTCGTGCATAGCACCCGAGCGCGTCGTGTTAGATGCGCGTGAAGCACCTAGCCACCAAGAACACCATGGCCAAGACATCTTCTGCCACCAGCTGGGTGCGCTCTGCCATCATGAAGAAAGAGTTGGAGAAGGCCAGGACGGACGGCCTCATCTCCAGCTCTGATTCAATCAAGTTCCCCAGTACTGAGTGGATCCCGCAGCCCCCGAGCGGCTTTCGGGTAATGTTCCTTGCTTTCCTTCTCCGCGGCTTTTCTCTCCCTGCCCACGAGTTTCTTCGTGGGCTTCTCTTTGTTTACGGTGTGCAGCTTCATCAGCTCACACCTAACTCCATTCTTCACATTGCCTGTTTCGTGACTCTCTGTGAGTCATTCTTGGGCATTGAGCCCCACTTTCTTCTCTGGAGGTCGATTTTTCGGCTTCGCCCCAATGTTGCTCTGTCCAGAAAACCTGAATTGGGTGGAGCCATAATCTCTGTGCACCCTGAGGCGCAGTACCTCAAATTTTCTTTTGCCGCGTCTGTCCAGGGGTGGAGAACCAAATGGTTCTACATCCAAGATCGCAAAGCTTCTCCTGAAGATCAATATGGTCTAGCCCCTTTCGATGCCTCCAAGGAAGTGAAGAAATTGGCGTCGTGGGATGCGCTTCCCTCAGATGCGGAAATAGAACAAGTTCTTCCTCTTCTATCTCGCATTCAAGCTCTGAAAGGAGGCAAAGGAGGCGCTTTGTCGGGTACTCAACTCATGGTGTTCTTTGTGCAACGTCGATTTCAACCCCTGCAGCACCGCCTGACCAAGCTTTGGAGCTATTCTGGATTGGAGGATCCTGCTCGCGTCTCTGAAGATTTGATAGAGAAAAAAGATGTCGACAAGCGAGTCAGGAGCCTCACCAAGCTCACCAAGGAACATGCGGTTGCTGATTTGACCGCTGATTACTTCGACTCCGTGCACCCTCTACTCGAGGTACGTATCTTTGCGTTCACTTGTTGTCGAATTTTGTTTACTTCGATTTGTGTTTTTCTTTGCCTTTGTACTCTGCTGACTTGTTTACGCGCAGGGGCACCAATTCCTTGTTTCGCGCCCTCCTCTTCCAGAGGAAGGGCCTCTTCCGGCTGATCTGGCCTCTTCTGTATCTGAAGCCCCCGAGGCTGAAGAAAATCAGGACGGAGATGATGCTGAAGTATCAGAAGAAGACACTAGTTCATCGACATCGCCTCCTCCTGTGCTCGCTGAAGATACTGGTGTCGACAAGAAGAGGAAGTGTGTCGACGAATTTGCTTCTTCGAGTTCTGCAGCGGCTGATAAGGCCTCTGTCCTTGCAGGAGATATGGAATACTTCGACCTCCTGGCATCGTAAGTGCTTTATTCAAGTTCTTCAATTGTACCGCTCTTGCCTTCTTTCTATCACGTTACTCATAACTGTGTTTTCTTCTTGTAGAGATGACGAGGAGCCTCCAAAAGATGCTACAACTGCTCCTTCGACTTCACCTGCGACTGCTGATGAGCTTGCCGAGCAAGAAGTTGTGCCGAGGGTTACCAGGGCTTCTGTCAAGAAGATTCCTGTGACTCGAAACCTCAAACGCTCAAAGAAGTCGAAAGAAACTGACGTTTCTCTTGAGGCTCATGCATCGATGATTTCTCTCGGTGATGTAAGTAACTTCTGTTGACTTGCTCTCTTTGTATTCTCTTATGTTCTTACACGCCCTTTTTCCCAGGGATTATTGAAGAGATTCGTCGCCTTGGGCACTGAATGTGCTGAGTACCTAAAGGTTGCGAAAGCTTCCGAAGGTATACTTGACATCCAGTCATTACATTTCTTCTATGCTTCTCCTTTGTTGTTTACCTGACTTCCTTTCTTCTTCTGTAGCTGCTCTAGCAACAACCAATGCTCGAATTGCGTCGCTGGAAGCCGAACTTAGTGCTTCACAAAAGGCTTATGATGTTGCGGCTGCTGCTAAAGCAAGCGCTGAGAAGTCGCAGAAATCTGCGCTTGGTAAGGCAATAAAAGCCGAAAAAGCTTTAGCCGATACCAACAAGGAGCATGCTCAGCGAGAGCAAGCCGTGGCAGAGCGTCTTCACACAATGTCTGCTGCTGCTGAAGGTAAGGACTTCGCCTTGTCTTCTATTCCCACTCCTGTTGTATTGTTTGTACTTGCTGACGCTTTTCTTTCCTTTTCTCCTCTGTCTTCTTTTGTTGTGCAGGATTTACCGGGGTATCCTCGTCGTCCTTGCAACCGGGCGATGATCATCTGATGACCGCGGTTAACCTACTCGAGGCAAACTGGATATCTATCCATGAGACTTTTGAGTTGGTTAGCCGTGTTCTGTCACGGCTGTTCGTCGGGTTGTGGCCAAAGAAAAAGTAAGAGGTTCCGAAGGACAACTTGGAGAAACTTGCCAAGGCCTTTGATACAACTGAAGACCCCACCCTCCAGCTGAAAGGGCTTTCTCTGAAGCGTGGTGCCGAGGGTGCTATTGCACTTTCTTATGCACACGGTGCGGACTTCGACTCGGAGAAGGTGAGCTCCCCCCATGGCCGCACCCGTGATGAGATGAAGGCTTTCTTTGAGAAGGCGAAGAAGTTGGCGCCTGCACTGGTGGCGACTATTTCTCCTTCGGCAGCCTCCGCGACATCTACTGCGCCACCTCCAGCGGCGGAAGATCCTGCGCCTCCATCAACTGTTGGCGAGGCGTTTGTCATGCCTTCTTCTGCCACGGAGCAAAATACTGAGGTGGCGTAGACTCGGCTTCCTTGTAGTTTTCCATTTATCCTTTTGAATGTAAAAACCTTTAGTCGCGTGCAACCCGAGAACCTTAATCAAAGGGTTTTGCACTTATGTAAATATATTTGCTTCTGATGAAGTATTGTGCTGGCTCTCTGAAATGTTTCTCCTTTCTTTTCTTTTGACTTCCAGTCGATGCACGCCAATGATCCTTCTCCTTCCTCTGCCCGCATGTTCGGCTCAATGATTTCATCACCTCCTAGTCGATACAGTCAATGCGCAGAGTATTCTTCAAGGATTTCTGATCTTGAGGCTCGCTTGACTTTAGCCAAATGCCAAGCTCAGATGGTTTTTGATAAAGCTAGCAAAACTTCTAGTTTGATGAAGCAGGTATCTATTCTTGACGATAAGGTGTCTAGTCTGATGGCAAAGATTGTACATCATGAAGAGTGCGACTCTTTTGTCATTGGTATTATCGAATCTGCCTGCGAGATGCTGCGATGTAAGGTTCCTTGCGACTCCTCTTTCTTTTCCTTTTAATCCACTGCTTTTTTTGTGATATCGTTTGGTATCATAGGCACTTGTTTGGATTTCGCTGCTGAAGATCGTCGGGTTACCGAGCGAAATGCGGCTCTAGAAAGAATGTCCGCCGGTGTTGAAACTTTGTGGTCTGATCCTCGACGCCGGAGTGCTATTGTATTGCTTCAGGACCGCGCCCAGCACATTGGCGAGGCAGTTGATGGCTGCAGAAGAGCTCTCGTAACTATGCACTCTGTTATGCTTCCTCGCAATCCTCTGCCTGCAACTTTCCCACTGCTTCTTGATACTTTTAGATCCAGCCAGCGAATTCATCGATTGATAGAACTGAACTTAGTGGCAGATGCCAATTTTGCTCTTGGATGGATACGCAAGGGGCAGCCAAGACTTAATTATAGTTCTATGTAGCTGAGCTATCCTCCAGGTGGAGCTAGCCTTTGAGTACACTTGGAGAGTACCTTGCAGCCTGCCCGATGAATTATAGCCAGGCTGTTGCAAGAAGATGCCGCATTTTTCCGCGAGTATCACTATTTAGATCCCTTAGGCGTAGATGATTCTGATAACCCGTTGTTGTAATACTCATGTATATATGGAACGCGAGAGTTTCTGATTTCGCGACTTTATGTCTGAAATTTGTTCTCAAAGCGTTTTAGTATGATTCGTGCGTTTGCCGCATTTCCTCTTTTTCAAAGACTCGTAAACTCAGAATGTGAGGAACATTTTGTCTTTATTATACTTGTAATGTAAGATACATGGGGTGACCCAAGAGATCCGGCCTATGACCTGTGTTCTGGATCTAGAGGGCATTGCCCCTGGTATAACTCGTGGCTTTTATAGCCTTATTCTTCTACTCTACTTTGTTGTTCTCGATATTTATGCCGT
Organism: Dactylis glomerata; assembly: GCA_007115705.1. Classification (NCBI taxonomy): domain Eukaryota; kingdom Viridiplantae; phylum Streptophyta; class Magnoliopsida; order Poales; family Poaceae; genus Dactylis; species Dactylis glomerata. Next base: position 1,117,451 of record QXEO01000507.1, read on the forward strand.
CATGGCATTCTCTTCTTCTCCCATATCTTTGTCTTCTCCTGACGCTCCTACTCGTGGTTTCTTCATCTCGGGCTCTGCAACGCGTCCTTCGAGTAGCTTGACGCCTTCTGTAGTCATGCTTTTCGCCTTCTCTGTATAGTTGGCTGTCATGCCAAAGTTTTGCGCCATCTTGTGGAACTCCCTGTCGCAGAGATCTGAGACTTCAAAACTTCCTTTTACTGTAATTATTCCTCTTGGTCCTGGCATTTTGAGTACCAGATATGTATAGTGAGGCACTGCCATGAATCGCGAAAACGCGGGTCGTCCGAGGATCGCATGATACTGAGATGGCCAGTCCATGACTTCGAAGTCTAGCTTTTCTCTTCTGTAGTTTTGTCGGTTGCCGAAGCAAACGTTGAGTGCTATTCGACCTAGTGGATAGTTAGCACTTCCTGGTACGATCCCATGAAAGGAACAGTCTGTTGGCTTCAAGAACTCTAGTGATATATGCAATGCTCTGAGTGTTTTCGCATATATCAGATTGATTCCACTTCCTGCATCCATGAATATTCTGTCGACATTGTATGCGCCGATTTTAGCTTTGAGTATCAAGGGCGCGTTTCCTGGCCGAGGTACTGTTATAGGGTGATCTTCTCTGTTGAACTCGATGGGTTGTTCTGACCAGTGTAGATATTCTGTTGTAGCTGGAGGTGAAGTGACTGCTAGATTGACTTGTCGAGTAATACTCTTTTCCTCTTTGTTCGACTTAGGCACAGGTTGTATCATTGATGTGATGTGTCCCTTAGATGGAACGTACCCTTCGTCGTCATCGTGTCCCTGGTTTGGCTGGTCTTGTCCTTGAGGTGATCCACTGTTCCCTTGCTGATTTGTGGGAGGTTTGTTGCTTCCTTCGTATCCTTGTCGCCTTGCTTCGGTTTGTTTGTTTAATGCTGCCTCTTGTAGCTTCAAGAATGTTGTGCAATCTTTCATTGCATGCCTGGATACTCGCTTTCCATCGACGAACGCTGAGTGTATATGACAAGGTCCGTTGAGCATGTCTTCTGGCGACGGGTTGTACTCTCTGGATTCGCTCGTGGGAAACTTTCTATAGTCCTCTTTTCCGTAGCTTCGATATCCCGAGCTTCTGCGATCACTTCCTTGATAGCTGTTGTCCTTGTACCCTGCGGCTATTTGGCTATGGGAGCCGTAATTGTCATAATTGCGGGACCGTCTCCTTTGACTTCCGTATCTGTTTCTCCTATCATCTTCTGGAGATCACGTACGCTTGTTGTTGCATGCGTCTTCTCCGTCTGCGAATCTATTTGCTATGTCCATGAGGTCTGATACTGTTTTTGGCTTAATTCTTCCCATATCTTCGACTAGATCTCTTCGCCTTAATCCAATGATGAACGCGTCTATTGCTCTTTCGTCTGAAACTTTGACTGCTGAGTTTTTGATAAGACTCCATCTTTGGATGTATGCCCGTAATGTTTCGTCGCGTTGTTGCACACATGCTTTGACTTCTTCTATTGATGCTGGCCGCTTGTATGTCAACCTGAAGTTGCTTGTGAATTGCTTTGTGAGGTCTTCCCAGCTCCCAATGGTTTCTTTCTCTAGTTTGCTCAACCATGACCTTGCTGCGCCAGTGAGGTGTAGTTGCAAACTTTGCATTGCTGTTTCTTTGGTTCCTCCCAATATTTGTACTGCTTGCAGATAGTCTGAGAGCCATGATTGTGGTTCCTGTGATCCATCGTACTTTTGTTGATCATGAGGTAATTTGAACCCCTTGGGTACTGGTGTAGTGCGAACCCTGCGGGTAAAGCACGATGCTCCCATCTCCTTTTCGTCGTCTTCATAGTCGCGCTTTCCATTTGGAGATCGAGATCTTCGGGTTCCTCCATGTTGTCTTGGTGACGGCGATCGAGATCGTTGATTACTACTTCTGTGCCGAGGACTGTTGTGACGGCGAGGCGACCTTGGCTTGTGCGCTTCCTTGTGGTGATATACTTCCTCTACTTTTGCTGATAGCTTGTGGCCGACCATGTTGAGTCCGTTTAATGCTGCTCTATGCATATGTTCCCTAGGATCCCCTCGGCTTGGTCGAGTTGTAAGCAGATATGCTTGTGCTGCTACTAGTGCTGCTTCAGGGGTTTTTGGTACGATGTTCCCCTGCTCGTCGACCGATAGGAAGGACGAGTCGAGGTTTTTGGAGATGCTTTGCCTTTCTAAGTACTCGAGGTTTTCGTACCTTGAACCATGTCGACGATTTCTCCTTGCGTTAGTGTGTGATGCGTCGCTTCATGATCTGCGAGCGGCATTGCTAGCTGCAATGGCTGATTCTTTTCTTTGTTGTATCTCTATTTTCTTCTTTGCTAGTTGTTTTGCCTGCTGCCTTAGGGCATAATGATACCCCAAAAGCATGTCTTTGCTGGAATTTGATGGTATTGGCATGCCGTGTTCTACGGCTTCTCTTATTATTCTCCATTCGTCGACTGATAGTCGAATTTTTTCCCTGGCTATGAGGGATTCTGCTGTTTGCCCTTCTGCTAGATGATTTGCTCCTCTATCGATATTTGCTGGGTTTAGCACTGGATTGTTGTTTTCGGCGAATTCTCCTGAATTGTCTCCTACGATGGCAAGCACCTAGCATTGTTTGCCGATGTTACTATTAAAGCTTGAGAAGATCGAGTCCCCATCTTCAGAAAGCTCTAACCCTGTCTTCCATGTACCTGTTGACTTGTCTGAGATATCGTCGAGGCAGATCATGAGATCTTCGAGTTGGACCCCTGCGTTGAAATTTCCCATTGCTTCGTTGTCTTTTGCGATTTTTCCTTTTTGCACTTCTTCTAAGCTGACCGGCGAGTTTACCTCGCTGGAAGAGCCTTCAGAATATTCCATCATTGCTACTGTTTCAGGCTCACTTGCCAACAGATCTTGTTTTGTCGGATCTGAAAGGCGAGATGAACCCGATGGCCCGATGAAGATGCTTAAACTTCCGATTGTCAACTCCATCTCTTGATTTTCGTCGACTTTTGTATTGCTGTTGGCTACAAGCGAAAAAGCCGTCGAATTCATGATTCCAACGCCCAAGGTCCCCACGGTCGGCGCCAATTGACGAGGGTTAACTCGACAAATGTCCTAGATGAAGGACTTAGGATCGGGGGAAGAGGGCGTCGGATGAACTCGAAGGTAAAGTTAGTCGAAATAAGTATGTATCGAAAGTAAACTTGGGTGTTCAACCTGGCTTGCTTTCAATCTGGCCTACACCGTCCCCTCCTGGCCCCTATATATAGGTGGCCAGGTCTCGAGGATCGGGTAGGGTCCGATACAGATTACAATATCGACATACGGTAAGAACTCGTATCTCGACTATCATTACAATTGGGCCTAGCTTAACGGGCCTCAGGGGTACTCAACTAACGGGCTCTATTAGCTATACCCTTGTCACCTGGCAATTGTGAAGGTATGTGCATTCCTCAATGCAATTTCTTAGAAGATAATCGATCAAGAAAGTCTATCAGGGTTACAGATTGATGTGGTCCAATGTATGGTCAGCTTCGAGTTATTGTTCCCGCCATCCTTCTTCAATATAATGACACACCTCCTAGTTCACCTAGTCGAAGAGATTAGAATTCTCGGTCCTATGTTTCTACACAATATGTTCCCCTTCGAGAGGGTCATGGGAGTCTTAAAGAAATATGTTCGTAACCGTGCTAGGCAAGAAGGAAGCATCTCCAAGGGCTATGGAACAGAGGAGGTCATTGAGTTTTGTGTGGACTTTCTTCCTGACCTTAAACCGATTGGTATTCCTGAATCTTGGTATGAGGGTAGGCTGACAGGAAAAGGCACACTAGGAAGGAAAGCAAAAATATGTATGGACGGGCATTCATTCACTCAAGCACACTACATAGTTCTATACAATTCCACCGTGGTGGCTCCGTATATCGAGAGACACAAGAATATTCTATGCTCCGAAAACCCGGGGAAGGCTGACTCTTGGATTAAAGGGGAACACGAGAAGACTTTTGGCAGTTGGTTGCAGACACATATCATGAATAACAACACCGTTGAAGATCAGCTGTACTGTTTGGCCAGGCCACCATCTTCAACTATATGTACTTTCTAAGGGTACGAGATAAATGGGAATACATTTTACACAGTCGCCCAAGATAAAAAGAGCAACAACCAAAACAGTGGTGTCCGCTTTGATGCAACAGACGATAATGGGCAGAAGGACACATATTACGGGTACATAGAGGAGATATGGGAACTTGACTATGGACCTACTTTTAAGATCCCTTTGTTTCGGTGCAAATGGGTGAAGCTGACAGGAGGCGGGGTAGTTGTAGACTAAAAGTACGGCATGACAACAATGGATCTCAACAATCTTGCGTACATGGATGAACCATTCGTCCTAGCCAACGATGTCGCTCTGGTTTTCTATGTGAAGGACATGTCTACAAAAACAAGAAAAAGAAATCAGCAAAAGAAGACATCGTCCGATGAGCCAAAGCACCACATAGTTCTTTCAGGGAAAAGAAACATCGTGGGAGTAGATGACAAGACAGACATGTCAGTAGATTATAATAAGTTTCATGAAATTCCGCCCTTCAAAGTGAAAACTGACCCAAGCATTCTACTGAATGATGAAGATTCTCCATGGCTACGACCCAGAAGAAAACATAAATAATAGATAGGAATGTTGGTGCAATAATGTAATAATGTATTAAACCTTTTATGTAATGCATGTATGGAATGTACTAAACCTTTATTTAAGGAGCATGTGTGTTAATAATGAACTAATATTTTCAATTAATAAAACAGAAAATGGATTTGAATTACTTATTCAAATTCAAGCACTTTTCATGTTGAAAGTTTAATAAGATTCAAAAATATGCAAAAAATATTAGTTAATCTATTATTTAATTGAAAATGGCAATTTTGTTAATAGTTTGATAAGTTAGAATAATTATTTAATAAAATAGAAAATGGATTTGAATTACTTATTCAAATTCAAGCACTTTTCATGTTGAAAGTTTAATAAGATTCAAAAATCGGTAAACACAAATAAGTTAGGTTATTTTGTTAGAAAATAAGTTAAGATTCAAAAATCGGTAAACACAAATAAGTTAGGTTAATTTGAATAGTTAGAATAATTGATTTTGAAAATAGGAAAAAGTTTTGAATTACTTATTCAATTTCAAACACTTTTCATATTAAAATTTTTGTCAGATTCTAAAATATACAGAAGTTATTCAATTTGAAATTCAAATTCATATTCAAATGAATTCTGAAAAAAATATTAGGCTTAGCGCGCATTTATTACCCCTTTAGTCCCGGTTCGTTTTACCAACCGGGACTAAAGGTCTGGGGCTCGGGCGCGAACTGGAAACCGCCTCCCAAAAGTCTTTAGTCCCGGTTGAAGCCACCAACCGGGACTAAAGACTTTAGTCCCGGTTGGTGGCTTCAACCGGGACTAAAGACCCCCCTTTAGCCCCGGCTGGAGCCACCAACCGGGACTAAAGAGGGGGTATAAAAGCCGCCGCCCCTCCTCCTTCTTCCCCAACCGCTCACACTTAGCAATTTGGAGCAATTGAGACGACGCGCAAGGAGCTCTCCGCCGCCATTGTTGCGGTCGCCCGGCCAATCGACGGCGCCGCCACCACGCTCCGCCACCGACGCCACCGCGCTCCGTCACCGACGACGCCACCGCTCCGGCCACCGGCCACCGCTCCGCGCCGCCCCGACCACCGCTCCGCCACCGCCGGTGAGCACCCGCATTGATCGGCCATGCTAGAAAAAACATGTTAGAAAATATCTTAGGAAAATAGTTAGAAAATATCTTACAAAAATAGTTAGAAAAATATCTTACAAAAATAGTTAGAAAATATATGTTAGAAAAAATATGTTAGAAAAAATATGTTAGAAAAATATGTTAGAAAATATGTTAGAAAAAATAGTTAGTGTGTATGAAAAGTTTTTTTACTTAGGATTTTTTCATAGTGTTAGAAATTGTTAGTGTGTATTTGTTAGTAGTGTTAGATAATGTTAGAAATATAGTGTATTTGTTAGAAATATAGTGTATGTGTTAGAAATATAGTTAGCAAATGTAGTTAGTTAGCAAATGTTAGAAATGTGTTAGCAAATGTAATTAGTGTTAGAAATTGTTAGAATTAAATAGTGTATTTGTTAGAAAATGTTAGAAATTGTTAGTGTATTTTTTCATAGTGTTAGAAATAGAAATAGAAATAGTTAGAATTTAGTAGTTAGAATCTAGTAGTTAGAATTTTAGTAGTTAGAAAATTAGGGTAAAAAAGAATTTAGTTAGAATTTAGTTAGAATGTGTTAGAATTTAGTTAGGGTTAGTATTTAGAAAAAAGTGTTAGAAAATAGTTAGGGTTAGTAATTAGAATTAGTAGTTAGAAAATCGTTAGGGTTCGTAGTTAATTGTTTGTTAGTTAGGTTATTTTGTTAGGTTAATTGTTTGTTAGTTAGGTTAATCAAATTTCGGTATTGTTCCATATAGCGTCCATAATAGAAATATAAATGTCGGTATTTTGCAGAAACTATGGATCCACATAGGAGGAACCTAGAAGAGGAAGAAATTCTCGAAGATATAATCAAAGACGCCCCCAATGTTGAACCAGCTGAATCTCCGTCTTCATATCTGAACCCCTCCGGGGATGGAATGGAGGTCGGCCGACATGAAGATGAAGCCGACAGAGAAGGCGATAGCTCCGATGATGGAGATGGTGATAGCTGCGCTGATGGAGAAGCCGGTGGACAATTAACGAAGTCCGGCGAGGTATATATATGAAGTTCGGCAATCACTTGTAATATGTGAAAATATTAGAGATAGCTGTATATTGTATACATATACATTGACGAATGTTTCTCCTCTTAGGCCTCCACATCGAGCAAAGCTACGAAACAAGGCCCGACCAAAAAGTTGGATGCACGAACGCATTACACCTTTGAGGTCATATTGCCTACGGGCGAACCCAAGCTTCCTAAGAAGGTTGCCGACACGTTCAAGAAGCAATGCGGAGTTCTGGTTAGGGATCACATCCCGATCAGCGTTCGGGAGTGGAACAAGCGCAAAGGGGCAGACGATAGTGAGTATCTCACCAAAAGGTACAAAGAGAGTCTTTGGAATGATCTCATGGTACATTTCAACCTGCCAGAATGTGAGAATGAAGACGCCGCAAGACAACTAAGGGCCAAAGTCAAGCAGTGGACTCTAAAGAAGATGGCCGAACTGTTCCGGGTGTGGAAGAAGAAATTATGGAAAAACTATCTGAAGACAAAGAAAGTGCCAGTATTCGAAGGGTATCTAGCGAAGCAGGCGAATCACTGGAAGGCATTTCAGGAGTACAAGGAGTCAGAAGATGCCAAGGCATTATCAGAAAAGAACAAGAAAAATACCGACAAGAAGAAATATCACCACACGCTGGGGCCGGGGGCTACGAGACTGCCATCCCAAAGTGGGATAAGAAAGAGCAAGATATGATTGCTAAAGGGATCACACCTGAACCCATCCATGATGAGTGAGAAATGAGAGCAAGAAATTGGTTCCTTGTGCATGGTGGTTCGTACGATGAACTAACAGGAGACCTTATCTGCAGTGACGGTCTTAGGATACCCAGGGAAAATTGGAAAAAAATTGTGAAAGAAATTAAAGAGGGAAAAAGACAGTTCACTCCAGATTGAGAGAAAGACTTGCTCACACTGGTCCTCGGGAATGACGAACACGGAGGACGAACGCAAGGCTTTGGTCCTTCTTACCTGTGGTGGCTTGGGTTTGCCAAAGACCAAGAGACTTACAGAAGCCGAGCGAGAGCAAAGAAGCGACAACAGGATGAGGAAAATGACAAGTTCAACCAGTTGCTTGCCAGACTTAACGAGCAACAGCAGCAGATTGACAAACTTAGAGGAGTAGTTCGCCAGCAAGATCCTGCACTCGATATTACCGCTGGCCCATCTAAGCGGAAAAGCAGCGTGGCTGAATCTGAGGCCCCGACTGACGATGCACGACGAATGATAGAGGGTGGTCCCAGCTACCCCGTGGATGGAATCAAGGAGTCAACATCATGTGAACTCCATCAGAGAATGAAGAACATATCCATGAAGGTCGTCGTCGGACAAGCTTTACCTTCTGGCCCTGATGTACGCTGGCATGGCCGTGAGATTCCAACTGGCTATGCTAAAGTCGGGGTGGATGAAATCGTGACGGGGTTTCATGATATGGAGCTTGACATTGCTGGATCCGAAGATGAGAGGACACTCGGAGAAGTACTGGGTGGAGTCATTCTATGGGACAAGAACTACATCAAGTTTCTAGGCTCGGCCCCAAGGACAACACCGCCTCCGAGTCGTCGCAGGTTACCTACACCTCCATCACCTCCAAGCCCTCCATATGACTATGGCCACCACAACACGAGTCCATCTCGATCACCGCTGCCGGACTTGGGTCGGCCGTCTCCGCCGCCGGCCGCTAAGGAATATAGCGGAAGCATTCCAGCAAGAATGCTCCGTCGATGAGTTCTAAGCGACGAAGCCCCCCAAAGCGAAAACTGTCGCCCCTCCCAAAGGTACCTCATCCTAATCTTCCCATCAGACCTTATGATCGTACCCCCGAGGAAAATGCCAGGATCGCAAAGGAACATTATGATGCGCAGATGAAAAAGAAGGAACCCGAGCCCCGCCCAGAATACACCGAGAAGCAAAAAGAATATGCAAAATACTTACTGACCCTTCCATCGCAGTATGACTTGCACCATAAGCCTGATGACTATCTACGCACATTGCAGAAGGAAGGGAAAAAGAGCAGATCATGTGCAAGTGCAAGTGGGAGCAAATCAAGTACAAGTACAAGCAAAAAAAGATCAGACGTTCCTCAGCTTAGACAACAGGCCAAACAATCGATCCCACCCCTCAGGGTGTTATCCGAGAATGTTCCCTCTCTGGTGCAAGGGCAAAAGTTGGAAATAGCACAGAAGTGGGCGGATGAATGGGGTATGAGTGTTGAAGACGTTTTGGCTTCCCAAGACGAGAGGTTTCCCAAGACGAGAAATAGCACAGAAGTGGGCGGATGAATGGGGTATGGGCGGATGAATGGACGTTACCTCAATTTCCTCCATGTCATCCACAAATAACTTTAACTCCTTACATAATACTCCATTCGTTCATAAATATATCCTAAAATGTCTTATTACGAACAGAGGTAGAATTAGATAGTGGGGCGTGGTTATCATTGTAATTCCTTTGACATTCCATCCATAGAGGTTCTCCGCTAATTTACAAAGAAGGTTCTACACCAATTTTTGTCATCTATCTCGTTAAGTGGGCATTGCTTAGTCTCTATTCGTCAATGCTTACATTAACATATTCGAGTAACCAAATTCCGTCTTCTTTTTTAGTGGAACGGGAAGTGTGCTGGAGAACATCATTATTCGTTGGGGCAAACAACAAGGCGGTGTTGGAGTACGCCTCTGCATAGGTAGAATTTTAATTTTAATTTGTGTTTGCAACAAAACTCTTTGCACAAGAAGAAACAAGAAGCGGGCAGCAATGGTTCCTCTCCCATCCTGGGAGCCACCTTCTTCCCCGACGCAGAGGTGGTGACGTGGTGTCACTCCCTCCGGAGACACCAACTCCAAAGTCGCCAATGGCCTTCCCGCGACCTGAAGTCCTATACATCTCTTAACTCTTTCGTTGTTCTAACCAACTGTAGGATTTTACGCTAAAAAGAAGCATTAATATTACGTTTATGTGCGTATTCTGGAATATTTGAAATCGGCAAACACACTTCCATGCAAAAGCACATTATCTCATACGATCTCAGATGTGAGCACCAGCATAATGAAGTGACCGTACATAGGAGCCTACAGCTCGGATCCACATATTTGAGTTCTTGCATAAGGATGAGAAAACACAGCCTAGTACAAGTCACTCAAGATATAACCAGTTTTACACTTTGTTGACGTTTAACCCTAAACAGAAGAACTCGAATTAACAGAGCACATTATGCTCTATTTAAACGGTGAGTGCCGCCACACGTCAACAAAGGCACACCGAACCATTCCGACCCATTCCAGACAAAAGAGCGGCTCAACTTCTTCAGCTAATTGACTCCAAATAGGTCGTTATTTTCAGGGCAACCAGCATTCTTAAATGCCTCTTGGGCTTCCCTGCAACAACAATATGTTGAGTAAGCAATCGGTGTGATTTAGATTAATCATAACAGAAGGCATTCAGCCTTGCACACAATCCCGAAAAAACTAATCCTTCCCTGAGAAAGTTTTAATTGAGGGGAACTAAGCTAGAATTTCACACTAAAATATGACCAGGCCATAAATGACTGAATCAGTGTTATATTCATGGAGATGCTAATAAATAATTTGCGGCCAGTGCTGGGCGACCTCTGACACGTGTCCACTTCACCCTCAAATACAGACTTTGCTTTGTCGCAGCAAAAATGTTACTTTTTTTATGATTACAAGGTTTATTCGAAGAAGAAATTGCATCCTGGAACCACAGCATTTCTCCCTTTTTTCTACTTCAGGCTTTGCAACATTTCGATATCGGGAAATTGCAACAGGGGCAGGTTCTATTAGAGAACAATTAAAAGATTTGGATTTGCGAATTATTATAGAGAATTCCTTGGTCGAATGGAAGGAATTAGAAGACGAGGGGTACAGTGGAGATGAATGGGAAGATAGAAAAGGACGAATAACAAAAGTTTTTTTGATTAGACAGAATTAGACCAGATACTAACGTTGGCTTATCCGTAAGTCGTGTCGGGTTGAAGCAAAAAAGGTTCGATAAAAAAAAGTCTGAGACCCTTGACAGCAGCATTTGTGCCCCTCGTTTGCAGCACCGTCGGCGACATCGAGGCCCGCTTGCAGCACTGCCGCCATCACCAACAGCAGCACCACCCGCGCCGGAAGCTTCTGTGCACCTCGCTTCCAGCAGCACCTATTGCGCTTTGCAGCTTTGCCGCAGACTGCTTGCAGCTGCCGGTAGTCGCTTGAAGCATCGCCTGTTGCGTTTTGCAACTTCGCCATCAGCCCCCTGCAGCTCTGTTGTCGGCCTGTTGCAGCTTTGCCGTCAGACAGCTGAAGCTTGCCGTTAAACCCCTTGCAACTCCGGGATCGACCGGATGCAGCTCTGCCGTCAGCCGGTTGAAGCTTGGCGTTCGGCAACTTGCAGCATCCGCCACCTGCATTTGCAGCTCCGACGGACACCCTTTGTAGCATCCCCGACGCCATCTCCGGTGACGATTGGGAACAAGGACGCCTGCAGCAGCGGTGGCTACCGCTTGTAGCTCCCGCATCTGCCCTCTATAGCCCGCGACACTTTGCAGCAGCAGAGAGGCGGGAGCGACTTGCAGCACCGACGCCCACCGCCGGTAGCCACGCTGCCCATCACAACTCTCTTAACGGCCGAGATTGATGCGCGGCGGCTGGCCATGGGTCGCGGCTTGCGGTGGCGAGGCGGCAGACTGTGGTCACAGCGGCAGCCAGCCATGGGTCGAGTCTGGCGACGCTGGTCGCGGCTGCCGGCCATGGGTCGCGGTGTCGGCAGCGGCGGCGTGTAGCCTTGGCACGGCGGCCGTAACCTGGGCGCAGCGACGGCACGTGGGACGGGAGGTGGGCGCGGCTTTTCTTGTTTTGTCTGGAGAGGAGATGATAAGGTAGGAACATGGAAGACAACACATGGAAGGTGGGGTCCACATGGGACAAGTGTCGTGCGATTAAGGAGGAGGCACAGAGACATTCCGTCCCCTAGGGGAAATAGATCATTTTCCATAATTTGCACTAGAAGAGACAATAAAAATTAATGGATCATCCATTCATCCTTCATCCAAATGCCTTTTAATAGAAAAAACATTTGCACTCCAAGAAAACATCGATCCATATATAATACTACATAATTTTTACTGGTTCTATCAAATTAGCGACTTTATGAAAACATTCAGAAGTTACCTTAAAGCATTCTTAATATCAACATTTGTATGGTCTAGCTTCAAGCCATCTTCAAAAGCCTTGCATGCTTTTCCATAGTCCTGTAAGTAGACATCAAGCAGATGATCAAGTCCATGATCACAGAAAACAGAGTGCAAGTATTATTTTTACCTTCAGTAACATATAAGCTGCCCCTTGTCGATAGTATCCTTTAGGCCAATGAGGTAGACACTCTATGCACCTAGTAGCATCGGAGACAGCATCTTCTCCTCTCCCCATGCGCAAGAAGCAGAAACTCCTATTTGACAGCAAGAATGCATGTTCTTTTACTTTATATTCGAGTTTCATTGTCTGCAGTACACCATTCACATGCAGATTTTATTATGAGGTACTTGAGCATCTTGTGTCTGGAACGCTTACGTACAAAAGTATCCACATACATCAGGGGAAAACTTTCTGTCTGTCACCAAGAGCTGGTATCAATCTGCCTACCGTCGATAAACACAAATTTATAAATGAAAATTAACTTGTAGTTGCGAATGCAAAATTAAATTATTGACGATTTTGAATGTTGGCGAAATAAATATGGAAAATTATCAATACTTCTATAGATACCAATTTATTTAATTGAAACGAAAGACAAATTTCCTTTATGATCGACCAAAGTTCCGTGGAGTTACTTGCTGTAACTTTTAGGTTTTGTTAGTTATTATTAATAATTGCTTGAATATCATCTACTTCCTCCGATCCATAAAAAATGTAGCTAGTTTATTACAACTTTGTACTAAGTTGTACTAAATCATCCGACACTTATTATGGAATGGAGGGAGTACTAATTTTTATATGGTAATCAACCCCATGCATTTATATTTTAAGCATAAGTACATGAATATGACTAGCCGGTCCTAAAGATAAGTACAACTGGAATGAAAATAAAAGGTACATTGCAAATGCAGGACACATGGATGGCACACGAACTAAGGAATCCATGCATGTCACTGGGAGTTGATCATCTACTATGTATTTCGCCCTTCAGAAAGGTTATGTGGTGTTGAGATTATACAGAGAGTGATGGAGTTGTGGTGGTTGTATACCCCTTTAGATACTTCAAATGCCTTTCATTAGAATGAACTAGAGTAGCACATCTTATTCCAACAGTAATATATGATACGTATCGAAGGACACTAATATGGTCTTTTCGGTGGGTGTGTTTGGTTGGTGCACAAGCCACCTACAAACAATTTGGCTAGCCAGCCAAAGCTAGTGTTGCCATGTACTAGATTAGCAAGAAGATGAACTGAAAGTGGGCAAAGGGGACTGTGGACGCCAAAAGCGGGCAATCATCCAAACAAAGGATGGAGGAACGTTGCGAAGAAATTAGTAGTTGAGTTTGGAAAAACCAAAAATATTATACAGCGTGGATCTTTTATCCCGCCCGATGGGATATACGGCATTTATACATATGCATACATGTTAGAAAATTAATTGAAATAATGAAAAACTAATAGTCAAGTCTAGACATGGTGGCACTGTCTAATTGATTTCGTCCAAGGCGTGAATTGGGTGTGCTAAAATAAGATAACCGAGATATGGAAACTCTAAAAGCACGAATTGACTCTGGATCTAGGGGTGGTATGGCCCACAAGGCATAGCAACATAATTCCCATATATTACAGTGTCTTGGTTGTTCTGCAAGGCCCACGACATAAATTAGGAACATACAGAGTATTATATATCTTCTCAAATATATGATCATAAAACAAAAAATATCAATTATTTTGGAAAATCTCAAGTACTCAACGAGGGATACTGAACTAGTTTACAACTCACATGATAGAACAGAGGGCATTTAACCATTGATCACACTTAAGGCGTTTCTGCCATAATTGCTACCTATAGAGATGTAAGTGGGATCCCATCAATGTCCCGTTTGTAGTTCATTTGAAAATTTCTAGTTTAAGTTTTGGTGTGAAATTCTAGTTTAAGTTTTGGTATGAAATTCTAGTTTAAGTTTTGGTATGAAATTCTAGTTTAAGTTTTGGTATGAAATTTGAACTAGAAATTTCCCAATGAACTGTAAGTGGGAGTGGAACTTTGGCATGACCCCACTTAAAACCTTGGCTACCTAATAACGTAAAGGTCTTCTAGTGTGTTAAATAAAAATCTAAGTACCAAACATAAACATTTATGTCAAAGTAAGGAAGTACGAAAACTAACTTTGGTAAGGTATTAACAGCACAGTACAATTGGCACAAGCTTTTATTCTAGAAAATCGAAACAGCTTTCAAAAAATCAACATGATGCACAATGACTTACACAAGTATACAGCTCTGCTGCGCTCATATATTCCTTTCTCCTAAAAGCCTCTGTAGCTTCTGATTTCACTTTAGCTATTTTCGCTTCCAGTTCCAGCGGATTTTTGAACTGGTAAAGAAATATTTGTGGTCAGAACAAATATGTTGAACCCACAGACAAGATGCTTTTTTATATGCACTAATAACATGCAACACATCCTCCAGCATGGGTATGCTTGAACATAACATTTTCAGTGTTTTGGAGTATCATTAGTATGCATAGAAAGAACTACAGAACAACAGGACTACTACGACAACAAATAACATTCGGCAACTGCAAGTACATATAGAAGGAATCACATACTCTCGGGTTCAAATTAAAAATGTTGACATGAGAAAGGATTCCATCAATGCTCCAATTCGGCACAGTTGAAACAGGAGAAGTTAGCGGAAATAACATTTCAACCATAGCCCTTCTGCCATGAAGAGCAGCAATTTCAATTGCAGTTGTACCAGACTGCAGGAGTAGAAGAATTGGTTAATTTTGCATTTAATCATTAGCATAAATATCAACTGTAGTTGCAAATAATTACTAGCAGAGTACCCATGCACTGTTACGGATACTGAATAACCATATCATATATATAAAAGCAGCAAAACCGCAATGCATCATTTCCTTCTTCCCCTGCTCGCCCTGCCGCACCATGGCGCCTGTCAGTCAACTCTGCTATGTTATTGTGGTGCTAATTCTATGGACCTTAAGTACACATACTATGACCAGAATATTACAAAGTATCATCCTCGTTTCCCCTGTGCTCTCTCCTCCCGTGGCATAGATCTGCCACTACTAACTTATCGCTCTGCTTCACTTATGTTTGTCAGGGTGAGGGTGCTATTGATCTCAGATATCCATCAAAATATAGCCGCAGGGAACCCTGAGCTCTCAGGCCATGTGTATTCCCGTCCGTCGGATGAGGATCCCAGATCAATCCTGGCCGTCCACGAAAACTACTGTTTGGCTCCAAAATTCTACCCGCCCTGTGAGCTTATCTAGCTACGGTCCCTGATTTGCGAGGCCTGCATCGTTCGTGGCCCATCGGTCGGTGAAGCCTGCATCGCGGCTAACTGTGAGCCTTGAAAGAAGGGGAGAGAGACGCGGTGGCTATGCTTGTGTTTTTGTTGAGTGTCTAGGGGCAAAATCGTCTTTTCATGTCTCATTTCGTCCTCCCCTCATCCGCCCGTACGTGCGTGGAGGACGGCGAGGCGACGACGGGTACACTGGCTACAGCGCCGGCGTGGTCGTGGGTAGGAAGCCTCCTAAAAGCGTTTCTGGCCGCTCAGCCCCGAACCCTATCCTCTCTTGTTCTTCTCCTCTCTTTCCCTTACCTCTCTTGTGGCGGCGGACGACTGTAGATTTCTAGGTTCCTGGCGGTGGCACGAGATGGGGGCCGATTTGGAGGCCAACGACGGAGGAGCGCCATACAGGATTTTTCCTCTATCTCGATCCCGAACCGAAGCGTGGAGGAGGCGGCCAGGTTTGTGGCGTCCAGGAGAGAGTTCATCTACTCACACACACACTCTCTTTCTCTCTCTTACGTGCTTTTTTGATCTCCTATTTTGTGCCTGTTGCTTGCTCAGCTAAGGATCTATTGATTTGAGGAGGACGGCCATGTAGGAGTCTCTCCCCACGGTGGAGCTCTCCATGAATCCAGACCACCATGGCCCCCTCCAACCTCCCCCACCTCGGTCCCAGAGTTGAGGAGGATGACGTCTGCGAGCTTCCTAGCCGCAGCCTAGGCTTTCACCCCCACCTACACTCCTACAGGTTGATCTCCCCCTTCCCAAATTTTCTACATCTACATATTTAGAGTCCCAGTTATTCAACAGATCGAGTTCATGCTAGCTGCTTGGCTGGGGAAGTGTAAAAATAATAGGTGATGAGTGTTTGTTGCTATGCCTATGAGAACCAAATCAATATTTTGTCCGAATTCTCTTTTGGTCTATGTGGGCTAACTTGATTAATTCACCCGATTAACTCATTTGTTTCTCTTGCTAACCTGGCTACTTATTACGTGATTGATGAAAACTGAGCTGAAATGATTCTTCCCAAATCATGTCAGGATGACCCAATTGACTCCAGCGAGCAACGGCAAGGGCCGGTGAGCGCAAAACACAGTGGATCGAGCAGCCACAACGTTGGCGATCAAGGTGACCCTGATCGGAGGAACGGAGGTGCAGCTGCGGGGGACTTCTGATGCATAGACGGAGGGTCGATCTGATGAGGTCGCGGAGTGACAACTCTGTATATATTCCATATATTCCAGTGTATACGTATAGAATCTTGCAAGTTCAGCATAAAAAATTACTGCTGAAGCACACTTAACCACTGTATATATTTCAGTTCAACCAAGGTGAGAAAATCTGAAGACAAAAGCGACTGGGTGGTGGATATAGATGCTAATAATATGTTCTGCGTTATATGCAAATCCCCATAGAGTTTTCCACAGGTATGCTTTGCTTCTCTTTTAATAAGTTTTCGTATTTGTCGAAGTTCTTAAGTTAATCTGTAAGGAGAGATAGAAGAGATCCAGAAGATGCGGCATTCAAGTTTTTCTGTTAGTTGTGCATTCACAATGGCTTGACAATTTCGAAAAATGTTCTCTGTTCTTCCAAAATTCGAGCATCATTGCACATTAAGTCATGGTTTTCACCATCCGGTGCCATTAAGGGTATTTTGGTCTCTTGAACATTAGCTATTTAAGATGGTCTGACTATTTGATTTTCCATGTGTTTTGTCTCGACATGAGTTTTCTGTTATATGGAACACTTCTACTCAGAGCTGGACATGCATGGATTTTTATGTGTCCGTAACAACATATGTACATATATGATGACAGGGGATGGGATTACTGTTTTTCTGCTGGAGAATACACTTTGGAGGCAATGTAATGGGAAAATGAAGCCGAATTGGAATATGTGTGTTCTCATTCTAAAATTTTTGTTAAACGATTCAGTACACCATGAAGCTACTCTCAATTGTTCACTGTCCATTTTTTAGGTGAAGCAGCATAGAATCTCTGATTTCCTCATGCCATTTGTAGATAAGCGTATGGGATACAATCTTGTGATTGTTTTTTGGCCCAGTCAAAGAATCAAGGACCACTAGGTGGCTTTATTGTTTCAAATATTGGAAAAATTAGTACCTGGTGCATTCGGCATATTCTGTTGCTTGAAATATGAGAGGTGATCTCTGTCTCTTTGGGTTTCAGGATAAAAGGTAATATTTAGCTTAGTAGGTATGAACGAAATTTTCATTGTCACTTGACATAAGGCAATATTAAAGCCAGTAAAACACGGACTAACGAATTATCCTAGCTTTCTTAGTGAGATGTTAGTTCTGTTTGCCAGAAATTGTTCTAACATCAGTGCTTATTGTTGTTAGCTGTCAATTACTCCCATTGGTAAAAATTTCTGAAATCGATTGGTTGGTGAACTGAACTAGCCATTTTTGGTTCCTGTACAGTGTGCAGGCGGATGATCACCCCCTACTTCTTTATCTATACAGCCTAACATATATACATGCTTAGCAATTTGCTTTCCCTCCACGGATGCATAACACATTTACTCTTACCGTTCCATAACACAGTTATTGTCACCCTCTAATAATATGGACATATTGCTCATGTTCATTTTCGCTAGGGTAATTTAGTTTCATGCCTTGCTTGGTTCAGCTGGCATCAGGGGCGGATCCACCCTTAGCTACCCGGGTGCACAGGACACCGGTTAGCAAAAAAATTCTTTGTAATTTTTTGTAATCTGGCATTTTTTCACCATGTATGCACCCCGTAAAATTATGTTTTATCTGTTTGGGACCCCTGTGTGCACCCTGGTTTCAAATACTCTAGCTCCGCCACTGGCTGGCATAGTCATGGCTGCGTTTATGATGTTTGGAAAGGTTGCTTAAAACATCATTGCCTTTCCCCTTGATGGATTTTATTGAGTAACTATCAGAGCACAGGCTTGTGTTTTTATAAGCTTAGATATACTGTCTTATCTTTATCTTCTTCCAAGAAAAATTCATTTACGATCCGTTGGCCAACGTTTTGCGGGAAAACATGCAGCAAGCTACGCTTCCTATCAATGTGTTATTCTGTTAGAAGTGACAAATTTTCACACTAGAGGACCTATAAGTGTTTTGCTTGCACATGCATGAAATACTATTTTACGGCACAACTTCTACAGCAAGAATCATATGGACTCTCTTCATTTCATAGGAGGCGATCCCCGGTGGATTTGTATGACACTATTTATGCCTTTCCCATTTCTATCTTTTGTGTTTTTGTATATGTATTTTTCTGCATGGATAATTCTCATCATCTAATTAGTCGAACATACATTTAATCTATCTAACGACCAATGTATGCTTCGCCGCTTCTTTGATCATATTATACCTACTTAATTATGTGTGGTAGGATTATTACTTAAGTAATCCTCTAATGCATATCAAACTCGGGTCTTGGGTTTATGTGGTGTGACACGTTTTGATTAGTTATTTAGCGTCAATATTATTTTTACCCTTCATCTTATATGCTCTCTGAATAATTTGAACACATATCATTTTCAGTTAAATAGTACTCCCTCCGTTCCATAAAACATGTTGCTAAAATGGATGTATCTGGAAATGTTTGTGTCTAGATACATCCATATTACCACATGTATTATGGAACGGAAGGGAGTAATTAGGATTGCATTGTACTATTTCAATTTACAGACTGTTGGGAGAAGTCCGGTAAGGAAAGCACCATGAAATATAATGTTCAGTTCATAGATTTCAATTCTAGCAACGAATCCCTTTTGCTCATAGATAATTCTGGTGCCTAAATTGCACTTGCATGAAACTGACCACCACTGCTTATTTTACTTGCTCTTTAGATGTTGAGCTGTGATTTGGAATGTTTGAATTGCGGGGGATTCTTACGCCAACGTTGGCAAACAGCCAGCATTTGGTGAACGAGGTTTCAGTGATTGTCTCCCGTTTTCGGCAGGTGTGCTCCCATCCTCCCCACCCCACCTAAATATTTCATGTTTCGGAAACTGAACGTTGCTGCTTTAATTTTGATTGGAATTTTACTCGATTTGCATAACCTGGCAGTGACATGGTGCTGGCAGGCGGACATGTGTGTAACTTCTGAAGGTTTATATTTCCTGGTCTGGAGAATTTAACAAGCTGAATGATGAAACATGGTCACGAACAAACATCAGAAGCTTCACAATGTCTATAGCATCCCGAGGCATGTATCTTCTTTCATGATTGATGGTTGAGTTTCATGGCATGCTGCTTTGTTGATTCAGTTGTCCCCTGTTTCTTTTCTATCATTGGCGTATTTGGGGCTAAATATTGTATACAAGTAAATGGAGGTTAGAAGTTTAGAACTGCATTCAAATTTGGAGTGAGGATGCAAGATGAGGAACTGTTCTCATATTGTCTAGGCTTCAGATAGTCGTATATACATCCTCATATCTACTTTTGCATATATTTTTCAAATATCTCATACTTTATATATTTTTAGTTAAAAGTTGGCTGCTGGTTAGCAATACTGTAAACACATTTGTTATTAATCCGTTGCAATACGTTATGACTATGGATGTTATTTTCTCATACAATGCATCATAGCTGTCACCTTCCTCTATTGATCTTTTCTTCGATTAGCTCCAGTTTGTCGTCAACATAGGGTCCAAAACATCCCAGGTTTGTTCCCTTTAGGTTTAGAATTTAGTTAATACCTATCATCCTTTTGATTGTTGTATTTAGCTAACCCCATCACCCTTCATTACTTGATCCATATAATTTTAGTTGTGTTACCATATGACTTTATCAGAAGAAATATAGATTATCCCTAGGCTTTCCATTTTTATAAATTTGACAAGTAAACATTTATCTTGTGCAGTTCACTGTGTGGTATGTTGTAGCGTGTTGTCATAAGGTTCTTTTGTCAATCTTTGGTACAGAAAATGTGTGCTTGGTTCCCTTGCTATAAATGTTGCAACTCATGCTCGACGAAAACATTTCTGTTGGATGGAGAACGTCACTTCCAATAGCATAGTGTTGCATTGGCTTCAAAAGAGTTACTTGAATTTATAAAGTATTGTATCTTTCCAAGTAACAGAGTGTAACCTTTCAAATTGTAGACTAGGTTGTGCAAATTTCCCAGTTGGTGGTTTAAAAGCTATACTCCCGCCGTATGACTTTTCTTTTGCTATATATACATATACTAGAAGATTTATCACAGTTTTGATGTTCTCTCAGACCTATGCCTTTTTAATCTTTTATCAGGTTGTGCCTACAATAGAAGGAAACGCACCCACATAATTGTTTCTGTGCAGTTCTATTCCCAGAAAAGGAAAGGAAGGTTTCAGACCTACAAGGTACTATCTATTGCCATATAATTCTATACTTATGTCTCAAATAGGGTAAATGTCATCTAAGTACTGTCCTTAAAATGACTTATGCAGCCAGCCTACCATCGTTTAAACTAAACAGAAGCATAGCTTGTTCACCCGCTAATAACAGGCTCCAAGAATACTATAGCACACAACTCAACTTGACGTCTATGCACTTTTTATCAGGCTTTATATATGTAATTAAGTATTTGGCAAAACTCCTACCTATTACTTACGACGTAAGAAAACTTCTGATAAGTTATACTATCTTAGCTTTATTTTTTCAAAATGTTTATTTATATTTGCTTGCCCGCTGTTTGGCAGGTAAAATTCTGTTTATTTCTTATTGTAATTCAAAATGCCATTGAAACCTTTTCACATTTTGCAGCATACAACATATGAAAAATATGTGCTCTGCACTTTTTTACATTAGATATTCTTGGTTGGGTATTATTTGTAACGCAGTGAGTTGTACCTTATTTCCAGGTAAATATAAGATAACAAGGTGCAGGTATAAGAATATGTGTTCTGCTTTCGGTTCCATTCACTAACCCGTTAACTCCAGTCAAATAAGAACTAGGTCACAGCTTCGGGTCTGTAGTTTCTAAAGCAAGCATGCAACATGCCTGCTAACTCATTTTCATTTTGCAGGCTCGCTTACCTTCCCTGTACAAGTTATCCTTGTGTGTCTAGCTTCAATCATCTGCGAATAATGTTTTTTCTCGCTCTCCTACACTCGCCGATGTCTACATATCTCTTCCTTGGGATTTTCCCAAAATCATGTATTTATTCTTGCTCAAATGTATGTGCATTGTTAATGTTGATGCATCCTATATTCTATTAATATGATGTGGACTAAAATAAAAATAGCATGAGAAAAATTGCATTTTCTAAATGCATATTACACAACTATGGACTTTAACACATGAATTTCTCTTGCCAACCTAATGTTAAAGGTGCCTGCCGTAGGCGGGCAAGCGCGCGGCAAGCCGCGTCTTCCTACCTAGTATATATATATATGAAGCACGACCGAGAGAAGACAAATATTTGTCTTTGACCTCTCTTTGTCAATGCACTCACTCATCTGCTCTGCCTCTGGTACGGTGTGCTGCCACTACGTCATCATACTGTTCAACTTCAACGGATTCTAAATAGAATGACCTCAAGAAGGCATCACTCTGTCAGCCTCCTTCTCCCTTTCTCTCTCTATGTAGTCTCGGATCCGCGTCCAGTTCCTCGGTCATTGCACAATTGCTCCATGCCTCATCTCTGAGCCCTTGCGCAACATTTTATTTTTCAATTCACCAGACCTCCTTAAGGTTGGTAACGTATGGCAGCATTAAGTGTCTCGTTGCGCTACGGATAAATAGTAGTGCCAAGATTCTGGAGACTACATCTCTAATTTAAGTGCAGTGACAAACCGTTTTTAAGTACACGGGTAAGCAAAATAACCATAGTAGCTTCTAAACAATTAATAATCCTTTGATACGTGTAAATTTCAACTTTTGAAGTATGATGGGCCACAAAAAATCATAAAATGAGTACAAAGGACATTTTTTCATTAAAAAGAGAACTCAAACATGCTTCGTTTTTTAGTCGAATGGTGCATATATAGTAATATGCACCGGCATTATTTTACTTGAAGAACTGGAAGAAAAAGATAACCACGGATGGTATAGATAATCCCTGTCGGTGTGGGTTAAATTTGATGGGATGGGTTGCCAATACCATGACTCGTATTAGAACTGGAAGTTTAAGACATTTAAACAAAACGGTTAGTTGGCTACATAAGCATTACACAAAATCATGATGACATGATAAATGGTGGAACAACTTATCTACTAAATATGGAACCTGATCTAAGTCCTATAAAAACAAAAACCCAAACCAGAAAATTAGGGGAACATTTGAACTCACAGCATCTGGAGTATTGGGATTAGCACCAGCATCTAGTAAGCACTTCATGATGTCAGGTAAGCCATTATTCGCTGCCACCATCGTGTAAGTGATACCATTATAGTCAATAAAATTCGGATCAGCACCAGCCTGCATAAATAAATTATTATCTGATCATCTGAATTAGTGCTTGAGATGGCATCTACACAGAAAGCATTCGCCCAAAGGGAATGAAGTAGCCCACAAACTACTCTACCTAAGAAAGCTCCATATGAATAAATATTCCTGACCTTAAGGAGTAGGCTCACGCACTCCACTGATTTTTTCTGTATGGCCATACCCAGTGGATTAGAATGAAGGTTTAAAACCTTATTAGGCTGTGGAAAATTGGAGATATCAACTTATCATACGTGTATAAGGAGCAAATGAGAAAGAAAGAAAATACAGCATTCATAAGGAAACAGTAAGAGTTAGCATATTTAACTTATGAAGACAAGGAGAACCTGTTTCACTTCGAGAGAACTACATATACTAAAATGTTGAACATTGGGTAGCTTAGTATAGATGGTGAAGCTACTGAGAGCACAAGTACCACAGACGGTAGACCACAATTTTTCCATTTCAGAATTCAATGTGAGGTAGTCTCAAATGCGCGCTACACAACCTAACGGCCTTAACATATGGGAATTCGTTAGCACAGCCAAAGGGAGAAGAAAGAAACTGGTGCTTACATCTGCATGGTGCTCCAGCAAAAGTTTCACCAGGCCAGCTTCACCTTTAGAAGCGGCAATATGCAGCGCGGTCCCATGCACAGAGTCAAATAGGTCCACATCAATTCCTCTGGAAAGCAGCAGTTCAACACTTTCATATTGTCCTGCAAAAGAGGTTTTATAAAATATGTTAATCAACTAGGGGACCAGGCATTCGATTCCTGTTACAACAAAGTTTTGAAATGTCGTAATATTGATAAATACAGATATATACAAAAATTAATCATCAGCTTATGAGCAACTAAGACCTTCGAGTGCCCATTGCTTATAATTGAAGATCAAACTAGTTTATCTTGAATTCTAAAGTGGTTGAACTGAAACTATGTTATTGCTTTTGGTTGAAACACATGGCGAGATAGGCCTAATATAGAAACATTTGCCAAGATAGTATATGGTTGTCAATTACTCAACACTGTCCGGGGTGACAAGATTGCAAGCGGTCAAAAACAGAAGTCCTCCATACGCCGCAGCTGTGACGAATGAATCAACGACATTTATGCGTGTGCAGGAGAGAGCGGCATACCATTCATTACAGCACCATGTAGAGCTGACCCCTTACTTCCAGCGATGGTTGGATCAGCACCGTGATCAAGAAGGTATTTTGTAGTGACAGCTGTCCCAAACATTGCAGAAGTGAACACTGCAGTTTCACCTGAAACCAGAATACATCAGGTACTGAAATAAAGGAATCATATATTGCAATCCTATAATCGATGTAACATGTATACATTCCGATCCAGTAAGTTTAGGTGCTTGGTTTTCAGTATACACATGAACCAAAATAAGTTTCTGCCAACCCAATTTCCCAGATTAACTCAATTAATGCCTTCGGTTATATGGACCCTTAGTTGCATTCGACGGATCAATCTTATCGATTTCGATTTCGATTCTGGGAGGGGAGGCAACAACCCGTGCATAGATGAGCTGCCCGGAGTGAAGAGAAGCGGACCTGCGGAGGGTTGATTGACGTCGACGCCGACATCCTCGACGATCAACCTGCAGATGTCCAGCCGCCCGTCCATCGCCGCCAGCACGAGAGCGCGGTTCCAGATGCCGCCTTCGTTCTTCACGACTGTCGCCATCTCTGCGCACGCCACATCACCGTCGTCAAGGAACTAAAGTAATAAACCCTAGGTGCTAAGGGTCAGCAGTCGAGGAAGCCAGCGGAGGCGCCAAGGCAAGGCGGCTACCTTTGAGGACGCGGAGGTTGCCTTCGAGGGTGGCCCGCATGATTGACTGGGGAGCGCGATCCTTCTCCATGGCGACCGGAGGAGAAGGCGAGTGTTCCGAGACTCCCATGGCGATGGCTAGCGGCAGTGCTACGCGAGACGACTAGCGGGGGCAGGGGAAGGAAAAGAGAAGATGAGACGACGACTACGGTGGAAGCGAAGCGTGCGCCGAGTAGAGGAACCCTATTGCTTCGCGCGCGTAATTGGACTTGGACCGGCCCTGTAAGGTACCCTACTACTATGGGCCGACGCTCTCTCGGAGAGTTTGAGTCACCGACATTTATTTCTATAGGGAAGGTAGGAGTGGGAGTTGGGGGCGACCTTGATTGCAGGAGTTGGAGGGGGAACGGCCAGAAGTAGAGGGAAGGGATTGAGGTAGGGAGGGGGGCTCATGGGAACGAGGAGATGAAGGGTTCACCATGGCGTGGTGTGCATTGATGTTGTATATGTGAAACAAGGGAAGTCTGCAAGGTAGACGAACACTCTGGGCATGATTTTTTATTTAGGGATCTGGATTCTGAACAGATACTTTGATGCCATCTGATGCCTGCTTCGGCTTTGTTCAGACTGTACTCAAACTTGCATGATTTATAGTAATTTCAGTAGGTAAAATTGTACCGGGTCCCATTTGTAAAGCAATCTCGAATAGTAAACCTGGTTAGTTCATAAGACGATCCGTTCACATTATGTCAATACGGACATATACGTGTCGCTGAAATGTTTATTCTTCATGATCTGTCAGGTGCCTAAACTCGTCAAGGAGTACATTCTGAAGGTATCTACTCAACTGAAGATGGTCAATTCTTATTCAGACGAGCTATGTCTCGAAGAGAAACTGACATTTAGGCATTAGACGAGACATGTCTTTAGTAGATTTGCCTTGATGCTAAGTACTGGTGCTACATTTAAATATTTTCTTCTGGGTGTTCTGAATAAATGGGTAGAATATAAACTTCCACATAGGATTATTTCAAGATCAATCATTGTCTTAATAATGTGTTATACTGTAGCCAAGAGGTCATGGACAGATGGCCAAGAAGTTAAACAAATTTGAATTATTGATTATTTAATTTTATGTGTTTTTATCAAATAAATATACAACTCCTTCCGACCCATATTATCTTTTACAAATACGGATGTATCTACATTAAATTATGTATAGATACATCCGTATTTGTAAAAAGTAATATAGGCCGGAGGAAGTACTATTTTGTGTATGGACTATTGTGTTATATCGATTTGACAATTACAAGAAATTAATAAAATATGAATTGGTGAAACATATAGTGTGAGAATTACATAGGACATCATAATGTTGGAACAAACCAAAGCAGCATTTTTTTTAGAGAGCTCCCACGTAAACATATAGGTAGATAGATAAATTCGCTTCTTTAGTTGAACTTGGTATAAGGAGATAATGGACAAAAGATGAACTAAGGTAAGGGTTACACTATTGATTGATTTTCGTGTCGAGTACTCTACGTGGCAACTGTATAGGAGACCACATCATGCTAAAATAAAATTAATCCGTAGCAACGCACGGGCGCATTTGCTAGTTTCTATATAATCGGAAAGAGTACTATTTTTATGTTTCAGCCTATCTTGTGGACTGGTGGTATAAGTGTGATCTATAACCCAGGTACAACATTAAGGTGCGCACACCCATAAAGAGTACACATATTGTATACTGATGGCGCCGGTGTTAATATAGATCACCGACCAGTTGGGAACCCAAGAGGAGGGTATGATGAGCACAGCAGCAGTTTTCCCTCAGTAAGAAACCAAGGTTTATCGAACCAGTAGGAGAAAGCCAAACTTAAGAAGGTGATGCTTGCTAGCTTAGTGACTCTCCAACAAGGGTGCCGTTAACGATACTTGTTAGCGCGTCTTCAACTAGCAGCAACGCGGAACCTGCACACAACACAACCAAGTACCTTGCTCCCAACTTACGATGAGGTTGTCAATCTCACCGGTTTGCTGTAAACAAAGGTATGAGCATATCGAGTGGAAAATGATAATAAGTATGCGAGAAAGTAAACAGTGCGAGTAAAGTAAACATGTGATAGCAATGTAAAGGAAATTAGACCAGGGTCCACAATTCACTAGTAGTGTCTCTCCATAAAATAAATAACAACATGCTGGGTAAACAAATTACAGTTGGGCAATTGATAGAATAAAGATAACGTCCATATGTCACGAGGATCACTATGAGATTTACTCTGGGCATTGCAACAAAATACATAGACCGTCATCCAACTGCATCTATGACTAATAATCCACTCACGGGGATATCGTCCGAACACCCCATGAGTATTAAGTTGCGAACAACAGATAACTGCATTAAGCAAAGTGTGTAATATAAACAAAGCATATGTCCTTGGACATAAGAATGTTGTTTTCTCTCCAGTGGCAACAGCACATCTACAACCTTAGAGGTTTCTGTCACTCCCCCAGATTAAATAGAGGCATGAACCCAACTATCGAGCATAAATACCCCCACTTGGAGTCACTAGTATCTACTTGGCCAAGATAGCTAATTACAATGGAGAGCATGCAAGATCATAAACAACATAGAGATAACATAAGATATATGATTCAGCACATCAACTCAACATAACACCAATATTCATCGGATCCCAACAAACACAATATGTAGAATTACACAAAGATGATCTCGATCATGTAAGGCAGCTCACGAGATCTAAACATGAAGCACATGGTGGAGAAGACAACCATCTAGCTACTGCTATGGATCCATAGTCCAAGGTAGACTACTCAATCATCGCGCTGGAGGCAAGCATGGCGATGAAGAAGACCTCCGGTAGCGATTCCCTTCTCCGGCAGGGTGCCGGGAAGAGCTTCTGGACCCTCCCAATCTCGGGTCGACGACGGCGGCGGATCGCGATGTGTTTTGGGAAAATTGATTGGGTGTTTAGGTTTTTGCCGTCGGGGGGTCTTTATAGGCGAAGGGGCAGCATCAGAAGTGGACCAGGGCGGTCACACACGTAGGGGGCGCGGCCAGGGGCTGGGCCGCGCCGCCCTACTGTGTGGCTGGCCCATGGCCCCTCTCCGTCTCCTCTTCGGATTTCTGGAAGCTTCGGTAAATTTCTGGATGTTCGGCTTTTGTTTCGTCTAATTCCGAGAATATTTCCTGTGTAACTTTTCTGAAACACAAAAACAGCAGAAAACAGGAAACTGGCGCTGTGGCATCTTGTTAATAGGTTAGTTCTGGAAAATGCATAAAAATGCCACGAAGTGTAACGAAACACTAAGCAAATGGTGTAAAAACAAGCATGGAGCATCAAAAATTATAGATATGTTTGAGACGTATCAGCATCCCCAAGCTTAACTCCTGCTCGTCCTCGAGTAGGTAAGTGATAACAAAAGAAATAATTTTTGAGATGACATGCACCTACACAATCTTGATCATCTATGTAAAGCATTGAGTGCTAGGATCAAAAGAACTTAAACATGGGCATGAAAGATATATTCTTGATAGAAGAAACTTAGCAACCGTGTTATAATATGAAAAAGAACACAAACGAAAGATCATGAAATTGAAACAATGAAAATCAAATGTGTGTTCAAATCATATGGAAAAACATACAAATAGTTTTCAGCTTGTCCTTCATGAGTGAGCAAAACATAAATGCATAGGACACCTTCAAGTTTAAGAGGGCGACTAGATACAAATAATTTAAGAACAAGTGAAACCAAAATCATGAATCAATCAATGAAAACTTTGGGACAATGCACATTATACTCAGAATGACAACTATGCTCTCTTAGACGATGCATAAAGATAGAAGGTGGTGACTCAACGTAAAAGTAAAATAAAGGCCTTCGCAGAGGGAAGCAGTGATTAAACATGTGCTAGAGCTTTTTATTTGTAAAACAGAGAGATAAAAATTGAGTTTTGAGAGGTGGTTGTCTTTGTCAACGACTGGCGATGGGGTTCTTACTATCTTCCATACAAAAATGAAGCAAGTTTTTGAGAGAGATTGGCACTTTTGTGCTCTTTTATAAAGCTTGACACTCCTCCCCACCTTTTTTCCTTTTTCAAACCATGGCTAACCGATTCCATCGGGTGCCCACCAACATTCACATACCATGGAGGAGTGCCTTTTTTTCTTTTCTTTTTTCCTTTTTTTTTGAATAAACAATATGGAAGATAGAAAATCCGACCACTACGTCCCCATGAGCTGAAAACAGTGTCACAAAACGAGAAGTATTTTGAAGGTTTTTTCAAAGGTAGCACATGAAAATTTACTTGGAATGGCTTACAAATACCATGCATAGGAATTTATAGTGGACACAATGGCAAACTTGGTTTTTAGGAGTTGGATACACGAGTAGAGCTCATATTCAGTACAAAATGAGGGCTAGCAAAAGACTGGGAGCGACCAACTAAGAAAGCAATAACGGCCATAATCATGCAGAGCGACAAAGCAACATTAAAAGAAGCATAAAATG
The DNA here is from genome assembly GCA_007115705.1 of Dactylis glomerata. NCBI lineage: Eukaryota > Viridiplantae > Streptophyta > Magnoliopsida > Poales > Poaceae > Dactylis > Dactylis glomerata. The sequence continues at coordinate 1,146,499 of QXEO01000507.1, forward strand.
GCATCAAAAGTCAAAAACTAAATGATCATAGAGGCTTATGGTGACTTTGTATGAGTCAAACATGTGTAAGCATGCGCCAAGTCAACCCAAATAAAGCATCAAGGAGAAAACCAAAATAATGCTTCCAAATAATAAAAACAACGCATGAGTTTTTCAAATACTCATTAAGCAATCTCAGTCATTTGAGACAAGTCATGCTACAGCAAAAATCACTAAGCATACTATCAAAACAATATCAAGCACGATATGCAAAAGCCTAAGCCGCAGTCTAAACAAGCTCCTTTTTGTACCACTTTTTTGCATGAATTTTTTTCTCTTTTCCAACACCATTCGAACCTTTTTAAAAACAACTCTTTTGATGAAAACCAACATGGACCAGAGGTGAAAATACACCTTGATATAAAGATATAAGAAGATCTGAACAAAAATCAAGGCGAAAAATGAAAGCTAAACGCAGTTATAGAAAAAGAAGAACACTCGTTGAACGATAAGAGTGAAAAACGGAGTGTTCTTGGCAATTGAAAAGCAAGGCAACTTCTCCAAAAGAAATTTGTTTGGGTCCAACCATTTATTGCAGCAAACAAAACTAAACAAAACTAAAAACTAAAGACAAGACGCTACAAGAAAAACGCATAATGCATGAAGCAATAAAAATATAGTGTGTTGAAAGGTGACCTGATTTTTGCCGATGAAGAAGGCGTGCCTCAGGGGCATCCCCAAGATTTGACGCTTGTACCTCTTGGATATTTCTTGGGGTGCGTGGGCATCCCCAAGCTTGAGCTTTTGTCCATTCTTTAACTCATCTCATCATTCTCCAATCTCTACACTTGAAAACTTCCTTCATACAAAACTAAACACAATTCTATTAGCAACATTAGTGTAAGCATAATAATGAATCAAACCCTTTTTGCTTCAGATTTCAACAAAAAACCACCACATATAAAGCATATACTACTGTAGCAACTTCCCCAAAAGTTCCGTGATCAAAAGAACCCAAAAAGAAAGCGATAAAGATGCAAACACAAATAGTGGCAGAAATCTGTCAAAATAGAACAGCTGACAAAGGTCAATTTTTTCGAGGGTTTTCTGTTGCTCAAATCAAAAAGTGTATAACTAATGAAAGTTTGGATATAACCTGGGGCATATGTACAAGAAATCGCAGGTCAAAAAGATATTCTGAGAATTTTCACAAATTTTTACGGTGCAGCACCAAAATCTGTTTCAGGACAGCAACATCCCCAAATCTTACCTCACTCAAATTAGAGGCTTCTCTTGGCACAACAACGAAATAAAAATGATAAGGAGCAGTTATTACAGTAGTAATAACTTCCAAGACTCAAATAAAAGAAAAAGAACTGAAAGTAAAACAATGGGTTATCTCCCAAGAGTGCTTTTCTTTAACGCCTTTGAGCTAGGCGAAGAAAGTGTGAATCAAGTGATGAAGCATCAAGTTCATAATTTGCTCTAAGAATAAAGTCAAAAAGTAATTTCTTTCTCTTTCTAGGGAAGTGTTTCATACCTTTCTTGAGTGGGAATTGATATTTGATGGTGCCTTCCCTCATATCAATGATGGCACCTACAATTCGAAGAAAGGGTCTTCCCAAAATAATAGGACATGAAGCATTGCATTCAACATCCATAACAAGAAAATCAACGGGAACAAGGTTATTATTAACCATAATAAGAATGCCATTAATCCTTCCCAAAGGTTTCTTCTTAGCAACATCAGCAATAGAAACATTATAATAACACTTTTCAAGTGGTGGTAAATCAAGCATGTCATAAATTTTTCTAGGCATAATAGAAATACTAGCACCTAGATCACATAAAGCATGGCAATCAAAACCATTAACATGCATATCAATGATGGGTTCCCAACCATCTTCTAACTTCTTGGGAATAGAAGCTTTTTGCTTCAACTTTTCATCCCTAATTTTCATAAGAGCATTGGTAATATGCTTAGTAAAAGCAACGTTTATAGGACTAGCATTAGGAGTCAAAGCAAGCTTTTGTAAGAACAAAATAACTACAGATATATTGCATTAATCAACATCAAAATCATTGAAAGTAATAGAGCTATCATCTCCTACACTCCAAAAAATTTCAGCACTCTTTTGAAAAAAAGTTTTTTCTGTTTTGGGCTTTTTAACACTAGGAGTAGGAGTTTTCTCTACATCAATCAAAGTAAGAGGATTGCTAGCATTTGGAACAACATCATTAGAGGTAATAATTGTACATACCTTCATCTTTCTAGCCATCTCATCTTCTCTTTCCCACCTGGCATGCAATTCTGCTAGCATCCTAACATTTTCATTAATTCTAACTTGGATAGCGTTAGCAGTGGCAAAAGGATTAGGCTTAGCGGACATTCTGTTAATCAAAGAAGATTGCGCATTAGACAAAGTTGAAATATCGGTTTCAGCTTTGGAAACCTTAGCTTGTAACTCAGGAATAGCCTTGTTTAAATTTTCAAGTTGATGACTAATAGTCCTCAACAGAGCTGATTGCTCCTCCATGGTCTTGGTGAAAGCCTTGTTCTGCTCTTCTTGCACCTGCATAAAATTCTTGGTAGCCTTTTCAAGTTCTAAAATCCTTTCTTCACTAGGCATTTTAGGTCTACCAAGAGAGCTATTATCACCATTAGAAGGAAACAACCTATAATTGTTGCTAGCAAAATTGTTTCTATAAGCATTGTTGTTAAAATTATTATTTCTAATGAAGTTTACATCAACATGCTCTTATTGAGCAACCAAAGAGGCTAAAGAAACATCATTAGGATCAACATGAGTTCTATCATTAGAAAGCACAAGCATGATAGCATCAATCTTATTACTCAAGGAAGAGGTTTCCTCAACATAATTTACCTTCTTACCTTGTGGAGCTCTCTCGGTGTGCCATTCAGAATAATTTACCATCATGTTGTTGAGAAGCTTGGTTGCGGTGCCCAAGGTAAGGGACATAAAAGTGCCTCCAGTAGCTGAATCCAATAGGTTTCTTGAAGAAAAATTCAGTCCTGCATAAAAAGTTTGGACAATCATCGAAGTAGTCAGTCCATGAGTAGGGCAATTCTTTATCATAGATTTCATTCTTTCCCAAGCCTGAGCAACATGTTCATTATCAAACTGGCTAAACTTCATAATATTGCTACGCAAAGCTATAATCTTAACAGGAGGATAGTATCTTCCAATAAAAGCATCCTTACACTTAGCCCATGAATCAATACTATTTTTAGGCAAAGACAGCAACCAATCCTTAGCTTTTCCTCTCAAAGAAAAAGGAAACAACTTAAGCTTAATAATATCACTCTCTACATCCTTATATTTCTGCATCTCACATAGCTCAACAAAATTGTTGAGATGAGCTGCAGCATCATCAGTACTATCACCAGAAAATTGCTCTTTCATAACAAGGTTCAATAAAGCAGGTTTAATCTCATAAAAATCAGCAGTAGGAGCAGGTGGCGCAATAGGAGTGCAGATAAAGTCACTATTATTAGTGCTAGTCAAATCACACAGCTTGGTGTTCTCATGAGTACCCATTCTAGCAAAGCTAAAAGCAGACAAGTAAAAACAACTAATAGGAAACTAATTTTTTTGTGTTTTTTGATAAAAACGATGCAGGTAAAAATAAAGTAAAAGCAAAACTAAAACAAAGTAAAGGATGTGCGTGCGAAGCTCCCCTTGCAGAAGTCTTCTTCCTCCCCGGCAACGGCGCCAGAAAATAGCTTGATGGCGCCGGTGTTAATATAGATCACCGACCAGTTGGGAAACCCAAGAGGAAGGTATGATGAGCACAACAGCAGTTTTCCCTCAGTAAGAAACCAAGGTTTATCGAACCAGTAGGAGAAAGCCAAACTTAAGAAGGTGATGCTTGCTAGCTTAGTGACTCTCCAACAAGGGCGCCGTTAACGATACTTGTTAGCGCGTCTTCAACTAGCAGCAACGCGGAACCTGCACACAACACAACCAAGTACCTTGCTCCCAACTTACGATGAGGTTGTCAATCTCACCGGTTTGCTATAAACAAAGGTATGAGCGTATCGAGTGGAAAATGATAATAGTATGCGAGAAAGTAAACAGTGCGAGTAAAGTAAACAGGTGATAGTAATGTAAAGCAAATTGGACCGGGGTCCACAGTTCACTAGTGGTGTCTCGCTATAAAATAAATAACAACATGCTGGGTAAACAAATTACAGTTGGGCAATTGATAGAATAAAGATAACATGCATATGTCGCGAGGATCACTATGAGATTTACTCTGGGCATTACAACAAAATACATAGACCGCCATCCAACTGCATCTATGACTAATAATCCACTCACGGGGATATTGTCCGAACACCCCATGAGTATTAAGTTGTGAACAATAGATAACTGCATTAAGCAAAGTGTGTAATGTAAACAAAGCATATGTCCTTGGACATAAGAATGTTGTTTTCTCCCTAGTGGCAACAACACATCTACAACCTTAGAGGTTTCTGTCACTCCCCCAGATTAAATAGAGGCATGAACCCAACTATCGAGCATAAATACCCCCTCTTGGAGTCACTAGTATCTACTTGGCCAAGATAGCTACTAACAACGGAGAGCATGCAAGATCATAAACAACATAGAGATAACATAAGATATATGATTCAGCACATCAACTCAACATAACACCAATATTCATCGGATCCCAACAAACACAACATGTAGAATTACACAAAGATGATCTCGATCATGTAAGGCAGCTCACGAGATCTAAATATGAAGCACATGGTGGAGAAGACAACCATCTAGCTACTGCTATGGACCCATAGTCCAAGGTAGACTACTCACTCATCACGTCGGAGGCAAGCATGGTGATGAAGAAGACCTCCGGTGGTGATTCCCCTCTCTGGCAGGGTGCCGGGAAGAGCTTCTGGACCCTCCCGATCTCGGGTCGACGACGGCGGCGGATCGCAATGTGTTTCGGGAAAATTGATCGGATGTTTAGTTTTTTCCCGTCGGGGGGTCTTTATAGGCGAAGGGGCAGCGTCATAAGTGGACCAGGGCAGTCTGATGCGGTACGGTGTTGATAGCTTTTCACCGTCCAGTTGGGAACCCCAAGACGAAGGTATGATGAATATAGCAGCAAGGTTTTCCCTCAGTAAGACACCAAGGTTTATCGATCCGAAGGGGAAGAAGCCAATACGACTGAAGGTGATGCCCGCTACCTTGCGACAGCTCCGGACAAATTATAGGGCGCCTCATCTAAGCTTTGCTTTGCGAGCAGCAACGTGGAACCTGCACACAATACAACCAAATACTTTGCTCCCAACTTACGATGAGGTTGTCAATCTCACCGGTTTGCTGTAAACAAAGGAATGAGCGTATCGAGTGGAAAATAGTAATAGTATGCGAGTAATGTAAACAGTGCGAGTAAAGTAAATAGGTGATAGCAATATAAAGGAAATAGGACCGGGGTCCACAGTTCACTAGTGGTGTCTCTCCATAAGATAAAATAATACATGCTGGGTAAACAAATTACAGTTGGGCAATTGGTAGAATAAAGACAACGTGCATATGATGAGAGGATCACTATGAGATTTACTCTGGGCATTACAACAAGATACATAGACCGCCATCCAACTGCATCTATGACTAATAATCCACTTGTGGCGAATCAATCCAAGAACTCCACAAGTATTAAGTTGCGAACAACAGATAATTGCATTAAGCAAAGTGTGTAATGTAAACAAAGCATATGCCCTTGAGCATATGAATGTTGTTTTCCCCCTAGTAGCAACAGCACATCTACAACCTTAGAGGTTTCTGTCACTCCCCTAGATTAAATAGAGGCATGAACCCACTATCGAGCATAAATACCCCCTCTTGGAGTCACTAGCAACTACTTGGCCAAGATAGCTACTAAAAACGGAGAGCATGCAAGATCATAAACAACATAGAGATAACATAAGATAATATTCAATACATCAACTCAAGCATAACAGCAATATTCATCGGATCCCAACAAACACAACATGTAGAATTACATAACGGTGATCTCAATCATGTAAGGCGGCTCATGAGATCTAAACATGAAGCACATGGTGGAGAAGACAACCATCTAGCTACTGCTATGGACCCATAGTCCAAGGTAGACTACTCACTCATCGCTCCGGAGGCAAGCATGGCGATGAAGAAGACCTCCGGTGGTGATTCCCCTCTCCGACAGGGTGCCGGGAAGAGCTTCTGGACCCTCCCGATCTTCGGGTCGACGGCGGCGGCAGATCACGAGGTGTTCTAGAAAAGTGATCGGGTCCTTAGGTTTTTTCCGTCGGGGGGTCTTTATAGGCGAAGGGGCATCGTCAGGAGTGGACCGAGGCGACCTCACACATAGGGGGCGCGACGAGGGCCTGGGCCGCGCCGCCCTGTTGTGTGGGGCCCTCGTGGCCCCACTCCGTCTCCTCTTTGGTTCTCTGGAAGCTTCGGTGAAATTCTGGGCGAATGGCTTTGGTTTCGTCCAAGTCCGAGAATATTTCCTGTGTAACTTTTCTGAAACACAAAAATAGCAGAAAACAGGGAACTGGCACTGTGGCGACTTGTTAATAGGTTATTTCCGGAAAATGCATAAAAGTGCCACGAAGTGTAACGAAACACTAAGCAAATGGTGTAAAAACAAGCATGGAGCATCAAAAATTATAGATACGTTTGAGACGTATCAGCATCCCCAAGCTTAACTCCTGCTCGTCCTCGAGTAGGTAAGTGATAACAAAAGAAATAATTTTTGAGGTGACATGCACCTACACAATCTTGACCATATATGTAAGCGTTGTGCGCTGGGATCAAAAGAACTTAAAACATGGGTATGAAAGATATAATCTTGATAGAAGAAACTTAGCAACCATGTTATAACATGAAAATGAACACAAACAAAAGATCATGAAAATGAAACAATGAAAGTCAAACGTTTGTTCAAATCATAAGGAAAAACATACAAATGGTTTTCAGCTTGTCCTTCATGGAGAGCAAAACATAAATGCATAGGACACTTTCAAGTTTAAGAGGGCGACTAGATACAAATAATTTGAGAACAAGTGAAACCAACAATATGAATCAATCAATGAAAACTTTGGGACAATGCACATTATACTAAGAATGACAACTATACTCTCTTAATGGTGCATAAAGATAGAAGGTGGTGAGTCAATCATAAAAGTAAAAGAAATGCCCTTCGCGGAGGGAAGCAGTGATTGCAAGTTTTATAAACCTTCAAAAATTATGGTACTTACCGGCTTTGAGCTCTCATTGCCCCCATCATAAGCATCTTGAATGGTTAAAGTTAATGCGAGAACACTTATGCTGCATATGCTTGACAAATCATAAGTTGAAAACCTCGTGTCCCGTAAATACGAGTACCCAAACCTCATGCTACTTTACTTAGAGTCCCAAGCAAGCTCTTGTCATTGTAAGTATACACATATCATCGAGAACCACCAATGGGGTACCTCCGTGCCCGATGACATGGAACAAGCCCACATCAAAATGACAGGACAAGCAGACAATGAACACCTCGACATCTCTTTTATTTACCATTTGTATAGCTTTTTATTTTGAGATGCGTCGTCGAATGTCCACTATGGGCATGCTGCAAATTTCCACCATGAATTATGTATGGCTTAGATTGGCGGCCCAGGCGTTTCTCTAACATATATACAAACTCTATGATCCCGCAAGATTCCCAATTCATTTCACACCGTGAGTATCCATAAACAAAAGATCACGATATCAACTCAAATAAGAAGTGCAATGTTGAAAGCTTGCCCCATGACGGCATGGCTGGGCTAATTCCCAACTTACAACTTGCAAGCATAACAACTCAACATAAGAGACCACAATGTCAAATTTTTAAGAACGAGAAAAATAAAGTGTGCCATCCGGTTCGTGAGAGCTTTACTGACCAATTTTCGCATAACACTGGTAAGAGTTTAATTTGAAGAGTAGATAAAAGCAAGTCAAATGTACTTTGGAATAGCAAATTGCTAATAGGTATGTATGGTGGACACTTTGGCAAAACTTGGTTTTCAGGAGTTGGATGCACGAGTAGAGCTCATACTCAGTACAAAACGAAGGCTAGCAAAAGACTGGGAGCGACCAACTAAGAGAGCAATAACGGCCATAATCATGCAAAGCGACATTAAAAGAAGCATAAGATGGCATCAAAAGTCAAAAACTAAATGATCATAGAGGCTATTGGCGAATTTGTATGAGTCTAACATGTGTGAGCATGCGCCAAGTCAACCCAAATAAAGCATCAAGGAGAAAACCAAAATAATGCTTCCAAACGATAAAAACAACGCATGATTTTTTCAAAGGCTCATTAAGCAATCTCAGTTATTTGAGACAAGTCATGCTACAGAAAAACCACTAAGCATACTATCAAAAATACATCAAGCACGACATGAAAAAGCTTAGGCCGCAGTCTGCACAAGCTCCTTCTTGTACCACTTTTTTGCATAAAGCTTTTTCTCTTTTCCAACACCATTCAAACTTTTTATAAACACCTCTTTTGATGAAAACCAATATAGACCAGAGGCAAAAATACACCTTGATGAAAAGATATAACAAGATCTGAACGCAAATCAAGGCAAAAATCAAAAGCTAAACGCAGTTCTAGAAAAAGAAGAACACTCGTTGAAACGATAAGAGTGAAAAACGGAGTGTTCTTGGCAAATGAAAAGCAAGGCAACTTCTCCAAAAGAAATTTGTTTGGGTCCAACCATTTATTGCAGCAAACAAAACTAAACAAAAATGAAAACTAAAAACAACTGACGCACAAAGAAAAACGCATAATGCATGAAGCAATAAAAATATAGCGTATTGAAAGGTGACCTGATTTTTGCCAATGAAGAAGGGGTACCTTGGGGGCATCCCCAAGCTTTTACGCTTGTACTTCTTGGATATTTCTTGGGGTGATGCATGGGCATCCCCAAGCTTGAGCTTTTGTCCATTCTTCAACTCATCTCATCACTCTCCGATCCCTACACTTGAAAACTTCCTTCATACAAAACTAAACACAAATCTATTAGCAACATTAGTTTAAGCATAACATAGAATCAACCCTTTTTGCTTCAGGTTTCAACTAAAAACCACCACATATAAAGTATATACTACTGTAGCAACTTTCCCAAAAGTTCCGTGATCAAAAGAACTCAAAAAGAAAGCGATAAAGCGGCAAACACAAATATTGGCAGAAATCTATCAAAACAGAACAGCTGACAAAGGTTGAATTTTTAAGGGGTTTTCTGTTGCTCAAATCAAAAATTGTTCAACTAATGAAAGTTTTGATATATCATGGGGCATATGCACAAGAAATCTCAGGTCCAAAAGATATACAGAGAATTTTCACGAATTTGTACGGTGCAGCACCGAAAACTGTTTCAGGACAGCAACATCCCTAAATCTTACCTCGCTCAAATTAGAGGTTTCTCTTGGCACAAAAATGAAATAAAAAAGATAAGGGGCGGTTATCACAGTAGTAATAACTTCCAAGACTCAAATAAAGGAAAAATAACTGAATGTAAAAACATTGGGTTCTCTCCCAAGAGTGCTTTTCTTTAACGCCTTTGAGCTGGGCTCGGTAATTTGAGAAGATGCTCACATAAGAAATATGAATTGAAGCAAAAGAGAGCATCAAGGAGCAAATATAAAACACATTTAAGTCTAACCCACTTCCTATGCATAGGAATCTTGTAAGAAAATAAATCAAAGAAGCACATAGTAACAAGTATGGGTAGATAAAACAAGAGCAACTTTGGAACTTTCAATATAAAGAGAGGTGTTTTAGTAACATGAGAATTCCCACAACCATATTTTCCTCTCTCATAATAATTTTCAGTAGCATCATAAATAAACTCAACAATATAAATATCACACTCATCCTCCTTTGTTAAGCATGGAGGGCTATCAAATAAGGTATTAGTTAAAGAGTTACTCTTATTGGGAGGTAGACATGGGTAGCTCCATTCTTCCTCCTCTTGATCATCACTCTCCTCCTTTTTTTAATCCAATGAGCTTCTAGTTTTAGCAATTTCTTCTTCCATAGGCTCCTTCAAGGCATTAGTCTCTTCCGTTGGAGAGCATCTATTAAGATATTTAAGAATATAACCATTTTCTTCCTTGTAATTATCAAAGCAAAATGTAAGTATATCATAAACCTCATATTTATAAGGTGCATCATCAGTATTTTCAAGCAAATAAGCAAGTTTGAATGCACCCTTCCAAGCAATAAATTCTTCAATTTGTTCCACATCATAAAATTCATAATTTCCATTAATATAAGAAGATATGGTAACATCATAATTATACTCACATTGAAAAGGGAGGTGTTTATACCTCCTTCAACAACAATATCTATCAAAGCAATAAGTAACATTATAAGTAGAGCACACGTTTCTAGCAATGATATACAATCTATTGATTTGTTCCCATAAGTGTTTCCCTTTTTGTGACAAGCGGTGTTCCTCATAATAATTTGGCTGCTCTTCCGTGAACCCACCTTGCCAAAAAGATTTAGTTTCAAAGAAACCAACCATTGATAGAAAGCATGATAAAGCAAGACAATAACAGACCAACAAAAATAACAACTATAAAGGATACTAATTTTTTTGGATTTTTCATAAAACGATGCAAGTAAAAATAAAGTAAGCAAAACAATAAACAAAGTAAAGGATGTGCGTGCGAAAAACTCCCCTTGCAGAAGTCTTCTTCTTCCTCCCCGGCAACGGCACCAGAAAAGAGCTTGATGCTGTACGGTGTTGATAGCTTTTCACCGTCCAGTTGGGAACCCCAAGAGGAAGGTATGATGAATATAGCAGCAAGGTTTTTCCCTCAGTAAGAAACCAAGGTTTATTGATCCGAAGGGGAAGAAGCCAATACGACTGAAGGTGATGCCCGCTAGCTTGTGACAGCACCGGACAATTTATAGGGCGCCTCGTCCGAGCTTTGCTTTGCGAGCGGCAACGTGGAACCTGCACACAACACAACCAAATACTTTGCTCCCAACTTACGATGAGGTTGTCAATCTCACCGGTTTGCTGTAAACAAAGGAATGAGCGTATCGAGTGGAAAATAGTAATAGTATGCGAGTAAAGTAAATAGTGCGAGTAAAGTAAACAGGTGATAGCAATATAAAGGAAATAGGACCGGGGTCCATAGTTCACTAGTGGTGTCTCTCCATAAGATAAAATAATACATGCTGGGTAAACAAATTACAGTTGGGCAATTGATAGAATAAAGACGACATGCATATGATGAGAGGATCACTATGAGATTTACTCTGGGCATTACAACAAGATATATAGACCGCCATCCAACTGCATCTATGACTAATAATCCACTTGTGGCGAATCAATCCGAGAACTTGATGACCCACAAGTATAGGGGGTGTATCGTAGTACTTTCGATAAATAAGAGTGTCAAACCCAACGAGGAGCAGAAGGTGTTGATGAGCAGTTTTGATCAAGGAATCACTGTAAATACTAGCAAACAGGTTTTCAGGGGTATTTGGTAATACCAGTAAATAAAGTGCGAGTAAATAAAAGACAGTAGTAACAATTGCAGCAAGTGGCCCAATCCTTTCTTCAGCAAAGGACAAGCCGGTTGTGTTCTTATAATAACCAAACGTTCTCGAGGACACATGGGAGGTTTCTGTCAAGAGCTTTCGCTTCATAGAGCCAATAGTATTTATTGGTTTGGTAAGTGTTATGGGGGTGAACCTGTGCTAGCGCACTACCCTTACTAGGATAAATACACACTTGTGATTATACCCCTTGCAAGCATCCGCAAATACAAGAAAGTAATTAAGATAAATCTAACCACAGCCTTAAACTCTATGATCCTACGCTCCCTGGTGCAATGGTTTCCCAACGGAGGTTTAGGTTTCTGTCACTCCAGCAACCCCACAATCGGTAGCCAAATACACAATGCATCTCACTAGGCCCATAAATGGTGAAGTATCATGTAGTCGACGTTCACATGACACCACTAGTGAAATAGCACCACAACAATATCAAACCATTAAATATTTCTCAACAATAATTCACTACTAACATCTTGACTTCTCCCATGTCCTCAAGAACTAAACGAACTACTCACAAGACATCATATGGATCATGATCAGAGGTGAAATAATGGTAAATAACGATCTGAACATAAACCTTAACTCAACGGTTCCACTCAATAGCATCAACTACAAGAGTAATCAACACCGGGAAAGTTTCCCCTATGAATATAACAAGATCCAACTCAAGATGTTACAGCGGGATGGCGAGGTGATGATGGAGATGAAGGTGCTGGTGATGGAGATGATGATGATGATCCCGATGAAGTCCGGTGCGATGATGATGATGATGGCGACGATCTCCCCTCTTCGGGAAGGAATTTCCCCGGCAGATTTCTCCCTGCCGGAGAGCTTTTCTCTCTCTGGTGTTCTCCACCCCGCAGAGGCGGCTGTGTCTAACTCTGAGCCTTCCCCGACTTAGGTTTTCGGGGGCGATGATGTACGCAAAGGGGCGAGACCAGAGGTGGGCCAGGGTGGCCTCACGTGGGGCCCGCGCGGCCAGGGGGCTGGCCGCGCCGCCCTGGCGTGTGGGGCCCCCTGGCTCCTCTCGACTCCTCCTTCTGGCTTCGTAGGTCTTCTGGGAAAATATAATTTCTGGGTATTTTTCTGGAATTTTCCTGATCTTCAAAATATGGTCTCTTGATGGTCCCTTTTCCAGCAGAATCCTGACTCTGGCAGCAACTCCTCCGATGATCATCAAACATGTGAAAACAAAGGAAATAACATAAGTATCATGTCTAAATATGAAATATATCAATGAATAACAGTAAATTATGATATAAAATAGTGATGCAAATTGGACGTATCAACCCCCCCAAGCTTAGACCTCGCTTGTCCCCAAGCGAAAACCAAGCTCGGTAAACATGACCACAGGTTTATGGAGTGAAGTGTCGATAATCAAAATACGGACAAGAAGCATCACATTCACCAAAAGCACAAATTATAATAGACAGCAACTTCCCTTTATAAGATGTAGACTTGCAATAGGTAAAAGGGAATCACATGTAAAGATGCACAAAGTAAATATAATTGGCAATGGCAAACCTTAGCTCTTGGTCAAAGAACGATGAACAAGATATTCTTTCTTTTTAGACGGAGCCTTTTAAAACAGAGCTAATATAGCAAAGACTATATGCTCAACAAAATAAACTTTTGCATTCATAGAAAGCTTTAAAAGATATATTCCTTCAGACAAAAGCATTATACAAAACAAGGAAGATAATAAACATGATTAAACGGATCAACATATGGATGAGTGAAGCATAACAACTCAAATGCTTGCTTGAGACAGAGGGAAATAGGTTGACTCAACATAAAAGTAAAAGATAGGCCCTTCGCAGAGGGAAGCAGGGATTAAACATGTGCTAGAGCTTTTCATTTGTAAAAACAGAGGTAAAAACTGTTTTGAGAGGTGGTTGCTTTTGTCAACGACTAGCAACGGAGTTCTTGATATCTTCCATACTAAACAAGTGAGAGCGGTTCCGAGATGTTTAATTAGTTGGCACTTTGGTGCTCTTTTATAGCTTTGCACTCCTCCCCACCTTTTTCCTTTCTCAAACCATGGCTAACCGATTCCATCGGGTGCCGACCAACTTTCACATTCCATTGGAGGAGTGCCTTTTTCTTTCTTTTGAAATTATAATGGTCTGACCAGCTCCCTTGCAAAATTAATGACGAGCAGATGAAGCTGCCTAGTCGAGGGGTACTTAATTTAGTATGGAAGATAACAAACCCATCCACTACGTCCTCATGAGCTAAAAACAGTGGCACAAAATGAGAAGTGTTTGAAAGTTTTAGAAAGGTAGCACATGAAAATTTACTTGGAATGGCTTAAAATACCATGCATAGGAATTTATAGTGGACTCTTTGGAAGTGACTTGGCTTTTGAGAATTGGATGCACGAGTAGAGCTCATACTCAGTACAGGTTTTTGGCTAGCAAGGCTGGGTAGCAAGCATAAGAGTTGCATGAAACAAACAAACATACATATAATAAGAACAATCATGCAAACTCCCTTGAAGGTACAATGATTTTAACTTTAAGAATAACAATGCTTATAAGCCAAACATAAGGAAAACTGAAGTGATGTGACTACAAGCACTTCTTTATTCTTTTCCACTCAAACCTCAAGGTAAAATTGCTACTGACCAAGCTAGGTTTGCCCAAAACCAACTAAATCTACTCATGCTCCCAATGTGATACCAATACCAATCAACAAGACTAGTCATACAAGAGAAATTGCAAACTAACATAAAGTGTGCGAAAAGTAAACGATAGAACTTCTCATTAATATTGCATTACCGCAACTCACACCAAGGGATACATAGATAACTGACTAAGGAGGATACTTCCAACTGCAAACTATTCTATATGATAACTTCTCTATTCATGATATGACTCTACTTGAAAAGTAAATGAGCGAGAGGTAATGATGTGATACCGAGGCACTCCCCCAAGCTTGGAACAAGCCAAGGGGATGCCTAAACTGATGACGAATTACTCCTTTGGTGGTATTGGAAGCAGCCTTGGATTAATGAAATATTCCTGCATCTCGGGCATGGAATCAAGATCCAAAACATGATATGTTGGTCCCTGCAGATCATGAGAAAAGATACGCCTAGCTTTTGTTGGTACTTCCCAAGGAGGATTTTTCGGCCTTGCTCTTCCAGAACCTCGCTCCTCTCTCCACTTCTGGAGCAGGTGATCATCCACATAGGGCCTTTTGCCCTTGTTGTCACTTGAAGAGGCCATGGCTCCCCCAAGCTTGAGATCAACTCCTGATAGAAACAGCTCGAAACAAAACACGACGAGAAAACGATATACAGACCTCGGGGACTCCGGGGGGGTTAAATAGGCGAAAATTATACATCGAAACGAAACCACAGGAGGAAACCGGGACGGAAACGAGTTCCGGTGTGTTCTCACACAGGGGTGGCGCGGCTAGTGGTGGGCCCGCGCCACCCGTGTGTGAGGCACACATGGACTTCTTTTCCTACCCGTTTTCGTCTCATGATTTTTCATATTTAGTAAAAACAGCAAAAGTATTAAAGGAAGAACTTTTCGCGAAACTTTTCTGACTAAAACTGTTACCTATTCGAAAACGAACTCTACAGGTTCCTGCAGTTTGTCTTGGATGTAATCTTCCGGAGAAACCGTTTCAATAACATCAACATCTTCATTATAAGAATCTCCAGAAATATAATGCTTGAGTCTTTGCCCATTCACCACTTGTGTAGAATCATCTTTCAATGAAGCAATTTTTATAGCACCTGAGCGGTACACTTCCATAATAACATAAGGTCCTTCCCATTTAGAAAGTAATTTTCATGCAAAAAATCTAAGACGAGACCGATACAAAAGAACTTTCTCACCAACATGGAACTCTCTCTTAAGAATTCTCTTATCATGCCATTGCTTGACTTTCTCTTTGAAAAGTCTGGCATTCTCATACGCTTCGTTTCTCCACTCATCTAGAGAACTAAAATCTAACAACCTTTTCTTACCGGCTAGTTTAAAATCTCTATTAAGCTCTCTCACTGCCCAAAAAGCTTTGTGTTCTAATTCTAAGGGCAAGTGACACGCTTTTCCGTAAACCATCTTATAAGGAGATGATACGTCCAATTTGCATCACTATTTTGTATCATAATTTACTATTATTCATTGATATATTTTATACTTAGATATGATACTTATGTTATTTCCTTTGTTTTCACATGTTTGATGATCATCGGAGGAGTTGCTGCCGGAGTCAGGATTCTGCTGGAAAAAGGACCATCAAGGGACCATATTTTGAAGATCAGGAAAATTCCATAAAAATACCCAGAAATTATAATTTCCCAGAAGACTCACGGAGCCAGAAGGAGGAGTCGAGAGAGGCCAGGGGTGGCCCACACGCTAGGGCGGCGCGGCCAGCCCTGTGTGGGGGGACCCTGGCCCACCTCTGGTCTCGCCCCTTCATGTACATCATCGTCCCCGAAAACCTAAGTCAAGGGGGGGGTTCAGAGTTAGACACAGCCGCCTCTGCGGGGCGGAGAACACCAGAGAGAGAAAGCTCTCCGGCAGAGAGAAATCTGCCGGGGAAATTCCTTCCCGGAGAGGGGAGATCGTCGCCATCGTCATCACCATCGCACCGGACTTCATCGGGATCATAATCATCATCATCCCCATCACCAGCACCTTCATCTCCACCATCACCTCGCCATCCCGCTGTAACATCTTGAGTTGGATCTTGTTATATTCATAGGGGAAACTTTCCCGGTGTTGATTACTCTTGTAGTTGATGCTATTGAGTGGAACCGTTGAGTTAAGGTTTATGTTCAGATCGTTATTTACCATTATTTCACCTCTGATCATGATCCATATGATGTCTTGTGAGTAGTTCGTTTAGTTCTTGAGGACATGGGAGAAGTCAAGATGTTAGTAGTGAATTATTGTTGAGAAATATTTAATGGTTTGATATTGTTGTGGTGCTATTTCACTAGTGGTGTCATGTGAACGTCGACTACATGATACTTCACCATTTATGGGCCTAGTGAGATGCATTGTGTATTTGGCTACCGATTGTGGGGTTGCTGGAGTGACAGAAACCTAAACCTCCGTTGGGAAACCATTGCACCAGGGAGCGTAGGATCATAGAGTTTAAGGCTGTGGTTAGATTTATCTTAATTACTTTCTTGTATTTGCGGATGCTTGCAAGGGGTATAATCACATGTGTGTATTTATCCTAGTAAGGGTAGTGCGCTAGCACAGGTTCACCCCCATAACACTTACCAAACCAATAAATACTATTGGATCTATGAAGCGAAAGCTCTTGACAGAAACCTCCCGTGTGTCCTCGAGAACGTTTGGTTATTATAAGAACACAACCGGCTTGTCCTTTGCTGAATAAAGGATTGGGCCACTTGCTGCAATTGTTACTACTGTCTTTTATTTACTCGCACTTTATTTACTCGTATTACCAAATACTCCTGAAAACCTGTTTGCTAGTATTTACAGTGATTCCTTTATCAAAACTGCTCATCAACACCTTCTGCTCCTCGTTGGGTTCGACACTCTTATTTATCGAAAGTACTACGATACACCCCCTATACTTGTGGGTCATCAAGACTATTTTCTGGCGCCGTTGCCGGGGAGTGTAGCGCTATTGAAGAGTGGAATTAGTAAAGGTAACTGTCACTGTGAGTATTGTTTTATTTTGTCTTTTATTTTATTTCTGCTATGGAGAACTCTCCATTTGGTTTCCTATTTGGAAACACATCTACTACTGCTACTGCTGCTGCACATGCGGAGGAACCACCACCGCCACCGCCTGCTGAAATTGATCCTTTTAAAATACCTATGAAAATTGTTGGGCGTATTATGGATAACTGCTATTCAGGAGATGGAACTGTCCATCCGGGTGATCACTTATTATTTATACATGAATTATGCGAGTTGTTCAGGTGTGCAGGTATTTCACCAAGCCAGGTCAAGAAGAAATTATTCTCTATATCATTGAAAGGCAGAGCTGAAGAGTGGTATCGACTACTCCAAGATGGTCCATCTATGGCATGGGAGGATATTGTGCCTCTCTTTTATTCCAAGTTTTATCCTCCAAGTGAAATTCATAAAGACCGTAACAAGATATATAATTTTTGGCCTCATGATGGAGAGAGTATTGCCCAAGCGTGGGGGAGATTGAAGTTACTAATGCTCAAATGCCCCATTCATGAGCTCCCTAATAATATTGTTATTGATAATTTTTATGCGCGGCTTACTCTTCCTGATAAGGATTATTTGGATGCTTCTTGCTTTGGATCATTTACTCATATGAAAGAAGATGCCAAGTGGAAACTTCTTGACCGTATACAAGAGAATGCTGAAGGTTGGGAAAATGACAAAGGTAGAAAGTCAGGTATAAACTATGATTATGAATGCATTAAATATTTTATGGGAACCGATGACTTTCATAGTGTTAGCGCTGCTTATGGTCTTGATTCCCAAATACTTGCTAATTGTCTTAAGGCCTTTGCCTCTTATATTGATGTTCCAAAGAAAGATTGGAACAAATATCATGCGCCTTACAAAGATTCTATTAGTCATATTCCTGCTGCAGCTACTGAAGTTTGTACTGTTGATAGCATCATTCCTGAACCTTACATTGAGAAGACACCTTTCCCCGCTAAGGTAAAGAAGTACTCTACTTTGGTAAGTGTGTCTAATAAAAGTACTAAAAAAGCTGCAGAGCCTGATGAGCAAATTACTATTAAGTCTCTTGTTGCTATATTGAAAGATCTTGTTACTAAAGATGTGGGAGATGAATATATTCTTTTTTGTGAAGATGCTTCTAACATTCTTTCGCATCCTAAAAAGCACAGGAAAGCAAGTGTTCCTGTTATCTCTGTCAGGATTGGAGATCATTGCTATTATGGCTTATGTGATATTGGTGCTAGTGAAAGTGCTATTCCCTTAGAGCTTTATAAAGAAATTATGCACGAGATTGGCGCTTGTGAACTTGAAGATATTGATGTGGTTGTTCAGCTTGCTAACCGAGAGACTGTTTGGCCTCTTGGTATTATTCGAGATGTGGAAGTTCTATGTGGTAAGACTAAGTACCCTACTGATTTTCTAGTACTTGGTAAGGAGGCTAGTAAAACTTGTCCTATTATTTTTGGTAGACCCTTTTTGAACACTTGTGGCGCCATAATAGATTGTAAGAAAGAGAAAATTTTTACTAAGTTTAATGGGAAGTCTTATGAGTTTAATTTTTCCAAGTTTGCTAAGACTTCGTATGAGAATGAAACGCCTAATGAAAATTTTCGAGTTGAGCAGCTTGCTTCTATTGCTCTTGCCCCTAATAATGCCTTGCAGCAATTCATGGAAGATCACAAAAGTGATATTTTTAGCAAGGAAAGAGAAGAGATTGACGATATTCTTCTTCGTCAACCACCATTACTCAAGCACAATCTACCTATGGAGGATCTTGGCACCACTTTGCCGCCTAGAGAAGATCCTGTGTTTGAATTAAAACCTTTGCCTGATGACCTCAAATATGCTTATATTGATGATAAGAAAATATATCATGTTATTATTAGTTCTAAACTTTCAGGAAAGGAAGAAGAAAGATTATTGGAGATATTGAGGAAACATCGAGGAGCTATGGGGTATACTCTTGATGATTTAAAAGGGATTTCTCCTACTTTATGTCAGCATGCCATTAATATGGAGAAAGATGCGAAGCCAGTTGTGGAGCATCAGCGCCGCCTAATTCCGAAGATGATGGATGTGGTAAGAAATGAGGTATTAAAGCTCCTTGATGCTGGTATTATTTATCCTATTGCTGATAGTAGATGGGTTAGTCCCGTTCATTGTGTTCCTAAGAAAGGAGGTATGACTATTGTACCTAATGAGAATAACGAGCTTATTCCTCAAAGGGTAGTTGTCGGTTATAGAATGTGCATTGATTATAGGAAGGTAAACAAAGTAACTAAGAATGATCATTACCCTTTACCGTTTATAGATCAAATGCTAGAAAGGTTGTCTAAGAAGACTCATTTTTGTTTCCTTGATGGTTATTCTGGTTTTTCTCAAATTGCTGTTAAGAAGGATGATCAAGAGAAAACCACTTTTACTTGTCCTTATGGAACTTATGCTTATAGACGTATGCTGTTTGGTTTATGCAATGCTCCTGCTACTTTTCAAAGATGTATGTCTGCTATTTTTCATGGTTTTTGTGAAGAAATTGTGGAGGTCTTCATGGACGATTTCTCCGTCTATGGAACTTCTTTTGATAATTGTTTGCACAACCTTGATAAAGTTTTGCAGAGGTGCGAAGAAACTAACCTTGTTCTTAATTGGGAGAAATGCCACTTTATGGTGAATGAAGGAATTGTCCTTGGACATAAAATTTCTGAAAGAGGTATTGAAGTTGACAGAGCAAAGGTGGAGGCAATTGAGAAAATGCCCTGTCCAAGAGATGTTAAAGGTATTCGTAGTGTTCTGGGTCATGCTGGTTTCTATAGGAGGTTTATTAAAGATTTCTCTAAGATTTCAAAGCCTCTTACCAATCTTCTTCAAAAGGATGTACCATTTGTCTTTGATGATGATTGTAAGGAAGCTTTTGAAACTCTTAAGAAGGCTTTAACTACTGCTCCTATTGTTCAACCACCTGATTGGAATTTACCTTTTGAAATTATGTGCGATGCTAGTGATTTTGCTGTTGGTGCTGTTCTTGGACAGCGCGTAGATAATAAGTTGAATGTTATTCATTATGCTAGTAAGACTCTTGATGCTGCTCAGAAGAATTATGCTACTACTGAGAAAGAGTTTCTTGCTGTTGTTTTTGCATGTGATAAGTTTAGATCTTATATTGTTGATTCTAAAGTTACTATTCATACTGATCACGCTGCTATTAGATATCTTATGACTAAGAAGGATGCTAAGCCAAGGCTTATTAGATGGGTGTTGCTTTTACAAGAGTTTGATTTGCATATCGTAGATAGGAAAGGTGCTGAAAATCCTGTGGCTGACAACTTGTCTAGATTGGAAAATATTTCTTTTGATCCTATTCCTGTTAATGATAGTTTTCCAAATGAAAAGTTGGCTGCAATTAATGCAACTTCACGGGACCTTCCTTGGTATGCTGATTATGCTAACTTTATAGTTTCCAAGTATTTGCCTCTGACCTTTACAGCTCAGCAAAGAAGAAAATTCTTCTATGATTTGAGGCATTATTTTTGGGATGACCCACACTTATATAAAGAAGGAGTTGATGGTATCATGAGAAGATGCGTACCAGAATATGAGCAACAAGAGATATTAAGGAAATGTCATAGCAGTGCTTATGGAGGGCATCATGCTGGAGATAGAACCGCACAGAAGGTTCTACAATCAGGTTTTTATTGGCCAACCCTCTTTAAGGATGCCAGAAGGTACGTTTTATCTTGCGATGAATGTCAAAGAGTTGGAAATATTTCTAGACGCAATGAAATGCCTATGAATTACACTCTTGTCATTGAACCGTTTGATTGTTGGGGATTTGACTTTATGGGTCCTTTTCCTCCTTCAAAAGGCTATACCCATATACTCGTTGCTGTAGATTATGTTACTAAATGGGTAGAAGCCATACCCACAAAGAGTGCCGATGGTGAGACTTTGTTAAAAATGCTTAAGGATGTTATTTTTCCTAGGTTTGGAGTGCCTAGATATCTTATGACTGACGGAGGTTCTCATTTTATTCATGGTAGTTTTAGAAAAACTCTTGCTAAGTATGATGTCAATCATAGAATTGCTTCTGCTTATCATCCCCAAACTAGTGGGCAGGTAGAGCTTTCAAATAGAGAGATCAAGTCTATCTTGCAGAAGACTGTTAGTAGGTCTAGGAAAAACTGGGCTAGCAAGTTAAATGATGCTTTATGGGCTTATAGAACTGCTTATAAGAATCCCATGGGTATGTCTCCTTATAAGATGGTTTACGGAAAAGCGTGTCACTTGCCCTTAGAATTAGAACACAGAGCTTTTTGGGCAGTGAGAGAGCTTAATAGAGATTTTAAACTAGCCGGTGAGAAAAGGTTGTTAGATTTGAGTTCCCTAGATGAGTGGAGGAACGAAGCGTATGAGAATGCCAGACTTTTCAAAGAGAAAGTCAAGCAATGGCATGATAAGAGAATTCTTAAGAGAGAGTTCCATGTTGGTGAGAAAGTTCTTTTGTATCGGTCTCGTCTCAGATTTTTTGCAGGGAAATTACTTTCTAAATGGGAAGGACCATATGTTATTGTGGAAGTGTACCGCTCAGGTGCTATTAAGATTGCTTCATTGAAGGATGATTCTACACAAGTGGTGAATGGGCAAAGACTGAAACACTATATTTCTGGAGATTCTTATAATGAAGACGTTGATGTTATTGAAACAGTTTCTCCGGAAGATTACATCCAAGACAAACTGCAGGAACCTGCAGAGTTCGTTTTTGAATAGGTAACAGTTCTAGTCAGAAAAGTTTCGTGAAAAGTTCTTCTTTTAATATTTTTGCTGTTTTTAATAAATATGAAAAATCACGAGACGAAAACGGGGAGAAAAAGAAGTCCGTGTGCACCTCACACACGGGTGGCGCGGGCCCACCCCTGGCCGCGCCACCCCCGTGTGAGAACGCCTCGGAACTCTTTTCCGTCCCGGTTTCCTCCTGTGACTTCGTTTCGATGTATAATTTTCGCCTATTTAACCCCCCGGAGTCCCCGAGGTCTGTATATCGTTTTCTCGTCGTGTTTTGTTTCGAGCTGTTTCTGTCAGGAGTTGATCTTAAGCTTTGGGGAGTCATGGCCTCTTCAAGCGGTGATAAGGAGAAGACACCTCCGGAGGATGATCACCAAAATCCCAAGCTGAAAGAGGGACAAATTACCGCTGGGTCAAGGACAAGAGAACCTACTTTTGTAGGATCGATTAACACTGGACGCGCTTTTTCTCATAATTTGCAGGGACCAATACCACCAGTTCTTGACCTCAGCTCCTACCCTGCATCAGCGGAAGCCCTTCGGGTCACCAATGAGTTGTGCGATAAATATCGAGCTCTTAGGATGGAGGTGGAGACACTTCGAGAGGAGAACAATAGGCTTCGCAGGATGCTAGAGAATTTTCTCACGCCAATCATGATTGCGCCACCACCGCCAAAGGAGTAATTCATCATCGGTATAGGCATCCCCTTGGCTTGTTCCAAGCTTGGGGGAGTGCCGCGGTATCATATCATTACCTTTTGTTCATTTACTTTTCAAGTAGAGTCTTATCATGAATAGAGAAGTTATCATATAGAATAGTTTGCAGTTGGAAGTATCCTCCTTAGTTAGTTATCTTTGTATCCTTTGGTGTGAGTTGCGGTAATAAAATATTAATGAGAAGTTTTATCGTTTACTTTTCGCACACCTTATGTTAGTTTGCAATCTCCCTTATGTGACTATTCTTGTTGACTGGTATTGGTATCACATTGGGAGCATGAGTAGATTTAGTTGGTTTTGGCAAACCTAGCTTGGTCAGTAGCAACTTTACCTTGAGGTTTGAGTAGAAAAGAATAAAGAAGTGCTTGTAGTTACATCACTTCAGTTTTCCTTATGTTCGGCTTATAAGCATTGTTATTCTTAAAGTTAAAATCGTTGTACCTTCAAGGGAGTTTGCATGATTGTTCTTATTATATGTATGTTTGTTTGTTTCATGCAACTCTTATGCTTGCTACCCAGCCTTGCTAGCCAAAAACCTGTACTGAGAGGGAATACTTCTCGTGCATCCAATTCCCAAAAGCCAAGTCACTTCCAAAGAGTCCACTATAAATTCCTATGCATGGTATTTTAAGCCATTCCAAGTAAATTTTCATGTGCTACCTTTCAAAAACTTTCAAACACTTCTCATTTTGTGCCACTGTTTTTAGCTCATGAGGACGTAGTGGATGGGTTTGTTATCTTCCATACTAAATTAAGTACCCCTCGACTAGGCAGCTTCATCTGCTCGTCATTAATTTGGCAAGGGAGCTGGTCAGACCATTATAATCTTAATTCTAAAAGAAAGAAAAGGCACTCCTCCAATGGATTGTGAAAGTTGGTCGGCACCCGATGGAATCGGTTAGCCATGGTTTGAGAAAGGAAAAAGGTGGGGAGGAGTGCAAAGCTATAAAAGAGCGCCAAAGTGCCAATTAATGAAACATCTCGGAACCGCTCTCACTTGTTTAGTATGGAAGATATCAAGAACTCTGCTGCTAGTCGTTGACAAAAGCAACCACCTCTCAAAGCAATTTTTACCTCTGTTTCACAAATGAAAAGCTCTAGCACATGTTTAATCCCTGCTTCCCTCTGTGAAGGGCCTATCTCTTACTTTTATGTTGAGTCAACCTACTTCCCTCTATCTCAAGCAAGCGTTTGAGTTGTTATGTTTCACTCATCCATATGTTGATCCGTTTAATCATGTTTATTACCTTCCTTGTTTTGTATAATGCTTTTGTCTGAAGGAATATATCTTTGAAAGCTTTCTTTGAATGCAAAAGTTTACTTTGTTGAGCATATAGTCTTTGCTATATTAGCTCTGTTTTAAAAGCCTCCGTTTAAAAAGAAAGAACAGCTTGTTCTCCATTCTTTGACCAAGATAAGGTTTGCCATTGCCAATTATAATTTAGCTTGCGCATCCTTATATGTGATTCCCTTTTACCTATTGCAAGTTTACATCTTATAAAGGGAAGTTGCTGTCTATTATAATTTGTGCCTTAGTGAATGTGATGCCTCTTGTCCGTATTTTGATTATCGACACTTCACTCCATAAACCTGTGGTCATGTTTACCGAGTCTAGTTTTCGCTTGGGGACAAGCGAGGTCTAAGCTTGGGGGGGTTGATACGTCCAATTTGCATCACTATTTTGTATCATAATTTACTGTTATTCATTGATATATTTCATACTTAGATATGATACTTATGTTATTTCCTTTGTTTTCACATGTTTGATCATCATCGGAGGAGTTGCTGCCGGAGTCAGGATTCTGCTGGAAAAAGGACCATCAAGGGACCATATTTTGAAGATCAGGAAAATTCCAGAAAAATACCCAGAAATTATAATTTCCCAGAAGACTCACGGAGCCAGAAGGAGTAGTCGAGAGAGGCCAGGGGTGGCCCACACGCTAGGGCGGCGCGGCCAGCCCCCTGGCCGCGCCAGCCCTGTGTGGGGGGACCCTGGCCCACCTCTGGTCTCGCCCCTTCGTGTACATCATCGTCCCCGAAAACCTAAGTCAAGGGGGGGTTCAGAGTTAGACACAGCCGCCTCTGCGGGGCGGAGAACACCAGAGAGAGAAAGCTCTTCGGCAGAGAGAAATCTGCCGGGGAAATTCCTTCCCGGAGAGGGGAGATCGTCGCCATCGTCATCACCATCGCACCGGACTTCATCGGGATCATCATCATCATCCCCATCACCAGCACCTTCATCTCCACCATCACCTCGCCATCCCACTGTAACATCTTGAGTTGGATCTTGTTATATTCATAGGGGAAACTTTCCTGGTGTTGATTACTCTTGTAGTTGATGCTATTGAGTGGAACCGTTGAATTAAGGTTTATGTCCAGATTGTTATTTACCATTATTTCACCTCTGATCATGATCCATATGATGTCTTGTGAGTAGTTCGTTTAGTTCTTGAGGACATGGGAGAAGTCAAGATGCTAGTAGTGAATTATTGTTGAGAAATATTTAATGGTTTGATATTGTTGTGGTGCTATTTCACTAGTGGTGTCATGTGAACGTCGACTACATGATACTTCACCATTTATGGGCCTAGTGAGATGCATTGTGTATTTGGTCACCGACTGTGGGGTTGCTGGAGTGACAGAAACCTAAACCTCCGTTGGGAAACCATTGCACCAGGGAGCGTAGGATCCTAGATCTTAAGGCTGTGGTTAGATTTATCTTAATTACTTTCTTGTATTTGCGGATGCTTGCAAGGGGTATAATCACAAGTGTGTATTTATCCTAGTAAGGGTAGTGCGCTAGCACAGGTTCACCCCCATAACACTTATCAAATCAATAAATACTATTGGCTCTATGAAGCGAAAGCTCTTGACAGAAACCTCCCGTGTGTCCTCGAGAACGTTTGGTTATTATAAGAACACAACCGGCTTGTCCTTTGCTGAATAAAGGATTGGGCCACTTGCTGCAATTGTTACTACTGTCTTTTATTTACTCGCACTTTATTTACTCGTATTACCAAATACTCCTGAAAACCTGTTTGCTAGTATTTACAGTGATTCCTTTATCAAAACTGCTCATCAACACCTTCTGCTCCTCGTTGGGTTCGACACTCTTATTTATCGAAAGTACTACGATACACCCCCTATACTTGTGGGTCATCAGGAGACATACCCATGGGTTTCTTATAAGCAGTTCTATAAGCCCATAAAGCGTCATTTAACTTAC
The DNA here is from genome assembly GCA_007115705.1 of Dactylis glomerata. Classification (NCBI taxonomy): domain Eukaryota; kingdom Viridiplantae; phylum Streptophyta; class Magnoliopsida; order Poales; family Poaceae; genus Dactylis; species Dactylis glomerata. The sequence continues at coordinate 1,172,487 of QXEO01000507.1, forward strand.
TAGCCCAGTTTTTCCTAGATCTACTAACAGTCTTCTGCAAGATAGACTTGATCTCTCTATTTGAAAGCTCTACCTGCCCACTAGTTTGGGGATGATAAGCAGAGGCAATTCTATGATTAACATCATACTTAGCAAGAGTTTTTCTAAAACTACCGTGAATAAAATGAGAACCTCCGTCAGTCATAAGATATCTAGGCACTCCGAACCTAGGAAAAATAACATCCTTAAGCATTTTTAACGAAGTCTCACCATCGGCACTCTTTGTAGGTATGGCTTCTACCCATTTAGTAACATAATCAACAGCAACAAGTATATGGGTATAGCCTTTTGAAGGAGGAAAAGGACCCATAAAGTCAAATCCCCAACAATCAAACGGTTCAATAACTAGAGTGTAATTCATAGGCATTTCATTTCGTCTAGAAATATTTCCAACTCTTTGACATTCATCACAACATAAAACATACCTTCTGGAATCTTTAAAGAGGGTTGGCCAATAAAAACCTGATTGTAGAACCTTTTGTGCGGTTCTATCTCCAGCATGATGCCCTCCATAAGCACTGCTATGGCATTTTCTTAATATCTCTTGTTGCTCATATTCCGGTACGCATCTTCTCATAATCCCATCGACTCCTTCTTTATATAAATGTGGGTCATCCCAAAAGTAATGCCTCAAATCATAGAAGAATTTTCTTCTTTGCTGAGCTGTAAAGGTTGGAGGCAAATACTTGGAAACAATAAAGTTAGCATAATCAGCATACCAAGGAAGGTCTCGCGAAGTTACATTTATTGCAGCCAACTGTTTATTTGGAAAACTATCATTAACAGGAACAGGATCAAAAGAAATGTTTTCCAATCTAGACAAATTGTCAGCCACAGGATTTTCAGCACCTTTCCTATCTACGATATGCAAATCAAACTCTTGTAAAAGCAACACCCATCTAATAAGCCTGGGCTTAGCATCCTTCTTAGTCATAAGATATCTAATAGCAGCGTGATCAGTATGAATAGTAACCTTAGAATCAACAATGTAAGATCTAAACTTATCACATGCAAAAACAACAGCAAGAAAATCTTTCTCAGTAGTAGCATAATTCTTCTGAGCAGCATCAAGAGTCTTACTAGCATAATGAATAACATTCAACTTATTATCTACGCGCTGTCCAAGAACAGCACCAACAGCAAAATCACTAGCATCACACATAATTTCAAAAGGTAAATTCCAATCAGGTGGTTGAACAATAGGAGCAGTAGTTAAAGCCTTCTTGAGAGTTTCAAAGGCTTCCTTACAATCATCATCAAAGACAAATGGTACATCTTTTTGAAGAAGATTAGTAAGAGGCTTTGAAATATTAGAGAAATCTTTAATAAACCTCCTATAGAAACCAGCATGACCAAGAATACTACGAATACCTTTAACATCTCTGGGACAGGGCATTTTCTCGATTGCCTCCACTTTTGCTCTGTCAACTTCAATACCTCTTTCAGAAATTTTATGTCCAAGGACAATTCCTTCATTTACCATAAAGTGGCATTTCTCCCAATTAAGAACAAGGTTAGTTTCTTCACATCTCTGCAAAACTTTATCAAGGTTGTGCAAACAATTATCAAAAGAAGTTCCATAGACGGAAAAATCGTCCATGAAGACCTCCACAATTTCTTCACAAAAGCCATGAAAAATAGCAGACATGCATCTTTGAAAAGTAGCAGGAGCATTGCATAAACCAAAAGGCATACGTCTATAAGCATAAGTTCCATAAGGACAAGTAAAAGTGGTTTTCTCTTGATCATCCTTCTTAACAGCAATTTGAGAAAAACCAGAATAACCATCAAGGAAACAAAAATGAGTCTTCTTAGACAACCTTTCTAGCATTTGATCTATAAACGGTAAAGGGTAATGATCTTTCTTAGTAACTTTGTTTACCTTTCTATAATCAATGCACATTCTATATCCAACAACTACCCTTTGAGGAATAAGCTCATTATTCTCATTAGGCACAACAGTCATACCTCCTTTCTTAGGAACACAATGAACAGGACTAACCCATCTACTATCAGCAATAGGATAAATAATACCAGCATCAAGGAGTTTTAATACCTCATTTCTTACCACATCCTTCATCTTGGGAATTAGGCGGCGTTGATGCTCCACGACTGGCTTCGCGTCTTTCTCCATATTAATGGCATGCTGACATAAAGTAGGAGAAATCCCTTTTAAATCATCAAGAGTATATCCCATAGCTCCTCGGTGTTTCTTCATTATCTCCAATAATCTTTCTTCTTCCTTTCCTGAAAGTTTAGAGCTAATAATAATAGGATATATTTTCTTATCATCAATATAAGCATATTTGAGGTCATCAGGCAAAGGCTTTAATTCAAAAACAGGATCTTCCTTAGGCGGCAAAGTGGTACCAAGATCCTCCACAGGCAGATTATGCTTGAGTAATGGTGGTTGACGAAGAAGAATATCGTCAATCTCTTCTCTTTCCTTGCTAAAAACATCACTTTCGTGATCTTCCATGAATTGCTGCAAGGCATTATTAGGAGCAAGAGCAATAGAAGCAAGCTGCTCAACTCGAAAATTTTCATTAGGCGTTTCATTCTCATAAGAAGTCTTAGCAAACTTGGAAAAATTAAACTCATAAGACTCTCCATTAAACTTAGTAAAAATTTTCTCCTTCTTACAATCTATCACGGCGCCACAAGTATTCAAAAACGGTCTACCAAAAATAATAGGGCAAGTTGTACTAGCTTCCTTACCAAGTACTAGAAAATCAGTAGGGTATTTAGTCTTACCGCATAGAACTTCCACATCTCGAACAATACCAAGAGGCCAAACAGTCTCTCGGTTAGCAAGCTGAACAACCACATCAATATCTTCAAGTTCACAAGCGCCAATCTCGTGCATAATTTCTTTATAAAGCTCCAAAGGAATAGCACTTGCACTAGCACCAATATCACATAAGCCATAATAGCAATGATCTCCAATCCTGACAGAAATAACAGGAACACTTGCTTTCTGTGCTTTTTAGGATGCGAGAGAATGTTAGAAGCATCTTCACAAAAAAGAATATATTCATCTCCTACATATTTAGTAACAAGATCTTTCAATATAACAACAGGAGACTTAATAGTAATTTGCTCATCAGGCTCTGCAGCTTTCTTAGTACTTTTATTAGACACACTTACCAAAGTAGAGTACTTCTTTACCTTAGCAGGGAAAGGTGTCTTCTCAAAATAAGGTTCAGGAACGATGCTATCAACCGTACAAACTTCTGTAGCTGCAGCAGGTATATGACTAATAGAGTCTTTATAAGGCGCATGATATTTGTTCCAATCTTTCTTTGTTGGAACATCAATATAAGAGGCAAAAGCCTTAAGACAATTAGCAAGAATTTGTGAATCAAGACCATAAGCAGCGCTAACACTATGAAAGTCATCGGTTCCCATAAAAGATTTAATGCATTCATAATCATAGTTTATACCTGACTTCCTACCTTTGTCGTTTTCCCAACCTTCAGCATTTTCTTGTATACGGTCAAGAAGTTTCCACTTAGCATCTTCTTTCATATGAGTGAATGATCCAAAACAAGAGGCATCCAAATAATCCTTATCAGGAAGAGTAAGCCGCGCATAGAAATTATTAATAACAATATTATTGGGAAGCTCATGAATGGGGCATTTGAGCATTAGTAACTTCAATCTCCCCCACGCTTGGGCAATACTTTCTCCATCATGAGGCCAAAAATTATATATCTTGTTACGGTCTTTATGAATTTCACTTGGAGGATAAAACTTGGAATAAAAGAGAGGCACAATATCCTCCCATGCCATAGATGGACCATCTTGGAGTAGTCGATACCACTCTTCAGCTCTGCCTTTCAATGATATAGAGAATAATTTCTTCTTGACCTGGCTTGGTGAAATACCTGCACACCTGAACAACTCGCATAATTCATGTATAAATAATAAGTGATCACCCGGATGGACAGTTCCATCTCCTGAATAGCAGTTATCCATAATACGCCCAACAATTTTCATAGGTATTTTAAAAGGATCAATTTCAGCAGGCGGTGGCGGTGGTGGTTGATCCGCATGTGCAGCAGTAGTAGTAGTAGATGTGTTTCCAAATAGGAAACCAAATGGAGAGTTCTCCATAGCAGAGTAAAACAAAAATAAAAGAAAAAATAAAAACAATACTCACAGCGACGGTTACCTTTACCAATTCCACTCTTCAATAGCGCTACACTCCCCGGCAACGGCGCCAGAAAATAGTCTTGATGACCCACAAGTATAGGGGGTGTATCGTAGTACTTTCGATAAATAAGAGTGTCGAACCCAACGAGGAGCAGAAGGTGTTGATGAGCAGTTTTGATCAAGGAATCACTGTAAATACTAGCAAACAGGTTTTCAGGGGTATTTGGTAATACGAGTAAATAAAGTGCGAGTAAATAAAAGACAGTAGTAACAATTGCAGCAAGTGGCCCAATCCTTTCTTCAGCAAAGGACAAGCCGGTTGTGTTCTTATAATAACCAAACGTTCTCGAGGACACACGGGAGGTTTCTGTCAAGAGCTTTCGCTTCATAGAGCCAATAGTATTTATTGGTTTGGTAAGTGTTATGGGGGTGAACCTGTGCTAGCGCACTACCCTTACTAGGATAAATACACACATGTGATTATACCCCTTGCAAGCATCCGCAAATACAAGAAAGTAATTAAGATAAATCTAACCACAGCCTTAAACTCTATGATCCTACGCTCCCTGGTGCAATGGTTTCCCAACGGAGGTTTAGGTTTCTGTCACTCCAGCAACCCCACAATCGGTAGCCAAATACACAATGCATCTCACTAGGCCCATAAATGGTGAAGTATCATGTAGTCGACGTTCACATGACACCACTAGTGAAATAGCACCACAACAATATCAAACCATTAAATATTTCTCAACAATAATTCACTACTAACATCTTGACTTCTCCCATGTCCTCAAGAACTAAACGAACTACTCACAAGACATCATATGGATCATGATCAGAGGTGAAATAATGGTAAATAACGATCTGAACATAAACCTTAACTCAACGGTTCCACTCAATAGCATCAACTACAAGAGTAATCAACACCGGGAAAGTTTCCCCTATGAATATAACAAGATCCAACTCAAGATGTTACAGCGGGATGGCGAGGTGATGATGGAGATGAAAGTGCTGGTGATGGAGATGATGATGATGATCCCGATGAAGTCCGGTGCGATGATGATGATGATGGCGACGATCTCCCCTCTCCGGGAAGGAATTTCCCCGGCAGATTTCTCCCTGCCGGAGAGCTTTTCTCTCTCTGGTGTTCTCCACCCCGCAGAGGCGGCTGTGTCTAACTCTGAGCCTTCCCCGACTTAGGTTTTTGGGGACGATGATGTACGCAAAGGGGCGAGACCAGAGGTGGGCCAGGGTGGCCTCACGTGGGGCCCGCGCGGCCAGGGGGCTGGCCGCGCCGCCCTGGCGTGTGGGGCCCCCCTGGCTCCTCTCAACTCCTCCTTCTGGCTTCGTAGGTCTTCTGGGAAAATATAATTTCTGGGTATTTTTCTGGAATTTTCCTGATCTTCAAAATATGGTCTCTTGATGGTCCCTTTTCCAGCAGAATCCTGACTCCGGCAGCAACTCCTCCGATGATCATCAAACATGTGAAAACAAAGGAAATAACATAAGTATCATGTCTAAATATGAAATATATCAATGAATAACAGTAAATTATGATATAAAATAGTGATGCAAATTGGACGTATCAGAACTCCACAAGTATTAAGTTGCGAACAACAGATAATTGCATTAAGCAAAGTGTGTAATGTAAACAAAGCATATGCCCTTGAGCATATGAATGTTGTTTTCCCCCTAGTAGCAACAGCACATCTACAACCTTAGAGGTTTCTGTCACTCCCCCAGATTAAATAGAGGCATGAACCCACTATCGAGCATAAATACCCCCTCTTGGAGTCACTAGCAACTACTTGGCCAAGATAGCTACTAACAACGGAGAGCATACAAGATCATAAACAACATAGAGATAACATAAGACAATATTCAGTACATCAACTCAAGCATAACACCAATATTCATCGGATTCCAACAAACAGAGCATGTAGAATTACATAACGGTGATCTCAATCATGTAAGGTAGCTCATGAGATCTAAACATGAAGCACATGGTGGAGAAGACAACCATCTAGCTACTGCTATGGACCCATAGTCCAAGGTAGACTACTCACTCATCACTCCGGAGGCAAGCATGGCGATGAAGAAGACCTCCGGTGGCGATTCCCCTCTCCGGCAGGGTGCCGGGAAGAGCGTCTGGACCCTCCCGATCTTCGGGTCGACGGCGGCGGTGGATCGCGATGTGTTCTAGAAAAGTGATCGGGTCCTTAGGTTTTTTCCGTCGGGGGGTCTTTATAGGCGAAGGGGCATCGTCAGGAGTGGACCGAGGCGACCTCACACATAGGGGGCGCGGCCAGGGACTGGGCCGCACCGCCCTGTTGTGTGGGGCCCTTGTGGCCCCACTCCATCTCCTCTTCGGTTCTCTGAAAGCTTCTGTGAAATTCTGGGCGACTGGCTTTGGTTTTGTCCAATTCTGAGAATATTTCCTGTGTAACTTTTCTGAAACACAAAAACAGCAGAAAACAGGGAACTGGCACTGTGGTGACTTGTTAATAGGTTAGTTCCGGAAAATGCATAAAAGTGCTACGAAGTGTAACGAAACACTAAGCAAATGGTGTAAAAACAAGCATGAAGCATCAAAAATTATAGATACGTTTGAGACGTATCACGGTAACACACGTAGGGTGCGCGGCCAGGGGCTAGGCCGCACCGCCCTACTGTGTGGCCGGCCCGTGGACCCTCTCCGTCTCCTCTTTGGACTTCTGAAAGCTTTGGTAAATTTCTGGATGTTCGGCTTTTGTTTCGTCCAATTCCGAGAATATTTCCTGTGTAACTTTTCTGAAACACAAAAACAGCAGAAAACAGGGAACTTGCACTGTGGCATCTTGTTAGTAGGTTAGTTCTGGAAAATGCATAAAAATGCCACAAAGTGTAACGAAACACTAAGCAAATAGTGTAAAAACAAGCATGGAGCATCAAAAATTATAGATATGTTTGAGACGTATCATATACCAAAGTTGCGATCTCAAGATTGAAAAAGTTTATCATTTAAAAAATGTCACTAAAGTATTTAATAAGATACATAAGACATGAAACTCAGGGTTTGATACCTGGTGGGCTAGTGATACACCACCCAGCGTCCTAACTATCCAATGAATTATTAGTTCTCCAAGGTAAATGGTGTTGATGCTAAAGTTTTAGGCCTAAAAAGATCTTTGGTCGTCTCAAAAAAAAGATCTTGGATATAACATATAAGAGGAAAGTGAATATGCCATTATCAAATAATAATAACGACGTTGATGGTCTAGTTTCAACGAGTTGTCCTCAACCGGTGTTGCACATAGCTTGCTTCAATCGGCTAAAGTTTCATAAAGCTCCGAATCATCAGAATTAACCTTTTCAACACATAGGTGCTAGACTTAACACGGGCTACGGGCTGCAACCAAGCTTCGGCCAAGTGTTTAAGCTATGGTCTCAAGCTATAGAACATAAAAGCTAGACTAATTGCTCAAGAGATTTTCAACAGATTGTTGTGGAAAGAGTTTTAAGTGAAATTGAACACACAACAAGTTATGTGTTTGGCCTTGAAGATCTACCCCCTCCTTAATAGTACGGTTGTTTCTATTTGTCTCAAATATATAGAAATACATTACTATCTTCAACCTTGTTGAGCTATTGAGTCTTAAAGCACGACAAAACAAACTAATAGCTTCAAATTAGTGTCCTTGTCTTCAGTCTTCAACCCATATTTTCTTCAACTATCACTATATCATGGACCAAATTTGGGGCATATTTTTTGCCGGGAAAGGTCACATAGCATGGAAAATTAAATGCTAGCAAGGATTTTTTTCCTGGCAGTTTCACCTGCCTGCTATAACCCTGCCGGTAAAACTCTTTGCTGGCAGTTTTTCTTCTGCCGGCTGTTTCCTGCCCTCTTAGGTCGATTTTTGCCAGCAGTCTTATTTCTTTCCTGGCAGACTGACTAAACTGTCGGCAAAGATGTGGGTCTGCCAGCAAAGAGTTGTGTCGGCTGTTCAATGTTCTCCTAGCTGTTTTGGGTATTGATGGTTCCTATGCAAGCTTAGTACTTTGTTGATACGTACATTGCAACACATTCTTACAAAAGATATATACATATATATAATGCACTTCCAAGTATGAACATTGACAAGATTCATGCTGCACAACTTATCATTGATAGAATTCCACAAGTGGACATTGCATTGACAGGATTCACTGTACAATACATGCATGGTTCATATCTAGGATACAAAGATAGAGCTTAAACAACAAAATGCACTTCATCGATAATAGTGTACAATAGCTTAAATATGTCTCTAAAATAGGAATCTTCATCGATGGGTTCAGAAAGTTATGTAGTAAAAATGCTAACATTTAGAGCATATATAACAGACGAAGATAACAAGTCTCAAAATATCATGGTTCTAGTAGCTCTAGTCCAACGCGGTATCAAGAAAAAAATGGGTGACTACAATCTTAAACTAGCTAAAACCCGAGTTCACATGTATATAGAAAAGGCACAATCTTCAAAATATACATGTGTGAACTATATGCTTAGGAAAATATCACTGGTTACAAACTATAGAAGTAATAACTTGATCAGCACAGTATGCACAATGAGCTACATGAATTTGTCACATATCTAACTACAGAATTGAACATATAAATATTAGTGGAACGATGATGACCCACAAGTATAGGGGATCGCAACAGTCTTGGAGGGAAGTAAAACACAAATTTATTGATTCGACACAAGGGGAGCCAAAGAATATTTATAAGCCTTAACAGATGAGTTGTCAATTCAGCTGCACCTAGAAACAGACTTGCTTGCAGCAATTTATCAGTAGCAACAGTTTTATAGCAGAGGCAGTAGTGAAATAGTAACAACAATAGTAAAATAAAGACGGTAATGGTATCTATAGTAAACAGTAGGATTAAATACTGTAGGCATAGGGATGGATGAACGGGCATTGCATGGACAAGATAATTCATGTAATAATCAAGACATGAGCAATTGCAGATAAATAATGATAAAGCATCCTAGTACTAAACATCCATAGGCATGTGTTCTGTAAATAGTCGTATGTGCTCGCAATGAGAAACTTGCATGACATCTTCTGTCCTACCAGCCTGTTTGCAGCGGGGCCTCAAGGGAATCTACTGGTAATTAAGGTACTCCTTTTAATAGAGCACCAGAGCAAAGCATTAACACTTAGTGAACACATGTGATCCTCACATCACAGCCATCTCCTCCGGTTATCCCAATTATTGTCACTTTGGGGCCTCGGGTTCCAGACAATGATATGTGTATACAACTTGCAGGTAAGATCATAAACAACAATTATCATCATAAAATAATAACAAGCTCAGATCTGAGATCATGGCAATCGGGCCCAAAGTGACAAGCATTAAGCACAACAATTTTCAACAATGTCATAAGCACTAACAATAGATACTAGGCACCATGCCCTAACAATCTCATAGCAATTACATGAATAATCTCACCCAATCCCTACCATCCCCTTGGCCTACTGCGGGAATTACTCACACATGGATGGGGGAGTCATGGATGGTTGATGGAGAGACGTCGGTGATGATGATGATGAAGATCTCCTCCAAATCCCTGTCCCGGCAGGGTGCCAGAACGGAGTTTCTGGTTCCGAATCACGGTTTCTGATGGCGGCGGTGCAGCGGAACTCTATCTGGGAAAAACGCTGAACCCCCGATATTTTCAGGTCAGAGGGTATATGTAGGCGGAAGGAGGGGTCGAGGAGATGGCTGGGGCGGCCACACCACCCCCTAGCGCGGCCTGGCCTGCACCACCAGGTGGTGTGGTGCCCTCCTGGCCCCTCTCCGTCTCGTATTCTGGCTCCGTGGGTGTTTTGGTAAAATAGGATTTTTGCAGTATTTTCTGGGATTTTTCCTGAAAGTTGGATTTCTGCACAAAAACAAGACACCAGGGCAATTCTGCTGAAAATAGCGTTAGTCCATGTTAGTTGTATTCAAAACACACAAATTAGAGGAGAAACAACAGCAAAAGTATTTGGGAAAGTAGATACATTTTGGACGTATCAACTCCCCCCAAGCTTAGCTTATTGCTTGTCCTCAAGCAATTCAGTTAACAACTGAGAGCGATAAAAGAAACTTTCACGAACACATTTGCTTCATAAGATGTATATATTCTCACTATATGATCAAGTACTTAGGCAATTCATAATAAGAAATATGCAACTAATGTTATCTCATAGTCATGCAAGCTATGAAAGAGTGTCAATACACTAATGACAAGCAACATGAAACATAGGATGCTACAGATTGTAATGCTCATAATAAGATATGAAAGAGTGGTATCTCGCTTGCCTTTATTTGTGGAGCAAAACATAAATGCCAAGGCACCTCTGAAGTTCAAGAGAAGACTAGAAGTAGAAATATCAAAGATACAAGCATCAAAGTTATACCACAATCAACCGTGTTCTGGGACAAGCACATTACACTAAGAACGACAACCATGCTCTCAAGAAAGTGCTTAAAGTTAGAAGATGAAGACTCAACATAAAAACAAGAGAAAGTCCCTTCGCAGAGGGAAGCAGGGATTTAACATGTGCTAGAGCTTTTCATTTGTAAAACAGAGATAAAAATTTGCTTTGAGAGGTGGTTGTTTCATATCAACGACTGGCAATGGGTTCTTGCTATCTTCCATACTAAACAAGTGAGAGCGGTTCCGAGTTCTTTGAAAATTGGCACATTGGTGCTCTTTTATAAAGCTTGGCACTCATCCCCACTTTTCCTTTCACAAACCATGGCCAACCGATTCCATCGGGTGCCCACCAACTTTCACAAACCATGGAGGACTGCCCTTTTTTTCTTTTTTTTAGATTTTAGATTACAATGGTCTGACCAGCTCCCTTGCAAAATTAATGACGAGCAGATGAAGCATGCAAGTCGAGGGGTACTTAATTCAATATAGAAGATAGAAATTCTGACCACTACGTCCTCATGAGCTAAAAACAGTGGCACAAAATGAGAAGTATTTGAAGATTTTGAAAGGTAGCATATGAAAATTTACTTGGAATGGCTTGCAAATACTATGCATAGGAATTTATAGTGGACTCTTTGGGATTACTTGGTTTTCAGGAGTTGGACGCACGAGAAGTATTCCCTCTTAGTACAAGTGAAGGCTAGCAAAAGACTGGGAAGCGACAATCGAGAGAGCAGTAAGTGTCATAATCATGCTTGCGACAAAACAAAATTTATATAGGCATAAAAACGATACAAGAGCTCTGAAGCAAAGTAAATCATCGAGGATTAATTGACTTTTCGTTCAGTCATATGCATGCTTGAGCATGTGCCAAGTCGATTCAAATGAAACTTTTCAGAGGAGGATACCACAAAGTCATACCGTTTTATGAATAAAATAATGCAAGCAAACATCTACATGACATGCTACAAACTATTAGTAAATTGGAACTAATCATATGAGAGCAAGAACTACTAAGCATCAATTAGATAACATATACCTTACATGAACAAACTAAGCACGTCCATATAGATGAGTATATGTACAAAAATGAAAACAAATAGAGTTCATACCAGCCTCTCACCACATCTCGAATTGTCATATGTCGTCATTATTGCCTTTCACTTCTGTGGCTTGAATAATATGAAGTGATAACCAAGCTCCAATGGAGTCACGTGAGACTGAACTATGCAACAAACTTTACAAATTGGGTTTTCAAACTTTGAAACAAGAACAGAAGGAAACAGCAAACAAAGCAAAATCTTTTTGGATTTTTCAAATACCAAACCAAAAATAGAAAACAAAGCAAATCAAAACTAGAAAACTAAAGAGGCAAACAAAGAGAAACAACAGAAATATTTTTGGTCTTTTTGTGTTTTGGAAAGTAGAAATAAGAACAAGAACAACAAAGAAAAGAAAGAAAGCGAAACATAGATATACAAACTACCGACAAAATATGATATATAGATGAGTGAATCGTTGACGTACCTCCCCCCAAGCTTAGGCTTTTGGCCTAAGTGGAGATCAATCCCAACTCTGGTAATCGCCCCAAGATGGTGGGTCATCGTTGGTATGGTTGTAACCTGGCTCTCGCGATGATGAAGCAAATGGCCCATAATCAAAATAGGACTGCTGGTATGGGAACTCCCAGGTGTTGGAGGGCTGGACCGAATTATCTTTGGTCTCCTCCCCATCCTCGTGTACGGGCTGAGGGTGCTCCTCTATGTACGTGTCAAGATCATCCTCCGTGAGTGACCATCCATTCCTGCCATCAAGGTTAAACAAAAGAGGTGCAGGCAAATGGACTGATCGATCAGACTTAACTACTCTCCAGGCTATTTTCTTGAAAAATGTTAACTCATAAGATAAGTTACCCAACCAAGCCTGAGAGGAAACAAACTTATGCTGGATCATAGAATTAATATCAAACCTCTCTATGGGGAACTGAATGTCTAAATCATGCGGCACTACACCATTCAAAGCTAATAAACCAGAAGCAATAAGACCTCCACAAACTCCCCCTTTCTCGCGATTAGCTGCAAGACGGAAAGCTATCAAAGCACCCAAATTAAAAGTCCTATTCCATCTCAAAGCAGCTAAAATAAAAGCTAAATCAGAAGAGGATAACTTGTTTGCAACTTTCCTAGCAAGAACACACTTGGCAATAAAATAGGCAAAATATCAAATAGATGGGAAATGAATACTCCTAATTTTACCACTCTCCTCTGAGATGCTTCTTCCTTGACAAATCTCTTCATACAAGTCCATCAACACCCTGGGTCTCCTTTATCTTTTCGTGCGATCCCCACTGTGGTACTCTAATAGCTGCACAGAAAACATCAAAGGGCAAGTCCACATATTTATTGTAAATTTTATAATGAACCATGGGGTTAGACGAGGACCAACTGAATCTAAAATCCTGCACCACAGACATGGTTAGTTTAGCATATTGGTGAGGTTCACCATCAACAAAATGTTCCAATCCTGCATTAGAGATTAGAGTTTGGAAGTCCTGCAGGATCCCAGCAGCATTCATGAATTCTGAGCATGGATAGATTGAGGGAAAGGCTCCCTCTTCATGGTGGAATTTCATGACTTCATGCACTTGTAATTCTTGTTGAATAAGTTGATACCCATTCTCCTCCATTTCTGAAATTTTTAAGCAAAACCTCATAAAAAGTGATTTTGAGACAAACAAATGTAGGGAACTACTATAGGGAGTTGCAAGAGGGTTAACATGCATCAAAATAAAAGATCTAAGCAATAGAACAAGCATGCACACTCATTTAACCTGTCACCTATATTGCTAAAATACTCAAGAAATACTCCACTAAACAAAATTCTACTTGGACAATCGAAGGAGTCACATACCAGAGAACAAATGCTCCAAATCTCAGCAGCAAAGATGGGCTGAGCAAGGAGATCGAAAATCGCGAGCAAGAACAGCAAGAACATGGGTTTGAGCTATGGAGGGGAGATATTTCGGGGGAGAGAGTGAAGTGGCTGGTGGAGAGGTAAGTGGAGGGCCAGGGGGCCCAACACCATGCCACGGCGCGGCCTGGCCCTGGCTGCGCCACCATGTGGTGTGGTGGCATGGTGGGTCCCCCTAGTGTGTAGGTGCCTCTCTGCCCCATTTTTGACATAAAAATTTAAAAAAAAATCTGGAATTTTTCGAGAAACTTTATTTTTGAGGATTTTTCAGAAATTGACAAGAGATTAAAACTCAGGAAAAACGAAGATGGAACGATAGAAAGCAAATCCAAACCAAGCTTACAGCAGCTCTAAGATATTCTAGTATGAAACTAAACAGTGGAGACAAACATTGGTGAGATAGAAAACATGAGTAAACAAAAGTAAATGCGGTGAAAACATAGTTTCGTTCATGCAAAAACCGCTTTGTTAACAAGGTTGATCAAGTCTTGTTACCAAACCAATTTTCTATGAAGCAAAACTTTGCATTTCACTAAATGATTATGTTATCTCGACCTTCATAGGCATAGTCCCAACCATAACAATTTGATATTCTTCCTTGGGCTTTAGCCTTGAACAATAAAGTTCTCCGACTTTGATGGTCTCAATATTTTTGATTGAGTTCAGACCATATTTTCTATCAATCTTCTTGGGAAAATAGACCGTGTGCTCTTTATCATTAACATTAAATTTTACTTTCCCTTGGTTGCAATCAATAACAGCACCTGCAGTGTTTAGAAAAGGTCTTCCAAGAATAATGGACATATTATCATCTTCAGGCATTTCCAACACAACAAAGTCAGTTAATATCAAACAATTATTAGCAACTTGAACAGGAACATTCTCGCATATACCAATAGGAATAGTAGTAGACTTATCAGCCATTTGCAAATATATATCAGTTGATATCAATTTTTTTAGATCAAGTCTCTTATAGAGAGAAAAAGGCATGACACTAACTCCAGCTCCCAAATCACACAAAGCAGTTCTAACATAGTTATTTTTAATGGAGCAAGGAATAGTTGGTATACCTGGATCTCTAAGCTTCTCCGGAACTTTACCATCAAAAGAGTAATTAGCAAGTAAAGTGGAAATTTCCTCACTAGGAATCTTCCTTTTGTTAGTAACAATATCCTTCATATACTTTGAATAAGGAGGCATTTTAATAGCATCAGTCAAAGGAATTTGCAAAAATAAAGGTTTCATCCATTCACAAAACCTGTTGTAGTGTTCTTCTTCCTTGGATTTGTTTTTCTTACCAGGAAAAGGTATTGGTTTTTGCACCCAAGGTTCTCTCACTACCATGCTTGTTGGCAATGAAATCTTCCTTGGTGTACTTTGCATTCTTAGCGAGCTTTTCTGGTTCCTCCTCAACTTCTTTATCAGAAGCATTACGACTTTCCTTTCCAGCATCAGAAATAGAAACACTATTAGGATCTTTATCTGTTTCAGAAGATTCTACAACTATTTTATGCTTCTTCTTCTTTTTCTTGGAAGGAGTACCATCACCTGTGGCACGTTGAGAATCCTGCTCGATCCTCTTAGGATATCCTTTAGGATATAAAGGATCCTGAGTAGAAGCACCACTTCTTGTGCTTATTTCACAAGCATGTTTTTCTCTAGAATCATTGACTAGCAAATTTTTTTGCACTTTAGTGAGCTGATCAATTTGAGTCTGGACCATTTGAAAATGTTTAACAAGCATCTTCACATCATTGGAGGTTCTCTCCATAATATCCTGCAACTTGTTAATAGCTCTAGAATTCTCCAACAAATGATTCTGCACCCTTTTATTAAAGTTATCTTGCTTAACAATGAAATTATCAAACTCATCTAAGCATTGATCAGGAGGTTTAGAGTAAGGATTATCTCTATTATCAAAGCGTTGGAGAGAGTCTACCTCAATAGTTGAGGAGCGAGGGATTGGCTTACATAGTTCTTCTATAGGTGGTAGATTCTTCACATCTGCGGATTTAATACCCTTCTCCCTAAGAGATTTCTTGGCTTCTCTCATCACTTCATCATTTAATTCAATCATTCCTCTCTTCTTTGGTGTTGGCATTTGTGTTGGCTCAGCCATAGTCCAATCATCATAATTCTGGCTTATTTTAGCCATTATTTCTTCAGCTTCAACAGGGGTTCTTTTCCTGAAAACGCAACCAGCACAACTATCCAAATATGTCTTAGATTCAATAGTTAGTCCATTATAAAATATATCAAGGACTTCATTTTTAGGAAATGGCTCTCCAGGCAGTGCTCTAATTAAAGAATAAAACCTTGCCCATGATTCAGCCAGTTTCTCTCCTTTTACCTACTCAAAGTCAAAGATTTTCTGCAAAGCAGCATGTTGAGCGCTAGCAGGGAAATATTTCTGAAAGAAAGCATTAACCAAAGCAATAGGACTATCAATAGATCTAGGAGACAAATTATTAAACCAAGCTTTAGCTGCACCTTTCAATGAAAAAGGAAAAATCTTGGCAACAAAGTAAGTACGCAACTTAGTATCATCAGAAAACAAATTACTCAAAGAAGAGAGCTCATTCATAACTCCCATAGCACTTTCATTTTCAGTACCACAAAAAGGTTCTTTCTCAACAATAGATATGTAAGATAAATCCAAAGAAAAATCATAGTACTTATCACTAATATTTATGGGAGAAGCAGAAAACTTAGCATCAGGACATAATTTATATCTAATAGCGCGTCTTGCAAGAAGATCTCTAATAGCACCAGCATCACTAGTAGCATGAAATTCATCAATAAAATCATCATCGAGCTCAATATAAGCCTCATCAAGATCGTCACTAGGGCATTTCCTAGACTCAGGTGAACTAACAGGTGTAACAGTAGTGTTCCCCATTTCCTTAGTCCTAGCAATTGTAGCATCTAAAAAGGAACCTAATGAACCACTCTCATCAAGCACAGTAGAAGCATCATCAAAACTATCAGTAGCATTTTCAAACTCAGCAGAGGTAGTAGCATGTGCATGCGGTGGTGTAAGCAACTTACTCATCACAGATGGAGAATCAAGAGCAACAGAGGTGTTCAGAGTAGTACCTCTTCTTGTAGTGGATGGTAATATAGGAAACTTTCCATCACGAGGTTTACCCATGATGAATGGATTGTAGCGAACAATATGAATTCCAAGTGAAATTACAAATAAATCTATGCTCCCCGGCAACAGCGCCAGAAAATAGTCTTGATGACCCACAAGTATAGGGGATCGCAACAGTCTTCAAGGGAAGTAAAACCCAAATTTATTGATTCGACACAGGGGGAGCCAAAGAATATTTATAAGCCTTAACAGATGAGTTGTCAATTCAGCTGCACCTGGAAATGGACTTGCTCATAGCAGTTTATCAGTAGCAACAGTTTTATAGCAGTGGCGGTAGTGAAATAGTAACAGCAATAGTAAAATAAAGACGGTAACGGTATCAATAGTAAACAGTAGGATTAAATATTGTAGGTATAGGGATGGATGAACGGGCATTGCATGGACAAGATAATTCATGTAATAATCAAGACATGGGTAATTGCAGATAAATAATGATAAAGCATCCTAGTACTAAACATCCATAGGCATGTGTTCCGTAAATAGTCGTACGTGCTCGCAATGAGAAACTTGCACGACATCTTCTGTCCTACCAGCCCGTTTGCAGCGGGGCCTCAAGGGAATCTACTAGTAATTAAGGTACTCCTTTTAATAGAGCACCGGAGCAAAGCATTAACACTCAGTGAACACATGTGATCCTCACATCACAGCCATCTCCTCCGGTTATCCCAATTATTGTCACTTTGGGGCCTCGGGTTCCGGACAACGATATGTGTATACAACTTGCAGGTGAGATCATAAACAATAATTATCATCATAAAATAATAACAAGCTTAGATCTGAGATCATGGCACTCGGGCCCAAAGTGACAAGCATTAAGCACAACAAGTTGCAACAATGTCATAAGCACTAACAATAGATACTAGGCACCATGCCCTAACAATCTCATAGCAATTACATGAATGATCTCATCCAGTCCCTACAATCCCCTTTGCCTACAACGGGAATTACTCACACATGGATGGGGGAGTCATGGATGGTTGATGGAGAGATGTTAGTGATGATGATGATGATGAAGAAGATCTCCTCCAAATCCCTGTCCCGGCAGGGTGCCAGAACAGAGTTTCTGGTTCTGAATCGCGGTTTCTGATGGTGGCGGCGCATCGGAACTCTATTTGGGATAAACGCCGAAACCCTGATATTTTCAGGTCAGAGGGTATATGTAGGCGGAAGGAGGGGTCGAGGAGATGGCTAGGGCGGCCACACCACCCTCAGCCGCGGCCAGGCCTAGCCCGCGCCTCCAGGTGGTGTGGTGCCCTCCTGGCCCCTCTCCGTCTCGTATTCTGGCTCTGTGGGTCTTCTGGTAAAATAGGATTTTTGCAGTATTTTCCAAAAAAATTCCTAAAAGTTGGATTGCTGCACAAAAACAAGACATCAGGGCAATTCTGCTGAAAACAGCGTTAGTCCGTGTTAGTTGTATTCAAAACACACAAATTAGAGGAGAAACAACAGCAAAAGTGTTCGGGAAAGTAGATACGTTTCAGATGTATCAAACGACTATATTTGCTTCAACTCTGTCAAACTGATACCATGTTAGAGTACGAGATCAGGCAGAGAACTCATCACATTTTTTCAGCTAGCGGTTGCGTCTATGAAACCATAAAATATTCCTCAATACCCTCTATAAGTTTTGCATATAGTTATTTTAATCCCTCAATACCATTACTGCAGAATGTCTCGACCAAGGGTGTATTGGTTTTAGTTCTTCATATGCCTAATCGTATCACAACTGTAATATATGTTCTAGTTTCCAGCAATCATTGAACAATCATTATTGTAAGAAAAATGTAAAAAATTCACAGGCCACCTATTTGTTAAACCGTGGCACGAGAAAAATAGAAGAGAATAAAGCTCTAGCTTCATGTGGATTAGTACAACGGCTTAATTAAGATGTACATACAAGGATGGACATTGAACTGATTAGTTGAATAAATAACAAGAGTACCTAATGGCAATTATGACAAAATAGAGCTAGTTTTACCTTTTCTACATTTTCAGAAACTATACAGACTTGAAACATACGCTCGCACCAGACAAAACATGCTGACATTCACTAGCTTCAAGCCAAGAACAATCCACACTTGACTACATATCGCAGGTTGCCAGGTTTGAACCACATAACTATATAATAGGTACCACATACACACCAACATATGCGCTGATTTTAAACAAGGTGAGTGCTATATAAAGTGAACATTGGTAAGATTGATTACCTGTCATTCTTCTTGTGGAGTTGAGGCTTGCTTTGCCATAGATTTCTGCCGCTCCAGCTGCATATAAAGTGAACATTGGTAACTTGACTGAACCATTACAGCAAAAAAAAAACAACTAAAGAAACATATGCCTACATGCTTATACAGCCGTGCAATTGTTCTTCCTTGAGCTTGTCCAATGGTGGTCACTTTACCAACATGACAAGGCAATATGGCATCTTTTTTCAGTATGTAGTTGGTAACAACTTCACAACACTCATTACTAAGCTCCCGACCCACTACTATATTCTTTCGTTCAGTTGGCAAAACCATACTTTCGCAATAGGGATGCTATGGTCCCTGGAAACATTGTACAACATCACCTCGTCTCCTTGATGAAATATGAAACAAGGCATGAGTGAGAACTAAGCACTAGGACTTTACACTGATACAAAAAATATAAAATGAAGTAGGAAATAAAACAAGACCTGATGATTTTTTTTGTGTAATTGATGCTCCCAGCTTCTTTTGCAGTAGGCCTTGTTCCTTCTTATTTTGCAGTTTTTTGAATTCCTTCTTCTTTTACAGTTTTTCAGCCTCCTTCATTTGCAGTTCTTCAGCATCCTTCTCCTTCTGCAACTTTGCTGCCTTCCTCTTTTTTTCAAGGATTTCTGCTTCCCTCTTCTTATGTTGGGCTACTTTTGTGTTTTTGGATCAATGTGGCTTCCTTCTTCTTACGCAATAGTTCCACTTCTTCTTGCATTCTTTTGAATTTCGCATTTGCTTCCCTTATCTTTCTGTCCAAATGTTCCTCCTCCTCATCAAGTAAACACTATTCATCATCCCAAGCAGCAGATTCTCCTACACTATCATCCTGCTCAAGATTAAGCATGTTGTTATCATTTCCAGAATTGGATTGTGACACCATATTCCTCAATTGACTCACTTCTTCCATTAGCACATCAATCTGGGCTTTTGTATCATTTTTATATTCTTCTACCTGTTCATTTAGAAGGTCATTCGCCCTCCAAGCTTTCTCAGCCTCTAGCTCAGCCATCTGCGGCCTTGGAGATTTCAGCCTTGGAACTCCAAGCATACCTAGAGTACCGGCCTATGCACCGAACATACTCATTCTTCTCTTTCCCAGTACATGTGCCAGGATATCATCTTGCAGAATGGTTTTTTCCAGAAGTTCAGGATTATCATTCATTGTCTGCTCTATCTTTTCTACAATAAGAGGGTTACAATAATGAGCAAATGTTAATTTCAGTGCATAGAGTACCAGAAACATGCTACTTTTGGTTGTAGAATACTTACAATTACTTCAATCGTTTCCTCGGTTTGAGGTTTTGTGTGTGTGTGTGTGTTATGATAAACACTTCATCTCTACGAGGAGCAAATCCATTCTCCCTGTGCTACATCCATTATATATAGTAGAAAACTAGTCACCATTAGTATGTGGATTGTGCTTGAGTATGTTAAAATAAGCAATGCATTATATACCATTTCAGTTGTAACACGTGCATGGCTCTTGCTTCCTCATGTATGAAACACCTTCTGCTTTTTTTGGTTTTTGCTTTCCTTGTTCACTCCGCTTCTATGAAAAAAGAAGTATGTAAAATGTTTTGTGTTCACTCTGCTTCTATGAAAAAAGAATGTGAGATGATTATGTTGTGGATGAGTTAGAACGGTACCTTTGCTTCTTCACTTCTCCAAAATTTGACAAGCCATTGGCTATCAGTAGGAGTTACGCTGGTATCATTTTTTAGAAGAGAATAGAGTTCTGATGCATGCAAAATACATGCATGATATTTGTAGTTTATTGATGCATATTCCTACATATTACAATGTTATTAGTTGTTATAATCATGTTTTATAATGTTTTATGGGGATTTTCCATCGATCCCCCTTATTTTGGTTATAACTCTATAGAACAGGAAAACCCTGTTTTGCGTATTTTTATGTTTTAGGAACATTCGTGAACTCAAATTGACCCAGGATTTTTGGAGCATTAATATTTTATCACGAGAACCTACTAGAGATCAAGAAGTCAAAGAGAAGAGGCCCAGAGGCCAAACAAGGCCAGGTGGCGCGAGCCCCCTACTAGGTCGCACCACCCAGGCTCGTTTGAGCCTCGGACCTCCGATGCCATCCATCTTCATCTCCTGGCGCTCAGCTTGACCTAAAAACGTCTATATAAAGACCCCACTCGATGATCATGATAGAGAGGCGGCAGAGAAACACGAAACACAGAAACAGAGGCTATTCCAACAAAGATTGGAGGGGGAAACGATGTCGGAGTTGCCCTCAGTCGCTTCTCCATCCTCTCCGACGTCAACACCATCATCACCGCCATGAAGAGGGAGTAGTCCACCTCTAGACTCTGGGTTTGTGGCAGTAGCTTGTCCTATTTCTCTCATGTCCTTTGATAGCGGTGCTATCCGCTCAGTTGGGAACCCCAAGAGGAAGGTATGATGAGCACAGCGGCTAGTTTTCCCTCAGTATGAAACCAAGGTTTAATCGAACCAGTAGGAGAAAGAAACCACTTTTGATGGTTGATGCTAGCTAGCTTTGGCGTCTGCTCCAGAGAATTTGTATATGGCGCCTATCTGGGGCGTAGCTTTGGCGCCAGCAGCAACGTGGAACCTGCACACAACACAACCAAAGTACTTTGCCCCAACTTGCAGTGAGGTTGTCAATCTCACCGGTTTGCTGTAAACAAAGGATTAAATGTGTCGTGTGGTAAAAGATATTTGTTTGCAAGAAAGTAAATAATGCTCGTAGAAAGTAAACGGTAATATGAATATAAAAGAATGGACCGGGGTCCAAAGTTCACTAGTGGTGTCTCTCCATAAAGATAAATAACATGCTGGGTAAACAAATTACAGTTGGGCAATTGACAGAATAAAGAATGCAAGCAATGCATGTACATGTCATGAGTATCACTATGAGATTCACTTGGGCATTACAACATAATACATAGACCGTAATCCAACTGCATCTATGACTAATAATCCACTCGCCGGATATCATCCGAACAACCGTTGGGTATTAAGTTGCAAGCAACAGATTATCGCCTTAAGCAAAGTGTGTAATGTAAACAATACAAATGTCCTTAAACGCAAGATTGTTGTTTTCTCCCTTGTAGCAACAGCACATCTACAACCTTAGAAGTTATTGTCACTCTCCCAGATTACTAGAGGCATGAACACACTATCGAGCATAAATACTCCCTCTTAGAGTCACTAGCATATACTCGACCAAGATATCTACTAGCAACGGAAAGCATGAAAGATCATAAACAACATAGAGATGATAAATCACAAATCAACTTGACATAGTACTCAATATTCATCGGATCCCAACAAACACAACATGTAGAATTACATAACGATGATCTTGATCATGATAGGCAGCTCACAAGATCTAAACATGAAGCACATGGAGGAGAAGACATCCATCTAGCTACTGCTATGGACCCATAGTCCAAGGTAGACTACTCACACATCACTCTGGAGGCAGTCATGGTGATGAAGAAGGCATCCGGTGGTGATTCCCCTCTCCGGCAGGGTGCCGGGAAGAGCTTCTAGACCCTCCCGATCTCGCGTCGATGATGACGGCGGCAGGCAGTATGTTTTCTGGAAAAGAGTTTAGGCCCTTCGGGTTTTCCCATCGAGGGGATTAAATAGGCGGAAGGGCGATGGCAGAGGTGGACCAGGCGGTCACACCCCCTGGTGGCGCGGCCTAGGGGTGGCCCGTGCCACCACCAGGTGTGGCCGGCCCCTGGTCCGTCTCCTCCTCTCCTTTGGACTCCGTCTTCGTGTCAGGTAATTAGGGACTTCAGCTTTTATTTCGTCCAATTCTGAGAATACTTCCAGTGTAACTTTTCTGAAACACAAAAATAGCAGAAACCAGGGAACTGACATTGTGGCATCTTGTTAATAGGTTAGTTCCAGAAAATGCATAAAAACGCCACGAAGTTTAAACAAAACACAAAGCAAATGGTGTATAAACAAGCATGGAGCATCAAAAATTATAGATATGTTTGAGACGTATCAAGCATCCCCAAGCTTAACTCCTGCTCATCGTCAAGTAGGTAAGTGATAACAAAACAATAATTTTTGAGGTGACATGCACCAACACAATCTTGATCAAAACGATGTAAAGCATCGAGTGCTGAGATCAAAGTACTCTAAACATGGGCATAAAAGATATAATCTTGACAATAGAACTTAGCAACCATGTTATAACATGAAAAGTAACACAAACAAAAGATCATGAGTAATAATGCATTGAAAGTCAATTGTTTGTTTCAAGCATATAGAAAAACATAGCAAAGTGGTATTCAGCTCTTCCCTCATGGAGTAGAAAAACATAAATGCATAGGACACCTTCAAAGTTCACGAGGGTGACTAGATACAAATAATTTGAGAACAAGCAATACCATAATCATGAATCAATCAATAATAAATTTTGGGACCATTCACATTATACTCAGAATGACAACTATGCTCTCTTAACCGGTGCATAAAGGTAGAAGGTGAAGACTCAACATAAAAGTAAAAGAAAGGCCCTTCACAGTGGGAAGCAGTGATTGCAAGTTTTTATAAACCTTCCAAAAATTATGGTACTTACTAGCTTTGAGCTCTCATTGCCCCCATCATAGGCATCTTGAGTGGTTAAGGTTAATGCGAGTACAAATATGAGACATATGCTTGACAAATCATAAGTTGAAAATCTCATGTCCCGTGAATACGAGTACTTAAACAATGCTAGTCGACTTAGGTCCCAAGCAAGTTCTTGTTATTGTAAGTATATATGTATCATCGAGAATGCCAACGGGTACCTCTTGCCCGATGACATGGAAACTAGCCCACATCAAAATGACAAGACAAACAGACAATGAACACCTTGACATCTCTTTTATTTACCATTGGGTATAGCTTTTTATTTTGAGATGTGTCGTCGAATATCCACTATGGTTGTGCTATAAATTTCCATCATGAATGATGCATGGCTTAGATTAGTGGCCCAGGCATTTCGCTAACACATATACAAACTCCATGAACTCCACAAGTTTCCAACTCCTTTCACACAGATAAGCATCCATAAACAAAAGATCATAATATCAACTTAAATAGAAATAAGTGCAATGTTGAAACGTGCCCCATGATAGCATGGCTGAGCTAACTCCAAACTTACAACTTGCAAGCATATAATCAACATAAGAGAGCCACAATGGTCAAGTTTATGAAGTGCAAGAAAGTAAATGTACCGTCAGGTTCGTGAGAGCTTTACTAACTAATTTTCACATAACAAAAAGTTTAATTTGGAAGATAGATAAAAGCAAGACGAATGTACTTGGAATAGCAAATTGCTAATAGGTAGATGTGGTGGACACATTGGAAAAACTTTGGTTTTTGGGAGTTGGATGCACGAGAAGTATTCCCTCTAAGTACAGATGAAGGCTAGCAAAAGACAGGGAGCGACCAACTAAGAGAGCAATAACGGCCATAATCATGCATAGCGACAAAACATTATTAACCAAAGCATAAAGTGGTATCACAAGTCAAAAACCAAATGATCATAGAGGCTTGAGGCGATGGGTTAAAGTCAAACATGGTGTAAGCATGCGCCAAGTCAACCCAAATAAAGCATCAAAGGAGAATACCACAATATTATGCTCCCATATAATAA
This sequence comes from Dactylis glomerata, assembly GCA_007115705.1. Lineage (NCBI taxonomy): Eukaryota > Viridiplantae > Streptophyta > Magnoliopsida > Poales > Poaceae > Dactylis > Dactylis glomerata. Next base: position 1,197,142 of record QXEO01000507.1, read on the forward strand.
AAACAACGCATGATTCTTGCAAAGGCACATTAACCAATCTCAGTCATTTGAGACAAGTCATGCTACAGCAAAAAATACTAAGCATATAATCAAAATAACATCAAGCATAACATGCAAAAGTCTAAGCCACAGCCTAAACAAGCTCCCATTTGTACCACTATAAGCATGAAAACTTTTACTCTTTTCCAACACCAATCAACCTTTTTGAAACAACCCTTAAAGATGAAAAGCAACATAGACCAGAGGTCTAAACACACCTATCTACAAAGAACTAACAAGTTCTGAACAAAAATCAAGGCAAAAAATGAAAGCTAAACGCAGTACTAGAAAAAGAGAACACTCGTTGAACGAGAAGAGTGAAAACTAGAGTGTTCTTGGCAATGAAAATGGAGTGTGTCTTCTCCAAAAGAAACATGTTGGGGTCCAACCATTCAATGCAGAAAACCAAACAAAAGCAAACTGAAAGCAAAAATAAAGATGCTCTAAGAAAAACGCATAGCATATGAAGCAATAAAAATATAGTGTCTTGAAAGATGACCTGATATTTTGTTGATGAAGAAGGGGTGCCTCGGGGCATCCCCAAGCTTTGACGCTTATACTTCTTGGATATTTCTTGGGGTGACATGGGCATTCCCAAGCTTGAGCTTTTGTCCATACTTCATCTCATCTCATCATTCTCCTTTCCCTAAACTTGAAAACTTCCTTCATACAAAACTTCACACAATTCTTATTAGAAATATTAGTGTATGCAAGATAGTAAATCCACACTTTGGTTCAGTTTCAACTCAAGTATAATACCCATTAAAGCATAAGCTATTGTAGCAACTTCCTCAAATGTTCTGTGATCAAAAGAACTCAAAAAGAAAGAGATCAAGAGGCAAACACAAACAGTGGCAGAAATCTGTCAAAACAGAACAGTTTATAAAGATTGATTTTTTTGAAAATATTCTATTGCTCAAATCGAAAAGTGAAAAACTAATGAAAGTTAGAAAATAACCTGGGGCATGTGCACAAGAAATCTCAGATCAAAAAGGCGTTCTGAAAATTATCATGAATTTTTACGGTATAGCACAGAAATCTGTTTTAGGACATCAACTTCCCCAAATCTTACCTTCCTCCAATTAGAGGTTCTTCTTGGCACAAAAATGAAATAAAAAATGATAAGGAGAGGTCATTACAGTATTAATAACTTCCAAGACTCAAAAAAAGAAAAAGTACTGAAAAGAAAACATTGGGTTATCTCCCAAGAGTGCTTTTCTTTAACTCCTTTGAGCTAGGCGCAGAAAGTGGAAATCAAGTAATTTCAAGTGATGAAGCACCAAGTTCATAATTTGCTCTAAGGATAGAGTCAAAAAGTAATTTCTTTCTCTTTCTAGGGAAGTGTTCCATACCTTTCTTGAGTGGGAATCGATATTTAATGGTGCCTTCCTTCATATCAATAACAGCACCAACAGTTCTAAGCAAAGGTCTTCCCAAAATAATAGGACAAGAAGCATTGCATTCAATATCCAAAACAAGGAAATCAATGGGAACAAGGTTATTGTTAACCATAATAAGAACATCATTAATCTTTCCCAAAGGTTTCTTATTCGCAACATCAGCAAGATGAACATCAAAATAACAATTTTCTAACGGTGGTAAACCAAGCATATCATAAAAAATTTCTAGGCATAATAGAAATGCTTGCACCAAGATCACATGAAGCATTATAATCAAAATCATTCACTTTCATCTCAATGATAGGCTCCCAACCATCTTCTAACTTTTTAGGGATAGAAACTTTTTGTTTCAACTTATCCTCTATAATTTGCATGAGAGCATTCATAAAATGTTTTGTAAAAGCAACATTCATAGAACTAGTATCAGGACTACGAGCAAGCTTTTGCAAGAACAAAATTACTTCAGAAATATTGCAACCATCAACATCAAAATCATTAAAGGTAGTAGAACTATTATCTCTCATACTCCAAAAAATTTCAGCACTTTTATTAGAAAAAGTTTCTCTAGTTTTAGGCAATTTCGCACAAGGAGTAGGAATTTTCTCTACACCAATCACTATACCATTAAAAGAAGGAGGTTTGCTAGCATTTGAAACAACATCACTAGTGGTGGTAAAAGTACCTCCAGCAGCTGAATCCAAGAGATTTCTTGAAGAAAAATTTAGTCCTGCATAAAAGGTTTGGATAATCATCCAAGTAGTCAGTCCATGAGTGGGACAATTCTTTATCAAAGATTTCATTCTTTCCCACGCTTGAGCAACATGTTCATTATCAAACTGTTTAAACTTCGTAATATCACTTCTCAAAGATATAATCTTAGCAGGAGGATAATATTTTCCAATAAAAGCATCCTTGCACTTAACCCAAGAATCAATACTATTTGTAGGCAAAGATAGCAACCAATCCTTAGCTCTTCCTCTTAAAGAGAAAGGAAACAAATTAAGCTTAATAATATCTCCATCTACATCCTTATACTTTTGCATCTCACATAGCTCAACAAAATTGTTGAGATGAGCTGCAGCATCATCAGTACTAACACCAGAAAATTGCTCTTTCATAACAAGATTCAACAAACAGGTTTAATCTCATAAAAATTTGCCTCAGGAGCAGGTGGTGCAATAGGAGTGCAGATGAAATCATTGTTGTTTGTGCTAGTAAAGTCACACAACTTGGTGTTCTCAGGGGTACTCATTCTAGCAAGACTAAAAGCAGACAAGCAAAAATAACAACTATAAAGGAACTAATTTTTTTGTATTTTTGATAAAAAGATACAAGAAAAAATAAAGTAAAGAAAGTAAGCAAAACAATAACAAAGTAAAAGATTGGAAGCGAGAGACTCCCCTTGCAGAAATCCTCTTTCTCCTCGGCAATGGCGCCAGAAAAAGTTGCTTGATAGCGGTGCTAGACGCTCAGTTGGGAACCCCAAGAGGAAGGTATGATGAGCACAACGATAAGTTTTCCCTCAGTATGAAACCAAGGTTTAATTGAACCAGTAGGAGAAAGAAACCACTTCTGAAGGTTGATGCTAGCTGGCTTTGGCGTCTGCTCTAGAGAATTTGTATATGGTGCCTATCTGGGGCGTAGCTTTGGCGCCAGCAGCAACATGGAACCTGCACACAACACAACCAAAGTACTTTGCCCCAACTTGCAGTGAGGTTGTCAATCTCACCGGTTTGCTGTAAACAAAGGATTAAACGTATCGTATGGTAAAAGATATTTGTTTGCAAGAAAGTAAATACTGCTTGTATAAAGTAAACGGTAATATGAATGTAAAAGAATGGACCGAGGTCCATAGTTCACTAGAGGTGTCTCTCCATAAAGAAAAATATCATGCTGGGTAAACAAATTACAGTTGGTCAATTGACAGAATAAAGAATGCAAGCAAGGCATGTACATGTCATGAGGATCACTATGAGATTCACTTGGGCATTATAAAATAATACATAGACCGTAATCCAACTACAACTATGACTAATAATCCACCCGCCGGATATCATCCGAACAACCGTTGGGTATTAAGTTGCAAGCAACAGATTATCGCCTGAAGCAAAGTGTGTATTATAAACAATACAAATGTCCTTGAACACAAGATTGTTGTTTTCTCCCTAGTAGCAACAGCACATCTACAACCTTAGAAGTTATTGTCACTCTCCCAGATTACTAGAGGCATGAACCCACTACCGAGCATAAATACTCCCTCCTGGAGTCACTAGCATCTACTCGGCCAAGATATCTACTAGCAATGGAAAGCATGCAAGATCATAAACAACATAGAGATGATAAATCACAAATCAACTTGACATAGTACTCAATATTCATCAGATCCCAACAAATACAACATGTAGAATTACATAACGATGATCTTGATCATGATAGGCAGCTCACAGGATCTAAACATGAAGCACATGGAGGAGAAGACATCCATCTAGCTACTGCTATGGACCCATAGTCTAAGGTAGACTACTTGGAGGCATGCATGGCGATAAAGAAGGCCTCCGGTGGTGATTCCCCTCTCTGGTAGAGTGCTGGGAAGAGCTTCTGGACCCTCCTGATGTCGCGTCAACGATGGCGACGGCTTGCAGTAAGTTTTCTAGAAAAGAGTTTGGGCCCTTAGGGTTTTCCCATCGAGGGGATTAAATAGGTGGAAGGGCGATGTCAGGAGGTGGACTAGGCGGTCACACCCCCTGGTGGTGCAGCCTAGGGGTGGCACGCTCCACCACCAGGTGTGGTCGGCCCCTGGTCCGTCTCCTCCTCTCCTTTGGACTCCATCTTTGTGTCAGGTAATTAGGGACTTCAGATTTTGTTTCGTCCAATTCCGAGAATATTTCCTGTGTAACTTTTCTAAAACACAAAAACAGCAGAAAACAGGGAACAAGCACTGTGGCATCTTGTTAATAGGTTAGTTCAGGAAAATGCATAAAAACGCCACGAATTGTAAACAAAACATAAAGCAAATGATGTATAAACAAGCATGCAGCATCAAAAATTATAGATACATTTGAGACATATCATCCTTCATTGTTTAGACATCATATGAGGTGCCCAACATGATTATGATGCATATTATGTAATTCCTATGTGGTGGATCTTTATATTATTGGATGATTGATGAGATGTGATATGTTATTTGTTATTATGTTCTTGATGTATGATTAGATGCATATTATCACCCCGTTCTTTATTACTTGATCTGATCCAACATGTATGTGAGGGAATGTGAGGGGGATGATGTGTATTGGTGAAATAACTAGGTAGTAGTGCTTGAATAGAGACAATGCTCATAATCTGCTAGGGTTGTGTACATTCTTCCATGATTATTTTTGCTAGGGATAAAAAGAATACATGTGTTATAATGTCTTAGTGACAGCTGAGAATCCCGAGTGACATTCATAGACACAGTTTCTATTGTAATATGTCCAAGTGGTAGCATATTTGTTGTTCAACATCATGTCAAATTACCTAAGGCTATACTCTGTTAATTCTTAATACTAGATTGCTTGAAGTTTATTCCTTTCTAGTGGAGTATAAGTAAGATGTGTTGCATCATCTTTAAATTAGGATGTGATGCCCATATGAATATTATCAAGTAACATAATAAGAATCATGACAATGTTTCGGTTGTCCGCATTGCACTTAATGCCACCACAACTTCATGAGAGAGTAGGCAAGTAAACCCATGAACCCCAGTCAATTTTAAACCATAAGAAACACCTTTTTGACACTTTTATATACACTTTTATTTAGCACTAAATTATTCTGAAAATATAAAAACATATTTACTTCTTTGCATACACATACAACACCCAAAATATCATTACCGCATCATATTTACTTTATTGCATTGTTATTTACTTTACCGTACTGCATGTCATATTTTATTTTTACTTACATTCACACCTTGTGCTTGACAACCAGTCGGTGGAGTTGGGGACACAAGAACTAGGAATTTGTTTTGCAGATTTCTCGAAGAAGAACAACAAGAGCTTTTGCGACTATTCCCCGAGAGTTTGATATAAACCCTGAGTTTCCTCGTGGGGAAAATTTACTCTTGCTACAACACTCTGCACTTAGAGTCCCAACTTGGCACACTTGCTTAGTGTCATCAAGTTCCTCATCAGTTCTTTCACCAATGTAAACCCTCTCTTTCAAATCGTCCTTGAAATCTTTCCACTTCTTGTGAGCACTTCCCTTGACATAGTCTTTTAGCTTGTCATCCACAACATAGTAATTCTAGTTCAACACAAGCATGTATTTGTATTAGTATGCTACTGTGCAACAATGAATGAAGATATTTATATAGTAGAACAACTAGAGCATACCCGTAACTCTGTCATTATCTCATTATTCTTTTCGACATCTACTTGTCTCTAATAAGCATGTCCAAGAGGGATATGACTTTTTACATGTGTTGCTATGAGGTTGTTAAATTCTGAGGCATTGACACCATCTGGCTGTCCTTTTTATTAAATGGAACTGGAACCAGTGGCTGGCCTTTTCTATCATAGACCCTATGTATTTTTGTGCGCTTTCGGACTTTTCTTTCTTTTTGATCATCCAAACCATGCCCTAAGACATGAATAAAGATTAGATAGTGTTAAACAAACTACAAGCATGGAAATAAAAATGGGCATGAAGAAAGTGACAACAACAAGCTGAAATAAAATCTAGGCATGAATAGATTACAAACAACTACATTGTTGCAAAGATACATTCATCCTCTTGGTCAACAAATGTATTTTCCTCATCGCCTTCATCATCTGACTGATCATGTCTAATTTTGAACGCAACACTCAGGACGATTCCGGAATAGTTTCATCCAGGGTCTCTACAAATGACAACAAAATTATGTCATAGCTAGTTTGCAACTGATGATTACTATTCTAAGCATTTACGGACAACCATACATGCAAAAAGTCATTACATCACCTTTTTGCTTTGGTTTTGTGAGCACTTGGTTGAAACTATATACACACAATGGAAATCTATGGTAATTCTAAAGTTGATTAGTGCGTGGTGGAAGGTACTATTAACAACGGGTATGATACTTACAACTAGTAAAGTGTTGATCATGTGAACCATATTTGCCCTTCACTACCGTTGACTTGAGTTGCACAATTCTAAATTTATTTTCTCTTTAGCATCAAAGCTTGGCACATATATTCCCTACTTACTTTCAGTGGCTACTTGTTCAAAAGAAAAGAGAAGAAAGAAATAAAGAAAAAAGTTCTAAGCACAAACACTTGCATGTTTAATCTGCAGGATGCCTTAAAAAGCCATATTTTGTACGCCCTTCATCATGCCACCTGCAATCTGTTGCACTCTTGGCTGATATGAACAACCGCTACAGCCTCTTTGCTATTGCAAAATAACAAAGAACTTTTCTAGGGACTTTGTGTGCATTTCTCCCATCAGGTTTCTTCTTTTTAGATTTCTAGCGAGAGGTTTTGCATTTCGGACAGCTATCAGCATTTTCATACTACTTCCAATACAAAATGTAGTCATAGAAACATGCATGGATGCTAACATAATTAAGTCTAAGACATTTTATCATTTTATTAGCTTCATGAAAGTTTTTAGGTAATTTTGCTTTAGGGAAGACCTCCCTTAGCAACCCTAGCTGCATATCAAAACTCTTATCAGTCCAACCTCCAAGAACTTTGTTGTTGAGCATCCTAACAATAAAATGCATCTTTGAGAAAGAGGTGGACACTAGATATAGCTCTTTAGCTGCGTCACCTAATAATTTCTTAAAAGGACTAGCATTATCCTGGTCACTACCAGCGGCCTCATCATCACTATCACTCAAATTGCTAGACTCGTGTCTGATACATCCAAAATACATGCATGAAGTTTGTAGTTTATTAGTGCATATTCCTACATATTATAATGTTATTAGTTGTTATAATCATGATTTGCAATGATTTATGGGAATTTTCCATCGATCCCCCTTATTTTGGTTATAACTCTGCAGAACGGGAAAACCATGTTTTGTGTATTTTTACGTTTCAGGAACCTTCCCGAACTCAAATTCACCTGAGATTTTTCGGGAGTTAATATTTTATCACGAGAACCTTCTAGAGCACAAAAAGTCAACGAGGAGGGCCACGGAGGTCAAACGAGACCAGGTGGCGCAGGCCCAAGCCACACCATTCATGTCCGTTTGGGCCTGAAGCCTCCGGTTCCTTCCATCTTCGTCTCCTGACGCCTAGCTTGACCTAAAAACACATATATAAAGACCCCCCTTGGCGTTTCCAAGAGGAGGCGGAGGAGAAACATGAATAAAGGATGTTCCAGTGAAGATTGGAGGGGAAACACTACTGGAGTTGCCCCGGACGCTTCTCCAACCTCTCTAACATCAACACCATCGACGCCGCCATGAAGAGGGAGTAGTCCACCTCTGGACTATGGGTTTGTGGAAGTAGCTTGTTCTATCTCTCTCTTATGCTTAAATGTTTAGATGCCATATGAGCTGCCCAACATGATTATGATGCATATTATGTAATTCCTATATGGTGGACTTTTTTATTAGATGATCAATGAGATGTGATATGTTATTATGTTCTTGATGTATGAGTAGATGCATATTATTACCCCGTTCTTTATTACTTATTCTGATCCAACATGTATGCGAGAGCGCGAGAGGGGGATGGTGTGTATTAGATGGAGTAACTAGGTAGTGGTGATTGGATAGTAACAGTATTTTTTATCTTTCCATGGTTACCTCACTAGGGATAAAAACAATACATGTATTATAATTTCTTAGTGAGAGCTGAGAATCCCGAGAGACATTCATAGGCATAGTTCTATTGTAATATGTCCAAATGGTAGCATATTTTATATTCAACATTATGTCAAAGTGCCTAAGGCTATACTCTGTTAATTCTTAATACTAGATTTTTTAAGTGTATTCCTATCTAGTGGAGTATAAGTAAGATATGTTGCATCATCTTTAAATTAGGATGGATTCCCATATGAATATTATCAAGTTAATATAATAAAATCATGTCAATGTTTCGGTCATCTATTTTGCACTTAATGCCACCACACCTTTATGATAGAGTAGACAAGTGAACCCATGAACCCCGATCCAATTTTAATCATAAGAAACACCTTTTCAATACTTTTATTCACACTTTTATTTTCTGCACTAATTAATTCTGAAAAATACAAAAACATATTTACTTCATTGCATTCATATAAAACCCCAAAACACCTTTACCACATTATCCTAGTTGCATATTAGCTTAGTTTACCTTACACACATCATATTTACTTTATTGCATTTGTTATTTATTTTATTGTATATTCATATTTTACTTTACTTACATTCACACATTGTGCTTGACAACCACTCGATGGAGTTGGGGACACAAGACAAGGAATTTTTTGTAGGATGCTTGATGAAGAATGAAGAGAGCTTTTTCGACTGTTCCCGGGAGTTCGATATAAACCCCGAGTTTCCTCATAAGGAAAATTTACTCTTGCTACAACACTCTGTACTTGGAGTCCCAATGAGTTGGCGCCTTTCTTAGTGTCATCAGTGTCTCATATTCCTAATCAGTTCATCCATGTCATCTAACTCATCCACATCCTCAATCTCATCACATTCCACATCAGCATCACTGTATGGTGGATATGAGTATGATGCCTCCTCATGATATTCCCATCTTCTATAGCCAGTCACAAACCCATCACATACTAAGTGCACTTGGACATCGCTAGATTCAAGCCAATAACAATTCACACAATTTCTGCAAGGGCATAATATAGTTTTTCGTTTTGCTGAATGGGTAAAAGAAAACTTAATAAATCCTTTAACCCCATTAATGAAGGTTTTGGTGTGCCTATCCTCATCCATCCAACTCTTATCCATTTTATAACAGTTATTTAAATAACCCCTAAGACAAATAAAAATATTAAGACACAACAATTTGCACATGATGGAATAGAAGTGCAAACAACCAAGCAACCAAAGAACTAGCATCAGAAGTGACTTACATGTCTTAGTAGAAGCTCATGCCAATAGTGTCCTGTACACTTCTATCCCCACTCCACTAAGTGCCTTAGTGTTCAACAATTAACCTATATAAGTGAATCAATTAGCATGGTCATATTCTGAAATAAACAGAAAAACTAACACTAAATCATAAATGAAGTTATTCTCATGCAAGCAATTTACATCTCAGGGGCAAGCCATCACAACCAACGGTTAAACACACACACACACTATATGTCACTAAAGCTTCACATATCTCGGGTAGATCAATATGACAACACAACACTAGTGAATACATCGATAACCAAGGCATTTTGATAAGCTCATAACAGAAACCTAAATCATAAATGCAAATAAGCTAAATATGTACATCCCAGATTATGACAAACAAGAAGACTTATGTAGACAATAACACTTTCTAAGTTTGAACTTGAAAGTTAGCAATTAAGATCAAAAGAACATGTAATTGACCATGTTGGTGAGTAGCCAAGGACCTTGTGAAGATGGCACTGATAGGCATGTGTACTTCTCCGAGAATTAGTTGACTTGTCCAACCATCACCTCATCCAGCTGCTCAAAAAATAAACAAGCTGCTTACTTATCCAATTAAAGATGATGAGAAGGGGAAGAAGAATAAAAATAACAAGTAAATATCATAAAATACGCGACAGAGACATGTCCTTGTATAAAGAAATAAATGGTATCGAGTGGATACTATCCCTGTAACGGTAATGTGTAGCACTAGTTAACTAGATAATTGTTGTGTAACTACCTAGACAATTGTGGAGTGAATAGATTTTAAGTACAAATCATACTAGTCATGCATCAATAGGATTGTGGCCAGCAACTTAATTAGTTAACTACAATATTGCAGTGCATTAAAGAGTATTTCTTGATGGAGAAATATCATCACGGTTAAAAGCTCACCTGCAGTTAGTGCTCCCCTGCTGTTGATCTCCTTGGAGAAGGAGAGCCTTGATTCTAGACAGCTGTTGATTCCTAGCAAGACATGAAAAACGGGTCAAGATTCGTTGCATACCATAGAGAAGAATGGAAAGAATTAGGTGAGGGAAAGTGAGGTGGAGGACTTGCCATCGGGGGATGGCGGGGGCGCAGAGAATCCAAGATGCGACGGCAGAGTAGGCGGAGTGCGCCGGCGATGGGAGTCACCGAAGGGGCGGGTCGATGTGGAGAAGGGGCTGGTTGTCGTCCCGACATCCGAGGTCCAGGTGGAGAAGATGGAGTGCACCGGCACAGGGCAAGTAGAGGTGGAGAAGGCGTTGTCCTGGCCGGCTATCCTCCCAGAGGCGTGATGTGTGAGGCGGAGTGTGCCGGCGCGGGGCAGGTCGTGAGCGGCGGCACAGGGCAGGTCGACGTGCGAGTGGGAGGTGGTGAGCGGCGACGCGGGCCAGGTCGAGGTGCGAGCGGGGCGCGGTGAGCAGCGGCATGGGGAAGGTCGAGGTGCGAGCGGGAGGCGCGGTGAGCGGCGGCGCAGGGATTGGAAAAGAATAGGGTAGGGTTTTAATATCTGGGTAAGTTAGACCTGCGCCAGATCTGGAGTATTTTCACTCTACGTGCGCGATATGTCTGGGTCCAGGCCAAAAGTTTCGGCACCTGGCCACTATATGAGACGGCTGTTTTGACAACCGGGTTAGATTTGTGCCGGCAGTTCATCTGCCTCCTTATATTTGTACTATCGCTGGCAAATAACAGCCGGGACATCCTTATTTTTACCGGCCGATGCACTGCCCTTCCGACGCCGACTGTTTAGTTCTCTCGACAATTACATTGCCTTCTAAAGTCGGTCTTTCCTGGCTGTTAATTGCCGCCAAATTTGGTCCGTTGTGTAGTGTATTTTTTGAAGGGTCGTCTTCAGCATGGTTAAACCAACTTTCGAGACATAGTTCATGTGATACTAAATAAAATATTAACTATTTAATTGTATTGCCATCAATTTTTCACTACAACTGAAATGATATTTAGTGACAAAAACTCTCATGGCAAAATCCCAACCCGTCATGGATATGTCATAATAGGTGACGCTTTTTCTCTTTCGTCAAGAATTTATTTTAACGCACGACAATTGTTTTCTCGTCATAAATCGTCACCAAAAATCCATCCGGATGAGCTGCCATGCATTGTGACGAATCAATGACACGGTGCACGTAATATGCCATTCAAGATGCTGCGGGGCCAAACTGTCATGAAATAATTAAGATAATTTAAATTATGGGGTGAACATCAGCCAAGACCCACTTGTCAAGTAAATTAGAAGGATTGAAAAAAGGTTGGACAATGGGTTTCGTACTCTTGATTCTCGCAAAGATTGCTACCGCTGGACTACTACTTGACATTTCTTTCTGTTTCATGTCGTAGTATGTTTATGTAGGAAGATTTACGGCTATGATCCAATGGTCGGGATTTTATATATGTTTATGTCTGATATATCAGGAAATGAATCCTTTCGCGTGAGTTGCGGCAACGCCGAACCGATACGAGCCAGGGAGGGTGTGGTCGATCACAGTCAAAGCCTCGAGGTGACTAGAAATTTTGTCTATGGCCTAGCTTCATCTGACTTGGCCTAGCCTAGTAAGGCACCCTACTATCGGACACTCTCGGAAAGCTTGTTTCCCAATTTCGTTTTTAGTATACCTTGTGGCCATGGCCCGAGTAAAGCGTTAAGGTGTGATGGAGGAAGAAGACAGAGTGGTAGGCTTTTGGATTGGGATCTTCATGCCCGATTTCTGTTATAAGCGGATATTTTGTTTTGGTATCGGACCTGGACCACTAGGATGTAATTCCGGGTGCATTTCCCGCACCAGCATCACAGTCCCGCGCGAAAACCAAGAAAAGATCCCTGCCAGCACATTCATTTTCTGTTACCTTTTCTTTCAACTCCCCGACCCAAATTTCTATTTTAGGAAAATTACAGTTTTTGATAGAGGAGACGCCGCGTAAGACTACCTAGTAACCGGGCACCGTATAGCAACATCCTTCTAAGATAGAACAATTGTAGGTGTTGTAAAGACCTCAGTCCCCTTACTGCCAGGCTGCCACACCAAACAAAGGATTTTTCTCCTTTTATACTACTCCATTGCTAGATAATTAACGACTTTGGTTTCTCGCCACTATAATTCCTCTGACCTTGCATTTGTAGAGGTGCTCTGCTAAGTTACAAAAAAAGTTCTATACCAATTTGTCTTTGTTTTTGTTATAACAGTCCTCCGTTGCTTTGCTGACATTCGTCAAGGCTTGCATTCACATGCTCGGGTAACCAAATTCTGTTTCCTTTTTCAGTGGAACGGTAAGGACACATTAGAGCCGCTCCATCGCCGGTACTTCGTTGCGGCAAACGACAAGGTGGTGTTGGAGCACACTCTGGGCAGGTGAAAAATTAAATTAAATTTGAAGTATTCCTCCATATATATTCAAAGTTGTGGGTTATTTGTAAACTTGTGCCTGTATTTTGAATCATGTTTTATATAAAGTTTACATGGGACAGTTGAGGCTTCTTTCTCTGTTCCACAGGTCTTTCCTGTCAATGTGTGTGCGGATTCTGGACGCCGGTATTCAAGGTCAAGATCACTTCTCCTACACATTAACTCTTTCACTATTTCTATTGAATGTCAACAATATCAGTGTACTGACCGTTCCTGGTTAAAAGAACCGTAAATAGTATTATGTTTATGTGTGTATTACAGACTATTTGAAATCTACCAACACACTTTCACACTAAAACACAGTATCTAGAACATTCTCAGATGTGAGCACCAGCATAAAGTCACCGTACATAGAAGCCTAGAGCTCCGCAAGCCGGGGATTCACTTATTGGAGTTCTTGCAGAAGCATGAAAAAACATAGCCTAGTACAAGTTGCAAAATTCACCCAAGATATAACCAGTTTGACACTTTATTGACATTTAGCCGTAGTGAAGAACTCAAATTAACATTACTATATTCTGAGATCATTAGGCCCTATTTGAACAGTGAGTGCCACCAGACATCAACAAAGGCACACGGAACCATTGCAAACAAAGGCACACGAACCCTTCCAAACAAAAAAGTGAGCGGCTCAACTTCTTCAGTTAATTGACTCCAATATGTCATTATTTTCAGGGCAATCAGCATTTTTCAATGCCTCTTGGGCTTCCCTGCAAAAACAATATGATGAGTAAGCAATCAGTATGATTTGGATTAATCATAACAGACGACATTCAGCTTTGCACTAGTAAGATCATGAAAAAAAATTGTTCCCTGAGAAAGCTAGTTTCAATTAGGGAAACTAAATCTGGAACGTTCACTCTAGAATATGAGCATGCCATAAATGACTGAATCAGCGTGAATATTCATTGAGATGCTAACAAATTATTTGCACCGGAAGAGATGATAAAAATGAATGGAGCATCGTTTATCCAAATAAACAGATATAAAAAATCATTTGCGCTCCAGAAAACATTGATTTATATATAATATATAATTTGTACCGGATTTATCAAATTTGGGACTTCGGTGGTGTTTTGGCTCCCAGGTGTGCATATGAACCAATTATAAAAAATGCATAAAATGCAAAATTTATAATGTCAAAAAATTCAGAGAATAAATTTCTCATGTACATCCAGACATTCTATGCGCACACACAAGTTTAATGCAAAAATATATATTTTTTGATATGTGTAAAATAGACAAAAAATGTCACGTAAAAAGTCATACTGGAGCATCGGAATTTTTTCTTTTTACACAGGACACAAAATATATTCTTTTGTCAAAAAATTATGTGCGAACACAGAATGTCCGGACGTACATGCGAAGAGTTTTTTTTTTACATTTTGAAATGTGTTTTTTAAACAATGGGTTCATATGCACCCACGAGACGAATTGGGTTTCCGCTTTATGGAAACATTGAGAAGTTACCTCAAAGCATTCTTAATATCAGCATTTGTACGGTCTAGCTTCAAGCCATCTTCAAAAGCCTTGCATGCTTTTTCGTAGTCCTGTAAGTAGACATCAGCAGATGACCAAGTCCATTATCAAGAAAAACAGAGTGCAGCAACTAGTTTTACCTTCAGTAACATATAAGCTGCCCCTTGTCGATAGTATCCTTTGGGCCAACAAGGTAGACACTCTATGCACTTAGTAGCATCGGAGACAGCATCTTCTCCTTTTCCCATAAGCAAGAAGCAGAAACTCCTATTTGACAGCAAGAATGCATGCTCTTTTACTCTATCTTCAAATCTTATTGCCTGCAGTACACCATTCACATGCCGATTTTATTATGAGGTAGTTGAGCATGTTGTGTTTGGAATGCTTAGGTACAAAAGTACCCACATACTGACATACATCATGAGACAACTTTCTGTCTGTCCCCAAGAGCTGGTAATCAATCTGCCTACCGTCGATAACCACAAATATATAAATAAAAAATAACGTGTAACTTCCACATGCAAAATTAAATTCTTCGATGATTTCGAATGTTGGCGAAATATATACAGAAAAAGGTCAATACCTCTATAGATACTCATTTATCTAACTAAAACAAAAGACAATTTCCTTTATGATGGACCAAAAGTTCCATTTAGTTACTTGCTGTAATTTTACTTTTTGTTAGTTCATAATACTTGTTTGAATATCATCTACTGCAGTTTTTTTGGGTAATCAACACCATGTATTATATTTTGAGCATAAGTACATGAATATGACTAGCCGGTCATAAAGATAAGTGCAACTGGAATGAAAATAATAAGTACGTTGAAAATGCAGAGGGATATGCAGATGGCACACCAACTAAGGGCCCGTTCGGTTCACGGCAATTCTAAAGGAATTTCACAGGTTCGGTTTCCTTTGGGAAATTTTCCTGTGTGGCCGTTCGAATCAAAGGAATGCACCAGAGCAATTCCATAGGGAAGTCTTCCTCTCCTGTACGTTTTAGAGGAAAAAGAACATCCACTCGGATCAAAGGAAACGCCAGCGGAAAGCTTCCCGTGGACCGTACGCCTCACCTTTTTTATTCCTACCGTTTTGATTACCTTCAGTTTTGCCATATATAGCTAACCCAATTCCTATACATGTTTCTGTTCCTTCGTTTCTCAAACCTGTAGACCGAACGGGGCTTAAGGCATCCAAACATGTCACTGGGAGTTGATCCTCTATTATGTACTTCGCTGTTCAGCAACTTAAGGAGTTGAGATTATAAAGAGAGTGATAGAGTTGTGGTGGTTCTATACACCTTTAGAAGTTTAAATACTTCAATTTTCCTTTCATTACAATGGACTAAAGTAACACATCCAATTCTAACAGTAATATCTGATGTTCTGAAGGATGAAAATTTGATCTTTTCGGTGGGCGTGTTCGGTTGGTGCACAAGCACCTACAAACAATTTGCTAGCCAGCCAAGGTTAGTGTTGCCACGTACTAGCTTAGAAGAAAATGAACTGAAAGTGGGCAAACGGCCTGTACAAACTTCATATGATAGAACAGAGGTCATTTAACCATTGATCACACTTAAGACATTTCTGCCATACTACCTATAGAGATGTAACTGGCATCCAGCCAATGTTCCATTTATAGTTCATTTCACAATTTCTAGTTTAAATTTTGGTCCCAATTTTGAACTAGAAATTTATAAATGAACTATAAGTGGAACTTTGATGGGATCCCACGTGGCAACTTGCTACCTAATAACGTAAAGGTCTTCTACTGTTAAATAAAAATCTAACTACCTACCATAAACAGTTTTGGCCAAATTAAGGCAGCACAAAATTAGCTTTGGTGAGGTATTAACATAATTGTACAATATGCACAAGTGTTTATTCTAGAAAATCAAAACAGCTTTCGAACAATCAACATGATGCACAATGACTTACACAACTATACAGCTCTGCTGCTCTCATGTAATCCTTTCTCCTAAAAGCCTCTGTAGCCTCTGATTTCACTTTAGCTATTTTCGCTTCCAGTTCCAGCGGATGATTAAACTGGTAAAGAAATATTTATGGTCAGAACAAATACTATGTGGAACCCACAGACAAGATGCTGCATTTAGACACTAATAGCATGCAACACATCCTCCAGCGCGGGTATGCTTGAACATAACATTTTCAGTGTTTATGAGTATCATTAGCATCATGCATACAAAGAAGTACAGAACAATAGGACTACCACGACGATAACTAAAAAGTTTGGAAACTGCAAGTACGGACAGAAGGAATCACATACTCTCGGGTTCAAATTAAAAATGTTCACATGAGAAAGGATTCCATCAATACTCCAATCCGGCACAGTTGAAACGGGAGAAGTTAATGGAAATAACATTTCAACCATAGCCCTTCTGCCATGAAGAGCAGCAATTTGAATTGCAGTTGTACCGAACTGCAGGAGTAGAAGAGTTGGTTAATTTTGCATTTAATCATCTGCATAAATATCAACTGCACATGCAAATAATTAACTACTAGAGTACCCATGCACTTCTATGGATACTAAATAATCATACTCCCTCCATTCCAATATATAGGAGGTATAGTTTTTCGCACGAATATTAACGCATAGGTTAGGCAGCTAATTTTCCTTGATTTTAGATGTGAAAGTGGAGGAAAATTAGGAAACTCCCAATCCCCTCTTTCTCCCGATCAGATTTGTTTGTGGAATATCTCAACTAATCCCAAAATCTCTCCCTAAATTTGGTAGGAGTCATATATTTTGAAATTTTGTTCAAAAAACTATACCTCATATATATAGGAACGGAGGGAGTATCATATATACAAATTCAGCAAAAACACAATTCATCATTTCCTTCTTCCCCTACTCTCCCTGACACACAATGGCTTTAGCTCCCGTCACCATGGCGCATGTCAGTCAACTCTGATATGTTATGTGTTGCTAATATATGGACCTTAAATACACATAATACGACCAGATAATACAAATTATCATCTTCATTCTACCCCGTGCTCTCTCCTGCCGTGGCATAGATCAACCATCACTACCTTATCACTCTGCTTCACTTATGTTTTTCTGGGTGAGGGCGCTATTGATCTTAGGTACATACATAAAGCATGACCGTAAGAAGACAAATATTTGTCTTTGACCTCTCTTTGTCAGAATGCACTCACTGACTCACTCATCTGCTCTGCCTCTTGTGTGCTGCCACTACGTCATCAAACTGTTTGTTGGAGCATATGATTCTATGGATTTTAATCAGAATGACCACAAGAAGGCATCACTCTGTCGGCCTCCATATCCCTTTCTCTCTCTATATTGTCTCGGATCCGCTTCCAGTTCCTCAGTCATTGCACTATCGCTCCACTCTGCTGCCTCGTTGCTGCCTGCTGCATCGCTCAGCCCTCGCGCAACATTATCTTTTTCATTAACCAGACCTCCTTAAAATTAGTAACATATGGCAGAATTAAGTGTCTCATTGCACTACGGATTGTAAGTTGTGTTCATAAACCATGTTTAAATACACGGTTAAGCAAAATAACCACATCGGGTTCTAAACAACTAATTATCCTTTGACAAGCATAAACTTCTACTTCTGAAGTATGATGGGAGTATGGGACACACAAAAGATACTGAATAACGTAAAACAACTACAAGGACATTTTATCGTAAAAATGAAACTCGAACATGCTTAGATTTGAAATCGAAGGGCACATATATAGTAATATGCACCGGTATTATTGTACTTAAAAACTAAAAAAACTAAGAGAACCACGGATTGTATATCTATGGCCTGTAGCCTGTTGGTGTGAGTTATATTTGATGGGAAGGGTTGCCAATACCAGGACTTGTATTAGAACCGGAAGTACAAGACATTTCAACAAAAATGGCTAGTTGTACATGATAAATGGTAGAACAGCTTATCTACTAAATATGTAAGAGAAAGCTTAGCTAAGTCCTATAAAAACAAAAACCCAAACAAGAAAAATAGGGGGACATTTGAACTCACAGCATCCGGAGTATTGGGATTAGCACCAGCATCTAGTAAGCATTTCATGATGTCAGGTAAGCCTTTACTCACTGCCATCATTGTGTAAGTGACACCAATATAGTCAGCAAAATTCGGATCAGCACCAGCCTGCGTAAATGAATTGTTATCTGATCATCTGAATTAGTGCTTCAGATGCCATCTACACAGAAAGCATTCACACAAAGGAAATGAAGTTGCTTACAAACTAGTCTACTTAAGAAAGTTACATATGAACAAAGATTACTAACCTTAAGGAGTAGCCTCACGCACTCCAATGATTGTTTCTGTAAGGCCATGCCCAGTGGATTAGAATGAAGGTTTAAAACCTTATTAGGCTGCGTAAAATGGAGATGTCAACTTATTATACTTGTAGAAGGAGCAAATGAGAAGAAAAAAAAGGCCATTCATTAGGAAACGGTCAGAGTTAGCATATTTCACTTCTGCAGACAAGGTGAGCCTGTTTCACCTCGAGAGAACTAAATATACAAAATTATTGAACACAGGGACGGAGCTGCCTCATGCGCATTGGGGTCAGCTGACCCCAATGAAAAGTTGCAAATCTTTCACTAATCATTGCTAATTTAGTTCTATTTATGAAGAATGACCCCAGTGTAACAAAGATATTATAGAGCTGACCCCAGTCATATTTTTTTCTAGCTTCGTCCCTGGTTGAACATATGTGTAGCTTAGTATAGATGGAAGCACAAGTACCCCAGACGGTAGACCACAACTTTTCCATTTCAGATTCCAAAGTGATATAGTCTGAAATGCGCGCTACACAACCTAACGGCCTTAACATATAAGGATTTCTTTAGCACAGCCAAGGGGAGGACAAAAAAACTGGTGCTTACATCGGCATGGTGGTCCAACAAAAGTTTCACCATGCCAGCTTCACCTTTAGAAGCGGCAATATGCAGCGGGGTCCCATACTCAGAGTAAAATATGTCCACATCAATTCCTCTAGAAAGCAGCAGTTCGACATTTTCATATTGTCCTGCAAGGTGGTTTTATAAAATATATGAATCAACTACAGGACCCGGCATTAGTTTGCTGTTACAACAAAGTTATCAAATGTCGTAATATTCAGAATACATATATTTAAAATTCGAATATATGTATAGATATTGGAACTAGCACAAAACATCAGTTTATGAGCAAACAAGACCTTCTGGAGCCCAATGCACAGAATTGAAAATCTAACTAGCTTATTTTGAAATCGAATATAATGGAAACTGCGTTATCAATTTTGGTTCAACATTAGATCAAATGATCAATTACATGTGAGCTTTGACGATGGACATCATAGAACATACAGAAACATATCGCAAGCTAGATAGGCTAATATAGAAACATCAGCCATGATAGTTCATTGTTGTCAATTACACAACACTGTCCCGGATGGCAAGATTGCAAGTGGTAAAAAACAGAAGTCCTCCACACGCCGGAGCTGTCATGAAGCAACGCGTGCGCAGGAGAGAGGGGCATACCATTAATTACAGCACCATGTAGAGCTGACCCCTTACTTCCAGCGATGGTTGGATCAGCACCGTGATCAAGAAGATATTTTGTAGTAGCAGCTGTCCCAAACATTGCAGAAGTAAACACTGCAGTTTCACCTGAAACCAAAATACATCAGGTACTGAAATAAAGAAATCATATATTTCGATTCCATAATCGATGCCCATACATTCCAATCCAATAAGTTGAGTGTTTTATTTCCAGTTTACACGTAAACCGAAATAAATTTCTGCCGACCGAATTTCCCAGATTAACTCAATGCCGTCGGTTATGTGAACTATTATCTGGGATCGACGGATCGATCTGTCTTTACCGATTTCGATGTTGAGAGGGGAGGCAACACCCCGTGCACATATGAGCTGCCCGGAGTGAAGCGAGGGCGAGGCGTACCTGCGACGCGTTGGTTGACGTCGACACGGACATCCTCGACGATCAACCTGCAGACGTCCAGCCGCCCGTCCATCGCCGCCACCACCAGCGCGCGGTTCCAGATGCCGCCCTGGTTATTCGCTACGATCGCCATCTCTGCGCACGCCACATTACCGTCAAAGATCTGAACCCTAGGGACTAAGCGTGAGCAGTCGAGCACGGCAGCGGCGGCGCCGAGGCAAAGCAGCTACCTTTGAGGACGCGGAGGTTGCCTTCGAGGGCTGCTCGCATGATTGGGTGGGGAGTGCGATCCTTCTCCATGGCGACCGGGTGAGACGGCATGGCTAGCGGCAGTGTGCTACGCGAGACGACTGGCCGGGAGGGAAGACGAGACGACGACTATGGTAGGAATGGAATGGACGGCGGCGACTAAAGGAAACCCTATTTGCTTCGCGCGCCGCCCTACTTGGCCCGGCCCAATAAGGATCAATAATATGGGCGACCCTCTTTTTTTTCAGCATACTTAGCTTTTGAACAGGGGAAGGTCCAAAGCTGTATTAATTGGTGGGGGCTACATATTGTATGGAGGATCTCGAAGAATGAGGTATTGCAAAACCAATGGAGTCCTCCACAGATGGAGATGACGAGCTCAACACTATTGCTGGCGACTAGACCACTCGTAGATAAAATTGCAAGTGGGATGGGCCAATTCACTAATCCCGCCTCCCATCCCACCTGAAAAACGAACTAATCCCATTAAAATAGTCCCGCTTTGCTCCCGGCGGGATTAGTAGCTCCTCCCGCTTATCCCTACATGTACCGATACGCATGCATGCATTAGGTGGACGGAGCAAACAATGCAGGTGCATGCTCATGCGAGCATTACATTCTCGGTGGAATTATTTGCGCATACAGCCACGCAGCGAGTTAACCGCCGGGTCCCACCGGACGTATGACTCCCGCTTTTTAGTAACCCTCTAATCCCGTTCCGTCCCAGGAGTCAAGAGCAGGTGGGAGGCGATCGTCCCATGCCCATCCCGCTTGCAGCAATACTCGTAGACTGGGCAACGTTGATTAACGCAGCAGAGCTGCTAAAGGTGTCCTTCTTGGCTCATTGGCTAAGAGGTTGAAGAAGTTGTGTCGCACACAGCAGCGCAACACGAAGTGGCCGTGTCGGCTTCGGACAACAACGGCGCAAGATCTCCATTGATGAACTCCGCGCTCGATGCAATGTCATGGTCTTCCCAATGGAGCACTCGACCTTCCATCACATCCTCCTCCCACTGCCATGGTAACTAGGACGAACAAGACCACCAAAATCAAGGGCTCCATCTTTATTGGAAGAGGCAAAAGGGGGGCTTCGTGGGAGCAACCGCTGTCGAAGAAACACCTCGCCATGGACCAGGCCGAGACGTTCTGGCATAACAACCAACGTCAAATCAGCTCCATCCCTCCAATTTTCGCCACCAAGATCTCGAGAGAGAGAAGATTGAGAAAGTCCAAAGGTGAATTCGTATCCATACACCGCTTTATTTGCCCGGGAAGAACTAAGGAATAAAAAACCTAAAACTACTAAGTGCCAGGCTCCCCCCCCCCCGCCCACTGACCGCCGGACACCATGGCCACCGACGACGGGAGGGAGAGAGGCTCAAGGAAGGAAGAGATAATAGGGGACAAAATGCCATAGGCAAGTCCGGATGGATTTGGTTCGAAGTTATCAGCGTATCTTGTGGGCTGGTGGCTTCGTAAACCGGAGTACAATGTTGGGTGTGCACGCGCACAAAGAGTCCATGTATTGTAAACTAGGAATGCAAATGGGTCCAAACCCGCGAGACCCATCAGAATTTCATTCATTAGGGGGTGGGATGGGCGTACCCCATGGAAATAGTCGCCGAACTCATTTATTCTCCATAGGGTATAGTGCAGATGGCGAAGGTACCCTATATTTTGTACCCGATACCCATCGGTGACCCTCTTTTTCACATATGACATGTAGGTAATGTAGATGTCTATATATATATGTCTCTAAAAACCTACGTAATTCATAAGAAAATCCTATGAAAATCACTAAATCCCTTTAAAAAACCTACGCTTCCATCTCAGTCGCTACCATGACGAAGCCATGCATCCGCACGACCTACACTAGTGGTAGCTAGATGGAGACAACAGTGTGAAAAAATCATCTCCATATATTATACAATATTATTTTGTTACCGAGATTAGGGAACCCAATGGGGCCCCGTTTCCCATTAGGGGTTGGTGATGGCGTGTAGATTACACCCCGTTGGAAACCCCAAGAGGAAGATATGATGAGCACAGCAGCAAGTCTTCCCTCAGTTGTGAAACCAAGGTTTATCGAACCAGTAGGAGAAAGCCAAACTTCAGAAGGTTGATGCTCGCTAGCTTCACGACAGCTTCGGACAATTTATAAGGCGCCTCGTCCAGGGCTTTGCTTTGCACCAGTAGCAACATGAAACCTACACACAACACAACCAAGTACTTTACCCCAACTTACGATGAGGTTGTCAATCTCACCGGTTTGCTATAAACAAAGGATTGAACGTATCGAGTGATAAAAGGTAATAGTATGCGAGAATGTAAGTAATGCGAGTAAAAGTAAAACGGTAATAGAAGTGTAAAGGAAATTGGACCGGAGTCCACAGTTCACTAGTGGTGTCTCTCCAAAAGATAAATAACAACATGCTGGGTAAACAAATTACAGTTGGGCAATTGATAGAATAAAGATAGCGTACATATGTCATGAGAATCACTATGAGATTCACTACTGCAAAAAGGCTTACCAGTGATAGGCCTTTTTGGCTTATCAGTGATGGACAAACTGCCCGTCACTAGTATACCGCCATTGGTAATAGGTTACTAGTGACGGGCAAAATGCCCGTCACTAGTAATATGTTACCAGTGACAGCCGCGATATTGTTGCCCGTCACTACTAAGTTTGTGCAAATTAAAAAAATATAATAATACATTCCATGCATACAATGCATCCATAATTGCAAACATTCCACATAAGCTCTGTTCACTCTAAATATATATTCTACATTTATTTCATATAATCTTGGAAACAACTCATGTCAAGTCTACTAATAATTAAATGAAAACAACTAGTACTAGCCAAGTTGGCAATACAGAGCCAATGACTGATGAAAAGATAAACCAAATTAATTAGCTACAAAACTGGATAAACAAATTGCATAAGCATAAGCACAGGTAGGCCTCTAGCATGTTGTTCTTCATGACATCAAGATCTTCTCGAGTACTAATTCTAGCTACCACATCCTCACCCTGCATAAGAAAAACTCTTCAATTATGCACAATCCCTAGATGCTACTATCGTACTATGACAATTTATTGAGCAGTCTAAATTCCAAATTAACGCATAAAATTCACTATTAGAAAGTGATGGTGCATACCACTTCAACGTTGTTGTTCTGGTTGTACACTTGGTCACTTCCTCATCTTGCATTCCACTTATCCGTAGCAAAATTCCATTTGCCCTTGCCCATATGTACTCCTTTCTAGTATATTTTCTCCCCTTTGGTTTGCTTTTAGCTGTAGGAACTGAATACCATATGCACATGAAAAGATACTAAGAAGTCAGTGGCAGACCCAAGATTTGGATGTGGACAGGGCTAATTTCTGATGTGCAAAAAGTACGAGAAAAATAATACTACTACCTCCTCATGGCCTCGAAATAAAACAGTATATCTGCCAAAGCACACCATAAAAATGCAAATATGTCTCACTGAATATAGCATAAGTTGCATAACATAGATCAATCCAATAATCATTCATTTTGTTCTAGATGGAAAATATGATGATGCTGTTTGAAAATATGACATCGGGTCTTTGATATTTTTGTCTCGTTCATCTTCTACCTAATCGGATTGAATAAAAAGATTTGATATACGATCAGTTAAAAGACAAAAACTGACTATTCCCGTCTTCAGAATTCAGACTTAGCACTTGACATTAGAAACAAAAAAAATTACCTATGAGCAGAACTGGAAGAGCTGCAGAGGCAAAACAGACAAGAATCTGGCCAGTCTGAGGCGACAAAGGTACAGTGTGAGCGCTGGTGCAGCGATCTGGGCAGCGGCGGCCTCTTGGTGTGATCAAGACGGATGTGTCTCCGGCGGCCGACGCGCAGGCGGCGCAATAAGTCGACAGGACAACATCGGTGCGGCCGCTGGGTGCGATCTGGTCGACGGCTCAAGGCGGTGATCGAATATTTTTTAGCAGGTCGGTCAGCGGGACTCGGGAGCCTCGTCATCATCGCATTGCGCCGACCGTCGGAGAAGATGAGGTGACCCGCGGGGCGACGCGCCTTAGGGTTGGCGGCCTGGGAGTGAGAGGCTGGGAGAGAGGGAGGCCTTGGCACTGGGCAGCAGCGGGCGCAATGGACGCCGCAGAGCCTCCAGCGCGACGACAGATCTGCGGTGGTGTAGAGCTGGTCAATTGTCTCATTGGGGCGGCTAGGAGTTGGTAGATGGGACACACACACGGACACGTTCTAGGTTCTGCGGGGTTATCTAAAAAAACGTTCAGCAGCGTGAAATGTTGGGCTGGGCTAAACCTGTCTGTGGGATTACCGGTAAATTGGTACCGCCAGATTTAACCCGAAATTCCTTACTCCCTCGGATAGAAAATAAATGTCGACGATTTAGTGCATACTTTGTACTAAGTTGTATAATATCACTAACACTTATCTCTAATCGGAGAGAGTAATTAAATTCAAATTTTCCAAACTGTTATCTGATTTAGTGACCGGGTTTGGGCTATATGGGTTTGAGTTTTTGAGGTTCAGATTTTGGGTATCGGGTTTTATGGCCGACCTGAACGAGGGAGTAGGGTTGGAGAGGGGATTTTTGGGCTAGGGCATTAGGTCTCGGTGTGACAGTACGTTAGCATGGTACTACACATGCTGACGAATGAACGACTACCAGTGACGATCATTATCTGCCCATCATTGGTAATTTGTATCAGTGATGGTCATTTATTCAACCATCACTGGCAATTTTATACCAGTGGCGGTCATTTACCCGCCCGTCACTGGTAATTTGTACCAGTGATAGCCATTTACCCGGCAATCACTGGTAATTTGTACTAGTGACGAACATTTTTTAGCCTGTCACTACTAATGGTTACCAGTGACTGGCTTATTTTTGCCTGTCACTAGTAATGTTATCAATGATAGGCTTTTTTTTGCCCGTCACTAATAACCTTGAGGCTATAAGCAATTCTCCAGTAGTGGTTCACTCTGGGCATTACGACAAAATACATAGACCGTAATCCAACTGCATCTATGACTAATAATCCACCCTCCGGATGTCATCCGAGCAACCATCGGGTATTAAGTTGCGAACAACGGATAACTGCATTAAGCAAAGTGCGTAAAGTAAACAAAACAAATGTCCTTGGACACAAGAATGTTGTTTTCTCCCTAGTGGCAATATCACATCTACAACCTTAGAGGTTTCTGTCACTCCCCCAGATTACTAGAGTCATGAACCCAACTATCGAGCATAAATACTCCCCTTGGAGTCACTAGCATCTACTCGACCAAGATATCTACTAGCAACGGAGAGCATGCAAGATCATAAGCAACATAGAGATAACATAAAGATAATATTTTAGCACATCAACTTGACATAGTACCAATACTCATCGGATCCCAACAAACACAACATGTAGAATTACATAAAGATGATCTTGATCATGTAGGGCAGCTCACAAGATCTAAACATGAAGCACATGGTGGAGGAGACGACCATCTAGCTACTGCTACAGACCCGAAGTCCAAGGTAGACTACTCACACATCACTTCGGAGGTGACCATGGTGGTGGAGAAGGCTTCCGGCAGGGATTCCCCTCTCTGGCAGGGTGCCGGGAAGAGTTCCTGGATCCTCTCGATCTCACAATGACGACGGCGGTGGCTTGCAGTATGTTTCGAGGAAAAGCGATCCGTCTTTTAGGTTTTTCCCATCGAGGGGAATATATAGGTGGAAGGGCAACGTCAGGAGGTGGACCAGCTGGTCTTACCCCCTGGTGGCGCAGGCCAGGGGTAAGCCGCGCCACCCTAGGGTGAGCCTGGCCTCTGGCCCCCCTCCGTCTCATCTTCGGACTTCGTGACGCTTCGGGAAAAATAGCAGGTTTGGCTTTTGTTTTGTTCAATTCCGAGAATATTTCCTGTGTAGCTTTTCTAAAACATAAAAATAGCAGAAAATAGAGAACTGGCACTGTGGCATCTCGTTAGTAGGTTAGTTCCGGAAAATGCATAAAAATGCCACGAAGTGTAACAAAACACAAAGCAAATGGTGTATAAACAAGCATGGAGCATCAAAAATTATAAATACGTTTGAGACATATCAAGCATCCCCAAGCTAAACTCCTGCTCGTCCTCGAGTAGGTAAGTGATAACAAAAGAATAATTTTTGAGGTGACATGCACCATCACAATCTTGATCAACAAAGTAAAGCATTGAGTGTTGGGATCAAAGAACTTAAAACATGGGCATAAGAGACATAATCTTGACAATAAAACTTAGCAACCATGTTATAACATGAAAAGAAACACAAACAAAATATCATGAGTAATGAAACAATGAAAGTCAAATGTGTGTTCAAATCATAAGGAAAAACATATCAAAGTGTTTTTCAGCTTGTCCTTCATGGAATAGCAAAACATAAATGCATAGGACACCTTCAAGTTTAGGAGGGCGACTAGATACAAATAATTTAAGAATAAGCAAAATCATAATCATGAATCAATCAATGATAAACTTTGGGACTATGCACATTAAACTCAGAATGGCAACTATGCTCTCTTAGACAGTGCATAAAGATAGAAGGTGGAGACTCAACATAAAAGTAAAAGAAAGGCCCTTGGCAGAGGGAAACAGGGATTAAACATGTGCTAGAGCTTTTCATTTATAAAACAGAGAGATAAAAATTGGTTTTGAGAGGTGGTTGTCTTTGTCAACGACTGGCAACGGGGTTCTTACTATCTTCCATACAAAAAAGCAAGTTTTGAGAGAGAGAGATTGGCACTTTGGTGCTCTTTTATAAAGCTTGGCACTCCTCCCCACCTTTTCCTTTCACAAACCATGGCTAACCGATTTCATCGGGTGCCCACCAACTTTCACATACCATGGAGGAGTGCCTTTTTCTTTTCTTTTTTCCCTTTTTTTTCTTTTTGGAATAAAACAATATGGAAGATAGCAAATCCGACCACTACGTCCCCATGAGCTGAAAACAATGTCACAAAACGAGAAGTATTTTGAAGGTTTTTTTGAACGGTAGCACATGAAAATTTTACTTGGAATGGCTTGCAAATACCATGCATAGGAATTTATAGTGGCCACATATGCAAACTTGGTTTTTGGGAGTTAGATGCACAAGTAGAGCTGATACTCAGTACAAAATGAAGGCTAGCAAAAGACTGAGAGCGACCAACTAAGAGAGCAATAACGACCATAATCATGCATAGCAACAAAACATCATTAAAAGAAGCATAAAGTGGCATCACAAGTCAAAAACCAAATGATCATAGAGGCTTATGGCGACTTTGTAAGAGTCAAACATGTTGTAAGCATGCGCCAAGTCAACCCAAATAAAGCATCAAGGAGAAAACCAAATAAATGCTTCCATATAATAAAAACAACGCATGATTTTTTCAAAGGCTCATTAAGCAATCTCAGTCATTTGAGACAATTCATGCTATAGCAAAAACTACTAAGCATACTATCAAAACGATATCAAGCATGGCATGCAAAAGTCTAAGCCGCAGTCTAAACAAGCTCCTTTTTGTACCACTTTTTGCATGAAACTTTTTCTCTTTTCCAACACCATTCAAACCTTTTTGAGACAACTCTTTTGATGAAAACCAACATAGACAAGTGGTCTAAATACACCTTGATACAAAGATATAACAAGATCTGAACAAAAATCAAGGCGAAAAATGAAAGCTAAATGCAGTTCTAGAAAAAGAGAACACTCGTTGACAAGGGTATAGCTAATAGAGCCCGCTAGTTGAGTACCCCTGAGGCCCGTTAAGCTAGGCCCAATTGTAATAATAGTCAAGATACGAGTTCTTACCGTATGTCGATATTGTAATCTGTATCGGACCCTACCCGATCCTCAAGACCTGGCCACCTATATATAGGGGCCAGGAGGGGATGGTGTAGGCCAGATTGAAAGCGAGCAAGGTTCAACACCCAAGTTTACTTTTGGTATACACCTGTTTCGACTAACTTTACCTTCGAGTTCATCCGACGCCCTATCTCCCCAATCCTAAGTCCTTCATCTAGGACATTTGTCGAGTTAACCCCTCATCAATTGGCGCCGACCGTGGGGACTCTGGGCGTTGGAATCATGAATTCGATGGCTTTTTCGTTTTTAGCCAACAACAGTGCAGGAGTCAATGAAAGTCAAGAGATGGAGTTGACGATCGGAAGTCTAAGCATCTTAATCGGACCCTCGGGTTTGACCCGCCTCTCAGATTCGATGAAACCAGATCCGTCGGCGAGTGAGCCCGAGACAGTAGCAATGATAGAATCATCTGAAGGCTCTTCCAGCGAGGTAAACTCGCCGGTCAGCTTAGGAGAAGCACAAATTGTAGAAGGCGACGAAATTCGGGAAAAACTTGACACAGAAGTAAAAGCGTTTAAAACGCACAATAGTACAAGGGACTTCGCCGCTGGAAGTAGTGGTGTCTCCAAAAACGTACACCAGTTATGCGTCATTATCACTAAAGTAGAAGAAGAAAACAATAACGAGGGAAACGAAGGGGTCAACAAGCAAGTCGACAAGATAAGGGAGCACAACAAAAAGGAGAAGGAGAAAATTCACGTCTCAGCCGGAGAGTGGAGGATCATCATGTCAGCTATCAATCATGGCATAGAAGTACCCGAAGGCTCAAGAAGACAAGTTCTAATGGGATATCAATACGCATTACACCAGCACAAGAAAAAACTGAGAGAGGAAAGAGACATGTTTTTAAGAAGTCAAGATAATAACAGTATGTCAAGGGAAGAGTATTGGGATGATTATAGTGATGATTCAGAGTACAGCAGGGAATGGCGCGGAGATCCAAAACACAACAGAGGGACAAAGGCGCAGAGTAGAGAGGAAAGGTACTTGAGAAGTATTACTCCATAGCCAGAGGAGGAGGAAGAAGACTTTGTGCAAGAAACACCGGAAGCAGCGCTGATAGCAGCACAGGCATACCTACTAACCACGCGGCCAGAACCCGGAGATCCGCGGGAAGACATGCACCAAGCCGCAATACGAAGCCTCGGGATAGTGGAAGACAAGATCAGGGGAAAAGGTCCAGAGGCAAAGTCGACAAGCCACAAGGAGAGGCGAAAGGAGAAGTTTAAGCATAAAATCACGTGAAACGAGTCTAGCGAGTCATCAGAAGAGAGGCGACAAAAAAGGAAGGAGGACACAAGAAATATAATAGCGCAGGCTCGAGTAAATAAATCGTGCCACGCCTGGAGGGAAGAAAATTATGAGGACGGCAAAAAAGAGATGGGCGCGTTGTGCTTTACCCGCAGGGTTCGCAAAATGCGGGTACCCAAAGGATTCAAGTTACCGCACGACCAGCAAAAATATGATGGGTCGCAAGAACCTACCCTATGGTTAGCGGATTACCTGCAGGCAGTACAGATATTAGGAGGAACAAAGGCGGCAGCAATGCAAAGTTTGCAATTACACCTCACCGGCACAGCACGGTCCTGGTTGAATACCCTACCCAATGAATCCATCGAAAGTTGGGGAGAACTCGAAAGCCAATTCGTGAGAGATTTCCGCTCGACATATAAGCGCCTAGCATCGCTGGAGGAAGTCAAAGCGTGTGTGCAAAGGAAAGGCGAAACTCTACGTTCTTATATACAACGATGGAGTGTAATCAAAAACTCAGCAGAGGACGTCTCCGATGAAAGAGCAATAGACGCTTTTTCGGCTGGCCTTCGTCACTCAGACCTCGTGGAAGAGATAGGAAGAACAAGGCCAATAACAGTAGCCGAGTTAATGGAAGAAGCCAACAGATTCGCTGACGGAGAGGATGCATATAACAACAAAAGAGGACGTTCACCAGAAGTCGATAGAACAAGTAGACAGAGGAGAAGACACCGCAGCAGGGATAACCAAGGAAGGCAAAATCAGGTAGCCGCGGGGTACGAAGCAAAGGAAGAGGAAGGTTATGAAAATAGTAAGTTTCAAGCAAAAGGAGCAGAAAAACCAAGATACTCCGGCCCTTCGGCCAAAGACATGCTATATGGACCTTGTCGAATCCACTACGCGTATCTTGATGGAAAGAGAGTCTCAAACCACCAGATGAAGGATTGTAGAACTTTCCTGAGGTTACAAAGTGCCATGGGTTCAAACCAAGGGGGATGGCAAGGAGAAAAATACACAAGTCAAGAATATCAAGTACAAAGGCTAGCGAGGCACCTAGAGTCGAAAGTTTACATATCGGCAATGATTCAACCGGTGCCCAAGTCAAAGAAAGAGCGAAAGAACATATCCAGGCAAGTAAACCTAGCAATATCATCGCCACCAGCCACTACAGAGTACTTGTGGTGGTCAAATCAACCAATTAAGTTCAGCAGAGCAGACCACCCAAGGAAAGTTCCCAGGTCGGGCCACTCGCCAATGGTGTTAAAGGCGCAAATAGGAGGGTACGACATTGGGAGAGTATTCATGGATGCAGGAAGCGGCATAAACCTAATATATGCTAGAACCCTGAAGGCAATGTGTATCTCGCTGTCAAGCCTGAAGCCAACAGATTGTTCTTTCCATGGAATAGTACCAGGAGCCGCAAATTACCCTCTGGGGAAAATAGAACTCGATGTCTGCTTTGGCAGTAGCAGCAACTATCGCGGGGAGAAGTTGGAATTTGAAGTTATGGACTGGCCCTCACAGTACCATGCAATTCTAGGGCGCCCAGCATTTGCAAAGTTCATGGCAGTACCTCACTACGCATATCTAACGCTAAAAATTCCAGGACCTAAAGGAACGAGTACAGTACAAGGGAGCTTCGAAGTAGCCAACACTTGTGACAAAGAATTCAATAGAATGGCGCAAACTTTTGGCATGACAGCAGAATATGAGAGGCTGAAAGGAGAAACCGATCATAATGTGCTACCCGACGTTGGACGATCCCTGCCAGATCAGGCTTTCGACACAACTCAGGACTCGAAGAAAATCCAGATCCATCCTACGGAACCGAACAAGACAACATCGATTGCGGTAAACCTGGATCCCGCATAGGAAAGCGCGCTCGTCGAGTTCCTCCGTGAGCGCTGGGAAATCTTCGCCTGGTGTCCTTCAGACATGCCAGGGGTTCCCAGGGAACTCGTCGAGCATGCATTAAATGTAGATCCTAAAGCAAAGCCAGTCAAGCAACCATTGCGACGATTTGATGAACCCAAAAGGAAGGCGATAGCATCAGAATTGCACAAGCTAGAAAACACCGGATTTATCAGAGAAATAAAAACTTCGAGTTGGGTATCCAATCCAGTCATCGTATCCAAAAAAACACAGACGTACAAAGAGTGTGTGTCGATTACACATCTCTCAGTAAGCACTGTCCAAAGGATCCCTTCCCTCTACCCCGCATTGATCAGATAATTGATTCAATGGCGGGATGTGCAAGGCTTTCCTTTCTGGATGAATATTCTGGTTACAACCAGATCAAGTTGAAAAAAGAAGATGAAGAAAAGACAACTTTCATTACACCATATGGGGTGTTTTGCTATCAAGTAATGCCTTTCGGCCTAAAAAATGCATGAGCAACTTATCAACGGATGATGCAAAACTGCCTTGGGAGCCAAATAGGACGAAACATCCAAGTCTATATTGACGATGTAGTCATTACCACAAGAAAGGAGGAATCCCTAATCAGCGACTTGGCAGAAACCTTCGACAACCTGAGCAGGTACAAGCTTAAGCTTAACCCAACAAAGTGTTCCTTCGGCGTATCGGCAGGGCAACTTTTAGGGTTCCTGGTGTCAACATGAGGAATAGAGGCAAACCCAGAGAAGATCCAAGCAATTTTAACAATGGGGAAACCCACGAAACTACACGACGTACAGAAACTCGCAGGACGCGTCACGGCACTAAGTCGTTTCGTTGCTCGATTGGGAGAGAAAGCACTCCCTTTCTATGCACTTATGAAGAAGTCAGATGATAAATTTGAATGGACAGAAGAAGCAGATACAGCTTTTGCGTAGCTGAAAAAAGTGCTTTCCACATCACCAGTGCTGGTCGCACCAAAAGAAAAAGAGCCACTACTACTCTACATCGCCGCAACCCATCAGGTGGTGAGTACAGTATTAGTAGTCGAAAGAAGTGAAGAAGGAAAAGCCCACGGCATCCAGAGACCGCTATATTTCATTAGTGAAGTACTTTCTCTGACAAAACAGAGGTATCCGCACTATCAAAAACTTGCATATAGTGTCTTTACAACAGCACCAAAATTGTGACAGTATTTTGCGGTGCACCCAATCATAGTGGTCAATGAAGCACCACTATCGAACATATTGAACAATCCTTCAGCAACAGGATGTGTCTCTTTATGGGGAATAGAATTATCTCCCATGGACATCACGTACGAAAAAAGAAAGCCGATCAAGTCACAAATCTTGCCAGATTTCACAGCAGAGTGGTTGGAGTTGCAGAGCACGGGACCGCCAGATTTATCGAGTGTCTGGACAATGTACTTCGACGGCTCTAAAATAATCCAAGGCGTAGTTGCAGGAGTAGTCTTGATATCACCACACGGTGACAAACTGAAGTATGTTTTAAGGATGAGTTTCCCGCTGGCCTCTAATAATGAAGTAGAATACGAGGCTTTTTTGCATGGAATGAAGATGGCCAAGGCGTGTGGAGCAACTCGTCTAAAAATATTCGGAGATTCAAACCTCGTCGTCCAACAAGTTATGAACAGATGCGACACAATCAATGACAACATGATGGCCTACAAGAACTTATATCACTATCTCGAAGGAACATTCGATAGATGCAAAGTCTCGCATGTTAGGAGAAACAACAATGAAGAAGCCGACAATCTGGCAAATATCGGGTCACCGTGCTTGCCCGTGCCATCTGGAGTCTTCTGGGAAGAAATAATGGAAAGATCGATAAAAAGCGTCAAAAGTTCGACTACTGCAGTAGGCTCGGGGGCTGGTGCAAAAAGTGACAAGAGTGCACCAGAACCCGAAGAAGTCATGATGATAGAAGAAGCCTGGATGCAGCCATATCTCGCATACATGATAAATAAGAAGTTACCAGAAGATGCAGTGGAAGCCAAAAGAATAACTCGACGATCAAAAGCATTTGTCGTGTTGCAGGGGAAATTATACAAAAAGAGCACAACTGGCGTTCTGCAGCGTTGCGTAACGCCCCAAGAAGGACAAGTAATATTAAAAGATATACACGCCGGAGTATGTGGCCATCATGCTAGCAGCAGGGCAATCGCGGCAAAAGCGTTTCGAGCAGGATTCTTTTGGCTAACGGCCATCGAAGACGTGAAAGATATAGTTCGAAAGTGTTAAGCCTGTGAAAGATTCGCGTCTCGACCACACGCGCCAGTAGCAGAATTACAGCCAATACCATTGTTCTGGCCCTTTGCACAATGGGGCCTCGATATGGTAGGGAAGTTGCACAAATCCTGGCCAGGAGGACATGTTTACATGCTAGTGGCAGTCGACAAATTTACCAAGTGGGTGGAAGCGGCCCCGGTAACAACTCAAGATTCGACTGCAGCAATCAATTTCATTAAGTCAATAGTGTTTCATTTCGGTGTACCATACAGCATCATCACGGACAACGGGACAAACTTCACTTCAAAGGAATTCAAGAATTACTGCGAAGGTTTGGGAATCAAACTCAAGTTTGCATCCGTAGCACATCCAAAGACAAACGGGCAAGTCGAAACGGCCAATGGCCTAATATGCAACGGGATAAAAAAGAG
Organism: Dactylis glomerata; assembly: GCA_007115705.1. Taxonomy (NCBI): domain Eukaryota; kingdom Viridiplantae; phylum Streptophyta; class Magnoliopsida; order Poales; family Poaceae; genus Dactylis; species Dactylis glomerata. Next base: position 1,231,477 of record QXEO01000507.1, read on the forward strand.
GCTCTTAGCACCTCTCGAGAAAGCCAAGAGCGCTTGGGTAGATGAACTACCCTCCGTTCTTTGGAGTTTAAGAACAACGCCTAACGCAGCTACTCAAGAAACTCCTTTTTTCCTGGTCCATGGTGCAGAAGCCGTGCTTCCAGTCGAGATTACACACGAAGCTCCAAGAGTGACGGCATACGACAAAGTAACCTCAATAGAAGCGTTACAAAACGACGTCGATGCATTGGATGAAGCAAGAGATAAAGCATTGGAAAGAGCCACACAATATCAACAGAGCCTGCGGAACTACCACAGTAGTCGAGTTCGTCCGCGATCCTTTGTGGTGGGAGATTTAGTCTTACGACTCAAGCAGGAGAGCCACGGCAAGTTAGAGTCCCCTTGGGTAGGACCTTTCATCGTCACAGAAGTAATACCAGGAGGAGCTTATCGGCTACATGACAAAAAAAACGGGAAAAGACGAAAGCAACCCGTGGAATGCGGAGCAGCTACGACGTTTTTATGCATAAGAGAAATTTAGTGACATCAGTATCTTCAAGTTGACCCTCTGAACCCAGAACATGAGGCCACAGGTCGGGTTCCTTTTGTTAACTCGACAAATTGTACAAATATTTTACTTTTCCACTCGGGGGCTTTAACCCTCAGGTCGTACGAAAGAAAGTTCAATACAATATGGAGATCTTTAAAGACATACTACTAGGTTGTGCGACAACCCGATATTCTTCAAACAATATAATTGGTTCAAAAGAACCCGATAATATATATAGCATACCTCGGAACAACGATTTGTTCCCATGGTCTAACAAATACAAGCATAAGAACCAAATATGATTATTCATTACAGCTAGCACGGCAACAAGGCAACTCGAAAAGGAGATTACATAAGGAGATTCTAGTGGAAGTGTACTTCAGCCTCATACTCCTTCTGGCATTGAGTACAGTTGAAGATCTTCACATCGAACTTCGACGTGCCAATATGATAGTCGAAGGACATGAAGAAACCTCGCTGGATGTCGTGATCATCCACAAACTGGGACCAGCCGCCCTTGAAGTATTGTTCGCCAGCACCGTCATACCAAACTTCCACCTCGTAGGGAGTTCCTCCCCCGGAGTGTTCACGAAGAATTGCTTCACACAACTCCTGCCCATCCATGAACTTGGTAAACTTTAGCTGCAGCCGTTGAATTTCACGGCACTGCGCGCCAGTAATACAGAAAAATGAGTATATCCTCGGCTGAGGAGGAGAAGTCTTACCAGGAGGTGCACTTGGGCTTGGGATAGCGCGAGGCACCTTTGGCTTATTCTTACTCCCGACCGGATGGCCGGGACGTCGCTTCATTAGAGCAGACGAGGAAGATCCTACAGCAGCTGGTGTTGTCTTATTCTTATTGCCACGAGGACGGCCGCGACCCCGCGGCACTGTCGGGGAACCGAGGTTCAGACGGGACCCATCTGCATCAGCCATGGAGACAAGTTGGCAGAAAAAAAACCCTAGATGAAGAAGAAGATGATGCGGCGGAGGAGGAATCTGTTTAGGGTTTTTACCCTCGCCAAGTGTGCTTTATTTATGAGCACATAGTAACGGGCCTCCACGAAAACAAGGCCCATAAAATATTTACAAAGGAGTTAAATTCTGCACATAGCAGACGATAAAAAGAATATCAAAGAAAGTATGGGAAACCTCGCCTTGGACTCGGGGGCTTATGTGTCGTCGTGGTGAAACAACATATGCCATAGGATGGCTTAAATGGGGGCCGACTAGATGCTGGAGGATTCGGGAGAGGGGAACAAGCTAAAGAGCCCGACAGAAAGGAACACAGATCTACCCAGGTTCGGGGCTCTCGTAAGGAGATAACGCCCCTACTCCTGCTCTACTTGCTTTATATTTGGATCGATGGAGTATACAACACTGGTGCCTCGGAGCTCTCTGCTAGAGGAGGAAGATGAACTACTAAGTGTAGGAATACCCAAGTGACCAACAAACCTCCAACCCTTTTCTAGGACTCCCTGTGCCACCTTATATAGTGGTGGCCAGGGTTACAACGGTCATAGAAGACCAGGAGACACCAACTACTCTCCAAACAGGACTTGCTGTCGAGGGCAGACGCCCATGACTTTCTCCCTGATTGCTCTCGATGGGACTCCCCTTGCTGTACCTTGTACTTCTAGGACTATGACCTTACCATTCTGAGGTAAGCTTGTACTTGTGCATAGTGAGGGTAGGTAACCTCCACTGTGCACCCTGCCATCACCCTGCTACCATGCTTGGATGTTTTCTTCCTTGATTGTAGCGATGTGACACCTTGGTTGACTTAAGTATCCCGGATATGAACGTTGGCCATATCCAGGACATACATGCCGGACCTACGACCTATGAAGGTCGGGTAATCCGGCATCCCCTGCTCCTGCACAACACACAGAATAGATAGGCCGGCATATCTAAGTATATGCCGGCACACCCCAGTTAGTATTCCGGTTAATCCGGCATATCCAGACATCAGCCGGGATATATATATATATGTCGGCCTGGCCGATGCTCCTATATTCCGGCCAGGCCCTTCCCTTGGTCAACCGGTATAAAAGTCAACCATGAACCTTGTATCTTTCTAGCCTCTTGACCATACCGGGGGTCATCCCCCCGACACTAGTCCCCGAAGCTGCCGAGGTTCCCCAGTCGTAACTGTGGAGCCTTGACAGGTTCAACATATCTTCTTTTCATTATACTCCGGTTCTCCGGTATATCCCGACGATCGGATTATATGCCGGGACGTCCGCCCCTATCCCGGCCGCTGTTACTTCTCCAAATGTTTATTCCGGCCAGTCCCGAGGGTATTCCGGACGGAACATATACATCGGGCAGTTATTCCGACATATAGACGAGTCTTCCTCGAGAAGCCACGCCTGACAGTTTGCATCGAAACTTGGAACCGTCCTGTCACCTCGAACGGTCACACACGATGCGACGGTTCACAGTGCAGTTACTCCTCGCCATCATTGCGTCATGGCACGGTTACAGGAACCGCCGCCCCACTCCGTGCCGCCACGTGGCGGCTCGCCACAGAAACGGTCGGGGGAGTGGAGCACTATCCTCCCCACGACCCTTACCTGGCAGGCATATAAATAGGGCGGCAGGGGTAAATTTCTCTTTTTACCCCCCCCACCATCGTCTTCCTCCTCTGCTCCTCTGCCTCCTGCGCTCCACCGTTGGAACGAAGAACAGAGAACAGCATCGCCGCCGCCGTCGACCTGCTCCCCGCCGACGCCGACGCTTCTACGACGCCCGACACCTCTATCGACGACGCCGCCGCCGCCGCATCTCTCCTTCGCGACACTGCTGGGAGATTGGACCTCCTCCCGCACGCTCGTTGCCGCCGTTCCGCCGCCGTCGACCAAGCTCCGGTGAGTTCCTCTTTCCCTCTGTTCTTCCTTTTTCACGCTTTTCTGTAGCTTTGCCCCGGTAGCCACACTTGCATAGATCTGCCGCAGTTTCTCTGCTTGTTTTCCCGTTGATTCGACTAGCATTGCTAGCAACGCTCGCAGGCGTTCTTCCTTAGAAGTTTTACCCTTGTTTGTTTCTATTTTTAACTGCCTCGGTAGATCTTGTATCTCTGCTAACATTCGTGAGGACGGTATGCCGGAGAGACTAACGTCCCTCTTTTCTCCGGCCTTGATAGGATTAACATCACGGGACTCCGGCTCTCACGCCTTGTCCCGGCCATCAAGATGGCATCATCAAGCATGACGGGTACCTCGGCCTCGGAGGAAGATAACTCGGCCCGGGTCCAAGGATGCTCCGGCTGGGAGGGGTCGGAGGTTACCCCGGCCGACATATCCTGGGTCACCTCCACCAGGAGAGTGCCGGAGGGAGTTGCATGCCGGCTACCAGCAGGAGAGACTGCGCCGGCACCCGAACCCGGCGAACGCGTCGTCTTCATCGCTCACTTCGAGCGGGGTTTCGGCTTGCCGGTGTCGGACTTCTTCCGGGACATCCTCGACACCTACGATCTACAACCTCATCATATCCCGGCCAATGCCGTGATGATCCTCTCCGCCTTCGCTGCTTTTTGCGAAGGCTATGCCGGCATAGAGCCCTTATCCCAAGGCTGGGCGAAGTACTTCCAACTGCGGAAGCAAGTCATCCAAGAGCCGCCCCGGAGCAAGGATGAGCCGCAGGAGACAGCCCAGGAGAAGAAGGACCGCCCCATGACCCTATGCGGCGCGGTGACCATCATGTCCCGGAAGGGCTCGGACTTCCCCAAGGTGGAGCTCCTTGAGTCTTGCAAGAAGTGGCAGAAAAGCTTCTTCTACGTCAAGAACACCACTGACGAGGATCTGCTCAACCTGCCGCCATTTGTGGACGAGCCACCATTGGCCATGAAGAATTGGACTTACAACCCGAAGAACTCGGTGATGCCGGTGAACGCGCTTCACCGGGTTAAGGGCGAGCTCCGGGATGCCGGCCTTACCCCTCAAGATCTGGTGGCATGCTATATCAGCCGGCGCGTGTCCCCTCTGCAGCGCCGGTCGCACAAGATCTGCCAGATGAGCGGGCCCATGGACCCCACCCGGCATTCCACACATGAGCTGACTCCGGCCGACATTCTGCGGCGGATCAAGGACGTCTGCAAGTCCTCTCAGGCCACCTTTGCCTGGGGGCTGGAACCATACAGCCGGGATAGGCCTGCCCCGACGGTAAATACTCTGGCCGACACATGCTCTTTTGCCCGGCACATAGATAGTTAAGCCGACACATATCTATTTATCGACACATATCTATTTATCGACACATATCCTGTTCGGCCCGAGATATTTATATTTACCGCCATATTCCCTTGTTTGATCACTTGACTTTGCTTTTATACAGAAATTCAGCTTCCAAGCCATGGAGAACTCCCGGATCAAGATCGCGGCAGACCGCACTGTTGCGGATGTTGAAGATCCGGATCACTGGGACAAGTTACCCCGGAACACCCGTGCCGCAGCTGCCGCGGGTAAGGCCTCTTCATCCCGGCATTATACTCAAGACCGGAGTGAGATTGATTCTGACAAGGAGATCCTGCTGTACTATGACCCGATGCCACTTGCATATGCCTTTCCAGAAACACCTATTGCTTACGAGTTTCCAATGCCGTCCTCAGCTATCCCGGACGATATGGTTGTCGATGCCACCCCTCTGAACCAGGGACCTCCTTCCACCGGCGGACGTGCCGGCCGGAAGCGAGGGGTGAAGCCCCAGCCCGACACACCTCAGAAGCCGAAGAGGCAGAAGATCGGCGTGCCTATCCAGAAGAAACCGAGGCCTGTTGCCGCGGGGTAAGTTTCTTTTCTTTGTATCTCCTCCGACATATCTCTTGCTTTGATTATTAACTTGGTGTTATCTCCTTTTCAGAGCTCCTCTTGCGCCGAAACAAGCTTCTGGCTCGAGTGGCGGCCCCAAGATCACTAAGCCGGCAGAAACTGCCACCTCCGACATACCCTCGGCAAGTCACACGACCTCCCCAGCGCCGGCATCTTCGCCTACGCTTGAGAAGACCACCTCCCCGGCGAAGGACGTTCCTCCGCCGGAACAAGATACCTCTGCCCCCGACGTTCACATGGACTCGGGGGCTCAACAGGAACCTCCGGCTCCTGATGTCCACATGGACATAGGAGCCCACCAAGAAGCCCCAGACTCCGGCGCGCCCACCAGCGATGCCGGCACAACTAAAGACGTCGGCGCAAGCGACACGAGCGCCGGCATAGATCTTAAAGGAAAGGGCCCAGCTGTGCCGGAAGTCCGGACTATTCCGGAACCTGCCCCAGCTGGCCAAGCTTCACCGGCCGCGCCGGAACAGCCTGCACCCGAGACTCCATCCTCTGAGAAGACTCCTGCGCCGACCAAGGCTACTGCCTCGGCCAAAGCCACTGCCCCGGCCAAGACCACCGCCCAGGCCAAGCCCGGCACTCTCAAGTTCCAGCCTAGCAAGTCCGGCACGCCTTCCGCCGCCACTGCTCCTCCTAAAGCAGCGTCCCGGACCAGCTCTGCTCTGGCCCTGCATCTTGGCAGGGCAGCAGCCCGGCCTGGCTACCGGCGCAACTTCTTCGACACGCCAGAACTTGAGGGCATCGTCCCCCTGGTGACAAAGAGTGACCAAAGCCTCGGCTCTCTCACGGAGCATTGCACCAAGTGGAACGATGCTGGCAGCATGGACACCGCGGACTCCAGCAGCAAGAAGATGGCCGAAGCCGCGGCTACTGGCAGCCCAGCAGATATCCTGGCCGCGAAGCCCCTACCGATCGCCTGCGAGCTCCTCAGCCTCCAGCAGAGACTTCACCGATTGGCCGATGCTACCAACGTAAGTCCTTTCTACCTATACACATATCCCCAGTCCCCGAAAATGTCGGCTGTCCGGGATACGGACATCCGGGATTTTCTCATAGTCCTTTAGCTAGCTTCTTTTGAATTAACTGCCGACATATGAGTTCGATCCGAGCGTCAAATCCTAGTCACCGAGAGCCGGGATAGGTGCGCAGCACCTGTGCCGGGTTTCTATCAATTTCCCATTTCAATTATTTTTCAAATCCTCTTGACCGAGATATGAGCTCGATTCGAGCTTCAAATCCTAGTCACCGAGAGCCAGGATAGGTGCGCAGCACCTGTGCCGGGTCTTCAAAAGAATGATCACTTGATAGAATCTTCAACTTAATTATCATGCCCAATTTTCTCTGCTGACTTTTTAAATCCCGGCACTTTTGCAGCGCATGAACAACACTCGGGCCGACATGTTTCATGACTTGGTATGCGAGCATCGGAAGTTATCCGACGAGCATAGCAAGCTTCAGCTGGAGCTATCCAAGAGAGGTAAACTTCGCTGCCATACCGCTATATGCCGGATATCTTTCCTCTTTTTTACTTTGCAATACTATTCCTGCCGACACATAACCTTGTGCCGACATTCTTCAGCTGGCACTGAAGAACAAGTCGCCGAGCTTCTCAAGAGGGTGAAGGAGCTGACAGGTATACCGAATTCTGCTAATTTTCAACTAGCATCTTGCACTTCAAATCCTTTAATCTTTGTCAGTGCTATCTATTTTCAAATCCTTTTAACTTCAAACTGTTGTAGATGAGAAGGCTGGACTGGAGGCACGCCACCAGGACTGTATGTCGTCCGTGGATGTGGCCAAGCAACTGGATGACCGGGATACCGCTCACAAGGCTGAAGTTGAGCAGCTGAAGGGCCGGATCACCGAGCTTCTGGACGAGAAGGAACAGAGGGAGGGCCAACTGAAGAAGACCCAGGACCTGCTCGTTGCTTCCGAGTCTGATGCCTCCACTGCCCATGCCGAATTGTCCAGCCTGAAGGAGCAGGCGACCAAATGGGAGGTCACAGTTGCCCAGCTTAATGCCGACCTTGCCAGTAAGCTTCAAATCCTCTTTTCCTTATCCTGCCCGACATATCATGCTCTCTTCCGGCATATTTTCCTTTTGCTAATCCTTATTTCTATTTCCCAGACATGTTCCCCGCTTCCGTCGAAGACGTTGAGAGGGCTCTGCAGTTGGATCGAGAAAACCGGGGTGTTCCGGTTGACTCGGCCAACTGGGACATGTCGGAGCAGCAGCTGGCTCTGCAGTCCCGGAAGAACGCCATGACGCTCTACACCGAAGAACTCTTATATGGCGCCCAGGAGGCATTCTCTGCCCTCTGGCCTGGACAAAGGACGCCCACTGATCCTGTTGATCTCGGCAACGATCTGCAGCTTGCCAAGGTTCGCCTCCGAGAGTGGCGAGATTCCGGCGCGAGGGTAGGAGCTGACGAAGCTCTCAGCTACTTCCTCTCCTGGTATGAGAAAGCAGACCTGGAGACTTTGCGCACCGTGCGCGAAGGATCCATCTGGACTACGGATCCGGAACATATCCGCCGGCGCCGGGAGTTGGCCCACAGCTATGTGGACTATGCCGACACCGACGCCTTCGTCCGGGACATCCGCGAGCCGGAGAAGACAGCGGAAGACGCCGCCAAGGAAGCTGCTGATGCTGAGGGCTCGGACTCCAGCCAAGATGAAGGGGAAACCGAAGAGGCCGACACTGATGCTCTGGAACAGGCGGCTGTCCCGGGCAGAGGTGACGGCTCCATTCCGTCTGCTGGATCCGGCACTCCTGAGGCCGACATCTCCACCGCTACAGCTCCCCCAGCCGGCGGCTCTGCTTCTGCCGCTGCTCCTTAACTTTGCAGCACAAAAACTTTAAGTTTTATCAGATCCCCGGTATGCCGGGTGCAGATGTAATATACACGTTTAATTTCCTTTGGTTTGCTACCTGAACAAGTTTTATCTCGGTTTGCTTGTTATTAACGCCGGATCATCTTTGGCTAAGTCACCGAGTTTGTTTTCCTGTTTCCCCAACTTCACAACCTTGGCTACTTGTCTACCTTATTTGGCTTTCGACATATGAGTCTCAAGGTTGCTTCATTGAACATACAGTACTTTATCTTTGAAACTTAGACTTCAAATCATCCGACACTTCAAATTTTAACTTTAGCTTTAACAAAAATGTCGGTTCGCTTGATTTACGCTTCCTTAGCCGTTTTCCATGTGTAGACAATCTCCGGCATCTACTCTTGCTAGCCATGAAGCCGGGTTTCGGACAGCAGCTAAGTCGAAGAGTGGCCTTTGATGCCTCCACATTACTAGGCCGACATAGGAAACATTCGAATCAAGCCAGCCGGCATATAACAAAAAACTGTAAATAAACAACCAATATATCTCGGAGGCAGTGACCCGGCTTCTTCGGGATGCCGGCATTTCATTTACTATTCTTGTGCCGGCACACAAAGGAAAATATGGAAATACATACATTGTGTTGCTCAGGAGTAAAACGGGCGGAGTAGAGCTATGTTCCATGGCCTCTTGGTTTCTTCTCCAGACCTGTCCGCCTTATCCTTCTTGGGGTCCTGCGCATCTATAAGATAGTAGGCATCATTGTGCAGAGCTCTGCTCACAATGAATGGCCCCTCCCAAGGAGGAGTTAACTTATGCCGGCCTTCTGTTCCTTGCTTTAGCCGGAGTACTAGATCTCCCTTTTGAAATCTCCTTGGATTTACCTTCTGCGCATGATAGCGTCTGAGGTTCTACTGATATATTGCTGTTCTCGACAGAGTTATATCTCTTGCTTCCTCTAGCAGATCCACATCATTTTCCCTGGCTTCTTTAGCCTCTTCCTCAGTATATAGCACTACTCTTGGTGCATCATGTATTACATCTGTTGGAAGCACAGCTTCTGCTCCATACACCAGGAAAAATGGCGTGTAGCCTGTTGACCTATTCGGAGTTGTTCTTAAACTCCACAGCACTGCTGGCAGCTCATCTAGCCAACATCCCGGAGTTTTCTCCAGGGGCTCTATCAGCCGGGGTTTTATGCCGGATAACACTAGACCATTTGACCTCTCTACTTGGCCATTGGTACAAGGGTGAGCGACCGACGCAATGTCCAGCCGGATTCCCACCTCTTCACAAAACCTAGCAAATGGCCCTTGGGCAAAGTTCGACCCATTGTCAGTGATGATGCCATGGGGAACACCATATCTCAAGATTATATCTTTCAAGAATTTCACTGCTGTGTGACCATCACACTTGCTTATGGGCTTCACTTCAATCCATTTGGTGAACTTGTCCACCATGACCAGGATATGGGTCATCTTTCCTCTGGCCGGCTTAAAAGCCCCGACCATGTCCAGGCCCCAAACAGCAAAGGGCCAGGTTATTGGGATAGTTTTCAAGGCAGATGCCGGCTGATGAATCTGGTGGGCATACCTTTGACACCCATTGCATTTCCGGACCAAATCTTCTGCCTCTTGCAGTGCCGTCGGCCAATAGAAGCCATGCCGGAATACCTTTGCCACCAATGCCCTGGATGAAGCATGGTGACCACACTCCCCCTGATGAATTTCCCGGAGCATCTCCAGACCTTCTGCAGATTCGACACATCTCTGCAATACTCCGGTGACACTTCTCTTGTATATTTCTTTGTTTATTATGGTATACCCTTTGGATCTCCTTGCAATTCGGCGTGCCTCGGCTTCATCCGCCGGCACTTGACCATCTACCAAGAAATTCATAATAGGACGTGCCCATGAGGGCACTTCCCTGACAGTGAACACTGCCTGATCTATCTCCATCATTTCGACCGACACATAATCGGTCTCCATGGGCTGCGAAGTCCCCGGGACTGTGGGATTAGTCCCCGGGTATGCCGGAGCAGTCCCCGGGTATACCGGCACAACCTCTTGGTACATCTTACCCTTGCCCTTTGCTCTGCTCCGGAATACCGCACTCACAGCGTATGCCGGCCCAGTCCCCGAGACTGTGGAAACAGTCCCCGGGTTATCTAACCTGGCTCCGGTATCTATCTCCATTGGAACTGCTTCCTCCGGACCTGGCGGGACATAAATGGAAGATGACTCAGGCGAGGGTTTGATCGATGGCTTCCTCAGATGCTCCAAAGAAATGCCGGGCGGGATTGAATCTCTGGAAGACCCCAGCTTGGACAACGTATCGGCTGCATCGTTCTGAGCCCGGAGAACATGCCGGAACTCACAACCTTCAAAGTAACCACTTAACTGCTGTACCAGGAAACGGTAGGATCCCATGTTAGCATCATGCGCGTCCCATATGCCGGAACATTGCTGAATCACCAAGTCAGAATCACCGAAACACATAATCCGGCGAATTCCTATGTCCTTAGACACCTTCAGGCCATGCACGAGTGCCTCATATTCCGCCACATTATTTGATGCTGCAAAATGAATCTGCAGGACATATCTTAATTGGTCATTCTTTGGCGAACTGAGAACTATGCCGGCACCCAAGCCATGGATTGTCTTGGAGCCATCGAAATGCATCCTCCAGTAATTCGCATCTGGCAATGGTGGCTCATATTGTATCTCGGCCCAGTCAATAAAGAAGTCAGCCAACACCTGGGACTTGATTGTATCCCTCTTATCATATTGAGGTGTATATGGCGACAACTCTATTGCCCACTTGGCAATTCTGCCACTGGCATCTTTGTTACTTATGATCTCCGAGATAGGGGCCTCGGCCACTACCCGGATTGGATGCTCTTGGAAGTAATGCTTGAGCTTCTTGGCCGCCATATATACACCATAAGTCATCTTCTGATAATGGGGGTAGTTTTGCTTTGAGGTGGAGAGGACTTCACTCAGATAGTATACCGGCCGCTGCACGGTTTTGCCTCCCTCCTCTCGCTCCACTACCACCACTGCACTGACAACCCTGTTGGTTGCCGCTATATAGAGCAGCATCGGCTCACGGGGCATCGGAGACGCTAATACCGGCGATGTTGACAACATCTGTTTTAATTCCTTGAAAGCAGCATCTGCTTGTACTGTCCAGACAAATGTGTCGGACTTCTTCATTAATTGATATAACGGCAAAGCTTTCTCGCCCAACCGGCTTATGAAACGGCTCAGGGATGCGAGGCACCCTGCGAACTTCTGTACTTCCTTCAAATCTGTCGGCGGCTTCATTCTTTCTATAGCACGAATCTTGCCGGGATTTACCTCTATACCCCGGCTGGAAACAAGGAAGCCGAGCAACTTGCCCGCCGGCACACCGAAGGTACACTTTGCCGGATTTAACTTCATCCGGAACCTCCTCAGATTGGCGAAGGTTTCCCGGAGATCGCCTATGAGAGTATCACTCTCCTTGGTCTTTATGACGACATCGTCGACATATACCTGCACATTTTAATCTATTTGATCATGCAAACACTTCTGCATACATCTCTGGTAAGTTGCGCCGGCATTTCTTAAACCGAACGGCATGGTGAGATAGCAATAAGCCCCGTACGGGGTAATAAAGGATGTCTTTATTTGATCCGGCTCATACAAGGGGATCTGGTGGAAACCAGAATAGGCATCTACAAATGATAACAGTTCACATCCAGCTGTGGAATCAATCACTTGATCGATTCGAGGGAGCGGGAATGGATCTTTAGGACATGCCTTATTCAAGTTGGTGTAATCAACACACATCCGCCATACTTTCACTATGGCGGGCTCATCTTTCTTCTTTTCCACCAAAACCGGATTAGACACCCAGTCCGGATGAAGCACTTCTTTGATAAAGCCGGAGGCTAAGAGCCTGGCCACTTCCTCCCATATGGCTTTCCTTCTATCGCCGGCATTCCGCCGGAGCGGCTGCTTTACCAGCTTAGCATCCGGTCGCACATGCAATGCGTGCTCAGCCAGCTCCCTTGGCACACCTTGCAAGTCTGAAGTAGACCATGCAAAGATATCCCGATTCTCACGGAGGAAGCTGATGAGCTCGCTTTCCTATTTGGGATCCAAACTTGTCCCAACCAGGGCATGACGCTCCGGGAAAGCTTCATCCAGAGGCACCTTTTTTACCTCCTTGCCTGCTTGAAAAGTAGCACTGCCACCGGGATTTGCCATGCCCGGCATAGATTTGCCGGCCACGACCGTTTCCGCAATCTCCACTGCTCGCTTGAGCCTCTTCTTTTCCTCTGCAATGATCAGAGTCTCGGCCAGGTTAGACCCGGCGGTTGCGCATGCCATCGAGCGCTTGTAATCACCAATGATGGTGATCACTCCCTTGGGCCCCGGCATTTTCATCTTCAGATACGCAACATGCGTGGAGGCCATGAATTTTGCCAATGCCGGCCTCCCCAGCAAAGCATGGTAGGGACTCTCCAGATCAACCACCTCGAACATGAGGTTCTCCACCCTGCAGTTATCCCGGCTGCCAAACATGACATCCAACCGGATCTTGCCCATCGGCGCACACGAAAGCCCCGGCACAATGCCGTGGAATGTGGTCTTGCTTGGCTCCAGCATATTCTCCTTGATGCCCAGCTTCTGCATCGTATCTCGGTACATGATGTTGATGCTGCTACCATTGTCAATGAGGACCTTGCTGAACCTCACGTTATTAGCCGGCCCGACAAATGTCGGATCCATCACCAGAGCATACCCGCCGGGGTTTGGCATGATCCTGGGATGATCTGCCCTGTCCCAGCCAATGGCCTGGTCAGACCAGTACATTAGCTTCGGTACTGCCGACATAACGGCATTTACCTCCAGACACCGCCGGTACAAGCTCTGCTTGTCTGTTCTTTCGGTCTCAAAGACCATGTAGCTCTGATCATGTTCCTTGTACTCATTTCGGCCCGCTGCTGGGCCTCCGGCATTATATCCCGGATTATAGCTCTAGTCTACTTGATTTACGCCGGCATTTCCGGCGTTGCTCTGGTTCCCGGGATTAGCCGGCCTGGGCGGGACTGCAATTGTATTGGCACCTGTCAACGGCGACGGGGCTGCCGGGACAGGTGGTCTAGCCGGTCCCCAAGGACCTGCACGACCTGCCAATATGTCGTCCAGCCACGAACAGTTTCTTGTCAAATGGTTTGCCGGCTTACCCGGCTGGAATGTGTGAAATACACAAGGTTTGTCCATGGCCAAACCTACTGTATACTTCGGCCACTGCTTCTTCTGGCCGGCGGCTCCGCCGGCGTTCTTGTTGATCCAGACATTCTTCTTCTGGAAGGGCTGTGCTTGCTGCTGCGGTTGTTGTTGCTGAGGCTGCTGATAGCCCTCATATCTCGGACGCTGGCTACTGCCGGCGCCCTCTTGCTCTTCTTCCACAGCTGCCACTTGTGCTGCCCCATACCGGTGATCCGGCCTTTCATCTCTTCTCTTGTTGCGGTTATCAGAGCGATAGTATTGCCCTGGTCTCCCGGCGCTGTTGGTGTTCCCCTGGGTCTGCCCCTGTCCTTGCGAATCGAGACTGGGCTGCATGGGATCTCCCAGAGCATAACTATCAGCGATCTTGATTGTTTCGGCCAACGTGGCCGGCATTTCCCTCTGCAGCTTTTGCCACAACATGGTGCCATGCCGGCACCCATGTGCAAACCACATGATGGCCTGCTGCTCGACAATTCCTTCGCAGGAATTGCTGCAAGGTGCACCACCTGGTCAGGTAGTCACGATCAGTCTCATTCACTCCTTGCCGGCAGTTAGCCAGCTGCTGAGGACGATTCGGCCTCTTGTATGTGCTGGTGAAGTTTGACACAAACTGCTCCTCGAAATCAACCCAGCCATTGATACTTCCGGCCGGCAGATTGTTCAGCCATATCCTGGCTGGTCCTTCTAGCATCTGCGGTACATATCGTACCGCCCATCTGAGGTTTCCTCCAGCAATATTCACTGCGGTGGAGTAATCCTCCAACCAATCTTCCGGCTTTGTACTGCCGTTATATGTCCTCGCGCCACGCGCGAGCTGGAAGAAGTAAGGTACCGGCTCACCCATGATCCGGGGTCCAAAGCACATAGGACCCGGAGCTCCTTGTCTCTCCACCAACTCGGTTTGGTGAATCCTGTCCAGCTTGAAGCGCGCATCACTCGCTGCTAAGGACCGAGGTCCTAGCCGGGATGCAATTGGGCCCGCGATCACTTTCTCCTGCTGCTGCTTCGGCTGATACTGCTCAGTATGCTGGCCTTGCTGATGCTGCTGCTGATATCCCGCCCTGACAAGGGCGGAATTGCCATCATCTTCACGATGTCCCGGTTGACCTGCACCTTGCTGCTGCACTGCACCTCCGGCGCCCTGCTGCTGACGCCGGGCTGCACTGTTACTCCGGCCACCACCGGCCGACGCTGCCCCATGCCCGGCCGGCACATTCTGGCCAGCCTTCTTGCTGCCGACATACTTGTCAGCCTGTCCGGCACTCTTCTGCACTATTGCCTGCTTTCCGGCGATTGCCGGATCATACACTTGGATCTGCTTGTCCCGGCGGCCAGAGGTCACACTTCCGGCACGCCGGGCACTTGGATGCGGGGACGAAGCCTCGCCCCTCGATCTAGCGCCGGCACCTCCTACCGACGCAATGTACTGGGATGCCCCGGCACCTGGGTTTGCCTTCTTAAAGGCCTCCTGCTGCTTAGTAGCTTCAGACAAAAGATGGTTAAGTCGGGCTTGCTGCTCATGCAGTGCTTCGCCGGACAAATTAGCTAAGTCCTTAGCTACCTCGGCTGCTGCTCTAAGGTTCTTTACTGGGGAGCTATAAATTACCTTAGGCACAGTACTAGTTGCAGTATGACTCTTAGCCCTAGCATCTTTGCCTAGCTCAGTGTTAAGATCTCTGCCTCTAGTTCTAACCTCATCTATCTGGCTAGGCCGGGTTACCACAGGAGTAAAACCATGGGCTGCCTCATACTCACGGAGTTGCCGGTTGAACCGTTCGCGCTCCTGGTTCATGGCCAGGGCCTCGTCGACGAGGGCCTGACGAGATCCTTCCAGGACCTCCCTCGTTTGCTCCGGATCATCGCCAGATCGCACCGGCTCAAGAAGTCGCTCGATGACGGGAAGAAGCACCTGACCTCTTGCCGGCACAGCGGAAGTGCCGGCCAGGTTCTCGACACGCTCCAACGGAGGACGTGCCGACCTCTTGGCCTTCGGCGGCTCCGGGGGAGTATCTCCTGCTGCTGCGGCTTTGCCGGCACCGTCTGCCGGCGGCGCTGATGTGCCGGCCATCATCACCTCGGCCGACTCTACTGAGCGAGCGCTACGCCCAGCGTGAGCCAACCGATGTGACGGAGGATCCGACGCCACCAGCACCTTTTCCCTGCAAACTCTCTCAGTCCCCACGTACACCTCGTGGGAACCGAAAGACATGATCCGGCCATCCCTGGGGAACGGCCGGCCGCCGAGACATCCAGCGTTGTCACTGACGAAGCTAAGCGAGCCTAGCCTCTGGACGAGGCCAGAGACCACGCGCACTCCCGAAGCTGCTATCACCGACCCCGTCCGAATGAACACTCCGCCCAGCATATCGATAGGCCCCACGGTGGGCGCCAAATGTCGTCGTGGTGAAACAACATATGCTATAGGATGGCTTAAATGGGGGCCGACTAGATGCTGGAGGATTCGGGAGAGGGGAACGAGCTAAAGAGCCCGACAGAAAGGAACACAGATCTACCCAGGTTCGGGGCTCTCGTAAGGAGATAACGCCCCTACTCCTGCTCTACTTGCTTTATATTTGGATCGATGGAGTATACAACACTGGTGCCTCGGAGCTCTCTGCTAGAGGAGGAAGATGAACTACTAAGTGTAGGAATACCCAAGTGACCAACAAACCTCCAACCCTTTTCTAGGACTCCCTGTGCCACCTTATATAGTGGTGGCCAGGGTTACAACGGTCATAGAAGACCAGGAGACACCAACTACTCTCCAAACAGGACTTGCTGTCGAGGGCAGACGCCCATGACTTTCTCCCTGATTGCTCTCGATGGGACTCCCCTTGCTGTACCTTGTACTTCCAGGACTGTGACCTTACCATTCTGAGGTAAGCTTGTACTTGTGCACAGTGAGGGTAGGTAACCTCCACTGTGCACCCTGCCATCACCCTGCTACCATGCTTGGATGTTTTCTTCCTTGATTGTAGCGATGTGACACCTTGGTTGACTTAAGTATCCCGGATATGAACGTTGGCCATATCCAGGACATACATGCCGGACCTACGACCTATGAAGGTCGGGTAATCCGGCATCCCCTGCTCCTGCACAACACACAGAATAGATAGGCCGGCATATCTAAGTATATGCCGGCACACCCCAGTTAGTATTCCGGTTAATCCGGCATATCCAGACATCAGCCGGGATATATATATATATGCCAGCCTGGCCGATGCTCCTATATTCCGGCCAGGCCCTTCCCTTGGTCAACCGGTATAAAAGTCAACCATGAACCTTGTATCTTTCTAGCCTCTTGACCATACCGGGGGTCATCCCCCCGACATTATGACTTTAAGGGAAAAAGAAAAGGTAATGAGTGTACTAAAAAGAATTCATATCCTTTGAGCCTATACCCGGGAAAAATTTCTCGGCTATAGCCTCGGGGCTACTCCCATCGGGAGCACTGAGCGCGCACCCGATAGAAAATAGAGAAGCAGCAATGAAGATGAAGAAGCTACGGTTGAAGGAATTAGTGGATACGGTATGAGTCGCCATCATTTTAACAACAGTGAAACTTCGACTACATAGTCGACGAAATATAGAGCGATTACTCCCATCGAGAGCTACTCATGAGAAGTTAATATAAATTCAAAAGATTTTGGATATTGCATCAGTCAAAATTTGACCGCGACATGTGATTCTCGAGTTGCGTTATCGCAACGAAACTCGAATGCCGTGATTTATCACGAAGGTAAGACCCCGGGATCCGTCCTGTGTGGCCTGGTATACGCACATGGATGCGCTCTGCTGGTATGTATCCATATCAATGACACGAAGAAAATCCTGGTGGACACACTAGGTACCCTAAGAACAACTGGGATTCATTCTTTGTAAGTCCTAAATGCGGCAAAAGAATGGGTTTGACCGGTATCCTGAATTCAAGTCCAAGGGGATTGAATTTGAAGTAGGTGGCAAGTATCTGTTCCGGCAGTTAACTGACCTCTTGATCCGTCAGAGTTGTCAGGCTTGTTCATCAAAACCCCTTGCGAGATATTATCATGAAAATAAGTTGAAAGACCAAGTCAAAGATTTGAAGATATGAAGAAGTCAAAGAATTGATCAAGTCGAAGATTTAAAGATTAGAGATTCAACCCGAATCTGCAATTCTGGTAGAATCTCAGGGGCTACTAACAAGGGTATAGCTAATAGAGCCCGCTAGTTGAGTACCCCTGAGGCCCGTTAAGCTAGGCCCAATTGTAATAATAGTCGAGATACGAGTTCTTACCATATGTCGATATTGTAATCTGTATCGTACCCTACCAGATCCTCGAGACCTAGCCACCTATATTGTCATGGGAATTTAGAGACAGTAGCCATGGGGAGGCTTATCGGAGGGGCTCGACGTTGGTGACGATGGGTCCGGCTCGGGATTGTGCCAACAGAGACACCTCGGTTTACCCAGGTTCAGGGCCCTCCCGGTTGGAGGTAAACCCCTACTTCCTGCCTGCTTCGTATTGATTGGATAGTAATGATTACAGTGCTCCTCGAGCTGTTCGGCTGGAGGAGGAAGAAGAAGATCGGATCTCCCCTATGCTAAGGATCCAGGCCTCCTTATATAGGCGGGGGCCTGGTTACAGGTTTAGGCAGCGATTCGGCCGGCTGCCGGCTCCTCGACGGCGGCGTCCTGGTCGTGATCCTCTGGCCCTGCTCTGGCAAAGGCACTTTATAAAGTGTCTTTTCCCTAGGCCGACATCTGGAGGGCATATCCCTTCTCTTTTGCCTCGGATCCCATCGTGGGGAAGGGTCTTCGATCTCTCATTGGCTGGACGTGGTCGTGGCGCTCGTCACTCCCGTCCTGCGCCCCTGCCGCTCTTGTCGGGGCCATCCTACTTTTCGCCAGACAACCGTTGAGAGGCTTTGTCTTCATCGCCCGGCTCCAGTTCTCCTCGGTGGAGTCACCAGCCGGCTGCTGGCGCAGCCAGCCCTTCGGGCGGAGCCGGTCTTCTCGTGTTGGAGCCGTGGGGACTCCTGGGACGCCAGCCGACATATTGCCTGGCCCGTGGTGCGCCCCATAAGTCATCCCCACGACACTAGCCCCCGAAACTGGCGAAGTCTCATGGGCTAGCATGGGGCTTCGGCGGGTTCCTCTTCTCGTCAAGGTCTTGCTTGTCCTTGTCGAAGTCCCAGGATTTCTGGTCCGGCTTGGTCGCTCTAGTCCTCGAGGTTGCGTTTCGCACAGTTTCTCTGGCCGTCTTGGGACGAGCCGGCTCCAAGGTGCGACCCGGCTGGCGGCCGCGAGCCGGCGTGCCGCCTCCTGGGAGCTTGCGCCGCTTCGGGTCTTGTTCCCACGCAGCGGCCGGCGCAGCGCGCCAGTGGCCAGTCTTGTCAGTTGACTTCGGAATCATCACCGTCATAATTTCCTGAGTCATCATGCGAGGTGGGCTGGCGTACGCCAGCGACACGTCCCATCGATTCCTCCCACGATCCGCTGCGGCAACTGCCGCAATGGCACTCGATGCGGAAGTTGGTTATTGAAACATCGGGGGTTATCCCTTCGTCGCTCTTCTTTAAGTACCGAGCGTGCCAATCGCCCAGGGCATCCCCCACTTCTCCCCTCACCTCGAGCTTTGCCTTTCCGGACTCGACCCGATCATGTCGTCCCCCAGTGGTTCCACTGCCAGCGATGACAAGGTCCCGGAGGGGAGCGAGAAGGAGGTCGAGGCGCCGGAGACGGAGCCTTCCGTATCTCGGAAATGCGGTCGCCCGAAAGGGAGCCGCAACAAGAGTACCTTGGAAGCCCTCGCGGCGAAGGCCACCGCCGCTCCTTCTACTTCCGTCGCGCCCCAGGCGGCCAGAGCTTCCGGCGATGCGGGCATCCCGGAGAAGCGGAGGCCGGGCCGTCCGAAGGGGAGCAGGAAGAAGACCGCTCCCGCGGCGGCCGCTGCTCCCTCGTCGTCTCGCTGTCGTGGGCGGCCGCTTGGGAGTAAAAACAAGAAAGCCCCAGCTGTCTTCAGGGTTGCTGCCACTCCCGCGGGGCCCCGCGCGGTGGCCCCTCCTCCGCTAGGCCCGTCGCGGCCCTGGCTGGAGAAACCGGCGCTCCAACCGCCGACCTATATTTCGGCACAGGGGTGGTCCACATGCATCATTCCTACGCTCGCCGGGTCTCGGGATCTCCTCCGCCTTCCGTCCCAGTTCACAGACTCGATGGAAGGCCAGGAGATGGCCTACGCCAAGCTGCGGGAATGCAGCGGCGGCCAGCCCTCATACCGCGTAGAAGTTTACTACGACGGCCAGGGGGTGTGTTACTGCCGCGACGGGTGGTCGAAGTTCTTCCTCGACTACGGCGCGCACGAGGGCTGGTTCATCCTCCTCACCCGCCACAATGGGAAGAAGGAGTTCACCGTCTGCTTCTTCGACGCCACCCTCTCCGCCCGTACTTATGCCCCCCAGCCGTGAAGGACGGGGGCTCCATCGGCCTCCGGCATGGGCTTCTTCGGGACGAAGTCCGAGCGGCGCTCGCGCCAGGCCGAGGAAGGCGAGGATCTCTCGGGCGAGGGATTCTTGGCGCCCTTAGGGTAGTAGTTTAGGGGACTTTTGTAATCGTCAGACTTCTTAATGAACTCTTCTAATTTCCTGCAAATCTTTACTTGTTCTTCTTTGTTTGCTGTGTGAATGTCCTTCTTCACTGTGTGCTTTTTCCATCGCGCAAATGTCTTCTGCTTGACACCATTGCGATGCAATGATCCTTCCCTTAACGAAACCGCTGTTCACGCGAATCCGTAGATAGGGACTACGATAGTCATTACCCTGCGCAGATGCTTCAGGCGGGCTCTTCCGGCTTCAACGCGGAGGGAACGGTGTTTCTGCTTGCCGGCTCTGGGAGGAACGGACCAGTCCCGGCTCAGCGGAGTTGGAGCGGAGACTGAGTCTTGTACCGGCTCGGGCGAGGTCGAAGCCGGCACGTTTCCCTTCCCAGGCCTCCGCACGTCCCAAGCCACGATTGGAGTAGATCTCCTAGTTTCCGGCTCTAGCCGTTGCTTCGCGAGTGTTAGGTTTCGATTTTGTTGCTCGTTTGCTGATCGTGTCGCAGCGCCAGCTGATCGGACAGCCGACGAGGTACTGGAGCCGGCCCGCTTCTGAGGGCCAATTCCCTTTCCCCCTAGCCCTCGAGTTTTGGGGTAGCTGGACTAACAGCTAGCTCGAAACTAACTTTTCGCGAACAATGCCAACGCCAAGCGAGGTAGCCCTAGCTTCGAACCTCTTAGACGTGGCTTCTCAGCCCAAGCGTCGAGAGACTGTGACTATCAACTATTCGCTAGCTTTGCCTTCGTCCGGTTCCCTCAACTTTTTCCTTAATCTTCCCACCCTTCAGCCCTTCTACCCCCAACCGGCAGCCTGGTGCCGGTTGGTCTCCCTTGGGCCGGCAGCCGAATGCCGGCCTAGGGTGGGAGCGTGCCGCGGAGTAAGAAGTAGTACTTCGGTCTATCGGGCCCCCGACTCGTGCTAGCCAGCGCTTAGTTAACAGACATTGTCCTTGACGCCTGGTTGAGCGATTTTTCTATCATTTGCGGTTCTGCTCTGCGGCTTTCCCTTGTATGTGGTCTGCCGGCTCCTATCCATCCAGCTGCGCGGAGCCGGAAGGTGGAGGTTGGGCTCGAGACCTTCTTCATACACGGTACTCATCCGGCTGGCGAGGGATCGATCGTTTTTCGGGGCCGCCGGCTGTGGCTCGGTGCCTGGAGCCGGCTGCCGGTCAAGTGAATAACGCAGGAAGCAAAACATACACGAAGTGTTTTCCTCGAAGCCGGCCGTAACTAGCCGCTCCGTTTTCCTTTATTCATTGACACGTTTTTCGGGGTACAAGCTTTTGCCTTAGCAGAAGAAAGGTCTTAGGAGACTGACATTCCAGGGACGCTCGGTCTCCTTGTCAGAGTTATCTGCCTTGTTCTTTCTGGGCTCTTGTGCATCGATGAGGTAATATGCCCCATTGCCCAGCACCCGGCTGACAATGAACGGTCCCTCCCAGGGAGGAGACAGCTTGTGCATGCCTTTAGTGCTTTGGACCAGCCGGAGTACGAGATCTCCTTCGCGAAACGCGAGCGGGCGAATTTTCCGGCTGTGGTATCATCGCAGCTGTTGCTGGTAGAGCGCTGATCTAGCCAGAGCCTACTCTCGTGCCTCCTCGAGGAGGTCGACGCCATCTTCGCGAGCTTCTTTTGCTTGCTTCTCCGTGTACTGGACAATTCTGGGTGCGTCGAACTCAATGTCCGTGGGTAACACCGCCTCTGCTCCATAGACTAGGAAGAAAGGTGTGAAGCCGACAGAGCGATTTGGAGTGGTGCGCAGGCTCCAGAGCACTGAGGGTAGCTCTTCGACCCAATAGCCAGCTGAGCGTTCAAGAGGCTCGACCAGTCTTGGTTTAATGCCGGCTAGGATCAGCCCATTTGCCTTCTCCACTTGTCCATTTGACTGAGGGTGCGCCACTGACGCTAAGTCCAGCCGGATGCCTTTCTGGCCATAGTAATCAGCAAAGACTCCCTTCGCAAAGTTTGTCCCGTTGTCGGTGATGATGCTGTGGGGAACTCCATATCTTGTGATGATCTCGTTGAAGAACTTGATTGTGGACGAGCCGTCGAGTTTTTTGATTGGCTTGGCTTCGATCCACTTGGTGAACTTGTCCACAGCAACCAGCAGATGCGTCAAGCCCCCGGGTGCGGTCTTGAATGGCCCTACCATGTCCAGACCCCAAACCGAGAACGGCCAGGTGAGCGGGATGGTCTTGAGAGCTGCCGCTGGAGTGTTTCTGTGCTTGGAGAAGCGCTGGCAGCCGTTGCACTATTTCACCAGCTGCTCTGCATTCTGCTTGGCCGTTGGCCAGTAGAAGCCATGTCGGAAGGTTTTGGCCACCAAGGCTCTGGAAGATGCGTGATGTCCGCACTCCCCTTGGTGTATCTCTTTTAGCAGCTCCATCCCTTCTTCCGGCTCGATGCACTTCTGGTAGATGCCTGACACGCTGCGCTTGTATAGCTCGCTGTTGATGATGGTGTACGCCCCAGCTCGACGTTGAATTCGCCTAGCCTCCGCTTCGTCTTGCGGCAAGTCCCCAGTGATGAGGTAGTTGGAGAATGGCTCCGCCCAGGAAGGTATCTCCCGTATGTGGAAGACACTGGCAACCAAAGGATCAGCAGCCCCCGGGTCCGTCGTTGTGCCCGCTTCATCTGATTGTCCGGCTGGGGGAGCGGGCGTGGAGCCGGCAGTCCCCTTGTCCTTCGTCGAGCCGGTCGCGTTGGGCTGGCCAGCTGCCTCCTTCAGCCCCGAGACGGCAGCCCCCGGGTCCGGTAGCGGTACCTGGGCCGGGGCTGGGTCTCCAGGCACGTAGATGGATATGGACTCCGGCGAAGGTTTGATAGACAGCTTGTGGATGATCTCCAGGGACACCCCGGCTGGGATATCCTGCTTGGTGGAGCCGATCTTGGACAGCCGATCTGCGTCCTCGTTGTTTGCTCTGGGGACATGGTGGAACTCGCAGCCCTCGAAGAATCCGCTGAGCTGCTGCACGTAGAAGCGATAGGAGGCCATGTTGGCGTCCTTGGCGTCCCAGTCCCCTGAGACCTGGTGCGTCACTAGGTCGGAGTCTCCGAAACAGAGGATCCTCCTGATGCTGATCTGCTTGGCCATCTTGAGCCCATGTACCAGGGCTTCGTACTCAGCGACGTTGTTCGACGCACAGAAATGCATCTGCAGCACGTACTGCAGCCTGTCTCCCTTGGGAGAGGTGAGAACGACGCCGGCTCCCAAGCCCCCGAGCAGCTTGGAGCCATCGAAATGCATGCGCCAGTGGGTGGAGTCCGGAGCCGGCGGCAGGTACTGGTGCTCTCCCCAGTCAGCGAAGAAATCCGCTATGACCTGCGATTTGATCGTCGTCCTGGGCTTGTACTGAATGGTATGAGCTGCGAGCTCGATCGCCCATTTGGCCACTCTTCCCGACGCGTCCTTGAACCCGATGATCTCCGAGAGCGGAGTGGTGCTTACCACCGTGATTGGGTGCTCCTCGAAGTAGTGCTTCAGCTTCTTGGCCGCCATGTACACGCCGTAAGCGACCTTCTGGTAGTGCGGGTAGTTCTGCTTGGAGAGAGTGAGCACCTCACTCAAGTAGTACACCGGGCGCTGAACCGGCAGCTGTTTGCCTTCCTCGGTGCGCTCCACCACGATCACCACGCTGATGACGCGCGGGGTTGCTGCGATGTAGAGCAGCATTGGCTCTCGCGGAGCCGGCGCTGCCAAGATTGGCGCGGTAGACAGGGCTCGCTTGAGGTCATTGAAGGCGTCGTCAGCGCGCTGGGACCAAACGAAGTGGTCCGTCTTCTTCATCAGCTGATACAGCGGCATGGCCTTCTCCCCGAGCCGGCTAAGCAAGGCCAAACAACCAGCAAACTTCTGCACATCTCTGAGCTGGGTGGGCTTCTCTAGGGCCTCGATGGCTTTTATCTTCGAGGGGTTAGCCTCGATCCCTCGTTGGGAAACGATGTAACCTAGGAGCTGCCCAGCCGGCACACCAAAGGTGCACTTCTCAGGGTTGAGCTTCATGCGATAGCGCCGCAGGTTGGTGAAGGTCTCCTTGAGATCATCCAGGAGCGTGCCGCTCTGCTTGGTCTTCACCACCACGTCGTCCACATAAGCGTGTACGTTCCTCCCAATCTGCTCCTGCAGACATCGCTGCATGGTTCGCTGGTAAGTGGCTCCGGCGTTCTTCAGGCCGAACGGCATGGTAACGTAGCAGTAGGCTCCATATGGGGTGATGAAGGAGGTCTTGATCTGATCCGGCTGGAAGAGCGGGATCTGGTGGTAGCCTGAATAGGCGTCCTGGAAAGACAACAGGTCACAACCGGCTGTGGAGTCGATCACCTGGTCAATTCGTGGCAGCACGAAAGGATCCTTGGGGCAAGCCTTGTTGAGGCTGGTGTAGTCGATACACATTTGCCAAGTGTTATTCTTCTTCAGAACCAAGACTGGGTTCGCAAGCCAGTCAGGGTAAAACACCTCCATGATAAAGCCGGCTGCAAGGAGCCGGGCAATCTCCTCGCCAATAGCTCTCCTCTTTTCTTCTGCAAACCGCCGCAGCGGCTGCTTGACCGGCTTGGCGTCCGGCCGGACGTTAAGTGCGTGCTCAGCCAGCTCCCTCGGCACACCAGGCATGTCCTTTGGAGACCATGCAAAGATGTCCCGATTCTCACGGAGGAAGCTGGTGAGCTCGCTTTCCTATTTGGCAGACAAGCCGGTGCCGATGATGACATACTTGGAGGGGTCGCTCTCGTCCAACAGGATCTTCTTGGTGTCGTTGGCTGGCTTGAATTGCTCCACAGGCGACTGGCGAACCGGTACATCTTGCTGGGTCAGCTCCACGCGATGTAGAAGCTGCCTCTTCTCCTCGGCGACGACCAGCGCCTCTGCCAGCTGCGAGCTCTCCTTTGCGCAGGCTAGGGACTTCTTTAAGTTTCCCGAGACTGTGATCACACCTCTGGGCCCTGGGAGCTTCATCTTTAGATAGGCGTAGTGCGGGACCGCCATGAACTTGGCCAGGGCCGGACGGCCTAGCAACGCGTGGTAGGGACTGCTGATGTCCACCACCTTGAACCAGATGGGCTCGCGGCGGCTATTCCCCTTCTTTCCGAAGAGAACCTCCAGCTGCACCTTGCCCAAAGGGGTGCAAGAATGCCCAGGCACGATGCCATGGAAGGTGAGCCGGCTAGGTTTCAGCTGAGCAAGCGGGATGCCCAACTTCTCCAGAGAGCTTCGGTAGAGAAGGTTGATACTACTACCGCCATCGATGAGCACGCGGGAGAAACGGCACATGTGCGTATCGGAACACACGACAGGATCCACGACCAGAGCATACTCTCCAGGGCTGGGCATCAACCTCGGGTGGTCTTCGCGCCCCCAGGTAACGGCCGCCTCGGACCAGTGCATGAACTGGGGTTCTGCAGGCATCACAGCGTTCACCGCTGCCTCATGCCAAAGGTCGTTCATTTTGTCCTTGCCGGGGGTAGTGAAGATGTGATACTGCTCCACATCCGTCGGGAAGTCATCATCTTGATCTTGCTCGCCTCCAGCCGGGTCGCGCTGTTGGTCCTCCTGACCTTCAGCCAGTTGCGCTTGCGACGTACCAGGGATCTGCCGAGCGCGCTGCTCCAGCTCTCTCATGAAACGGCACTGACGCGTGGAGTGGGTCGCTTCCCTGCCCAGGGAGGTATGGAATTTACACGGCTGGTCAAGCGCAGCATCAAGGGTGTACTTGCCCTCTTTGCGCCCATGACCGCTGCCTGTAGCCCCTGGGCCTCCTTGGTCAGAAGCCGCTCGCTTTGAGCTAGCAGATCCTCTAGGGAGCGTCTTGGTGTGGTCAAGCCACAGGTGGATGTGCAGCGCCGATGGGCGAGCCTGGGACTCCGACCCCAGCGCTGACTCCTCGATCGAACGTGGCCTGCTTGCTCCGCCGCCCTGCTGGACGCGGCGACCTTGAGCATTGCCGCTCAGAACACGGCCGCCCTGTCCACGCCCTCCGCGGCCTCGGCTCGCCGATGGCGACCGCTAGATCTGGCCAGGGATGGCAGTGGCGAAGCTACGACGCGGGTCACGGGCGAGCTCGGTCGGTGCGTCTCCCTGCACGCCGTAGAACTCGCTGAGCGTGGTGCTCGCGCGGCACCGATTGGCCTCGTCTTCAGCCACCTTGCCGAGGAGGACGAGGCGCGTCCGCTCCAGGTGATGAAGCCAAATCTACTGTCACTAATAATTCTGACAAGGTTGCAAGATATGTGGTACCCTCTAGACGTCAAGAGTATATTGATCAGGCTGCTAGCAATGACTCTGACGTGAAGAAAGACACAAAAATTATGACTGGAACACCTGCTGTTCAGATTGTGTTGCCTCAAGAAGTAAAGCCCACATTTAGAACTCCATGCAGATATTTGATGATTGGTACAATTAAAATCAAAGTCTGATGCTTACGTGTTTTAGGAAAGGCCAAGGTAACGTTTGTAAAAGTGTATGACGTGCAATCTATAAGCACGTTTGGGTATGACCTGGTCTTTTTGATTTTCGAGTCCAAGTTGGTCGGGCTTAGCCCAGTTTTTATTTCCTATATAATCAGGTAGGAGCGCTCTGTATTAGGGCAGACAAGTTATTTTCGAGTTGATAAATATACAGAAAATCGCCATGGTTGTGCGGCGGCCAATCTGGTGTTCGAGTTGAGAATTCCATCGAGGATTCGTGTCTTGGCATGAGGATTGGAGGCCATCGACTTCTAGTCTGATACGTGAGTCTATAGGGCTCGTCCGTGTAATTCCGGCGCATCGCAGGGTTTGCATGTTGTTTGATTAGGTTTGCATCTGGTAAACCTAGTTCTGCTATTTTATTGCTTGATCGATCCTGTATCTTGGAAATTATTGCTGCTGCTATTCACGTGAGATTAGGATAAGAGGAAATCAGTATTATTGCTGGGAGCCAGCCTTGAGATTGCTATATTCTATTAGATTGTTCTTTGCATCAGAGAGCTAGCTGTGGAAATACAATTGGCGATTGTCTATTTGTACCGTGAAAGATTTTGCACAGCACTGCAGCATAATACGCCGTATCATCTTGGTATCAGAGCAAGGTTGTCTGTGGTGCAGATTTTTTTTCTCCTCAGCTGTTTGATTTTGATACTTTGTGATATGTCGCTGCATGAGGATTCCGATCTGGATGGAGGAGAAATTCCTTTGAGTTCAGAAGTAACTGAAGATCTACGTATCCACCTGATGTCGATCAAAGGTGCCAATAAAAAGCTTCGCACAAAGGTTGAGGATATGTCTGCAAATATTACGGGTGTCGAGGACAGGCTTAATGCACGTTTGACGACAAGTGATCGCCAACGGGATGATAGTTTGCGAGTGGTGACAGAGAGCCTAAATCGGTTGACTGCGGAAGTTCAGCGCCTAGAGGCAAGAGATGCGACACCCCGGCAGTCCCGATCACCGCGGCGCGGCCGCAATCAGTCTGATGCTGATGTTTCTGATTTGTCTGATGCTCGTGGAGGCTATCAGCGCCGACCGCGACGTGTTGCGGAGGTTCACCACGGTGCTGTTCAGCGGCGCAACCAAGGTGGTGAAGCTGCTCAGGAGGACGGCGGTCTTGGTCGAATAAAGCTGACCATACCAGAGTACTCGGGGCGTTCTGATCCGGAGAAGTACTTGGAGTGGGAGATGCGCGTGAACCAGATTTTTGATGGCCACAATTATTCTGAAGAAAAGAAGGTTCGTGTCGCATCCATGGAATTTACTGAATATGCTCTTGTGTGGTGGGATAATAAGAACCGTACAGGAGAGAGACCCGCAACATGGGTTGACATGAAGCATGTCATGAGGGAGATGTTTGTGCCCGCTTGCTACACTCGACAGCTTCATAGTAAGTTGCGTCGTCTTGTGCAAGGTACAAAATCAGTTGATGCATACTACAAAGAGATGCAAACATTGATGATTCGTACAGCAGTACGTGAATCCCCGGAGGCAACCATGGTTCGTTTCTTTGAGGGGCTAGAAGAAAAGATTCGTGACCGTGTTGATTTGATGCAATATAATGATATACATGAGTTACTTCATCAAGCGGAACGTGCTGAACGTTGGGTCTTCGATAAGCAAGCTGCAGAGATTCGTCCGAGTTACAGCCTTGGGAGACGCAGTTCTTCTCATATTGATGACGGTAGTACTAAACCGGCTGCTTCTTACAAGTCGGTGAGCAATGAACAAGGCAAGGTAGCTGCTGCACATAAGGAGGTTTCTCAAGCTGCATCGAGCACATCTCATCATAGTAATATTGTATGCCATAAGTGTGGGGGGCGAGGGCACATAATGCGTATGTGTCCTAATAAAAAACAAATTTTGCTTGTTGATGATGCATATATTTCAGAATCTGAAGAAGATATGCCAGAACTTGAGGATGATACAAATAAAGATGATGGCAAGTCCATAGATTGTTGGCCTCACCTTAATGTGGCGAGTTTGATGGCGCATAAGGTTCAGCGTGATGACAAGGTAATTGTTGAACCTGGACAGCGGCGTAGCATTTTTCAAACAGCATGTACCATCAAGGGAGAAGTTTGCAAATTGATTGTTGATGGTGGAAGTGCAAGCAATATGATTAGTATGGATGTGGTAGAGTCTCTTTCGTTGTCTACATGGGAACATCCGAAGCCATACTATATGCAATGGATCAATGGCGTTGGCAAGTTGAAGGTCACGCACAGAGTGAAAGTTCCTTTCTCCGTGGATGGGTATGTTGATAAAGTGGAGTGCGATGTTCTACCGTTGCATGTTTGTCATCTTTTATTGGGACGTCCATGGCAGCATGATGTCAATGCACTTCATCATGGGCGCACAAACAGGTACACTTTTATGCATAAGGGTGTGTTCTATGCTCTTCTTCCCAAAGATGCAAAGGATATACAGTGTACCATCGAGGTGTTTAAGACGCAGTCTACAAGGCGTAGGTCGAAACCGAGGACGGTTTCCTTTGAAGGGAGGGAGGATGATGAAGCCAAATCTACTGTCACTAATAATTCTGACAAGGTTGCAAGATATGTGGTACCCTCTAGACGTCAAGAGTATATTGATCAGGCTGCTAGCAATGACTCAGACGTGAAGAAAGACACAAAAATTATGACTGGAACACCTGCTGTTCAGATTGTGTTGCCTCAAGAAGTAAAGCCCACATTTAGAACTCCATGCAGATATTTGATGATTGGTACAATTAAAATCAAAGTCTGATGCTTACGTGTTTTAGGAAAGGCCAAGGTAACGTTTGTAAAAGTGTATGACGTGCAATCTATAAGCACGTTTGGGTATGACCTGGTCTTTTTGATTTTCGAGTCCAAGTTGGTCGGGCTTAGCCCAGTTTTTATTTCCTATATAATCAGGTAGGAGCGCTCTGTATTAGGGCAGACAAGTTATTTTCGAGTTGATAAATATACAGAAAATCGCCATGGTTGTGCGGCGGCCAATCTGGTGTTCGAGTTGAGAATTCCATCGAGGATTCGTGTCTTGGCGTGAGGATTGGAGGCCATCGACTTCTAGTCTGATACGTGAGTCTATAGGGCTCGTCCGTGTAATTCCGGCGCATCACAGGGTTTGCATGTTGTTTGATTAGGTTTGCATCTGGTAAACCTAGTTCTGCTATTTTATTGCTTGATCGATCCTGTATCTTGGAAATTATTGCTGCTGCTATTCACGTGAGATTAGGATAAGAGGAAATCAGTATTATTGCTGGGAGCCAGCCTTGAGATTGCTATATTCTATTAGATTGTTCTTTGCATCAGAGAGCTAGCTGTGGAAATACAATTGGCGATTGTCTATTTGTACCGTGAAAGATTTTGCACAGCACTGCAGCATAATACGCCGTATCACCAGGGCCTCAGCGACCTGGGCGGGATCGATGACGCGGCCGAGGGGAGCGCGCAGGTCCACCACAGAGACGTCCGGGGCGTCTTGCTCTGGGAGTGGAGCATCTTGCTCCTGTGGAGGAAGGCGTTCGGGCGACGGGCACTCGGGGCGCAGAGAGTCGCCGCCCTCATCCTCTCCCAGGGCCATCA
Organism: Dactylis glomerata; assembly: GCA_007115705.1. Lineage (NCBI taxonomy): Eukaryota > Viridiplantae > Streptophyta > Magnoliopsida > Poales > Poaceae > Dactylis > Dactylis glomerata. The sequence continues at coordinate 1,261,558 of QXEO01000507.1, forward strand.
CCTCGACCATGGCGCCAAGATTGCTGCCTTCACCGCAGCTTGAGCCTCCTTCGCAGAGAGAGCCGAAGACGTCGGTGACCTCCTCCGGGAAGGGCTTGGCGACGTAGAAGCGGTGGCTGCCGACGTCGAGGAAGGAGCCGCTGTTGCCGAAGCCGTTCTCGAAGTGGGCCAAGTTGTCGCTGATGCAGTCGAAGGTGCCGAACCTCCAGACGATGCCAGAGGCGACCTTCTCGCCGGAGGGTCCCGGCCGGAACTTGACTCCGCTCGCCACCGCACTTTGCCCCACGGTGGGCGCCAACTGTCGTGGGAATTTAGAGACAGTAGCCATGGGGAGGATTATCGGAGGGGCTCGACGTTGGTGACGATGGGTCCGGCTCGGGATTGTGCCAACAGAGACACCTCGGTTTACCCAGGTTCAGGGCCCTCCCGGTTGGAGGTAAACCCCTACTTCCTGCCTGCTTCGTATTGATTGGATAGTAATGATTACAGTGCTCCTCGAGCTGTTCAGCTGGAGGAGGAAGAAGAAGATCGGATCTCCCCTATGCTAAGGGTCCAGGCCCCCTTATATAGGCGGGGGCCTGGTTACAGGTTTAGGCAGTGATTCGGCCGGCTGCCGGCTCCTCGACGGCGGCGTCCTGGGCATGATCCTCTGGCCCTGCTCTGGCAAAGGCACTTTATAAAGTGTCTTTTCCCTGGGCCGGCATCTGGAGGGCATATCCCTTCTCTTTTGCCTCGGATCCCATCGTGGGGAAGGGTCTTCGATCTCTCATTGGCTGGACGTGGTCGTGGTGCTCGTCACTCCCGTCCTGCGCCCCTGCCGCTCTTGTCGGGGCCATCCTACTTTTGGCCAGACAACCGTTGAGAGGCTTTGTCTTCATCGCCCGGCTCCAGTTCTCCTCGGTGGAGTCGCCAGCCGGCTGCTGGCGCAGCCAGCCCTTCGGGCGGAGCCGGTCTTCTCGTGTTGGAGCCGTGGGGACTCCTGGGACACCAGCCGGCATATTGCCTGGCCCGTGGTGCGCCCCATAAGTCATCCCCATGACATATATATAGGGGCCAGGAGGGGACGGTGTAGGCTAGATTGAAAGCGAGCAAGGTTCAACACCCAAGTTTACTTTCGGTATACACCTGTTTCGACTAACTTTACCTTCGAGTTCATCCGACGCCCTATCTCCCCAATCCTAAGTCCTTCATCTAGGACATTTGTCAAGTTAACCCCTTGTCACTCGTTGAATGATAAGAGTGAAAAATAGAGTGTTCTTGGCAAACGAAAAACGGAGTGCGTCTTCTCCAAAAGAAATTTGTTGGAGTCCAACCATTTATTGCAGAAAATAAAACAAAAGAAAACTGAAAGCTACAGTAAAGATGCTCCAAGAAAAATGCATAGAATATGAAGCAATAAAAATATAGTGTGTTGAAAGGTGACCTGATTTTTGCCGATGAAGAAAGGGTGCCTCGGGGGCATCTCCAAGCTTTGACGCTTATACCTCTTGGATATTTCTTGGGGTGACATGGGAATCCCCAAGCTTGAACTTTTTTCCATACTTCATCTCATCTCATCACTCTCCATTCCCTACACTTGAATACTTCCTTCATACAAAACTTCACACAATTCTATTAGCAACCTTAGCATAAGCATGATAGTAAATCAACCCTTTTTAGTTCAGTTTCAAACCCAAAAACCCCACATATAAATCATATACTACTGTAGAAACTTCCTCAAAAGTTCTGTGATCAAAAGAAATCAAAAAGAAAGCGATCGAGAGGCAAACACAAATAGTGGCAGAAATCTGTCAAAACAGAACAGCTGACAAAGGTTGATTTTTTCGAGGACCTTGTGTTGCTCAAATCGAAAAGTGTAAAACTAATGAAAGTTTGGATATAACCTGGGGCATATGCACAAGAAATCGCAGATCAAAAAGATATTCTGAGAATTTTCACGAATTTTTACGGTGCAACACCGAAATCTGTTTTAGGACAGCAACTTCCCCAAATCTTACCTCCCTCAAATTAGAGGTTCTTCTTGGCACAACAACGAAATAAAAATTATAAGGAGAGGTCATTACAGTAGTAATAACTTTCAAGACTCAAATAAAAGAAAAAGTACTAAAAAGAAAACATTGGGTTATCTCCCAAGAGTGCTTTTCTTTAACGCCTTTGAGCTGGGCGCAGAAAGTGGAAATCAAGTATTATCGAATGAGGCATTAAGATCAATTGCAGAAGTCTTTTCAACAAGGCATTGAATTGTATCCAAATGAGTTTTCGAAGATCCCTTGTGAACACTCTTTGGTTCACTTCTTTCATCAAAAAGATTTTTAGGACAAATCCAATCAAAATTATTTTCCAAAGCTTCATGTAATCCTAAGAGTTTGCTAGGTATTGGTACTTTAATTTCTTCCTTGTTTGTACCAACAACCTCTACACATGAGCCAAGCATATTAAAATGCTCAAAACTTTCCTAGCTTCAATAACAACATCTCTAAATTATCTATGCAAAGTCTCCAAAATAAAATCTTTCTTTTCGGAGTCTTCGATATCATGAAGCTTAAGAAACATTTGTTGCATAAAAGGATTAAGGTTAACAAACCTAGCCTCCAACATGTGAACTAAATAAGCAGCATCAACTTCATAACTAGGAGCAAGCTCAGCTAAAGATCTATCCTCAACATCTTTATGCATACTAACATGATTAAAGAACTCCTCGATGTTGCCATTCCCAATTATAGAACCACTACCTACTGAGAGGTCCTCCAAAGCATACTTAGGGAACAACATAATAAACTAAAGGTGAAAGTAACAGAATGCAAACTACCAAAGGAACTATTTTTGTGTGTTTTTGATAAAACGATGCAAGCAAAAATAAAGTAAAGCAAAACAATAACAAAGTAAAAGATTGAGCGTGAGAGACTCCCCTTGCAGAAATCTTCTTTCTCCCCGGCAATGGCGCCAGAAAAATTGCTTGATGGCATGTAGATTACACCCCATTGGGAACCCCAAGAGGAAGGTATGATGAGCACAGTAGCAAGTCTTCCCTTAGTTGTGAAACCAAGGTTTATCGAACCAGTAGGAGAAAGCCAAACTTCAGAAGTTTGATGCTCGCTAGCTTCGCGACAGCTCCGGACAATTATAAGGCGCCTCATCCAGGGCTTTGCTTTGCACCAGCAGCAATGTGGAACCTGCACACAACACAACCAAGTACTTTGCCCCAACTTACGATGAGGTTGTTAATCTCACCGGTTTGCTGTAAACAAAGGATTGAGCGTATCGAGTGGTAAAAGGTAATAGTATGCGAGAATGTAAATAATGCGAGTAAAAGTAAAACGGTAATAGAAGTGTAAAGGAAATTGGACCAGGGTCCACATTTCACTAGTGGTGTCTCTCCAAAAGATAAATAACAACATGCTGGGTAAACAAATTACAGTTGGACAACTGATAGAATAAAGATAGCGTACATATGTCATGAGGATCACTATGAGATTCACTCCAAGCATTAAGAGAAAATACATAGACCGTAATCCAACTGCATCTATGACTAATAATCCACCCTCCGGATGTCGTCCGAGCAACCATCGGGTATTAAGTTGCGAACAACGGATAACTGCATTAAGCAAAGTGCATAAAGTAAACAAAGCAAATGTCCTTGGACACAAGAATGTTGTTTTCTCCCTAGTGACAACAGCACATCTACAACCTTAGAGATTTCTGTCACTCCCCTAGATTACTAGAGGCATGAAACCAACTATTGAGCATAAATACTCCCTCTTGGAGTCACTAGCATCTACTCGACCAAGATATCTAATAGCAATGGAGAGCATGCAAGATCATAATCAACATAGAGATAACATAAAGATAATATTTCAGCACATCAACTTGACATAGTACCAATACTCATCGGATCCCAACAAACACAACATGTAGAATTACAAAAAGATGATCTTGATCATATAGGGCAGCTCACAAGATCTAAACATGAAGCACATGGTGGAGGAGACGACCATCTAGCTACTGCTATGGACCCGTAGTCCAAGGTAGACTACTCACACATCACTCTGGAGGCGACCATGGTGGTGGAGAAGGCTTCTGGCAGGGATTCCCCTCTCCGGCAGGGTGCCGAGAAGAGCTCCTGGATCCTCCCGATCTCGCGACGATGACGGCGGCGGCTTGCGGTATGTTTTGAGGAAAAGCGATCCATCCTTTAGGTTTTTCCCATCGAGGGGAATATATAGGCGGAAGGGCGGCATCAGGAGGTGGACCAGCTGGTCTTACCCCCTGGTGGCGTGGGCCAGGGGTAGGCCGCGCCACCCTAGGATGAGCCTGGCCTCTGGCCCCCCTCCGTCTCATCTTCGGACTTCATGACGCTTCGGGAAAAATAGCAGGTTTGGCTTTTGTTTCATCCAATTCCGAGAATATTTCCTGTGTAGCTTTTCTGAAACATAAAAACATTAGAAAAAAGGGAACTGGCACGGTGGCATCTCGTTAGTAGGTTAGTTCCAGAAAATGCATAAAAACGTCACGAAGTGTAACAAAACACAAAGCAAATGGTGTATAAACAAACATTTGAGACGTATCAGTTGGTTTGGTAAAATTATATCCCCAATCATATATATAAGGATGGGGATGTGAATAATCTAGGGCTCCGCGAAGGGTATTGTCCCCATTCCATCCCTATTGTGAGTCGGAGCTGTGTAGTTTCAAGACTAACAAAGTTGTGATTCAAAAGATGTCACTGAAGTATTTAATAAGATATATAATACATGAAACTCAAGGTTTGATACCTAGTGGGCTAGGGATACACTACCCAACGTCATAATCATCCAATGATGTTAATGCCAAAGTTCTGGGCCTACAAAATCTAGGATATTCACTATAAGAGGAGAATGGATAAATAATAATGAGGTTAACGGTCTAGTCTTCAACTTAGGTTGTACTCAACCTTTGTTACACACAACTTGCGTCAATCAGCTAGAGTTTCCATCATAGTCATGAAGCTCTAACTCATTGGAATAAACATTTTCAACACATGAGGTGCTTGATTCAACATATGTTATGGGCCGCAACCAAGCTTCAACCAAGTGAACATGAGGTGCTGGAAAAATATAAACAAGCTAGGGTCTCAATCTATATATAAAGCCTAATAGCTTGAATGATTGCTCGAGATATTTTCACCGGATTGTTGTGGAAAGAGTTTTGGGTGAGACTGAATCACACAAGAAGTTTCGTGTTTGGCCCTGTAGATCTACCCCCCCCCCCCCCCTAATAGTACGGTTGTTTCTATTTGTCTAAAATATATAAGAAGACACTATGGTCATCAACCTTCTTCGGCTTTTGAGTCTTCAAGCATGGCAAAACAACTTGTAGCTTCAAGTCAGTGTCCTTGTCTTCGATCTTCAACCCATAATTTCTTCGAAAACAATTTAGGGGTTGTTTTCAGCATGGTTAAACCATCTTTCGAGACTTAGTTCATGTGTATACTAGATATGCGCATTAGCCATTTAACTGTACTGCTATCAATCATCCAAAACCCAATACGAGGGCACTAGATGCACTTTCAGAATATATACATTCAAATTACTCTTTTATTTTGGAAACTTGGTTCCTGTGTGAGCATTAGGAACCTATACAACTCCCTTAATGTCTATTATGCATGTTCTAGAATTCGTATGTTTCATTGGCTATAAAAGATCCTTAATCTCCACACTTCAAGGCAATGTTCACTTTCATACTTTTAGGGCCTCCAACGCTTGTTGTTACACTTTCTTTAATGCCTAAACACGGTCACATGTGTGCATTACATTAATCTCTGGATCATTTAATTATTAATCAGCAATTGTACTTAAGGAGCCACAATTTTCTTTTCAACTCCTCCTCCATGAAATGTGTGCAACTTTGCGAAAGACTACCCTCTTTTTAGAGAGGGATATAAAAGAACACCTAGTCTCAGTAGGCTAGTGACGATCAGTGGCGGATCTAGGACAAAATCGACGGGGTGCCAAGCTTGAAAAACTCCCTATTAGGATCTGATTTGCGCAAGAATTAGTCCAAAAACTACAAGCTAAAAGAGTTTTTACACTTTTGGAGGGGGTGCCATGGCACCTATGGCACCCCCACTAGATCCACTACTGGTGACGATGATATATCACCTTGTCCCAAATTATAAGATGTTTGGGCAAATTAAATTAGTTTGCCAAAACGTCTTATATTAGAGAAATGAGGGAGTACATGCTATATAGTTTTATTCCTCGTCCAGTAGGAAACATACTCAGACAGATTAGATTTCCAATGGTAGGCGGGTAGTCATTGTGCTCATTGACGGCGATTGGTTTGATCACAACATGGGTGTTCAGCAATTGTTCTGTATATGCGTGCACATAGGTGCATGCGTATGTATGAGCGTCCACGAGTTGTAAATGGTATAATACAAGTTGTATATATACACGTGAAGAAAGTAACATAAGAGACTGCATGTTTTTATCTTATGAATAAAGAGCGGATTACAGTGTCAAAAAAAAAAAAACTATACGACACGGTACCAGCAAGAGTAAGTAAAAAGTCTCACCCAAAATGCCTTCAGCAAGTTGTGAAAACACCTTTCAACTACCTTGCCAACCATGCATGAAAACAACGTTTTGGGTGACGTAGTACCCCTGTCATGCATGCTCTAGTTTCTTCAGATTTCGTCGTGAATGCACCCCCTGCATTAAAAATTCTTCTTGAACTTGCAATTTCAGTTTTGCAAGGTTGGTTTAACTTACCCGACCCTAATTAAGCAAATTTTATCATGCATGCCACTTGACTGATGCAAGGCTTGGATATATACTCTTTTCGACGTTTGCATCTTCTCCATATATGGAACTTTGCATTCACATTTTACTGTCAATATTGTGAATACAGTGTTGCATATGTTGTCTCATTCTTTATTACTCCCTCCGATCGAGAATAAGTGTCGGTGATTACTAAGAGCATCTCCACTGGTGCCCCCAAAATTGTGGCCAGCAGGGGCGTCGGCAGGTCCGTTTTGGGAGCGTCGGCAGGCCCTCCCAGGAAACTGGGGCCGGGCTCCCACACTGGCGGCCTCAAAACGCCAGCCCAAAAAAATTTCTTTACAAATCTAATTTTAATAGCAATACATATATATTTATGAAGTAGAAATATTACATAGTTTACACAAATAAATAGTTTCTTACAATCCTTATTCGAATAGGAAATTCAAATATAAAATTTAAATAGGAAATTCAAATAGCAAATCACGCATTTCCTTTGATTGACCAAAGGTGCTCGACCAGATCAGCCTGAAGTTGACGATGTTCCCCGGCGTTGCGGATTTCCATATGCATGGCGAGGAAAGCAGAAAACTGAGCAGGCACCTATATAGTCGTGATGACCCACCAGTCTTCGAGAGAAGTAAAACCCAAATTTATTGATTCGATAAAAGGGGAGCTAAAGAATACTTATAAGCCTTAACAGATGAGTTGTCAATTCAGCTGCACCTGGAAATAGACTTGCTCGCAGCGGTTTATCAGTAGCAACAATTTTATAGTGGTGATAGTAGCAAAACAGTAACAGTAATGGTAAAATAAAAGCAGTAATAGTAGCAATAGTAAACAGTAGGATTAAAGACTGTAGGCATAGGGATAGATGCACGGGTGTTGCATGAATAAGATAATTCATGAAATCAGTGAGACATGGGCAATTGCAGATAAATAATGATAAAGCATCCTAGTACTAAACAATCATAGGCATGTGTTCCATATATAGTCGTACGTGCTCGCAATGAGAAACTTGCACGACATCTTTTGTCCTACCAGCCTGTTGCAGCAGGGCCTCAAGGGAAACTAGTGGTAATTAAGGTACTCCTTTTTTTTGAACATAAAGATTTATTCATTTAGGAGCATTTTACAGATAGAAGCGTGAAAGGCAACACGCTGGTTACAGAGAGAATTTCCCTGATTGGACAAAGTCCTGCATCTGAACATAAGCAACGGTATAGTACAGGTCTATTATGCATTTTTAAAGCAAGCCTTGCAAGATGATGAGCCTTGACGTTGCTTTGCCTATTAATATGAGAAATCTTGCTTCGTTGGAGAGATGGACTCTTTTGTATCTGAGCTAGCAATGGTCTGTTATCCCAGTGACCTGGAGCGGTGAAAATGTCTATAGCTTTTGTTGCTCAAGCTAGCACTGAGCAATCTGTGAGGAAGTGTGGCTCTTGAATTTTGAGTATCTCCGCTAGCCTGGTGGCGAGCATAAGACCAAAAGTCTCGGCCTAGAGAGGAGAAGAAGCCGCAGGTGACATTGCCGAGATGTGAAGTTGCTTGATGTGCTGATTATTTTGAACTTCAATGAAGACTCCAATTCCTGCCTGTTTTGTAGTGTTGCTTGGTTGAATTTCCCACGCAGCATCACAAAAGATTGTGTTGCCTGCAAAATTATTTGGATTTTGTATCACTCGTGGTGGTAGCAGATGGTTCTGTAAGCAAGTTACACTATGATCTTCTGTAGGGGACCCGCCTTCTGTAGGGGACCCGCCTTCTAATTTGGTTGCTTGGATGATTGCATTAGCTGCCGCAAATACCTGAGATGGCCTGCAATATTTCCTAGCAAAGAGAGCATTGTTTCGAGATTTCCAAAGACACCACAGAAAAGTATATAAGCTAGTAAGATTAATCTGTGGGTGGCCGGAGTTAAGCAAAGCTTGGATCATATCAGGAACAGAATGATTATTTGCAGCAGGAATTTCAGTTTTAATAAACCACGGCGAACAGAACCAAGCAGCTTTAGAGTACGGGCAAAGGAAAAGCATGTGCATTTCATCTTCAGTGTTATCACACCTAGAGCAGTTTTCTTGTATGTGTATAGAGAACTTACTTGCTCTCTTACCTGTAGGTAGCGCTTTCCTAAGAAGCCTCCAAGCAAATGTTTGTACTCTTGGAATCATGTGTTTGTCCTGCCACACCTGGTTTAGAAGAGCAATAGTCTGTGGATGAACAGTTTTTGGTCGTTGTCTCACTGGCAGATCGAGGTTGATGAAGCAATGCTTATAAGCACTTTTGGAGGAGAATTTTCCTGCAGGTGTTAGTTTCCAAATCAAAGTATCTTCTCCTACAGCATTAACTATAGGAGTCTGCAGAATATCATTTGCTATCTCAGTAGTGAAGAGAGTATTAATAAGATTAGCATTCCAAGCCTTTTGATTTGGTAACCAAAGATCTTTAACAGTAGCAGGATAGACAAAAGGACGCTCTTGGATAATTAGATGATCATAAATTTCCTCCCATCTTGAAAACCAAGGAGAGCTCCAAACAGAACTATTACCATCTACAATCTGATAGGAAGAGGCTGAAATTAAGAGAGGCCTTACCTTAAGGACTGCAGCCCAAAAAGCTGATTTTGCCTTGTTTGATTTTGCTCTCCAGATGGATGTGTCGTGGTGATATTTTGCCTTGAGTATCAAAGCAATCTGGCTATGCGGTTCTTTTGCCAACCTCCATGCCACAGAAAGAATTAGCCCCTGGTTGATTGCTTGCAAGTTCCTGATACCTAAGCCACCAATTTTCTTTTCGGTGCAAATGTCAGCCCATGCTCTGAGACACAAGCTTCTAGTAGTAGGTTCATCTTTTATCCCTGTCCACCCGAAGTTTCTAATAATCGCTGTGAGTTTTGCAATGAACTTCTTGGAGAAAAGAATATTAGACATGTAATATACGGGAATGGAGGCAAAAACAGATTTAATAAGAGTGAGTCGAGCAGCATGTGAGAGCCTATTTGCCTTATAAGCTGAAAGTTTTGATTTAAATTTATCATAAATGAAGTTGTATGCTCTAGATCTATTCTTTGCAGGAAGGATGAGTGGATGACCAAGATAGATAGTGTTGGCATCTAAATTCGGAACCTAAAAAATTTGCTTGATATCTTGTTTGGCTTGCAAAGACACATTTTTTACGAAATAAAATGGCAGATTTGTTCCAGTTGGGGGTCTGACCCGAATGCTGACAAAACTAGCCTAAAATATTGGAAATAGTAGCTGCCTCCTGCACATTAGCTTTTCCACACACTAGCAAATCATCAGCAAACATTAAAGAGTGGATAGGAGGGCATTCAGGCCCAAGGGAGATACCTGACAGGAGATTGGCTTGCAGCGCATCTAGAAGTGCCAGCGAAAGTTCATTCACTGCAAGAACAAAAAGTGAAGGAGACAGGGGGAATCCCTATCGGATACCTCGACTATTTTTAAAGTCGGCAAAAGATTGACCATTTATAATAACAGAAAAGGTTGGTGAGGAGATGCATGCATGTATAAGATTGATGAAATGACCATGTAGCCCTTTACATTCCAATGCCGAGGTGATGAAGTGCCACTCTAACCTGTCAAAAGCTTTTGCCAAATCTATTTTGATCATAAAATTTTGGCTATGACAAGAAGATAGAGAGAAAGAATGAGCAATTTCTTGAGCAATGATGATGTTATTTGAAATGCGTCTACCTTCAATGAAAGCTTGTTGCGAGTCATGCACATAGTCAGGCAAGTGGCTTTTCAAACGATTTGCAAGATATTTAGCAATAAGTTTGTATATCACATTGCACAAACTAATTGGCCTATAATCAGAAGGTAAATGGCAAGCCAACTTTTTTGGAATGAGGGCAATGTGAGTATCATTGAGATGGGATGGTATAATACCTGTGAGGTAGAATTGGTTAATCAAAGCCGTGACATCATCACCTATCCAACTCCAAGACGCCAAGTAGAATGCTACATTGAAGCCATCTGGTCTAGGTGAAGTATTCTTTTTCATAGATTTTAGTATCTCCCAAATTTCCTGCTTACTTGGGATCGAGTTAGTGAAATCCTGTGATTCATGAGGAAAGGTTGTGCTTGGCAGAAATGTGTCACTGTTAGAGCGATTCAAGCAGAAAATATTTTTCAAGTAGCTAACAAATTCAGCTGCAATGTCACTAGGGTCATGAAGATAATTACCGTGAACATCTGCAACAGAGACTATTCGGTTGTGTCGTCTACGTTTAAGAACGACATTATGGAAGTAGGAAGTGTTCCTATCACCTTGAGTTGCCCAGTGCTTCTTTGCCCGTTGTCTGTAGTACTCTGTAAGTTTTGTCATGGTTTCTTCATATTGTCCAATTAGTGTGGCTTCCATTGAGTGATCCTGATCATGTATCGGCTTAACCTGTATGGCATTGATCTGATCTTGAATTGTAACTAATTGTTGTTGTATGGGTTTCTTCTTTTTACACCACCTCTTTAATGTCCCTGCAAGGTTAGTGATCCTAGCATGGAAAGTCTTCTTAACCAAAGAGGTCCAAGCATTCTTTGCTACGCCTTGAAAATCATCTTCAAAGGTCCACCAATTTTCAAATTTAAAGTGAAGTTTGGGTCTACGGAATTGAGATTCAGTGGAAACCAAAATAGGAGCATGATCGCCAATAACGATAGGCAAATTAAAAACATTAGTATTAGGAAACAGACCACACCATTCAGCATTTGCAAGACAACGATCAAGCCTTTCAAAAATAAGATTAGAAGAGAAACGCTCGTTTGACTAAGTATAAGCTGGGCCACTGTATCCCAAATCAAAAAGACCACAATGCTTAATATAGGAATTAAAAGCACGCATGTGGTACTTATTTATATTAATCGAAGTGCTCTCTGCTTCACACATGATGTCATTCATATCACCTAAACAAACCAATGGCTGCCCTAGGTTATCATTCACAACAGAGGAAATTTTCTCCCAGATCATCCTAGTGTGGCGATGATCGGGATTACCATAAACACAAGCCAACGCAAAATCCACATTAGTAGCTATATGATTAAATACTGCTAATATCATGTAGTGATCGGAGAACTTAATAGAGACCCGGACTTCATCAGAACAAAGTAACCAAAGCCCACCCGAGAGATCAGTAGACGGAACTACAAAGTTATAAGCAGTATTAAATCGGGAATTAAGATGGGAAGAATTATACCGGGAAGATCTGGTCTCTGAGACGAAAGTGAGCTACGCTCCCGTGGAGTTCATCAGCCTTACAAGGTATTCAATCTTATTGGAGTTGCCGAGGTCCTTGCCTGCCCCTTGGCAGTTCCAACCAATGATTTTCATGGCGCCTTAGGAACTACACCTGCCTCTCTGCTTCTTCTACCTGTCCAGCCGGAGAAGTAGACTGAACTGACACAACAATTGATGGATTTGGGTTTGGCGAAGTGGAAATTGGCAGTGGCGAGCTGGTTCATGTGGTGAGTCAAACAGGGGCAATTGATTTGATAGATTGATGGCTTGGCAAGAAAAAGAATACTTTGGAGAAATAGAAGAAAAACTGTGCACACACGGCCTGCTCCACAAAGATATGGGAGGCTAAGGAGGATTCTAGGACTATGTGGAGAGCAGAGAACATAGATCTGGCAAGGGTAGAGAGAGAGCATCGCCACTTGCTATCTTCCATACTAAACAAGTGAGAGCGGTTCCGAGTTCTTTGAAAATTTGGCATATTGGTACTCTTTTATAAAGCTTTGGCACTTGACGAGGTTCAACCCCGGCAATGCCCAAGTTTGTGGGATTTCGAGACATGGAGCGCTAGTGGGATCCGACGAACTCGACGGCGATCAGACGAAAGCAGAGGGACACAAGTTTTACCCAGGTTCGGCCCCCTGGGTAGGGTAAAAACCTACGTCCTGCTTGTCTGACTTTATTGATGGGGTGGCTACAGTCGAGGTGTTACAATGGTGGCGTAGATTGGATCTAGCCGGAAGTGGAGAGCTCTTAATTGTCGATGGATTTTGTGTCGCAAGAACACGGGGTACCACGCGACGGACCCAAAGATTCGAACGCGGGGGGCTGAACGTGTGAGATCTAGGATCGCAATGAAGCACGGTGACGGAAGCCTCGAGTTGTCGAACGCACTACGCACTGCAGAGAGAGACGCCGAGCTTTACCCAGGTTCAGGGCCCTCGTGGTGAGGTAACACCCCTACTTCCTGCCTTCTTGTATTGCAACGCGACACCTCGCGAGGAGTACAAGGTCTTGGTTACAAAGTTCTAGCTGGCCAGAGGTTGAAGAACCTGCGTGCCCAGCTAGCAACTCCGAGAAGATCAGATCCCGTCTAAGGGGTAGCCTCCCCTCCTTTTATAGCGCCAAGGTCCTCCTTCCCCTTATCTTCTTGGGGAAGGGGTTGCCACACACACGGCCAAGGAGGGAGGACAGCTGTAGACTACTCTCTTCTGTGGACGTAGTCTTCGTAGGGTAGTGGCGCCGGTCCACAGGAGTGGGTGGAGGAAGCTGACGTCTTCTTCTGGCGCCCTGCACCATCCACGCTATTTTTAGGGGGGCGGCCAACAACCACTGTGCCGCTTTGGGCAGGCACAACGAAAGTTGGTCTCCTCCCTATCGGGGGTAGCGTGGGCGGTACGTGGTCTTCTGCCCTTCATCTTCTTGCTCTGCACGCCAACGTGCTGAGCTGACGTGGACTTGGTCCCCCTCCTCACCAGCGGGGGCTCGTGAGGAGGTCTTCTGGTCCTTAGCAGTTTCCGCCGTCGTTCTCCTCATGAGGCGCCTCCTCATGAGGGTCTTCTTCGTAGCTTGGGTCGTCGGTTCTCCCCTGGGCTGAGGATGGGCCGATGACGGGGCCCAGGAGCAGGTGGACCGGGATACCCCGGTATCCAGAACACCGACAGTAGCCCCCGGGATCCTGGCCCGCGAACGCGCCCTCTTGAGGGAGCGAAGGGCCGGGGGCCCCAGAAACTGCTGGGCCCTCCAACGGCACGCGTCAACCGCGCGGTCAGAGGACCATGTGAAGAAGTGGAGGTCGTGGGCACGTGGCACCCTCGCAGTTGGTGGAGCGAAGCGGCATGGGGATCGTGCGTAGTGGGTGGGGTAACGGGCGTTTTTCGAACCGTCGCGTCAAGGGCGACGTTTTGGAAACCGCGCCCCGGCCGCCCCTTTAAAGGCTTGGCAGAGAAGGTTTCTTCCCCTACCCACAGCACATTGCCGCCGCCACCTCCCTGCCGAAGATCTTGTGCATCCAAATCCTCCTTGCCTCCAATCTTCTCGCTGCAACTAGCCCCCGCCCAGAGCCATGGCACCGCACAGGGCCGTTGGAGCGGCGAGGTCTTCTGAAGCTGTGCCGCGGCCGGCGGCGCCCCTGCTCGACTCCCGCATCAAGAGCAACCGCGAGCTCCAGACCGTCCGAGAGATGGTTGGGAGCAAGAACAATGAGTGGGGCGCCACCCGCATCTGGCACGGCCGCGTGCCGCAGGACACTCTGCCCACGACGGCGCAGCATTTCTTCCTCTTCTCCGTCTTCGCCGGCCTGCTGCCGCCGTTCTCCCCCTTCTTCCTGGCGATCCTAGAGACTTACGGGATCCAGGCCATCCACCTGCATCCCAAGTCCGTCACCTTGCTGGCGGTCTTCGCCTATGCCTGCGAGGCCTGGATCGGCATCAAGCCGTCGGTGGCGTACTTTCGCTACCTCTTCTCTCTCCGGTCCTCTAGGCTGAACCAGAGTTCCGGATGCGTCTCCTTCATCGCCACCGCCGGGACGGAGGGCGACTTCATCGACTTGAAGTGGATGAAGAAAGTTGAAGACTTTTGGAGCCGTTGGTTCTTCGTCGACATCCTCGAAGAATCGGAGCTCTTCCTCGTCACCGGGATCCCTCCCATCAAGCTCACCACCTGGGCCAGCGAGGCCCTTCCTGAGGAAGCCCTGCGGACGCTCCGCCCGCGAATCCGAGATCTCCGGAAGGCCGGCGTCACAGGGACCATGGTCGGGGTAGAGTTCGTTACCCGACGCATCGCCCCCCTGCAGGACCACCGCCGGGAGATCTGGAGGCACAGGGCCGGGGACGACCTCAGGCTCCACGTCAGCGAGCTCAACGCCGATGCTCGGGAGGAGGTAATAAGAGCCTTCTTCTCTTCCGCTTCCATCCCCGCCATCCCGCGCAATGCCCTGCCGATCTACAATCTGGGCGCTTGGGAGACCAGCCGCGTTACGGCGGGGATCTTGAAGTTCAACGCCTGGGGCCCGTTCCTTGCCGACGGCGTCGTGCCTGGTCCCCTCCCGAGCGCACCTGCGGCCAGCTCGGAGCAGGACTCGGCGGCAAGGGGAACGGGGCCCACGGCCTCTGGAGACGGCGACGATGACGATGCGGAGTCCGGTGAGCGGCTGGTCCGCCGGAGGCGTCCCGAGGGCACTGTGGTGCTCTCAGATTCCTCCGACGATGACTCCGCCTCGCCGGACCAGCCCACCGGGGGAGACGCCGATGCGTCCTCCTCGCGAGACCTGGAGGAGGAGGGGCGCCGAGCCCGCCTGGAGGCGGAACGCCGCTCCAAGTTTAACGATGAACGCGCCAGCCGGCAACCCGAGGCTGCGGCCTCCCATGGGAAGAAACCGGCCGGCGAATCTTCCGCGCCCCCGCCGCCACCCTCCGCCCTCCCGAGCAAAAGAGGATGGGTGGAGCGGGACGCCTCGTGAGTGTTCCTGCACAAAGACCTTTACCTCTCGTCTTACCTTTCCCCTAACCTCGTTTCCCCTTTTCCTCTCCAGGGATGCCGAGGAGAAGAAGGAAGAGAAGAAGAGGAGGAAGAAGAGGAAGAACGGCCAGGCCACGCCGGGCCCTGACCCCGGAGAAGAAGAGGACCGCGCATCTACGGACGCGCAGTCCGCCCCGGGAGCCGCTGCGGCTCCTAGCATGACTGAGCCCCCTAGCGCAGGGGGCACAACAGAGACCACGGGGGCAGCTGCGGCTGCCCCCTCTGTAGCCAACACCACCACCGCCCCGCAGGCGCCCTCGACGAGCACGGCCGCGCCATCCGGCACGAGGGCAGCCCCCGAGCCGCGCGACAAGAAGAGGACGGCCTCCACTGGGCCGGGGCCCTCCAGAACTCCATCGCCTCCCCTGCCAGAGATTCTGGGGAGGCCTGCGAGGATCGCAGCTGAGCCCCACGCTGCTGACCCATGGGCGGGAGTGCTCGCGGCCATGACCGGCGCCCTTCGGGACGAGGTCATCAGGGCGCGCACCGCTGAGGAGGCGCGCATCGACGAGGGCTGGGCCCTCCTGCACCAAGCCACGGAGAGATGCCGTCTCCTAGACCAACGTGCCGCCGAGCGCCGCGAGCAGGCGAGGAAGGAGGCGGAGGAGATCCGCGCCAGCGCGGTCGAGGAGGCCGAAGAAGCTCTGGCGAACGCCAGGGAGTCGGCGAGGGGGGTCCTGGCTAGGGCGCACCACGAGGCCATGGAGATGATCTCCGAGGCGCGCCAGAAGATCCCCCCCCACTGTCGGGCCTCCCAACCCAGCATTGGCTGGGGAGGAGGCCAAGCGGGCAGCTCAGCACCTCCTGGACCAGGCCAGGACAAATGCCGACGGTCTTCTCGCCAATGCCCAGCAGAGGCTGGACGAAGTCGAGGACCGAGAGGTCCTCCTCCACGCTCGCGAGGAGAGCGCTGATTCCCGGACGGAGAGCCTGAGCCTGCAAGAGGACGGGCTCGCTGTCCGAGAAGCAGAGGCTCACGAGCGCGAGCGGGGACTCCGCCTCCGAGAGGAGCAGCTCCATGCCCTCGAGGATTGGCTCAACAGGGAGCGAGAGGCCCTCGAGAGCCGGGAGGCAATGGTCAGCCAGTCCACCGCTGAGCTGACCCGGCATCAAGAGGCGCTGAACCAGCGCGAGGCTTCCCTCCAGGGAAGGATGGACCACATGCTGAACCAGCGACGGGTCAGCATGGAGCAGGAGTTCGAGCGGAGGCGCGCCGAGGTCACCGAGGCGTGCCGCGCGGACTTCCGCTCCAAGACTGACGCCGCCCTGGTGAGGTACAAGCAGGGGCGCGAGACCCTGGAGCGCCATGTCCGTGACCTGGAGACCGAACTGAGGGGAGCGCACGAGGTGCGCTGGGGCGCCGAGCGTGCCCTTGCTAAAGCTGATGCCTCCATCGCCTCGCTCCGGCGCGACGTGCAGAGGCTTGAGGAGGAGAACTTGGCGTCGGTCTTGCAGGGCGTGGAGACCTCCAGGGAGCTCCAGGAGGCTAGGGACTCCGAAGAGGAGGCGCGCGTGCTGTGAAGGCAGCGGGTGCAGATGTTCCGCGGGTTCTCAGCCCGCGTCATGGCGGCGGCGCACCGCCTGGGAATCCACGGGCTAAACCTGCCCACCGTCCCCGAGGACGACGGGTCGATCATGCTCTTCTTCAGCCAGCTGGCTGAACAGCTGGACGGTGCATCGGCGAAGGTCTTGGAGCTCATCGACGCCGAGTGCCGGGAGCTGCTGGGGCTCGCGGGGACGCGTATCTTCTCTAACATCCAGCGCCTCCGCCCCGACCTCAACCTGGAAGAGGTACTGCAGAGGCCGTCGCCTCCACCGCCGGGAACTCCCGCCCGCACGGCGGTGGCCAGGGCAGGGCGGTTGGAGATCGCCCTGCGACGGCTGCAGGCCATCTACGCCCGCCCTGGAGCACCCGCCGCCGCGGACCAGGAGAGCTCCTCCAGCGGCGACACCTCCGGCTCCAGGGAGTCCGGCAGCGGGGAAGCTGGGGAGGAAGACGACGGAGCATCGGAGTCCAACGGAGAGGCATCCTCAGGCTCCAGCCAAGGCACCGGCGATGACGAGGGCGACGCGGTGGTCGCCCAGTAAGCTCCTCCTAGACCCCCTCCAGAAGAACTGAGTTAGCTACGCACTTGGCAGCTGTTAGACATTGCCCGGCTGGGCCATTTCAAGTTGTAATCGTACTTAAGGCGTTGTTCGCCGAGTTATCCTCATTTGCACCCTTGCGTCATTTTCCTTGTCTCGCCTTTGTCTGGGGAATGCTCTACGCCGTTCAGGGGCCAACCTCCGAGCGGGACAGCAGCCTGACGCTTAGTATGCAGCTCGTGGTGCAAGGCTAGCGGGCGCTGGCACTCCAGAGGTGACTGTAATGGCACACAGGACTATTTCCCTGCAGCCCCCCTGGCGTCCAAACACAACAAAGGCAATTCCAGGAGAAGAAACACAAGGCCGCAGACAAGGACAGCAGAGTACTTGACGAAATCGGCACGAACTGTGCGACCCCCACGCGCCCATGCACTTTCATTTGAGCGTCGCTCGAGAGGAGAGAGCACCATGGATCGTATGAGATGACTGTAGCGGGTCCCTTCCCTAGTCAGAGCTCGATCCGTTCTGGGTTTTGCGGGCCTGCTGTTTTCCGGGCGAAGGCCCCAGCGCGGACACCGTGCTCCGGCTCTTTCTCGAAAGGCAGTCGAGCGAAAACTCACATTCGCGCTAAGTCGCAGTTAGCTAAAATTGCGAGGCTGGTGGAGCCAAGACTCACGATTCCAAGCAGTTTCTACAGAATAGAAAAGATTAATGGCGAGTGAGACTGCCGTTACACTTTGTTCCTTGCGTAGACGAAGGGCTCCGTTTCCTCAGCCGGAGGCAAGGGGGGTGGCGCCCCTTAAGCCCCCCTGCCCCATCTTCAAGCACCTGGGGACGGGGCCATCGAGGATGGCGCAGGCCTACGCGTCCTCTGGCTCAGGTCCTAGGGATGCGTATCTGTCGAGGAAGCGCTCGCAGAGGTCCCTCCAGGACGAGATGGATCTTGGCGGTAGCCCGTAGAGCCACCGGCGAGGCTCTCCCTTTGTCGCCATCATGAACCAACCGGCCATGACATGGCCGTCACCTCCCGCCGACCGTATGGCGGCCACGTAATGCTGCAAGAACTCCACGGGATCGGATGTTCCGTCGTAACGCGCACCAATCTCCGGCCGGAAGCAAGACGGCCATGTCGCGCGGCAAAGCGGCCCGTTGAGTGCCGCGAAGCCCTCGAAGCTGAGGTCGCCGGGCGCTGGCGTACCCTCTCCAATGGCTTCCAGGCCATCAAGGACTTGAAGACGATCTCAGCGACGGCTCGCGTAGACAACGCGAAGGCGAAGACGACGACGACGATCGTCACTCATGTCAAAGCAGATCTGGAAGAAGACACCACAGCCCCCTACCTAGCGCGCCAAATGTCGATGGATTTCGTGTCGCAAGAACACGGGGTATCACGCGACGGACCCAAAGATTCGAACGCGGGGGGCTGAACGTATGAGATCTAGGATCGCAATGAAGCACGGTGACGGAAGCCTCGAGTTGTCGAACACACTACGCACTACAGAGAGAGACGCCGAGCTTTACCCAGGTTCAGGGCCCTCGTGGTGAGGTAACACCCCTACTTCCTGCCTTCTTGTATTGCAACGCGACACCTCGCGAGGAGTACAAGGTCTTGGTTACAGAGTTCTAGCTGGCCAGAGGTTGAAGAACCTGCGTGCCCAGCTAGCAACTTCGAGAAGATCAGATCCCGTCTAAGGGGTAGCCTCCCCTCCTTTTATAGCGCCAAGGTCCTCCTTCCCCTTATCTTCTTGGGGAAGGGGTTGCCACACACACGGCCAAGGAGGGAGGACAGCTGTAGACTACTCTCTTCTGTGGACGTAGTCTTCGTAGGGTAGTGGCGCCGGTCCACAGGAGTGGGTGGAGGAAGCTGACGTCTTCCTCTGGCGCCCTGCACCGTCCACGCTATTTTTAGGGGGGCGGCCAACAACCAGTGTGCCGGTTTGGGCAGGCACAACGAAAGTTGGTCTCCTCCCTGTCGGGGGTAACGTGGGCGGTACGCGGTCTTCTGCCCTTCATCTTCTTGCTCTGCACGCCAACGTGCTGAGCTGACGTGGACTTGGTCCCCCTCCTCACCAGCGGGGGCTCGTGAGGAGGTCTTCTGGTCCTTAGCAGTTTCCGCCGTCGTTCTCCTCATGAGGCGCCTCCTCATGAGGGTCTTCTTCGTAGCTTGGGTCGTCGGTTCTCCCCTGGGCTGAGGATGGGCTGATGACGGGGCCCAGGAGCAGGTGGACCGGGATACCCCGGTATCCAGAACACCGACATTAATGTTTCGAGCGCTCCGGCATGAGGTGATGAAAAAGTGTCTAGAGAGGCTCTACGATCTCCCTCCCAACCTTTTATATGCGAAGGTTGGGTCCTGGGATTGTTCTCCAAGTTGATTACAGATAGAATCGGTTTGAATAAACCCTAGACGAGTCCTAATTTGACTAGGTCTCCTTCTTCGAGTCTTCATCTTGTATGCCAAGTTATGTCCCTGGGCCGCACCAAGCTGATATCTTCATGGGCCTTGTGATTCCTTCGACAGTTATCCCTCCTGGGCCGAAAACCAGGTAGGCGAATATTGAGGGCCTATTTGGCATTCCTTCGTCAGTAGCCCCTGAGTGTATGGGATAGTCGAAGACTATGGTAGGGACTCTAATTCGAGATCCTTCTTGACTGCACAAACTGCATTCGCCTTACCTGTAAAAACACAAATGCATAGTGAGCACACAAATGATTTGTCTAGTAAAAGTTGCCAATTCGAGTAGTACTCATTCCGAGCCTCGAAAATGCTTAGTGTGGTTGCTAGGGGGATTGGCATAACCAGTCTGGGACTCACGCCGGGTCCCAGTTAATTGCATAGCCACAAAAACATCGGTTAGCTTACTCAGATTTGAGTCCCCGACTCGAACCCGCGTGGGCTGGCGCTACTTCGACCCGAGCCACGTATGGACTTATCAGGTCGAAGCCCAGTTCAGTGTGAGGCACTCGATGCGTCCATCGATGCAAAACTTCATACCATAGGTATGGAAAATTTCTCGGCAGAGCGCGCTTGATACGAATACCGGGCCATCTAGTGTTGCCAACTGTGGACTTACCTTCGTATTTGACATACGGCATCCGAATTGGTATATTGCCACCAAAATTCGGGCATTAAGTGTAAGCATAAGCATAGAGTTCGATTCCAGGAGGCTAAAATCTGCTCCTGAATCGACATTGAGGCACTGCTGGCCCTGAATTAGAAATAACCTAGGGACTGAAGCCCATGGTTAGATGCAATAACGGTCTGATTACCTGAACGGAAGAAGCCATTATTTGAGTAAACTTGCGGCACTGCAGGCCGAAATAAAGAAAATGTCAAGGGATCGATAGCCATGACTTGAATGATAAGAGTGTGTTGCCAGCCAGAGGACAATTCGAGGGATTAAAATCCACAACTCAAATATTAAAGCAGCATGACCCACTCGAACGCGGTAGGCAGGGAGAATCGACACCTTTGATTCGTGGAGCATAGAGGCACTGCTGGCCCGTAATAAATAATTCAAGAATGAGAATCCGCAACTCGAATGCCAAAACGGTGTCAATCAAAGTGGGAGGATCCTTTCGAGTAGGCATGCAAAAAACCCAACTCAAAAAACTCTCGAGCGAATTAAATTAAAGCCTCGAGTAAAGAACAGGACCGCTCAAAAGGCGATACTTGCGTCTGAATAGCCTAAAGAAGGCGAAAGACCTCACGAGACACCGAATGCCAAAGAAGTTCGAATTTCAAAAGCACATACCTTGAAAATGCGAGAACTCGTCGTCGAGCTTATCCTTTGAGTCGAAAGGAAACAGCCTCACAGAGAATGACGGCAGTGATGACGCTTGATTCCTTCAAGCGGTCACGCTATCGATGGATTTCGTGTCGCAAGAACACGGGGTACCACGCGACGGACCCAAAGATTCGAACGCAGGGGGCTGAACATGTGAGATCTAGGATCGCAACGAAGCACGGTGATGGAAGTCTCGAGCTGTCGAACGCACTACGCACTGCAGAGAGAGACGCCGAGCTTTACCCAGGTTCAGGGCCCTCGTGGTGAGGTAACACCCCTACTTCCTGCCTTCATGTATTTCAACGCGACACCTCGCGAGGAGTACAAGGTCTTGGTTACAAAGCTCTAGCTGGCTAGAGGTTGAAGAACCTGCGTGCCCAGCTAGCAGCTTGAAGAAGATGAAGATCCCATCCCCTCTAAGGGGTGGCCTCCCCCCCTTTTATAGCGCCAAGGTCCTCCTTCCCCTTATCTTCTTGGGGAAGGGGTTGCCACACACGGCCAAGGAGGGAGGACAGATGTAGACTCTATTCTTCTGTGGACGTAGTCTTCGTAGAGTAGTGGCGCCGGTCCACCGGAGTGGGTGGAGGAAGCTGACGTCTTCCCCTGGCGCCCTGCACCGTCCACGCTATTTTTAGGGGGGGTGGCCAACAACCACTGTGCTGCTTTGGGCAGGCACAGCGAAAGTTGGTCTCCTCCCTGTCGGGGGTAGCGTGGGCGGTACGCGGTCTTCTGCCCGTTATCTTCTTGCTCTGCACGTGAGGAGGTCTTCTGGTCCTTAGCAGTTTTGGTCGCCGTTCTCCTCACGAGGCGCCTCCTTGTGAGGGTCTTCTCCGCAGCTTGGGTTGTTGCCTTACCCCTGGGCTGAAGATGGGCCGATGACGGGGCCCAGGAGCAGGTGGACCGGGATACCCCGGTATCTAGAACACCGACAGTAGCCCCCGGGAGCCCAGCCCGCGAACGCGCCCTCTTGAGGGAGCGAAGGGCCGGGGGCCCCAGAAGCTGCTGGGCCCTCCAACGGCACACGTCAAATGCGCGGTCAGAGGACCATGTGAAGAGGCAGAGGCTGCGGACGCGTGGCGCGGCCGCAGCTGGTGAGACGAAACGGTGGGCGACGCCGCAGTCTCCGAGGCGTCAAACCATCATAATGATGCGTCGCTTGACTGCGGAGCGCTGCGCCAACGCTTCGATTCCCGCGCAGGGATTTGACGCATCGACGCCGGACGCCTCCCCCTTAAATAGATCCTCCTCGAGACCTCCGGCACTTCACCTCCTTCCTCCAGTGCCATTTCTGCTTCCCCGCCCCTGAGCTCATGGATCCTTCCAACTCCTCCGCTGCCGCTGGATCGAGCTCTGGAGCAAAACGCCGCGGACGCCCCCCGGGCAGCGGGAATAAGGTGAAGATCCCGGCCCGATGGATGCCCGGCGCCGGCGGCCCCCTTCGCATTGGCGCGCCGAGGCAGGACAAGGCGAGCCACGCTGCCTCAGGGGCCTCCGGCGCTCTGACCCTTAGGGGTCCTGCAGCTGGCGGCGCCCTAAACTCGTCGTCGCCGCTGGCGGCGGCGCCCGCTCCCCGTGCTCCGGGGAGCGTCGACCGGGCGCTCCGGGAGGTGGCGGCCGCCCTGGGCCCTCTTCCTCCTGCTGCAGATCCTCCGGCTCCGCCGGAGAACGGAGTGGTTGCCACTCCGCGCCACCTGGCGGCGGCGATGCTGGGGCCCCTCATCAGCCCTGGGTCCCGCTTCCTGGAGCTCCTTGTCGTCGTCGACGCCCCAGGCTTCAACTCCCTTCGGCTGCCCGACGCAGTCCGGAGGGTGGTTTACGCCCCCGGCGTGGCCGCCGGGGAGATCGCCCTGGGGGAGCAGAGCAGGCCAGATCTCTTCTGGCCTGTGGACATCCTCCTCGGAGCGGGCGGCAACGCCGTCCTCTCTGGCCGCTGGAGGGCCTTCGCCCTCGGCCATCGCCTCCGCGTCGGCGACAACCTCGTCTTCCGCTTCAAGCTGGGGACGCTGGAGGCTACGGTGCGGATCTTTACCGCCGGTGGCGTCCGCCGCACCTACCCTCAGCCCGCGGCGCAGTGAAGAGGAGGTCCCGGCGCGGTAGTCTTCTGGGGAGGGGAGCTAGTCTCCTCCCCTCTTTTGTCGTGTAGTCCTCGCCGGCGGGGTATGCCCCGCCGTGCCTTTGCTCCTCCCTGTGTTGGGATTATATCAATGAAGTCCGCTTTTTAGCTGTCCTGCATTTCGCTTCTTATTGCTCTTCATAGTCCTGGTCATTCGCACGCTCGAGAGCCCTGATGAGCTGTTGGCGTCGACGGGAGGCCTCCCTTCGCATCAGAGCTCGAGATGGGGTCGGCGCCGATGACACACTAGACGATTCCTGAGACAAGAAGTTGAAGAAAGAGTTGGAAAAGAAAAAACCCCAAATCCCCGAAAACGGAAAAACAAGTAGATAAAACAAACGAAAAAAGAAGGCGAATAAGATGCCCCTGTGACCGGCACAGGGACCTTCTCCGTCGTGGAGGAGCGCGGCACTATCTGTGCCAGCAGCTAAGAGCAAATTGCCGCGCGTGGAGATTCACGGGGCCTTCCTCGTCGTTGAGGGAAGCTGGACCCTCACGGACGTGAAAACGTCGACGCTTAAGAGAGCCCAGAGACCGTCGACACCTCGCAAGGGTTGCTCACGAGGTGAAGGGCCTGGCGCGGACCTCCGGATCTGCGTCTCCTTCGCAAGATGATCGGAGCGGCCTTGGTCTTCAATAATCCTGCCACGTTAGGCCTTCCTCGATAGAGGGAATCTTCCTGTGGATGCTTGTCGCATCGATGCATTCTTGCCTCCTCGTGAGGGTTGCTCACGAGGGGTAGGTCCTTAGCGGGTGCCTTGGGGCACACCTTGGACTTTCCTCGAAGATTTCTTATTTTCCGATGTACTTCGCGAGGAACTAAGCACCATGGGTATTTAGAGGTGATCGATAACAGGGCCGTCGCCCCCGACCAGAGCTCATTCCCCGCGGGTTTTTCGGGCTCGCTGTTTTCTGGGCGAAGGCCCCAGCATAGACACCGTGCCTCGCCCCCTTCCGCGTGGAGTACAACAGAAAATAAATGGACTTCATGCCATTTTGATGTCATGCCGAAGCAGAGGCGCTATATTGCGCATTAACTTAATATCAGTGCTTAAGAGCAGGTTGAGCTGATACAAGTGCCGTGAAAACGGTCTTTTTCTCCTCGTGGGGAACCTAAGGGTAGAACTTTCGCAGATGAGCTATGTTCCACGGATTCCCCACCGGCACACCTTCTGCGGTTTCCAGCCGCGCCGAGCCTGGCCTGGCGATGTGCATCACCTTGAAGGATCCTTCCCACATTGGAGACAGCTTGTGCAGGCCCTCGCGTGAGAGTATTCTCCTCAGCACCAGGTCGCCGACCTCCAGAGTCCTTGCTCGAACATGGCGGCTATGGTAGCGGCGTAGTCCTTGTTGGTACCTCGCGGCGTGGAGCGCGGCTTGGCACCGAGCTTCTTCAAGCAGGAGGAGGCGATCCCTGATGAGGTCCTCTTGGCGAATTTCGTCGAAGGCGAGCACTCTTGGCGACCCGAACTTGACGTCGGTGGGAAGAACAGCCTCCGCCCCATAGACCAGGAAGAAAGGGGTCTCTCCAGTGGGTTTGGTGGCGGTAGTCCTGATGGACCACAAGATGGATTGGAGGTTGTCTAACCATTTTTTGCCGCAGGCTTCGAGCTTGGCGTTGAAGCTTTTCGTCTTGAGTCCCTTGAGGACCTCGGCGTTAGCACGCTCAGCTTGGCCATTGCTCCGGGGATAGGCGACGGAGGCGAAACAGATCTTGATGCTGGCCGACGCGCAGTACTCCCGGAACAGTCCGCTGGTGAACTGGCTGCCATTGTCGGTGATTATGCGGTTAGGCACACCAAAACGATAGACCAGCCCACGGATGAACTTGACTGCGGACCTGGCCGGGATGGTGCACACCGGTTCCACCTCCACCCACTTGGTGAATTTGTCGATGGCGACATAGAGGTAGCGGTAGCCCCCTTGCGCTCTGGGGAATGGACCGAGGATGTCCAGCCCCCAAACTGCAAAGGGCCAAGTGAGTGGGATGGTTTGCAGCTCCTGCGCCGGCTGGTGGATCTGCTTGGCATGGAACTGGCACGCCTCGCACCTCTTGACCATTTCCGCCGCATCACCAAGCGCCGAGGGCCAGTAGAAGCCGCTTCGATATGCCTTCGCGGCTAGAGTTGCCGCAGAAGCATGATGGCCACACTCGCCGGCGTGGATGTCCCTGAGAAGCTCTTGGCCTTGGTGAGTAGATATGCACTTCAGAGCGACGCCGTTTGGGCGACGCCGGTACAAGTCACCATCCTTGACGCAGTAGCCCGAAGCTTGGCGTACGATCCTTTCGGCCTCCTCTTCATCCTCGGGAAGCCTGCTGCTGATGAGGAAGGCCTTGAGCTCGAGAATCCAATCCACTCCCTCCTGCCGTGCTAATGCCAGAAGGACGCGGTCACCCGAAGGAGGACCGCAGTCTGGAGCCCCCTGCTCCGGCGGTGGCGGCAGGGCAGGTGGAGGGTCGGATCCAGATGACGGTGGAGAAGCGGACGGCTTGAAGAGATGCTCCTCAAAGACGCCGGCGGGTTGTGCCAGGCGGTGAGAGGCGCGCTTGGAAATCTCGTCGGCTTCCACATTTTCTCCTCTCGGGATGTGCTTCAGCTCCAAACCTTGGAAGCATTTTTCCATCTTTCGATGCTCCTCGAGATAGGCCGCCATGTGCTCATCCTTTGGAGTGTAGCTCTTGTTTGAGAAATTCACAACCAGCTGTGAATCTCCCTTGACGATGAGGCGCTTGATGCCCAAAGCGTTCGCCGCCCTTAAGCCGGCGAGTAGTCCTTCGTACTCCGCGATGTTGTTGGAGACCTTCCTCTCAGGCTTGAAGCAGAGCTGCACGGCGTAGAAGAGCTTGTCTCCAGAGGGAGAGGTCAGGACAGCACCAGCTCCCGCACCGGGGAGGTTGAAGGCACCGTCGAAGTCGAGGCTTTCCGTCCTGTAGTTGTCCCGGGTGCCGAAGGTGACGGGCAGGCTTACCTGCCCAATTGGCGTGGTAGACCCTTCGGTTACCTCGAAGAATGGCCGAGTCGGCATGAGCCAGTGGTACGACACCTGCATTTTCTCGAAGATCTCGACCGAGATGATGTTGAGGCCCGCCCCTCCGTCGATGAGAGTGCGGTTGACGGCGACGTTGTTGATGGTTGGCGTGCACAAGAGAGGAATTGTGCCCACGCCCCTGGTGGAAGCCAGGTGATCCTCCTCGTCGAAGCCGATCTTGCACGTTGACCACTTCATTAGGCGGTTGCCGACGTTGGGTTGTGCTGCCGCGATCTCTCGCGACAGCTGCTTGAAGTGTCGGTTAGACAAAGGAGCCTGAGCTCCACCCAGGAGGCAAGCGGCGAAGTCTCGCGGCTCTTTATAGCCCCCCTAGTTCTCCTCCCGACGATTGTTTGCTGGTGGGGGCAGCGGCTCGGGATCGGCTCGAGATAGACCCTCGAGGCGGCGACCTTCCTCGCGGTCGTCGTAGCGGCGATCGCCCCGGGATCCGCTCTTGCCGTAGCTGCGGCCACCCCCGCGGCGCTTGGAGACACCATTTTCTTCATGAAACTTTCGGACAAACCAACAATCGTCGGTATTGTGGGTGTCCTTCTTGTGCAGAACGCAATAGCGGCGACGTCGACCCTTGTCGTGCTCGGAGCGGTCCCCGCGGCGTTGCTTATGATCTGGCTCCGCCGCGAGGACAGCAGCCTCCTTTCACTTGGGGTCCTTGGACTTGGGTTTTGGGGGAGGCGCCTCCGGCAGGTTATGCACGAAAAGCCTCCCTTCCTCGGCCTTGGCGCAGCGGTCGGCGATCTCGAAGAGCCTGACGACGGAAGTCAACTCATCATTCACGGACAATTTCTCCCTCATCTTGATGTCGGAGACGCCCGTGGAGAATGCGGAGATGACCTCCTCGTTGGAGATCCTGGGGATCTTGTTCCTCATCTGGCTGAAGCGCTGGATGTACTGACGAAGCGTCTCGCCCTTGTACTGACGCACCGCCTTAAGATCGTTCTTGGTAGCGGGGCGCTCGTACGTGGGCATGAAGTTGGCAACGAACTGACGACATAAATCCTTCCATGAAGTCACGGATTCGTGAGGAAGATTCATGAGCCAAGTTCGCGGAGCGTCCTGGACGGCGACGTCGTAGAGCTGGAGGAATTCGACGGGGTTGGTGGTCCCGTCGTAGCGCGCGCCGATGTCTGGCTTGAACTTGTCAGGCCAGACGACGTAGCGTTGCTGGCGAGTGAGAGCAAGACACCCAGGGTTGTAGATAGGGTCGCCGGGGGTCCTGACGTTCTTGCCAGCTTCGCCGATGTCATCGATGGCGCGGTCGTGATTTTCGCGGCAGCGCTCGAGGGAGACGCGTGCGTCTTCCAGAGCGCGTTGGACGATTTGGCAGCTGGGTTCCCCGCGCGGCGAAGATGCGGCACGGGAAACCACCTTCTTGGCCTTGTTGGCCCTCCCATTTCCGGCGCCCGGGGCGCGACGCCCCTCCGCCGGATCTGGGTCTCCCGCGCCCTGGGCTCCTCCCTGGACCGGGTCTTCGTTGGCGATGGCGACGAGTTCGGCGATTCGAGCGCGCCACCCCTCGCGCCCGTCGTCGGTGGGTTGATAGCGCAGCAGCTCATGCGCCATGGCTAGAGCCTGCGCAGGAGACAGCTGACTCCCAGAATGAGCGCGAGAAGTGGCGGTGGCGGTGAAGGAGAGCGAAGGCTCTGTACGACCGGACGGGAGGTAGGAAGACTCCAGATCTTCCTCCTCTTCCTCCTCGGCCGAAGCTTCACGACGACGGAAGATGGGCTCGGTTTGCCCCCTAGTAGCGTTGCGACGACGAAGACGCTCGACCCTTGCGTTGGCGTCGGCCATGTCGAAGCAGATCTAGGAGAAAACACACTACAGCCCCCTACCTGGCGCGCCAAATGTCGATGGATTTCGTGTCGCAAGAACACGGGGTACCACGCGACGGACCCAAAGATTCGAACGCAGGGGGCTGAACGTGTGAGATCTAGGATCGCAACGAAGCACGGTGACGGAAGTCTCGAGCTGTCGAACGCACTACGCACTGCAGAGAGAGACGCCGAGCTTTACCCAGGTTCAGGGCCCTCGTGGTGAGGTAACCCCCCTACTTCCTGCCTTCCTGTATTTCAACGCGACACCTCGCGAGGAGTACAAGGTCTTGGTTACAAAGCTCTAGCTGGCCAGAGGTTGAAGAACCTGCGTGCCCAGCTAGCAGCTTGAAGAAGATGAAGATCCCATCCCCTCTAAGGGGTGGCCTCCCCCCCTTTTATAGCGCCAAGGTCCTCCTTCCCCTTATCTTCTTGGGGAAGGGGTTGCCACACACGGCCAAGGAGGGAGGACAGCTGTAGACTCTATTCTTCTGTGGACGTAGTCTTCGTAGAGTAGTGGCACCGGTCCACCGGAGTGGGTGGAGGAAGCTGACGTCTTCCCCTGGCGCCCTGCACCATCCACGCTATTTTTAGGGGGGTGGCCAACAACCATTGTGCTGCTTTGGGCAGGCACAGCGAAAGTTGGTCTCCTCCCTGTCGGGGGTAGCGTGGGCGGTACGCGGTCTTCTGCCCGTTATCTTCTTGCTCTGCACGCAAACGTGCTGAGCTGACGTGGGCGTGCTTCCTCTCCTCACCAGCAGGGGCTCGTGAGGAGGTCTTCTGGTCCTTAGCAGTTTTGGTCGTCGTTCTCCTCACGAGGCGCCTCCTTGTGAGGGTCTTCTCCGCAGCTTGGGTTGTTGCCTTACCCCTGGGCTGAAGATGGGCCGATGACGGGGCCCAGGAGCAGGTGGACCGGGATACCCCGGTATCCAGAACACCGACACACGCCATCCTCTGCAAGGATAGCCTGACATTGACAAGACTAGACGCCTGGTGGGCCCAGCAACCGCGCACCCCGGCTGTTGACCACGTTTGACCGCACGTCCCGCGCGTGGGTGAAAAAAGACCGCCATGTCTCCTCAATTACCATGCGTAGTGGAGGCCGCAGTGCGCGTGGGGTTGACACGTGGACGGCCAGATCCACCCAGCCACTGCCCCTTCGCAATGTGCAGCTAGGATGGACCAGCGATTTCCAGGGATGAGATAAAAATGGCAGCGGAGGAGTAACTGTTTACCGCACTCCGCCGCCATCATCTTCTTCCCTGCGCACTTCTCCTGCAACGCATCTCTCCTTCCTCCTCTCCCGCAAAGTTCTTGCTGAGCGCCGCTGTCATGGGCAAGAGAGGCTTGACTGCAACTGGCACCGCCGGCGGCACCGCTAAGAAGGCCAAGATCGCCGACGCTGACCCACCCACCATCGGGAACTGGGTCCAAACCAAGTTCGGAGACAAAGAGCTAGCAAGCACCGAGAAGATCGGTCTCCTGAAGAATGCTCCGGCGGAAATCCTCATCGTCGGTCCAGAAATCATTCCCCGGCCACCTACAGGCTTCCGGGTAATTTTCCTCGCATTCCTTC
Source organism: Dactylis glomerata (assembly GCA_007115705.1). NCBI lineage: Eukaryota > Viridiplantae > Streptophyta > Magnoliopsida > Poales > Poaceae > Dactylis > Dactylis glomerata. Next base: position 1,291,515 of record QXEO01000507.1, read on the forward strand.
TCCGGGGACTCTCGTTTCCCCTTCATCCTTTTCTTCGCGGCCTTCTGTTTGCGTATGGGATTCAGCTCCACGACCTGAATCCCAACACCATTCTCCATATCGCGTGCTTTGTCACGCTTTGTGAGTGCTTCCTGGGGATTCAGCCTCACTGGGCATTGTGGCACCGAATCTTCGTCATCAGGTGCCCCCTGCATTACCAGACTGGTGGTTTTAGCTGCCAGGTGCGCCAAGACATCAACTACTTCAACCTCTAGACTCCGGAAAACAATCCTGGGTGGAGGACGAAGTGGTTTTATGCCAGGGACAAACCCTCTGCTGGCCAAAACTTTGGGCTTGAAGAGTTTCGGCCAACCACCGTCATTCGGCCTCGAGCGTCGTGGGCGCACGAACTATCCGAGGAAGAGATGAAGATCACGCAGCCTCTGATGGAGAAAATCTAGCAGCTTCGGGCTACACCCAAGAAGGAGCTGTCGGGCATCTAGCTCATCCGCACCTTCATCGAGCGCCGGGTCCAGCCGCTTGCCGCTCGGGCCCATTGCATGTGGGATTACACCGATCGCCGGGACCCAACGCGCGTTTCTTCTGATGAACTAAAGGAAGTTAAGATCGATGACGGTGTTCGCGCCGTCACCAACTTGAATAAAAAATCGACAGTGCCGAAGATTTTCAGCGCATTAGCCTTTAGCAAGTCACACCCCCGAACCGAGGTACGTTTCCTGTGTCTTTCGACTGAATGTCTCTGATTTTGTGATGAATTTCTTGTAGTGCAATGAGATTTGATCAAAATTGTTCTGCCCAGATTCTTAATGTAGTCCGATGCTATCCGCCCCAACCCGAAGATGGAGAATATCCCGGGCGCGATTTTGTCGAAGTTCCAGAAGAGTCAGGATCCGCCGCGCCCACGACTTCACGCGCTTCGACAAGGCACGCAAATGTCGACCGGGTCGAAGATTCGGAGGATCTTGGCGCCCGCACTCCTTCGTCAGGCGATGACGATGGCGCGGCGATTCCTGCCAAACCTCTGGGCGTCTGCCCTCCTCCGCGAGCGGGGAAGAGGGCTCTTCCCAAATTTGGCCTTGATACGTCGTAAGATTTTGCTTTTGAACTTCTTTCCCGGATGACTTTGTCTCTTTCTAATCGCGCTACATACTTCAGATCTTCGACTGAGGAAACTTTAGCTAGCTTGGTGATCGTGAACGATTCCAGTTTCGACCCCGCGACTCTACTCTTGAGCAGACCGCTGACTCGCAAGAGAAGAACGTTGGGGACGCCGCGCTGGAAGACCTCCCGAAGTCGTCACCCCCTCCGAAGAAGAATACGATCGAGCCCAAACTTGTTCTGGTTTCTTCCTCCGGCGAACCTTCCGGTCCCAAATGCCATGTGAGTCCGAAAATTCTAGCTTTATGACTCTAATATTTGCCCATCAGTAGCTCCCGAGGGTGAGTCTAAGTGTTTACACTTGGGCTTGCCCTCTAAAACAGAACTCTTCAAGACTCATCCTTGCTTCTGCTGGTTTAGCCTGTCGTCAAGGACTTAACGAAAATATGCAAGAACTATCTTGCACTAGAGGAGGAGAACCAGCGGTTATCCGTCCAGCTAGAAGATGTGCGCCGTAAGTGATTTCCTCTTCTATTTGTCCTGAACTCTTGTTTCGACGCCCTTTCTTTTCTTACTCTACAGTTTCTCGAATAATCAGGAATTGCTACTCAAGCTGCCGCCGACAAGACGTCGCTGAAAGCACAAATAGACGATCTTGCGGCCGACAATTCTGTGTTGAAGGCGAAAGCTGATGGGCTGGCTGACGAGGTTGCCTGGCTTAAAACTAATTCGGCAAAGGCTCAAGAGCTTGCCAATAAGCATCGAATGGAGGCTGAGTCGAAGGAAAAAATACCTGCACCAGCACTTGCAGACCGCCCTCGATTCCTTGCATGGTAAACCTTGTTCTCCTTATAGTATATAATCCATGTCGATTACCTCTACTCCTGACTGGAGATCTTGTTTTCTCATGAAGTTGCTGCCGAATTGGGCGCTGCGGCGATGAAGGAGCTCGCTGGACTCGAGTCCAGCGTTGGTAACGCCGAACGCCTCTGCCGGGAAGTGCGTGATCTCCTGGCAAAGGTGCGTTCGACGCTTAACCGTGTTCACAATATCTCCGCTCCTGAGTCAACCAGCAGCACCATGGCCGGCATCCTCGAAGCCTTGGCAGTGAAGGAGGACGGCAAGGATCCTTTAGTTGTTGCGGTTCACTAACAGGTAACTACCGGCTCCGAGTCCGTCTTCTCTATGCTGATGATGCACGGGGTTGAATTCGACGCTGACAAGGTCATGAGCACCTACCCGAAGGACAGAGACGGGTGCGACGTTGCTCCCAAGGCCTTCATTGAGCGTGCCTGCACTTTGTTTGCCCGGATGACGAGCTTTTTAGCGGACATGAATGCCAAGAGGGTGGCTGCCAAGGCTCAAAAGCATAGTGCATTAGGTGCACCATCCAACAAGGCCGTCGGCAGTTCGACGTAGTCTGACCGATGAACTGGTTGCTTTTGTAATGGATGATGCGTTGCCACTTTGGTGTTTGTGGCCAACCTTTGAATATTGCCTGTTGTAAACCTGCCTCTGTTAATTGTTACCTTCTCTCGATGTATTTTATACTAGTTTGCGTCTTGATTACCGATGACTGTTTGTGACTGGGGGCCTCATGTGCAGGTCTCATCCGCGGGCTCTGATGCCTGGCCTGTTTCGTATGAAACAGTTGGTAGTTCTTCCTGCGCCATTGAGAGGCGAGCACCTTCCATGAGCGAACTTTCTTTGATCTGCTCCCTGCGCGACCAGCTTAAGGGTACCCAGCAGGAGTTGAAGACAGTCACTGCCAAGGTCGATGTTGCTCTCTCCAAAGCTTCACGGGCAACGGACGCCGAAAAGTTCCTTCTTGAAGAGATCGAAAACCTTGGGAAAGCTATGAAATGTGAGTCTTTCGAGTTCTTGATTTGTTTTGCTCCTGGTTGATCATGTGTGATTTTCCTCCTTTTTCTGCAGATGTATGTCTCGACGGTGAAGCCGAGGCTCAGCGCGTGAACACGCACCTTCGTGTAGCTCAGACTCATGCGAATTCGGTTGCTGATAACTTCTGGGCTGACCGATCAAAGGCGATGAAGCTGACTATACTCCAAGATCGGATCGCCCAAGCTGGACTCTTAGCCGAAACAAGCCGCGCCGCACTCACGCTTGTGCATGAGGCAATGTTTTCTTTGAATAATCAGCCCAATGGCCTCCCTGCATTGCTTGATAGCTTTGAAAATGGCGATGCTGTTAATCGCTTCGTCCGCGAGCATCTGCGCTGTGGGGCTCTGGTCGCCCTCTCCTTTGTGCGCGCTCATTATCCCGAGGTCGACCTGGAACTGGTGAAGATGCTGCCTCCGACTCCCAGCGGTCATGTTGACATGGATGCACTCTATGCTGCTTGTAGGGAAACTGCCGATTGTATCGCAAGATAGATCATCACCGAGAGTGATCGTCAGAGGGCGAATCGAGATGCTATAGTGTAATGACTTGGTCGCATGTGTAAATATTGTGTGTTTCTTGTGTGCCCTTCTGCGAAATTAATCGATGTATTATCCTCTGCAGATGGTGTGTAGTCTTGTGTGTCTTTGTTGAATTGCGCGGTCGAAAGGCAGAGCCCCCGATCGCAGGTGAAAGGGCGGAGCCCCCGAGCGTAGGTCGAAAGGCGGAGCCCCTGAGCGTAGGTCGAAAGGCAGAGCCCCCGAGCGTAGGTCGAAGGGCGGAGGCCCCGAGCATAGGTCGAAGGGTGGAGCCCCTGAGCGTAGGTCGAAGGGTGGAGCCCCCGAGCATAGGTCGAAGGGTAGAGCCCCCAAGCATAGGTCGAAGGGTGGAGCTCCCGAGCGTAGGTCGAAGGGTGGAGCCCCCGAGCGTAGGTCGAAGGTTGGAGCCCCCGAGATTAGGTCGAAGGACGGAGCCCCGAGCGTAGGTCGAAGGACGGAGCCCCCGAGCGTAGGTCGAAGGGTGGAGCCCCCGAGCATGGGTTGAAGGACAAAGCCCCCGAGCGTAGGTCGAAGGGCGGAGCCCCCGAGTATGGGTCAAAAAAATGATATGAGGAATCACACTTTTATTGCTTAGCGCCGAAGGCGCGATGGTTGAGCGTGGTCTGCTGCCAGCGCTTTGTTACACAGGGAGAGAGAAAGAGAGAGAGAGGGTCAATCCTCTCTAGGGATAGAATCAGCGCAGCTACGCGGTGTTCCACGGGTTCTCAACGTCCACCCCTGTCTTGGTGTTGCGTAGTCGATATGCTCCTCCCGGGATGACCTCGTGGACGAGGTATGGGCCTTCCCATGGTGGTTCTAGCTTCGACGTGCTTGTTAGCTTGAGGCGAAGCACGAGGTTGCCAGGCTCGAAGGACCGTCCGCGTACCCGTCTGCTGTGGTAATTGTGGAGGCTTTGCTGATAGACTGCTGAGCGGGCGAGAGCGATGTTTCAAGCTTCATCCAGCAGGTCTTGGGCATCTGCTAGTGCTTTTTGTGCGTCTTCTTCGACGTAGGCGATCATGCGGGGTGCACAGTAGCGCACATCCGTAGGAAGCACTGCCTCTGCTCCAAAAAGCAGGAAGAATGGTGTGTAGCCGGTCGAAGAGTTGGGTGTTGTTTGCAGGCTCCATAGGACCGATGGCAGTTCTTCGACCCAAGCGCCTGCCACGTGTTTGAGAGGTCGAAGGAGTCGCTTCTTCAGGCCTGCACAGACGAGCCCGTTGGCCTTGTCGACTTGGCCGTTGGACTTAGGATGCACCACCGAGGCGTACTTGATCTTGATGCCGAGCTCTTTGGCAAACTCTTGAAATTCGCCCGAGGTGAAGTTGGTGCCGTTGTCGGTAATGATGCTGTTCGGCACGCCGTACCGGTAGATGATGGACTCAAAGAACTTGACTGTCGTGGTCGCCTCTTGATTGGTGACAGGGACAACTTCGATCCATTTGGAGAATTTGTCGACGGCGACCAACAGGTAAGTGTGGCTTCCTCGAGACGATTTGGGTAGAGGCCCTACTTGATCGAGCCCCCATTGCGCGAAGGGCCAAGCGACGGGTATGGTGTGCAATTCTGACGTGGGTGCGTGAGGTTTCGTGGCGAATCGCTGGCATGCTTCATAATGTTGGACGATGTTCCTGGCGTCATGGAGGGCCGAAAGCCAGTAGAACCCCGATCGAAAAGCCTTAGCGACGAGAGTTCGGCTGCTGGCATGATGCCCGCAGGTTCCTTCATGAATATCTCGGAGGAGGGCGACTCCGTCCTCAGGTTCTATGCACCGTTGGAGAACCCCTGTGGTACTGCGCTTGTAGAGTTCTCCGTTGATTATCGTGAAGGCCTTGGAGCGCCGCATGATCTGCCGACGATGGATGGTGTTTTCTGGGAGTTCGCCTCGTATCAGGTAAGCCAGGTACGGCTTCGTCCAGACCAATTCGACGAGCATGACTTTGGCTGTTTCCTTGGACAGGTCTTCTGTTCCCACTGCTGGGGTGGGACCTGACTGTTTAGCCCCCGAGCGTGTTGCTAACGCCGGGTCGATGGCTGGCTTGATCCTGATGGAGCGCTCGAATATCTCCTCGAAGAAGACTCCTGGCGGTATCGGCAAGCACTTGGAACCGATGTTGGCCAAGTTGTCTGCCTCTTTGTTGCTTTCCCTGCCAATATGCATCACCTCGCACCCTTCGAAGTCGCCTTCGAGCTTGTCGTACATTGCGTGATATGCGATCATGTTTGCGCAGGTCGCGTCGCACTCCTTCATGACTTGCTGGTGATGAGGTTCGAGTCTCCGTGGATCTTGATGCGAGTGGCACCACAAGCTTTTGCCATACGCATACTGTGCAGAACGGCTTCGTACTCCGCTTCATTATTTGAGGGGTTCGCGAAGCGCATACGTAGGACATAGCGCATCTTGTCCCCCTGTGGTGACACGAGGACCACTCCTGCTCCTGCTCCCGAAACTTGTTTAGACCCGTCGACATATATAGTCCAGCAATTCGACAAGTCCGAGAGTTCGGGCATCTGCGCTTCTGTCCATTCGGCTATGAAATCTGGCAGGACTTGTGACTTGATCGCTGACTGTCGCTGGTACGTGATCTCCCAGGGCCCCAGGGTGATTCCCCATAGCGACACGCGCCCCGTGGCGTCGGGGTTGTTGAGGATGCTGGATACTGGATTTGAAGCCACTACTATGATGGAGTGGCACTCGAAGTAGTGCGGCAGCTTCTTCCCTATCATGTAGATGGCGTATGCCAGCTTCTGGTAATGGGGGTATATTTGCTTGGTTGGAGACAAGACCTCGCTGAGATAGTATACCGGTCTTTGTACTCCGTGCTCCCTGCCGTCCTCTGCACGCTCGACCACCAAGGCCGAACTGACAACTTGATTCGTAGCGGCTATGTACAGCAACATCGGCTCTTTCTCTTAAGGAGTGACTAGGACCAAGGACGTCGAAAGGCGACGCTTAAGGTCGTCAAACACGGCATGCGCCTCTTCTGTCCATGTGAAGTTGTCCGTCTTCCAGAGTAGCCGATAGAAAGGGAGAGCCTTTTCGCCGAGCTTGCTTATAAAGCGGCTAAGTGCTGCTAGTCGGCCTGTCAGCTGCTGGACATGTCGGAGCGTCTTCGGCGGCTGCATGTTGATGATGGCTTGAATCTTCTCTGGGTTTCCCTCGATTCCTCTCTCAGAGATGAGGTAGCCCAATAGCTGGCCTGTAGGCACCTCGAAGGAACACTTCTTCGGGTTGAGCTTGATGATGTAGTGGTTGAGGTTGGCAAAGGTTTCTCGCAGGTCGTCGAGCAGGCTATCTACTTTTGTGGATTTGATGACGATGTCATCGACATAGACCTCAATGTTGCGGCCGATTTGCTCCTTCAGGCACGCCTGCATGCACCGTTGATAGGTGGCTCCAGCGTTTTTGAGCCCGAAGGGCATCGTCATGTAGCAATATACCCCGTGCGGGGCGATGAACGCCGTCTTGTCCTTGTCTTCGACCTTTAGCCTTATCTAGTTGTACCCATAGTACGCGTCGAGAATCAAGAGGCGCTCGCAGCCAGCGGTAGAATCGATGATCTGGTCGATTCGAGGTAGAGGAAAGTAATCTTTCGGGCAGTGCTTATTCAGCGCCGTGAAGTCGATGCACATCTTGTAGATCTTGGTGTCCTTCTTCTCCACCATGACCGGTGGTGAAAGCCATGTGGCCTCCTTTATCTCTCTGATGAATTTCGCCTCGAGGAGACGATTTATTTCTTCGCCCATTGATCGGGCCTTTTCTGGGTTGTACCGATGCATTGACTGCTTGACCGGCTTTGTGTTAGGAAAAATCTTTAGCTCATGCTCGGCGGGTTCCCTAGGGATGCCTGGCATATCTGCTGGACACCAGGCGAACATCCTCCAGTGCTCATAGAGGAACTCGACAAGCGCGCTTTCCTATGCGGGGGAGAGAGAATTCGCCACCCGCGTGGTCTTGGTTGGATCCGTCGGGTGGATCTGGTGCTCTCGGGTGTCTTTGCTTGCGTCGAATGATAGTTCTGGGGCGTTCTGCTGCGCCGGTGGGTCGATGTCCATGTTGGTGCTCTCCCTGATGTGGTTGAGCTCTTCGTGCACTCCAAATGTCTGGGACATGCTGTTGAAGTCCTTGTTGCAGTTTTCGGAGCGGGCAAAACTTTCGCTGATCGTCAGTGGTCCTCTGTTTGCGGGCATCCACAGCTTGAGATAAGCATAGTGCGGCACCGCCATGAATCGGGCAAACTGCTGGTCGCCCGAGGATAGCGTGGTACTGCGAGGGCCAGTTGACGACCTCAAACTCGATCTTCTCCTTCCTAAAGTTTGCCGGAGTGCCGAAGATGACGTCTAGGTGTATTGCCCCCAGTGGGTATGTCGGCTTTCCTGGGACGATTCCATGAAAGGATGTCTCTGTCGGTAGGAGGTTGTCCATCGGGATCTTGATCTTCCGCAGCGTGTCTGCATAGATGAGGTTTAAGCTGCTCTCTCCATCCATGAACACTTTTTTGGAGGTAAAACCTCCTATTTCCGCTTCGAGGACCAAGGCGTGGTGTCCAGGGCGCGGGATCTTTGGTGGGTGGTCTGACCAGTCGAAGCCGATCGGATGCTCTGACCAGTTCAGATATTCGGGCGTAGCTGGCGGTGCGTGCTCGGCGTGAAAGACCTCTCTTGCACGCTTTTGCTGGACCTTATTCGCCGGGCGTCCTCTCTGGATCATGGGCACGAAGCCTCGTGGTGGCGGGAACGCCTCTTCTTCGACGGCTGGCTGTCGTGGCTCGACTTGTTGGATCGTGCCGGCCTGGTGGCCCTGTTGCACCACGTTTGCCGGCGGGTTAGGTGGTGGTGGTGGAGCATTGTAAGCTATCGCACCTGCCACCGGCTGCTCTGTTTGCATCCTCTCCTGAAGTGCTTGACTAAGGCGAAGGAATTCCCTGCATTCGATGAGAAGATGAGCAGGTCTTCGCACTCCATCTTTGTCGATGTAGGTGTGCCTTGTGCACCCCCCATTGAGCATTTCCTCCGCCAATGGCGGTGGCTGATCACGAAGTCGGCGCCACTCCGTTTTTGGCCTTGAATCGCAGCCAGGGCTTCTGCTACTGCTTCCGCAGTAGTTGTTCCCCCGTCTTGGTCCGTCGTGATTGCCGTCGTGGTCATTATTCACGTAGCCTGCTGCTACCATATTCATCGTATCCGCGTCATCGTAGCGGCTTCGGCGACCCTTCTTTCGAGAGTTGGGGTGAAACTGATCTTTTGCGTCGACGTCACGTTCCGCTGACCGTCGGCGGCTCCTAGGGGCCGCGATGGAGTCTTCTCCATGAGCCCACTCGTTTGCCAAGCTCATAAGATGGTCGATGGTTTTTATCTTGCAACGTCCTAGCTCTTCCTTGAAGTCACGTCGGATAATACCGTCCCAAAAAGCGTCGATGGCTCTCTCAGGCGAGATATTTTCCGCCGTGTTGCGGAGGCTGATCCATCGTGAGATGTATGACGTCAGGTTCTCTCCGGTCCTCTGTACACGCAGGCGCAACTCTTCGAACGACGTGGGCCATTGTGAGGTGCCTCGAAAGTTTGCGAGAAATGCTTGCCAAAACTCCTCCCAAGAGCGAATGCTGTCCGGAGCAAGGTTGTTCAGCCACGCCCTTGCGTTGTCTTTCAAGTACAGCGGCAGTAACTGGAGAGCGTTATCTCTAGATCCACCGCCAATGGTGACGGCGGTGATGAAGTCATCGAGCCAAATTCGGGGGTCCTGCTGCCCATTGAACTTGACTACGCTCTCGCTAAGCTTGATCCCTTTCGGCAGTGGCATGGAACAAATCAGGAGGCTAAAGCATTCCGCTCCGCACAGTCCATCGCGATTACCGCCGAATGTTTCCAGCTCACGTTCCTCCTAGAAGCGACGCGCATCGCGTCGTGCACGTGCTGAGTCGACTCTGTTCTGAGCCAGGCCGTGGCAAAGTTCCCCGTTGATAGGTTCCACCACTTGAGTCCTGGGCGCGACTCCTGGCGCCGCTGCTGGTTGCCTGGATTGCTCTACTAGCAGGATAGTTCTTCTTGGTGTCGTTTCACGCCCTTGGTTAGTTTTGCCTTGAAGCACCCTAACTCCTTCGAGCGCCAGGTTCCGCAAATGCCGCATATGCTCGTCATCGTTGGGAGCATTCGCGGCAATATATGCTGCTGCAGCCATGATCGCAGCTTCCTTGGTCTTGGGCAGCAACTCCGCTTTGTAAAATTCCGCTTCTAAATTCCGGGTGATGTTGTGCACATCGGCCCCGGGCTGGATGTGCAACCGCGTCCTATGCTGGACACTCGATGAGTAATGAGACGATCGTTCGGCCCATCTTCTGCTGGACGCGTCGGCCTCATCTCTGCGTCGCTCCAAGATGCGCCTATCAGCACTAATCTGGTCCTTCTGCTCTTGGACGACGAATCGGAGCGCAGCTAGCTCCTGCGGGCTCGGATTAGGGCCCATATTTGCTTCGCTCGAGTACACTCTCCTTGCGTGCCAGATCTGGTCTTGCGTTATGAACTGACGACTGGTGTTTGACTGGTTTCGACCATCATTGGATCTGTGCTCGTTCCCGTCTCCGTGTGACGCCATCATGCAGTGTCCTCCGAACGGTGGGATCGAGTCATCGCTGATTTCGCCCAGTGCGGGAGGGTAGATGTCGTCATCTTCGATGTATGATCCGACCTCGATCATGATGTCGGAGTCGTAATCGGCCATGTATCCGTCACTTGATGTGGTAGATTCGCTCGAATATGAGCTAGCCGAATTGCCAATCTTCCCCTTGGCCTCGGGTAGATGTTGTCGTCTGAACATGTGTAGTCCGAGTATAGCCCTTCGATGTAATCAGGGTCGTAGGGTGTAGGATGGAGCGTGAGGGCGTTGAGAGCCCGTTCGCACTCGGATATCATCGGATAGATGGCTACGGTGCCTCCTCGAGGGTCCTCATAGCGAGCGATCTCGTGAGCGGAGAAGTCTCCGACGCCCACGAAGTGATAAGCGTCGCACTCGACGCAGTAGGCGATGGTTGGGGATGGTGGTGGATCTTAAACGTCGTTCGACCCAACTGACGGGGTCGAAGTTTCTAGCCTTGGTTCCTCCTCCGATGGCGTCAGCGGTTTGGTCGTCGAGGGGTTGCCCTCGATGGCTGGTGACGCGCTTGGAGCTGCTGCGGGTGGCGTCGAATTGCTGACGGAAATCAGCTCAGCGACTCCGTCGTTGTCCACGTGGAAGTTAAACAGTCCGAAGGCCATGTCAAAGCCTCCGGTCACCGCCGAGACTGCTCCTGCCAGGCTTGAGGTGGGGTCGATGATGGTCGCGGCTGGAGTGAGATCGGCGATGCTTGGCGATGCAGTGTCGATGACGGTCGATCTAGCGATGTCGACCTCAGTCTCTGATGGAATGGTGTCGATGACGGCCGGCACAACGATGCCGACGTTGATGGTTGATGCGGTGTCGATGTCGATCTTGACATTGGTGTCGAAGTTGATGGTGAGCGGGTTGATGTCGATGTCGAACGGCGACGCAAAATCAACGACCATGGCTGATGATGAGCCGTCGAACCTTGTCGATGTGGTGAGGTTGGCGATGGTTGGTGAAGGAGCCGGCGAATCCATAGATCCAGATCCCGTTGTCCCCACGGTCGGCTCCAATTGACGAGGTTCAACCCCGGCAATGCCCATGTTTGTGGGTTTTCGAGACATGGAGCACTAGTGGGATCCGGCGAACTCGACGGCGATCAGACGAAAGCAGAGGGACACAAGTTTTACCCAGGTTTGGCCCCCTTGGTAGGGTAAAAACCTACGTCCTGCTTGTCTGACTTTATTGATGGGGTGGCTACAATGGAGGTGTTACAATGGTGGTGTAGATTGGATCTAGCCGAAAGTGGAGAGCTCTTAATGTTTTGAGCGCTCCGGCGTGAGGTGATGAAAAAGTGTCTAGAGAGGTGCTACGATCTCCCTCCCAACCTTTTATATGCGAAGGTTGGGTCCCGAGATTGTTCTCCAAGTTGATTACAGATAGAATCGGTTTGAATAAACCCTAGACGAGTCCTAATTTGACTAGGTCTCCTTCTTCGAGTCTTCATCTTGTACGCCAAGTTATGTCCCTGGGCCGCGCCAAGCTGATATCTTCATGGGCCTTGTGATTCCTTCGACGGTTATCCCTCCTGGGCCAAAAACCAGGTAGGCGAATATCGAGGGCCTATTTGGCATTCCTTCGTCAGCACTCCTCCCCACCTTTTTTTCCTTTCTCAAACCATGGCTAACCGATTCCATCGGGTGCCCACCAACTTTCACATACCATGGAGGAGTGCCTTTTTTCTTTCTTTTTTCTTAGATTAGATTACAATGGTCTAACCAGCTCCCTTGCAAAATTAATGACGAGCAGATGAAGCTGCCTAGTCGAGGGGTACTCAATTTAATATGGAAGATAGCAACTCCGACCACTACGTCCTCATGAGCTAAAAACAGTGGCACAAAATGAGAAGTAGTTGAAAGTTTTGAAAGGTAGCACATGAAAATTTACTTGGAATGGCTTGCAAATACCATGGATAGGAATTTATAGTGGACTCTTTGGGGTTACTTGGTTTTCAGGAGTTGGATGCACGAGAAGTATTCCCTCTCAGTACAAATGAAGGCTAGCAAAAGACTGGGAAGCGACAATCAAGAGAGCAATAGCTGTCATAATCATGCTTGCAACAAAACAAAATTAATATAGGCATAAAAATGATACAAGAACTCTGTGGCAAAGTAAATCATCGAGGCTTAATTGACTTTTTGTTCAGTCATGTGCATGCTTGAGCATGTGCCAAGTCGATTCAAATGAAACTTTCAGAGGAGGATACCACAATAACATACCATATTATGAATAAAACAATGCAAGCAAGCGTCTACATGACATGCTACAAACTATTAGTAAATTGGAACTAATCATATGAGAGCAAGAACTACAAAGCATCCATTAGATAACATATACCTTACATGAACCGACTAAGCATGTCCACATAGATGAGTATATGTACAAAAATGAAAACAAATAGAGTTCATACCAGCCTCTTACCACATCTCGGATTGTCATATGTCGTCATTATTGCCTTTCACTTGTGTGGCTTGAATAATATGAAGTGAACACCAAGCTCCAATGGAGTCACGGAAGACTGAACTCTGCAACAAACTTTACAAAACCGAAGAAGAAGAACAAATATTTTTGGGTTTTCGATTTTTGAAACAAGAACAGAAGGAAATAGCAAACAAAGCAAAATATTTTTGGATTTTTCAAATATCAAACCGAAAATGGAGAACAAAGCAAACCAAAGCTAGAAAACTAAAAAGGTAAACAAAGAGAAACAACGGAATTATTTTTGGTCTTTTTGTGTTTTGGAAAGTAAACAATAGAACAAGAACAATAGAGAAAAGAAAGTGAAACATGGATATACAAAGTACCAACAAAATATGATATGTAGATGAGTGAATCGTCGGCGTACCTCCCCCCAAGCTTAGGCTTTTGGCCTAAGTGGAAATCAATCCCGTCTCCAATACATGCCCCATGCCGGTGGGTCATCATTGGCATAGTCATAGCCTGGCCCTTGTGAAGATGAAGCAGATGGTGTATAATCATAATAAGGCTGCTGGTATGGAAACTCTGCAATGTTGGAGGGCTAGACCGACTCCTCGGTCGCCTCTCCATCGTGCTCAGGCAGCGGGTGCTCCTCTAGATACGCGTCAAGCTCATCCTCCATAAGTGACCATCCATTCCTGCGATCAAGGTTAAACAAAAGAGGTGCAGGCAAATGGACTGATCGATCAGCCTTCACTACCTTCCAGGTAGATTTCTTGAAGAAGGTTATCTCGAATGTCAAGTTATTCAAACAAGCATGAGGAGAAACAAACTTATGATGTAACATAGAGTTAAAATCAAGTCTCTCTACGGGGAACTGCAGATCTAAAATATGAGGCACTACACCATGCAAAGATAATAAGCGTGAAGCTATAAGACCTCCACAGATTCCCCCTTTCTCACGGTTAGCGTCAAGACGGAAAGCTATTAAAGCACCCAAATTATAAGTCCTATCACGTCTCAAAGCAGCAGCAATAAAAGCTAGATCACATGAGGATAACTTACTTGCAACTTTCCTAGCAAGAACACACTTGGTAATAAAGTAGGCAAAATATCGAATGGATGGAAAATGAATATTCCGAATTTTACCATTATCTCCCGTGAAGCTTCTTCCTTGACAAATCTCCTCACATAGGTCCATCAATGGCCTGGGCCGTTCCTTCATCATTTTGCGTGATCCTCACTGTGGTACTCTAATGGCTACACAGAAAACATCAAAGGGCAAGTCCACAGATTTATTGTAGATTTTATAGTGAACCGTGGGGTTAGATGTGGACCAATTGAATCTGAAATCCTGCACCACATACATTGTTAGTTTAGCATATTGGGGCAGTTCACCATCAATAAAATGTTCCAATCCTGCATTAGAAATTAGATTTTGGAAGTCCTGTAGGATTTCCAGCAACATTCATGAACTGTGAGCATGGATAGATCGAGGGAAAGACCCTCTCTTCACGGTGAACTCTCATGACCTCATGCACTTCTAGTTCATGTTGAAAGAGTTGATATGCATTCTCCTCCATTTCTGAAATTTTTAACAAACCTCATAAAAAATGATTTTGAGACAAACAAATGTAGGGAACTACCATAGGGAGTTACTAGAGGGCTAACATGCATCAAAATAACATTTCTAAGCCGTAGAACAAGCATGCAAACTCATTTCACCTGTAACCTATAGAGCTAAAATACTCAAGAAATACTCCACTAAGCAAAATTCTACTTGGACAATCGAAGGAGTCACATACCAGAGAACAAATGCTCCAAATTTCAGCAACAAAGATGGGCTGAGCAAGGAGATCAAAAAATTGAGATGGAGAGCAGCAAGAACACGGGTTTGAGCTGGGGTGTTGAGATTTTTCGGGAGAGAGAAAGAAGTGGGGATGAAGAGATAAGTGAGTGGCCAGGGGGGCCTCCTCACCATAGGTGGGTGCAGCCAGGCTTGGGCCGCGCCCCCTGGTGGTGAGGTGGCGTGGTGGGTCCCCCTGAGGTCTCCCAGGTGCCTCTCTGCCCCATTTTTGACATAAAAATTTAAAAAGATGTTTCTGGAATTTTTCGACAAACTTTATTTTCGAGGATTTTTCAGAAAAATGATAAAAGAATAAAACTCAGGAAAACGACGGTGGAGCGATAGAAAGCAAATCGAACTCAACCTTACAGCAGCTCTAAGACATTATAATATGAAACTAAACAGCTAAAACAAAAATAAACAAGGTAGAAACAAAAGTAAATGCGGTGAAAACATAGTTTTGTTCATTTAAAAACTGCTTTGTTAACAAGGTTGATCAGGTCTTGTTACCAAACCACTTTTCTTATGAAGCAAAACTTTGCATTTCACTATATGATTATGTTACCTCGACCTTGATAGGCATAGTCCCAATCATGACAATTTTATATTCTTCCTTGGGCTTTTGCTCTGAACAAATAATTTGACCAACTCGGATGGTCTCAACATTCTTGATTGAATTTAGAGCATTCTTTCTATCAATCTTCTTGGGAAAATAGACCGTGTACTCTTTGTCATTGACATTAAAAGTTACTTTTCCTTGATTGCAATTAATAACCGCACCTGCAGTGTTTAGAAAGGGTCTCCCAAGAATAATAGACATATTATCATCTTCAGGCATTTCCAACACAACAAAGTCAGTTAATATTAAACAACTGTTAGCAACTTGAACAGGAACATTTTCGCATATACCAATAGGAAGAGTAGTAGACTTATCAGCCATTTGCAAAGATATATCAATTGATACCAATTTTTCTAGATCAAGTCTCTTATAAAGAGAAAAGGGCATGACACTAACTCCAGCTCCCAAATCACATAAAGCAGTTCTAACATAGTTATTTTTAATGGAGCAAGGAATAGTTGGTATACCTGGATCTCCAAGCTTCTCCAGAAATTTACCATTGAAAGAATAATTAGCAAGTAAAGTGGAAATTTCCTCATTAGGAATCTTCCTGTTGTTAGTAACAATATCTTTCATATACTTTGAATAAGGAGGCATTCTAATAGCATCAGTCAAAGGAATTTGCAAAAATAAAGGTCTCATCCATTCACAAAACCTGTTGTAGTGTTCTTCTTCCTTAGATTTGTGTTTCTTACCAGGAAAAGGCATTGGTTTCTGCACCCAAGGTTCTCTCTCATTACCATGCTTGTTGGCAATGAAGTCTTTCTTAGTGTACTTTGCATTCTTGGCAAGCTTTTCTGGTTCCTCTTCAACTTCTTCTTTATCGGAAGCATTACCTGGTTCAGTTTCAGCATCAGAAATAGAAACACTGTTAGGATCTTTACCTGTTTCAGAAGATTCCGCAACTGTTTTATGCTTCTTCTTCTTCTTCTTGGAGGGAATATCATCTCTTGAAGTGCGTTGAGAATCTTGCTCGATCCTCTTAGGATGTCCTTCAGGATATAAGGGTCTTGAGTGGTAGCACCTCCTCTTGTGCGTATTTCACACGCTTGTTTTTCTCTTAAAGCATTAACTAGCAAATCTTTTTGCACCTTGGTAAGCTGATCAATTTGAGTCTGAACCATTTGAAAATGTTTAACAAGCATCTTCACATCATTGGAGGTTCTCTCCACAATATCCTGCAACTTGTTAATAGCTCTAGAATTTTCCAACAAATGATTCTGCACCCTTCTATTAAAATTATCTTGCTTAGCAATAAAATTATCAAACTCATCTAAGCATTGATTAGGAGGTTTAGAGTAAGGAATATCTCTATCATCAAAGCGTTGGAGAGAGTGTACCTCAATAGTATATGAGTGAGGGATTGGCTTACATAATTCTTCTATAGGAGGTAAATTCTTCACATCTTCAGATTTAATACCTTTCTCCTTAAGAGATTTCTTGGCTTCCCTCATAACTTCATCATTTAATTCAATTATTCCTATCTTCTTCGGTGTTGGCTCTGGAGTTGGCGCTGGTGTTGGTGTTGGTGTTGACTCAGCCATAGTCCAATCATCATGATTCCGACTTATTTTAGCCATTAGTTCTTCAGCTTCAGCCGGAGTTCTTTCCCTGAAAACACAACCAGCACAACTATCCAGATATGTCTTAGATTCATCAGTTAGTCCATTATAAAATATATCAAGGAGTTCATTTTTAGGCAATGGCTCCTTAGGCAATGCTCTAATTAAAGAGAAAAACCTTGCCCAAGATTCAGGCAATATCTCTCCTTTTCCCTGTTCAAAGTCAAAGATTTTCTACACAGCAGCATGTTGAGCACTAGCGGGAAAATATTTCTGAAAGAAAGCATTAACCAAAGCAATAGGACTATCAAGAGATCTAGGAGACAAATTATTAAACCAAGTTTTAGCTGCACCTTTCAATAAAAAAGGGAAAATCTTAGCAACAAAGTAAGTGTGAATCTTAATATCATCAGAAAACAAATTACTCAAAGTAGAAAGCTCATTCATATGTGCCATAGCACTTTCATTTTCAGTACCACAAAAAGGGTCTTTCTCAACAATATATATGTAAGATAAATCTAAAGAGAAATCATAATCCTTATCTCAAATATTTATGGGAGAAGCAGCAAACTTAGCATCAGGAGATAATTTATATCTAACAGCACGTCTTGCTAGAAGTTCCTTAACAGCATTAGCATCACGAGTGGCATGAGCTTCAGCAATAAAATCATCGTCAAGCTCAATATAAGTGTCATCAAGATCATCACTAGGACATTCCCTAGACTCAAGTGAACTAACAGGTGTAACAGTAGTGTTCTCCAATTGCTTAGTCCTAGCAATTGTAGCATCTAAAAAGGAACCTAACGAACCACTCTCATCAAGCACAGTAGAAGCATCATCTAAATTATCAGTGGCATTTTCAAACTCAGCAGAAGAAGTAGCAGTAGCGTGTGCATGTGGTGATGTAAGCAACTTACTCATAACAGATGGTGAATCAAGAGCAACAGAGGTGTTCAGAGTCGTACCTCTTCTTGTAGTGGATGGCAATATAGGAACTTTTCCATCACGAGGCTTACCCATGATGAATGGATTGCAGAGAACAATATGAATTCCAAGTGAACTTACAAATAAAGCTATGCTCCTCGGCAACGGCGCTAGAAAATAGTCTTGATGAATCACAAGTATAGGGGGTCACAACAGTTTTCGAGGGAAGTAAAACCCAAATTTATTGATTCGACACAAGGGGAGCCAAAAAATACTTATACGCCTTAACAGATGAGTTGTCAATTCAGCTGCACCTAGAAACAGACTTGCTCATAGCAGTTTATCAGTAGCAACAATTTTATAGTGGTGATAGTAGCAAAACAGTAACAGCAATGGTAAAATAAAAGCAGTAATAGTAGCAATAGTAAACAGTAGGATTAAAGACTGTAGGCATAGGGATAGATGTACGGGCGTTGCATGGATAAGATAATTCATGAAATCAGTGAGACATGGGCAATTGCAGATAAAAATGATAAAGCATCCTAGTACTAAACAATCATAGGCATGTGTTCCATATATAGTCATACGTGCTCGCAATGAGAAACTTGCACGACATCTTTTGTCCGACCAGCCTGTTGCAGCAGGGCCTCAAGGGAAACAACTGGTAATTAAGGTACTCCTTTTAATAAAGTACCAGAGCTAAGCATTAACACTCGGTGAACACATATGATCCTCACATCATAGCCATCCCCTCCGGTTATCCCAATTTCTGTCACTTTGGGGCCTCGGGTTCCGGACAACGATATATGTAAACAACTTGCAGGTAAGATCATAAATAACAAGTATCATCATAAAATAATAACAAGTTTAGATCTGAGATCATGGCACTCGGGCCCAAAGTGACAAGCATTAAGCACAAGTTGCAACAATGTCATAAGCACTAACAATAGATACTAGGCACTATGCCCTATCAATCTCATAGCAAATTACACGAATGATCTCATCCAATCCCTACCATCCCCTTCACCTACAGCGGGAATTACTCACACATGGATGGGGGAGTCATGGATGGTTGATGGAGAGACGTCGGTGATGATGGTGATGAAGATCCCCTCCAAATCCCCATCCCGGCAGGGTGCCAGAACGGAGTTTCTGGTTCCGAATCGCGGTTTCTGATGGCGGCAGCGCAGCGGAAGTCTATCTGGGAAAAACGCCAAACCCCTGCTCCTTTCAGGTCAGAGGGTATATGTAGGCGGAAGGAGGGGTCGAGGCGATGGCCGAGGTGGCCTCACCACAGGTGGGCGTGGCCAGGGCTGGGCCGCGCCCCCTAGTGGTGAGCCCAGCTCCCTGCCTCTCTTCGTCTCCTCTTCTGGCTCCGTGGGTCTTCTGGTAAAATAGGATTTTTGCAATACTTTCTAGGATTTTTCCTGAAAGTTGGATTTCTGCACAAAAACAAGACACCAGGGCAATTCTGCTGAAAACAGCGTTAGTTCATGTTAGTTGTATTTAAAACACACAAATTAGAGGAGAAACAATAGAAAAGGTATTTGGAAAAGTAGATACGTTTTGGACGTATCAAGTCGTATGCATGATCATTATCTGGTTCAGCCCGCTCACTCTCAGTAATCATGTTGTGCAAGATCACACAATAGCTCATCACCTCCCCATCTGAGATTCTAACCAAGTAAGAGCTGGGTACCTAACAAAGGCAAAACGTGCCTGAAGCACACCAAATGCCCGCTCTACATCCTTCCGAGCTGCCTCTTGACACTTTGCAAACCAAGATTGCTTCTTCGAAGTTGGTCCAGAAATTGCCTTCACAAAAGTAGACCAAGAAGGATAGGTACCTTCGGCGAGGTAATACCCTTTGGTGTAGGTGTTGTCATTGATCTGAAAGTTAACTGGAGGAGACTGTCCCTCGGTCAGTCTTGCGAACACAGGAGATCGCTGCAGTACATTGATGTCATTGTGTGTTCCCGCCATTCCAAAGAAAGAATGCCAAATCCACATGTCGTGATCGGCAACAGCTTCAAGGATCACACTGTATTCCCCATTGCGGCCTTTGTACAGCCCCTGCCAAGCAAACAGGTAATTCTTCCAAGCCCAATGCATGCAATCGATGCTACCAAGCATACCTGAAAATCCTCTCGCTGCATTTTGAGCAAGGATTCGGGTTGTGTCTTCTTCAGTTGGTTGCCTTAGATAGGTTGGACCAAACACTGCGACAATTGCCCGACAAAACTTGAAGACACCATCCGTAGATGTCGACTCAGCCATTCGTAGATAGTCCACTGAAGTATCCGGCGGAGCTCCATATGCAATGCACCATAGGGCGGCCATGCATTTCTGAACGGACTTGAACCCCCACTTTCCGGTGCAATCTTTCTTGTACTTGAAGTAGTCGTTGTACTCTCTCACGCCTTGCACAATCTTCATGAACAACTCCTTGTTCATCCTAAACCACCGGCAAAATTCCTTTGGTGTATTTATGGAATTGTCTGCAAAATAGTCGGAGCACAGCAGCAGGCGCTAGTGTCCCTGCTGCGATTCTTGTTCGGCGCCTTCCCAAGGATCGAGCCGCCCCGGCAGGGAATGGCGTTCTCCATCTGCTGCCGGAGTTGCAGTAGGAACGCGAACCCCATATTCCAGCGTTGTAGGTGGGCGGCGGCTTCAGCTTTATCCTCTTGCATCACCTCCATCATGAGCTCGTCGTCGCTGTCCACGAACACCTTGCGGGCAGAGTGGGGCATCGCCTATGAGTGCGCCGCCGATACCCGCGGCGCAGGCGGCGGAAACCTAGCCAGACGGCGGCGAGGAAGCGCCAGAGGGCCAGAGAGCTTCTTTTTAGGCCGGTGGAGGGGGGAGGGGAGCTAGATAGGGGCGTGTCGTCGCCGGTGTCGGCTGCTCTGAAGGGTGGGAGGAGGGGCGACGGGAGGTTTTTTGGGGGTGGATTTTGCCTGCCAAGCGGGCCCAGGGCCGTTTTTCCAACATGCCGCACGCTGCCGGCGCTCCCGATATGGTCCTGCCGCGCAGGGGCCGGCGCGGGAGCACCGGCTATTTATTTGGGAAACAACGAGCGCCGACGTGTTTTTGGGCTTGCCGGTGGTGCACCAATTTAGGCTCTAAGCCCAAAATCTACGTCGGCCGCGTTTTGAGAGGCATTTTGGAGGCGCCGATGGAAATGCTCTAAGTCACCGATACTTATTTTCGATGGGAGGGAGTAGTTCTGTTCAGCTACTTCATGCCATAACCAAACTAGCACATGCTCCTTTCCATCGCTGTCCCCAAATCCTGTGGCTGACGAAAAATGTGAAACCATAGTGACGATGTATCTTCTCTTCTTTCTTACGTGTCCACTGCTACGTCGCCAGGTATGCAGGCTATGGTGTAGCCACAAGCTAGGCCGGCTGGACGTGGACAGGGACCAAATCACGGCGTGGACAAAAGCTGCCGATTTCGATGTTAACTTGACGACAAGCAAACACTTAAACCTGAAGCAAGAAATTGTGGTGGCAAAATGACACTTCTGCTCCTCAAAACTTCCTTCTGTTTTGCCTAACAAGTTCCACGGCACGAACTGAAAGAAGTTCCTGACATGTAGTTCTTTTCATGATAAACGAAGCTCTATGACTTGGATCGAAGGAGGAGGATTTTTTTTATAATGGACGCTTTATTACTTAGTCAAGCAATTATATTTGGCCTCTGTATAACCAAGATATACTTCAAGTCTCATCGTATCATAAAAAACAAAAAAAACAAAATACATATCAATCATGAGCAATTGTAGATCGTCTAAGGAGTAGGTGGAGGACCAATCCGTAGATTATGATGCCACCCATGTTGAAAAAAAAGTATCCCTCGCCATAGCATTCAGTCGTGTACATACCTCCATAAAGAGGACGCGATTCTCCACCTACTGCAGAGGTGACCACTAACCGAGACTACAGGTACGTCTGTAGATAACCTGCAAGAGAGAACTATTCTTATCGTTAAAAACCTTATCATTTCTACATAACCATAGCGACCATATAATGGCAAGCGCTCCTACCCTAATAAGCGTTCTAACCTGAGATCAATACCATGAAGCCAGTTACCAAAGATATTGGCAACACTACTCGAAGGATACAGTTTAGAAGCTACTTAGATGATTGACCATATAGATTTGGCAAAGCGGCATTGGAAGAATAAGTGTTTTATTATCTCATCATGATGACAGAAAAAATACTGACTACTTCCATGCTAATTACGCTTAACAAGATTGTCTTTGGTTAGAATTATTCCTCGACGCAAATACCAACCAAAAATCTTAGTTTTTAGTGGTATTTTTATCTTCCAAATTTTCTTGTTGTCACCAACTGGTATATCAGATTGGATTATTGCATTATATAGCAAACGTACAGAAAACTTCCCATTGGGATGTAAGTTCCAACAAAATTCATCCGGACCCGTATCAAGCTGAATGGATTCCAAACGTTGAAGTAAGATATTCCACGCAGCTAGCCTAGGACCGATCGAATCACGCCTAAACGTCACAGCTGGAGGTGTAGCCATTACTAAAGCAATGGTATCACTTTTGCGACGAACAATGCTATATAATGCAGGTACTGTTCTCGAAGAGGACCATTTCATACCCAGGTGTCCTCCCAAAAACGTATCTGCGATCCATCTTTTATCGAGAAAGTACCATACTTGAAGAAAAACTTCTTCGTGGCCATCAGGTCGGCCCAAAAATGCGAATCCCCAGATTTCCAAAGGACTTGGGATAAACATTTCTCGCGGATATACTTTCTCTTAAGGAGGTCTTGCCAAACACCATCTTTGGTTAGAAGCTTACAAAGCCACTTACCTAGTAAAGCTGAGTTTTTGACCTCAAGGTCATGAACACCCAACCCACCCTGATCCTTGGGTCGGCAAACCACACTCCATTTAACCAGTCGATATTTCTTTTTCTCACTATCCCCTTGCCAAAAGAATCGAGATCGATAATAATCGAGCTTATGTAAGACACCTTTTGGCAGTAGAAAGAAAGATATCATGTACAATACCAAATTGGTAAGTACTGAATTAATGAGTACCAGTCTTCCTTCTAGGGACAACAATTTACCTTTCCAGCTACTAAGGGGTTTCTAGAGTCTTTCCTCCATTATTTTCCATTCAACTATTGTTAATCGTCAATAATGGATCGGGATCCCCAAATATCTAATAGGAAACTGGCCTTGCCCACAACCAAACAGCTCGGCATATGAGGCTGTTGAGTCCTGAGCTTCACCGAAACAAAACAACTCGCTTTTATGGAAGTTGATTTTGATACCTGATAGTTGCTCAAAAGCTGCCAAGATCAACTTGAGATTTGGAGTTTTGCAAGGTCATGTTCCATAAATAAAATTGTATCATCGGCGTATTGAAGGATTGATAAACCACCATCAACTAGATGTGGAATCACTCCTTCAATCTGACCATCAACCTTTGCGCGTTCGGTCAAAATGGCAAGCATATTAGCCACAATGTTAAATAACAGTGGTGATAATGGATCACCTTGGCGCAAGCCTTTTCTTGTCTAGAAATACCGACTTGTGTCATTATTGACACAGATTTCTACACTACCTGTTGACACTAAATCATTGATCAAAGCACGCCACTCTGAAAGAAAAACCTTTCATCCTAAGCATCTGCTCAAGAAAAGACCATTTAACTTTATCATAAGCTTTCTCAAAGTCTAATTTTAGAATTACCCCATTCAACCTTTTAGTGTGCAACTCATGCACCGCCTCATGCAATATGACTACCCCGTCTAGGATATTTCGTCCTTGCATAAACGCGGTCTGCGATGGTTGCACCACATGATCAGCCACAGAATTAAGTCTAAGGGTGGCCACTTTTGTAACAATCTTGAAACTTACGTTAAGAAGACAAATAGGTCTATATTGTTGAATCCTTTCTGCCTCATTAACCTTTGGTAACAAGATAACCTCACCAAAATTTAGACGAAATAATTCTAACTGTCCAGCGTGTAAAACACTAAATATTTGTAGAAGGTCCGTTTTGATTGTTTCCCAAAAAGTCTGATAGAACTCAGCAGGAAAACCATCCGGCCCCAGAGCTTTGTTGTGTTCCATTTGGAAAATAGCTTTATTGATCTCATCCTCAGAGCAAGGAGCCATCAATAAATCATTTTCCTCTATAGAAACTTGGGGCATATCGGCTATTTGAGATTCATCAAGAGAGAAAGAACTCTCCTCCGGTGATCCAAATAAGCCTTTATAATAGTTCGTAATATATGATTTGAGTTGCTCATGGCCTTCAATCAACCCCTCCTCCTGTACTAGAGATTGAATACGCTTTTTCCTGTGACGGCCATTGGCAATCACATGAAAATATCTAGTATTCGAATCTCCTTCCAAGATGAATTGAGCCTTTGAACGTTGATACCATTTCAGCTCCTCTTCGCGAAGAAGACCAGCTAATTGCGCATTCGACTGACTTTTTAGATCAATCTCATGACTTCATAGCGATCGTACTTCAGCGGCAGCCTCCAATTCATCAATAATGGCTGATAAGCGAAGCTTCTCTTTTTTAAGAATACCAGCTGTATGTCGAGCCCAACCAGAAAAGTGTTTGCGTAAGGCACGCATCTTATTGTTTCACCTTAATATATGTGTATTGCCACAAACCGGTCTTTCCCAAACATCCTTGACCATATCTTGAAAACCATCCCGCTGTAGTCATCCAAGTTTAAACTTGAAGGGACGCTTATATGGTGGTCGTGGATTTCCAGTTGTCAATAGAATGGAAGTATAGTCAGACAATTTTTCAATACGCTCTAGAGCGCGTACAAGGAGGAGGATTTGGAATGAGACAAACGAAGCCGTGAGATATTCAGTTCACATAGAGAGAAACCATCTTCAGGAGTTCTTGAAACTAGCAGTCAAAATCGCCCGACCAAATCATCTTTTCTGGTATTCAGTCAACGATACCTAGAGGAAAGATATGTGGATAAAGTGCAGCATGCAGCTGGAGCGAACTATATCTGATGACTAAATCGTAGGGGACATTTCTCAAATTTTAATTTTGGCCGATTCGTTCACACTAAGCAACGTTATAAAGTGAACTTATTTCTAATGCTAATGCAGGAATATAAACAACTAAGATTCTTCCTCTGTCGCCAATCAGCGACTACTAAACAGTTCATGTTGCAACGTCAGCTTGGACAACTACCTTGCCCACAGACACAGCTAGTAGTATATAAACTCTTCTGATTAGCAAAAACGGCTTTGTCCCATTAATTTAACCGTTAGTGCTTGAGAATGACGTGGGCTCTCCACAGTATTATTCAGATATTTTGGAGGTCCCTCCAATAATTGTCACCGAAAATACCTGTGCATTTCTCTACAAAAAAATATAGTGCATAGTTAAGAATGATTTTTTTCTGGGACATTATTGGAGAAATAATCTGAGGCTGAGTTTGCAGTAGCTAAAGTATGTGTTGTGATGAACATATCTTGTTATACGTTGCGGAAAAAATGTCCATGAAAACAGAAAAAACATTGTTTACAAAACAGTAATATAGTAGACCTGTGAAGTGAGAAAGGTGGTTGGAAAAAGGGAATTATCTTCATTCATATAAATGCCAAAAGCACCCTAAACTGCCAATGAGAATCTACATCCATATTTTTGGTACATAGTAGTAGACAAATCCTACGCAATCTCCGAAAGAGCTTTTGCACCCAACAAACATATTCTTATGCACAATTTTGTAAGTTCAGAATCTGTAAACCTCTGACGTGAGAATGGTGAATGGTCTATGTTCAACGGATTTTTTTACTACCTTTTTTATAGAAAGGATTTTTTGGCTACCTACACCTTGCGTTTTGACAGCATAGCTTTTGCCTTGTTAATCTTATGAACACGATTGGAAAAGTGTGATGTAGGGTCACAATTGTGCCGAAAGTGAAGCTCAGCTGCTCCAATGTGCCTCTCAAACGTGGCTACTATCATGTGCCTCACTTTCCCTTCTTTTAAAATGCCGCATTGACAACGTTTCTAACTCGAGTGAACATTTCGTCGAACACCTTTTTGAGACACCAAGGGTGAAAATTTCAGAAGCATCTTTCGACAAAATGGGGAATTCAATAATCACACAATCAAAGAAAAAATATTCCATGACAAACTAATAAATGGGACTAGCTAGGGCCCTCTTTCGATAAGCTCAGCACTACCAAAGCCATCATAGCTTAGCAAAGATATCTTCTGTGTGGTGGCTTGGCTTTGTCTTGTGTTTGGACCAAGTGCGTGGAAACTTCTGCCGCACTTGCACCGACCAGAGCGTATCAACCACTAATTCGATGTTGAGCTTCCAAGAGGAGCACCAGCCAGCGTCAATTATTCAGCAGCAAATGCAGTGTTTGATTAGCTGATTGGTTGTTTGTTCCATTTGGCCACCTTTCTCTCTCCAGAGCCTTCTTTGCTGCTTCTCTCAGCTCTCTGCCTCTCTCTCTATCTTGCTGCCTGCCTATAAAAAGGCCAGAGTGTCTTATTGCTCATAAGAGGCGGCTCATCTGTTACATAACACAAACGCAACTCTTCAAGTAGCTAGTCTGCTACTGTACTGTCAAAGCTAGCTAGCTAAGCAGGCAACAAGACTAGAGATTGTGTGAAATTGTGCAAGTTGCAAGATGGTTAAGGTATGTTACTACTTACTAGTTAAGCCGTGCTTGTCTTGTTCTAGGACTTTGTATTCAGTTTCCTAAATTTTGCGCATCGATCTGAATATGTTTCCCTGTTTGTCGCAGCAAAAGATTGTTCTCAAGTTGGCGCTGGATGATGAGAAGAAGAAGAGGAAGGCCTTCAAGGCCGCTGTTGGCATGTCAGGTATGGACAAGCCACTGATAGTAGTTAATCCTTAATCCGTCATATTATCTTTGTCTTAACTATAAGCAGTACATGCTGAATTCTGCAGGCGTGACATCCGCGACGATGGAGGGAAACAAGATCATCATCGTCGGCGATGGAGTCGACCCTATCACGCTGACGACGATGCTCCGACGCGGTCTGGGCTACGCCGAGCTCCTAAGCGTTTCTTCCGGCGACGACAAGAAGAAGGACAGTTACGGCGCCTACGGGTATGGTGGGGAAAAGCAGAAGGACAACTATGGAAGCTATGGGTACAACGGGGAAAAAAAGAAGGACGGCTATGGATACGGCGGGGAAAAGAAGAAAGACGGCTACGGATACGGCGGAGCTGACAGTG
The DNA here is from genome assembly GCA_007115705.1 of Dactylis glomerata. Lineage (NCBI taxonomy): Eukaryota > Viridiplantae > Streptophyta > Magnoliopsida > Poales > Poaceae > Dactylis > Dactylis glomerata. The sequence continues at coordinate 1,318,304 of QXEO01000507.1, forward strand.
GAGGTGGCGGCATGAGCTTCGGTGGCAAGGAGGGTGGTAGCTCCAAGGGCGGTAGCGGCAGTGGCGGTGGTGGAGGCGGCTACCCTCAGAACGCGGCGGCGCCGGTGTCGTACCCTGCGTACCAGCAGTACAACGCCATGCCGCCGTCCTACCCTGTTTACTCCTACCCTGCCCCTGTTTACCAGCAGCAAGAACAGGATCCCGGTTGCACCATAATGTAGTTGTTAGAAGTTAGAACTGCGACTTGTGTTCAGGCCAAGATAGATGACCTGACCTGATCAAGCTAAGAGATCAGGGTGATGTTGGCTCTGAGCAGTAAGCGGTACATATGTACATGGTGGGTCAGCAATTATTTGGTAGTTGCAGTTTTTCAGGCTATCAGTTCAGTGCGTAGTAGTAACAGATTGTACATGAGGAATGAATAAGAAAGAAGAGTCATGTGTGTTTTTTGGTTTCAAATATAATAAGACTTTCTTTCTTCTTTGTATGTGGTGCTGCAGTTTTTCTATCTGCAGGAGAGTAACATATGCTGGCTGCTGGAGGAAGTGGTGAAAGTTTCAGAGCTTTCTTCTGGGAAGGAAAAGATGAGGTGAATGGCGGCCAATGCCTAGTTGCCTGGCAAACCATATGCAAGCCTAAATGCATATAGGATTATGCTCTGGATCATGGCTGGAAGAGGGACTGAAATTTTTATGAGGGAGGATGTAGGTGTGCGTAATGTGAGAGTATAGCACTTGGATCTGGTGTGGTGTGATTGTTTATCTAGTCTGCTTGCAGGCGAGGTCAATAACCTCTTGTAAATTGTTTGTTCTCTTCCATAAAATTATGGTACGCAGTCGCGTCTATTCTCGAAAAAAACATATGGCCACATATGTTGTTTCAGTGTACGCCGCAGCCATCTGGAAAGCTCTCGGGCTTGAGATCATCATTAATGATGCCATGCAAGTAGAGCATGGTTCAGCGGTATGTTCCCCGTCGATGGATGCCCCAGAATAATCAAGCTTCCAAGTCAGCATCACTGAAGTTTACACCTCATGTGGCATCAGTGATGGTTGACGCCAAGGCAAATGGCCTGGAGTTGGCTACATAGGTGCTATAGAGGCTCAATCAGAATAGGTGGAGCTGATACAAATATTGCAGGGGACGAGAACTGATCTGGAACGAACCAACCGCAGATTATGCAAATTGTTTGGCAAGTCTGGATTGATCGGGGAGGTTGAATTCACTCATTATCCAGGAGGTACGAATGCCATGAATGCCTTGCCTAAAAAGGCCAAGGAAGAGAGAAAGCACAAGAGAAGTAAAGCAAAGACTGCTTCTTTCCGTTGTCACTGTAACATATGCCTGACTTCGGCAAATGCTTCTGTAACAACACATACATTGTTTTCTTTAATACATGAATAGATTGTACACTTCAATTTTCTACACTGTTTTCTGTTCAAGTAGTTGCATCTGTTAGTGAACAGTAAATAATTTTGACGCTGTAAAAGTAAGCAGAAATTAGCACTAGGATAAGATAGGAACAACTTGATCAAAGAACTCCGATTTAAGCGTCACTTTGGATTTGAACAGAATGATTTTCTAATTTGATATGGTTGGTTGTTGTCCTTGAGTAAAATTGTCCGGCCTGGTCTGAGGATTTGCCTCGGTTCTGTCTGCTGATGTCCTGAACTATATAATCCTAGCCTGGCCTATAGAACTTGATAGCATCATTAACATGGTTCCACTTCCAGGCAGGTCCAGGTATCTGATTTTGGATGCCTAGGCATTGCCTGCTGCTGCCTGGGATGCTAGTCGCGTTTATAACCAAGAAAGATTCCCTTCATTATTTGGTCATAGCACCATCCAATGGGTAACTAATTTCCACCAGACCAGGGCACCTAATAAACAATCCACCTCCAGGCAAGGAACACAAGCATTCCAGGCTCATGCCCAGCACTCCATTTTACCAGGCATGGTATACATGGCAGCAACTAAACATGCTCTAGAAAGTTTGCTCTATTTTCTTCTATGCATCATTTGAAGAATGGAAAAAAGAGTAACACACCAAAATATGTAATTTCCAACACACATGAAGTGTTTAATCCATATAGCAACATATTTCTACCAAACAACTAGCAGTAAAAGGCAATCAATCAGCTACATATGGTTTGCTGAAAATGAGTCATGCCTGGTCTTTTCAAATGTGGTGCTTTTGACTTATGACAGTGCAAAATGCCTTGAAGAAGAGCAGTTCTGAATGCTTTACAGGAGCAAACATTAGCTTGTGAAGCTGGCATACAAATCATATAATGGAAACACATTCTCAGAAATCTCAGTGCACCCAAACAAGAGATAATAGACACTTTCCATTTCAGCACTGCAGTTGATTAAACGACAATATGATGTTCAACAACCATAAGGACGCGCAACAAAGACAGTCTTCAGGTTCCATTTCACGACCACAAACTAAACGACCACAAGAGACTTACGCTAAGTTGATAAGCTGGTAGCTAAATGGCCAAGCGGCCGACCTCCTAGCCGTTGGTGTTCATGCCCTCCAGCGGCGGGGGCGGTGGTTGGCCTGGTCGACGGTGATGTTGTGACCGCCCAGCTCCTGTCCATTCATGCCCTTGATGGCGTCATTCATTGACTTGTTGTCCTCGAAGTTGACGAAGCCAAACCCACGGGATCTGCCCGTCTCCCTGTCGACGACGACCTGAAAAAATAACAAACCACGTACAACATACTTAGCCACATGGAATTTTGACGAATAATTACAAAACTGGAACAGACTTCGGCCAAGTATATTATCTTAGACAGATTCTACAAGAAACAGGCTTTACTAGAAATAACTCTCAAGTTGGAAAAATCTTGTCTTTATCAAGTTGAACCATCTTAAATCACCCGTCATTATTAGTACTACCAATAGGGGACCAAAAAGGTACTGTATAAACTTGTGTGACCATGGTCCATGAGGGGCCGGCGAATATTTAACTGAGGGCTCAGTCCTTGAAAAATCAGTGTTGGGGATAAGGGAACAGATCAGATATCTTCAGATCGAGCACGTGCAACCAAACTGAAACCTATACCTAAAGATCCATCAACATTATCAGTAAATTTTTCGAGCAAGTAACAGAGGAAGGCGTCACAGTAGAGCAAGCATAAATTTGTGCAACCATTTGGCTCTGCCGAATATTTGATTGGGTTCTTAGTCGTTCAAAATTCAGTGTCTGTATCAAGGGAACAGACAGATCGAGCACGTGCCACTACGGATCGGAAGTAAACAAACACTACGCGGCTAAACTGGATCTGAACCTAGAAAACGACGAGCAAACACGCACAGATCCATCCAAATCTAAGATGGATAAAACTTCCCAGCAGCAACGGACAGAGGAAATACACGGCCGGCAGTTGGCATCAAAGCACCGCCGACCCATCGCATCGAGCAGGCATCGACCGGAGGAAGTACCCACTGACCTCGGCGCTGCGCGGGCGGTAGCTGGCGAAGGCGTCCTCGAGCGAGCGCTCGTCGGTGCCCCAGGGGAGGTTGCCGACATAGACGCGATTCTCCATCGGCGACCGGTCCTTGTAGTCGGAGTCCCACCACGGCGCCGACATCTTGCTAGCTTCTGCTAAACCCTAACCTGCAGGACGCGCAGCACGGAGGGGACGAGAGGGGTTCGACGGAGAGAAAGGGAGAGGCTTGAGTGTTCGTTTCTTTGAATACCAACCCACATATATAGGGCTAGCAACAATGCTCGGGTTGTCATTGACCTTTGTCCAACTGGGTTTACGGGCCCACACGCCCAGTCCGTCAATTTTGGTGGACCTAGGTGGATTTTCCGATTTCCCGGTTTTTGATTTTTTTTGTTAAGATTTCAACTAGTAAAACACCTACCTATATTCTCTTAGCAACCGCGCTCCCGTGGCTCCGGCAGTGTGTGCTGGTGCACCGGTTGGCGATGCAGTTGCCCACATGATTGGCGCCTTTGGCAACGGTTCAAAGAAGAAGAAGAAGTTGTGCACCGTAGAGGCCTTACTCCTCACGTTGTTTCTCCTTCGCCCATCGTTGGCGCCCCACACGACAACTATAGCTGTGTCGGCAACATGCTCGTCGATACGCCCACAAGGTATGAATCTCAAACTTTGCTCTATGTAATTAGAGTTTTCCCAATGTAGCTACGATGGAATGAGGTTCCAACCTCGTTTGTGAATCTTATAAATGAGAGCGAGGTGAACATTTCCGAGCCGACACTTGATGCTTACGACATGGATGGTGATGGTGAGGAGGTTGAGGATGGTGATGATAAGGATGACTTTGAAGAGATTGAGGAGGAGGTGTTCGATTCGTCTAAATCATTGACGAAGAAAAGAGTCGTGAACTACACTGAAAACAAAACATTTGCTTTGTGCAGACATGGTCGCAAGTGTCCATCGATGCGGTGACCAGCAATGACAAAACCGGGAAGCGCTATTGGCAACGAATCGAAGATCTCTTCAAGCTCAGGCCTCAAGTTGCTACACCGATATCTCGCTCGTATAGATCCCTACAAGGCCGGTGGGATGTGATCAAAGCTTGTTGTAGCTGTTGGTGTGGAGCTATGGAGCAAGTGTGAAACTCACCTACAAGTGGCATCTCTATCGATAACTATGTGAGTGCATTTTGCATCTCATTTTGCATTGATTTTGTGATTTGGTTGCTAACAAATGCATATATTTTGTGATTCTGTTGCTAACAACTTCATTTATTTTGTGATTGTAGGAACATTTTGCAATGGAGAGGTACAAAGGAATGCCCGGCTCCAAGGGGAAACCATTTACACTTCAACATTGTTGGGAGTTGCTAGAGCATGTTGACAAGTGTAAGTTGAGGGAGCAAGAAGCACCACCGGAGAAGGGAGCCTTGCTTCAATTGGATGCTGCTAGTGATGAGGAGAATGGATGAAAGAATAGGGGGAAGCCGGATGGAAACTAGAATGCAAAAGAGAAGCTAAAGCCTGAAGCCGAAGCTTCAACTTTGTCCCACAAGATTGATGAAATGGTGAATCCAAAGGAAGCAATGACAATGAAGACATTGAAAGCAAACATGATCATGACCGACAAGAATAAGCAATGAAGCGTGCAAGGTGGGAAGCAATCTGGGAAGATGAGGAGCGCAAGGCCGCTTTGGAGGAGAGGAGAATCCAACTTGAGGAGAAGAAGGCAATGGTGGAGCTCATTGCCGACGAGAATATTACAATGATGATGAATCCGAGCACCATGGATGCCAACACAAGAGAGTGGTGGGATATGAGAAGAGCTGAGATCATTAAAAGGAAAAGACTAGCACATCTTGATGCTTTGGCGAGCGGTGGTCGTGCTTCGTGATGTCTACGCACGCGTCTGTTCTTGTAGACAGTGTTGGGCCTCCAAGTGCAGAGGTTTGTAGAGCAGCAGCAAGTTTCCCTTAAGTGGATCACCCAAGGTTTATCGAACTCAGGGAGGAAGAGGTTAAAGCTATCCCTCTCAAACAACCCTGCAATTACGATACAGAAAGTCTCTTGTGTCCCCAACACACCCAATACACTTGCTAGATGTATAGGTGCACTAGTTCGGCGAAGAGATAGTGAAATACAAGTAGTAGTGATGATTATGAGTAGTAAATGTAATATGAAATAAGTATCGCTACGAGCAAACATGTAACAAAACTGAATGTAAACGGTGTGCAATGCTTGGAAACAAGGCCTAGGGATCATACTTTCACTAGTGGACACACTCTCAACAAATATAACATAATTGAACCAATAGATACTATCATCAATATACAACTCAAAACAATTCTCCAATGGAAAACGAACACTAATCATGCGTAGGGCTACGAAGCAGTCCTCAAAGTCCGTATGTACCCAAACTAGATTGTCCCACACTATCACCATGAACGCACTAGATGGTTTCAACAAACACCAACAATTCATAGAGACATTAACCAAAAAGATACACATGATGCGCACACTAGTCACCTTCACACCATGATACAAGGTATCTCTGGAGATTACAAATATAAAGCACGGGAGTAGCATAATATCTGAATAATAGCATCTACCAATTCAACTAGATACAAAGCTCACGATCACATAAAGATCACATCATGGGAGAGAGAGGTGAACCACATAGCTACCGGTAGAGCCCTGAGCCCCGGGGGAGAACTACTCCCTCCTCATCATAGGAGACAGCAAGGTTGATGGAGATGGCGGTGAGGTCGATGGAGACAGCGGAGACGGCGATGGAGACCGATGGAGATGGCTCCGGGGGCACTTCCCCGTCCCGGCAGGGTGCCAGAACAGAGACTTCTGTCCCCAAAATTTGTCTTCGACGGCGGCGGCGCTGCGGAACTGTTCTGGAAATTTCGCCTATCCCTTTAGGGTTTTCCGTCCCGAGGCTTCTTATAGGCGAAGGGGCGTCGTCAGGAGGCAACCAGGGTGGTCACACAATAGGTGGGCGCGGCCAGGGGCTCGGCCGCGCCCCCCCTGTTGTGTGGGCAGCCCCTGGCCCCCCTCCGGCTCTTGTTCGGTCTTCGGCCCTCCTCCGGGAAAAATAGGAGTTCTGGAACTTGTTTCGTCCAATTCCAAGAATATTTCCTGTATAGCTTTTCTGAAACACAAAAAAGCAGAAAACAGGGAACTGGCACTGTGGCATCTTGTCAATAGGTTAGTTCCGGAAATCGCATAAAAACGCCACGAAGTGTAACGAAACACAAGGCAAATGGTGTAAAAACAAGCATGGAGCATCAAAAATTATAGATACGTTTGAGACGTATCAGCATCCCCAAGCTTAACTCCTGCTCGTCCTCAAGTAGGTAAGTGATAACAAAAGAATAATTTTTGAGGTGACATGCACCAACACAATCTTGAACATCAAAGTAAGCATTGAGTGCTGGGATCAAAGAACTTAAAACATGGGCATGAAAGACATAATCTTGATAGAAGAAACTTAGCAACCATGTTATAACATGAAAAAGAACACAAATGAACTAACCCATTACATATATGTGTTTGTGTTGTCTATGTGGGTTAGGTATTGTGTCATGGATATGCATCACTAGTGAGATTTCATATAGACCATGAAAGGATGACATCAAGTGGTGGTTGTCATCAAGGTTGCAAAGTGCAAGTTTCAAGATAAGCATCTCGAGAAGATCATATGCTTGAAGCTTGTCATCCATTTGGTGATAATGGAATTGTGAAGACATGCCTTAGTGAAGGTATCCCATAGTGGTGTATGGGGGAGCATATTGGAAGTCTTCACGAAGCAACAATGATCAAGTGAAGCATTCCGGCTTGACGGAAGCATGAAGCATCATCATCAAGATCAAGCAGGGTGCGCAAGGCAAAGTTTTGTCCTTGCTAGTTTTTCCTTTTACCGGTCTCAAGGTGTTTGTTGGGAGACCGGGTTATAGGATAGATATCCGCACTATCAAGAGGGGCCTTCGGTTGGGTAACTTGATCACATCATCTTAGGGAGCTCAATCCTTTGCATACTTTGCATCTTCCTACTTTGTTGCTTCTTGGTGTTTTCCATGTGAGGTTCTTGTGCTTGTTGCTAGCTTTCCAACAAGTCCAAGTTCATCGAAAACGGAATCCGTATGTATCTTTTATCGCGTTTTCCAGTTTGGAGGTTTTACCGGTTCTTTCTTAAAAGAGGTTTTCACCTCTTCTTATTTGGTATTTTCTCTCTTAGTATATCTTGGGTTTTATGGTCTCTATTGGATAGATATTTTTCTTAGCTTTTCAAAAAGCCCAAGTTTGATAAAATCTGAGTCCGGATGTGAAAGTTATCGCATTTTTTGTGAGGTTATTTTCTGTCGGTTTCGAGCTCAGTTTAAACCAGAAATTCAACCGAAAACCTTCTGGACTGATTTCTTCTACGCTCGGTTTAAACCAGAAATTCAACCGAGAATTTCTGGTCCAACCGAGAATTCAACCGGGAATTCCAGTTTCGCCCCAAACGGCTAGTTTTCCTTGAGGACTATAAAAGGGGTCTTCTTCCCCAAATGTTTAAGCGTTCTTGAGCATGAAATACACCTCCATTGTTGACCCTCTTGAGCTTGCTCCCTCTCTCTTCCCTCCAATGATTCTTGCATATTTTTGAGGGATTTGGAAGAGGAGATTTAGATCTACAACTCCACCAATCAATTCCTCCTCTAAGTGAGGGGAACCCATTGGATCTAGATCTTGAGGTCATTGGTTGATCTCCACCCTTGTTCTTCCTCTCTAACTCCTCCATAGCATTTGTTGCCTTGGTGGGATTTGGGAGAGAAGGATTTGAGCACTTCCTCTTGTGTTCTTGCTTTCCATCCTTGCATAGTGTTGAGCTCTCCATTACGATTTGTTCGAGTGAGAGACCGTGAGCTTGTTACTCTTGGAGGGTGACCTCCTAGTTGGCTTGGTGGTTGGTGCCTCGGTGACCTCTTCGTGGAAGATTGTGAAGAGGCCCGGGCTTCCCCTTCGTGGGAGTTGTGAAGTGGTTGTGGAGCTTGCCATCTCCGGAGTGGAGGAAAAGCTAACCATAAGAAGGGGTCCCTGGCTTCGTGGGGGGCTCGGAGAAAAAGGTGAGCCTTTGTGGCGTTCGGGGGCCTTCGTGGTTACCCGCATCTCTCCAACGGTGATTAGCTTACTTTATGTAAGTGAACATCGGCATACATCTTCGTCTCCGCGTGCCTCGGTTATCTCTATACCCGAGTTTATTTCCTTGTGATAGCCATTGTGCTTGAAGTACTCATATCTTGTTTATCACTTGTGAAATATATCTTGTGCTATCTTGCTTTTATTTAGTTGTTGTTGGTGCACTTAGTTGAGCCTAGCATATTTAGGTTTTGTGCTTGAAGAAAATAAACGTTAGTTTAATTCCGCATTCCTTCAAGCCAATTCCGTAATTGTTTTTAAAACGCCTATTCACCCCCCCCCCCTCTAGGCGACATCTCGTCCTTTCAATTGGTATCAGAGCAATGTCTCTCCTTGTTTAGGCTTCACCGCCTTGAGAGTAAAGATGTTGGCTAGTTATTTAGTGCACAATGACACAATTATTTTTGATGGCACAAATTATATGCTATGGAGAAATCGCATGCTTTCTAATCTTCGGACTTTGTGTCCAAATATAGAGCGATTTCTAGATGTACGTTTTTCTCCTCCGATGGGTCTTCAAAATCTATCTATTGAGGATGAGAAAAATTTACATCTTGAAGCTCAAGTATCTAATGAAATTTTATTGTCTGTGAGCTCCATAGTTTATGTTTGCTTGATGGGTTCAAAGTGCAAGATGTCTCATGAGATATGGACCAAGCTAGAAGAGTCATTTGGTGGGTCCATTTCTCTTGAGGTTAAAAGTGAACCCAAGGAGCTGTCTTCATCTTCACATCATGAAGAGCTCCAAGTTGCTTCCACATCCGGTCGTGATGAGTGTTCAAGTTCTTCCACTTCACCAACATGTGACTTGTCACAAGGTAATGATATGGTGAGTGAAGAAATCATATGTGATGATGGTAGTCTTGCTCTTTGCACCAATGATTCTATTTCTATAAATCCTAAGGGTGTAGAGAGTTTGGACCTAAACACTTCTTGCAAGAAATTCTTTACTCATTCTTGTGTTAAAGGTCCTTGCATATCTCCTAGAATTTGCTTGATTAAATTTTGTGATGATATGCTTGTTTCTAGTTGTGACCATACTCAAAATGATTATATTTCCTCTAGTTGTTGTTTGACTAACCATGTAGAGGAAATTAAATAAAAATTGGGTCACATAATTAAAGAAGAAATCAATAGAAGAACCAAGAAGGTTTCTATCAAGAGAAGGCAATGCTATGAATGCCACGAGTATGGACATCTCGCAAGAGCTTGTCCTACACTCAAAAATGAAGAATGTGCTTCTATTGATGTTCCATCATCATCTACGCAAGTTCACATGTGCCTTATGGCAAGCGGTTCAAAGGTAACTCCTACTTTGAATCCCGACACATCTCCTTATGATGAGAGTGATGATGATGATGATGATGATGAAGCTTTCTTGCATGAGATGGGAATTGTGTATGCCTCTCTTTGTGGTAATAACGATGCTCATGCTAAAGTCAAACACTTAATGGAAACCTTGTTTGAACACAAGGAGACCATTAAGGAATTGAACTCCCTTGTTAATGAGGGGAAACGGAGATTCAATCTCCTCAAGCAAGAGCTATCCGAAGAGAAGCATACTAATTCTTCCCTATCTCAATCTATTAAATCTTGTGAGCTTGCTAATGCTAAATATATTAATGATGCTTGTGCTACTAACTCTACTTCTTGTGAAGCATCTATATTAAAGGAGAATGTTGAGCTAAGGGCTCAACTTGAGTTGCTAACAAGCAATTATAAGAAATTGGAGGAAAACCATGAAAAGCTCTCGGGCTCTCATGGGGATCTCCTAATCTCTTTATAATGGGATAATGTTAGCTCATGAGGCAAGTATCACTAAGGAAACATCTTGTGAGCCTCATTTGGACATTAGCACTACGTTGAACCAAAATGCTATATTACCATGTGGTAGTCCTAGTAATTTGTCTAGACATAATATTGCTACATCTTGTGATGAATTACTTGCTATGCCTTGTTGCTCTAACAATGAAGCTTCTATTTCCTCTAGTACTTGTATTACTACTAACCTTGTAGAGGAAATCAAAGATCTCAAGGCCCAAGTCACTAGTTTGGAGAAAGACTTGGAGAAGCATCATGAAGGGAAATCCACACTCGATAATATTTTGAGTGTGCAAAAATCCCTAATGACAAGAGTGGACTTGGATTCAACTCCAATAACAAGAACAAGTCCAAGAGCAACAAGAAGAAGAAGGTCCAAGACTAAGTCAAGAATTTGGCCAAGATTGTTTGCTTCAAGTGCAAGATTGAAGGGCATCATGTGAGATCTTGCCCATTGAAGAAGAAGCACTTAAGTGAGAAGCAACATGGGAAGCGGACTCAAGGTCAAGCTCAAGCATGACCTCAAGTTGAAGATAGGCCACTTCCCAAGAAGAAACAAGATGAAGCTTCCCAAATCAAGAAATCAACGAAGAAGAGAAAGGGAAGCACTTGTTGCTATATTTGCTGTGAGAAGGGGCACTTTGCTTCTTCATGCTTAAGCGGTACCCTATCTAATCCTATCATTGTTGATGATGATTATTCTCTTAGGGAAGATAAGGATGGCAATGTGTTTGCCAAGTTTGTTGGAACTCAAAGTGGTGTCAAGAAAAGAACCATTTGGGTTGCCAAGCCTATTGTGACTAACCTCTTTGGACCCAACTTGGTTGGGGACCAACAAGCTAAAACTTGATCAACAGGTGTTTGTGGAGGGCATTGGAGACTTGGATACCTCATGAAGAATTAAGGGATCTTCATTAATTTTATTTCATCAAGCCAATTCATTGACACTATCATCTTATATCCAATGTGCCTCTTTGTGGTAACTTGTACTTAACCTCTTTACATTGTAAGTTACTTGCCCCTTTGCATGTTTTGGTTTTGTACCAAGTATGTGTTTGTATATGTTGTTCCTTACACCTTCTTAACTTGTGTATTCAAGTAGGTGTTGGTTGTTTGGCACATCATATACTTGTGTGTTTGCTTTGAGCCTCTAATGCATCTTGTTGGTATCTTATTTGGCTCTTATTGAGTGATTAATGGAACATCCCATTTTGGGGGAGTGATTTGCCATGGGAACCTCACAATCCTATAAATGCGTGCACATGAGTAATACCACTTAGTATTGATATTGCAAGATTACCTAGTCTCTATGTGGTATGTCATGCTCATGAGAAATTCAAATTCTATATCTCCATTAATTATCTCTAGTTGGATTTTATTTGCCTCTTGTAGTAAAGAATTGAATATCACATTATGGGGGAGTAATATGCCTTGTGCATATCACAATCCTAGGAAATGTGAACTTTTGAGGTATTGCCACTTAGTGTTGGTATTGTTAATTATCTTGTTCCTAGGTGGCATGTTTGCTCAAACAAGCTCCGCTCTCTCTTAAAAGTTTGTATAGCTCATTTCTTTTGTCTTGGTTTGAGTAAGAATTCTTGGTGCGGTTTCACTCAAATATATTTACATATATATCATAAGTAGGAAGCCGTTTGCTTCTAGTTACTCTAATCATTGCTTTGCATGATTGTTTGACTATTTTTGGAGCTACCAAGAATCCTTTTTCGTGCATGGTGCTTAATTTGAATATTTAACCATATGCCTTTTATTGTGAAGTTGATCTTGAATATCTTTGCAATACACCACCGGAAAATAATTCCAATATGAACTTCTTGTCTTTGACAATTGGTATTCGTATATATGCGTGGTAATTCCTCTCGATCATCTTCACCTTGGAATTTGCCTCTTATTGCCCATATTTCTTGCCAAGAAATTTTTTCTTGACTCCCGTTGTCTTATTGCCTCCTTGAGGATCTTTTTGCTTGACTTTGTCTCATCTCTTGATCCCCATCAAGTGTGTGTTGATGTAAGACAAACCGTTTTTTTCTTTTGGTACTTGTGCCATTGTGAAGAGTGTAGAGGGTTTGGTTTATTTGTTGGAACCTTGCTCTTTTGGGAGTTAGTTATCTCATTCCTTCTTCTATGATTTATTTGCTTGAATGAGATAAATCTTTGAGCATGTGTTTTTTTATTTCTTTCTTGCTCAATAATTTGTTAGGTTCATTCATTGAATTTTGTTGAATAAATCATTTGTTGATTTGTTTCTTTGATATCATTTGGACAACAAATGTGTTTTACCACACCTTTTATACCTACTTGTACTCTTGGTGTTTTTGTCTAAATTGTATCTTCTTTGGATCTTGAAAGATAGGTGCATGCATATTCTCTTTATGCCTAATTTTGTATCTTAGTAGCTTTCTTCGATCCAATATATATGTTATACTCCATCAAATCCTAAATGGCTAATATGTGCATGAAATTCAAATTTCATCTCTAACTATGCACATATTTATATGGAGTCTATCATATGTATTGTGGTTAGTCTAACCACTTTGGACCCAATAAGTTTGGGGACCAAGATGTACTTGAATATGTCTTAGGTACATTGGAGATGCAATGGATGCTTGTCTCGTTTATAAGGAAGGTGTTATCACCATATGATTATTGGAGCCAAGCTAGAATGATCGGTGAACTCTTATCTACTACATCACACCATTGCTATCTCGGTAACAAGTATAACATTCATGCATACTTTTCTAGCATCCCAACTCTTGTAGGTTGGTTCTTGGCATGATAATATATATTTGCAAATGTTGCGGTTCTTGCAAAGGTCTTATAAAGAAATATCTTTATTTCATATGTGAGCAAGTTGAGATGATTGCATATGATGGGAAGTATATAAAATCATGTTTATGATTCACCAATCCCAAATATGCCTTTTTAGCAATTTATTGCATATTAATTCCTCAACGCTCTCTCATGTGCAATATAGATAATGTTGCAAGTTGTACCCTTCTTTATTATGCTTGTTGCCTTTCAAAGCATCCCGACTATCTTTTGATCCCTTATTGCTAGTTGTGATGGCTTTGATGATTTTGCGTGGGGAGTTTATTAATATACCATAATGGAAAATGGAGCCTTGAGCTATATATGCTTTCTAGCAAAGCTATTTGGTATATTCTATCACTCTCTCTTGGATATCATGTCTTCCTTAATTTCAACTAACCTCTTGTGTATACATGTTCCTTTGTGGATTGTTCATCATGATTTTTTGTCCACTTAGAAATGTATATACATAAGAGTGTTAATTTATTCCCTTGATATCATCGTTCTTTGCCGACCATCTTTCTTATCCATTTTGTTCTTGATGGTGTTGGTAAGAACTTGATTTATGAGTGCTTGTTTATTCTTTATTGCTTCTTCTCGCACTCATATCTCGTGAATCTTTTTGGACTAAAGTTCACTTTGATAAGCGTATTGATCCTTTTGTATTCTTTCATGCTCATGTTTTGTTTTAAATGACATAGAGGGAGTGAGGATTCCATGTTTGTGCATATTGTATTCAAATGCAACAAAAATTCAAATTTATGCATGAACCTTGGGGAGCTTCCTTATTTCATTTAAAGCACCTAGTAGCTCTTATCATCACTTCTTCTTGTGTCCAATTGGTTCTTTGGGTCTCTTGATTGCTTGATTGCTTCATTCGTTGAAGCTTCCTTCACTATGTCATCTTTTTGCAATCTTTGATCCTCAATATGGGTTGACTTCCTCCAAATTGTTAATTTGATAAGTGCATATGATTTCACTCATTTTTATGAGAAATGCACATCTTGGGGAGGAACTCATACTATATTGGCCTTCTAAATTCCTTCATCCATTTTGGCAATTATTGCCAATGGGGGAGAAGTTTAGAGGGTTTAAGGGAAATGGTTTTTATACTTAAGTTTGGTTGTGCTTAAGTGTTTGCCTTTCATGCATCTCTTCTTTGTTAGATGTTTTGCATGGTTGAATATATAGTGTAAACTCCATCAAAGGTTTATCTTGACAATGTATGCAATGAAATTCAAGTTCATCACACGTGCATATATTGTGGGGGAGTTTGCTCTATATATTTTGGTTGCACTCACATCAACCATATTTGTTGTAGTTTATGTGAGTACAATTGATTTTGATATGCGGTAGTAGCTTCGTGTTACTTGACCATATCAAATACAACCTCTTGTATGGAATTTATTCTCGGATAAGTTGCATATTAGTTTCTATCATTCATTATATAAACCCTCTTGTTGAGATTGTCATCAATTACCAAAATGGGGGAGATTGTAAGGGTAATTGCCCCTAAGTGTGTTTTTGGTAATTAATGACAATCCCTATGGACTAATGTTTTCATTGAGCTTTTTGTGAAGGAATTGTTCATAGGAATTGCTTGAAGTCCATGTGTTGGATTCAAGGCTTGGATGCCATGAAGATAAAGATTTATCTTAAGTATTGGCATCAAGATCATTGAATAGAAGAGGTGAATTCACTATGATCAAGAAGAAGAAATAAAGATGTAGTTCTTGTGTAGAACTCATGTAATCCATGCTCTAGCTTATGTGTTAAGCCAAGGAGTCTCAAGATCTTGAGAGTTTGGTTACATGAGAAGAATTCAAGATATGGCTCTATGTCGAGGTCATGATGGTCTCATGAGTTGAGATATGATTGACTAATACCTAGAGCATGCAATCAAATGAAGAATTCTTTATGTGGCTCAAGATATTGTGATAGAGCATGAGAAGATTCAAGGTAGACCAAGGCAAAGATCAAAGATTGGATTCTAGTTTGGTCAACACATAAAGCATAAGGAATGTGCCACATGGGACCAATCGGTCTTGTGGTATGGTATGGTTTGTCAATTATGCTTTGTGAACTAACCCATTACATATATGTGTTTGTGTTGTCTATGTGGGTTAGGTATTGTGTCATGGATATGCATCACTAGTGAGATTTCATATAGACCATGAAAGGATGACATCAAGTGGTGGTTGTCATCAAGGTTGCAAAGTGCAAGTTTCAAGATAAGCATCTCGAGAAGATCATATGCTTGAAGCTTGTCATCCATTTGGTGATAATGGAATTGTGAAGACATGCCTTAGTGAAGGTATTCCATAGTGGTGTATGAGGGAGCATATTGGGAGTCTTCACGAAGCAACAATGATCAAGTGAAGCATTCCGGCTTGACGGAAGCATGAAGCATCATCATCAAGATCAAGCGGGGTGCGCAAGGCAAAGTTTTGTCCTTGCTAGGTTTTCCTTTTACCGGTCTCAAGGTGTTTGTTGGGATACCGGGTTATAGGATAGATATCCGCACTATCAAGAGGGGCCTTCGGTTGGGTAACTTGATCACATCGTCTTAGGGAGCTCAATCATTTTCATACTTTGCATCTTCCTACTTTGTTGCTTATTGGTGTTTCTCCATGTGAGGTTCTTGTGCTTGTTGCTAGCTTTCCAACAAGTCCAAGTTCATCGAAAACGGAATCCGTATGCATCTTTTATCGCGTTTTCGAGTTTGGAGGTTTTACCGGTTCTTTCTTAAAACAGGTTTTCAACTCTTCTTATTTGGTATTTTATTTCTTACCACATCTTGGGTTTTATGGTCTCCATTGGATAGATATTTTTCTTAGCTTTTCAAAAAGCCCAAGTTTGCTAAAATCCGAGTCCGGATGTGAAAGTTATCGCATTTTTCGTGAGGTTATTTTCTATCGGTTTCGAGCTCGGTTTAAACCGGAAATTCAACCGAAAACCTTCTGGACTGATTTCTTCTAGGCTCGGTTTTAACTAGAAATTCAACCGAGAATTTCCGGTCCAACCGGGAATTCCAGTTTCCCCCCAAACGGCTAGTTTTCCTTGAGGACTATAAAAGGGGTCTTCTTCCCCAAATGTTTAAGCGTTCTTGAGCAGGAAATACACCTCCATTGTTGACCCTCTTGATCTTGCTCCCTCTCTCTTCCCTCAAATGATTCTGGCATTTTTTTGAGGGATTTGGAAGAGGAGATTTAGATCTACAACTCCACCAATCAATTCATCCTCTAAGTGAGGGGAACCCATTGGATCTAGATCTTGAGGTCATTGGTTGATCTCCACCCTTGTTCTTCCTCTCTAACTCCTCCATAGCATTTGTTGCCTTGGTGGGATTTGGGAGAGAAGGATCTGAGCACTTCCTCTTGTGTTCTTGCTTTGCATCCTTGCATAGTGTTGAGCTCTCCATTACGATTTGTTCGAGTGAGAGACCGTGAGCTTGTTACTCTTGGAGGGTGACCTCCTAGTTGGCTTGGTGGTTGGTGCCTCGATGACCTCTTCGTGGAAGATTGTGAAGAGGCCCGGGCTTCCCCTTCGTGGGAGTTGTGAAGTGGTTGTGGATCTTGCCATCTCCGGAGTGGAGGAAAAGCTAACCATAAGAAGGGGTCCCTAGCTTCGTGGGGGGCTCAGAGAAGAAGGTGAGCCTTCGTGGCGTTCGGGGGCCTTCGTGGTTACCCGCATCTCTCCAACGGTGATTAGCTTACTTTATGTAAGTGAACATCGGGATACATCTTCGTCTCTGCGTGCCTCAGTTATCTCTATACCCGAGTTTATTTCCTTGTGATAGCCATCGTGCTTGAAGTACTCATATCTTGTTTATCACTTGTGAAATATATCTTATGCTATCTTGCTTTTATTTAGTTGTTGTTGGTGCACTTAGTTGAGCCTAGCATATTTAGGTTTTGTGCTTGAAGAAAATAAACGTTAGTTTAATTCCGCATTCCTTCAAGCCAATTCCGTAATTGTTTTAAAACGCCTATTCACCCCCCCCCCTTTAGGCGACATCTCGTCCTTTCACTAGATACAAATAATTTAAGAACAAGTGAAACCAACATCATGAATCAATCAATGAAAACTTTGGGACAATGCACATTATACTCAGAATGACAACTATGCTCTCGTAGACGGTGCATAAAGATAGAAGGTGGTGACTCATCATAAAAGTAAAAGAAAGGCCCTTCGCGGAGGGAAACAGTGATTGCAAGTTTTATAAACCTTCAAAAATTATGGTACTTACTAGCTTTGAGCTCTCATTGCCCCCATCATAGGCATCTTGAATGGTTAATGTTAATGCAAATACACTTATGATGCATATGCTTGACAAATCATAAGTTGAAAACCTCGTGTCCCATGAAGTACGAATACCCAAACCTCATGCTACTTTACTTAGAGTCCCAAGCAAGCTCTTGTCATTGTAAGTATACACGCATCATCGAGAACCGCCAACGGGGTACCTCCGTGCCCGATGACACTGAACAAGCCCACATCAAAATGACAAGACAAACAGACAATAAACACCTCGGCATCTCTTTTATTTACCATTGGTATAGCTTTTTATTGTGAGATGCGTCGTCGAATGTTCACTATGGGCATGCTATAAATTTCCACCATGAATTATGCATGGCTTAGATTAGCGGCCCAGGCGTTTCCCTAACACGTATACAAACTCCATGATCCCGCAAGATTACCAATTCATTTCACATCGCGAGTATCCATAAACAAAAGATCACGATATCAACTCAAATGAAAGATAGTGCAATGTTGAAAGCTTGCCCCATGACGGCATGGCTGGGCTAATTTCCAACTTACAACTTGCAAGCATAACAACTCAACATAAGAGAGTCACAATTTCAAAATTTTAAGAACAAGAAAAGTAAAGTGTGCCATCAGGTTTGTGAGAGCTTTACTGACCAATTTTCGCATAACACCAAAAGAGTTTAATTTGAAGGATAGATAAAAGCAAGTCAAATGTACTTTGGAATAGCAAATTGCTAATAGGAATGTATGGTGGACACAATGGCAAACTTGGTTCTTAGGAGTTGGATGCACGAGTAGAGCTCATACTCAGTACAAAATGAGGGCTAGCAAAAGACTGCGAGCGACCAACTAAGAGAGCAATAACGGCCATAATCATGCATAGTGACAAAGCGACATTAAAAGAAGCATAAGATGGCATCAAAAGTTAAAAACTAAATGATCATAGAGGCTTATGGCGACTTTGTATGAGTCTAACATGTGTGAGCATGCGCCAAGTCAACCCAAATAAAGCATCAAAGGAGAAAACCAAAATAATGCTTCCAAATAATTAAAACAACGCATGATTTTTTCAAAGGCTCATTAAGCAATCTCAGTCATTTGAGACAATTCATGCTACAGCAAAACCACTAAGCATACTATCAAAAAGACATCAAGCACGACATGCAAAAGCCTAGGCCACAGTCTACACAAGCTCCTTTTTGTACCACTTTTTTGCATAAAGCTTTTTTTCTTTTCCAACACCATTCGAACCTTTTTGAAACAACTCTTTTGATGAAAACCAACATGGACCAGAGGTCATAATATACCTTGATGCAAAGATATAAGAAGATCTGAACACAAATCAAGGCGGAAAACGAAAACTAAATGCAGTTCTAGAAAAAGAGAACACTCGTTGAAACGATAAGAGTGAAAAACTGAGTGTTCTTGGAAATAAAAAATGGAGCATAGCTCTCTCCAAAACATGATTTGATCCAACATTTATTGCAGCAAACAAAGCAAAAGAAAACTGAAAGCAAAACAACTGACGCTCCAAGAAAAACGCATAATGCATGAAGCAATAAAAATATAGTGTTTTGAAAGGTGACCTGATTTTTGCCGATGAAGAAGGGGTGCCTCGGGGGCATCCCCAAGCTTTGACGCTTGTACCTCTTGGATATTTCTTGGGGTGCGTGGGCATCCCCAAGCTTGAGCTTTTGTCCATTCTTCATCTCATCTCATCATTCTCCAATCCCTACACTTGAAAACTTCCTTCATACAAAACTCAACACATTTCTATTAGCAACGTTAGCATAAGCATGATAGTAAATCAACCCTTTTGGTTCAGGTTTCAAATCAAGCCCACCACATATTAAAGCATCTACTACTGTAGCAACTTCCTCAAAAATTTCCCGGATCAAAAGAACTCAAAAAGAAAGCGATCGAGAGGCAAACACAAATAGTGGCAAAAATCTGTCAAAACAGAACAGCTGACAAAGGTCGATTTTTTAGAGGGTTTTCTGTTGCTCAAATCAAAAAGTGCAAAACTAATGAAAGTGTAACAACCCAAAACTTTGTAACCTATTTCATCTTATTCAAGTGCCAGATATTGGACCAAGATAAAAAAAAAATTCACTTCATATCGCATGTGTGCATAGTCTTGAATAAGTGTCTTTTTATGATTTCATGTGTATTAGAAATTGTTGTGTAATGTTAAGATAAGAAAATCCTAACTAGCATAAGCATCAAAGAAGAAAAACAAGAACTAAGAAAACCAGAAGCAAAAGAATTAAAGAAAAGAACAAAAAAGTTTGATCTAGGAGAAGTTGACCACTACACTACTTTGGACCCTTAGATTAAGGAATCTGCAACTCAACTAAGGGTGTGGTCAGTTGGTTGAGCAAGACCAAACCACATTCTTGCTTGACTAACAATTTTCAAACAAAAACTCAAAGGTTAACCTAACTTAAACATCTGCCAAAGTTTGAATCTTATACATAGACCATTCCCATATCTATTTCTTTTCGACCAAACCATCATCTCTAGACCAAACCAGCATATGCCTAGGATCCCTATCTGCTACTGAACAGAACCCAAGTGGAAAAATTTCAAATTTTGAAACTTTGTCTCTTGCGGGCATTGCGTCAAACACCTTGTGTGCAGATTTCAAACAAAGTCAATGGCACTATTGCAAACAGTGGAGGCATGGCCTCTCCTGCACGCCCACGCTCGCCGAGTCCGTGCCCTGCGTCGTCTCAACGTCCCCCGCCATCCCCTGCCCTAGCTCGTGCCAAGCCACGACGGAGAAGGACGAAGAAAGTCACCGCCGGTCACCTCATGCGCCCCTGACTCTCCACTGCTCCCCTCGTCACCCTGCTGCGCCACTACGCTCCCTACATCACCACAGCTCCGCCAGACATGCCCATGCCTGATACGTCTCCAACGTATCTATAATTTTTGATGCTCCATGCTTGTTTTTACACCATTTACCCGATGTTTCGTTACACTTCGTGGCATTTTTATGCATTTTCCGGAACTAACCTATTAACAAGTGCCACAGTGCCAGTTCCCTGTTTTCTGCTGTTTTTGTGTTTCAGAAGTGATACACAGAAAATATTCTCGGAATTGGACGAAACAAGTTCCTGAAGTCTTAGTTTACCCGGAAGCTTCCAGAGATCCGAAGGAGAGAAGGAGTGGGGCCACCAGGGCCCCACACACAGGGGTGGCGCGGCCAAGCCCCTGGCCGCGCGAGCCCCGTGTGAGGGCGCCTGGCTCCCTCTCTGACGACGCCCCTTCGCCTATATAAAGCCTCAGGACGGAAAACCCTAGGGGAGTCGGCAATTTTCCAGAAATAGTTCCGCAGCTCCGCCGCCGCCGTCAACGAATTTCGGGGGACAGAAGTGTCTGTTCCGGCACCCTGCCGGGACGGGGAAGTGCCCCCGGAGCCATCTCCATCGGTCTCCATCGCCGTCTCCGCCGTCTCCATCGACCTCACCGCCATCTCCATCAACCTTGCTGTCTCCTATGATGAGGAGGGAGTAGTTCATCCCCGGGGCTGAGGGCTCTACCGGTAGCTATGTAGTTCACCTCTCTCTCCCATGATGTGATCTTTATGTGATCGTGAGCTTTGTATCATGTTGAACAAGTAGATGTTATTATTCAGATATTATGTGTACTCTAGTGGTATTATTAAAGTAATCTATTCCTCCTGCCATGGTGTAATGGTGACAGTGCGTGCATCATGGTGGTACTTGGTTGAGGCTATGATTGTGATCTCTTGTGGATTATGAGAGTAATTATTGCTATGATAGTATTGAGTGATCTATTCCTCCTTTCATGGTGTAATGTTGACAGTGTGTGCACCGTGTTAGTACTTGGTCTAAGTTGCAATGATATCTATCTTGAGTTATGCTCTGATTTGGATTTCTCTATGAGTGGTGTTTGTCAAGTACTTGATGAACTTTAAGGGGTGCTTCTGTAGCCACTACGCAATGATTAGTGTTATTCAATAGGAGAGTAATTCAGAGTACCATAGTGGAGAGAAGTTATTTATTTGTTCATTCATGTTATATTGTTGGGAGTGTGTCCACTAGTGAAAGTATGATCCCTAGGCCTTGTTTCCAAGCTTTGCACACCGTTTACTTGCTGTTTTGTTACATGTTTGCTCGCAGCGATATTTATTTCACATCACGTTTGCTACTTATAATCATCACTACTACTTGTATTTCACTATCTCTTCGCCGAACTAGTGCACCTATACATCTGACAAGTGTATTGGGTGTGTTGGGGACACAAGAGACTTTCTGTATCGTAATTGCAGGGTTGCTTGAGAGGGATAGCTTTGACCTCTTCCTCCCTGAGTTCGATAAACCTTGGGTGATCCACTTAAGGGAAACTTGCTGCTGCTCTACAAACCTCTGCACTTGGAGGCCCAACACTGTCTACAAGAACAGAAGCGTGTGTAGACATCAAGCTCTTTTCTGGCGCCGTTGCCGGGGAGGTAAGGTAAAAGGTACTCGCATCCTCCTGTGTGAGTGCTCGGAGTTATTTCCTTTAGATTCTGCAATTACATCTTTTTGTTTCTTGTTTTTATTTTTACTAGTTAGGCTTAATGGAAAACAAAGAGTTCTGTAGTCTTTTTCCTGAGTTCAGATATGAAGTGTTTGAAGAGAAAATTGAAAAACCTTTGGAGCTTAATTTGCATGCTAATAGTGTTGTTAGTATGAATGCTTTGAACACCGTTATTGCTAATGCTATAGAAAAGTCTAAGCTTGGGGAAGCTGGTTTTGTTAAGCATGATATTTTTAGTTCCCCAGCTTTAGTGGAGAAAGTTTGTTCTGATGATATTTTATCTCCCATATGTGATGTTCCTTCTTATGATGATATGTTTGAAGAATATGCTTTGCGAAATAGTTGCTCTCTAGCTTGTGATGATACTAAACCTCTAGTTTATGATGGCTATGATGATGAGTATAATATTTTCAGTTCACCTACTATTGAGGATAAAATTAGTTATGATTACAATATGCCTCCTATTTATGATGATTATGGTGATGAGAATAATTATTCTGTTGAATCTGCTCCTACTACTATTGTTCCTGTGGTGAGTATTAATTCTTTTATGCATGTGGCTCATGATAGGGATGCTCTATGTGATAGTTGTCGGGGGGATGACCCCCGGTAGGGTCAAGAGACTAGAGAGACACAAGGTCTATGATTGACTTTATGCCGGGTTATCAAGGAAGGGCCTGGCCGGAATATAAGAGCATCGGCCAGGCCGGCATATAATGTGTATCCCGGCTGGTGTCTGGATATGCCGGCATAGCCGGAATACTGATATATGTGTGCCGGCATATACTCAGATATGCCGGCCTAACTATTTGGTGTGTTGTGCAGGAGCAGGGGAGGCCGGATTACCCGACCCTCGTAGGTCGTTGGTCCGGCATATAAGTCCTGGGTATGGCCAACGGTCATATCCGGGATGCTTAAGTCAACCAAGGTGTCACATCCCTACAATCAAGGAAGAAAACATCCAAGCATGGTAGCAGAGTAAGATGGCAGGGTGCACAGTGGAGGTTACCTACCCTCACTGTGCACAAGTACGAGCTTACCGCACGGAGGTAAGGCCACAGTTCAAGAGGTACAAGGTACAGGGATATGGCGTCCCATCGAGAGCAATCAGGGGCGAAGTCAAGGGTCTCTGCCATCGCCACCAGCTCCTGTTTGGAGTGTAGCCCTTGTCTTGTGGTCTTGTATGACCGTTGTAACCCTGGCCACCACTATATAAGGTGGCATAGGGAGCCCTGGTAAAGGGTTGAACGTTGGCTGATAGTTGTTGGTTGGTCACTCTGTACTCTTACACTTACCAGTTCATCTTCCTTCTCTAGCAGAGAGCTTGGAAGCACCATTGTGGTGTACTACATCGATCCATATATACAATCAGTAGAGCAGGAGTAGGGGTGTTATCTCCTTACGAGAGCCCCGAACCTGGGTAGATCAGTGTCTCTTTCTGTCGTGCTCTTTAGCTCGTTCCCCTCTCCCGAATCCTCCAGCATCTAGTCGGCCCCCATTTAAGCCATCCTATGGCATATGTTGTTTCACCACGACGACATTTGGCGCCCACCGTGGGGCAGATCGATATGCTGGGCGGAGTGTTCATTCGGACGGGGTCTGTGATAGCAGCTTCGGGAGTGCGCGTGGTCTCTGGCCTCGTCCAGAGGCTAGGCTCGCTCAGTTTCGTCAGTGACAACGCCGGTTGTCTCGGTGGCCGGCCGTTCCCCAGGGATGGCCGGATTATGTCTTTCGGTTCCCACGAGGTGTACGTGGGGACTGAGAGAATTTGCAGGAAGGAGGTGCTGGTAGCGTCGGATCCTCCGTCACATCGGCTGGCTCACGCTGGGCGTAGCGCTCGCTCAGTAGAGTCGGCTGAGGTGATGATGGCCGGCACATCCGTGCCGCCGGCGGAAGATGCCGGCAAAGCAGCAGCGGCCGGAGCTTCTCCTCCGGAGCCGCCGAAGGTCAAGAGGTCGGCGCGTCCTCCGTTGGAGCGTGCGGAGAACCTGGCCGGCACTTCCGGTGTGCCGGCTAGGGGCGAGGTTCTTCTTCCCATCATCGACCGGCTTCTCGAGCCGGTGCGATCCGGCGTTGATCCGGAGCAGACAAGGGAGGTCCTGGAGGGATCTCGTCAGGCCCTCGTCGACGAGGCCCTGGCCATGAACCAGGAGTGCGAACGGTTTAACCGGCAACTCCGTGAGTATGAGGCAGCCCATGGTTTTACTCCTGTAGTAATCCGGCCTAGCCGGATAGAAGAGGTTAGAACTAGAGGCAGAAATCTTAATGCTGAGATAGGAAAAGATGCTAGAGATAGGAGTCATACTGCAACTAGTACTGTGCCTAAGGTAGTCTATAGTTCGCCAGTAAAGAACCTTAGAGCAGCGGCCGAGGTAGCTAAGGATTTATCTTGTTTATCCGGCGAAGCACTGCGTGAGCAGCAAGCCCGGCTTAACCAACTTTTGTCTGAAGCTACAAAGCAGCAGGAGGCCTTTAAGAAGGCAAACCCAGGTGCCGGGGCATCCCAGTACATTGTGTCGGCGGGAGGCGCCGGTGCGAGGTCGAGGGGCCAAGCCTCGTCCCCGCATCCTAGCGCCCGGCGTGCCGGAAGTGTGACCTCTGGCCGCCGGGACAAGCAGATCCAGGTGTACGATCCGGCTGCCGCCGGAAAGCAGGCGATGGTGCAGAAGAATGTCGGCCAAGCTGACAAGTATGTCGGCAGCAAGAAGCCCGGCCAGAGTATGCCGGCCGGACATGAAGCAGCAGCGGCCGGTGGTGGCCGGAGTAACAGTGCAGCCCGGCATCAGCAACAGGGCGCCGGAGGTGCAGCGCAGCAGCAGGGTGCAGGCCATCCGGGACACCGAGAGGATGACGGCAATTCCGCCCTTGCCACGGCGGGATATCAGCAGCAGCATCAGCAAGGCCGGCATAGTGAGCAGCATCAGCCGGAGCAGCAGCAGCAGATGATCGCAGGCCCAATAGCATCCCGGCTTGGACCTCGGTCCTTGGAAGCCAATGATGCACGTTTCAAGCTGGACAAGCTCCACCAATCAGAGTTGGTGGAGAGACAAGGAGCTCCGGGCCCTATGTGTTTCGGACCCCGGATTATGGGAGAGCCGGTGCCTTACTTCTTCCAGCTCGCGCGTGGCGCGAGGACATATAATGGCAGTACGAAGCCAGAAGATTGGTTGGAGGATTACTCCACAGCGGTGAACATCGCTGGAGGAAACCTCAGATGGGCGGTACGATATGTGCAGCAGATGTTGGAAGGTCCAGCCAGGATATGGCTGAATAATTTGCCGGCCGGGAGTATCAACGGCTGGATTGATTTTGAAGAACAGTTTGTGTCGAACTTTACCAGTACATACAAGAGGCCCAACCGTCCGCAGCAGCTGGCTAACTGCCGGCAAGGAGTGAATGAGACTGACCGTGACTATCTGACCAGGTGGTGCACGTTGCGCAATTCCTGCGAAGGAATCAATGAGCAGCAGGCCATCATGTGGTTCGCTCATGGGTGCCAACATGGCACCATGCTGTGGCAAAAGCTTCAGAGGCAAATGCCGGCCACGCTGGCCGAAACAATCAAGATCGCTGATAGTTATGCTCTGGGAGATCCCAAGCAGCCCAGTCTCGATTCACAAGGACAGGGGCAGACCCAGGGGAACACCAGCAATGCCGGGAGATCAGGGCAGTTTTATCGCCCGGATAACCGGAATAAGAGGAGAGATGAGCGGCCGGATTATCGGTACGGAGCAGCACAAGTTGCAGCTGTGGAGGAAGAGCAAGGGGGCGCCGGCAGTAGCCAGCGTCCGAGATATGAGAACTATCAGTAGCCTCAGCAGCAGCCGCAGCAGCAAGCACAGCCGTTCCAGAAGAAGAATGTCTGGACCAACAAGAATGCCGGCGGAGCCGCCGGCCAGAAGAAGCAGTGGCCGAAGTATACCGTGGGTCTTGCCATGGACAAGCCTTGTGTGTTTCACACATTCCAGCCGGGAAAGCCGGCAAACCATTTGACAAGGAACTGTTCATGGCTGGACGACATATTAGCAGGTCGTGCAGGTCCCTGGGGACCGGCTAGACCCTCTGTCCCGGCAGCTCCATCGCCGTTGATAGGTGCTAATACAATTGCAGTCCCACCTAGGCCGGTTAATCCTGGGAATCAGAGCAACGCCGGAAATGCCGGCGTAAATCAAGTTGACCAGAGCTATAATCCGGAATATAACGCCGGAGGCCCAGGAGCGGGCCGGAATGAGTACAAGGAGTATGATCAGAGCTATATGGTCTTTGAGACCGAGAGAACAGACAAGCAGAGCTTGTACCGGCGGAGTCTGGAGGTGAATGCCGTTATGTCGGCTGTGCCAAAGCTGATGTACTGGTCTGACCAGGCTGTTGGTTGGGACAGGGCAGATCATCCCCGGATCATGGCAAATCCCGGCGGATATGCTCTGGTGATGGATCCGACATTCGTCGGGCCGGCTAATAACGTAAGATTCAGCAAGGTCCTCATTGATAATGGAAGCAGCATCAACATCATGTATCGGGATACGATGGAGAAGCTGGGAATCAAGGAAAATATGCTGGAACCAAGCAAGACCACGTTCCACGGCATTGTGCCGGGACTTTCGTGTGCGCCGATGGGCAAGATCCGGATGGATGTCATGTTTGGCAGCCGGGATAACTGCAGGGTGGAAAACCTCATGTTCGAGGTGGTTGATCTGGAGAGCCCCTACCATGCTTTGCTGGGTAGACCGGCACTGGCAAAATTCATGGCCTCTACGCATGTGGCGTATCTGAAGATGAAGATGCCGGGACCCAAAGGAGTGATCACCATCATTGGTGATTACAAATGTTCGATGGCATGTGCCACCGCCGGATCCAATCTGGCCGAGACTCTGATCATTGCAGAGGAGAGGAAGAGGCTCAAGCGAGCAGTGGAGATTGCTGAAACGGTCGTGGCCGGCAAATATATGCCGGGCATGACAAATCCCGGCGGCAGTGCTTCTTTTCAAGTAGGCAAGGAAGTCAAAAGGGTGCCTCTGGATGAAGCTTTCCCGGAGCGCCATGCCCTGGTTGGGGCAAGTTTGGATCCCAAATAGGAAAGCGAGCTCATCAGCTTCCTCCGTGAGAATCGGGATATCTTTGCATGGTCTACTTCGGACCTGCAAGGTGTGCCGAGGGAGCTGGCTGAGCACGCATTGCACGTGAGACCCGATGCTAAGCCAGTGAAGCAGCCGCTCCGGCGGAATGCCGGCGATAGAAGGAAAGCCATATGGGAGGAAGTGGCCAGGCTCTTAGCCTCTGGCTTTATCAAGGAAGTACTTCATCCGGATTGGGTGTCTAATCCGGTTTTGGTGGAAAAGAAGAAAGACGAGCCCGCCATAGTGAAAGTGTGGCGGATGTGTGTTGATTACACCAACTTGAATAAGGCATGTCCTAAAGATCCATTCCCGCTGCCTCGGATCGATCAAGTGATTGATTCCACAGCCGGATGTGAACTGTTATCATTCGTAGATGCCTATTCTGGTTTCCACCAGATCCCCTTGTTTGAGCCAGATCAAATAAAGACATCCTTTATTACCCCGTACGGGGCTTATTGCTATCTCACTATGCCGTTCGGTTTAAGAAATGCCGGCGCAACTTACCAAAGGTGTATGCAAAAGTGTTTGCACGATCAGATAGATAAAAATGTGCAGGTATATGTCGATGATATCGTCATAAAAACCAAGGAGAGCAAGACTCTCATAGATGATCTCCGGGAAACCTTTGGGAACCTGAGGAGATTCCGGATGAAGTTGAATCCGGCTAAGTGCACCTTTGGTGTGCCGGCGGGCAAGTTGCTCGGGTTCCTTGTTTCCAGCCGGGGTATTGAGGTGAATCCCGGCAAGATTCGTGCCATAGAAAGGATGAAGCCGCCGACAGATTTGAGGGAAGTACAGAAGTTCACTGGGTGCCTCGCATCCCTGAGCCGCTTCATAAGCCGGCTGGGAGAGAAAGCCCTGCCGTTATATCAGTTGATGAAAAAGTCCGACACATTTGTCTGGACAACGCAAGCAGATGCAGCTTTCAAGGAATTGAAACAGTTGTTGTCAACAGCGCCGGTATTAGCGTCTCCGATGCCCCGGGAGCCAATGTTGCTCTATATAGCGGCAACCAGCCGAGTTGTCAGTGCTGTGGTGGTAGTAGAGCGAGAGGAAGGAGGCAAAACCGTGCAGAGGCCGGTATATTATCTGAGTGAAGTCCTCTCCACCTCAAAGCAAAATTACCCCCACTATCAGAAGATGACCTATGGTGTCTATATGGCGGCTAAGAAGCTCAAGCATTACTTCCAAGAGCATCCAATCCGGGTAGTGGCCGAGGCCCCTATCTCGGAAATTATAGGCAACAAAGATGCCAGCGGCCGGATAGCCAAGTGGGCAATAGAGCTTTCACCATATACACCGCAGTACGATAAGAGGGATACAATCAAGTCCCAGGTCTTGGCTGATTTCTTTATTGACTGGGCCGAGATACAGTATGAGCCACCATTGCCAGATGCCAATTATTGGAGGATGCATTTCGATGGGTCCAAGACAATCCATGGCTTGGGTGCCGGCATAGTTCTCAGTTCACCAAAGAATGACCAGCTGAGATACGTCCTGCAGATTCACTTTGCAGCATCAAATAATGTGGCGGAATATGAGGCACTTGTGCATGGCCTGAAGGTGTCTAAGGACATAGGAATTCGCCGGATTATGTGCTTCGGTGATTCTGACTTGGTGATTCAGCAGTGTTCCGGCATATGGGACGCGCATGATGCTAACATGGCATCATACCGTTTCCTAGTGCAGCAGTTAAGTGGTTACTTTGAAGGTTGTGAGTTCCGGCACGTTCTCCGGGCTCAGAACGATGCAGCCGATGCATTATCCAAGCTGGGGTCTTCCCGAGATTCAATCCCGCCCGGCATTTCGCTGGAGCATCTGAGGAAGCCATCGATCAAACCCTCGCCGGAGTCATCCTCCATTTATGTCCCGCCAGGTCCAGACGAAGCAGTTCCAATGGAGATAGATGCCGGAGCCAAGACGGATAACCCGGGGACTGTTTCCTCAGTCCCGGGGACTGGGCCGGCATATGCTGTTAGTACAGTATTCCGGAGCAAAGCTAAAGGCAAGGGTAAAATGTGCCAAGAGGTTGTGCCGGTATACCCGGGGACTGCTCCGGCATACCCGGGGACTGATTCTTCAGTCCCGGGGACTTCGCAGCCCATGGAGATAGATTATGTGTCGGTCGAAATGATGGAAATAGATCAGGCAGTGTTCACTGTCAGGGAAGTGCCCTCATGGGCACGTCCTATCTTGAACTTCCTGGTGGATGGTCAAGTGCCGGCGGATGAAACCGAGGCCCGCCGGGTTATAAGGAGATCCAAAGCGTATACCATCATCAACAAAGAAATATACAAGAGAAGTACCACCGGGGTATTGCAGAGATGTGTCGAAGCTGCGGAGGGTCTGGAGATGCTCCGGGAAATTCACCAGGGGGAGTGTGGTCACCATGCTTCGTCCAGGGCATTGGTGGCAAAGGTATTCCGGCATGGCTTCTATTGGCCAACGGCACTGCAAGAGGCAGAAAACTTGGTCCGGAAATGTAATGGGTGTCAAAGATATGCCCACCAGATTCATCAGCCGGCATCTGCCCTGAAAACTATCCCAATAACCTGGCCCTTTGCTGTTTGGGGCCTGGATATGGTCGGGGCTTTTAAGCCGGCCAGAGGGAAAATGACCCATATCCTGGTCATGGTGGACAAGTTCACCAAGTGGATTGAAGTGAAGCCCATAAGCAAGTGTGATGGTCACACAGCAGTGAAATTCTTAAAGGATATAATCTTGAGATATGGTGTTCCTCATAGCATCATCACTGACAATGGGTCAAACTTTGCCCAGGGGCCATTTGCCAGATTTTGTGAGGAGGTGGGAATCCGGCTGGACGTTGCGTCGGTTGCCCACCCTTGTGCCAATGGCCAAGTAGAGAGATCGAATGGGCTAGTATTATCCGGCATAAAACCCCGGCTGATAGAGCCCCTGGAGAAAACTCCGGGATGTTGGCTAGATGAGCTGCCAGCAGTGCTGTGGAGTTTAAGAACTACTCCGAATAGATCAACAGGCTACACACCATTTTTCCTGGTGTATGGAGCAGAAGCTGTGCTTCCAACAGATGTAATACATGATGCACCAAGAATAGTGCTATATACTGAGGAAGAGGCTAAAGAAGCCAGAGAAAATGATGTTGATCTGCTAGAGGAAGCAAGGGAAATAACTCTGTCAAGAACAGCAGTATATCAGCAGAACCTCAGACGCTATCATGCGCAGAAGGTAAATCCAAGGAGATTTCAAGAGGGAGATCTAGTACTCCGGCTAAAGCAAGGAACAGAAGGCCGGCATAAGTTAACTCCTCCATGGGAGGGGCCATTCATTGTGAGCAGAGCTCTGCACAATGATGCCTATTATCTTATAGATGCGCAGGACCCCAAGAAGAATAAGGCGGACAGGTCCGGAGAAGAAACCAAGAGGCCATGGAACATAGCTCTACTGCGCCCCTTTTACTCCTGAGCAACACAATGTATGTATTTCCATATTTTCCTTTGTATGCCGGCGTGTTGTGCCGGCACAAGACTAATGAATGAAATACCGGCATCCCGAAGAAGCCGGGTAACTAGCTCCGAGGTATATTTGTTGTTTATTTACAGTTTTTTGTTATATGCCGGCTGGCTTTATTTGAATGTTTCCTATGTCGGCCTAGTAATGTGTCGGCACCAAAGGCCACTCTTCGACTCAGCTGCTGTCCGAAACCCGGCTTCATGGCTAGCAAGAGTAGATGCCGGAGATTGTCTACACATGGAAAACGGCTAAGGAAATGTAAAGCAAGCGAACCGACATTTTCGTTAAAATTAAAGTTAAAATTGGAAGTGTCGGATGATTTGAAGTCTAAGTTTCAAAGTTAAAGTACTGTATGTTCGATGAAGCAACCTTGAGACTCATACGTCGAAAGCCAAATAAGGTAGACAAGCAGCCAAGGTTGTGAAATTGAGGAAACAGGAAAACAACTCGGTGACTTAGCCAAAAGATGATCCGGCATTAGTAACAAGCAAACCAAGATAAAACTTGTTCAGGTAGCAAACCAAAGGAAATTAAACGTGTATATTACAACTGCACCCGGCATACCGGGGATCTGATAAAGCTTAAAGTGTTTTTGATGCAAAGATTCAAGGGGCAGACGCGGGGCCGCCAGCAGGTGGAGCAGTAGCAGTCGAAGTGGCGGCTTCAGGTGTGCCGGACCCAGCAGATGGAATGGAGCCATCACCTCCGCCCGGGGCAGATGCCTGTTCCGGAGCTTCAGTGTCGGCTTCCTCAGCTTCATCTTCATCTTGGCTGGAGTCGGAACCCTCAGCAGCAGCAGATGTCCCGGCATCGTCATTCTTCTCCGGCTCGCGGATGTCCCGGACGAATTTGTCGGTGTCGGCATAGTCCACATAACTATGGGCCAACTCCTTGCGGCGACGGATATGATCCGGATCCGTGGTCCAGATGGATCCTTCGCGCACGGTGCGCAAAGTCTCCAAGTCTGCCTTTTCATACCAAGACAAGAAGTAGCTGAGGGCTTCGTCGGCTCCAACCCTCGCGCCGGAATCTCGCCACTCCCGGAGGCGAACCTTGGCAAGCTGCAGGTCGTTGCCGAGGTCAACCGGGTCAGTGGGAGTCCTTTGTCCCGGCCAGAGGGCAGAGAATGCCTCCTGGGCGCCGTAGAAGAGCTCTTCAGTGTAAAGGGTCATGGCCTCCTTCCGGGACTGCAGGGCCAGCAGCTGCTCCGACATGTCCCAGTTGGGCGAGTCAACCGGAACACCCCGGTTTTCTCGGTCCAACTGCAAAGCCCTCTCAACGTCAGCGACGGAAGCGGGAAACATGCCTGCAGAATAGAAACAATGTTAGCAAAAGGAAAATATGTCGGCATAGATGCTATGCCGAAAAAGATTACACTATGTCGGAAAGGATAAAAGGGAAAGGATTTGAAGCTTACGGGCAAGGTCGGCATTCAGCTGTGCAACTGTAACCTCCCATTTGGTGGCCTGCTCCTTCAGGCTATCCAGTTCAGCGTGGGCGTTGGCGGCATCAGTCTCGGAGGTAACAAGCAGGGTATGGGTTTTCTTCAGTAGGCCCTCCCTCTGTTCCTTTTCGTCCAGCAGCTCGGTGATCCGGCCCTTCAACTGCTCTACCTCGGCCTTGTGACCGGCATCCCGGTCGTCCAGTTGCTTGGCCACATCCACCGAGGACACACAATCCTGGTGGCGTGCCTCCAGTGCAGCCTTCTCATCTGCAAAGATTTCAAGTTAAAAGGATTTGAAGAAAGAAAACAGTGACAAAGAGTAAAGGATTTGAAGTATAAAGTAGCTATCCGGGTAACAGCAGGATCCGGCATACCAG
This sequence comes from Dactylis glomerata, assembly GCA_007115705.1. Lineage (NCBI taxonomy): Eukaryota > Viridiplantae > Streptophyta > Magnoliopsida > Poales > Poaceae > Dactylis > Dactylis glomerata. The sequence continues at coordinate 1,350,840 of QXEO01000507.1, forward strand.
TAAGCTCTTTCACCCTCTTGAGAAGCTCGGTGACTTGCGCTTCGGCACCAGCTGAAGAATGTCGGCACAAGGTTACGTGTCGGCAAGAGTAAGCATTGCAAAGTAAAGAGAGGAAAGATATCCGGCATACAGCAGTATGTCGGCAAAGATTACCTTTCAGGGACAGCTCCAGCTGAAGCTTGCTGTGTGCGTCGGAAAGCTTCCGATGCTCGCACACCAAGTCATGGAACATGTTGGCCCGGGTGTTGTTCATGAGCTGCAAAAATGCCGGGATTTGAAATGTCAGCAGAGAAATTTGACATGATAATTAAAGTGAAGATTTTATCAAGTGATCATTCTTTTAAAGACCCGGCACAGGTGCTGCGCACCTATCCCGGCTCTCGGTGACTAGGATTTGAAGCTCGAATCGAGCTTATATCCCGGTCAAGAGGATTTGAAAGATAATAGAGATGTGAAATTGTTAAAGACCCGGCACAGGTGCTGCGCACCTATCCCGGCTCTCGGTGACTAGGATTTGAAGCTCGAATCGAGCTTATATCCCGGTCAAGAGGATTTGAAAGATAATAGAGATGTGAAATTGTTAAAGACCCGGCACAGGTGCTGCGCACCTATCCCGGCTCTCGGTGACTAGGATTTGAAGCTCGGATCGAGCTCATATGTCGGCAGTTAATTCAAAAGAAGCTAGCAAAAGGACTATGAGAAAATCCCGGATGTCCATATCCCGGACAGCCGACATTTTCGGGGACTGGGGATATGTGTGTAAATAGAGAGGACTTACGTTGGTGGCATCGGCCAACTTGTGAAGTCTTTGCTGGAGGCTGAGGAGCTCGCTGGCGATCGGTATGGGCTTCGCTGCCAGGAAGTCGCTTGGGTCGCCACTGGTCTTGGCTTCGGCCAGCTTCTTGCTCCTTGAGTCCGCAGTGTCCATGTTGCTGGCGTCGTTCCACTTGATGCACTGCTCCTTAAGAGAGCCGAGGCTCTCGTCACTTTTCGTCGCAAGAGGGACGAGGCCCTCGAGTTCTGGGGTGTCGAAGAAGCTTTTCCGGTACCCCGGCCGGGCTGCTGCCCTGCCAAGATGCAGGGCCAGAGCAGAGCTGGTCCCGGACGCTGCCTTAGGAGGAGCAGTTGCGGCAGATGGTGTGCCGGACTTGGCCGGCTGAATCTTCAACGTGCTGGACTTGGCCGGGGCAGTGGACTTGGCCGGTGCAGTGGACTTGGCCGGTGCAGTGGTCTTGGCCGGTGCTGGAGTCTCGGGTGCGGGCTGTTCCGGCGCGGCCGGTGCTTCTTGGCCAGCGGGAGCAGGATCCGGAAAAGTCCGGACTTCCGGCACTAAAGGGCCTTTGCCCTTGATGTCTGTGCCGGCGCTCTTGTCGCTTGCGCCGGCGTCGTCAGTTGTGCCGGCGTCGCTGGTGGGCGCGCCGGAGTCTGGTGCTTCTTGGTGGGCTCCTGTGTCCATGTGGACATCAGGAGCCGGAGGTTCCTGTTGAGCCCCCGAGTCCATGTGGACGTCGGGGGCAGAGGTGTCTTGTGCCGGCGGAGGGGCGTCCTTCGCCGGGGAGGTGGTCTTGTCGGGCGCAGGCGAAGATGCCGGCGCCGGTGAGGTCGTGTGACTAGCAGAGGGAATGTCGGAGGTAGCAGGGGCAGCGGGCTTGGTAACCTGCGGGTCGCCGCTCAAGCCAGAAGCTTGTTCCGGCTCAAGAGGAGCACTGAAAGAGAGAAAACACCAAGTCAGTAATACAAACAAGAGATATGTCGGAGGAAATGCAAAGAAAAGGAAATTTACCCCGAGGCAACAGGCCTCTGTTTCTTCTGTTTGGGCACGCCGACCTTCTGTCCTTTTCGACCTCTGAGGTATGTCGGACTGGGGCTTCACACCTCGCTTCCGGCCGGCACGTCCGCCGGTGGAAGGAGGTCCCTGGTTCAGAGGGGCGGCGTCGATAACGATATCGTCCGGGATAGCTGAGGACGGCATTGGAAACTCGTAAGCAATAGGGGTTTCTGGAAAGGCGTACGCAAGTGGCGTCGGGTCATAGTACAGCAGGACCTCCTCGTCAGAATCAATCTCACTCCGGTCTTGAGTATAATGCCGGGATGAAGAGCCCTTACCCATGGCAGCTGCAGCACGGGTGCTCCTGGGAAGCTTATCCCAATGATCCGGATCTTCAACATCCGCAACGGTGCGGTCCGCCGCGATCTTGATCCGGGAGTTCTCCATGGTTTGGAAGCTGAATTTCTGTATAAACAGCAAAGTCAAGTATTCAGACAAGGAAATATGCCGGTGGAAGAGGTATGTCGGATCAATATGATATGTGTCGGCAAACAGGCATGTGTCGGCTTAAGTATCTATGTGCCGGACATGGACTTTATGTATCGGGTAAGATGGTTTACCGTTGGGGCGGGCCTATCCCGGCTGTATGGTTCTAGCCCCCAGGCAAAAGTGGCCTGAGAGGACTTGCAGACATCCTTAATCCGGCGCAGAATGTCGGCCGGAGTCAGCTCGTGTGTGGAGTGCCGGGTGGGGTCCATTGGCCCGCTCATCTGGCAGATCTTGTGCGACCGGCGCTGCAGAGGGGAGACGCGCCGGCTTATATAGCAGGCCACCAGGTCTTGAGGAGTAAGACCGGCATCCAGGAGCTCGCCCTTAACCCGGTGAAGCGCATTCACCGGCATCACCGAGTTCTTCGGGTTGTAGGTCCAGTTCGTCATAGCCAAGGGTGGCTCGTCCACAAATGGCGGCAGGTTGAGCAGATCCTCGTCGGTGGTGTTCTTGACGTAGAAGAAGCTTTTCTGCCACTTCTTGCAAGATTCCAGGAGCTCCACCTTGGGGAAGTCCGAGCCCTTTCGGGACATGATGGTGGCCGCGCCGCAGAGGGTCATGGGGCGGTCCTTCTTTTCCTGGGCCGTCTCCGGCGGGTCGTCCTTGCTCCGGGGCGGCTCTTGGACGACTTGCTTCCGCAGTTGGAAGTACTTCGCCCAGCCTTGAGTAAGGGCCTCTATGCCGGCATAGCCCTCGCAAAAAGCAGCGAAGGCGGAGAGGATCATCACGGCATTGGCCGGGATATGATGAGGTTGTAGCTCGTAGGTGTTGAGGAAGTCCCGGAAGAAGTCCGATGCCGGCAGACCGAAGCCCCGCTCGAAGTGGGCGATGAAGACGACGCGTTCGCCAGGTTCAGGTGCCGGCACAGTCTCTCCTGCTGGTAGCCAGCATGCTACGCCCTCCGGGACTCTCCTGGTGGAGGTGACCCAGGATATCTCGGCCGGAGTGACCTCCGACCCCTCCCAGCCGGAGCGTCCTTGGCTCGGGCCGAGGTATCTTCCTCAGAGGCCGAGGTAGCCGTCATGCTTGAAGATGCCATCTTAGTGGCCGGGATAAGGCGTGAGAGCCGGAGTCCCGTGATGTTATTCCTATCAAGGCCGGAGAAAAGAGGGAGGTTAGTCTCTCCGGCATACCGCCTCTCACAGATGTTAGCAGAGATAAAAAGATCTACCGAGGCAGTTAAAATAGGAAACAAATAAGGGTAAAACTCCTAAAGATGAACACCTGCGAGCGTTGCCTAGCAATGCTAGTCGAATCAAAGGGAAAACTAGCTCTGAAACCGAGGCAGATCTGTGCAAGCGGGGCTACCGGTGCGAAGTTGTAAAAGGCGTGAAAGAGGAAGAACAGAGGGAGGTCTCACCGGAGCTTTGCCGGCGACGATGGAGCGGCGGCGAGCGTGCAGGAAGATCCAATCTCCCTGCAATGCTGCAGAGAGAAGAGGCGGCGGCGGCGGCGTCGTCAAAGGTGATGCCGTGCGTCGTCGGGCGTCGGCGTCGGCGGGGAGCAGGTCGGCTGCGACGGCGATGCTGCTCTTCGGACCGGCGGTGGAGCGCAGGAGGCAGAGTAGCAGGCGAGGAAGGCGAGGAAGACGATGGTGGTGGGGGGTAAAAAGATACGTTTACCCCCGCCGCCCTGTTTATAGCGAAGAGGCAGGGTCGTAGGGATCGTGGGAGTGCTCCACTCCCCCGACCGTTTCTGCGGCGAGGCGCCACGTGGCGGCACAGAGTGGGGCGGCGGTTCCTGTAACCGTGCCATGACACAATGATGGCAAGAAGTAACTGCTGCACTGTGAACCGTCGCATCGTGGGTGACCGTTCGAGGTGGCAGGGCAGTTACAAGTTTCGATGCAAAGCTGTCGGACATGGCTTCTCGAGGAAGACTCGTCTATATGTCGGATTAATTGCCCGATGTATATGTTCCGTCCGGAATACCCTCGGGACCGGCCGGAATAAGTTTTGGAACAGGAACAGAGGCCGGGATATGTGTAGATGTGCCGGCATATAATCTGATCGCCGGGGCATAATAAAGAAAGGTATGTTGAACCTGTCAAGGCTCCACAGTTATGACTGGGGAACCTCGGCAGCTTCGGGGACTAGTGTCGGGGGGATGACCCCCGGTAGGGTCAAGAGACTAGAGAGACACAAGGTCTATGATTGACTTTATGCCGGGTTATCAAGGAAGGGCCTGGCCGGAATATAAGAGCATCGGCCAGGCCGGCATATAATGTGTATCCCGGCTGGTGTCTGGATATGCCGGCATAGCCGGAATACTGATATATGTGTGCCGGCATATACTCAGATATGCCGGCCTAACTATTTGGTGTGTTGTGCAGGAGCAGGGGAGGCCGGATTACCCGACCCTCATAGGTCGTTGGTCCGGCATATAAGTCCTGGGTATGGCCAACGGTCATATCCGGGATGCTTAAGTCAACCAAGGTGTCACATCCCTACAATCAAGGAAGAAAACATCCAAGCATGGTAGCAGAGTAAGATGGCAGGGTGCACAGTGGAGGTTACCTACCCTCACTGTGCACAAGTACGAGCTTACCGCACGGAGGTAAGGCCACAGTTCAAGAGGTACAAGGTACAGGGATATGGCGTCCCATCGAGAGCAATCAGGGGCGAAGTCAAGGGTCTCTGCCATCGCCACCAGCTCCTGTTTGGAGTGTAGCCCTTGTCTTGTGGTCTTGTATGACCGTTGTAACCCTGGCCACCACTATATAAGGTGGCATAGGGAGCCCTGGTAAAGGGTTGAACGTTGGCTGATAGTTGTTGGTTGGTCACTCTGTACTCTTACACTTACCAGTTCATCTTCCTTCTCTAGCAGAGAGCTTGGAAGCACCATTGTGGTGTACTACATCGATCCATATATACAATCAGTAGAGCAGGAGTAGGGGTGTTATCTCCTTACGAGAGCCCCGAACCTGGGTAGATCAGTGTCTCTTTCTGTCGTGCTCTTTAGCTCGTTCCCCTCTCCCAAATCCTCCAGCATCTAGTCGGCCCCCATTTAAGCCATCCTATGGCATATGTTGTTTCACCACGACGACAATAGTTATATTGTTAGTTCTATTCATGATGCTACTGAAAGTTATTATGAGAGAGGGAAACATGGTTTGATGGATCTCAACAATATTAAGTTTCCCCTCTTTATGTTGCAAATCTTGAAGTGGCACTTGTTTTATCTATCCATGCTTGCTACTATGTGCCTCGTTGATTTATTTTCTTACAAGATTCCTATGCATAGGAAGTGGTTCAGATATAAATGTCTTTCACATTTGCTTTTTGATGCTCTCTATTGCTTTAAGTTCCTATATGGCGCATTTGCCTCAAGCTCTTATATGGCGCCCACATGAGCATCTTTGCAAATTACTGCGCCTAGCTCAAAGGCGTTAAAGAAAAGCACTCTTGGGAGATAACCCAATGTTTTATTTCCAGTACTTTTTCTTTTATTTGAGTCTTGGAAGTCATTACTACTGTAATGACCTCTCCTTATCCTTTTTATTTCATTGTTGTGCCAAGAGAAGCCTCTAATTCGAGTGAGGTACAGATTTGGGGATGTTGCTGTCCTGAAACTGTTTTCGGTGCTGCACTGTAAAAATTCGTGAAAATTCTCTGTATATATTTTGGACCTGCGATTTCTTTTGCATATGCCCCAGGTTATATCCAAACTTTTGTTAGTTGAACACTTTTTGATTTGAGCAACAGAAAACCCCTAAAAAATTCGACCTTTGTCAGCTGTTCAGTTTTGACAGATTTCTGCCAATATTTGTGTTTGCCGCTTTATCGCTTTCTTTTTGAGTTCTTTTGATCACGGAACTTTTGGGGAAGTTGCTAAAGTAGTATATGCTTTATATGTAGTGGTTTTAGGTTGAAACCTGAAGCAAAAAGAGGTTGATTATATGTTATGCTTACACTAATGTTGCTAATAGAATTGTGTTTAGTTTTGTATGAAGGAAGTTTTCAAGTGTAGGGATTGGAGAATGATGAGATGAGTTGAAGAATGGACAAAAGCTCAAGCTTGGGGATGCCCATGCATCACCCCAAGAAATATCCAAGAAGTACAAGCGTCAAAGCTTGGGGATGCCCCCGAGGCACCCCCTTCTTCATCGGCAAAAATCAGGTCACCTTTCAAAACACTATATTTTTATTGCTTCATGCACTATGCGTTTTTCTTGGAGCGTCAGTTGTTTTAGTTTTCAGTATTAGTTTAGTTTAGTTTGCTGCAATAAATGGTTAGATCACATCATGTTTCTTTTGGAGGAGATGAACTCGCTTTTCATTTGCCAAGAACACTCTAGTTTTCACTCTTATCAAAAACCGAGTGTTCTTCTTTTTCTGCTACTGCTTTTGGTTTTTGTTTTCGCCTTGATTTGCATTCAGATCTTCTTATATTTATTTATCAAGGTGTATTTTTGCCTCTGGACCATGTTGGTTTTCCTCAAAAGAGTTCTATTAAAAAAGTTTGAATGGTGTTGGAAAAGAGAAAAAGCTTTGTGCAAAATAGTGGTACAAGAAGGAGCTTGTGTAGACTGCGGCTTAGGCTTTTTTATGTCATGCTTGATGTCTTTTGATAGTATGCTTAGTGGTTTTGCTGTAGCATGACTTGTCTCAAATAACTGAGATTGCTTAATGAGCCTTTGAAAAAATCATGCGTTGTTTTTATTGTATGGAAGCATTATTTTGGTTTTCTCCTTGATGCTTTATTTGGGTTGACTTGGCGCATGCTCACACATGTTAGACTCTTACAAAGTCGCCAATAGCCTTCATGATCATTTAGTTTTTGACTTTTGATGCCATCTTATGCTTCTTTTAATGTCGCTTTGTCGCTTTGCATGATTATGGCCATTATTGCTCTCTTAGTTGGTCGCTCCCAGTCTTTTGCTAGCCCTCGCCTTGTACTGAGTATGAGCTCTACTCGTGCATCCAACTCCTAAAAGCCAAAGTTTTCCAAAGTGTCCACCATACATACCTACTAGCAATTTGCTATTCCAAGTAAATTTGACTTGCTTTTATTTTCTCTTCAAATTAAACTCTTACCAGTGTTATGCGAAATTCGGTCAGTAAAGCTCTCACGAACCGGAAGGCACACTTTACTTTTTCCTGTTCTTAAAAATTTGACATTGTGGTCTCTTATGTTGAGTTGTTATGCTTGCAAGTTGTAAGTTGGATTCTAGCCCATCCATGCTGTCATGGGGCAAGCTTTCAACATTGCACTTCTTATTTGAGTTGATATCGTGATCTTTTGTTTATGGATGCCCGCGGTGTGAAATGAATTGGAAATCTTGTGGGGATCATGGAGTTTATATATGTGTTAGGGAAACGCCGGGCCGCCAATCTAAGCCATGCATAATTCATGGTGGAAATTTGCAGCATACCCATGGTGAACATTCGACGACGCATCTCACAATAAAAAGCTAAACAAAAGGCAAATAAAAGAGATGTCGAGGTGTTCATTGTCTGCTTGTCCTGTCATTTTGGTGTGGGCTTGTTCCATGTCATCGGACACGGAGGTACCCCATTGGCGGTTCTCAATGATATGCATATATTTACAATGACAAGAGCCTTGCTTGGGACTCTAAGTAAAGTAGCGTGAGGTTTGGGTACTCGTATTCACGGGGCACGAGGTCTTCAACTTATGATTTGTCAAGCATATGCATCATAATTGTTCTCGCATTAACTTTAACCATTCAAGATGCTTATGATGGGGGCAATGAGAGCTCAAAGCCGGTAAGTACCATAATTTTTGAAGGTTATAAAACTTGCAATCACTGCTTCCCTCTGCGAAGGGCCTTTCTTCTACTTTTATGTTGAGTCACCACCTTCTATCTTTATGCACCATTAAGAGAGCATAGTTGTCATTCTTAGTGTGATATGCATTGTCCCAAAGTTCATTGATTGATTCATATTGTTGGTTTCACTTGTTCTTAAATTATTTGTATCTAGTCGCCCTCTTAAACTTGAAGGTGTCCTATGCATTTATGTTTTGCTCTCTTTGAAGGACAAGCTGAAAACCTTTTGTATGTTTTTCCTTATTATTTGAACACACGTTTGACTTTCATTGTTCCATTTTCATGATCTTTTGTTTGTGTTCATTTGCATGTTTACAACATGGTTGCTAAGTTCTTATTGTCATGATTATATCTTTCATGCCCATGTTTTAAGTTCTTATGATCCCAGCTCACAAATGCTTACATATATGATCAAGATTGTGTAGGTGCATGTCACCTCAAAAATTATTCTTTGTTATCACTTACCTACTCGAGGACGAGCAGGAGTTAAGCTTGGGGATGCTTGATACGTCTCCAACGTATCTATAATTTTTGATGCTCCATGCTTGTTTTTACACCATTTACCCGATGTTTCGTTACACTTCGTGGCATTTTTATGCATTTTCCGGAACTAACCTATTAACAAGTGCCACAGTGCCAGTTCCCTGTTTTCTGCTGTTTTTGTGTTTCAGAAGTGATACACAGGAAATATTCTCGGAATTGGACGAAACAAGTTCCTGAAGTCTTATTTTACCCGGAAGCTTCCAGAGATCTGAAGGAGAGAAGGAGTGGGGCCACCAGGGCCCCACACACAGGGGTGGCGCGGCCAGGCCCCTGGCCGCGCGAGCCCCGTGTGAGGGCGCCTGGCTCCCCCTCTGACGACGCCCCTTCGCCTATATAAAGCCTCGGGACGGAAAACCCTAGGGGAGTCGGCAATTTTCCAGAAACAGTTCCGCAGCTCCGCCGCCGCCGTCGACAAATTTCGGGGGACAGAAGTCTCTGTTCCGGCACCCTACCGGGACGGGGAAGTGCCCCCGGAGCCATCTCCATCGGTCTCCATCGCCGTCTCCGCCGTCTCCATCGACCTCACCGCCATCTCCATCAACCTTGTTGTCTCCTATGATGAGGAGGGAGTAGTTCATCCCCGGGGCTGAGGGCTCTACCGGTAGCTATGTGGTTCACCTCTCTCTCCCATGATGTGATCTTTATGTGATCGTGAGCTTTGTATCATGTTGAACAAGTAGATGTTATTATTCAGATATTATGTGTACTCTAGTGGTATTATTAAAGTAATCTATTCCTCCTGCCATGGTGTAACGGTGACAGTGCGTGCATCATGGTGGTACTTGGTTTAGGCTATGATTGTGATCTCTTGTGGATTATGAGAGTAATTATTGCTATGATAGTATTGAGTGATCTATTCCTCCTTTCATGGTGTAATGTTGACAGTGTGTGCACCGTGTTAGTACTTGGTCTAAGTTGCAATGATATCTATCTTGAGTTATGCTCTGATTTGGATTTCTCTATGAGTGGTGTTTGTCAAGTACTTGATGAACTTTAAGGGGTGCTTCTGTAGCCACTACGCAATGATTAGTGTTATTCAATAGGAGAGTAATTCAGAGTACCATAGTGGAGAGAAGTTATTTATTTGTTCATTCATGTTATATTGTTGGGAGTGTGTCCACTAGTGAAAGTATGATCCCTAGGCCTTGTTTCCAAGCTTTGCACACCGTTTACTTGCTGTTTTGTTACATGTTTGCTCGCAGCGATATTTATTTCACATCACGTTTGCTACTTATAATCATCACTACTACTTGTATTTCACTATCTCTTCGCCGAACTAGTGCACCTATACATCTGACAAGTGTATTGGGTGTGTTGGGGACACAAGAGACTTTCTGTATCGTAATTGCAGGGTTGCTTGAGAGGGATAGCTTTGACCTCTTCCTCCCTGAGTTCGATAAACCTTGGGTGATCCACTTAAGGGAAACTTGCTGCTGCTCTACAAACCTCTGCACTTGGAGGCCCAACACTGTCTACAAGAACAGAAGCGTGTGTCGACATCAATGCCCTCCCAGAACCACCGTGGCAACGGGAACGCCCGCGGAAACCCTAACCCGAGCCCATGCCGGCCACCCCGCTCCCCTCCCTTCTCTGGCCTATAAAAGGAGCCTCCGAGCACACCATCGAACTTGCAACACTCCACTAAGTCTCCTAGACATCCTCTCCTTCTCTCTAGTGTCCTCGACCGAGCTTGCCGGAGCAAGCAGGAGCTCCAAAGCGCCTCTGCTTCCCGGCGATTCCGGCCACCTCTCGGGATTCCGCTGGTACCAGGCGGAGGAGGAGGAGATCCGCGACCTTTTCTGCTACACCATCGCCAAGATCTCCTTCCTCTACGCTGCCCCCCATCGCCGCCCTCTTCTCTGCTGAACGTCGGTGAGTTCCGCTTGAGACGAGGAAGACGACCAGTACGTACCGATTTGGTTAGGATAAGTTCTGACCAGTGGGGCCCATTGTCGGGCCGGTGTGATTTTTTTTCCTTTGCCACCCGCCAGCGTGCAGCCTAACGGGCCGGCCCAGCGCGGTCTGTGTGTCCGGCCCAGGGTAAAAAAAAGGGGGTATTTAGGTTTGGCAAATTTTCGAAATAGTTTTCAGATGCTGTCTTAGATTTAAATTTCCTGGAGATCTATAGATTCAAATTTAACATATGAATATGTTCTAGAAACCTTAGAACATAATCTATCCATTAAAAGTGGTTTTAACACAATTAGATTTACATAGTAGTTGCAGTAAAAATAACAAAACAGGAGCTTTTCCACCTTAGAAAATCCATATCAATTCAAATAAAATTCCTAAAATTATAAATCCAACTTTAAAAATTCACAATTAGTGATACCCATCTGCCTATAGCATTAGATCCCATTTTTGAACCTTTTAAATTAAATGCTATTTACCTATAGGTTTAAGTAAGCATTTGCCATATAGGATTTTATTAAACTCAAATCTATAATCGAAATTTTTATGGAACTCTTGTTGTTAAACCACATTTCCAAATACCTATCAATAGGTATTAATCTTAGTTCATGTGGACTTGTAGAAGGTATTTGGAAAGTTAATACTACTTGGTAGTGATTAGAAACTCAAACTTGCACACCTATTTCCAAATAATGGAAATGAATGAAAACCAACCTAAATTAGTGTTATATGTTTTTACCTCTGTTTGAAAACACGTGTGCATGCTTGAAGTGTTGTTTGTACTTGTTTGGTGATTGTGTGCATTTTTGTGTATCGTTGTTAGACGCTAGTGTTACCGGAGACGAGCCCGAGGGAGGATATTATCAAGAAGAAGAAGAAGAAGAAGAAGAAGGCTACCCCGGACACTTTGCCAACCAAGGCAAGCCATCTTTTGAATCATAATCAAATACCTAGATTTCAACTTGCATATTTACTTGCTTTCCAAATTAAATTGCATGATTGAATTGCTAGAGGAGAACAATAATTGCGTAGTGATATCTTGCTTAACAAGAGCATCAAACTGAGTTTATCCAATATCCCCTTAGTTGTAGCATCACTCATAGTAGCTGCTTAGTCGCTAATAAAATTGAAGTCATCTATAGGGGAAACCTATTTAAACGTGGTGACTTGAACTTGAAAGCTTGAAATGGGAAACTACTCATACTTGATGGTTTTCCGAAAGAAAATAATCTTGACTAAGGACTATGGAATGTATTTTGAAATGATAATAAGTGATGTACTATGTGAGCCAACCATTACCGTACGACCACATTACCCCTAAATGGGAAGGGGCTTAGTCCGTAGCTTGTTTATTCTAGTATGGGACACCTTGTATCATCTTTTATAGAAGTAAGCCATGCGTGGGTGCTTCCGAACCGAGTGGAAATTTCCATTCATGCAGCACTCTGCAGCGGGCAAAACTATGAGTGCCAAAATGGACTCTTAGGGAAGGATCCTATACTAGAGTAGACAAGTGAAAGAGTTTGTTTGATTATCTGAAACTCGCATACTTGGTGTATGACGAACCGTGGATTTCTCCCGGCAGATTTATCGAATCTTGTAGGTAAAGTGTACCCCTCTGCAGAGGTTTCAAAACTATTCGAATAGCCGCGTCTGCGGTCATGGACAGTTGGCAAGCTGTACTTGACTTTTGTCAAGAATGTTAACAACTTAAGTTGAACTTGGTGAATGACTTGACTTGATATTTGATGTTGACCAACACTTGAAGTTCCTCTTTAGATTTAACTTAGAGAATTAAACCTTCTTCTCTACTAATGAACATTCTTGGGAAACAAAACTAGCTTTTTGCAAATAAACTTAGTGCTTAGTCCACCATATCAACCATGCATATCTCTTTCATCACTTTGTTTATAAGATGGTTTGCAAGTGCATCCAATGTACTCATGGTTGTGTCCCTGGCTATTAACTTGGCCAGACTATGGGGAAGATTATCCGAAGGAAGGTTATGAAGATGAGTACCAGAACTAAGATCATCTCCTGAGTCGCCATTGCCTGTAGGGTGAAGGCATGGACCCGAAGACGTTATTTCCGCTGCTATATTGTGTTGTAATATGAACTTGGTCACTATGACCATTTGTATTTGAACTATTCGTATTGTAATGTCTATGGAACTGGTTACCAACTACGTTATGTGTATCACAACAATGATTCTGGGATTGTGGTGGAATACATAACGGGCACTTTGAATTTCTGGAAATTCGGGTGTTACAGAAAGTTTGGATATAACCTGGGGCATATGCACAAGAAATCACAGGTCAAAAAGATATTCTGAGAATTTTCACGAATTTTTACGGTGCAGCACTGAAATCTGTTTCAGGACAGCAACTTCCCCAAATCGTACCTCACTCAAATTAGAGGCTTCTCTTGGCACAACAATGAAATAAAAAGGATAAGGAGCGGTTATTACAGTAGTAATAACTTCCAAGACTCAAATAAAAGAAAAAGTACTAAAAATAAACAATGGGTTATCTCCCAAGAGTGCTTTTCTTAAACGCCTTTGAGCTAGGCGCAGTAATTTGCAAAGATGCTCATGTGGGCGCCATATAAGAGCTTAAGGCAAAGGCGCCATATAAGAACTTGAAGCAATAGAGAGCATCAAAAAGCAAATGTGAAAGATATTTAAATCTGAACCACTTCCTATGAAAAATAATCTTGTAAAGAGACAAGTCATAAAAGCGCAAAGCAAAAAGCATAGGAAGGCAAAACAAGTACAACTTCAAGAGTTGCAACATAAAGAGGGGAAACTCAATATTGTTGAGATCCATCAAATCATGTTTCCCTCTCTCATAATAACTTTCAGTAGCGTCATGAATAGAACTAACATAACTATCACATAAAGCATCCCTATCATGAGCCATATGCATAAAAGAATTAATACTCCCCACATGAACAATCGTAGTAGGAGCAGATTCAACAGAATAATTATTCTCATCACCATAATCATCAAAAACAGGAGGCATATTGTAATCATAACTAATTTTCTCCTCTAAAGTAGGTGAACTGAAAATATTATACCCATCATCGTAACCATCATAAACTAGAGGTTTAGTATCATCACAAGCTAGAGAACAGCTATTTCGCAAAGCATATTCATCAAACATATCATCATAAGAAGGAACATGGATAGTACTAATGGTACAACAATTATTAACCTTAGAATCGGTACCAAAAAGATTTTCAATATCAAAAGTAGAGTGCTTTTCCCAATCATGATCACTAACATAGGTAACAGGCATATGAACATCATCCCAATCAGAATTATCATAATCTATAATAGGACAAAATGCTTAGGGGAAGATACCGTTTCCTCTCGCCTTTTACTCCTCTTCTTCTTCTTCTTCATACTCTTCTTACTCTCTCCTTTAGGAGGGAGAGACTTGAAAGGCATCTTCTCCACATAATCTGGTTTGCTGACAGGAACAACAGAAGAAACTTTGGAGGATTCCTCCTCTCTATTAATAAGATAGAAACATCTGTCAGTCCTGTCATAGCATGTCAAAACATCATGTTTTATAAGATTTTGTATGTAAGTATTTGCGAGGCAATCTTTAGCACAATAGAGATGACAACCACGAAGGGTGCTATTAATATCAACATCATTCATGTCTACCAAAGAAATCTTTCTAGATATCTCTTCACACGCCAAGAACAAAGTGAGCTCATCATGCTGATTGAGAGTAATCTTGTCATCACAATACAAACTTGCGGTACTAGAAGAGTAACTATTAGGGCTTGAGCATTGGAAATTAAAATGACCTATGTCATCGCAATGTTTACAAAGAAAAGGATAAAGCTTTGATGCGTGGTAAATGACCAGCCCGTTGGGAACCCCAAGAGGAAGGTGTGATGAATATAGCAGCAAGATTTTCCATCAGTTAAGAAACCAAGGTTTATCGTTCAGGAGAGGAGCAAACAAACGACTGAAGGTGATGCTTGCTAGCTTGCGATGGCTCAGGACAATTTATAGGGCACCTCGTCCAAGCTTTGCTTGCTAGCTGCAACGCAGAACCTGCACACAACACAACCAAATACTTTGTTCCCAAATTACGATGAGGTTGTCAATCTCACCGGTTTGCTTGAAACAAAGGGTATGAGTGTATCGAGTGTAAAGTGATAATAGTATGCGAGTAAAGTAAACAGTGCGAGTAAAGTAAACATGTGATTGCAATATAAAGGAAATAGGACCGGGGTCCATAGTTCACTAGCGGTGTCTCTCCATAAGATAAAATAATACAAGCTGGGTAAACAAATTACAGTTGGGCAATTGATAGAATAAAGATAACGTGCATATGATGAGAGGATCACTATGAGATTTACTCTGGGCATTACAACAAAATACATAGACCGCCATCCAACTGCATCTATGACTAATAATCCACTCTCGGGGATATCATCCGAACACCCCATGAGTATTAAGTTGCGAACAACAGATAATTGCATTAAGCAAAGTGTGTAATGTAAACAAATCATATACCCTCGAGCATATGAATGTTGTTTTCCCCCTAGTAGCAACAGCACATCTACAACCTTAGAGGTTTCTGTCACTCCTCCAGATTAAATAGAGGCATGAACCCACTATCGAGCATAAATACCCCTTCTTGGAGTCACTAGCAACTACTCGGCCAAGATAGCTACTAACAACGGAGAGCATGCAAGATCATAAACAACATAGAGATAACAAAAGATAAATTTCAGTACTTCAACTCAAGCATAACACCAATATTCATCGGATCCCAGCAAACCAAACATGTAGAATTACATAACGGTGATCTCAATCATGTAGGGCAGCTCATGAGATCTAAACATGAAGCACATGGTGGAGAAGACAACCATCTAGCTACTGCTATGTACCCATAGTCCAAGGTAGACTACTCACTCATCGCTCCGGAGGCAAGCATGGCGATGAAGAAGACCTCCGGTGGCGATTCCCCTCTCCGGCAGGGTGCCAGGAAGAGCTTCTGGACCCTCCCGATCTTCGGGTCGACGGCGGCGGCGGATCGCGATGTGTTCTGGAAAACTGATCGGGTTCTTAGGTTTTTCTCATCGGGGGGTCTTTATAGGCGAAGGGGCATCGTCAGAAGTGGACCGAGGTGGTCTCACACATAGGGGGCGCGGCCCAGCCCCTGGCCGCGCTGCCCTGGTGTGAGGGCCCCTCGTGGCCCCACTCCGACTCCTCTTCGGTTCTCTGGAAGCTCCCGTAAAATTCTGGGCGACTGGCTTTGGTTTTGTCTAATTCCGAGAATATTTCCTGTGTAGCTTTTCTGAAACACAAAAACAGCAGAAAACAGGGAACTGGCACTGTGGCGACTTGTTAATAGGTCAGTTCCAGAAAATGCATAAAAGTGGCACAAAGTGTAATGAAACATTAGGCAAACGGTGTAAAAACAAGCATGGAGCATCAAAAATTATGGATACGTTTGAAACGTATCAGCATCCCCAAGCTTAACTCCTGCTCGTCCTCGAGTAGGTATGTGATAACAAAAGAAATAATTTTTGAGGTGACATGCACCTACACAATCTTGATCATATATGTAAGCGTTGTGAGCTGGGATCAAAAGAACTTAAAACATGGGCATGAAAGACATAATCTTGATAGAAGAAACTTAGCAACCATGTTATAAACATGCAAATGAACACAAACAAAAGATCATGAAAATGAAACAATGAAAGTCAAACATGTGTTCAAATCATAAGGAAAAACATACAAATGGTTTTCAGCTTGTCCTTCATGGAGAGCAAAATATAAATGCATAGGACACCTTCAAGTTTAAGAGGGCAACTAGATACAAATAATTTGAGAACAAGTGAAACCAACAATATGATTCAATCAATGAAAACTTTGGGACAATGCACATTATACTAGGAATGACAACTATGCTCTCTTAATGGTGCATAAAGATAGAAGGTGGTGACTCAACATAAAAGTAAAAGAAAGGCCCTTCGCGGAGGGAAGCAGTGTTTGCAAGTTTTATAGACCTTCAAAAATTATGGTACTTACTGGCTTTGA
This sequence comes from Dactylis glomerata, assembly GCA_007115705.1. Taxonomy (NCBI): domain Eukaryota; kingdom Viridiplantae; phylum Streptophyta; class Magnoliopsida; order Poales; family Poaceae; genus Dactylis; species Dactylis glomerata. Next base: position 1,367,466 of record QXEO01000507.1, read on the forward strand.
GCTCTCATTGCCCCCATCATAAGCATTTTGAATAGTTAAAGTTAATGCGAGAACAATTATGATGCATATGCTTGATAAATCATACGTTGAAAACCTCGTGTCCCATGAATACGAGTACCCAAACCTCATGCTACTTTACTTAGAGTCCCAAGCAAGGCTCTTGTCATTGTAAGTATATATGTATCATCGAGAACCGCCAATGGGGTACCTCCGTGCCCGATGATATGGAACAAGCCCACATCAAAATGACAGGACAAGCAGACAATGAACACCTCGACATCTCTTTTATTTACCATTTGTTTAGCTTTTTATTTTGAGATGCGTCGTCGAATGTCCACTATGGGTATGCTGCAAATTTCCACCATGAATTATGCATGGCTTAGATTGGCGGCCCATGCATTTCCCTAACACATATACAAACTCCATGATTCCCGCAAGATTCCCAATTCATTTCACACCGCGGGCATCCATAAACAAAAGATCACGATATCAACTCAAATAGGAAGTGCAATATTGAAAGCTTGCCCCATGACAGCATGGTTGGGCTAGTCTCCAACTTACAACTTGCAAGCATAACAACTCAACATAAGAGACCACAATGTCAAATTTTTAAGAACAAGAAAAATAAAGTGTGCCTTCCGGTTCGTGAGAGCTTTACTGACCAATTTTCGCATAACACTGGTAAGAGTTTAATTTGAAGAGTAAATAAAAGCAAGTCAAATTTACTTGGAATAGCAAATTGCTAATAGGTATGTATGATGGACACTTTGGCAAACTTGGTTTTTAGGAGTTGGATGCACGAGTAGAGCTCATACTCAATACAAGGCGAGGGCTAGCAAAAGACTGGGAGCGACCAACTAAGAGAGCAATAACGGCCATAATCATGCAAAGCGACAAAGCGACATTAAAAGAAGCATAAGATGGCATCAAAAGACAAAAACTAAATGATCATAGAGGCTATTGGCGACTTTGTAAGAGTCTAACATGTGTGAGCATGCGCCAAGTCAACCCAAATAAAGCATCAAGGAGAAAACCAAAATAATGCTTCCAAAGATAAAAAAAACAACGCATGATTTTTTCAATGGCTCATTAAGCAATCTCAGTTATTTGAGACAAGTCATGCTAAAGCAAAACCACTAAGCATACTATCAAAAAGACATCAAGCACGACATGCAAAATCCTAAGCCGCAGTCTACACAAGCTCCTTCTTGTACCACTTTTTTGCATAAAGCTTTTTCTCTTTTCCAACACCATTTAAACTTTTTATGAACACCTCTTTTGATGAAAACCAATAAAGATCAGAGGCAAAAATGCACCTTGATGAAAAGATATAACAAGATCTGAACACATATCAAGGCGAAAACCAAAAACTAAACGCAGTTCTAGAAAAAGAGAACACTCGTTGAAATTGTAAGAATGAAAAACGGAGTGTTCTTGGCAAATGAAAAGCAAGGCAACTTCTCCAAAGGAAATTTGTTGGGGTCCAACCATTTATTGCAGCAAACTAAACTAAACTGAAAACTAAAAACAACTGACACTCCAAGAAAAATGCATAATGCATGAAGCAATAAAAATATAGTGTCTTGAAAGGTGACCTGATTTTTGCCGATGAAGAAGGGGTGCCTTGGGGGCATCCCCAAGCTTTGACGCTTGTACTTCTTGGATATATCTTGGGGTGATGCATGGGCATCCCCAAGATTGAGCTTTTGTCTATTCTTCAACTCATCTCATCACTCTCTGATCCCTACACTTGAAAACTTCCTTCATACAAAACTAAACACAAATCTATTAGCAACATTAGTGTAAGCATAACATAGAATCAACCTCTTTTTGCTTCAGGTTTCAACCTAAAACCACCACATATTAAGCATATACTACTGTATCAACTTCCCCAAAAGTTCCGTGATCAAAAGAACTCAAAAAGAAAGCGATAAAGCGGCAAACACAAATATTGGCAGAAATCTGTCAAAACAGAACAGCTGACAAAGGTCGAATTTTTAGAGGGTTTTCTGTTGCTCAAATCAAAAAGTGTTCAACTAATGAAAGTTTGGATATAACCTGGGGCATATGCACAAGAAATCGCAGGTCCAAAAGATATACAGATAATTTTATGAATTTTTACGGTGCAGCACCGAAAGCTGTTTCAAGACAGCAACATCCCCAAATCTTACCTCACTCAAATTAGAGGCTTCTCTTTGCACAAAAACGAAATAAAAAGGATAAGGAGAGGTCATTACAGTAGTAATAACTTCCAAGACTCAAATAAAAGAAAAAGAACTGAATGTAAAAACATTGGGTTATCTCCCAAGAGTGCTTTTCTTTAACGCCTTTGAGCTAGGCGCAGAAAATTGCGAATCAAGTATTTTCAGAAGAAGCATTAAGATCCATTGAAGAGGTCTTCTCAATAAGGCATTGTATTTCATCAACATAAGTTTTTGAAAACCCTTTGTGATCACGCTTTGGTTCACTATTTTGTTCACTATTGTTCGTGCTAGTAAAGTCACACAACTTGGTGTTTTCAGGGGTAGCCATTTTAGCAAAACTAAAAGTAGACAAGTAAAAACAACTATCAAGGATTCTATTTTTTTTGGGTTTTTGATAAAACAATGCAAGTAAAAATAAATAAAGTAAAGCAAAACTTAAAACAAAGTAAAGGATGTGCGTGCGAAAAACTCCCCTCGCAGAAGTCTTCTACTTCTTCCCCGGCAACGGCGCCTGACGAGGGGTTAACTCGACAAATGTCCTAGATGAAGGACTTAGGATCGGGGAGATAGGGCATCAGATGAACTCGAAGGTAAAGTTAGTCGAAACAGGTGTATACCAAAAGTAAACTTGGGTGTTGAACCTTGCTCGCTTTCAATCTGGCCTACACCGTCCCCTCCTGGCCCCTATATATAGGTGGCCAGGTCTCGAGGATCGGATAGGGTCTGATACAGATTACAATATCGACATACGGTAAGAACTCGTATCTCGACTATTATTACAATTGGGCCTAGCTTAACGGGCCTCAGGGGTACTCAACTAGCGGGCTCTATTAGCTATACCCTTGTCAGTAGCCCCTGAGATTCTACTAGAATTGCAGATTCGGGTTGAATCTCTAATCTTTAAATCTTCGACTTGATCAATTCTTCGACTTCTTCATATCTTCAAATCTTTGACTTGGTCTTTCAACTTATTTTCATGATAATATCTCGCAAGGGGTTTTGATGAACAAGCCTGACAACTCTGACGGATCAAGAGGTCAGTTAACTGCCGGAACAGATACTTGCCACCTACTTCAAATTCAATCCCCTTGGACTTGAATTCGGGATACCGGTCAAACCCATTCTTTTGCCGCATTTAGGACTTACAAAGAATGAATCCCAGTTGTTCTCAGGGTACCCAGTGCGTCCACCAGGATTTTCTTCGCGTCGTTGACACGGATACATACCAGCAGAGCGCATCCATGTGCGTATACCAGGCCACACAGGACGGATCCCGGGGTCTTACCTTCATGATAAATCATGGCATTCGAGTTTCGTTGCGATAACGCAACTCGAGAATCACATGTCGCGGTCAAATTTTGACTGATGCAATATCCAAAATCTTTTGAATTTATATTAACTTCTCATGAGTAGCTCCCGATGGGAGTAATCGCTCTATATTTCATCGACTATGTAGTCAAAGTTTCACTGTTGTCGAAATGATGGCGACTCATACCATATCCACTAATTCCTTCAACCGTAGCTTCTTCATCTTCATTGCTGCTTCTCTATTTTCTATCGGGTGCGCGCTTAGCGCTCCCGATGGGAGTAGCCCCCGAGGCTATAGCTGAGAAATTTTTTCCGGGTATAGGCTGAAAGGATATGAATTCTTTTTAGTACACTCATTACCTTTTATTTTTCCCTTGAAGTCATAAGCCCCCGAGTCCAAGGCGAGGTTTCCCATACTTTCTTTGATATTCTTTTTATCGTCTGCTATGTGCAGAATTTAACTCCTTTGTAAATATTTTATGGGTCTTGTTTTCGTGGAGGCGCGTTACTATGTGCTTATAAATAAAGCACACTTGGCGAGGGTAAAAACCCTAAACAGATTCCTCCTCCGCCGCATCATCTTCTTCATCATCTAGGGTTTCTTTTCTGCCAACTTGTCTCCATGGTTGATGCAGGTGGGTCCCGTCTGAACCTCGGTCCCCCGACGGCGCCGCGGGGTCGCGGCCGTCATCGTGGTAGCAAGAATAAGACAGCACCAGCTGCTGTAGGATCTTCCTCGTCCGCTCCAATGAAGCGGTGTCCCGACCGTCCGGCCGGGAGTAAGAATAAGCCAAAGGTGCCTCGCGCTATCCCAAGCCCAAGTGCACCTCCTGGTAAGACTTCTCCTCCTCAGCCGAGGATATACTCATTTTTCTGTATTGCCGGCGCGTAGTGCCGTGAAATTCAACGGTTGCCGCTAAAGTTTACCAAGTTCATGGATGGGCGGGAGTTGCATGAAGCAATTCTTCATGAACACTCCGGGGGAGGAACTCCCTACGAGGTGGAAGTCTGGTATGACGGTGCTGGCGAACAATACTTCAAGGGCGGCTGGTCCCAGTTTGTGGATGATCACGACATCCAGCGAGGTTTCTTCATGTCCTTCGACTATCATATTGGCACGTCGAAGTTTGATGTGAAGATCTTCGACTGTACTCAATGCCAGAAGGAGTACGAGGCTGAAGTACACTTCCACTAGAATCTCCTTATGTAATCTCCTTTTCAAGTTGCCTTGTTGCCGTGCTAGCTGTAATGAATAATCGTATTTGGTTCTTATGCTTGTATTTGTTAGACCATGGGAACAAATCGTTGTTCCGAGGTATGCTATATATATTATCGGGTTCTTTTGAACCAATTATATTATTTGAAGAATATCGGGTTGTCACACAACCTAGTAATATGTCTTTAAAGATCTCCATATTGTATTGAACTTTCTTTCGTACGACCCGAGGGTTAAAGCCCCCGAGTGGAAAAGTAAAATATTTGTACAATTTGTCGAGTTAACCCAAGGAACCCGACCTGTGGCCTCATGTTCTGGGTTTAGAGGGTCAACTCGAAGATACTGATGTCACTAGATTTCTCTTATGCGTAAAAACGTCGTAGCTGCTCCGCATTCCACGGGTTGCTTTCATCTTTTCTCGTTTTTTGTCTTATAGCCGATAAGCTCCTCCTGGTATTACTTCTGTGACGATGAAAGGTCCTACCCAAGGGGACTCTAACTTGCCATGGTTGGCATGCTTGAGTCGTAAGACTAAATCTCCCACCACAAAGGATCGCGGACAAACTCGACTACTGTGGTAGTTCCGCAGGCTCTGTTGATATTGCGTGGCTCTTTCCAATGCTTTATCTCTTGCTTCATCCAATGCATCGACGTCGTTTTGTAACGCTTCTATTGAGGTTACTTCATCGTATGCCGTCACTCTTGGAGCTTCGTGTGTAATCTCGACTGGAAGCACGGCTTCTGCACCGTGGACCAGGAAAAAAGGAGTTTCTTGAGTAGCTGCGTTAGGCGTTGTTCTTAAACTCCAAAGAATGGAGGGCAGTTCATCTACCCAAGCGCTCTTGGCTTTCTCGAGAGGTGCTAAGAGCCTCTTTTTTATCCCATTGCATATTAGGCCATTGGCCTTTTCGACATTCCCGTTTGTCTTTGGATGTGCTACGGATGCAAACTTGAGTTTGATTCCCAAACCTTCGCAGTAATTCTTGAATTCCTTTGAAGTGAAGTTTGTCCCGTTGTCCGTGATGATGTTGTATGGTACACCGAAACGAAACACTATTGACTTAATGAAATTGATTGCTGCAGTCGAATCTTGAGTTGTTACCGGGGCCGCTTCCACCCACTTGGTAAATTTGTCGACTGCCAGTAGCATGTAAACATGTCCTCCTGGCCAGGATTTGTGCAACTTCCCTACCATATCGAGGCCCCATTGTGCAAAGGGCCAGGACAATGGTATTGGCTGTAATTCTGCTGCTAGCGCGTGTGGTCGAGACGCGAATCTTTGACAGGCTTCAAACTTTCGAACTATATCTTTCGCGTCTTCGATGGCCGTTAGCCAATAGAATCCTACTCGAAATGCTTTTGCCGCGATTGCCCTGCTGCTAGCATGATGGCCACATATTCCGGCGTGTATATCTTTTAATATTACTTGTCCTTCTTGGGGCGTTACGCAACACTGCAGAATGCCAGTTATGCTCTTTTTGTATAATTTCGCCTGCAACATGACAAATGCTTTCGATCGTCGAGTTATTCTTTTGGCTTCCACTACATCTTCTGGTAACTTCTTATTTATCATGTATGCGAGATATGGCTGCATCCAGGTTTCTTCTATCATCATGACTTCTTCGGGTTCTGGTGCACTCTCGTCACTTTTCGCACCAGCCCCCGAGCCTACTACATTAGTCGAACTTTTGATGCTTTTTATCGATCTTTCCATTATTTCTTCCCAGAAGACTCCAGATGGCACGGGAAAGCACTGTGACCCGATATTTGCCAGATTGTCGGCTTCTTCGTTGCTATTTTTGCTAACGTGCGAGTGATGCGTGGTGAATGACCAGCACGTTGGGAACCCCAAGAGGAAGGTGTGATGAGTATAGCAGCTAGTTTTCCCTCAGTTTAGAAACCAAGGTTTATCGTTCTTGGAGAGGAGAGACAGGCGACTGAAGGTGATGCTTGCTAGTTTGCGACAGCTGCGGACAATTTATATATGGCGCCTCGTCCAAGCTTTGCTTGCTAGCTGCAACGTGGAACCTGCACACACACAAACAAATACTTTGCTCCCAACTTACGATGAGGTTGTCAATCTCACCGGTTTGCTTGAAACAAAGGTTATGAGTGTATCGAGTGGAAAACAGTAAAAGTATGCGAGTAAAGTAAACAGTGCGAGAAAGTAAACAGGTGATAGCAATATGATGGAAATAGGACCGGGGTCCACAGTTCACTAGTGGTGTCTCTCCATAGATAAATAACACATGCTGGGTAAACAAATTACAGTTGGGCAATTGATAGAATAAAGATAAACGTGATATGTCAAGAAGATCACTATGAGATTTACTCTGGGCATTACAACAAAATACATAGACCACCATCCAACTGCATCTATGACTAATAATCCACTCCCGGGGATATCAATCCGAACACCCCAAAAGTATTAAGTTGCGAACAACAGATAATTGCATTAAGCAAAGTGTGCAATGTAAACAAAGCATATGCCCTTGAGCATATGAATGTTGTTTTCTCCCTAGTAGCAACAGCACATCTACCACCTTAGAGGTTTCTGTCACTCCCCCAGGTGAAATAGAGGCATGAACCCACTATCGAGCATAAATACCCCCTCTTGGAGTCACTAGCAACTACTCGGCCAAGATAGCTACTAACAACGGAGAGCTTGCAAGATCATAAACAACATAGATATAACAAAAGATAATATTCAGTACAGCAACTCAATCATAAACACCAATATTCATCGGATCCCAACAAACCAAACATGTAGAATTACATAACGGTGATCTCAATCATGTAGGGCAGCTCATGAGATCTAAACATGAAGCACATGGTGGAGAAGACAACCATCTAGCTACTGCTATGGACCCATAGTCTAAGGTAGACTACTCACTCATCGCTCCGGAGGCAAGCATGGCGATGAAGAAGACCTCCGGTGGCGATTCCCCTCTCCGGCAGGGTGTCGGGAAGAGCTTCTGGACCCTCCCGATCTTCAGGTCGACGGTGGCGGCGGATCGCGATGTGTTCTGGAAAACTGATCGGGTACTTAGGTTTTTTCCGTCGGGGGGTCTTTATAGGCGAAGGGGCGATGTCAGAGGGGAAGCCAGGCGCCCTCACGCGGGGCCCGCGCGACCATGGGCCTGGCCGCGCCACCCCTGCGTGTGGGGCCGTGGTGGCCCCCCTCCTACTCTCCTTCGGATCTCTGGAAGCTTCCGGGTAAAATAAGACTTCAGGAACTTGTTTCGTCCAATTCCGAGAATATTTCCTGTGTATCACTTCTGAAACACAAAAACTGCAGAAAACAGGAAACTGGCACTGTGGCAACTCGTTAATAGGTTAGTTCCGGAAAATGCATAAAAGTGCCACGAAGTGTAACGAAACAATAGACAAATGGTGTAAAAACAAGCATGGAGCATCAAAAATTATAGATACGTTTGAGACGTATCAGCGAGACTTCGCATCCATCGAATGTTCCTTCGAGATAGTGATATAAGTTCTTGTAGGCCATCATGTTGTCATTGATTGTGTCGCATCTGTTCATAACTTGTTGGACGACGAGGTTTGAATCTCCGAATATTTTTAGACGAGTTGCTCCACACGCCTTGGTCATCTTCATTCCATGCAATAAAGCCTCATATTCTGCTTCATTATTAGAGGCCTGCGGAAAACTCATCCTTAAAACATACTTCAGTTTGTCACCGTGTGGTGATATCAAGACTACTCCTATGCCTGCGCCTTGGATTCTTTTAGAGCCGTTGAAGTACATTGTCCAGACACTCGATAAATCTGGCGGTCCCGTGCTCTGCAACTCCAACCACTCTGCTGTGAAATCTGGCAAGATTTGCGACTTGATCGCCTTTCTTTTTTCATACGTGATGTCCATGGGAGATAATTCTATCCCCCATAAAGAGACACGTCCTGTTGCTGAAGGATTGTTCAATATGTTCGATAGTGGTGCTTCATTGACCACTATGATTGGGTGCACCGCAAAATACTGTCGCAATTTTCATGCTATTGTAAAGACACTATATGCAAGTTTTTGAAAGTGCGGATACCTCTGTTTTGTCGGAGAAAGTACTTCACTAATGAAATATACCGGTCTCTGGATGCCGTGGGCTTTTCCTTCTTCACTTCTTTCGACTACTAATATTGTACTCACCACCTGATGGGTTGCGGCGATGTAGAGTAGTAGTGGCTCTTTTTCTTTTGGTGCGACCGGCACTGGTGGCGTGGAAAGCACTTTTTTCAGCTGCGCAAAAGCTGCATCTGCTTCTTCTGTCCATTCAAATTTATCATCTGACTTCTTCATAAGTGCATAGAAAAGGGAGTGCTTTCTCTCCCAATCGAGCAACGAAACGACTTAGTGCCGCGACGCGTCCTGCGAGTTTCTGTACGTCGTGTAGTTTCGTGGGTTTCCCCATTGTTAAAATTGCTTGGATCTTCTCTGGGTTCGCCTCTATTCCTCGTGCTGACACCAGGAACCCTTTGTCAGGTTAAGCTTAAGCTTGTACGTGCTCAGGTTGTTGAAGGTTTCTGCCAAGTTGCTGATTAGGGATTCCTCCTTTCTTGTGGTAATGACTACATCGTCAATATAGACTTGGATGTTGCATCCTATTTGGCTCCCAAGGCAGTTTTTCATCATCCGTTGATAAGTTGCTCCTGCATTTTTTAGGCCGAAAGGCATTACTTGATAGCAAAACACCCCATATGGTGTAATGAAAGCTGTCTTTTCTTCATCTTCTTTTTTCAACTTGATCTGGTTGTAACCAGAATATGCGTCCAGAAAGGAAAGCCTTGCACATCCCGCCGTTGAATCAATTATCTGATCAATGCGGGGTAGAGGGAAGGGATCCTTTGGACAGTGCTTATTGAGAGATGTGTAATCGACACACACTCTTTGTACGTCTGTGTTTTTCTTGGGTACGATGACTGGATTGGATACCCAACTCAAAGTTTTTATTTCTCTGATAAATCTGGAGTTTTCTAGCCGGTGCAATTCTGATACTATCGCCTTCCTTTTGGGTTCATCAAATCGTCGCAATGGTTGCTTGACTGGCTTTGCTTTAGGATCTACATTTAATGTGTGATCGACGAGTTCCTTGGGAACCCCTGGCATGTCTGAAGGACACCAGGCGAAGATTTCCCAGCGCTCACGGAGGAACTCGACGAGCACGCTTTCCTATGCGGGATCCAATTTTACCGCAATCGATGTTGTCTTGTTTGGGTCCGTAGGGTGGATCTGGATTTTCTTCAAGTCCTGAGTTGTGTCGAAAGCCTGATCTGGCAGGGATCGTCCAACGTCGGGTAGCACATTATGATCGATTTCTCCTTTCAGCCTCTCATATTCTGCTGTCGTGCCAAAAGTTTGCGCCATTCTATTGAATTCTTTTTCACAAGTGTTGGCTACTTTGAAGCTCCCTTGTACTGTAATCGTTCCTTTGGGTCCTGGAATTTTTAGCGTTAGATACGCGTAGTGAGGTACTGCCATGAACTTTGCAAATGCTGGGCGCCCTAGAATTGCGCGGTACTGTGAGGGCTAGTCCATAACTTCAAATTCCAACTTCTCCCTGCGATAGTTGCTGCTACTGCCGAAGCAGACGTCGAGTTCTATTTCCCCCAGAGGGTAATTTGCGGCTCCTGGTACTATTCCATGGAAAGAACAATCTGTTGGCTTCAGGTTTGACAGCGAGATACACATTGCCTTCAGGGTTCTAGTATATATTAGGTTTATGCCACTTCCTGCATCCATGAATACTCTCCCGATGTCGTACCCTCCTATTTGCGCCTTTAACACCATTGGCAAGTGGCCCGGCCTGGGAACTTTCCTTGGGTGGTCTGCTCTGCTGAACTTAATTGGTTGATATGACCACCGCAAGTACTCTGTAGTGGCTGGTGGCGATGATATTGCTAGGTTTACTTGCCTGGATATGTTCTTTCGCTCTTTCTTTGACTTGGGCACCGGTTGAATCATTGCCGATATATAAACTTTCGACTCTAGGTGCCTCGCTAGCCTTTGTACTTGATATTCTTGACTTGTGTATTTTTCTCCTTGCCATCCCCCTTGGTTTGAACCCATGGCGCTTTGTAACCTCAGGAAAGTTCTACAGTCCTTCATCTGGTGGTTTGAGACTCTCTTTCCATCAAGATACGTGTAGTGGATTCAACAAGGTCCATATAGCATGTCTTTGGCCGAAGGGCCGGAGTATCTTGGTTTTTCTGCTCCTTTTGCTTGAAACTTCCTATTTTCATAACCTTCCTCTTCCTTTGCTTCGTACCCTGCGGCTACCTGATTTCGCCTTCCTTGGTTATCCCTACTGCGGTGTCTTCTCCTCTGTCTACTTGTTCTGTCGACTTCTGGTAAACGTCCTCTTTTGTTGTTATATGCATCCTCTCTGTCAGCGAATCTGTTGGCTTCTTCCATTAACTCAGCTACTGTTGTTGGCCTTGTTCTTCCTATCTCTTCCACGAGGTCTGAGCGACGAAGGCCAGCCGAAAAAGTGTCTATTGCTCTTTCGTCGGAGACGTCCTCTGCTGAGTTTTTGATTACACTCCATCGTTGTATATAAGAACGTAGAGTTTCGCCTTTCCTTTGCACACACGCTTTGACTTCCTCCAGCGATGTTGGGTGCTTATATGTCGAGCGGAAATCTCTCACGAATTGGCTTTCGAGTTCTCCCCAACTTCCGATGGATTCATTGGGTAGGGTATCCAACCAGGACCGTGCTGCGCCGGTGAGGTGTAATTGCAAACTTTGAATTGCTGTCGCCTTTGTTCCTCCTAATATCTGTACTGCCTGCAGGTAATCCGCTAACTATAGGGTAGGTTCTTGCGACCCATCATATTTTTGCTGGTCGTGCGGTAACTTGAATCCTTTGGGTACCCGCGTTTTGCGAACCCTGCGGGTAAAGCACAACGCGCCCAACTCTTTTTTGTCATCCTCATAATTTTCTTCCCTCCAGGCGTGGCGCGATTTATTTACTCGAGCCTGCGCTATTATATTTCTTGCGTCCTCCTTCCTTTTTTGTCGGTTCTCTTCTGATGACTCGCTAGACTCGTTTGGCGTGATTTTGTGCTTGAACTTCTCCTTTCGCCTCTCCTTGTAGCTTGTCGACTTTGCCTCTGGACCTTTTCCCCTGATCTTGTCTTCCACTATCCCGAGGCTTCGTATTGCGGCTTGGTGCATGTCTTCCCGCGGATCTCTGGGTTCTGGCCGCGTGGTTAGTAGGTATGCCTGTGCTGCTATCAGCGCTGCTTCCGGTGTTTCTTGCACGAAGTCTTCTTCCTCCTCCTCTGGCTGTGGAGTAATACTTCTCAAGTACCTTTCCTCTCTACTCTACACCTTTGTCCCTCTGTTGTGTTTTGGATCTCCGCGCCTTTCCCTGCTGTACTCTGAATCATCACTATAATCATCCCAATACTCTTCCCTTGACATACTGTTATTATCTTGACTTCTCAAAAACATGTCTCTTTCCTCTCTCAGTTTCTTCTTGTACTGGTGTAATGCGTATTGATATCCTATTAGAACTTCTCTTCTTGAGCCTTCGGGTACTTCTGTGCCATGATTGATAGCTGACATGATGATCCTCCACTCTCCGGCTGAGACGTGAATTTTCTCCTTCTCCTTTTTGTTGTGCTCCCTTATCTTGTCAACTTGCTTGTCGACCCCTTCGTTTCCCTCGTTATTGTTTTCTTCTTCTGCTTCAGTGATAATGACGCATAACTGGTGTACTTTTTTGGAGACGCCACTACTTCCAGCGGCGAAGTCCCTTGTACTATTGTGCGTTTTAAACGCTTTTACTTCTGTGTCGAGTTTCTCCCGAATTTCGTCGCCTTCTGCGATTTGTGCTTCTCCTAAGCTAACCGGCGAGTTTACCTCACTGGAAGAACCTTCAGATGATTCTATCATTGCTACTGTCTCGGGCTCACTCACCGACGGATCTGGTTTCGTCGAATCCGAGAGGCGGGTCAAACCCGAGGGTCCGATTAAGATGCTTAGACTTCCGATCGTCAACTCCATCTCTTGACTTTCGTCGACTCCTGCACTGCTGTTGGCTAAAAAAGAAAAAGCTGTCGAATTCATGATTTCAATGCCCAGAGTCCCCACGGTCGGCGCCAATTGACGAGGGGTTTACTCGACAAATGTCCTAGATGAAGGACTTAGGATCGGGGAGATAGGGCGTCGGATGAACTCGAAGGTAAAGTTAGTCGAAACAGGTGTATACCGAAAGTAAACTTGGGTGTTGAACCTTGCTCGCTTTCAATCTGGCCTACACCGTCCCCTCCTGGCCCCTATATATAGGTGGCCAGGTCTCGAGGATCGGGTAGGGTCCGATACAGATTACAATATCGACATACGGTAAGAACTCGTATCTCGACTATTATTACAATTGGGCCTAGATTAACGGGCCTCAGGGGTACTCAACTAGCGGGCTCTATTAGCTATACCCTTGTCAGCGCTAGAAAACTTGCTTGATGTGTGGTAATGACCAGCCCGTTGGGAACCCCAAGAGGAAGGTGTGATGAATATAGCAGCAAGATTTTCCCTCAGTTAAGAAACCAAGGTTTATCGTTCAGGAGAGGAGCAAACAAACGACTGAAGGTGATGCTTGCTAGCTTGCGACAGCTCAGGACAATTTATAGGGCGCATCGTCCAAGCTTTGCTTGCTAGCTGCAACGCGGAACCTGCACACAACACAGCCAAATACTTTGTTCCCAACTTACGATGAGGTTGTCAATCTCACCGGTTTGCTTGAAACAAAGGGTATGAGTGTATCGAGTGGAAAGTGATAATAGTATGCGAGTAAAGTAAATAGTGCGAGTAAAGTAAACAGGTGATTGCAATATAAAGGAAATAGGATCGGGGTCCACAGTTCACTAGCGGTGTCTCTCCATAAGATAAAATAATACAAGCTGGGTAAACAAATTACAGTTGGGCAATTGATAGAATAAAGATAACGTGCATATGATGAGAGGATCACTATGAGATTTACTCTGGGCATTACAACAAAATACATAGACCGCTATCCAACTGCATCTATGACTAATAATCCACTCTCGGGGATATCATCCGAACACCCCATGAGTATTAAGTTGCGAACAACAGATAATTGCATTAAGCAAAGTGTGTAATGTAAACAAAGCATATACCCTCGAGCATATGAATGTTGTTTTCCCCCTAGTAGCCACAGCACATCTACAACCTTAGAGATTTCTGTCACTCCTCCAGATTAAATAGAGGAATGAACCCACTATCGAGCATAAATACCCCCTCTTGGAGTCACTAGCAACTACTCGGCCAAGATAGCTACTAACAACAGAGAGCATGCAAGATCATAAACAACATAGAGATAACAAAAGATAAATTTCAGTACTTCAACTCAAGCATAACACCAATATTCATTGGATCCCAACAAACCAAACATGTAGAATTACATAACGGTGATCTCAATCATGTAGGGCAGCTCATGAGATCTCAACATGAAGCACATGGTGGAGAAGACAACCATCTAGCTACTGCTATGGACCCATAGTCCAAGGTAGACTACTCACTCATCGCTCCGGAGGCAAGCATGGCGATGAAGAAGACCTCCGGTGGTGATTCCCCTCTCCGGCAGGGTGTCGGGAAGAGCTTCTGGACCCTCCCGATCTTTGGGTCGATGGCGGCAACGGATCGCGATGTGTTCTGGAAAACTGATCGGGTTCTTAGGTTTTTCTCGTCGGGGGGTCTTTATAGGCGAAGGGGCATCGTCAGAAGTGGACCGAGGTGGTCTCACACGTAGGAGGCGCGGCCCAGCCCCTGGCCGCGCCGCCCTGGTGTGAGGGCCCCTCATGGCCCCACTCCGACTCCTCTTCGGTTCTCTGGAAGCTCCCGTAAAATTCTGTGCGACTGACTTTGGTTTCGTCCAATTCCGAGAATATTTCCTGTGTAGCTTTTCTGAAACACAAAAACAGCAGAAAACAGGGAACTGGCACTGTGGCGACTTGTTAATAGGTTAGTTCCGGAAAATGCATAAAAGTGCCACAAAGTGTAACGAAACATTAGGCAAACGGTGTAAAAACAAGCATGGAGCATCAAAAATTATGGATATGTTTGAAACGTATCAAGCTTACAAACCTTTTTACCGAGCTCGCCTATATCCTTATGCCACATTCGAGTTTCTGCATTTGCGTGGTGGACACAATAATCTTCCTTGTTGTGACTCTGTTCACAAGGTCTATGTACTCCACAAAAATTAACATGCTTATAGGAAATAGGACTTTTAGAGGTTCGAGCATGTTTATTGCAATCATCAACAACAATATCACTTTCTATGCGAGTGTCCTTAAAAGGTTTATGATACACGTCCCATTTCCTTTAGGAACATTAATATGAGAAGCAAAGGCTTTAAAACAATCAATCATAATTTGAGGATCAAGACCATACTTAGCACTAAGCTCTTGAAAATCAGCAGTTTTAGCGAAAGACTTAATGCAATCAAACTCGTAATTCATACCTGATCCTTTACCTTTGTCGCTATCCCAACCTTCAATATTGTTTTGAATTGTTTTAAGCAGATCCCACTTGGTGTCAACATCCTTGCTTGTGAAAGACCCATCAAAGCATGCATCTAGATAGTCCTTATAATATCCTGAAAGCCTTGCATAAAAATTATTAATAACAATATTACAGGGAAGATCATGAATAGGACATTTGTGCATTAGTAACTTCAATCTTCCCCACGCTTGGGCAATGCTTTCTCCCTCATGCGGATGAAAATTATAAATGTAATTCCTATCTTTATAAACCTCACAAGAAGGATAGAATTTAGAGTAAAAAGAGGTACAATTTCCTCCCAATCGATATGTCGGCCATCCTTCAGTGTTTTATACCATTCCGCAGCTCTGCCCTTCAGTGATAAAGAAAATAGCTTCCTCTTAACTTGGTTCATCGAAATACCTGCACACTTGAACAACTCGCATAATTCATGTATAAAAAGCAAATGATCACCAGGACGGACAGTTCCATCTCCTAAATAGTAGTTATTCATAGCACGATCAACAATTTTCATAGGTATTTTAAAAGGATGAGGAGCACAAGCATAATAAGAATTATCACATATGGGAGATAAAATATCATCAGAGTAAACTTTCTCCACTAAAGTTGGGGAACTAAAAATATCATGCTTAACAAAACCAACTTCCCCAAGCTTAGACTTTTCTATAGCATTAGCAATAACGGTGTTCAAAGCATTCATACTAACAACACTATTAGCATGCAAATTAAGCTCCAACGGTTTTTCAATTTTCTCTTCAAATCTAAACTCAGGAAAAAGACTAAAGAACTCTTTACTTTCCATTAAGCCTAACTAGTGAAAATAAAAACAAGAAACAAAAACATATAATTGCAGAATCTAAAGGAAATAACTTCGAGCACTCACACAGGAGGATGCGAGTACCTTTTACCTTACCTCCCCGGCAACGGCGCCAGAAAAGAGCTTGATGTCTACGCACGCGTCTGTTCTTGTAGACAGTGTTGGGCCTCCAAGTGCAGAGGTTTGTAGAGTAGCAGCAAGTTTCCCTTAAGTGAATCACCCAAGGTTTATCAAACTCAGGGAGGAAGAGGTCAAAGATATCCCTCTCAAACAACCCTGCAATTACGATACAGAAAGTCTCTTGTGTTCCCAACACACCCAATACACTTGTCAGATGTATAGGTGCACTAGTTCGGTGAAGAGATAGCGAATTACAAGTAGTAGTGATGATTATGAGTAGTAAATGTAATATGAAATAAGTATCGCTGCGAGCAAACATGTAACAAAACTGAATGTAAACAGTGTGCAATGCTTGGAAACAAGGCCTAGGGATCATACTTTCACTAGTGGACACACTCTCAACAAATATAACATAATTGAACCAATAGATACTATCATCAATATGCAACTCAAAACAATTCTCCAATGGAAAACAAACACTAATCATGCGTAGGGCTACGAAGCACTCCTCAAAGTCCGTATGTACCCAAACTAGATTGTCCCACACTATCACCATGAACGCACTAGATGGTTCCAACAAACACCAACAATTCATAGAGACATTAACCAAAAAAGACACATGATGCGCACACTAGTCACCTTCACACCATGATACAAGGTATCTCCGGAGATTACAAATATAAAGCACGGGAGTAGCATAATATCTGAATAATAGCATCTACTAATTCAACTAGATACAAAGCTCACGATCACATAAAGATCACATCATGGGAGAGAGAGGTGAACCACATAGCTACCGGTAGAGCCCTCAGCCCCGGGGGAGAACTACTCCCTCCTCATCATAGGAGACAACAAGGTTGATGGAGATGGCGGTGAGGTCGATGGAGATGGCGAAGACGGCGATGGAGACCGATGGAGATGGCTCCGGGGATACTTCCCCGTCCCGACAGGGTGCCGGAACAGAGACTTCTGTCCCCCGAAATTTGTCTTCGATGGCGGCGGCGCTGCGGAACTGTTCTGGAAATTTCGCCTATCTCTTTAGGGTTTTCCGTCCCGAGGCTTCTTATAGGCAAAGGGGCATCGTCAGGAGGCGACCAGGGTGGTCACACAATAGGTGGGCGCGGCCAGGGGCTCGGCCGCGCCCCCCCTGTTGTGTGGGCAGCCCCTGGTCCTCCTCCGGGAAAAATAGGAGTTCTGGAACTTGTTTCATCCAATTCCGAGAATATTTCCTATGTAGCTTTTCTGAAACACAAAAATAGCAGAAAACAGGGAACTGGCACTGTGGCATCTTGTCAATAGGTTAGTTCTGGAAATCGCATAAAAACGCCACGAAGTGTAACGAAACACAAGGCAAATGGTGTAAAAACAAGCATAGAGCATCAAAAATTATAGATACGTTTGAGACGTATCACTTCGGCTAATGGTTGTGTCGGTAGAGGTGATGATGGTCATGGGCGGATCCAGGATGAAAAATAAGGGGGCAAAGTAGGTTGTCAGAAAAAAAATTAACCTCACAACAGCATATGACCAAGCACCAAAATAATGTATTTCCTTATAAGATAATATTGTCAAAAAAGTTATGACAAGTTCTTCCCATAAAGTGAAGTAAACAAATGAAATCAGACAAACTGACTTGATACAAATAATAGTAGGTAGTTCCTAGTTGGAAAAGAGAGCAATTATCTTTTGATATGCATGCCTGATGTCTTCTTAATACGGTTTCTAATTTGCAACCTGTAATGCAAATATGTGCCATACGGAAAAGAGATTGTAAAAAAATGAAAGTGAAAGTAAATAAGAAAACTTGGGAACATCACCTTTCTTTTCATCCCACAGTGATTTTTTGCATGGAAATGTTGAACTATCACCTCGTTAGGAATTTGATCAAACAATATCTCCTCTACAAAGCAAATGAGGCTATGGCTCATAATAATCATCACCCATTTTGTTAGCAGAGAACTCTTCACAAACTTCATAGTCGAGAAACTCCTCTCGACGGTTGTCATGGCAACATGAAGATTTGGCACCAACTTTAAAAGATGATAGACCAAAGGATAAGAAATATGCTTCCTTGTTGTCACCATCAGTTTGGCCAGATCACTGATTGTGTCCAAGCTAGCAAACCATGTATCATTCATTACATTATCTAGGTAGAGGCAAAGATCATGCTCAAGATGATTTAAAGCCTCATCGCTGAAGTCTTTAGGATAAAACTTGGCCAACTTCATCAACTTCTCACCATCATAATGACTAAATTGATCACTTGGGCTGAAACCAGACATACAACAAAGCAACTTGGAATTTACCTCATTGAATCTGCGATTTAACTCTTCTCCCAACAAATCTAGGACATCAAAGAAACAATCAACCTGATAATGATGCTCATTGTTAATACCGGTCCTGCCTTGGCTTTTTTTGGATTTACATAGTCCGTTTCCATGTCCATCACTGAAATGTCATATTTCTCGCAAAAGAGGCATACCTTCTCTAGGAGAGATTTCCAACCATGCTCAGATCTAAGCTTCCCTAGCTCCCGCTTAATAGAGATTCTACATATATAGCATTTACAATATCCAAGTCCTTTGTTTGAAAAGTTTTTGATAGCCCACTTGTTAAAGCTAAGATAATCATCATCATATGAAGAAATAATACATAATCAAATGTTTGAAAATATGGCTTGATATTTCTTGTAAGCATCTTTTCCATCTTCTTCCACATATTCTAGTATTTTAACCACCGAGGGGAACATCTTAGACAAACTCAACAAAGTCGTATAGTGAGAATTCCATCTAGTATCTCCCGGCCATGATGATGGTGGTGCTCCAGCGAGCGGTGGTGGTGGTCTTGGTGATGGTGATGCTTCGGCTAGTGATGGCGGCGGTCTTGGTGATGGTGGCAGAGGTGCTACCAGTGAGGACATTGTATCTTGTCTTCTTCGTCGTGGTGGTGAATGATTGTGTGATTGTGATGTTTTACGCATATTTTGTATGATTTTGGATACAATTTGTATTTATGGGCTCGCGGGGGTTTCGCTCGGGCACATCCCACTGAAACCGTAAAATCTATTTTACGGTTTCAGTTTATGGGATCTGATCAACTGAAGCCTGCCGCGAGACTTTAAAGCTGTTATTATTATTACTAGGAAAAATGCCCATGCGTTGCAAGGGGAGTGGATTTGTTTGCCTTGTGTTGCAACGGGAGTGATTTTTTTTTGCCTTGCGACATGTCACGGGAACCAGCCAGCTTCGTTGTGCCCATAACGATGCCGCGGTCAGGTGTGCCGCCACTGCATACCCTACCCGCTGCCCAGAACCATGGTGTTGCCATCGCCATCTCACCTAGATCCGCGAAGGCCTTCGTCTTTCTTGGGGTAGGGGAATTGAGGAGAGAACATCAAAATGCAGTGGCCCGATTTATATGTTGGATGTTCATAGTAAATTACTTCTGGTTCACTCCTGCCAATAATTTGAGCACTCAACATTTCATTCAGTAATGTACAATCTACTAAATGGTTTGCCCGAGAGTTGCTATGGATACACATCAAATCAACGATAAATAGTCACTATTTTTTCTAAATAACATGCTTTGTGTAAAGGTGGGGTTCAGCACAAGCCTAAGTTGGTATCAGCTCTCGTAGATCCCCAGGGGAGGTAGTAATTGGTACCACTGACCCAAATCCAAGATTTTTATTTACATAAACTCTCTAAAACAAAAATGATGATCCAGTGCCAGTACCTCCAGAACCACTATGACTTCTGGCCTAGTAATATATGATATATGAGACCATTTTTTTAGTTTTTCTGTAGCCAAAAAATAGCAAGTCAATACTATTTATGTGTATGTTGCAATAATCGTTTGGCTGGATACTTATTCAGTAGCAGTTGAACAACCTGTTTTTAGGTTGTCATATCGTAGCTCAGAGTTCCGTCCGGTTTGTATGTTTCTTACTCCCTGTATGCCTTTCAAGTAGCAGTTGCACGATATATTGGAAAGGAAATTGGACTGTCTTCAAAAGAAAATGTGTTGCGTAGCTGAACAAAATTCAGAAACTTGTGAAGTTATTTCCGTAATTCCTAGCAAGAGAAGCAGAACAAAGCATAAATCAGCTAAGGGCAGCACTCATAAACTTGTGAAGTTACTTTCCTGACTGCTGTCTCCTGTCAAGCTAGACATCAATCCATCGCGTCTCCTCCGGCCGGCGCGCCACCACGCTCCTCCTGCTCACCTCCGGGCATTCTCTCCTCTCCTAACCCCTATGCCTCTGTTGCTCCTACCAGGCCCAGTCTGCCAAGGCGCCTCTGGCGTGTAGGCTAGGCAGGTATGCCTATGGCGATGGGTCGCGGTCCGCCATGTCGGGCATCGTGATTCTGGCTTCATATCTCGTCGAATCGCTAGATCGCATTGCTTCTAACGCTCGATTTCAATTTTGATCCCGGTCTCAAGGTTTGACCGATTTGACGACGTCAATGGATCTCTCCCATATTTAAAGGCTTAAGAGAAAAGGCAAGAAGACAACGACTTGAGCTCGGATTGGTATCTTTTAGGTAGGTGTGAAGGTGGGCTTCCCGGATGACATACGCGCGGTTGGCTAGCTCTCCTCTTTTGATTTGGACTCTGCTCACGTACGTGCCAAGCTGTACCAAATCAAACCATGTTACGATCTTACATGGAACTCTTGCTCGAGAAGCATCATTGCGATTAGCATAGCGTGTGATAACAGGACTTGCGGGCGATTGACTATGAAAATTAACGGACCTCGGCCCAATACCGACGGAAGAACCAAACCATGGAACCCTTGCGTATTTTATTATATATATATATATATATATATATATAGATTTGCAGCCTATAAACCAGTTTTAAGCCGTCGCTCTTGCTCAATGTCATTGACCTGTGTCCAACTGGTCCACGGCCCACGAGCATTGTTCCTATATATGGGTTGGGAGACCCTCGCCCGAGCGCCTCCTCTATTATTCAGAAGATCAGAGAAACCATCCCGATCCTCTCTCTAGTGAGCTCCGTGGTTAGGGTTTGGCAAAAGTCTCGACGATGTCGTGCCCGTGGTGGGATAACGACGACGATGGGTCGCCTGAGTACCGTGTCCATGTCAGCAACCTCCCCTGGCGCACCGACGAGGACTCGCTCATGGACGCCTTCGCCGACTACAAGCCGATCTACGCCGATGTGAGTGGATACAGGATAATGCGGTCGATTCCTTCTCGATATGATGCTTCTGTTCGTGTATTTCCTCTGTCTGTTCGCTGCTGCCAAGTACTATTTCAGATTTGGATGGATCTGTGCGTGTTTGCTCGTTGCTTGTTTCGATCGAGTTTAGCAGCATTGTTTTTGTTTCTTCGTTCCTCGTTCAGATCCGTAGTGGCACGTGCTCGATCTGTTAGTGATATTGTGATGGATCTGTCCTCGTTTACTCTAATACATGGTGGGGCACGTGCTGTATCTTTCTGTTCCCTTGTCCCCAACATCTAAGATCTCGGGTAAATGTTGTCTGACCCCGCCATGGGCCATGGTCACACGAATTTATGCTTTTTCATGTCCCTATTAGGCCTTGTTTACTTCTCCGATATTTCTACCCCCGAAAGATGTGGGGGATATGTGGGGATTTGGTGTTCACCCAATACTTTCTAATCCTCTCAAATACTCTTCTCCAAAAATACTCTTATCATGATATAGAGTTTTTAATCTAACCAAAAATACACTAGAATGGAGGGGATTTGTGAAGATTTCCCGGGATTATCCCCGCAAAACCCGGACTAATAAACAACCTATTGGGGAAATTCCGGGATAGGAAATAATCCCCTCTCATCCCCTCAAATACCCTAAAAGTAAACAAAGCCTTAAGGGTTTGTTTGGTTCTAGGATTTCTGTGAGATTAGTAGGATAATTACTATGAAGATTAGTGAAATCCCTACCTTCACCTAATCTCCAATAATCCTAATAAAACCCTAATCTTCAATCCACTAGGTAGGGGTAGTGTATTAGATATTGGGAAAAATACACTAAGATTTGAGGAATAGTGAAGGTTAAACTAGCTTAATACACTAGAACTAAACATGTTTTTAGGAGAAGTGGGGATTTAAAGTTGGGTGAGGCTAATCCCTACAATTCCCCGGATACACTAGTACCAAACAAAGCCTTACTGGTATAATGCCGGGTAATCTAAGATAAGATGGTTCCACTTCAGATGTAGTACGTTTTTCGTATTTGTCAAAATAATGCACATATCTGTCCCTAATTATTCATGAGATTTCCATGTGTGTAGTATATGTGCTATGAGTTCAAGTAAAGTATATGTGCTTTGATTTTTTTCAGATCGCCATCGACAAGGAGACTGGCAGATCCCGTGGGTTCGGCTTTATCGCCTTCAAGGACAGTGAGTCGATGGACGAGGCCATCGATGGCATGAATGGAGTGTTGCTTGGCGGCCGCAACATCACCGTCAGCAAGGCCAACGAACGCAGCCGCCGCTGGAGGAGGTGATCAATAGCAGCTAGGAGCTCGGTCGCGTTGAACCTTTAGCAGCTAGCTTATCAAACTTATCGCAACTCCCGTGTTCGTCGTATTAGTTTGTGGTCGTGAAATTGAACCTTCAGACTGTCTGTGTTGCGCGTGATAATGTGTTTACGTTGTATCACCTGTATGCCAGCTTCACAACTTGTGTCCTGTTTCAGTGGTGTTACATCGCCAAGCTTGAGCTGTATATTATGTTCTGATTCTCTGCTGTGCATTAAGTGTGGTACTAATCAACTGTTGTGAATCGCTGCAAGTGCGGTATTCCTCTCGTAGAAGACTATTACCAGTTACATACTGGAGAACAACTCACCGTCAGATACCTGCAGATGACAGGTGTATGTTTTGTGGGAGGATAGAGCATGTCGAGCATCTATTTCTGAACTGCCCCTTTGCCTCAGCTGTGTGGGGGTTCAGTTAAATAGAGCAACCATTTGGATCTTGTGAAAAAATCACTGATCCACATGAAGCAGTAGGTTTTTGATTTTCTGGTTAGGGCATCTCCTGTTCAGGCTATGAACTTGGCAATCACATGTTGACACATCTGGAATTCAACAAATGTTGCAAGGAATGGGAAAGGCCATCCGATGCTAGTAGCAGTTAAAATCAGAGCATATGCTCATAAAATTGTTCAGTACTGTTTCAAACCATCGTCGGCTAAAAGGTGAGTCTTTTTCGGCTCCAGTTTGGACTCCACCACCGGCAGGCTTGGTTTGTGTCAATGTCAACGCCGCCATCTTCTCGGCAGAACATCGAGCAGGTCTGGGAGATCATTCAGGATTTGCAGCAAAGGCATCGCTGGTACCACCACCTTTCCAGATTTAGCGGAGGCCATAACTATCAGCAGAACGCTGACAATAACCAGAGACAACAGCTTCTGGCTTCGGTTTGTCTCAGCATGAGCATCCTTCGCGAGATGGATCGACCATGGGCTCGTTTGTGAGTGATATCAAAGAGCTCGCGACAGATTTTTTTTACTATATCTTAGAGCATTATGATCATAAGCAGAATGTAGCGGCGCATATATTAGCTCGGACTAGTGAGCAAGATCATTGTGAATCTTTCGTTTTCTGTAATTCCAAATTGCATCCAGAACGTACTTTGTACTGATATTCCTTAATCAAAGTGTGACTCTCTCAAGAAAGATGACTACTGGTAGTCTGGTACTCGGATGTTAGCAGCTTATACTTGATGTTCGCGTGACGCCTGATTGTTGGTGGGAGCAATAACGTTTGCTCAATACAAAGTGCTGATCTCAGCATCTTTTGGTGGTAAAACAACTGGTACTCTGTTGTTGATTTATGTGCTCTTATGCCATGTCATGTCCTAGAGGGACATTCAGCTGTTTCTCTTATTCTTAGTACTCTGAATTTGTGTGACAAACGAACAGATTTGGAGCAAAATTACGAGTTCATAGCGTCGGGTAGTTTTGCTGGTTCAGAGTTGCATCATTTAGTTTTCGGGCCCAGAGGGACATTCAGTTGTTTCTCTTATTCTTAGTACTCTAAATTTATGCGGCAAACAGATTTAGAGCAGAATTTTGAGTTCATAACATAGGGTATTTTTGCTAGTTCAGAGTTGCATCATTCAACTTCACGCTGGTTTCAAACAAAAATATACAGTAGAACTTGAACTCACCTTAATGTGTATGGAAAATGTAGCATTTGTCTTGCTCAATGGATGAAACTTTGCTACCATCGTTAATAATCCTGCCTAGATTTTCTTGATCAGATCTGTATGTAACACTTTTCTTCAATGCAGCCACTAGGGTATTTGATTGCTTACCTTATACTGCTAGAGGATACAAGTATCTTGTAACATAGAGTGATACCTTCATATTTCTTGGAAAATTCACATATTTGGATATGTTATTCAGTTATTCTTATCCCATGCTTCAAATCATGCACAAAAGGAACTAGAGCGAGCTTACTTAGTCCTCAGCCATATCAAAACAGGAAATCATTCCGTTCAAATACGAAGTCAATTCCGAAAAGTATCCAACTTAACCTATACTTCATTAAAGGTAGATATTCTTGATATTATACTTTTTACTACATCAAAACTATTTATTGCTCACTAACGGATACAACTAGTCAAAGAGAAAACAGTGTATGAACAATGCCGTATGTGCACAATGTATGTATCCAAAGAGCACTTTACATGTTGTTACAGAAGCATTTGCAGAAGTCAGGTATATGTTACATTGATAATGGAAGAAGCATTCTTTGCTTACTTCTCTTGGGCTTTCTCTTTAGCCTCATGCATACATAAAGAAGTGCAGCACCACATGCAAAGAAGAAAGCAAGTCCTATGAATTTGAAATACAAAGCAACAAACGTGAATACCAGCAAAGCAAATAACACTAGTTCCTGTATGCTCAGCAAACCGTCAACCCTGCACCAACAAACATCAGATAGTGAGCAGATATGACCTGAACATAGCTTGCTAAAAGAAGAAATTTAACCATTCTCAACACTTCCTTTTTATGTGTTGAAAACATGTAGATAATATAGAGGCAACCAATATTACACTAGCAATTTTTTAAAGAAGCTGACATCCATTCATGTCGCACTCAAACTAAATGTTGAGCCACTAGGTCTTGTTTTGAGAAAGTGGCCATTGAGGATTTAATTCAACCTTGATGATTTTGATCGGTGGTTGATGTATATCAGTAATTAGTGATGACATTGTCATGTTGTGTAGCCACAAAAGAAACAAACAATTCGGCGATGTAGTTGAACAAGATAACTTTTACAATGCAACAATGGCCAGAAATGGAGGAAGAAACTGTAAAACCTTATCCACCTGACAGAACAGAAATCGAATTTGCCCCCACAATATGGCCAACCTAATTCCTTATTCTTAACCCGGAGAAACTGAACACCGGATCGATCAGGTAAGGAGATGGAGCTCAGGACCTGCAGGCCAGATCTGAGAAGAAACCGAACATGTCAGGGTCAGGGCTTGCTTACCATGAGTAGCTGGAGCTTGCGGAGGAGGTGGAGGAGAGGAAGGATGAGGTCGCCCAGGCGTGCCTGGATCGCGCTTGATACCCCTTCACCTGATCCAGCAAGGGTTGCTGCTGAAGGTCCTGGTCGACCTCCGCTCCTCGCGCCATCCGGCGACGGCGGGGGTGCGGGTGAGATGTGGAAACCGTGGGGGATCAATCTCTTCTACATGGTCCCAGTAGAGTATAGCACGTTTTTTGAGAAATCCGAAAACGGCACTAAAAAGTTAAAAAAAATCCGAAAACATGAATATTTGTCAGATTTGTTATTTTTTTGTAGCCTAGATTTTTTTTAAGCATATTTTACAAGCTGGTACATTTCAACAATATCTACACTTAGGAAAAAAAATTCAATTTTTTTTAAGCTTACATATGTTAATTTTGAATTTTTTTTAAAACATGGTCACCATGTAGCCCATCTTCCATTTGTGCTTTCCGGGTTTGGGGCTCATTTTCTTCTAAACGACTCTTCTTTGCTATGTTTTTTTTTCACGGAACACTATACCGCACGGATAATTTCCACACCGAATTTGTTTCCGAATCTCTTTTAGAGAAAGCATATCCAGTTTGAAGAATTCGACAGATAAGAATACCCGATTTCAAACTTAACACCAGATACATTATAAATAGTTTATGATATGCCAAATACCATAGGGATATCTGGAGCCGAAAATTATATTAGGATTATTTGATGGTTTTATCCCAATAGTCTGATTTTCATCCAAAATATCGGGGCTAATATACCATATTTAGTACTTCGTGAGTTGTCAAGTTTGTGCATTAAACAATACCTCACTTTTATGGTCGTCCTATCGAATATGGATTCCAAACTTGTTAAGATACTGGACTATTGAAGCGTGCATCGATGTTATCCCAGCCCTTGTGTTTGGGTTACTATTCATTTGAACATGAGTTGTTCACACAGTTATGTGATATTTATTCAATCTTACCTTATTACTCCCTCCGGCCCAAATTAATTAATTTGGAGTGGTCGGTTTTGGCTAAGCCGACTAGGTATTGTCGGCTTTGGTTTAGCCAACCAGTACATGTCGGCTTCGGCCAAGCCGAGACCCTAATATTCGTGCAAAAGTTTTAGAAGGCGTATTATTTCTCAAAATTAAATAAAAATGTATTATCAAAAAATTAGCGTGGTTACTAATAGTACATTAATTAAAACCTAGTGTTGATTGAACAAACCAATTCTAATTATATTTCAGTTTGGTTTTAACTTGCTATATACTGCCTTAACCTTGACTCCCCAGAAATTGAAGCGGTCATAAGACGAGCATAGAAAAGATTTGGATGTTTGCATTTTGATCATAGTGCTTTGAGCCAATGGTGCCGAATCCATTGAGACAGAAATGAGTATTGGGGCAAGATAGAAACAACTTGCTAAAAAACCTCTGATTTAAGTGTCACTTTGGATTTGAACAGAATGATTTTCTACTTTTGATATGGCTGGAGCAAAATCTCCTCGCCTGGAGCTTCAATAAGATCTGCATAGGTTCTTCTTGGTTGTTGTCCTGGACTTATCTGATTCTTGCCTGGCCTGTTGAACTTGACAACATCATAAGCCATGTCCAAACTTCAGATTTTGAATGCCTGGGAATGGCCTGCTGCTGCCTAGCATGCTATTCATGTTTACTTGGCGACAGCATTGTCAAATGGGTAATTAATAACCACCAAGCCAGGCCAGCAACCAAACAATCCACCTCCACGATAGCCTAGCCAGACAAGAAACACAAGCATTCTAGATCATACCAGTTACTTTATACTAGGCATAGGGTAGAAGCCAAACAAGCCAAAGAAAGACTGCTCTGGACCATATCCTCTGAACCAAACAGCCCCTAAATTTCTTCTATGGATGACTTGAAGAATGAAAAAAGAAAAAAAGCATCCAAAATGTGAAATTTCAAATAAATATGAAGTGAAGTCTATGGTTTTCAATGTCATAACGAGCAGTTCCCAGGCCATGTATTCCCAATTCCCATTGCCTTACAGAAGCAAGAATTACCATGTGAAGATGGAATGCAAATGATATAATGGCAACACCTTCCCAGAAAGCTCAGTGCATCCAAACAGGCAAACAACAGTGATAATCAACAATTCCCATTTCAACACTGCAGTTAATTAAACGATTAAATAGGATGTTCGACACAACCATAAGGACAGGCAACGCAGCTAGTCGAACAGGTTTCAACACAGCCTTAAAGGATGTGCACCACAGATAGGCGAAGATGTTCCATTTCACGACCACAAACTAAACGAGAACATAAGTACTACGATAATTAGATAAGCTGGAAGCTAAATGCTAGACGGCTGTTCATTCCCTATAGCGGCGGGGGCGGTGGTTCGCCTGGTCGACGGTGATGTTGCGGCCACCCAGCTCCTGTCCTTTCATGCCCTGGATGGCATCAGTCATCGACTTGTTGTCCTCGAAGTTGACAAACCCAAACCCACGTGATCTGCCCGTCTCCCTGTCGACGACAACCTGAAAAAAACATAACACACACAACATACTTAGACACATGAAAATATCAGAGATAACTACAAAACATTCAGCTTCTTATGGCACAAGAAGGAAAAAGGAACAGAGCTCCCTGTTTCATTTCATCCAAATGAAAAAGAACGTTTCCAGAGAGTATTCACAGGTTTGTTATGTACAATTCATGGACATCAGTAGGGAGCAAGGATAAACTACCAGCCTAGCAAACATTCAACAAAGCCAAACTTCAGAACCAGTTGGTGTGAAGGAACTGGTGACATTCTTTATCAGACGCTTTCACAAGACATGGGCAAAGCATCATTATCTTGGACAAATACGAGTAATAGACGTACTACAAACAACTCTCAAGTGGAATCCATCTCGTTTTTATCAGGTGGAGCCTTCTTAGATCACCCATCATTATTTGGAAACACGATCTGACGGGAAAAGGTACAAATTTGTGTGGCCGTGGTCCATGAGGGGCCAGTGAATGATTTAACTTTGACCTTTAGTCCTTGAAAAATCAGTGTTCGGGATAAGGGAACAGATCAGAGATGGAGCACGTGCCCCACCATGGATTAGAGTAAACGGGAACAAAAAAAGGGTGCAGCTAGCCAAACTGAAACCTGAACCTAGAGAACGACGACGAGGATGCACGTACAGGTAGATCCACAGGAACAGTGTAAGACATCAGAGTAGTACTATCGATCAAGCATATAAATTTGTGTAACTATGCATCTGGGCTATGAATAGTTGATGGAGATCGTAGTCCTCAAATGCTCAGTGTTGGCGACAAGGGAACAAGACAGATCTAGCACGTGCTACCGCGGATCTGATGGATATAAGCAAAAACATCGCGGCTAAACTGGATCTAAACCTAGAAAACAACGAGGAAACATGCACGCACGCACAGATCCATCCAAATCGAGAATAAACAGAGGTAATACACGAAGAGAAGCATCGTACAGTATCGAGCAGGAACCGACCAGAGTACCACTCACCTCGGCGCTGCGCGGGCCGTAGCTGGCGAAGGCGTCCTTGAGCGAGCGGTCGTCGGTGCCCCAGGGGAGGTTGCCGACATGGACGCGGTTCTCGGCCGCCGAGCGGTCCTTGGAGTCGGAGTCCCACCACGGCGCCGACATCTTGCTAGCTTCTGCTAAACCCTAACCACGGAGAGGAATGGAGGGTTTGCTAGGTTTGCTAGCTACTAGTAGATCCGAAGAGAAAAGGAATGGTAGTTCTTTCTTTTCTTTCTGACGACCAACGCGAGTAGTATATGGGATGGGAGAAATGGATTGATTTGGTCCACCTAGGTCTCAGGTGCAAACACTAGAGAGGCCCTGGGCTTGGTGCTCGTGGGCCTGTTAAACAGAGGTCAATGACATTGAGCGACGACATTTTTCTTTGAGTGAAACAACGTCTTTGTTGCGAGCTCTCATGTGTGCATTAGATTATTAAATTTAACTTACATTGTTGAAAAGTTCGCTTAAAATAAAGTAGGAGCTCATCCATTCAAGTACAAGAATTTTTATAAGAATAGCGAAACCTAGCAATCTCATGAGCTTCATTGGCTTCTCTTGAATAGTGTTTGAACTCCACCGCCCGATGCTCGCAACAAGAGTCACACATTTAGGCAAACTGATGTATCTTTACTCCACCACATTTCATTTCCTGAACATGCATTGACAACCTTCAGAGAGTCTGATTCCACCTGTACTTGGTGGTACCCTAGTTGATCCGCTAATGTGGGCCATGTTGTATGGCTAGTGCTTCTGCCGATCTGACATTAACCACACAAGGTAAGTAACAAAACTTGCAAAAATAAAGTTACCTTTGATATCACAGATTATACCCCTAGCTCACCCTGAACGGTTGTTCTCATGGAAGGAAGCGTCAACATTTAGTTTCACAAAACCCTCGCTAGGTTTACCCCATATAGCATCATTTGATTTTAGAGATAAAGAGTTAGCCTTCAAATTATTTGCCACAATTTGTAATATTGAGAATGCATAATTTTCCACTAGATGATCCCCTTCACCATGGGTTTTATGTCTTCAAATCCACCAAGTTCTTTCCAAAGTGCTCTCATTACCGAACACCAAAAAAGCAGTGCCTGGAATCCTCATCGTCTAGAGTACACATTGTACATTGCCCACTAGTTCCAATGTGTAGATTAACCAAAATCAATATCTTCACTTTTGAGGGTACCTTCAGCTTCCAAATATTTGCCCAGACTAGATTTGCCGTCGAAGAACATTGCACCATCAGCTCACAAGATCGACCACCGAACTTATTGGCCCACTCCACATGATTTGCTGGCCGCACAGAGAAATAGCCAGTGCGATTAAAGTGCCATGAAATGAAGTCATCAAAAGACCAAACATTTAGAGGTATCTGAAGGATCCGACTAGCATCAACCGAGTTGAAAGTTGTCCGAATTAACTCATCACCCCATTGTTCTATAAACGGGTTAATAGATCACTAACCTTAGTTATTATAGAACCACACCTAGTTGTGGTGACCTTCTTGTTTGGGCTAGCAGGGACCCATGGGTCTTCCCAAATTTTGATCTCAGCTCCATCTCCTATTCTCCAAATGCAACCTCTCTTAAAAGTTTTAATCCCCGTCGCAATGCTTTGCCATGTGAAGGAATAATTACTTTTTGGTCCAACTTGTAGTATATGACAATGAGGAAAACATTTTGCCTTAAGCACTTTTGCACAAATAGAATCTTGGTTGTCAATTAGCTTACAAACTTATTTAGCCAACATTGCCACATTTAAATAATGAAAATCTCTAAATCCCATACCACCTTCTCTTTTTAGGAAATAAGGTTTCCACCATGCACACAAATGCATTTTTTACTTTGCTCATCATCACTCCACCAGAATTGTGGAATAGCATCAACCATGCTCTTGCACACCCCTTTAGGTATTTTGAAAACCGACATTGCATACACATTGATAGCTTGATCCACCGACTTCAATAATATTTTTACCACCAATTGACAATTGTTTCTCCCTCCATCCAATTAATCTCTCAATAATTCTTTCTAAAAGCTGCTAAAAGCAGTTACTCCTATCGTCACCCACCAAGTTGGGAGTCTTAAGTATTTATCTGATAGTGCTTCATTTTCAATATGAAGGTGGAAACAAATATCTATTCTCATATCCACCGTAGTATTGGGACTTAAAAAGATGCTAGATTTAGCTACACTCACCATTTTTCTGAATTTGTGCAATATGTATGAAGTACTTACTTCAAGGAAGTTATATTACCCATATCCACCTTCATGAGAATTAGAGAATCATTTAGCAAATAAAGGGTGTGAAACTGATGGTGCATTTCGACACACCCTTATCCCATCAATGCCACCAACTTCTTCTTCATGGAGCAACAAAATCGAGAATCCTTCTGCAAAAATGAGGAACAAATAAGGGAGAGAGGGTCTCCTTGTCATAGTCCCCTAGTGGGGATAAAACTACCAGTTTCTTGAGAATTAAACCAAATAGCATAAGAGACCATGGAAACACATGGCATCATCAGATTCACCCATCTCTCTTCAAACCAAAGTTTAATCATCATATAGTTCTCAAGAAAATCCACTCTATCATACGCATTGTGCATATCCAATTTCATTGCATAGAGGTTAGTCTTACTGATGAGGGTTTAACTCGGCAATGCCCTAGATTAAGGACTTAGGATCGGGGGAAGATGGCGTCGGATGAACTCGAAGGTAGGGATTCTGACAAACAAGGCGAAACATGATGAGTATTGAGACAAAGCGTGGAGTTACAAGCTCAATCTCGATGCGTCCCTGGCCGGCCTCTCCTGGCCCCTATTTATAGATGGCCATGTCTCGAGGATCCGGTCGGGTTTGATACAGATCCGTCTTATATGACGGTTTATAATACAACTTCCTTATTCGACTATGATTACACTTCGACTTCTATCTTGGGCCTATGTTTCTATGGGCCTTTGCCCGAACAGACATCATGGGTGCTAATCCAATGGGCCTTGGTAGGCATACCCTTGTCACTTACCTTTCCTCTTATTTTGATTGTATGGATACTTTCATAAGCAACAAGCACATTGCCCGTGATCATCCTTCGGGGAACAAATGCACTTTGAGTTGGGGAAATCACCTTAGGTAAGATCATCTTTAGGCTCTGTTTGGATGTCTAAATTCATCCCTTTGGAATTGAATTGGACTGCAATACCAAATCAACTAAGAAATAGAAATTGACTGCAATTCTAGAATTTTTGTTTGGATGTACAAGTATTGGTAGTTGGAATCTAAGGAGAGCACTGATGCGGCACGGTGTTGATGGTTTTTCACCGTCCAGTTGGGAACCCCAAGAGGAAGGTATGATGAGTACAACAGCAAGCTTTTCCCTCAGTAAGAAACCAAGGTTTGTCAGTCCAGGAAAAAGCCAAACATCAGAAGGTGATGCCTGCTAGCCTAGTGACTTCCAACAAGGGCGCCGTTTACGATTCTTGTTAGTGCGTCTTCAACTAGTAGCAACGTGGAACCTGCACACAACACAACCAAATACTTTGCTCCCAACTTACGATGAGGTTGTCAATCTCACCGGTTTGCTTGAAACAAAGGTATGAGCGTATCGAGTGGAAAGCAATAGTAATATGCGAGTAAAGTAAACAATGCGAGTAAAGTAAACAGGTGATAGCAATATAATGGAAATAGGACTAGGGTCCACAGTTCACTAGTGGTGTCTCTCCATAAGATAAAATAACACATGCTGGGTAAACAAATTACAGCTGGGCAATTGATAGAATAAAGATAACGTGATATGTCGAGAGGATCACTATGAGATTCACTCTGGGCATTACAACAAGATACATAGACCGCCATCCAACTGCATCTATGACTAATAATCCACTCGCGAGGAATCAATCCGAGAACCCCACAAGTATTAAGTTGCGAACAATAGATAACTGTATTAAGCAAAGTGTGTAATGTAAACAAAGCATATGCCCTTGGGCATAAGAATGTTGTTTTCTCCCTAGTGGCAACAACACATCTACAACCTTAGAGATTTCTGTCACTCCCCCAGATTAAATAGAGGCATGAACCCAACTATCGAGCATAAATACCCCCTCATAGAGTCACTAGTATCTACTCGGCCAAGATAGCTACTAACAACGGTGAGCATGCAAGATCATAAACAACATAGAGATAACATAAGATAATATTCAGCATATCAACTCAATCATAACACTAATATTCATCGGATCCCAATAAACACAACATGTAGAATTACATAACGGTGATCTCGATCATGTAAGGCAGCTCACAAGATCTAAACATGAAGCACATGGTGGAGAAGACAACCATCTAGCTACTGCTATGGACCCATAGTCCAAGGTAGACTACTCACTCATTGCGCCGGAGGCAAGCATGTCGATGAAGAAGACCTCCGGTGGCGATTCCCCTCTTCGGAAGGGTGCCAGGAAGAGCTTCTAGACCCTCCCGATCTCGGGTCGACGACGGCGGTGGATCGCAATGTGTTTCTGGAAGTGATCAGGTCTTTAGGTTTTTCCCGTCGGGGGGTCTTTATAGGCGAAGGGGCAGCGTCAGAAGTGGACCAGGTGGGGCTCACCATAGGGCGGCGCGGCCAGGCCCTGGGCCGCGCCCCCTGGTGGTGAGACCACCCCTGGCTCCGTTCCGTCTCCTCTTCGGTTCTCTGGAAGCTTCGGTAAATTTCTGGATGTTCAGCTTTTGTTTCGTCCAATTCCGAGAATATTTCCTGTGTAACTTTTCTGAAACATAAAAACAGCAGAAAATATGGAACTGGCACTGTGGCATCTTGTTAATAGGTTAGTTCCGGAAAATGCATAAAAATGCCACGAAGTGTAACGAAACACTAAGCAAATGGTGTAAAAACAAGCATGGAGCATCAAAAATTATAGATACGTTTGAGACGTATCAGCATCCCCAAGCTTAACTCCTGCTCGTCCTCGAGTAGGTAAGTGATAACAAAATAAATAATTTTTGAGGTGACATGCACCTACACAATCTTGATCATCTATGTAAGCGTTGTGCGTTGGGATCAAAAGAACTTAAAACATAGGCATAAAATATATAATCTTGATAGAAGAAACTTAGCAACCATGTTATAACATGAAAAAGAACACAAACGAAAGATCACAAAAATGAAACAATGAAAGTCAAACGTGTATTCAAATCATATGGAAAAACATACAAATGGTTTTCAGCTTGTCCTTCATGGAATAGCAAAACAGAAATGCATAGGACACCTTCAAGTTTAAGTGGGCGACTAGATACAAATAATTTAAGAATCAAGTGAAACCAACATCATGAATCAATCAATGAAACTTTGGGACAATGCATATTATACTAAGAATGACAACGATGCTCTCTTAGACGGTGCATAAAGATAGAAGGTGGAGACTCAACATAAAAGTAAAAGAAAGGCCCTTCGCGGAGGGAAGCAGTGATTGCGAGTTTTATAAACCTTCAAAAATTACGGTACTTACTAGCTTTGAGCTCTCATTGCCCCCATCATAGGCATCTTGAATGGTTAGAGTTAATGCGAATACACTTATGACGCATATGATTGACAAATCATAAGTTGAAAACCTCGTGTCCCTTGAAGTACGAATACCCAAACCTCATGCTACTCGACTTAGAGTCCCAAGCAAGCTCTTGTTATTGTAAATATATGTGTATCATTGAGAACCGCCAACGGGATACCTCCGTGCCCGATGACATGGAACAAGCCCACATCAAAATGACATGACAAACGGACAATGAACACCTCGGCATCTCTTTTATTTACCATTGGTATAGCTTTTTATTGCGAGATGCGTCGTCGAATGTTCACTATTGGCATGCTGTAAATTTCCACCATGAATTATGCATGGCTTAGATTAGCGGCCCAGGCGTTTCTCTAACACATATACAAACTCCATGATCCCGCAAGATTCCCAACTTATTTCACATCGCGAGTATCCATAAACAAAAGATCACGATATCAACTCAAATGAAAGATAGTGCAATGTTGAAAGCTTGCCCCATGACGACATGGCTGGGCTAATTTCCAACTTACAACTTGCAAGCATAACAACTCAACATAAGAGAGCCACAATGTCAAATTTTTAAGAACGAGGAAAGTAAAGTGTGCCATCAGGTTCGTGAGAGCTTTACTGACTAATTTTCGCATAACACCAAAAAGAGTTTAATTTGAAGGATAGATAAAAGCAAGTCAAATGTACTTAGAATAGCAAATTGCTAATAGGTATGTATGGTGGACACATTGGAACAACTAGGTTTTTAGGAGTTAGATGCACGAGTAGAGCTCATACTCAGTACAAAATGAGGGCTAGCAAAAGACTGGGAGCGACCAACTAAGAGAGCAATAACGGCCATAATTATGCAAAGCGACATTAAAAGAAGCATAAGATGGCATCAAAAGTCAAAAACTAAATGATCATAGAGGCTTATGGCGACTTTGTATGAGTCTAACATATGTGAGTATGCGCCAAGTCAGCCCAAATAAAGCATCAAAGGAGAAAACCAAAATAATGCTTCAAATAATTAAAACAACGCATGATATTTTCAAAGGCTCATTAAGCAATCTCAGTCATTTGAGACAAGTCATGCTACAGCAAAACCACTAAGCATACTATCAAAAAGACATCAAGCACGACATGTAAAAGCCTAAGCCGCAGTCTACACAAGCTCCTTTTTGTACCACTTTTTTGCATAAAGCTTTTTCTCTTTTCCAACACCATTCGAACTTTTTTGAAACAACTCTTTTGATGAAAACAACCATGGACCAGAGGTCAAAATACACCTTGATGAAAAGATATAACAAGATCTGAACACAAATCAAGGCGAAAAACGAAAGCTAAACGCAGTTCTAGAAAAAGAGAACACTCGTTGAAACGATAAGAGTGAAAAACGGAGTGTTCTTGGAAAATTAAAAGCAAGGCTACTTCTCCAAAGGAAATTTGTTGGGGTCCAACCATTTATTGCAGCAAACAAAACTAAACAAAACTGAAAACTAAAAACAACTGACGCTCCAAGAAAAACGCATAGTGCATGAAGCAATAAAAATATAGTGTGTTGAAAGGTGACCTGATTTTTGCCGATGAAGAAGGGGTGCCCCGGAGGCATCCCCAAGCTTTGACGCTTGTACCTCTTGGATATTTCTTGGGGTGCGTGGGCATCCCCAAGCTTGAGCTTTTGTCCATTCTTCAACTCATCTCATCATTCTCCAATCCCTACACTTGAAAACTTCCTTCATACATAACTAAACACAATTCTATTAGCAACATTAGTGTAAGCATAATAATGAATCAACCCTTTTTGCTTCAGTTTTTAACTCAAAACCACCACATATAAAGCATATACTACTGTAGCAACTTCCCCAAAAGTTCCGTGATCAAAAGAACTCAAAAAGAAAGCGATAGAGCGGCAAACACAAATATTGGCAGAAATCTGTCAAAACAGAACAACTAACAATGGTCGAATTTTTAGAGGGTTTTATGTTGCTCAAATCAAAAAGTGTATAACTAATAAAAGTTTGGATATGACCTGACGCATATGCACAAGAAATCGCAGGTCCAAAAGATATAGAGAGATTTTTCACGAATTTTAACGGTGCAGCACCGAAATCTGTTTCAGGACAGCAACATCCGCAAATCTTACCTCACTCAAATTAGAGGCTTCTCTTGGCACAACAACGAAATAAAAATGATAAAGAGCGGTTATTACAGTAGTAATAACTTCCAAGACTCAAATAAAATAAAAATAACTAAAAGTAAAACATTGGGTTATCTCCCAAGAGTGCTTTTCTTTAACGCCTTTGAGCTAGGCGCAGAAAATGCAAATCAAGTAATATCAAAAGAGACATTAAGATCAACTGTAGAAGTCTTTTCAACAATGAATTGAATTGTGTCCAAATGAGTTTTTGAAGACCCTTTATGATCACCCTTTGGTACACTACTTTCATCAAAAAGGGTTTCAGGACAAATCCAATTGAAATTCTTTTCCAAAGCATCATGAATTCCTACAAGTTTACAAGGTATTGGTACTCTGAAATCTTCATTGGTTGTACCAACAACCTCTACAGGCGAGCCAAGCATATTAAAACGCTTAAAAACTTTCCTAGCTTCAATGGCAACATGTCTAAATTCTATGCGCAAATTTTCCAAGATAAAAGCTTTCTTTTTGGGGTCTTCAATATCATGAAGCTTAAGAAACATGTGTTTCATAAAAGGATTAAGGCTAGCAAACCTAGCTTCCAACATGTGAACTAAATAAGCAGAATCAACTTCATAACTAGGAGCAAGCTCTGCCAAAGATTTTTCCTCAACATCTTTATGCATACTAATATGATTAAAGAACTCCTCGATGTTACTTTTCCCAATAATAGAACCACTACCTACTGAGAGGTCCTCCAAAACGTACTTAGGGAACAACATAATGAACTAGAAGTAATAAAGTAACAACTATAAAGGATACTAATTTTTTTGTGTTTTTGATAAAACAAAGCAAGTAAAAATAAAGTAAAGCAAAACTTAAAACAAAGTAAAGGATGTGCGTGCGAAACTCCCCTTGCAGAAGTCTTCTTTTTCCCCGGCAACGGCGCCAGAAAAGAGTCTTGATGCGGCACAGTGTTGATGGTTTTCATCTTCCAGTTGGGAACCCCAAGAGGAAGGTATGATGAGTACAGTAGCAAGCTTTTCCCTCAGTAAGAAACCAAGGTTTGTCAGTCTAGGAAAAAGCCAAACGTCAGAAGGTGATGCCTGCTAGCCTAGTGACTTCCAACAAGGGCGCCGTTTACGATTCTTGTTAGTGCGTCTTCAACTAGTAGCAACGTGTAACCTGCACACAACACAACCAAATACTTTGCTCCCAACTTGCGATGAGGTTGTCAATCTCACCGGTTTGCTTGAAACAAAGGTATGAGCATATCGAGTGGAAAGCAATAGTAATATGCGAGTAAAGTAAACAATGCGAGTAAAGTAAACAGGTGATAGCAATATAATGGAAATAGGACCGGGGTCCACAGTTCACTAGTGGTGTCTCTCCATAAGATAAAATAACACATGCTGGGTAAACAAATTACAGCTGGGCAATTGATAGAATAAAGATAACGTGATATGTCGAGAGGATCGCTATGAGATTTACTCTGGGCATTACAACAAGATACATAGACCGCCATCCAACTGCATCTATGACTAATAATCCACTCACGAGGAATCAATCCGAGAACCCCACAAGTATTAAGTTGCGAACAACAGATAACTGCATTAAGCAAAGTGTGTAATGTAAACAAAGCATATGCCCTTGGGCATAAGAATGTTGTTTTCTCCCTAGTGGCAACAGCACATATACAACCTTAGAGGTTTCTGTCACTCCCCCAGATTAAATAGAGGCATGAACCCAACTATCGAGCATAAATACCCCCTCTTGGAGTCACTAGTATCTACTCGGCCAAGATAGCTACTAACAATGGAGAGCATGCAAGATCATAAACAACATAGAGATAACATAAGATAATATTCAGCACATCAACTCAATTATAACACTAATATTCATCGGATCCCAACAAACACAACATGTAGAATTACATAACGGTGATCTCGATTATGTAAGGTAGCTCACGAGATCTAAACATGAAGCACATGGTGGAGAAGACAACCATCTAGCTACTACTATGGACCCATAGTCCAAGGTAGACTACTCACTCATCACGCCGGAGGCAAGCATGGCGATGAAGAAGACCTCTGGTGGCAATTCCTCTCTCCGGCAGGGTGCCGGGAAGAGCTTCTGGACCCTCCCGATCTCGGGTCGACGACGGCGGTGGATCGCAATGTGTTTCTAGAAAAGTGATCGGGTCTTTAGGTTTTTCCCGCCGGGGGGTCTTTATAGGCGAAGGGGCAGCGTCAGAAGTGGACCAGGTGGGGCTCACCACAGGGCGGCGCGGCCAGGCCCTGGGCCGTGCCCCCTGGTGGTGAGACCACTCCCTGGCTCTGTTCCGTCTCCTCTTTGGTTCTCTGGAAGCTTCGGTAAATTTCTGGATGTTCGGCTTTTGTTTCGTCCAATTACGAGAATATTTCCTGTGTAACTTTTCTGAAACATAAAAACAGCAGAAAACAGGGAACTGGCACTGTGGCATCTCATTAATAGGTTAGTTCCGAAAAATGCATAAAAATGCCACGAAGTGTAACGAAACACTAAGCAAATGGTGTAAAAACAAGCATGGAGCATCAAAAATTATAGATACGTTTGAGACGTATCAAGCACCAATTCCTATTTTCTGTTTGGATGGCCACGGTATTGAATTGCAAATTTCCTCATGTTTCTTCACAGGCTTGACCTCCCCGTCCCGGTCTGCTATCGTGGCCGCCTCCCTGTCCCAGCCGGAAGCCATGTGGTCTCCCTCGCTCTCCTCCATGTGCACCACAAGCTAGGCTCTGTACAGATCAAGTAGAGACTCGGCGGAGTTGCGCCTGGCCCGAGCGGAGTTAGTCGGAGAAATTGAGAGGAGAGGGAGGGAGGAACACAGAAGGATAGATGGAGATGAAGGGGACAAGGAGGGGGTGGCCGGAGGACTCACCTACGCCTCTGCTGTGGAGTTCCTGCGCCACCGCCCTCCTTTTCTCCCGTCGAGCCATGCCGTCTGTGTTTCTCTCGCGGCCAAACGATCGAAGGGATAAGCTAGGTGGGCGATTTCCATAGGATTCGGAGGCCTGGTGCTTGGAATTTGGGAAGGGGCCACGCTGCTGTAAGAAAATCAGCGTGGAATCTATGTTGAATTCCGAACGAAAATTCCCTGACCATCCAAACAGGGGAATTGGACCTGACAAATCCAGGATTCAGAATTCCAAGCTCCAATTTCGACATCCAAACAGAGCCTTAGATGACAACTGTGTGGGTTGTAGTTGCTGAAGGTATCCTTGAGTGAGAGCTCATCGGTGCCCCATGGGAGGTTGCTGACATGGACACGGTTCTCAGCCGTTAACTGGTCCTTGGAGTCAGAGTCCCAAAACAACACTGACATCTTGCTTCTGCTAAACCCTAACCACAGAGAGGAATGGAGGGTTTTCTAGCTAGATCCAAAGAGAAAAGGAATGGATGGTTCTTTTCTCTCTAGAGACCAACGCTAGTAGGAGTATATATGGTAGAAATGGATTGCTTTGCTCCACCTAGGTATTTAATGTTTGCACTAGGGAGGGCCTAGGCTTGGAGCTCGTGGGCCTGCTAAACAAAGGTTGATGACATTTAAAAAACAAGACTCTGCCACAAGTTTTATTATTTTGATTTTAAATAATAGTTACATCGTTGAACATTTTGCTTAACATAAAGCTAGGGGTTTATCCATCCAATTACAAGAATAGCAAAACCTAGCAATCTCATGAACAACTTCGTTGGCTTCTTTTGGGCAGTGCTTGAATTCCACCCGCCTGATGCTCGCAACAAGAGTCACACATTCAGCAAAACCCGATGTAGCTTCACTCCACACATGGAGGGTTTGGTAGCTAGATCCGAAGAGAAAATGAATGGATTCTTATATTTTTGGAGACCAGCCCACTTACCTAGGTATATATGGGAGGAATGGATTTCTTGGGTCCACCCAGGTGCAAACACCAATCTGAACACTATTTTTTGAGAGGCCAATCCGATCACTCTAGTTGTGACTAATTACACTTAAATTATGGTGTATCTGTCCCGGCATAGTTCTGGCCTTAAGATACTAGTTAGTGCGTTCACTATGAGACCATCGTATATGTGATCTCATCTATTTGTGACTCTGCACTAGCTTAGCATCGTTGTTGATTGAGTCCCGGTAATGACATAGTGGTGTTTGGAGATCATTCGATTAAGTGTTTCCAAAAAAATCAACGAATGACAGTACTCCCTCGGTGGCTCGGTCTATGTATACACGACCACTTCATATTTTTTGTATGAATTTGGATAATGATTTAACCAATAAAATATGAATTATATGTCACCAAAAGCATGTCACCGTAACTTTTTTTCACATTTGAATCACATGATATAGTTTTTGTAACTTATAACTCATAATTCAGAGACGGAGGGAGCATGCGTGAAATACCCCTCCATCTATCATGGAATACATCACCTTAAAGTATAATGTTTTATTAAACTTGTCACCTTAAAAATTTAATGTTTTATTAAATTTGTCTTTCTTTGCATGTTTTCAGAATTTTGAGAAGGAACAACTAGACTGCATCTGAAATATATCATATGTTCAAAACATGTTTCTGAAAGTCACCTGTAACTATTTGATCCTTCAACTTCAGGAGCAAATCTTTCGGATCTTGTCAAGCATACAAATATGATTAGGAAAGTATTATCTATGGTGATTGATGACAGAATTACGCCAAATTGTAGTTTTTCCTACGCATATCTCTTTCACCCCCTTGAATGGCAGAGGACAAGGTTGTCGCTAACTAAAGAAATCCGTACACATGATCCAAATCACAGCAAAATAGTATATCACTTAACATGCCACTCAACCACCCAGCACCCTTGTCACTACATATATGAAACACTTCTCTGAGCAATCAAGTGCGAAAACTGCACTAGTCTCTTTCGTCAAATGACTTTTTCCTAACAAATTTTCGTTGATCAAGTAATCACAACAACGACACAAACTAACAAATAGTTCCATGATAAGATCTACACAGCAAATCGAAAGTGCATGCCAGCAGAGCTGAGAGGGAGATATTTTCAGTTTTTCTCTCTAAACTTGTCACTGATCACTTGCTGAAAGTTCAGAAAACATAGGGATCTAGTTATGTGTTTCTGGGGATCACTACCGCTGGGGATGGTGGCGTATTGGCTCCAGATGGCATATTTTCCCGGCAAAACAGTAAACTGTTTAACGTATTTAAAAATCTTATTTTTACAATATAGAAAAAAAATAGGAAAAAATCATGCCTCGAGGATAAAAGAAAACTCGGTGTTCCAAAAGAGCAATTTTTGGAGCTTTAGTTTTGGTACGGGCCACAGAACTTATGCTTTGTCTTTGGAAAGTTTATACTTGTGCACCTTTTTAGAGAAAATTTACATGTACACTTAGGACATGGAGGGATACATCTGCAAATTTTCCTACTTTTCCTTCAAAAAATTCAGACTTTTTTTACATTTGAAACTTCATTTGTTTCACCCAAAAGCATATGCAATTAGAGGTCTGTTTCAGTGTCCGGTTTCTTCTTTGGACCAAATGTTTGTGTGGAAACTTGAGGCACCTAGCACCGACCAGAGCCTACCAGCCACTCTTTCAATGTTGAGCTTCCAGGAACAGCATCGCCGGCTGCATAGTGAGCTGGAGTGTTTGGCTTTGGCACAGTGCCTGCAGGCACGTCAATCATTCTCACAATAGAGTAGCCAATGCAGTATTTGATTGGCTGATTAGTATTTTGTTCCATTTGCCACCTTTCTCTCTCTAGAGCCTTCCCCGCTGCTACCCCTCCCCTCCCTCCCTGCATCCGGCCTTTGCCTGCCTATAAATAGACCAGAATATCTTGTTGCTGATAAGAGCCAAAAGCATTTTGCATTGTGAAATTGCACAAGCCAACTCTCCAGGCACCAACCGGTCAAGCTAGAAAGGGCTAGAGCTCGTGCGAAATACTGTCGTCCAAGCAAAATATGGTTAAGGTTGGTTGTTAATCAAGTTCTGTTTTAACCAGTTTAGCCGTCGTGTTCTTCGACTACTAGTGTTCAATTTACTGAACATGTTTTGCTATTTGTCTCGCAGCAAAAGATTGTTCTGAAGTTGCCGTTGGATGGTGAGAGGAACAGGAGGAAGGCCTTCAAGGCTGCTGTTGGCATGGCAGGTATGTAGAAGAAGCCAGTCATCATGACTAGCAACTGTCATACTATCTTCTTCTGTTCGTAAATTCTCACAGAGCGGTTCTGAATCCTACGCAGGTGTGACATCCGCGACGATGGAGGGGGACAAGATCATCATCCTCGGCGACGGCATCGACCCGATCGCGCTGACGACGATGCTCCGGCGCAGCCTAGGCCGCGCCGAGCTCCTCAGCGTGTCGTCCGGGGATGACAAGAGGAAAGACGGCTACGGGTACGGCGGAGAAAAGAACGGCTACGGCTACGCCGGAGAAAAGAACGGCTATGGCTACAGCGGAGCTGGCGGTGGCAAAGACTCCAAGGGTGGTGGCGGCGGCGGCGGCTACCATCAGAACGCGGTGGCGCCGATGCCATACCCCGCTTACCATCAGTACAACGCCATGCCGTCTTACCCTGCTTACGCCTACCCTCATCCTGCTTATCAGCAGCAAGAACAGGATCCCGGATGCAGCATAATGTAGGTGTCGACGAGAAGAGCCGGGGAAGATTCGAAAAGAACGACTCAAGGCTCGAATTCAGGACTTCAGGACAGGCTAGAAAGCCTGAACTGGTCAAACGAACTACGATGAAGCCAGAGATGTGTGCTGGATGCCTGTTTGTAAGTTCAGGACAGGCTAGAGCTGTACGTTTGTACATATAGCTTGTAAAATCGTCAGTAATGCTTGTTTGCAAGTTCAGAATTTCAGCTCAGAGTGTAGTAGTTCTTGCAAGATTAGAAGTGTTGGAAGGAATAAAAAGGAAGAGAGGGATGCTGAAAAAAAAAACACTAGCGATTATATGTAAGAAATGATGATGAACCGTAATCTAGCCAGGGCTTTGTGGGCCGGTGGCGTGTGTTTGCCCTTCGATGAGCTGCGTAGTGCCCCATCATCCAGTCTTTTGTTTTGCTCCCCGCCCGACTATCAATCAGATCTCGCCCGGCCCGTCCGATCAGATGTCCAATCCATATGCTAGCCAACAAGAATTCTCCTCGATCTAAAGCTTTCCCTTATTTCTTCCTTCACGTAGAGAAATGGATTTATCGGGTGGAATCCCTAGAATCCGAGATGCAGGCGATGTGGTAACTTGTCCGGTTGGAACTCGACGTCGTGACCCGGGGTCATATTTCCTCTGGATTCCTAGCCGGCATATCGATTTCAACACTGTTAAAACAGTGTCAAATATGTATATGGGCGTGTTGGAGTT
Source organism: Dactylis glomerata (assembly GCA_007115705.1). Taxonomy (NCBI): domain Eukaryota; kingdom Viridiplantae; phylum Streptophyta; class Magnoliopsida; order Poales; family Poaceae; genus Dactylis; species Dactylis glomerata. The sequence continues at coordinate 1,411,763 of QXEO01000507.1, forward strand.
AAACTATGTAACCTGAGTGAAATATATAAAGGCACCCATGGTATCTAAAATAGACTAGACGCAAGCTAGATTAAACATAAGATCGTTTTTAAAGGAAGGATCAACGCCCGTAGCAGGGCGCTGGTCCGGCGTGGCATTTGTAGATCTGATGTGTCTGTATACCGTGATGGGTTTATTGTTAACGGTACTATTATAGTACCTGGAGAGGAGCGCCCGTATAGCATGCCCCGCAGATGTAGGCATTTATCGTTGAACTGCGTTACCAAACAACGTCTCTGTTAGAGATATATGTCGGTTAGGTTTAAGGATAGATTAGGTAGCGATATTACTTGTCTTCTACTCCAAGTCTACTACCTGTACGTCTATATATACTCGCCCCCGAGGCTCAATAAAACATCCATCATATTCCGCCATACCTCTCTCCCCCTACCCTTCAACATGGTATCAGAGCGGCGCCGAACCTTGACCTAGCCGCCACCCCGCTTCCGCACCGCGCCACCCCCGGGGAGGTCGATCTCCATGATCTCCGCCGGGGGCCGCGCCGCCCGTATTAGGGTTCGTCCGCCGATCGGTTGATCGGCTGCCCTACGTCTTTTTCTCGCCGGTCGCTTGACCGGCGTTTTCTTTTTGGTTTACCGATCTTAGATCGGATTGCGTCGCCCACCGCCGCCGTCACCACGCGCCTCTACTCCAACCTCGGCGTCGACCTTGCACCGGCGGCTACCCACCTTCATCAACCGCGCGGCAATGTCGGACGCGTCGTCCGAGGGACGCCTCGGTACATCACTGCCGACTCCATGCCTGCGCGGTCTCCATCGCCGGTCCATCTTCGCCGTCATCGCCAGGGACTTCACCGACAACGACGCCACGGGTTCCGATCTGTGTGCCGTCGTCTAGGACTTGGCGCGTACAGCGCCGCCGTCGGTCTGATCAACCGATCTGGCGCTCGTCTCTGCCAAGTACGTCCCCGAGCACGCGCCTACCACCGTTTGAGCATCGGGCTGCCGCTGCGTCGCCCCTTCGGGCCGTAGCGTCGCCGCCTTTGGTCCCCGCCGCCGGCTACCAACGTGCCTTCTCCAGCATGTACGTCGCTGGTGGTTCTCACGCCGCTGCACCGACTCGCGCCCTGCAGCCGCGCCGTCCCATCGGGCTGTTGCGTCGCTGCACGCGGTCATCGCCGTCACCTCGCGAGGACGTCGCTGGCTTCCACCGCGCTACCTCCCTCGGCGCGGGTTGTCGCCGTCCGCGCATGGTCTTCGTCGCGCCGCTGGGTTCTTCCTCGCCTACTTCGAGCACCGCCGCCGCATCTCCACAGGTAACCTGCATGGCCCTCCTGGCCGCCGCAGGTCCCGCCGACTACCTCTTCGCCTGTCTAGGCATCCAGCATGGCCACTTTTGGTCATTGCTGGTTCGCCGCCTTCTACGTCTACGTCCAGTTTCTACTGGTCCCGTTCTTCGCACGCCCGGTACTGGCAACATCGGTGCTTGCCTTCGTCCCCGACGCGCTCCCGAGTCTGGCAAGCTCGGTCGCAGCGCCTTGTCCCCGTGTTCATCTTCGCGTACTCGGTTTTGGCACAACCGGAGTATGCCTTCGTCCCCGACGTGCGCCTGGTTCTGGCAAAGCCATGGCCGCACCTCGTCCTCGACGGCTCGGACTGCATCGACTTCGGCATCGCTCTCCCCGACGACTGCCTCGACGCGTCTCCGTCCTTCTACGGCGCCCTACGCGCCTGCGGCTTCATCTGCGTGTACCTCGTCATCGGCACTCGCCACGACATCGACCACGGCGACCCCTAGCACGGCTACCTCGACCAAGGTTGCAGCACCCACCGCTCTCGGTTTCCTCGACATCGGCACAAGGGCTACCACCTCGCCTGAGCACTCGTCGGCTTCCTCTCCAGTCCAAGCATCCGCGCCGCGACATCGACCACGACGCTCCCGCTCCGACTGCGGGGGGGTGTCAGCCTTCTGGGTCTACTTCGGTTTATCTCCAGTCTGACCGTCCACGTCGTTCATGTTGTTCACGACGCTCCCGCTACGACTGCGGGGGGGTGTTAGAGATATATGTCGGTTAGGTTTAAGGATAGATTAGGTAGAGATATTACTTGTCTTCTACTCCAAGTCTACTACCTGTACGTCTATATATACTCGCCCCCGAGGCTCAATAAAACATCCATCATATTCCGCCATACCTCTCTCCCCCTACCCTTCAACAGTCTCACTTCTACTTTCTGCAGTGAGCTAATCGTGTTATATGCTAACAAGTGGTATCAGAGTCAGGTTTCATATTGGCTTTATGATGTGGATGATCTAGAGGAAGGCCACGTGATGGTAGTTCTGAGGGAGGCATGCTTCTGTTGACCGGAGGCTAGAGCGAGCGAGGTTGCTTACGCATAGCGGAAGGGCCGAGCGAAGCGGAGACCAAAGCAAAAACGGTTCTTAGTCAGATAAGCGGATTGAACTACAGTATATAACTTTCTGAATTTCACATTTATTGTTGATGACGCAAGCAGTTGTCTTTTTTTACCTGTGTGCAAAAACACCTCCACTCAGCCTATTTATATGATGGATAACTTATGCGTTAAATGATTGATAACTTACGTAGTACGGCTTGGTAACTAACGTATTAGAGGTGGGAAACTTTTGGGTTCGAAAAAAATCATCAGAACATATTCATATGGATCTAGTTTTTAAGATCCCGTCTTAACTAATCCAACAGTGAAAACATATTTTTTTAATTGGATAAATGATTTAAGATATATAATTTTTTAAAATTTTCATCTTCTACATTTTTTTTTTGCGAATAGGACTCTGGCATTAAAAGAAACACCGAACAGTACAAAACATTTCAAGAAAAACAAAAATTACAACGAGATCCTTGAGAAGCCCTTCATCTTCAACCTCCAGACCGTATCGACGGCGCGCCGCCGCTGCCGCACCTCCCTGAGTCAGCTTGACGTTGTTGGTTGCGGACGGGAAGTCGCCAAATGGGTTATAAAGACCACATTCATCCCGAAGACGAAGAAGAGGGAATAACTGCCGATGATGCTCCTTGACGATCCAAAGATCCCCACAGCAAGACAAAATCCTCGAAGAACACACCACTTCCATAAGCCTCTCGACGTTGCCGCCGAGATGGGGTTGAAGCCGGGAAGACCTTATTATACGAGGCGTCGCCACCACCATCCGAGCGCCGCCCCTACAAACCTTAACTCTAAAGACAAAGAACGAAGCCCTTAAAATAAGAGACGGAGCCCTCCCACCGATAAGGGCCGAGATCCACCACGCCTCCATGGCCTAAAGGCCACAGAGGCGAGGCAGTCTACATTTAGTTTCAATAATTAAGTTGTTTTGTCTTTTTAAGGTCATGGATTAAACACACTCATCATAGTTGAGCACATGACTAGAATATACATGTGCGAAAGGAGGCTGTGAAACGCTCGCCTCAATTTCCAAATCAACATGCGCCTGCATTGCAGGGTTTAAAAAATAACATACTTTTGGAGATACATATTGCTACGTAATCATATATATAGGTAGATTCTTATTTTAAAATATGGTTTTTTTAATTCTCAGCTAACTGAGAATTAGCTTAGGGCCTAGTCACTTCTTACACGTTAGATCTGTGAGTCAAGATTCGTGCGACATCTTATCCCTACCAACCACTCTTCTTCCTCGCTAGGAACGTGTGACCCGGCTCCACCGATGGCGCGGCGGAGGCGGTGAAGGGGAGCAAAGGAACTTAGGGTGGGGGGCGTTTCGGCGCCGGAGAAGACGCAGCGCTCGCTGGAGTTAGAGGGGATGGCCGGGGCGGTGCCGGACCGGCGGAGGGAGAGCTTGGCGCAGGGCGGGGCGGCGAGGTGGGCGGCAGCGCGCCGGCCGCGAGCGGGGTGGACGACAATTTAGCCAGCGGTGGTAGGCGGGGGAGCGGGGCGGCGCTCGCCGGAGGCAGGGAAGAAAGCCTAAGGTCAGTCGACTGAGAACTAGGTTAGTTCTCAGTCGACTGCGCGTTAGAGAGACCCTTTAACATTAGTGGCATTGCTGACCCATAAGTCATACTGTTTTATTGGTGCAAATATTTGGCGAAAACTAGGTCTAGCTCGCGCTCATTCTTCTCAAGAAGCACGGGTGCACTAGCAAGACGAGCGCACAACCATGCGAGCATCTTCTCCTTCATGCCTGGCGAGCTTTGCCGGCGGCGCTGCTCATCCTTCCATTTCTCGTCGCACCGGTAGACGCGTCGTAGGCAGAGGTCGGTATGGCCTAGGTTAGTGAACTCGTCCATGCCCCACTCGCTCCCTCGTGTCGGAGCCTTTGGCGTACAGGACCAAGGTCGTCTTGAGGCCGACCATGACGCCGGCGTCGTTGACGATGTAGCCAGTTGCTCCATAGGATTTCCAGGTATCGCCGTCCATGGTAGTGACCGGCGGTCTGTAGTCTGTCAGCTCTAACCTACGATCTTGGCTCTCACGAAGAACAACCCAGAGATCGAACATGAAGAAGAGGTGTTTGTGCCGTGTAAAACTTATGACTTTTCTCGTTGTCTTTCCTTTTATTCAGAACGGAAAGTAAAATGTGACCTGGTAGATCCTACCCCTACGCCACGATCCGAAAGACTCGCGCCATCCCACGAGCTCGATCGTGATCAACCATGATCCTACAAACTAGGAAACAGAACAGATCGAGACCTTATGCAACAGGCTTGTGTGAGAGACGCACAGGAGCGGTTCACATCTATCTACTAAAGAAATTAAGATAAACTTAACCAAAACTAACTGAACCTAACACCTATGACGACAGACAGGATTATTCAGATAACAGATCACCCCCTTAATCATTTCGTCACCGAGCTTATTGCAGCCATGCCGATCCTGTCCCTTAGCTCCTAGAAGCGAATGCGCCCTAGAGCCTTTGTGAGGATGTCAGCAAGCTGAGCCACCGTGCTGACGTAGTCGACCCCAAGTTCTCCCTTCTCCACATAATCATGGATCAGGTGGTAGCGGAGATCAATGTGCTTGCTACGTTCATGGAACAAGGGGTTCTTGATGAGGGAGATCGCCGATTTGTTGTTGACCAACAGCTTCGGCGCCCTCGTTTCTTCGCTCAGCAACTCGCCGATGAGCCTGCTGAGCTAAAGTCCTTGACAGGCGGTGGTAGCAGATGCGATGTACTCAGACTCGCACGACTATGTGGCCACCACACGCTAGTTCTGTGACTGCCAGCTGACTGGACTACGCCCAAGGAAGAAGATCATCCCCGTCATGCTCTTCCGATCGTCGACGTCGTCGGCCAGATCGGCGTCACTGAAGCCCAGGAGTACAGGCTTGCCTTGACCTCGCTTGTACACAATTTCAAGGGACAGTGCCCCTGCCACATACCTTAGCAGATGCTTCACCGCCGCGAGATGCTCAGAGTTGGGCGCCTCCATAAACCTACTGACATAGCCGACGGCGTAGGAGATCTCAGGTCTTGTATGTACCGGGTACCTGAGGCTGCCCACGATGCTGCGATAGTGTGTGGCATCGACCAGCTTGCCGTTGCCAGTCCTGCTCAGCTTCAATCGTGACTCCATTGGCGCACTGCATGGATTGTAGTCCTCCATGCCCGCACGCTACAACAGCTTCTTTGCATACACAGTCTGTTGGAGCATGATCAGACCGTCGCGTTGCTGCACCAGAATGCCCAGGTAGAAGCTGAGTTCGCCCAGGTCACTCATTTGGAAGAGCTTAGTCATCTCCTGCTTGAACCTGGTCACCTCCTTGAGTGTTGCTCCAATGATGATGAGATCGTCAACGTACACGCCGACGAGCAGCAGCCCCTCTCCACCACCGTGTCGGTACACAACATGATCAGCTTTGCTGCGCACGAACCCGAGGGATAGGAGACTGGAGTCGAGCTTCGCGTTCCACACTCTTGGAGCCTGTCGAAGGCCGTAGAGTGCCTTCTGCAGCCTCATCACCTTGCTCTCCTTGCCGTCGATGATGAAGCCTAGAGGCTGTTCCACGTACACCTCCTCGAGCAACTCCCCGTTCAAGAAGGCCTCCTTCACGTCCATGTGATGAACCGGCCATCCATGATGTGCGGCGAGAGCGATCATCACACACACGCTCTCCATCCTTGCGACAGGGGCAAAAACCTCATCAAAGTCCACCCCCTGTCGCTGCACGTACCCCTTAGCCACCACACGAGCCTTCCACTTCACCACGTCGCCATTGGAGTCCTTCTTGAGCTTGAAAACCCACTTCAGGCCAATGGCATGGTGCCCTGGTGGCAGCTGCGTTAGCTGCCAGGTCTGGTTCATCTCTATGCTCACCATCTCCTCCATCATCGCCGCTTGCCACAGCTTGTCCTTCTCTGCCTCAGCAAAAGTTGCTGGCTCGTCAGCAGTGAGGAGGCACACGTCACTGTATGCCAGATCCACCTCCTCGGTGGTGTCGAACAAGTTCTCCAGGGTGCGGTAGCGGCGCAACGCCTCCTCACCAGGAGAGGGCACCATAGTGTTCGATGGCGGGGTGGCGAATTCCATGAGGGGTGGCGGTGGCGTTGCAGGTGTCGCAGGTGGAGCGGGTGACGCTGTGTTCCCGGTCTCCTCAGCTGGAGATTGTTCGTCGCCGTCATGAGCACTGGACGGCGTGTCCAGCGCACTCTCAGAGTGCGTCCCGTTCCAGCAGGAGGAACGACAAAGTGCTCGACAACGAAAGTGTCGACACCTTGCACCTTTCCCTCCGTTGAGCTGGCCCAGTCCCAAGACGCGTCCTCGTTGAAGATGACGTCGCGGGAGACCTGCACCTTGTCCGTGGCGGGGTCGTAGACGCGGTACGCAGCAGATCCCGGCTCCTAGCCGAACAGCACCATGCGTGTGCTCCTGTCCTCCAGCTTCTTCAGGTTCGGGCGCGTGACCTTGACGTGAGCGACGCAGCCGAACACCCGTAGGTGCTGAACGCTTGGGTGACGACCGTGCTAGGCCTCGTAAGGCATTTTGCCGGTGACACTCTTCGTCGTGCCGCGGTTCAGGAGGTAAACTACCATTGTGACAGCTTCTCCCCAGAACTTTGTAGGTACGCCCTTGGCCTTGAGAAGGCATCGTGCCATGCCGACGACGGTCTGGTTCATGCGCTCGACAACCCCATTCTGCTGCGGGGTGTACGACACCGTTAGCTGCCATTGGACGCCTTGGTCGGAGAAGTACTCCCCGAGCTCCTTGGAGGTGAACTCCCCACCTCTTTCCGTGCGCAGCATCTTCAGTTTCTGCCCTCTCTCGAGCTCAGCGGCTGCCTAGAACTTCTTGATCGCCGTGGACGCTTGATCCTTCGTGGCGAGCAAGTGCACCCACATGAATGTGCTGCTGTCGTCCACTAGGAGGAGGAAGTATCGTTTGCCTCCCGGCATGGGTGGATCGATGGGACCGCATAGATCAACGTGTACGAGCCCCAGCTGCTTGTCCGCTCGATTGTAGGCTTGACATGGGAACGGAGCTCTCTTGTGCTTGCCAGCGAGGCAGGCGTCGCAGCAGCGCTCGACTTCATAAAGCAGGGGCAGCCCGTGCACCATATCACCACGGGCGAGGCGTCAAAGGCGTCGAAGTGCATGTGTCCATACCGTGCGTGCCAACGCCACGCATCCTCGCCACCATGCGTCGCGAGATACACTGGCCGTGCCAGCTTGAGGTGGAGGATGTAGAGCCTGCCGCGGATGCGCGACACGCGCGCAAGCAACCATCCATCGGAGTCCCGCAGCAGGAGCTGGCCATGACGAATGTGGGTGTCAAACCCGATCTCGTCGAGTTGCCCTAGGGAGACGATGTTGCTGCAGAGCTTGGGGATGAAGTAGACCTCGGGCAGGGTCAGGTGTTCCCCATTCTTGCAGATGAAGAGGATGGTGCCGCGCCCCTCGATCTCGACGGTGGTGTCGCCGCCGAGCTTGACAAAGCCACGCACGCTCGTGTCGAGCTCCGAGAAGTACTCGCGTCGGCCGCACATGTGGCTGCTGGCTCCAGAGTCCAGGAACCAGGACGTGTCGCAGCGGCCGACGTCCTCCGTGGCTGTAGCCTTGGAGCGCTTCTCATTGAGCAGGACGAGATCGGTGTCGCGCTCCGCCAGCGCAACCAGAATGATCTCGCCGATGCGCGCCATCAGGAGCGCCTCCTCCTCCTTCTCCTCTTGGGCCAGGTTTGCCCGCCCCTTGCGTTCACGTTGCGGCTCTGGACATTGCTTAGAGAAATGCCCCATTGATACATCTCAAATGTATCTATAATTTTTCATGCTCCATGCTTGTTTTTACACCATTTGCTTAGTGTTTCGTTACACTTCGTGGCGTTTTTATGCATTTTCCGGAACTAACCTATTAACAAGATGCCACAGTGCCAGTTCCCTGTTTTCTGCTGTTTTTGTGTTTCAGAAAAGTTACACAGAAAATATTCTCGGAATTAGACGAAACAAAAGCCGAACATCCAGATATTAAACGAAGCTTCCAGAAGACTGAAGAGGAGATGGAGCCGAGCCAGAGGCTGGCCTCACCATAGGGCGGCGCGGCCAGCCCCTGGCCCGTGCCTCCTATGGGTGAGACCACCCTGGTCCACCTCTGACGCTGCCCCTTTGCCTATAAAGACCCCCCGATGGGAAAAACCTAAAGACCCGATCACTTTTCTAGAAACACATCGCGATCTGCCGCCGTCGTCGACCCGAGATCGGGAGGGTCCAGAAGCTCTTCCCGGCACCCTGCCGGAGAGGGGAATCACCACCGGAGGTCTTCTTTATCGCCATGCTTGCCTCCGGCGCGATGAGTGAGTAGTCTACCTTGGACTATGGGTCCATAGCAGTAGCTAGATGGTTGTCTTCTCCACCATGTGCTTCATGTTTAGATCTCGTGAGCTGCCTTACATGATCAAGATCACCGTTATGTAATTCTGCATGTTGTGTTTGTTGGGATCCGATGAATATTGGTGTTATGATTAAGTTGATGTGCTGAATATTATCTTATGTTATCTCTATATTGTTTATGATCTTGCATGCTCTCCGTTGTTAGTAGCTATCTTGGCCAAGTAGATACTAGTGACTCCTAGAGGGGGTATTTATGCTCGATAGTTGGGTTCATGCCTCTATTAAATCTGGGGGAGTGACAGAAACCTCTAAGGTTGTAGATGTGCTGTTGCCACTAGGGAGAAAACAACATTCTTATGTCCAAGGACATATGCTTTGTTTACATTACACACTTTGCTTAATGCAGTTATCTGTTGTTCGCAACTTAATATTCACGGAGTCCTCGGATGATTCCCCGTGGGTGGATTATTAGTCATAGATGCAGTAGGATGGCGGTCTATGTATTTTGTTGTAATGCCCAGAGTAAATCTCATAGTGATCCTCTTGACATATGCACGTTGTCTTTATTCTATCAATTGCCCAACTGTAATTTGTTTACCCAGTATGTTGTTAATTATCTTATGGAGAGACACCACTAGTGAACTGTGGACCCTGGTCCAATTTCCTTTATATTGCTATCACCTGTTTATTTTACTCACACTGTTTACTTTCTCGCATACTACTATTGCTCTCCACTCGATATGCTCATACCTTTGTTTACAACAAACCAGTGAGATTGACAACCTCATTGTAAGTTGGGAGCAAAGTTCTTGGTTGTGTTGTGTGCAGGTTCCGCGTTGCTACTAGTTGAAGACGCGCTAACAAGAATCGTAAGCAGCGCCCTTGTTAGAGTGTCATGCAACTGGCAGGCATCACCTTCTTGAGTTTGGCTTTTTCCTACTGGATTGACATACCTTGGTTTCATAACTGAGGGAAAACTTGCTGCTATATTCATCACACCTTCTCTTGGGGTTCCCAACTGGCCGGTCATTTACATCATCAACACCGAGCCACCAACAAGTTTTCTGGCGCCGTTGCCGGGGAACAAGAAGACTTCTGCAAGGACAGTTTCGCACGCACATCCTTTACTTTGTTTATTGTTTTGCTTTATTATTATTTTTGCTTGCATCGTTTTATCAAAAACACAAAAAATTAGTTTCCTATTAGTTGTTTTTACTTGTCTGCTTTTAGCTTTGCTAGAATGGGTACTCATGAGAACACCAAGTTGTGTGATTTTACTAGCACTAATAATAGTGATTTTATCTGCACTCCTATTGCGCCACCTGCTCCTGCTGCTGATTTTTATGAGATTAAGCCTGCTTTGTTCAACCTTGTTATGAAAGAGCAATTTTCTGGTGCTAGTACTGATGATGCTGCAGCTCATCTCAACAATTTTGTTGAGCTATGTGAGATGCAGAAATATAAGGATGTAGAGAGTGATATTATTAAGCTTAAGTTGTTTCCTTTTTCTTTGAGAGGAAAAGCTAAGGATTGGTTGCTGTCTTTGCCTCAAAATAGTATTAATTCATGGGCTAAGTGTAAGGATGCTTTTATTGGAAGATACTATCCTCCTGCTAAGATTATAGCTTTGTGTAGCAATATTATGAAGTTTAGCCAGTTTGATAATGAACATGTTGCTCAGGCTTGGGAAAGAATGAAATCTATGATAAAGAATTGCCCTACTCATGGACTGACTACTTGGATGATTGTCCAAACTTTTTATGCAGGACTGAATTTTTCTTCAAGGAACCTATTGGATTCAGCTACTGGAGGCACTTTTATGTCCCTTACCTTGGGCGCCGCAACCAAGCTTCTCAACAATATGATGGTAAATTATTCTGAATGGCACACCGAGAGAGCTCCACAAGGTAAGAAGGTAAATTCTGTTGAGGAAACCTCTTCCTTGAGTGATAAGATTTATGCTATAATGCTTATGCTTTCTAATGATAGAACTCATGTTGATCCTAATAATGTTCCTTTATCCTCTTTGGTTGCTCAAGAAGAGCATGTTGATGTAAACTTCATTAGAAATAATAATTTTAACAACAATGCTTATAGGAACAATTTTGCTAATAACAATTATAGGCAGTATCCTTCTACCAATGGTAATGGTTATGGTAACTCTTATGGTAATTCCTCTAACAACACTAGGGCCGCGTCCTCTGAGCTTGAAGTCATGCTCAAGGATTTCATCGGTAGGCAAACTGCTTTTAATAAGTCTGTTGAGGAAAAGTTAGGCAAAATTGATATTCTTGCTTCTAAAGTTGATAGCCTTGCTCATGATGTTGAACTTCTGAAATTAAAAGTGTTGCCTAATGATGTGAAGGAGAACAATACTTTTGCCACTGCTAATGCTATCCAAGTTAGAATTGATGAAAATGTTAGGATATTAGCAGAATTGCATGCCAGGTGGGAAAGAGAAGATGAGATGGCTAGAAAGATGAAGGTATGTACCATTACTACCTCTAATGATATTGTTCCAAATTCTAGCAATCCTCTTACTTTGATTGGTGTAGAGAAAACTCGTACTCCTTGTGTTAAAAAGCCTAAATCTGCTAAAACTTTTTCTCAAAAGAGTGCTGAAATTTTTCGGAGTGTAGGAGATAATAGCTCTATTTCCTTTCATGATTTTGATGTTGATGGCTGCAATATATCTAAAGTTATTTTGTTCTTGCAAAAGCTTGCTTTGACTCCTAATGCTAGTCCTATAAATGTTGCTTTTACTAAGCATATTACCAATGCTCTTATGAAAATTAGGGATGAAAAGTTGAAGAAAAAAGCTTCTATTCCCAAGAAGTTAGAAGATGGTTGGGAACCCATCATTGATATGCATGTTAATGGTTTTGATTGCCATGCTTTATGTGATCTAGGTGCTAGTATTTCTATCATGCCTAGAAAAATTTATGACATGCTTGATTTACCACCGCTTGAAGAGTGGTATTATGATGTTCCAATTGCTGATGTTGCTAAGAAGAAACCTTTGGGAATGATTAATGATGTTCTTATTATGGTTAACAATAACCTTGTTCCCGTTGATTTTCTTATTATGGATGTTGAATGCAATGCTTCATGTCCTATTATTTTGGGAAGACCTTTTCTTCGAATTGTAGGTGCCATCATTGATATGAGGGAAGGCACCATCAAATATCAATTCCCACTCAAGAAAGGTATGGAACACTTCCCTAGGAAGAGGAAGAAATTAATTTTTGACTCTATTCTTAGAGAAAATTATGAACTTGATGCTTCATCACTTGATATTACTTGATTCGCACTTTCTGCGCCTAGCTCAAATGCGTTAAAGAAAAGCACGCTTGGGAGATAACCCATTATTTTACTTTCAGTTATTTTTCTTTTATTTGAGTCTTGGAAGTTATTACTACTGTAATAACCTCTTCTTATCCTTTTTATTTCGTTGTTGTGCCAAGAGGAGCCTCTAATTTGAGTGAGGTAAGATTTGGGGATGTTGCTGTCCTGAAACAGATTTCGGTGCTGCACTGTAAAAATTCGTGAAAATTCTCAGAAAATCTTTTTGACCTGCTATTTCTTGTGCATATGACCCAGGTTATATCCAAACTTTTATTAGATATCCACTTTTTGATTTGAGCAACATAAAACCCTCTAAAAAATCGACCTTTGTCAGCTGTTCTGTTTTGACAGATTTCTGCCACTATTTATGTTTGCCTCTTTATCGCTTTCTTTTTGAGTTCTTTTGATCACGGAACTGTTGGGGGAGTTGCTACAGTAGTATATGCTTTATATGTGGTGGTTTTGAGTTGAAACCTGAAGCAAAAAGGGGTTGATTCATTGTTATGCTTACACTAATGTTGCTAATAGAATTGTGTTTAGTTTTGTATGAAGGAAGTTTTCAAGTGTAGGGATTGGAGAATGATGAGATGAGTTGAAGAATGGACAAAACCTCAAGCTTAGGGATGCCCACGCACCCCAAGAAATATCCAAGAGGTACAAGCGTCAAAGCTTGGGGATGCCCCCGAGGCACCCCTTCTTCATTGGCAAAAATCAGGTCACCTTTCAACACACTATATTTTTATTGCTTCATGCACTATGCGTTTTTCTTGGAGCGTCAGTTGTCTTTAGTTTTCAGTTTTGTTTAGTTTTGTTTGCTGCAATAAATGGTTGGACCCCAACAAATTCCTTTTGGAGAAGTTGCCTTGCTTTTCATTTGCCAAGAACACTCCGTTTTTCACTCTTATCGTTCACCGAGTGTTCTCTTTTTCTACTACTGTGTTTAGCTTTCGTTTTTCGTCTTGATTTTTGTTCATATCTTGTTATATCTTTTCATCAAGGTGTATTTTTACCTCTGGTCTATGTTGGTTTTCATCAAAAGAGTTATTTCAAAAAGTTTCGAATGGTGTTGGAAAAGAGAAAAAAAATTATGCAAAAAAGTGGTACAAAAAGGAGCTTGTATAGACTGCGGCCTAGGCGTTTGCATGTCGTGCTTGATGTCTTTTTGATAGTATGCTTAGTGGTTTTGCTGTAGCATGACTTGTATCAAATGACTGAGATTGCTTAATGAGCCTTTGAAAAAATCATGCATTGTTTTTATTATTTGGAAGCATTATTTTGGTTTTCTCCTTGATGCTTTATTTGGGTTGACTTGGCGCATGCTCACACATATTAGACTCATACAAAGTCGCCATAAGCCTCTATGATCATTTAGTTTTTGACTTTTGATGCCATCTTATGCTTCTTTTAATGTTGCTTTGTCGCTTTGCATGATTATGGCTGTTATTGCTCTCTTAGTTGGTCGCTCCCAGTCTTTTGCTAGCCCTCATTTTGTATTGAGTATGAGCTCTACTCATGCATCCAAATCCTAAAAACAAAGTTGTTCCAATGTGTCCACCATACATACCTATTAGCAATTTGCTATTCCAAAGTACATTTGACTTGCTTTTATCTATCCTTCAAATTAAACTCTTTTTGGTGTTATGCGAAAATTGGTCAGGAAAGCTCTCACGAACCTGATGGCACACTTTACTTTTCTCGTTCTTAAAAATTTGACATTGTGGCTCTCTTATGTTGAGTTGTTATGCTTGCAAGTTGTAAGTTGGAAATTAGCCCAGCCATGCCGTCATGGGGCAAGCTTTCAACATTGCACTTCTTATTTGAGTTGATATCGTGATCTTTTGTTTATAGATACTCGCGATGTGAAATAATTTGGGAATCTTGCGGGATCATGGAGTTTGTATATGTGTTAGAGAAACGCCTGGGCCGCAAATCTAAGCCATGCATAATTCATGGTGGAAATTTACAGCATGCCCATAGTGAACATTCGACGACGCATCTCAAAATAAAAAGCTATACCAATGTAACATCCCAAATTTTCAAATATAAAATTTTCATCATGCATTCATGGCATATTGCATTTCAAGATCATTTCCAAAGTTTTGAATCTTATTCCTTCAAAGAATATTGTTTTCAAATGCCTTTTTACCCCAAATTTTAGAAAACAAAAGGAGTTTCAGAAAGAAAGTAATTTAAAATGAGTTCCATTGGTTATGGAGCTATTTTATTATCCTTTAGTAATTTTGAAAAACCAAATATTGGGAAGTTATTAAACTTAACTTCCTAGTTATTGGACTCTATATTTAAAGTTCTTACAAATTATTTTTTTCCTTTCCAACATATCACTAAACCTTTGGTCTTAGGTTGTGAACACACCTTTTAAAGACCAAAAGTGGTCAGCTTTGATTTTATTCAAATCAGAATAGAATAGCTTTTTCAAAAAACCCAAAACAGAAATCAGAAACAAAAGAAAAAGAAAGCAGAAAAAAAGGAAGAAGCCAGCAAGCCCACTTGGGCCGCACCCGGGAAACCAGCCGGCCCAGACCGCCCCCGAACCAGCCCGACCCAACTAACCTCACCCCTCTCTCTCTCCGCCATGCGGGCCCCACCTGTCATCCCTCTCCCTGCAATCCCCTCTCCCTCCCTGTAACGCTCGCCGGCGTTACTCCCCGGTGTTACTCGCGTCTTAACTGGCCATCAAGACCATCCCTATAAAGCCCAGCACCCCCTCTCCCTTCTCCTCCCTCCATCTTCTCGACACGGGCCGCTAGGCTGCTGGAATTCCTCGCCGGAGACCGTGCAGACCGCCGCCGATTTTCGTTGGTATCCACGCGGTGAAGCTAACCGCACTCCCTCTCTTGTCTCTCACACTTTCTCTCCCTCGTGCGCTCTTTCTAACCGACGGCCGGACAAATTTCCTCCGCAGGACCTCGCCGTTGACGCCACCCGAAGCCGTCGTCGCCTCCAGCCGCACATCGCCGTTGTCTAGGGAAGCGCCAGCCATCGACGACCACAGATTCGAGGTCACCGTCGTCTGCTGAACACCGTCCACCACTCCATCGCCGACGTTCTTCATCGGAATCGCGCCGCCGTCGACCACCAGGACCGTTACCTCGCCGGACTGCTTCGCCGGTGAGCCCTCCACCTCCTGCCCTTTTTCCTGCCCTCGGATCTGCATCGCACGGACGATAATAGAAGAAGCTCACCGAATCGGTATCGACCAATAGGGCTGCGCCACGTCGACTGCCCAGACAGCCCCTCCCCAGTCAAACCAGTCAAATCGATTTCAATTTCGAATTCGAATCTCAGATTTGATGCAGATCTTGTAAAATCGATAGAAAATAGAATACTTAACCAAAAATTACAAATAATACCTCGTTGGAATCCTTAGGATGTGTAGAATCCAGTAATGCATTAAAACTTGTTATTTTATGGGTTCATTACGAATCTATTGTCAGATCTGAATCAAACCTTGGTTAGCATAATAAATTCATAACTTTTGTTCTGTGAGTCCAAATGCTACAAATTTGTAGTCTATGGAATCCTTGGAACATATAGAACACTCCAGAAGCAAAAGTTTTCAAAGTTGATACGTGCACAAACTTGCTACTGTTAAATATGTTCAAATCACCATTTTCTTTACCATTTGAAATCTAGAAACTATTTTTGAGCGAAACCACTTGCAGTGGCTTCAAGTTACTATCACCTAACCAGTGATAACTAAAAATTGTTTTTTTTTACAGTACTTACCAAACCAGAATCCTATTTTCAGAAGTGTTATCCAATTTTATCAAATGAACTTTTTGTTAATGCCTTGTTATTTATTAAATAAAATCCTTTCTAACACCACACTGTTTTCAAAAGCATCTTGTTCCATCCTATACAACCTTTTCACACACTCACTTAGTGTGTGAAATTAAAATGACATTTGCATACATGCATACATGTCTATGTTTGTCATTAGAAATAGATTATTGATTGCTTGAATGTTTGGATTGAATAGATTGTGAAGAGGAGCAAGGCTACCCTTGTGACTGTTGTGAGTGTGCAAGCTGTTACCAAGGCAAGTGACACACATATTCCCTACCAAATTTTACTACTGCATTAGTGTTGTTTCAGTAGTATGCATGATAGGTGAAATGTTCAACTGTTTTATCAAATGCTTAGATCCTAGTAGTGGTTAGCTACCCCAAAACCCCACCTGATAGGATGCTAAATACTTTGTTAATATTGATGCCATGCTATGATCACTTGTTAAAATTGTTTTGTGAACAAAATTAAGAACTTCAACTAAAATGAAACACCTGGGTGGATTGGTTTAATGATGGAGGCGATGTTGAGTGGCGACCTGGGGCTGCACATTGTGTAGTTGTTGCCTGGGCAAGACCTGGGGCTACCCATTGTGTAGTTGCTGCCTGGGCGTTCACTTGTGGTTTGCCACCCAGGAATAAAGAGATGGCTATGTCTTCCATGCTTAGAGTGCTTCCCATGCAGCCTTATGATATTATGGGCTCTGTCTTGACTGATTACATGTGAGGGTGCAACTTGTCGGCAAGAAGTGGTGGTAGTTGAATTATAGGTTGGGGACGGAGCTTGCCAAGTTAGTTGCCCTCTCCTCCTAAAAGGTCTCGTTTCATTTTATGTATGGGCATAAAATGAATCGTAAGGTGAAAGTGCACAACCCTTGCAAGGTGTTTAAACTAATCGATTAGCCGTGTCCTCGGTTATGGACAATTGAGTCTCTAGACATGGAATGTACGGAAGAATCTTATCACCGCTTCTGAATGACTAAAATCTGTCTAGAAACCCCTAGGTAGGAACTAAGGACCACGCACTCCGAGGGGTGGTGGTGCCTGAGGTTCCAACTTTGTTGAATTGCACCCAGTGCTACATAACTTGCAACTATGTAGTATTTGGGGGTTATTTCGACCCTTTGAAAATAAAATCTTCGAAATAAAATCTTGATTTTAAAATAGGACAAAATTGGCTTTATGCAAATATAGCCCAGAGATCCACCAGCCAAATAGCATGTAGCTAGATCTTTCACAACCGCCACCAAATATGTGTCATTTGCCAGTACATCATTGTACTGACCCCCATACATGGGGCTGCATAATCAAATGTGCAGGTTCTTCTGATGAGGAGTGAAGTGTTAGGATCTCGAGTCTACATACCAACATGACTGCCTGTGGCGCATGCTGAAGATGGAGGCTCGCTACTATTCTAGTTCCATTGTGCTTAAGTTGAACTCTGTTTTCCTTATCGGTCCGTGAGACCAAAGACTTGTAATAATTTGGGAGACTTATGTATCTGGATCTGTGTGTAATCTTGATACTATGCAATGATTACTATATTTTATTCTGTGGTGCTATCAATGATCCAGGGAATAGCACATAACACAGGTGTTCCACCTTAATCCAAAGGTGGGGCGTCACAAAATGGTATCAGAGCACAGTGTTGCCTGTAGGATCGAGACCCTAGGAATGGAAAACCTTAGGACACAAGTTTTATTTCAAAATGCTATACAAAATGATCATGATCTTATTGTCTTAACCATTTCATTCTTACTTGTATTTCTCTTCTTGTTCTGATCGTTCCTTCTTCTTTTCAAAAATGTTGTAGATGGACACCTACGACGAGAGGGTTGTAGCTGGTGAGGAAGACTACCTTTTCTCGGAGATACTGCTTGACCTCGCCACCCAACTTCAGATACCACCTCCGGTTTTCTGCGGGAAGATGCAGTACAACGAGTATGGTATGGAGAAGTGGTTAATCCAAACCACTATCCAAGGAAGACTTGATGAAGAAGGAGAGTCCACAATGGAGTACACCGAAGCATACGTGGACTGGAGGTATTCGGTGGAGATTGCCATGCAGGGCGCCATCGCCCGCATTCGCCACAAGTACAGAGCTCACATTCCACGTCCCTCAGCTTATGGGATGATTGGAGAGCGATCTGTTGGAGGACATGTTGTGGATCGCCGAGGCCAGGAGTTCCACTCCCTCCTGAGAGGCTACCTCACTGAGAGGGAGCGCTGCTCAGTCAATCTGGAAGACATGCTGAAGAAGCATATTATCAACCAGGACCAGTTCAGAGATCTCATGGATCTTGCCACCAAAAAGATCATGGAGACTGAATCCGCTCTTGTGATGATGCACGAGAAGAAGACTCAACTGGAGAACAAGCTCAAGATTGTTGAAGGACCCTTACAGTTAGGCGGGAAGATTCGTCAAGATGACATCTGGTCTCATCTTCTGGAAAAGACCTTACTGCTGCAATATGACAACCTACAGAAATTGGGAGATGAGAAGAAGCAGACTGAGGAAGTCAACAATGAGCTGAAGTCTGAGAATTAGAAGCTAAAGATGAAGCTTGCTGAGTTAAAAGCAAGTAGGAAGAAAGAGGAATCCGAGGAAGAAGAGGATCCCGAGGAGAGACTCGTGTATTCCTCTAGTGATGGTCTATCCTATGATGAATGGGAAGCCAAGGCACTAAGAGACCTCAAGAAGGCAGAACGTCGAGACCCTCTACCCCTCTCATGTCTCAAGAGGGTTAAGAGAGGCTAGTTGACCACCATCATCGTCTTGTATCGTTTACGATAGCGCGTTTGTATTGTCTTACCGTGTTGGTATGACAGTACCATTTATCATTTGCTTTTTCCAACTCCTAGTACTTACTTCTAAACTTGTCAAGTCGTGTGCTTCGCAGTTTAAAGCTTTTTAAATCAAAAGGGTTATGTGCTTGTTTATTGTTTGTGGTTGGCTTGTTGTATTGTGCATGGGTAGGATCTTTACTCCTTTAGCTTTATCTGTCTAATACTCATCTATGCTACCAATTACCCCAGATGCCGCCTCGCCGTGCCAACAACAACAATGTGAATGAAAATAAGAACAACAACAACAACGACACCAATGCGGCAATTCAGCAACTAGTGGCAGCTCAGGCACAACTGATGCAAATGATGACCCAGTTCTTCCAGACTAATGCAAACAACAATAACAACAACAATAACAACCCTCCGCCACCACCGCCGCCACCCCCACCCCAGGTGGATAGATTGGCAAGGTTTCTGAGGCTGAGACCCAACAAGTTCTCATCTGCTACGGAGCCAATAATAGCTGATGACTGGCTGCGGTCAGTCAACAAGGATCTGACCACCTGTGAGTGCACTGATGCTGAAAAAGTGCGCTTCACTACCCACTTACTTGAAGGACCGGCAGCTATGTGGTGGGAGACATACCAAGTTACCCATCCAATAGATGATCTAGACTGGAACACCTTCAGAGAAGGCTTTCGTACTGCCCACATATCCCCGGGCACTATAAATGTGAAGAAGGAAGAATTCCGTGGTCTGCGACAGGGTGGAAGAACTCTGAAGGAGTACATGGATGACTTCTGTGCTCTGTCCAGGTATGCACCTGAAGATATTGATACTGATGCAAAGAGGAAGGAAAAGTTCCTCAGCGGGCTCAAGGGAGAACTCAAAATACCCCTGTCAGTGGCCTATGCTCCAAATTATCAGTCTCTACTTGATCAGGCCATCACTCTGGACAACAACATCAAGAAAGAAGAGAACCGTAAAAGGAAGTTCAGTAACAACAAGAACCATGTGGAACCATTCCACAAGAAGCACCACTCATCTGAGAGCAGTGGTCATGGCAGCTCTCACAAGCATGGGAATCGTTTCAACAAAGGAAACGGTAGTCACTTCAGCGGTCATAAGCACAACGGAGGATTCAAGGGAAACAGCTCCAGTGGACATCACAGCGGACACAACAACCAGCATCGCCACAACCCTGAACCCAAGAAGGACCTCTCTGGTATCACTTGCTTCAAGTGCAAGAAGAATGGTCACTATTCCTCCAGCTGCCCAGAAAACAAGACCACTGAGCTTGCTAAGCCCAACCCTTTCCAGAAGGGCCAAGTGAACCACCTCAATGTGGAGGAAGTGATGAATGAACCTGATGCAGTGATGTGTATGTTCCCTCTCAACTCATTTACAGCATTAGTTTTGTTTGATACTGGAGCATCTCATTCATTCATATCAAGAACTTTTGCAAACAAAAATGGGTTCCCTACTGAAACCATAGGAAAAACCATTAAAGTAAGTTCCCCTGGAGGAGAATTGTTAGTCAATGCTGGTTGCAAGAATCTGATTCTAGAAATTGGTAAATATGAGTTTCCAACCCATCTAGTAATCCTAGACTCACAGAGTTTAGATGTAATCTTGGGCATGGATTGGATGACTGCCCATGGGGGAGTCATAGACTGTGTGAATAGAGCAATTACACTCACCACCCCGGAAGGGAGAATAATTAGATACAAATCTCAACAAGATTTTAATGATATTAGGCTAAACCAGCTTAAGGGGGTTAGCCTAGATGAAGTGCACATAGTGAATGAATACCCAGATGTGTTCCCCGATGAGCTACCAGGAATGCCACCTGATAGGGATGTAGAGTTTCTCATTGATCTGCTACCGGGCACTGGTCCAATAGCAAAGAGACCCTATCCTATGTCCACCGATGAGTTGAAAGAACTCAAGAAACAACTAGTAGAACAGTTAGGAAAGGGATTCATTAGAGAAAGTTCATCATCATGGGGAGCGCCAGTTCTGTTTGTTGAGAAGAAAGATAAGAGTCAGCGTTTAGTGATGGACTATCGTTCGTTGAATGAAGTGACCATCAAAAACAAATATCCACTACCAAGAATCAATGACTTGTTTGATTAGTTAGAAGGAGCTAGGGTGTTTTCCAAGATTGATCTTAGATCTGGATACTTTCAGCTCAAGATTAGAGAACATGACATTCCCAAGACAGCCTTCATCACTAGATATGGCTCGTATGAGTATACGGTGATGCCTTTTGGTTTAACCAATGCACCGTCATACTTCATGAGCATGATGAACAAAGTGTTCATGGAATTTCTAGATAAGTTTGTCGTTGTCTTCATTGATGACATACTGGTCTACTCTAAAAGCAAGGAAGAACATGAAAAGCACCTACGTGAAATATTGGAGAAACTCTGAGAACACAAGTTACATGCTAAATTCAACAAATGTGAGTTTTGGCTCAATGAAGTAGGATTCCTTGGACACATTATATCCAAGGAGGGAATTGCAGTCGACACAACCAAAGTGACCGCAGTAACGGAATGGGAACCACCCAAGAATGTTGGGGAAATTCGTAGTTTCTTGGGATTGGCCGGATACTACCGGAGATTCATTGAGAACTTTTCAAAGATAGCCAAACCGATGACTGAGTTATTGAAGAAAGAAAAGAAGTTTGAATGGACTGAAACTTGTGAAAACAGTTTTCAAGAGTTGAAAAAGAGATTGGTGTCTGCACCCGTTCTGTGTTTACCGGATATAGAAAAAGAATTTCAAGTGTATTGCGATGCTTCTCGTCAAGGTCTAGGAAGTGTGTTGATGCAAGATGGCAAAGTAGCAGCCTATGCTTCTAGACAACTCAAGAAACATGAACTCAACTATCCAACACATGACCTTGAGTTAGCCTCAGTAGTTCACGCCTTGAAGACCTGGAGACACTATTTGATGGGAAAGAGATGTGAAGTATTTACTGATCATAAAAGTTTGAAGTACATCTTTACTCAGAAAGACCTCAACATGAGACAAAGAAGATGGTTAGAACTCATCAAAGATTATGATTTGAGTTTGCAATACCATCCTGGTAAAGCAAATGTGGTAGCTGATGCCTTGAGCCGTAAGGCCTATGTGAACTGTCTATCAACAGAAGTGCTGCCAGAAGATCTGTGTAAGGATCTGAGAGACCTCAGCCTGGAAGTAGTGCCACAAGGTTACGTAGCATCGCTAGTAGTGCAACCAACCCTGATGGACAGAATACGCCAAGCTCAGAAAGGAGATAAAGAAATAGGGAAGATCAGAGAAAACATGAGGAAAGACAAAGCTAAAGGCTTTAGCGAAGATGAACAAGGAACTATCTGGTTTGAGAAACGTATCTGTGTACCTGATGACCCTGATATTAGAAGATTGATATTCCAAGAAACCCATGAAACCCCATACTCAATTCATCCTGGTAATACCAAGATGTACATAGACTTGAAAGAAAGATTTTGGTGGAGCAATATGAAGGGAGACATTGCCGAATATATAGCCAAATGTGATGTGTGCAGTAGAGTAAAAGCTGAACATCAGAAGCCAGCCGGACTACTTCAACCACTGAAGGTGCCAGATTGGAAATGAGATCAAATTGGTATGGACTTCATCACTGGGTTACCTCGCACAAAATCAGGGTATGACTCAATCTGGGTTATAGTCGATCGTTTGACCAAGGTAGCTCATTTCATACCAGTGAAGACCACTTACACTAGTGCAAAGTTAGCTGATATCTACATGAAGAGGATTGTAAGCCTTCATGGTGTTCCCAAGAGCATCGTGTCTGATAGAGGAACCCAATTTACCTCTCACTTCTGGAAGCAACTTCATGAATCACTTGGAACTAGGCTGGAATTCAGCACAACATTCCACCCACAGACAGATGGGCAAACAGAAAGAGTAAACCAGATTTTGGAAGATATGCTGAGAGCATGTGCCCTGGACTATGGGTCTAGTTGGGATGACAACTTGCCTTACGCAGAGTTTTCCTACAACAACAGCTATCAAGCCAGTATTGAGATGGCACCATTTGAAGCCTTGTACGGCAAGAAATGTACTACACCCCTACTATGGAGTGGTGTAGGAGAATGAAGTTTCTTCGGACCCGATATCATTCAAGAAGCTGAAGAAAAGGTTAAATTGATCAAGGATAGACTGAAGATCGCCCAATCCCGTCAGAAGAGCTACGCGGATAGCAAGCGTAGAGAGATCATCTATGAAGTTGGAGACAGAGCATATCTCAGAGTGTCACCCCTTCGTGGTGTTAAGAGGTTTGGTATTAAGGGTAAGTTAGCACCCCGATTTATAGGACCATTCAAAGTCCTATCCTGCAAGGGAGAAGTAGCCTATGAATTGGAACTACCCAAAATTCTTTCGGCTGTACACAACGTGTTCCACGTGAGCCAGCTAAAGAAATGCCATCTAGAGATGTCAGAAACACCGTTGAACGATACGGTACCCCTCGAGGAAGTTCAACTAGAAAGTGATTTAACTTATGAGGAGAAACCCATTAAGATACTCGAGACAGCAGAAAGAACTACATGCACCAAAACCATCAAGTTCTGCAAAGTACAGTGGAGTCACCACACTGAGGAGGAAGCCACTTGGGAGCGTGAAGATACCCTTCGAGAAGAACACCCACACCTATTTGCTAGCCTTTCCGAAGCTCGAGGGCGAGCTTCATCTTAAGGGGGTTAGTCTGTAACATCCCAAATTTTCAAATATAAAATTTTCATCATGCATTCATGGCATATTGCATTTCAAGATAATTTCCAAAGTTTTGAATCTTATTCCTTCAAAGAATATTGTTTTCAAATGCCTTTTTACCCCAAATTTTAGAAAACAAAAGGAGTTTCAGAAAGAAAGTAATTTAAAATGAGTTCCATTGGTTATGGAGCTATTTTATTATCCTTTAGTAATTTTGAAAAACCAAATATTGGGAAGTTATTAAACTTAACTTCCTAGTTATTGGACTCTATATTTAAAGTTCTTACAAATTATTTTTTTCCTTTCCAACATATCACTAAACCTTTGGTCTTAGGTTGTGAACACACCTTTTAAAGACCAAAAGTGGTCAGCTTTGATTTTATTCAAATCAGAATAGAATAGCTTTTTCAAAAAACCCAAAATAGAAATCAGAAACAAAAGAAAAAGAAAGAAGAAAAAAGGAAGAAGCCAGCAAGCCCACTTGGGCCGCACCCGGGAAACCAGCCGGCCCATACCGCCCCCGAACCAGCCCGACCCAGCTAACCTCACCCCTCTCTCTCTCCGCCATGCGGGCCCCACCTGTCATCCCTCTCCCCGCAATCCCCTCTCCCTCCCAGTAACGCTCGCCGGCGTTACTCCCCGGCGTTACTCGCGTCTTAACTGGCCATCAAGACCGTCCCTAAAAAGCCCAGCACCCCCTCTCCCTTCTCCTCCCTCCCTCTTCTCGACACGGGCCGCCAGGCTGCTGGAATTCCTCGCCGGAGACCGTGCAGACCGCCGCCGATTTTCGTTGGTATCCACGCGGTGAAGCTAACCGCACTCCCTCTCTTGTCTCTCACACTTTCTCTCCCTTGTGCGCTCTTTCTAACCGACGGCCGGACAAATTTCCTCCGCAGGACCTCGCCGTTGACGCCACCCGAATCCGTCGTCGCCTCCAGCCGCACATCGCCGTCGTCTAGGGAAGCGCCAGCCATCGACGACCATAGATTCAAGGTCACCGTCGTCTGCTGAACACCGTCCACCACTCCATCGCCGACGTTCTTCATCGGAATCGCGCCGCCGTCGACCACCAGGACCGTTACCTCGCTGGACTGCTTCGCCGGTGAGCCCTCCACCTCCTGCCCTTTTTCCTGCCCTCGGATCTGCATCGCACGGCCGATAATAGAAGAAGCTCACCGAATCGGTATCGACCAATAGGGCTGCGCCACATCGACTGCCCCTCCCCAGTCAAACCAGTCAAATCGATTTCAATTTCGAATTCGAATCTCAGATTTGATGCAGATCTTGTAAAATCGATAGAAAATAGAATACTTAACCAAAAATTACAAATAATACCTCGTTGGAATCCTTAGGATGTGTCGAATCCAGTAATGCATTAAAACTTGTTATTTTATGGGTTCATTACGAATCTATTATCAGATCTGAATCAAACCTTGGTTAGCATAATAAATTCATAACTTTTGTTCTGTGAGTCCAAATGCTACAAATTTGTAGTCTATGGAATCCTTGGAACATATAGAACACTCCAGAAGCAAAAGTTTTCAAATTTGATACGTGCACAAACTTGCTACTGTTAAATATGTTCAAATCACCATTTTCTTTACCATTTGAAATCTAGAAACTATTTTCGAGCGAAACCACTTGTAGTGGCTTCAAGTTACTGTCACCTAACCAGTGGTAGCTCAAACTTATTTTTTTACAGTACTTACCGAACCAGAATCCTATTTTCAGAAGTGTTATCCTATTTTATCAAATGAACTTTTTGTTAATGCCTTGTTATTTATTAAATAAAATCCTTTCTAACACCACACTGTTTTCAAAAGCATCTTGTTCCATCCTATACAACCTTTTCACACACTCACTTAGTGTGTGAAATTAAAATGACATTTGCATACATGCATACATGTCTATGTTTGTCATTAGAAATAGATTATTGATTGCTTGAATGTTTGGATTGAATAGATTGTGAAGAGGAGCAAGGCTACCCTTGTGACTGTTGTGAGTGTGCAAGCTGTTACCAAGGCAAGTGACACACATATTCCCTACCTAATTTTACTACTGCATTAGTGTTGTTTCAGTAGTATGCATGATAGGTGAAATGTTCAACTGTTTTATCAAATGCTTAGATCCTAGTAGTGGTTAGCTACCCCAAAACCCCACCTGATAGGATGCTAAATACTTTGTTAATATTGATGCCATGCTATGATCACTTGTTAAAAGTGTTTTGTGAACAAAATTAAGAACTTCAACTAAAATGAAACACCTGGGTGGATTGGTTTGATGATGGAGGCGATGTTGAGTGGTGACCTGGGGCTGCACATTGTGTAGTTGTTGCCTGGGCAAGACCTGGGGCTACCCATTGTGTAGTTGCTGCCCGGGCATTTACTTGTGGTTTGCCACCCAGGAATAAAGAGATGGCTATGTCTTCCATGCTTAGAGTGCTTCCCGTGCAGCCTTATGACATTATGGGCTTTGTCTTGACTGATTAGATGTGAGGTTGCAACTTGTCGGCAAGAAGTGGTGGTAGTTGAATTGTAGGTTGGGGACGGAGCTTGCCAAGTTAGTTGCCCTCTCCTCCTAAAAGGTCTCGTTTCATTTTATGTATGGGCATAAAATGAATCGTAAGGTGAAAGTGCACAACCCTTGCAAGGTGTTTAAGCTAATCGATTAGCCGTGTGCTCGGTTATGGACAATTGAGTCTCTAGACATGGAATGTACGGAAGAATCTCATCACCGCTTCTGAATGACTAAAATCTGTCTAGAAACCCCTAGGTAGGAACTAAGGACCACGCACTCCGAGGGGTGGTGGTGCCTGAGGTTCCAACTTTGTTGAATTGCGCCCAGTGCTACATAACTTGCAACTATGTAGTATTTGGGGGTTATTTCGACCCTTTGAAAATAAAATCTTCAAAATAAAATCTTGATTTTAAAATAGGACAAAATTGGCTTTATGCAAATATAGCCCAGAGATCCACCAGCCAAATAGCATGTAGCTAGATCTTTCACAACCGCCACCAAATATGTGTCATTTGCCAGTACATCATTGTACTGACCCCCATACATGGGGCTGCATAATCAAATGTGCAGGTTCTTCTGATGAGGAGTGAAGTGTTAGGATCTCGAGTCTACATACCAACATGACTGCCTATGGCGCATGCTGAAGATGGAGGCTCGCTACTATTCTAGTTCCGTTGTGCTTAAGTTGAACTCTGTTTTCCTTATCGGTCCGTGAGACCAAAGACTTGTAATAATTTGGGAGACTTATGTATCTGGATCTGCGTGTAATCTTGATACTATGCAATGATTACTATATTTTGTTCTGTGGTGCTATCAATGATCTAGGGAATTGAATAGCACATAACACAGGTGTTCCACCTTAATCCAAAGGTGGGGCGTCACAACCAATGGTAAATAAAAGAGATGCCGAGGTGTTCATTGTCTGTTTGTCCTATCATTTTGATGTGGGCTTGTTCCATGTCATCGGGCACGGAGGTACCCTGTTGGTGGTTCTCGATGATACACATATATTTACAATGACAAGAGCTTGCTTGGGACTCTAAGTCGAGTAGCATGAGGTTTGGGTATTCGTACTTCACGGGACACGAGGTTTTCAACTTATGATTTGTCAAGCATATGCTTCATAATTGTACTCCCATTAACTTTAACCATTCAAGATGCCTATGATGGGGGCAATGAGAGCTCAAAGCTAGTAAGTACCATAATTTTTGAAGGTTTATAAAACTTGCAATCACTGATTCCCTCTGCGAAGGGCCTTTCTTTTACTTTTATGTTGAGTCACCACCTTCTATCTTTATGCACCGTCTAAGAGAGCATAGTTGTCATTCTGAGTATAATGTGCATTGTCCCAAAGTTTTCATTGATTGATTCATGATTTTGGTTTCACTTGTTCTCAAATTATTTGTATCTAGTCGCCCTCTTAAACTTGAAGGTGTCCTATGCATTTATGTTTTGCTCTCTCATGAAGGATAAGCTGAAAACCATTTGCTATGTTTTCCTTATGATTTGAACACACGTTTGAATTTCATTGTTTCATTTTCATGATCTTTCGTTTGTGTTCTTTTTCATGTTATAATATGGTTGCTAAGTTTCTTCTATCAAGATTATATCTTTCATGCCTATGTTTTAAGTTCTTTTGATCCCAGCACTCAATGCTTTACATAGATGATCAAGATTGCATAGGCCTCAAAAATTATTTCTTTTGTTATCACTTACCTATTCGAGGGTGAGCAGGAGTTAAGCTTGGGGATGCTGATACGTCTCAAACGTATCTATAATTTTTGATGCCCCATGCTTGTTTTTACACGATTTGCTTAGTGTTTTGGTACACTTCATGGCATTTTTATGAATTTTCTGGAACTAACCTATTAACAAGATGCCACCGTGCCAGTTCCCTGTTTTCTGCTGTTTTTGTGTTTCAGAAAAGTTACACAGGAAATTTTCTCGGAATTGGACGAAACAAAAGCCGAACATCCAGATATTAAACGAAGCTTCCAGAAGACCAAAGAGGAGACGGAGCCGAGCCAGAGGCTGGCCTCACCATAGGGCGGCGCGGCCAGCCCCTGGCCCGCGCCCCCTATGGGTGAGACCACCCTGGTCCACCTCTGACGCTGCCCCTTCGCCTATAAAGACCCCCCGACGGGAAAAACCTAAAAACCTTATCACTTTTCCAGAAACACATCGCGATCCGCCGCAGTCAGTCGACCCGAGATCGGGAGGGTCCAGAAGCTCTTCCCGGCACCCTGCCGGAGAGGGGAATCGCCACCGGAGGTCTTCTTCATCGCCATGCTTGCCTCCGGCGCGATGAGTGAGTAGTCTACCTTGGACTATGGGTCCATAGCAGTAGCTAGATGGTTGCCTTCTCCACCATGTGCTTCATGTTTAGATCTCATGAGCAGCCTTACATGATCGAGACCACTGTTATGTAATTCTACATGTTGTGTTTGTTGGGATCCGATGAATATTGGTGTTATGATTAAGTTGATGTGCTAAATATTATCTTATGTTATCTCTATGTTGTTTATGATCTTGCATGCTCTCCGTTGTTAGTAGCTATCTTGGCCAAGTAGATACTAGTGACTCCAAGAGGGGGTATTTATGCTCGATAGTTGGGTTCATGCCTCTATTTAATCTGGAGGAGTGACAGAAACCTCTAAGGTTGTAGATGTGCTATTGCCACTAGGGAGAAAACAACATTCTTATGTCCAAGGACATATGCTTTGTTTACATTACACACTTTGCTTAATGCAGTTATCTATTATTCGCAACTTAATATTCACGGAGTCCTCAGATGATTCCCCGTGGGTGGATTATTAGTCATAGATGCAGTTGGATGGCGGTCTATGTATTTTGTTGTAATGCCAAGAGTAAATCTCATAGTGATCCTCTTGACATATTCACGTTGTCTTTATTCTATCAATTTCCCAACTGTAATTTGTTTACCCAGCATACTGTTATTTATCTTATGGAGAGACACCACTAGTGAACTGTGGACCCCGGTCCAATTTCCTTTATATTGCTATCACCTGTTTACTTTACTCGCACTGTTTACTTTCTCGCATACTACTATTGCTCTC
Source organism: Dactylis glomerata (assembly GCA_007115705.1). Classification (NCBI taxonomy): domain Eukaryota; kingdom Viridiplantae; phylum Streptophyta; class Magnoliopsida; order Poales; family Poaceae; genus Dactylis; species Dactylis glomerata. Next base: position 1,440,860 of record QXEO01000507.1, read on the forward strand.
CACTCGATACGCTCATACCTTTGTTTACATCAAACCGGTGAGATTGACAACCTCATCGTAAGTTGGGAGCAAAGTTCTTGGTTGTGTAGTGTGCAGGTTCCGCGTTGCTACTAGTTGAAGACGCGCTAACAAGAATCGTAAACGGTGCCCTTGTTAGAGTGTCACGCAACTGGCATGCATCACCTTCTTGAGTTTGGCTTTTTCCTACTGGATTGACATACCTTAGTTTCATAACTGAGGGAAAACTTGCTGCTATATTCATCACACCTTCTCTTGGGGTTCCCAACTGGCCGGTCATTTACATCATCAACACCGAGCCACCACCCATGTGATTACAATTGTAACACTTTACCGTGGACATGTCACGTTCGCTGTTGCCGTTTTGGCCGTTGCCATTCTTGGTCTTGCCCTTTCCTTTCTTGCCGCCGTTGCCGTTCTTGCTGCGGCAGAGCCTTGGCCTTGTTCACGTTGCTGGCGTCATTGCTCCCACTCCTCTTCAGTAAGGAGCAGAACGCCGGCGCTGTTCGTTGTCGAGGACGATCCGCCGCCGCGCCCTTCGCTGGAACACAGACGCCTGAGCAGCTCCTCGACCGAGAGCATGCTCAGATCGAGCAGCATCTCGATGGAGCACGCCATCTGCGTGTACCGCTCGGGTACCCCGCGCAGGATCTTCTAGACCACTTTCTCCTTGTCGACTTGATCGCCGAGGGAGCGCAGGTGGTTGACGAGCGCCGTGATTCGCATCGCGAACGAGTCCAGAGTCTCGCCGTCGCGGAATGCGATGGCCTTGAACTCCTTGCGCAGACATTGCGCAGTCGCCCGCTTGACGCGGTCGACCCCAACCCGCATCATCTTCACAGCATCCCATGCCTCCTTCGCCGTGCGCTTCGTCACGAGCGTGGCCTGCATGTCCGCCGGCACGGCTCGCAGGATCGCCGCGAGAGCAGCCTTGTCAACGGGCACGCTCGGAGCGTTGCCTTCCACCGCATCCCACAGGACGCACGCCTCCAAGTTTATCTGCATAAGAAGCGCCCACTCGATGTAACTGGTGGTGGTTAGCATGGGCCAGACGAGGACGCCGGCTTGTACTGCCGGCCGTTCCTAGATCATGGTTTCTCACACCACGATGTCCTTGCCGCCGTTCCGTCGTGAACGGCTCCTACCGCGGCTCTGGTAGCGTGTCCATGGTGGCGTTTCAGAGTTACGTTGCACCGTCGGAGGTGTTCCCCCTCCCGCAGCAGCAGCTTGCGCCGCCGCCGCGCCTCCGTTTGACATGGTCCCTCAAAGCTCTAACGTGGCTCTAATACCAGATGTCAGCTCTAACTTACGATCTTGGCTCTCACGAAGAACAACCCAGAGATCGAACGGGAAGAAGAGGTGTTTGTGCCGTGTAAAACTTACGGCTTTTCTCGTTGTCTTTCCTTTTATTCAGAACGGAAAGTAAAACGTGGCCTGGTAGATCCTACCCCTACGCCACGATCCGAAAGACTCGCGCCATCCCACGAGCTCGATCGTGATCAACCACGATCCTACAAACTAGGAAACAAAACAGATCGAGACCTTATGCAACAGGCTTGTGTGAGACACGCACAGGAGCGGTTCACATCTATCTACTGAAGAAGTTCAGATAAACTTAACTGAAACTAACAGAACCTAACACCTACGACGACAGACATGATTATTCAGATAACACAGTCCTGATCTGACGGTGGCAGGTTCATTGGGCTGAAGAAGTAGACGTGGGCACCATCCCCGGCGGGATTCTTGTATTCGTCTGTAAGCACAGTAGGGTGGAAATCAATCGATCAATCAATTTACCAACGAGATCGATCTGATTCCCTGTCAGTTGGTCTGGCCCTGACGCGGTGTCGCCTGCGGGTGACACCATTCCTTCCTGGAGGGCGTCGAGGGAATCCCCTGTCCACTACACCCTACGTACCGGGGGAAACCCTAGGACCGTGGTTCGGGCAGCAGCGCCGTGTCAACGGCGTTTTCCTTCTTGAAGGTGCTGCTTGGTACGGGGCGCTTCGGAGTACTTGAAGCGCGGTGGGAAAAGATGGAGGGCGCAGCGGTTGTAGATCATCATTGTTGTGTAGCTTCGCCTTTGTTTTCATTTCTTTTTTTTGGACATGTTTTTTGCTGTTGCCATAGCATTTTCTTATGTTCAAACTGTTGTATCGGTGTGGTTGCTATATTACTATAGCGGGGCAAAAACCTGTTTCGAGGAGCTAGGACGCACCGCAGAGTTGTTTGGGATGGAACATGAGAACGTTGAGGTCGTAGAAGGCGCAAGGTGGAAGCGCCACCGGCTGGCCTTGCTGCTTGCGGGCGAGGGCCTCGACGAGCTTGACCTCCAATGCCATGAAGTCCTCGCGCCACCATGAATCCATCTCGAGCAAAATCTGGATCGAGACAAAGGGCAATAGATTGCGTCCAGTCCGTTATTATTTATTGCCATCGATCGAGGGGCTGCCGATCCGAGTAGGTATCGACCGTGTGGCCGACTGGCCGTGCTCCTGTTGAACCAAGCAAAAGATCCAGTACTCCTAAGTCGTAATAACATACTCCTCATGGCATGGAGTAAGTAACTTGCCTTGCTTTATTTATTTTTCCTTTTTTTCTCTCCTACAAATAGAAAAAGTCCGCAAAGTACTACTACTAAACTGAAGTACTACAAAAGTATATTAGTCGAACTACAAAATACAAATGTACTTCAAGTACGGATGTTCTAAAAAGTAAAAAACAAAGTATAAAGTAGTCTAAACGGAAGTATAAAGTATAATTGTTCTCTAACTACAATTACACTAAACACGTTAAGTACAAAATACAAAATGTGCTACAAAAGAAAGTAAAAAGCACACTAACTGAAAGTACAAAAATGAAGTATAGTAAAAACCGAACTATGAATTGCATAGAAACCAAAGTACACCCACACTACGACCCGGGTACAAGCGCAATAGTTTTGGAAGTACAATTTTTTCATAAAACCTATCTATATGTGTTTCAGTATTGAGTATCTGTAGTGAGGAGCTCAAAACTGAAAATGTTTCGTAATTTGAATGAACAGTTATCAAGATATTTTGTTTCAAAATTTGGATTATGTAGAAATAAAAGGGAGAAACTGTACTCCCACCCTCTCGTATCTCCTCCCTCATCCCATCCCCAAGTACACTAAACTAAAAAACACCTTAATAAAAAACTGAGTACACTTACATTAAAACCAGAGTACATCCATAGTGGTTTCAGAAATATAAAAAGAAATTCTCGAAACCTTTCAACATGTGATCAAGTTTTAATGATTTGGACACGGGAAGTTCAATGAAATTGTTCATAATTAATTCCGACAAATGGTTCTCCCAATATTTTGTTTAAAAATTTCAGATTGAAAATAAAATAGAGAAGTACATCCCTCTCATGTTCATCTCTCTCTCTCGTTCTAATCCCACTTTACTTCTTGTTGCAACACTAAACAACATGCAGGCACCCTACGAGGACTCGATGAAGAAGAAATCGACACTTGGCGAAAGCACAAAAAACGAGGAAGGAGAACGCGAGAAATGTTGCGAGAAGAGCGTCCTAAAAGAGACTTCACAGAAGTATTATCTTTTTCTAGTGATTCCCCTATAACATTTCAATGCAATATTTTTTATTAGCCAATAGATATACTTCCTCCGTCCCATATTACTCTTCACTAATACAGATGTATCTATCATTAAAATATGTCTAAATATATCCGTATCAGCAAAGAGTATTATGGGTCGAAGGGAGTATTATTTTCTTACAAGGCCAACGGCCCAAAATGGCAGTCAGTACAGTTTAATATTGAGCCCAGTTCAATAGAAATACCAGGTCGGGCCGAATGGGCCATACTTCTTATGAACAGGTCCATCTCCATGTGCACATTCGTCATCCACGTGGATTGACTCCGTGGCCTAGAGACAAAACCAAACAAAGCTGGCCTCTCCCCCCAATTGCCGGAAGAGAAACCCAACCCAGACTCCGATTCCCCAATCACCACCGCTCCTCCGCCGCCGCCGCCGTCCATGGCGTCCGCCGCCGCCGCCACCACCGCGCACCTCCGCCTCCTCTCATCCTCCTCCCTCTCGAAGCCGCTCCTCTCCAAGCCCCACCTCCTCACCCTCTCCCGCCCCGTCTCCTTCCAGCGCCTCGCCGCCAGGTCCGCCGCCTCCCCGACCCCCTCCACCTCCTCCTCCGCCTCCGTCGACCCGGCGCAGCTCCCCCCCGCGCTCCGCGACATCATCACGCTCTTCCAGTCCGTGCCCGACGAGCGCACCCGCTACAAGCAGCTCCTCGCCTACGCCGCCCGGCTGCCGGCCATGGACCCGGCGCTCAAGACCGACGCCAACCGCGTCCGGGGGTGCGTCTCCCAGGTCTGGGTCCACGCCGCGCCGGAGGACGAGGCGCCCGGCTGCGTCAGGTTCCAGGCCGACTCCGACGCGCAGCTCACCAAGGGCCTCGCGGCGCTGCTCGTGCTCGGGCTGTCCGGCGCGCCCGCCAGGGACGTGGCCATGGTGCCGGTCGAGTTCATCGAGATGCTCGGGATCAGGCAGAGCCTCTCGCCGTCCAGGAACAGCGGCCTGCTCAACATGATCAACCTCATGAAGCTCAAGGCGCTGCAGATCGCTGCCGGTGGTGACGCAGCGGCCGGCAGCCAAGAAATCCGCCAGGAGCTTGCTGAAGCGTCTGCCGTGCAGAAGGAAGAGCCTCGGTTTGAGGCTTTTGATACGGAAGCACATGAGAGTTCAAAGCCGGAGACGCCTGAGCAAGAACAATTCAAAGAGGAACCAGCTGCTGTGCTCCAAGGAAATGGCAGCCTTGGAGGTGGCAGGAAGGAGAGGATAAGGCAAAATTTGGAGAGAGGGCTTTCACCAGTAGAGCTAAAGATTGAGGACATTTCGCATCAACACAGGGGGCATGCAGGGGTAGCAGGCAGTGATGGGGAGACACATTTCAACGTGCGGGTGGTGTCGGAGGAGTTTGAGGGGAAGAGCATGCTCAAGAGACACAGAGCTGTGTATGATCTCCTGCAGGATGAGCTCAAGAGTGGGCTGCATGCGCTGTCCATCGATGCAAAGACACCATCCGAAGTCTAGGTACCACATATAGCTTGATGCTGCCCATGAGGTTCATTTTTGCCACATTGTAAATTTTAACTAGAATAGTGCTTCTCACTTGCTGAGAACTCTCCTTTATAATTCTGATTGGCTTAAAGATACATCACATATGATACTTGTGCCAGCAGCGAAATCTGGTTTCCAGATATACTAAAACAGAATTTGAAATCATCAGTGATGAACTTTCATAGAACTTATGAAGTGAGTGCAATGGTTGTCTTCACCACCCAATTACATAACATATGCATTGCATGATTCCAGTTCTGTGAAGTCTATTGAGTGCTATTATGTAAATCCAATGCATCAACCAATCCAGCCTTGCTGTCGAGTTCATTGGGTTCAGGTTATTCTCTTTGATAAGTAGCCTGAAAGCTAGATGAATTGTTATCCAAGCTGTAACTAGACATGTAAATTGGTGATGCTTAGGCTAACTCCAACCCACACTGTTGAAACAAATGAACTAGTTTTTCGGAAAGTGATGGGACTTCAGAGATGTAGTTCATTTGATTGAACTAAAGAGGGTTAGAGGGCATCCTAATGGTCACCAATTTTCACCGCTAGCTGGAACAGAATAACCAACCTATATTAAATTGAAGTCTGAAATGTGAATTAACTACTACAGAATATATTTGTTCTGCGTGGTGGTTATCTTGACTTCAAAACTAAATAAACTCATAACACCATGTACACTGCTGCCTCGCAAAGTGTCTCCTGGAAATATTTAGTTGAGCTAAAAATTATATTTATTTTATTTTGACCGTGTGAGATTGTACATAATGGTGATTAACTTAAGAGCTCTCACAAGCCACCAATTCAAACAAATTGTTAGTAGTTGGTTGAGAGTGACTATGGCTTATAAAGAAATCTGTGTTCTTTATTCTCCAGTCCTCTCCTATAACTATTTCGAGGCCAGTTCTTGACCACTAATGAGCACAACCTCGGTGGCATAGTTGGAATCATGCATCCAGCTGTGAGGGCAACTTATGTTGCATATAGGGGGCATAATTAAGTTAGTGGGTGTGAGTGTATCTGACAGACTATCTGGTACTATTGCAATTCAACTGAAATTATAGTCTGCATTTTCCTTATTAAATCAGGTTATAGCTTATGTCTGATGGTATTGTGTTTAGAGAACACACTAGAATGCCCAAATTCCAATACTGTGTGTTTTTACCAGCTCTTGTGGAGTTGTGTTAGCATGGCAAATAATTTCCAGTTGTGCTAGGCTTCAAAATTATTTTGAGTATCTGTTGACTGAAAATGCAGATATTCTCTCCTACTAGCTTAATACCCGTGCGTTGCAACGGGTAAGAAAGATACTTAAAACCAATAATACTCAGTGATGTTTTTTAAAATCTCACTCTTCATATTCCAATCTGGTATACTATTTTGTAAAGCCTGTATCTATGGCTTATACGCAAATATTAAAAACCAACAGCAATATGATTTTTTCCCCACGAGTATCAGTGTTAATTAGTTCATGTAAAAACATCGCCAGACAACATGAAGTCACTTGAATTTTCTCTCACTAACAACGTCAAAAGTCAAAACAATGAAGTCACATGGATTTACTCTACAACAATGGTCGCTCCACGGACTGAAAACACATTTCCCTAGTGGTCGTGCCCAGCAAAGCAGGCCTTCATGCAGTTGTAGCGCCAAACAACAGCCTATCACCTCATCATAGTTCCACATAAGACCTACAGGGGATGCGGCTCCAGGGTTCATTTCGAGATGACTGCATAATACTACAACGTTCTGCCCGCACTCTGATGCATTCTCTAGGACATCACTGAGCCAGGACAGCTGCTCTTTGCCAATTGCACCATTAAACATCACGAACCGTCTGTCCACGCCAACCAGACCCTCTGTTCTTATCGTTGTTCCGGTTCTTTTTTTCCAGGAGTTGCATTGCAGCTGCAGTCACTGGATGATCACGAGGCCAGCCAAGTGCGCTGAAGTCATAAGCATCAAGAACAACGAAATTGTACTGAGGGCATGCGAGAAGTCGCAGTATGCACGGTCGGAACCCGTCGGCATCTTCAGCAAATCCGCTAGCAAATAGAAAGTGGTGATGCGTGTGCTACAACCTACAAGAAAAGTTGGGCAAGATTAGTTCAGAATTCTGAAACAGTCTTGAAGCAAATACCGCCCGTATTCTGACCAAGGACGGCCTCAGGATGCCACCTTGCCACCTGGACACGGCAATCGGCGAATGTCGATCTCCACCGCCTGGACACATCCATCGCCGTGACGCGAAGGCCACCTCGCCACAGCCGCGCCCCATCTTGAGCCCTGGAGGCCCCAATCGAGCCGGTCTCCTCTGCCTGCCGGCGAATGTGGAATCGATCTCCGGAGACACCGCGACGCCTGCCGGCTATAGATCTTCTCAGCAGCGCCCTCCACATCCCACCCCCAAGTTCTGTAATACTGAAAAAAAACAACAGTTTCAGAATGAATTCTGCTCATTGGTGGCTTGATGTGAGGCAGGGCAGAGGAGCATGTTGTTCGTGGTGCTCTTGTCCGACGGTGGATGCGGCGCAGCGTGGGATGCAGGGAGCAGGGCTGCGAGTGGGCACGGTGCCGGGATTGAGGGGGACCTGGCAACACGGGGACCCTTCTACGGGCGGATCTGGCGGCGTGTTGTACTTCTGTGCCGGGGGCGCGCAGGAAATTGGGCTGCGACCTGCCGTCTGCGAGGAAGTCGACACCGCTCAGAAGAGAAGAGAGAGGGGAATTGCCCAGGACGCGTGGGCGAGACAGTCGGGATACACTCTAAACCGAACTGGTACTAATATCGTTTAGCGGTGGCACAAACCAGACCCCAGTCAGGAGGATAGTGGTAGAGGGTGATGGAGGAGCAGGACGTTGGCCGGCAACGGAGAAGACGAAGAGCGGATGCAGGGATCCTGGCTGCCGTGGCGAGAAGCCGGATGAGCTGGGAGGTACGGGCTAGATAAGAAGTGATGCGGATGCATCGAACTGGGAGAGCGCGATGGGATCGGTACGGAGGAGCTCGGCCGGCGACTACGGCGGCAGATCGAACGGGTTGAGATGGAGAAATTGGGGACGGGGACTTTTCCCACGGGAGGGCCTGGAGCTAGAGAGCGGGGAAGTTTGGGGACGCCCCGTACCGTTCCACCGGCTAGAGGTGCTGGTGGTCGCCCGTGGGACAAGATGGGGACAGGGTGGTGACGGGAGGGGAAGGGCAGCCATGGGAGGCGACGGGACGGGAGCCGGAGCTCCATGAGAAAACGCGAGCGGTGAACTGCAAAGAGTTGGTGCTGGCCGAGGCATAGGGTGTAGTGCGGGTTAATTTCCCTATTTCCAAGGGGTGTTTTTGCAAAATGACAGCGACGCAACTACCAACGTACCACCGATCGCCGGTTTATTAGTAGAGATAGTTCTGGCATCCCTATTGAAGCAGTAATATGACTGCTGTGTCTGGCTTTCTGTTTTTTTTTTCTTTGATGAACTATTTCTATACTGGTGGAGAAAATTTAGGCTTACATGTGACAGAGAACTTAATTGTTAACTTGGCTTCGCAATGTTTAATTTCACTTTCTAAGTAAACCGATAAAGTATGTGTAATGATTGTCCAATATTTGTACCTAATTTTCAGCAAGGTCAGATATTTCTCCTTGTGTGATGCAGCACTTGTCAAGCAGTTAAATTAGCCATACTGTAGCGTTATTAGATTAAAAGGAAGATGTAGTGTTCTGAATCGGATTACTGAATTACACTATCCAAGTTATGGTCTTTGTTGTCTTTTGTTGCCTGGTTGGTTTTCCTGGCTAGCAGTCTCACATCACATAAATGCTGAAGTGAAATTGTATGAGACAACTCTAAATGCAGCTAAAATGTTCAACTTAACAGGAGTGTTTTAGACAACAACTGCCACGTTTTCAGCATAACTTCAACTGATTTACGCGAAATTGCTACGGCCATTCAGATTTTTCACATGAATAATGTTTTGATCTTTGATAGAGTCAATCGCTCTTCCTTGTCATTTGGCTACCATGTTGCTATACTGGAAGTTGTTTCGCTGGGATAGTACAGGTATTATTGTGGAAGTTAGTCTTTGAGATGCTCCAGACAGCATTCATGAAACAAAATTTCCCGGAGGCATATACAGATACACTTGGACACAATCTTGATTTCGGCCCCATCTCGACCTGAGAGTTCAGATTTGTGTTTCTGTCATCTCCATATATGCATGCCAGTACACTGAGATTTGGGCTGTGAGACTGCATCATGCCATAGGCTGCAACACCGCCACAGGTGGTCGTCGGTGACAAGTCGCAATAATCTTCATCATCGGGCTGTCTAAACCGTGTGCGCATTTTAACATGCCCTATTACAATAGTTAGCTCCTCTTACATCTAATGCAAGATGCCATTTTTTATTGCAGTCCTTCTCTTCATGGATTTTTTTTCGCCTGTGGCTACCATGAGGGTTACCTCGGCATAGTGCCATAGTCAGCATCAACCTCGTCCCGCTCTTGACTTCCTCAATATAGGCTAAAAGGGCTATCACCTCGCTGGAGCGACTCATTGGCTTCTACAGCCTAGCTAGAGCGCGTGCGTCGCCATCGTTGTTCACGACGGTTCCGTTATGACTAGAGGAAGGAATAGAAGAGAGCACCAGCGAGCAAATACACGAGCATCATGCTCACACCTTGGCAATCGAACCAGCCAAAGCACACACGCGGTGGCATGCGTGTCCATGATGCCAGCACAAGGCCTCTTAGCACGACGACTTTTGGAGATGAGGTGGTACAATGCATAAGCCGATAAACGTGTAGATGCCAAAGATGAGGACCATAACAACCTTGTTAGAGGTAGATTAGGTAAATCATCTTATTGTACCCGAAGACCGAAGGCAATCCTATGCCTTCTCCAATGCTTATATCTTAGTGCGATGTTATAGGCAGAATGCTGACGTGACATCATAGTTAATAACGAAAGAGATTGATGCTCACATGGAGTAAGATACAACCCTTGCATGCGGTCATATACAACAACGTTGGCTAGCTAGCTCAATCACATGATGCATGAGCCTAAATTTGTTAAGTTTAGAATACATCACCGGCTAAGAGAGCACGCTAATATGGATGCATTGTAGAAGTCTTGACTCCTGAGGCCGCTCCCTTCCCCCAAACTTTGTTCAGCAATATAATTCGACCTACCATATTCTTCAAAGGCATGTCGTTTCACAAGCGCATGATACTCTACTTCGCTCCACATGCATAGTTTCTTACATTTTCAAACTCGTGTCGTTTCACAAGCATATTGATACTCTACTTCGCTCCACATGCATAGTTTCTTACATCTTCCGCATACACACAGCGGTCATCCGCACATCTTGAAGACACACACTTAGCACAAATCAACACGCTAGGATCAGTTACCTAATTTCTTAAGATCATTCGATCCGTCGTAAATAGAGGTCGACCAAATGACACCGAAAAGATTGACTTTGCTTTGACCGGGAAACTGAATCAAAATTGAATCTTGGACAAGTAGCTGGTGTCGCCCCTCCAGTTAGCCGGGATAACATTGTTGGCTACGAGCGTCTTGCCGGACTCGCTGGTGACACGCAGAGACAATGGCCCTAGCAGCGCGTTGCTGGTGTCGCATCGCCAGACGGAGCCCCAAGAGGAGGACGACTTCCCCACTGACGCCCACGAGGAGGACGACTTCCCCAACAAGGAGTTCTTCCCCGACATTGATAACCTCTTCAGCGACATGTCTCTCGGTGGCGACAACACCAACAACGGTTCCTTTTCTGCACCAACATCGTATGTGATCCTTTACAATCTATTTCAGATCATGCTTTAGTTCTTATTGCTATCAATCGGTCTAGACTTGCTGATGTTTAAAATAATATTTTTAACAATCGTTTTAGACATATTGCTTATATATTATATGTTATCTTGCATGATTAATTTAGTCTCTGTTAAATTAGTCATGTTTTATACGTTGCTTTTATGGATTAAATCATTGGGCAATTTTCTCATATTTCTGACAGGGGATTGCAATGCTTTGCTCGCAACATTTACATAAAAAATATCATGCCAAATTACCATGCTATGTAAAAACTCAAAAGTACGAATCACATCATATAAAGCTTTTGCATTGCTTCTCGTCATGGCATCATCTCCAGAGATTTAGATAATTCTAACAAAGCCGACCTTAGTTGAGGAGTTGATATATAATAGGCTTGATACTTTTAATCCTACTCTCCCAACGAGTATTACACAAAGATTTTAGAGTGAAACTTGGAACATGGTCAAGGAGAACTTTCCATCTTTTAGTTAAACTTGAAAACAGTACATATGTTCGTTGGACAATGCCAAAACATGGTATATCTTACTGCACGAATTCGCCATGTCACAAACAGTGAGATTAATACCATGACAAGCATATGGCATATATAACGCTCTCAGATTTATATCAAGTAATTGTTTTTGTACCCCTTGATTTTTCCCTTTCATGTTTGAACCATTATCATAACCTTGTCCTTTCACATCATCAATATTAGGACCAAAAGATTTCATGGCAGCAAGCAGTTCGTTAAAAAGACCCAAATCAGATGTCTCATTTACCTTTTTAAGGAACCCAAGAAAATGTTCTTCGCTTTTCATGTTTTTACTTGACAAGTTAACACATGGAACAAGTAGAATCATTTGCTCCTGGTGACTCACATCCGAAATACAATCAAGGATAATGGAGAAATACTTGACCTCTTCAACAATTTTTATAAAAGAACTTAACACTAGATGCTAAAAGAGAGATCAACTCATTTTGAATTTTATGGCTAAGGTAATGATGATGAATTTCATTATTTTCAATGCGTCTAAGATGATCTTGCATTACCAGGTCAATTCAGCGATCATCTCAACAGTAGCTAAGAAATTGCCATTATTATTATTGGAAAGTCTCACTAGATCCCCGAAATGATAAATTATGTTTCCCTAGATATGTTACAACAGCAATTATTCTTTGCAAAACTTGTTTCAAGCGTTCTTTCTCTTTTGCGTATATCTGTTGCAAATTTTTATCAACTCATTCCAATTGCTCATATTACTAATGTGCCCAACACTATTTTCGTGATCTTTTATCCTTGCACGAACGTCCCTCCAATCGCCCATTCCCTCCGTTGCTAATTTTTTTGAAATGGGTATCCCATGCCTCTGCATGAATTGATGCATACGGTATTTTATTAACAAAGATCCAAAGTTTAGTACAAAATTATTACAGCTCAAGGGTCACACAGTGTCTCCACAAGAATCAGCCATCTAAACAAAAGATAAAAAGATAGATGTTTCGACATCAGCATGCTAATCTTCGGTCACACCGCCAGCCACACCGGCTGTATAAATCCCGTGCTACCGTTGCCATATGGTTACACCCAATATCCATAGCAAGACACCCCTCCGTTGCTAATGCACTCTTGTTATTATTTAACTTGAAAATCTTACAACAAAAGCAAAACACCTTGTCAACATGATTCGAATACATCATCCATTCTCGATCATGAACTTATCCATTGCTTATTTTTCAAGACTATGAGGTATAGACATCAAGACATGCCATGCCACGAAGCAAATGTGGTAACACAGTGCCACTTCAGTTTGACGGTCAAAATCGAGCACGGTCTCCAGCTCTGAGATGAAACCAGAAGGTCTAATCTTAGTTGTTTGTACGTGGCATTGAGAGTGCTTGCGCAACATTCCCATATTTAGGCATTTCATTTAGTTTGCTTGGACTGGTATTCGGGTGAAAAAACCTATGACCTAGCATTCCGTGGTTGGATATGGCAGCAGGCATTTGTACATCCTTCCTTTCCTGGATACTGCTTTTGAAGAACCTCTGTTGCAGTCATCTGTTGCGAAGGACAGTGATTGGGATTGTTATTTGTGGTTGCGTGGGGCTGACCGCTTCAACATGACATTTTGGTGTCATGTATTTTTTTTCATTTTTAATTATTGGGTGAGATATGTTTGAAGCTAGGTGAACTTACTACCAGCTTGATATTAAATATCTTTCCCGTAATTAAACAGCTTTATACAATCATATATACTTCAATAAGGCTCGATAATTCAACGTCGTACCATATTTTGCATATTCATCTACGCTAACACACGGCGCACCCACATCTTGAATACACACAATTAACGCCAATCAACACGACTGGAGTCACCTATATATTAACTTAAAACCCTCGGATCCATTGTAAATAGGGATGGACCAAATGACACCGAAAATATTGACTCTGCCTCAACCGGGGAAGTGAATCAGAATTGGATTTTGGACGAGTAGCTGGTGTCTCCCTTCCAGCCAGCCGGGATAACATTGTTGGCCACGAGCGTCTTACCGGACTCACTGGTGACGCGTAGGGACAATGGCCCCATCAGCCTTTCGTAGGAGTCGCACCGCCAGACGGAGCCCCATGAGCGGTACATGGGCTCCCAGCGCCCCGTGGGCCGGCCATTATTGGAGCGCATGAGGTCCATCTTCACCACGGTTCCGTCCCGATTGGCATACTGCACCAGCACCGGGAGGTAGTTTGGGTTGGCGCCGCGCAGGACGTAGAAGCTAAGCTTCATGCCCCGAAAGTTGCAGGGCACCCTCCTGAATTGCATGTCGATGATGCCCGCGTGCCGGAGCTGGTCGTTCCGGCCCGGCATCGCAAGCGCGCCGAACGCCGTGCCACTGAGGTCGAAGTGGTACTTAGCCACCGGGTAGTAGTTCATGTCGGTGATGACCACCATCTTAGTCTGGCCGGAGCAGGCAGGGTTGTTGGCTCTCGTGCATCGTATCTGAAACACACCAAAGAGGGTCAACTTCCCGATTTGGCATCGTATGTGCTCCTACTTGCAATAATTAACATTGATCAACATTCAGTTTGAGTTTGACCAAGCTAATCATATATGATCAGCAGCATCAACTGATTTAACTGACACTGTCGACACAATGCGTGGTAGTACTCCCTCCATTTTAAATTAACTTGTGTTCAGTGAAAGTCAAACTTTGCAAAATCGTGAGTAACTATACAAAAATATATATAAACATTTATAATACTATAAAATAGATATGTTGAAATTATCATAATTTTTATAATATATATTTAATATTATAGAATTTTTTATTCTTATCAATATATTTGATTAAATTTTATCTAGTTTAATTTTAACTAAATTTAGAATGCATGGTAAATATGGACATAGTAGTACCTGATAGCAGGTGCCGCAGCCGGCGCCGCCCTGGAACAGAGGCTCGTTCCCGCAGGACGTCATGGCGGACAACGGATACTGGTTCACGTTCTTGAAGCCGCAAGCACCACCTGCAAGTAGATCGACCGGCATTGTTACTACTAAGCTGCCACTGCTGCGTGATGAAAAACATTGCGCCGCCGCCAGGAGTATGACTGTACGAGCGTACCATTGTCGTCGGGGCCGGCGCCGTTGGGCCTGCCGTACCAAGTGGCCTTGGCGGGGAGCCAGCCGGAGTTGTAGGATCTGGCGGCGGAGGTGCTGTAGTCTACCGCCGAACGGACGGACGGGACGAGCATGGAGAGGAGTGCGACCAGGGCGACGGCGCCATTGGTGGTGACACCAGCCATATTGGCACTGCGATTCTATGAACCTCCTTAGACTTGTACGATATGTGTACTTGCTGTACTCCTCTTTGTGTTCTGATGATGGCTGGGCACTGGGCAGGATGGCATATATAGGCAGGCCAACGGGCAAAATCAGGTGAGAACGACGAGTCGGTGCCAGTTGCAGTTGGCACCCGACGACGACGACGATAACGACGTGTAATGGCGTGTTTAGAACTGCAAGGGTAACATGGCGACGGAGGGAATCACGGAGGAATGGAGGTTCCGGTTTAAGTGTTTATACGACTATAAAATATCTCATCTTCCAAAATCACATCTTGGAAGTGGTCATCAAGTAACCGCTAATGATTGCCGTAGACAAGCGAAAAAAAATCCTATCCAATGATCATCGAGTAACCAGAATCAGATCATGGGATGGGTTGCGGAAAGTCAGACCGCTGTTGTGAATCAAGATCTAGCCTCACGCTATATATTTTAATTCAAATGGTGCCATGTGTATCAATTTATCTTGCTATGCAGTGAAAAATATCAAAGCAGAAGGTATGGAATAAAATTCACTCATATAATAATGTGATAGTACATTCCTGTCAGTAGACTGCAATTTTGTAAAATCTCAGTCAATGTGATTTGTGTTGTGTTTGTTAAGTCTATGTCCACACAAAAAAACAGCCAAGATATAACTAAATTGAGGAAAGTCCATTTTGCATCCTTCAAATTTCAGCAAAGTTCACTTTTCGTCCTAAATGGAGCCTAAACTTTGCTAGTACGTTCAAACGCCTGGTTTTGATCCTTTTTACGTACAGGTTTAGAATGACCTGTAATTTATTCAATTGCATAGCTCGAGCTATACTTAAGCATGATAGTTATTTTAAGCACACAAAAAATTATGCTTTACCTCTAGTGTTGCATCCTCCGTAGAACATGGTCACGACAATGTGGATGATAACTTATGGAATAGGAGCTGATGGTGCTGACAAGGTACATCCGTTCTAGAGAAACTACTACTCTAGAACACTAGCGGAGCTTCCCAGAAATTGTTGGGCGGGCCAGCCAAAAGAAGAGCACTTTTTCTATCTTTCACAACCTAATTTAACTCTAAGGCCTTTTTTGATTCATAGGATCCTAAAATGAAGGAATAGGAATAGGAAAAGGAAAAGGATAGGAATGCAACCGGAAAACTAAGACTACAGGAATATTTTCTTCAGTGAGCGTTTGAAACATAGGAAAGGAATACTAGAGGAATTTTACATGTGCTCTGAAGGATTGCGGAATATGATTGTATTGATACTTGGATTGATGATTACAATGAGCCTCTTGGGCTGTTTATATAGTAGTACCAAACTTGGAGACTAAGAAACCTAGTAGAGATAGATCTAGATTACAACTTTAAACTACCAAATATACCTAAGACGTGATATACTCTAACCCCCCCCCCCCCCCCCCCGCAGTCGGATCGGCAGTGAAGCGGACGGTCTGACTGGAGCATAAGCCAGAGGTGAGGTGGTAGCTCTTGTTGCCGAGGTCGATGTAGCCGGGAGTGAGGGCGCTGTAGTCGTGGTCGATGATGCCGTTGGTGAAGTAGTCGCCGTAGATGAAGTCGATGAAGTTGATGTTGTCGTGGTCGATGTCGTTGCTGAGCCGAAGAAATTTCGCCGTAGTGTTTGCAGTTGTAGTGGTAGTACTTGAGGTAGACGAGGCGGTAGTCAAAGTAGCTCGATCCGCAGTGCCGAGTTTGCCAGACTCGGGAGCGTGTCGGGGACGAAGGCACGCATCGGTGTTGCTAGCACCGGACGTGCGAAGACAGGGACCACCATGAGCCATGCGAGCCAGAGCCGGATTGAGAAGCAAAGAAAATTTTCCGTAAACGGTCGGTGTAGAACTTTTCCGCCGTGTCGGAGTAGACGAAGGGGCTGCAAGGAGAAAACTTGTGCACAGACGTGCAAATAAAAATAGACTGCGACTCTGACGGCAAGGTCGTGGTGGACGAAGACGAAGTGGTAGTTGTCGATGGCGATCGAGTTGTAGTGGTAGAAGATGTCGGGGATTAAACCCGGATTTTCTTCTTGTAGTAGCGCGGCGTTGCTAGTAGGAGAAGGAGAAGATTTTGTCGGCGTTTGACGATGACCACGGTCGGTGATGGCGGCGACGTGATGGAGTTTGTTGATGTAGATGGTTGTCGGCGATGATGACCACGAACGATGTTGGTGAAGACGATCCGGCGTGGTCGACGACGAGGAGTAGCCGAGGATGCGTCGATGCCAAGATTGATGTAGAGGCGTGAGACGACTTGGCGATGCTGTGGAGTAGATCGGCTTGATGGCGAACTTGGCGGCGAGATGATCGAGTAGATCGGCTGGTGCAGATCGGTTGACGACCCGGCGGTGTACTAGTGGGGACGGGGCCTCCAGTCCCGGCCCGTAAGGGGCTTTAGTCCCGGTTTGCAAACCGGGACCCCAGCCGCGGGACTAAAGGCTGAACCTTTAGTCCCGGCCCGCTTACCAGCCGGGACTGGAGGGTGTCCACGTGGGCACCTCGGAGCGAATCAGGGCCAGGACCTTTAGTCCCGGTTTGTAACACAGACCGGGACTAAAGGGTCTGCAGTTTTTTGTTTTTTGCTTTAGGGTTTTAGGATTTAGGGGTTTTAGGTGGTCGGGGGATTAACGTGATGCCTCGTTTGGTGCCTTGGTGTTCGGGAATTAGTTTATGCATATATATAAGATTAACTTATCTTACAAAGCGAGCATATATATACAATTATATGGAGATCAGAATTATCGGGACAAGAACCCGTCTATTCGATTACATGGACCAACATCAGTAATGGCCCCTAGCTACACTAAATCGTCCTTTGTCGTCTATAGCTTCTATCCTCAGAAAGGCCGCTAGCTCCTCTGCAACAGCAATCGCGCGTTGCTCTGGTAGGTACTTCTCCCGCATGGCCGTGTACTATATAAGAAGAGGAGATGAATATGAATATCAATCATGATAACAAAGAATGACGAGTAAAAATAGTGGTGTGAATGTTTATTGCTTACATCGTATCTGTAATCCTTGTGCTCAGAGATAAACGTGCGAATGGTCTCGCAAACATAGTATCCACATAGATGCGTCCCCCGTGGCTGCTGATCGCACTTTACGAGAATAGAATATATATAATCAAAATAATAATCTAGCATTACAAATGTATTGAAAATAGAAGTATATCATACTACTACTTACCTGAGCCGCTCTAAAGGTCAGCTTCTCATCCCGGATACCGGGAGTCACGCACTTGAACCGCTTCCAAACCCTGCCCGACAAGGAAAATGATTTGCTAAGTTTTTCATTAATTGATATATCAGAAAATCATCGAAAGAGACCGATAGAGCGCAAGAATGATAAAACTACCCTTGGAGCATGTCCTGCAGGCTTTGGAACTGTTCCAAGGGTCTCGATAATGGGTCGAAGGCATCAACTCTTCCCTTATCAATTTGAATGTCCAACAGAATCCAGTGGAAGCTGCACATATATATATATGTGTCAGTAAGTTATCAATAACACTCATAAGTGAATGGACACAACAGAGTAAGACCCTCACTTGAAGTTGTATGGAAACAGTATGTGGTCACAGAAATTTTGATCTGTTAGAAACCTTAGAAGGTTTTCCTCTGTCTCCTTGGGGTTATCAGTTAGCGTCTTTATATGTATTTTATCTGGGTCAATAAACCCAATATTTAGGATGTTCCTACTTTTACATTCCAGAATCTTCATTCTGCATAATAGAGTACAAGTCAGAACGAAACAAGTTATATGTAGACAATGAATTGAAATAACTGATCAAGTTATATGTAGACAACGAATTAAAAAACTTACAGACAATAGCAACTCATAAGCGATTTGTCGAGGGCGTCGGCATTGTACATCTGGAAGAGTTCATCAAAGTCGATATGGATGTCTTCGGGGCGGCCGTAGTACTCCCGTGGGACACGCGCCACGATCATCGTTCTCCCATTCTTTGATTCACTTAAGTACCATGTATGCAAGTAACGCATATTTGTTGGGAGATCATCCAACTTATCTTTGCTGACCAAAGGCGCTCCCATGACAAACTGTGGCTTAGGGGCTACCACAGCCTTGGGTAACCTGTCGTCTTGGGAAGCCAGAACGTCTTCAACCGGGATACCCCATTCAGCCGCCCACTTCTTTGCTAATTCCAAATCTTGCCCCTGCACCAGAGAGGGAACATTCTCGGGTAACACCCTGAGGGGTGGGATCGACTGTTTGGCCTGTTGTCCAAGCTGAGGAACGTCTGATCTTTTTTTGCTTGTAGTTGAACTTGATTTGCTCCCACTTGCACTTGCACGTGACTTGCTCTTTTGCCCTTCCTTCTGCAATGTGCGTGTATAGTCGTCAGGCTTATGGTGTAAGTCATACTGTGATGGAAGGGTCATGAAGTATTTTGCATATGCTATTTGCTTCTCGGTGTATTCCGGGCGGGGCTCGGGTTCCTTCTTTTTCATCTGCGCATCATAATGTTCCTTTGCTATCCTGGCGTTTTCCTCGTCGGTACGATCATAAGGTCTGATAGGAAGATTAGCATGAGGTACCTTTGGGAGGGGCGACAGTTTGCGCTTTGGGGAGCTCCGTCGCTTAGAACTCATCGACGGAGCGTTCTTGCTGGCACGCTTCCGCTTAGTATCCTTAGCGGGGGGCGGCGGAGACGGCCGACCCAAGTCCGGCGGCGGTGATCGAGATGGACTCGTGTTGTGGTGGCCGTCGTCATGTGGAGGGCTTGGAGGTGATGGAGGTGTAGGTGACCTGCGACGACTCGGAGGCGGTGTTGTCCTTGGGGCCGAGCCTGGAAGCTTGATGTAGTTCTTGTCCCATAGGATGACTCCACCCAGTACTTCTCCGAGTGTCCTCTCATCTTCTGGTCCAGCCATGTCGAGCTCCATATCATGAAACCCCGCCATGATTTCATCCACCCCGACTTTAGCAAAGCCAGCTGGAATCTCACGGCCATGCCAGCGTGCATCAGGGCCAGAAGGTAAAGCTTGTCCGACGGCCACCTTCATGGATATGTTCTTGAATTTCTGATGGAGTTCACATGATGTTGACTCCTTGATTCCATCCACGGGGTAGCCGGGACCGCCCTCTATCATTCTTCGTGCATCGTCGGGCGGGGCCTCAGATGCAGCCACGCTGCTTTTCCGCTTAGATGGGGCGCCGGTAATATCGAGTGCAGGATCTTCCTGGCGCGCTACTCCTCTAAGCTCGTCAATCTGCTTCTGTTGCTCGTTAAGCCTGGCAAGCAACTGGTTGAACTTGTCATTCTCCTCATCCTGCTGTCGCTTCTTTGCTCTCGCTCGGCTTCTGTAAGTGTCTTGGTCTCTGGCAAACCCAAGCCACCACGGGTAAGAAGGACCGAAGCCTCGCGTTCGTCCTCCATGTTCGTCATTGCCGAGGACCAGTGTGAGCAAATCTTTCTCTCTATCTGCAGTGAACTGTCTTTTTCCCTCTTTAATTTCTTTCACTATCTTTTTCCAATTCTCCCTGGGTATCCTAAGACCGTCACTGCAGATGAGGTCCCCTGTTTCTTCGTCGTACGAACCACCATGCGCAAGGAACCAATTCCTTGCTCTCAATTCCCACTCATCACGGATGGGTTCAGGTACGATGCCTTTAGCTAGCAGATCTTGCTCTTTCTTATCCCACTTTGGGATGGCAGTCTCATAGCCCCCTGGCCCCAGCGTGTGGTGATATTTCTTTTTGTCGGCATTTTTCTTGTTCTTTTCTGATAATGCCTTGGCATCTTCTGACTGCTTGTACTCCTGAAATGCCTTCCAGTGATTCTCACATTCTGGCAGGTTGAAATGTGACATGATATCATTCCAAAGATTATCTTTGTACATTTCGGCGACATAGTCACTATCGGCTGCCCCTTTGCGCTTGTTCCACTCCCGAACGCTGATCGGGACGTGATCCCTAACGAGAACTCCGCATTGCTTCTTGAATGTGTCAGCAGCATTCTTAGGAAGCTTTGGTTCGCCCGTAGGCAATATCACCTCAAAGGTGTAATGCGTCCGTGCGTCCAACTTTTTAGTCGGGCCTCGTTTCGTAGCTTTGCTCGATGTGGAGGCCTAAGAGGGAGAAACATTCGTCAAATGAATGTATATGTATACAATATAGAGCTATCTCCAATATTTTTCACATATTACAAGTGATTGTCGAACTTCATATGTATACCTCGCCGGACTTTATTATTTCTCCACCGGCTTCTCCACCGGCTTCTCCATCAGTGGAGCTATCACCTTCTCCGTCATTGGAGCTATCTCCGGCCCCATCGGCTTCATCTTCGTGTCGATCAACCTCCATTCCATCTCCGGAGGGGTTTAGATATGACGACGGAGATTCAGCAGGTTCAACGTCGGGGGCGTCTTTGATTATATCTTCGATAAGTTCTTCCTCTTCGAGGTTCCTGCTATGTGGATCCATAGTTCTGCAAAAAACGAACATTTGATTAACTAATAAACTAACAAACTATATATGATGCAAAATAATTCTATATATTCTAACTAAAATAATTCTATTCTAACTAAAATAATTATATTCTAACTAAAATAACTCTATTCTAACTAAATAACTCTATTCTAACTAAAATAATGCTATTCTAACTAAATAATGCTATTCTAACTAAATAATTCTATTTTAACTAAAATAATTCTATTCTAACTAAAATAACTCTATTCTAACTAAAATAATTCTATTCTAACTAAAATAACTCTATTCTAACTAAAATAATTCTATTCTAACTAAAATAATTCTATTCTAACTAAATAATGCTATTCTAACTAAAATAACTCTATTCTAACTAAAATAATTCTATTCTAACTAAATAATGCTATTCTAACTAAATAATTCTATTCTAACTAAAATAATTCTATTCTAACTAAAATAATTCTATTCTAACTAAAATAATTCTATTCTAACTAAATAACTCTATTCTAACTAAAATAATTCTATTCTAACTAAATAATGCTATTCTAACTAAATAATTCTATTCTAACTAAAATAATTCTATTCTAACTAAAATAACTCTATTCTAACTAAATAATGCTATTCTAACTAAAATAATGCTATTCTAACTAAATAATGCTATTCTAACTAAATAATGCTATTCTAACTAAAATAATTCAATTCTAACCCTAACCCTAATTAACACTAGCTAATTAACTAATTAACAAAATAGATTTTTTTTGCAAAAAACCTTGCAGGCGGCGCGGCGGACGGCGGGTGCAGGCGGCGCGGCGGCGGGTGCAGGCGGCACGACGGCGGGTGCAGGCGGCACGACGGCGGGTGCAGGCGGCGCGGCGGCGGGTGCAGGCGGCACGACGGCGGGTGCAGGCGGCGCGGCGGCGCGCGGGTGCTGGCGGCGCGGGTGCTGCGCGCGCTAACTTCGGCGGCGGCGGCGCGGCGCGGCGGCGGCGGCGCAATGCGGCGGCGCGGCGGGCTGGCGCGGTGGTCGGCGAACGGCGGCGCGGCAGCCTGGCGGCGTCGTCTGTGCTTCCTCGCGCGCGAAACTGCTAAGTGTTTCGCGGCGGGGAAGAAGAAAGCTTTTATACCCCGGGACCTTTAGTCCCGGGCGGTCGCTCAGGCCGGGACTAAAGGCCCCCCTTTAGTCCCGGTCCGTGCCACCGCCCGGGACTAAAGGCCTCGGGTGGGGGTTTCCGCAGCCAGGGCCTTTAGTCCCGGTCTGTGGCACGGACCGGGACTAAAGGCCTATTTTCTGTTTTTTCTTTTATTTGTTTAGTATTCTGTTTGCATATTTAAGAATTTAACAAAACTATAAAAATGAAAAGTGTTTGAAATTGAATAAATAATTCAAAACTATTTTCTATTTTAAAAATTAATTACTTTAACTATCCTAACTATTAACTATTTTGCCATTTTTAATTAAAAACTATGTTTATTAATATTCTTTTTGCATATTTGAGTATTTGACAAAACTATAAAAATGAAAAGTGTTTGAAATTGAATAGATAATTCAAAACTATTTTCTATTTTAAAAATTAATTATTTTAACTATCCTAACTATTAACTATTTTGCCATTTTTAATTAAAAACTATGTTTATTAATATTCTGTTTGCATATTTAAGAATTTAACAAAACTATAAAAATGAAAAGTGTTTGAAATTGAATACATAATTCAAAACTATTTTCTATTTTAAAAATTAATTACTTTAACTATCCTAACTATTAACTATTTTGCCATTTTTAATTAAAAACTATGTTTATTAATATTCTTTTTGCATATTTGAGTATTTGACAAAACTATAAAAATGAAAAGTGTTTGAAATTGAATAGATAATTCAAAACTATTTTCTATTTTAAAAATTAATTATTTTAACTATCCTAACTATTAACTATTTTGCCATTTTAAATCTAGAACGGGAGATAAGATTTATGCACGGTGGCGGCCTGAGTTAAATCTAGAAGTCTAGGATCCAGTGTTGTGGCGTTCGGTATGAAATGTTCTATTCGTGGTGCTTGTGATAGCTCTGTTTGTTTCTTTGGCAATTTACCTACAGTACTTGGAGTAAAATGTTTTAGTCACACTCTAACGAAAGAGGTAGTCTAAGATGAAATGTGTTGTGCTAGATGAACTACATGAACATTTCTAATTTTGGTGGATGGCATAGTTGCACCAAAATTCAAGCTTTGTGCTAGGAGGTTTTTTTTCTTCTACAACATTTGTTTACGAAGGCTTTTTTACTAAAGAGCGGTGTAACCGTGTCTGTCGTAGCCATGGAGAATCTTCATCATGCATTACATAAAAGGTTTAATACATTATTACATTATTGCACCAACATTCCTATCTATTATTTCTATTTTCTTCTGGGTCGTAGCCATGGAGAATCTTCATCATTCAGTAGGATGCTTGGGTCAGTTTTCACTTTGAAGGGCGGAATTTCATGAAACTTATTATAATCTACTGACATGTCTGTCTTGTCATCTACTCCCACGATGTTTCTTTTCCCTGAAAGAACTATGTGACGCTTTGGCTCATCGGACGATGTCTTCTTTTGCTGATTTCTTTTTCTCGTTTTTGTAGACATGTCCTTCACATAGAAAACTTGAGCGACATCGTTGGCTAGGACGAATGGTTCATCCATGTACGCAAGATTGTTGAGATCCACTGTTGTCATACCGTACTTTTGGTCTACAACTACCCCGCCTCCTGCCAGCTTCACCCATTTGCACCGAAACAAAGGGATCTTAAAAGTAGGTCCATAGTCAAGTTCCCATATCTCCTCTATGTACCCGTAATATGTTTCCAAACAGTGCCCATTCTCGTCTGTTGCATCAAAGCGGACACCACTGTTTTGGTTGGTGCTCTTTTTATCTTGGGCAACCGTGTAAAATGTATTCCCATTTATCTCGTACCCTTGGAAAGTACATATAGTAGAAGATGGTGGCCTGGCCAAACAGTACAGCTGATCTCCAACGGTGTCATCATTCATGAGATGTGTCTGCAACCAACTGCCGAAAGTCTTCTCGTGTTCCCCTTTAATCCAAGAGTCAGTCTTCCCCGGGTTTTCGGAGCGTAGAATATTCTTGTGTCTCACGATATACGGAGCCACCACGGTGGAATTGTGTAGAACTGTGTAGTGTGCTTGAGAGAAAGAATGCCCGTCCATACATACTTTTGCTTTCCTTCCTAGTGTGCCTTTTCCTGTCAGCCTACCCTCATACCGAGATTCAGGAACACCAATCGGCTTAAGGTCAGGAAGAAAGTCCACACAAAACTCAATGACCTCCTCTGTTCCATAGCCCTTGGAGATGCTTCCTTCTGGCCTAGCACGGTTACGAACATATTTCTTTAAGACTCCCATGAACCTCTCGAAGGGGAACATATTGTGTAGAAATACAGGACCGAGAATTCTAATCTCTTCGACTAGGTGAACTAGGAGGTGTGTCATTATATTGAAGAAGGATGGCGGGAACAACAACTCAAAGCTGACCAGACATTGGACCACATCAATCTGTAACCCTGATAGACTTTCTCGATCGATTACCTTCTGAGAAATTGCATTGAGGAATGCACATACCTTCACAATTGCCAGGCGAACATTTTCCGGTAGAATTCCCCTCAATGCAACCGGAAGCAATTGCGTCATAAGCACGTGGCAGTCATGAGACTTTAGGTTTTGGAATTTTTTGTCTTTCATATTTACGATTCCCTTTATATTCGATGAGAAGCCAGTCGGGACCTTGATACTGAAAAGGACTTCAAAGAAGATTTCCTTCTCTTCCTTAGTAAGAGCGTAGCTGGCACGCCCTTGAAACTGCCCTGGATGCATGCCATCTCTTCCTTTATGACGTTCCTGGTCCTCCCGTGCTTCCGGTGTATCTTTTGACTTCCCATACAAGCCCAGGAAGCCTAGAATATTCACGCAGAGATTCTTCGTCAGGTGCATCACGTCGATTGCGGAGCGGACCTCATGGACTTCCCAATAGGGTAGCTCCCAAAATATAGATTTCTTCTTCCACATGGGTACGCGCTTATCAGGGCCGTTAGGAACAGGTTGGCTGCCAGGACCCTTTCCAAAGATTACTTTTAAATCTTTGACCATATCAAATACTTCAGCACCAGTACGGATGACAGGCTTCCCCCGGGGTTCTGCTTTGCCATTGAAATGCTTGCCTTTTTTCTTTAAGGGATGCTTGGGCGGAAGAAAACGACGATTGAACGGGTACACATTCTTCCTACATTTGTCCAGATATATACTTTCTGTCTGATCTAAACAGTGCGTGCATGCATTGTATCCCTTGTTTGACTGTCCTGAAATGTTACTAAGAGCAGGCCAATCATTGATGGTTACGAAAAGCAAGGCTCGAAGGTCAAATTCCTCTTGTTTGTGCTCGTCCCACACACGTACACCTGGTTCGGCCCATAGCTGTAAAAGTTCGTCAACTAATGGCCTTAGGTACACATCAATGTCGTTGCCGGGTTGCTTTGGACCTTGGATAAGCACTGGCATCATAATGAACTTCCGCTTCATGCACAACCAAGGAGGAAGGTTGTAGATACATAGAGTAACGGGCCAGGTGCTGTGACTGCAACTCTGCTCCCCAAAAGGATTCATGCCATCTGTACTCAGACCAAACCATAAGTTCCTTGCGTCACCTGCAAATCTCGGGAACTCTCTCTCGATTTTTCTCCACTGCCGACCATCAGCGGGGTGCCTCAACTTATCGTCTTTCATACGATCTTCCATGTGCCATCGCAACAACTTCGCATGATCTTTATTTCTGAACAGACGTTTCAACCGTGGTATTATAGGAGCATACCACATCACCTTGGCAGGAACCCTCTTCCTGGGTGGCTCGCCCTCAATCTCACCAGGGTCATCTTTTCTGATCTTATACCGCAATGCAGTGCATACCGGGCATTTATCCATATTCTCATACTTCTCACCGCGGTAGAGGATGCAGTCATTAGGGCATGCATGTATCTTCTGCACGTCTAATCCTAGAGGGCAGACAAGCTTCTTTGCTTCGTACGTGCTGGCGGGCAATTCGTTCTTTCTTGGAAGCATCTTCTTCATCAGTACCAGCAACTTTTGAATGACGAGTCAGTCACACCGGTCTCTGCCTTCCACTTCAGCAATTCCAGTGTGCTACCCAGCTTCTTCTGGCCATCTTCACAAGTTGGGTACAACAATTTGTTGTGGTCCTGTAACATCTGCTCGAACTGCAACCTCTCCTTTTCTGTGTCGCAGCCTCGCCGTGCTTCAGAAATGACCCGGCCAAGATCATCAGCGGGATCATCTGGTTCCCGTTCTGCACCCTGATCTTCTTCTTCATTGTCTTCCATTGCGGTATCAGCATACTCAGGGAACATAGATCGGTAGTTGTCATCATCGTTCTCTTCTTCTTCATCGTCGTCTTCCATCATAACCCCTCTTTCTCCGTGCTTGGTCCAAACATTATAGCCCGAAATAAAACCGGACCGAAGCAGGTGGCTCTGAATGACTCTTGAGGAAGTGTAGTCCTTCTCATTCCGACATTCAACACATAGACAAAACATATAGCCACCACCATGCTTGTTCGCATCGGCCGCATCTCGAAAAGAATGCACGCCTTCTCTGTAAGCGGCGGTGCGTCGATCACCATACATCCATGGATGGCTCATCTGCGTCATGCAACAGTATATCAAACACAATCACGATCCTAAAAATTAGTACCGCACGGTCTAAACGAGGAAATATAGTTGCTAACCTTTTAGAATAAGTGGAAATAAAGAGGAAGAGGCTTAAGCGTGGCTCGGGCACCTCATATCGTAGTTGTGTTCGGTGAACTGAAGCGGCATCGCTCTAACAAACATTTCAACAAACACCTCTAGTGCATCCAAGCAAAAAGGAGAGCTAGCACACACTCACACACTTTCATCCAAAAAAATGCAAGAGGGGAGAGAGGGGCTGCAGGGGCCATATATATAGGCAGAGTACTTTAGTCCCGGTTTGAGACACAAACCGGGACTAAAGGGGGCGCACATGCGGGCCGCCCAGCGCATAGCCCTTTAGTCCCGGTTTGTGTCTCAAACCGGGACTAAAGGCTCGTAACGGGCCGGGACCAAAGCCTCCCGGGCGGTTGGCGAATTTGGGGCGACGTGGCCGGGCCTTTAGTCCCGGCCCAGATGGAGGCCGGGACTAAAGGGTCCAGGCCTAAGGCCCGTTTTCTACTAGTGGGTCTTCCAGTACCCGTAGAACTTGCTTTGGCTTGGAGCTATAGGTGCACACACATGCGACATGGGCATGTGCTCTCGCATGCATGGTGCCTGCACCTTGAAGACATGCTGGATGCCGTCCTTAAGTTGTTTGTGCATGGAGTCGGTGATGAGAATCAATCTGCTAATCTATTGCACCGGCGGCGAAAAGGATAATCTGGTGGCTAAAATAGATCTAATTGCAAAAACGAAAAATTAACTAAACTAGCTACGAGATTTGAAGAAAACTAGCTACGAGATTTGGTGCCCCCGGCAGAGATCATGGATCGATCTCGCCGGGGGCGGCGCGGCGGAAGCGTTGGTGGCTAAACCCTAGGCGGAGCGAATCGCTCTGATACCATGAAGGATTGCGGAATATGATTGTATTGATACTTGGATTGATGATTACAATGAGCCTCTTGGGCTGTTTATATAGTAGTACCAAACTTGGAGACTAAGAAACCTAGTAGAGATAGATCTAGATTACAACTTTAAACTACCAAATATACCTAAGACGTGATATACTCTAACATGCTCATAGGACACTTGATTAGCCTAAATAATTGGATGGCAGCGTCATCTAGTGGCTACGTTGCAGCGCCAGTAAGTCACAACACTATCATTAGGCTTGATTTGCCTCGTTCCATGCAAAGGAATAGAAAAAAGAGGTCTGACTGGATTATTTGTTTCCTGCGTTTCTCCTAGGAATCTCGCTATGAAGGAAAGATTCCTTCAAAGTTCCTTTGCTACATTCCTATGAATCAAACACCTCTACAGGACCAATTCCTACAGGAACAAGAATCCTACAATTTTCCTACAAAGATCCTTTGAATCAAAGGAGGCCTAATGCATAACTAGTTTTGGCTGACCGGGCAGGCCACGGCCCATGTCGGCTTCAACTAAGCTCCGCCACTGATCTAGTGGCTTGCAAAAAGTGTGTGATGGCTACTTGTGAAGTCTTTGGGGACCAATAATAAAGATCTCCAGATGAAGCAAATACTGCAATATTACTTACAATATGTGAGCAAATATATTCCCTTGGTATGTTAGGGAGTATAGATTGCATGACTTGGGTTGAAAAAATTGCCAAAAATGACATGGGGCCATGTAAAGAGCCCAAAATGATTGTGGAAGCAAGATCTTGGATTTGGCATGCTTTGATTTGGTTTACTAGGGTCTCACATATATTCAAATGTTCTTCATTATTTAAATGTGTTCCCAAAGATGAAGGTGAATCTCCCAAAGTGAACTATAGCATCAATGGTCATCCCTAGTGTCGATGATATATGGGGCCAGACCATGCCCCTACGGTAAACGGAAGGATTGTTTTACAGTCCCTTGGCAATCACACTTCTATATGTTTATTTGTTTGGTAGGTGCTCGGGCCAACAAACAATGTATCAAGATGTAGTACCCTTGACTCTTTATATGTTGGTGGAGAGATCAAAAAAACAATATTACAAGAATGATCTTAACAAGTTTACAGAAGGACTCGGCGAGATTAAATGAACCTAGGGTTTCTCCCTGTAGACCAGATCCCCAAGGGCTTGAGGAAGACTTCGAAGGATCTTGATGTCATGATCTTCAATATATATATGCATCGATGGTAGAATGTTGGATACGAGTAGTCGTGGTAGAAGTCAGAAGGCTGGGGTGATGTGGGTATGCCCTACGGGTACCCGCGGATTAGTATACCGGGTCCGTCCCATTAAGGAGGTGGACTAGCACAAGGACTCGAAGATTGACTTGGACACGAAGAAGGAAGGTTCTAATCCGTATTCGACTAGGACACTTGTAAAATCTTAGTCTGGTTGCATATATAAAGCCATGCAGGGGCGCCCCTAGAGAGAGATCTAAGACAAGTTACATCGAGATCTAGAACATACAAGATAGATTAGACATAGATTAGACAAATCCGCCTACGGCGGCACCATGTAAACACCATTGTGATCATATACTAGATTGCTAGCAGGATGTAGCGATCCTCCACCGCGGGGACATGAACCTGGGTACATCGTGTGCCAATCTCGATCCCGGAATCTCTAGTCATTGCTCTTCCCCCGATCTAAAGTCCTTCATCTAGGACATTTGCCGAGTTAACCCTCGTCACTGGGCGTAGCACAATTTTGGCCAACGAAGCTTTTGGCATGGGCCTGTCTTCTGTTACATCGTGGGTTGGATGCGATGAAGAACCATATACTGTAGGGGTACTGTCTGGCCTCATATATCATCAAAAAGCGCCCGATCAACATCTATAATGAGATGGTCAACATCCATTGATTTGTTGGTTAAGTGGCTCCTCTGAATTGCCCTTGATGGACCTACATGAAAGGTTGATGATATCTCTGGCCTGAAAAGGTTATTTAAGGGAAGTGGTCTCATATACATGGAACCTTGACCCTGAATAGGCTGTACTAAGTGATCCCAAAACTTGCATCTTTCAACCTAAAGCGGTCATACTGTAGGGAACAAATTCCTCTCACTATGATTTTTGACGTATAAAGGAAAACTGCGGGAGAGATAGCCCCCTAACTGTTCATCTCCGACTTGAAGAGTTGCATGGGGGGATTTTCTCTAATAGATAATTCTTTGACTTATACCCTAACCTTCCATGTTGTATTACCTGTAAGATGCGTCAAAAGACTTAATTTGCGTGTGTGCAGACGCTAGGTCATCCATGGAATTTGGGAGGATTGTTTGTAGACTAAAGAGTCAATACGAGAGGTTGCACCCCGTCAGAATTTGCAAGTGCAGGTGTCGATATAGGTGGTAATCACGAAGAGATTCCTGCATATGACATCGATTGGTGCGACATGATGGGTGTGAAACTGGGGTCTCATGTACATGGATAGCTACTCCCTTTACTTTTGTACCCAAGTCTTTGTGTGAAAGTTTACCCTTCCATCTGTGGATCTAAAGTGGATGGTTGTGGTCTGCTCGTAGGGAAGCAAAAAATGCTGCTTCTGTGATATAAGTACGACCTAGAATTTGACCTTGTTCCTCGTATCCTTCCAATCTTCTTATCAGCCATAGTTTATCTTAGCCAAATCCTCTGTTTAGTTGCAAACCCCTCCATCACATTGTCTTTGGTCCATTACTAGGAACAAGTCCCGGTCCTAGAAGGCCTAGGGAGAAGCAAGGTGCCCAAGCAAAGGTGTCCACTCACCATAACAAACATGTCAATATGTCATCATCTTCCGCTAGTGATGATGAAGGAGGAGTACTATAGGGTCTCTCAAGTGTGATTTAGTCAGCCTAGATACCTCTCTATCTAGTAAAATGATAGTGGTGGGTGTTCTATCGATTTGTAGTGGGAATTGTCATTGTTACTTGGTAGCATGCTTATGCTCGCTTGGCTATCGATCACGTGAAAATGTTCAAATCAGGACCATGCACATGAGCAACTACTTTCTGGTGTGTATACTATGGATGGGGTTTGACGGTCCGTGGGACTGGCAAACTTTTGAACGGCGTATCACTTGTGTTCGATGTTTTCAATACTAGGAGATATAAAAAGGCAGCATAGGAATTAAAGGTGGATACACACTGTAACTTCCATTTGGTGGTTCAGTTCGAGTACTTATTCTCGGGGTCTAAGGTAAAAACTCAAGTTCTATTCTTAATTGGTTCTACCTATCAATGACCCTTCTTGCGTCACAATCCCTTATTGAAGGCATTTTATGGAGTTTGCTCGGATCAGTATTCAGGTGAAAATGCATGATTTTCCCACATTGGTTGGATATGGCAATGACGGTGTTTTATTTTTGTTTCTTTCTTTGAGGCATTACTTTTGGAGAGCTTCTCTCTCACAACTGAGGTGTTGCCAAGGATAGTTGTTGGTGTTGTTGGTTGTTGCATGGTTCAGTTCGAATACTTATTCTTGGGCTCTAAGGTAAAAACCCAAGGTCTATGCTTAATTGGTTCTACCTATCAATGACCCTTCTTCCGTGACAATCCTTTGTTGAAGGCATTTTATGGAGTTTGCTCATACTGGTATTTGGGTGAAAATCCATGATTTTGCCCACATTGGTTGGATATGGCAACAACTGTGTTTGATTTTTGTTCCTTTCTTTGAGGCATTCCTTTTGGATAGCTTGTTTCTCACAACTCAGGTGTTGCCAAGGATAGTTGTTGGTGTTTTTGCTTGTTGCATGGTTGATCACTTCAACGCAAAATTTTGGTGTCATGCATTTCCCTTTTTTTAATAATTTGGTTGTTATTTTGATAAGCTCTCAAGGTTGCGTTGTTGTAGCCAGCTAAACTTACTATCAACTTGATGTTAATATACATCCCTATATTTAAAAGCATTACACAATCATATATACTCCACATGCGGCTCAATAATACTTTGTAACATATTCTGATTTACACTGACATAGCTGGGCGCACCCACATCTGGAGGAAACAAAACTAAGGCCATTCAACACACATGAAATTACCTAATAATTCAAAATCCTTCGATCTATCCTAAATAGGGATCGATCACATGACACCAAAACAATTAACTTAGCCTCGATTGAGGAAGTGAATTCGGAACTGGATGTTGGAAGAGTAGCTGGTGCCGACCTTCCAGTAGGCGATATAACATTGTTAGCCACGAGCATCTTGCCCAACTCTCTAGCTTCCTGTCAGTTAATTACTGTGGGCTAATACATTAGCCGACCATACCATCGGCTATTAGAGCGATGGCCGACTGAGCATAGCCGACGTGATATTGCTAACGGTACACCATCGCCTATACTGATTTTCGACGGTGAACTAAATTATCCGACGGTAATTTGACCCTCGGCTATATTGTGATATCTAGTAGTGACAAGTGTTTATAGTGATAGCTTGGTGTGTTGACAGACTTTTGCACTCTACCAATCTCATTTGGGAGCATGGTTTGCGTTCGATGTTATCAAGACTAGGAGGTATAGATGTGCCATGCCACTAAGTGGATGTGGTAACACACTGCCACTTCAGTTTTATGGTCATACTCGAGTACAAGGTCTCGATCGCGTGCTCCGAGATAAAACCCCCAAGATCTAATCTTATTTTTTTTTTGTACCTAGCATTGACTGTGCTTTCACAACACTCCCTTGTTTAGGCATTTCATGGAACTTGCTTGGACTGGTATCTGGGAAAAAACATGTTCTAGCCTTCCGTCATTGCATATGGCATCAAGAGCATTTGTGCGTCCTTTTTTTTTCTGAAGACATTGCTTTTGAAGAACCTCTATCAGAGTCACATGTTGCGAAGGACAATGATTTGTGTTGTTATTTGTTGTATCGTGGGGCTGTCCGTTTCAAACACGACATTTTGGTGTCATGTATATGTTTTTCCTTTTCAATAATTTGGTGTTTTGACTAGCTCTGAGATATATATGTTTGCAGCTAGGTGACCTTACTATCAGCTCGATATAAAATATATTTCGCATAATTAAATTGCTTTATATGATCCTATATACTTTAGTGAGGCTCAATAATACAATGTAGAATATTTTGCATATTCATTTACGCTGACACACTCCACGCACCCAAATGCTGAAGACACACAATTAACGCGAATCAACACGACTGGACTCACCTATTCTACATGTCACCAAAAAGATTGACTCCACATCTACCGGGGAAGTGAATCAGAATTGGATGTTGGATGAGTAGCTAGTGTCGCCCTTCCAGTTAGCCGGGATAACATTGTTGGCCACGAGCGTCTTGCCAGACTCACTGGTGACGCGCAAGGACAACGGCCCCATCAGCCTTTCATAGGAGTCGCACCGCCAGACGGAGCCCCATGAGCGGTACATTGGCTCCCAGCGCCCCGTGGGGCGGCCATTCCTTGAGCGCATGAGGTCCATCTTTACCACGGTCCCGTCCCTGTTTGCGTACTGCACCAGCAGTGGAAGGTAGTTGGGGTTGGCGCCGCGTAGGACGTAGAAGTTGACCTTCATGCCCCGAAAGTTGCAGGGCACCCTCCTGAACTGCATGTCGATGATGCCTGCATGGCGGAGCTGGTCGTTTCGGCCCGGCATCGCAAGCGCGCCGAACGCCGTGCCACTGAGGTCGAAGTGGTACTTGGCCACCGGATAGTAGTTCATGTCGGTGATGACCACCGTCTTAGTCTGGCCGGAGCAAGCAGGGTTGTTGGCTCTCGTGCATCGTATCTGAAAAACATCAAAAGAGGGTCAACCATTGTGCGGAGTACTCCTACTTGCAATTATTAACATTTATCTACATTGGGTTTGAGTTTGACGAAGCTAATCATAAATGATCAGCAGCATCAACTAATTTTACTGATACTGTCCGCACAATGCGTGGTAGTAGTACCTGGTAGCAGGTGCCGCAGCCGGCACCGCCCTGGAACAGTGGCTCGTTCCCGCAGGACGTCATGGCGGACAACGGATACTGGTTCACGTTCTTGAAGCCGCAAGCACCACCTGCAAATAGATCGACCAGCATTGTTACTACTGAGCTGTCACTGCTGCGCGATGAAGGACATTGCGCCGCCGCCAGGAGCCCAGGAGTATGCGCGTACCGTTGTCGTCCGGGCCGGCGCCGTTGGGCCTGCCGTACCAGGTTGCCTTGGCGGGGAGCCAGCCGGAGTTGTAGGATCTAGCTGCGGAGATGCTGTAGTCGACTGCAGAACGGACGGACGGGATGAGCATGGAGAAGAGTGCGACCAGCGCGACGGCGCCATTGGTAGTGACACTGACACCAGCCATATTGCAGTACAGTTCTATGAACCTCCTTAGACTTGTACGATTTGTACTTGCTGGACTCCTGTTTGTGTTTTGATTTCTGGAGGGGATGGTTTTTTATAGGCAGGCCAACAGGCCAAATCAGGTGAGAACGACGAGTCGGCGCGCGTTGCAGTTGCATCCGACGACGACGACGACCTGTAATGGCGTGTTTAGAACTGCAAGGGTAACATGGCCGAGGAGGGAATCACGGAGGAATGGAGGTTCCGGTTTTAAGTGTGTACGACTATAAAATATGTCATCTTCAACGAAAATGGAACGAAATCACATCTTGGAAGTGGTCATCGACTAACCGCTAATGATTGTCCTACACACAAGCGAAAGAATTATATCCAATGATCATCGAGAGTAACCAGAATCAGATCATGGGGTGGGTTGTAGAAAGTCAGACCACTGTTGTGCATTAAGATCTAGCCTCACGCTATTTTTTTTAATTCAAATGGTACCATGCGCTTAATAGGTGCATGTATATACATCAAATTATCTTCATATATATAGTTAAAAAATATCAAACTAGCTTGATGGTATGAATATATAATTCACTCATATAATAATAAATAGTAGATTCATACTGCAATTTTGTAATATCTCAGTCGATGTGTTTTGTGTTGTGTTTCTTAAGTCTATGTCCACACAAAAAAACAGCCATGATATAGCTAAACTGAAGAAATTTTTCATCCTTAAACTTTCATCAAAGTTCACTTTTCGTTCTAAATGTTTTGTTTGGTTCAAATGGAGCCTAAAGTTAGTTGACCTGTTCAAACTCATGGTTTAGATCTTTTTTATGCACATGTTTAGAATGACCTGTGGTTTGTTTAGTTAGCTCAAGCTATACTTAAGCATGAGCATGATAGTTATTTTAGAAGCAAATAATAAATTATGTCGACCTCTTCTAATACATCCTCTGTAGATGATGACTGAGGCAGTGTGAATGCTAACTTATGGAATATAAGTTGATGGTGCGGATAAGTAAATCTGTTACAGAGAAGCTACTAATCTAGAGGTTTGCAAAAAACGGTGGGATAGCTACTTGTGAAGTCTTTGGGGGACCAATAATGAAGATCTCCAAATGAAGAAGGTACTGCAAGATTACTTACAATAGGGGAGCAAAGAGATTCCCTTGGTATGTTATGGAGTATAGATTGAATGAATTAGGGTTGAAAAAATTGCCTAAATGACAGGGCATGTTTAGAGGCCATGTGAAGAACTCACAATGATTGTGGAAGCAAGATCTTGGATTTGGCATGCTTGATCTGGTTTACTAGGGCTCGCAACTATTCAGATGTTCTTCATTGTTTAGATGTGTTTCCTAAGATAGACAAAGGTGAATCTCCAAAAGTGAACTATAACATCAATGTTCATTCCTATTGTCGATGATATATGGTGTCGGCCCGTGCGCCTACGGTACATGGAAGGATTGTTTTACGATCCCTCGGCAATCACACTTCTAAAGGTCGAAAGGGTGTTTATTTGTTAGGTAGGCGCTCGGGCCAATAGGCAATGTATCAAGATGTAGTACCCTTGAGACTTTATATATTTATGGAGGGATCAAAAGAACAAGATTACAAGAATAATCTTAATAAGTTCATAGAAGGACTCAACGAGATTATACAAACCTAGGGTTTCTGCCTACATAGACTAGAGCTTCAAGGGCTTGAGGAAGACTTCGAAGGATCTTGATGTCATGGTCTTCAATATATATAGGCATCAATGGTAGAACGTCCATGGAACACATGGTGTATTGCATGTCTTGCATGTCAAGTTGGATTTGTGATCTTCTTAATATAATTGTTCGGTACGAGAAGTCGTGGTAGAAGTCTGGGTGTAGCACGGTTAATTTGGTTGGTGGCTTTTGGCTTGGACCTCGTCTTCTGTTACATCGTGAGTTGGATGAGGTGAGGGTCCATAGACTGCATGGGTACTATCTAGCCTCATATATCATCAACAAGCACTCGATCAGCATCCACTAGAAAAAGTATCCATCTCCCACGAAATGGTCTGTCGATTGTTTCACAAGACCCTCTCTTACCAAAATTTTGGTTAGTTTCGTGGTAGATAGAGATACTTTTTTATTTCGGCGGCCTCTACTGCCAAGGATTTAGAAAAGGTGTGGTATATGGTCGTCTGATGCGTTTAGATGTCGTTTTTTTCGATGGCGCATTCAATTTTTAACTCTGATCGAGCTTTTCAAGGTAGTGGGCCGCGATGTCAGTGTCTCTAGCATACTTATTTGTTTTGTTACCTCGGCCTAGCTGATGATGGTTCGATATAGATGTTTATGGTCTGGCTTGTGGGTACCTGATGTCAGCCTCTCTGTTCGATTAACTGTTTCACACGATTGCTGGCTACTTTACTTTTATTTTTAACCCACCCACCTTGATAACATTGAGTGACGTTGCAGATAGATGGTCCTTAATATCTGAACAACAAACGTGTGCTATCTAGATTTATTTTATTTTCCCTCATTGCTGCCTACTTGACTTTTAGTTTCAAATCCTCATTAAATTGGAACTTGTTAAGGTTGAGAGACGCTGCTGGCGGGTGGGTATACAATGTCACCCTCTCTTGCTAGCTACTTGACTTCTTTTTTAAACCTGCCCATTAAACTTTATAACTCGTTGAAATTTAAGGATGCAGCTAGTAAGCAACGTGTGATTTAAATTCAAACTTGTTAATATCGAGAGACTTTGCAGACGGGTGGATCCCGATGTCAACCTCTTTGTACTAAGTTTTTGTTCCATGAAAAAATACTATATGTAAAAACTAGAATCGAACACCACACCTCGGTACAAGCTTCTGGAATTGTTGCCTTGCCACTACACCAAGTGCTTAATGCTGACATTTGCAGCTGGTAGGCTATACTAGCCCAATATTGCCTTATAATTGTTTCTAATGTGTTTTTTGGACGAATATTAACGCACGGGCTAAAAGGGAAAATTATATACTTTTAGACATTAATACAGGTAGGTGACTGATGTGATAATACAGGAAGAATAGGAAAATCTCTTTATCTTATCTCTCCTAATCAGATTGACTCTAAATTGTGTAAAGAAAATCCCACAATCCCGTCATACACCTTATATTCTGGAATTTTTTACAGAAAAACTATGCACCTTATATCAAGGAACAGAGGGATATGTTTTTCATCAGGAGTTTAATGAATTTATAAAAACTTGTCCAGCGCTGGATTGGAAAGGAATATCTTGAAGTAATTCTATATTTGACTTCACCCAACCACAGAACGGCGTGTATTCATCATATATAATATGCCCAACAGACATATATAATAGCAGTACTATTTAAATGGCTTATGAATCACAGTTCTAGGTTAACACAAACCGCAAATCTCCCTTCAGCATGTATCGCATTTAAAAAAACATTTCTTCTAGGCCAACCCATGCGCTCTGGCTGGTGTGGTGAGATGAGGCCTCAATGAATTTGGCCTATTTAGGACGCACTCCACAGCCTACATAAAGTAACACCAAGATTGCGAGGCCTCAATGATCATAG